>OZ007500.1:152544885-153821903 GCA_963931805.1 Microdon myrmicae
CCGCATGTTCAAAGAACAACTCCCAACGACTTTCAAGGAGTTTGAACAGCGACTCCGAAGAACAATCTTACCACACGTGTCATACGAAGAGTTACATTCGAAACTCTCTCGTATACGACAATCCCGCGAAGAGGATGTCGCCGAATTTACCCACCGCATAACGCAAGCAGTAAAGGACTGCAACGAAGCGGCAACACGTAAGTATGGAACTACGGATAACATAGGGTTCATATTCCAGAACGAAAGATTGGCTAAATCAGTTCTGATGGTAGGAATCAGAAACGACCAACTGAGACATCTGATAGTAAAATCAGAAAAAGACCCTTTAGAAGAGATTATAGCTAGAATTCTCGAGTTAGAGAAAACCGAGAATGAGATGAGGAGCGAAAGTGGATGTTATGAAATACCAACGAGGTATCATGACCAGTCACCTTCACCTGAAAGGAAAGACGAATACCATGCTCCCAACTCATCAAATAGGCAACCAATGCTTAAGAATAATCCATTCTACTATTGGGAGGAGGAACAAGATCCCCCAGAGGAAAGAAATAGGGTTTTAGATAGGACCAACGGGGATACTCGACCAAAACCCCAGGAATCGAGACAAAGGCAGAATAAGCCTAGACACGATGCGTCTCGGGTAGTAGAGAATAGGAACTCTAACACTAGATTCCAAGAACAATCTCACCCCGTTTCACGCTCACCACCAGGGAAAAACCCGTTTAGGTCGGATACACCACCACACAGTTCAAGAAGACCAACCGGGTCTAGGCCAAAGAAGCCCGAGGCACCACGACACCTTCAAAGAGGCGGAGGTGATTACCTTAGTGACTCCCCTAGCCAAGGTAGGGACAAGCGTACACCAAATCCATGGGTAGCACGCATGACTTGCAGCTTCTGCAATAGAAAAGGGCATGTATACGATGAATGCCTTCGACGCCGGAACACACCAAAGTGTACAAAGTGTGATCGATATGGGCACGATGCCCAGGATTGTCGGACACTTAATACACAAAGGAAGGCGGAGAATCCTGAACCTACACAAATAAGGTCACAGAACCAAAGGAAGTCACCGGTGAATACCTCAAACCAGCAGGACAGACCATCCACATCGAAACAAGCAACTACATCGAATCGTAGAGTGTACAGCATTCGATGTTGTTGTGAGTTTTGTGGCCGAAATGGTCACACAGGGGACGAGTGTCGTATCAAGGCAAAGTGGATAAAACCACAAAAGCCAACAAAGACACCCAATGTGGTTAAGTCTGTACGTAGGGACCACACCCCAAGGACCTGCACGGTCAATACAGAATGGCACACAGTCCAAAAAGGAAAAAAGTCAAAGGACAGCAAACAGCCATGCGACAAAGGCGGTAAGCAGACTCGAGCCAAGAGTAGTATTAGTACGAGCAGTACTGAATACTCAGAGGCTCGAAAAATAAAACAACGCCAACACCGATTACAACGCCATCGACCCGAATCGAATCGTAGACAGTCGAATTCAACCGCTACGGACGCGTCAGAGACGCCAAAAAAGGGACATAGGCGACAGAAGAACGGGGAATGGTGCACATTTTGTAAGCGACACAACCACATGGCGACAGTGTGTCGACTAAAAGCAAAATGGGAGAAGTCGGAAAACTCCCAGAGGTCGGGCAGGAATTCCCCAACCCGACCGAATTAAAGCCGCCAAATAAAGAAAACTGTCCTCAACCACCAACAAAAGTTCCAATAGTCCAGCTCCCATTAGACATAGGATGTAGAAACACTACATGTCTAATAGTGGACACAGGTGCGGAGATGAGCCTTCTTAAACTGAAAGCACTTCAGAATGGAACAACACTGGATACAAAAAAGGCCACTACTCTCCAAACGCTTTTTGGAAAGGGAAAGTCTAGGGGTTTTTGTAAGGGAATATTCAAACTACCCCAACCAATCTCCTGTAACTTTCAGGTAATGGACTCCCTACCGGGATTGTCAGAAGATGGGTTATTAGGAAACGACTTCCTAGCTAGGAATTGCAAAGTCAACGGACCCGGGAATTGTTTGGAATTCTCCCAAACCAATGTAAATCCGGTAAGTTTTTCCGTTGAATTTACAAAAGGTAGGAAGCGGACGCCAAGACATAAGGCAACCAGTCGGGAATCCGAGCCAAGGGGATCCATAGAGATCCAGACCGCGGTCGGAAATACACCGGATACCCTACCCAAACAGGGAAAAGGGGGCGAGATTTTGTCAGGCTCCAAGCATTCCAACACCATATTAATAGCTGACAAATCAAAGAAAGCTAAAAAAGAAGCAACAGTGGTGAAACAATCACTGCCAAACGCTTCGGAGGTAGAAATTTTTCTGGACAAACCGGCAATAATACCGGCACGTTCACGAAAAATGCTGAGACTTCCCATAGAAATTCGGGAAGAGGTAGTGCTAGTACCTAAACAAATGCAATCAGGGATTTTCATATCCAACTGTATTGTAGGGAAAGCGAAGAGTGCCCATGTAGAGGTACTCAATATCGCAAACTACCTCCAAACCATAGACCGAATCATGGTGGAGTTACATCCAATGAAGGACTTTTCCACCTTTCCGCTGGAAAATGAGGACAACCGTTCTACGGAATACAATGCGGATAAAAAACTTTCGGAGGGAGACAACCTCCAGTATATCCGACATTTATTCTCACAGGAGGAATTACCAAAAGATCCAAGGTTGACACAATTACACGAGGAACTCCACTTAGGTAAAAACCTAAGTCCTCAAGAATGTCAATCCATAGTGGAAATATGTGAGGAGTTTAACGATATTTTCCACCTTAAAGGTGATCTCCTAACATATACCAGTGCAATAACGCATGAGATACCGGTGATACAGGATCAAGCACCGATAAATCAAAGAATGTACCGTCTGCCTGAGTGCAAGAAAGAGGTGATCAACGAGCAAGTACGGGAGATGCTGGAGAATGATATCATTCAACCAAGCAAAAGTCCGTGGAACTCACCACTCTTGGTAGTTCCTAAGAAAGCGGGCCCCGATGGAAAAACCCGATGGAGAGTTGTGGTCGATTTCAGAAAACTGAACGATAAAACCATCGGTGCTGCGTACCCTCTCCCTCGAATAGAGGACATTTTAGACCAGCTCGGTCACTCACGCTATTTTTCCACGCTCGATTTAGCCAGCGGCTACCACCAAGTCTTAGTAGATCCGAAGGATCAAAATAAGACAGCGTTCAGCACAAATTACGGGCACTATGAGTTCAAACGTATGCCATTTGGTCTGAAGGGAGCACCAGCTACGTTTCAGAGACTCATGAACCATGTCCTAACCGGGTTGCAAGGAATCGAATGCTTTGTGTATCTGGATGACGTGGTCATATATGGAAAAAACCTAGAACACCATAATGACAAACTCCGGAAAGTATTCGATCAAATTAGATACCACAACCTCAAATTGCAACCAGAGAAATGCAAGTTCCTCCAGAAGGAAGTAGTATATCTGGGACATGTTTGTTCCGAAAAGGGGGCAATGCCAAATCCAGACACGACAGCTAGTGTCAGGGATTTCCCCATTCCCAAAACGGTAAAGCACGTCCAATCGTTTCTAGGGTTGGCGAATTACTATCGAAAATTTGTTCAAAATTTTTCGAAGATAGTACGCCCCTTAACAAATTTGTTAAGGAAGGACGTCAAATTCACCTGGTCAGACAAATGCCAACAAGCATTTGATAACATAAAGGAGTTATTGGTCTCGCCGCCACTGTTAATCTATCCAGATTTTACCAAACCCTTTAATCTGACCACGGATGCGAGCAACGAAGCACTGGGCGCCGTACTGTCGCAAGGCGAAATCGGTAAGGACCAGCCAGTCGCATATGCTAGTCGAACCTTGAATAAGGCGGAAAAGGACTACTCTACGATTGAGAAAGAGTTATTAGCCATTGTTTGGGCGACTAAGAATTTCCGTTGTTATTTACAAGGGAGAAAATTTAATATATACACGGACCACAAACCGTTAAAGGGAGTATTCAACGTGAAAGACCCCACGTCACGTTTACTAAGGTTCAATCGCAAACTACTGGAGTACGACTACCAAATCGAATATAAACCCGGTAAATACAACACTAATGCGGATACCTTGAGTCGTATCCCGCAAATTTGTGATGAGACTCCCACACTACCAAGGTGCAATGTACTAACACGCGCCCAAGCTAAAAAGTTAAGAGCAAGCGAAGGAACTCAGGATAGTCCAAATGACGATAAGTCCTCTCTTAACGAGGATCCCATTCCGGCCTGCACGGAAAAAGGAATGGAGATAACCAATCCTGAAGACATTCAGTTCCTACTCCGGGAATACCATGATCCTCCTTTGGGCGGACACCAAGGAGTGAGTAAAACGTACCACAAAATACGTAGAAATTTTTGGTGGAAGAACATGATGCGCGACATTAAACAATACATCAAAGTATGTAAAACATGTCAAACCATGAAATCTTCACCGAACATACGTATGCCCATGGTAATAACCGACATTGCAAAGAGGCCTTTCGACAAAGTATACTTAGATATAGTAGGTCCTCTTGATCGCACTCCAACCGGCAATCAATATATACTTACATTCCAAGACAACTTGTCGAAGTATATAGATTGCTACGCTCTCGCAGATGCGGAGGCAGAAACGGTGGCCACAGTCTTTTTCGACCAAATAATTGCTCGGTATGGTGTTCCGAAGCAATTGGTCACCGATCAGGGAAGCAATTTCCTAAGCAGTTTGTTTAAAAGCGTGTGCAAACTACTCCGTATTAAAAAACTACAAACCTCAGCGTACCACCCACAATCAAATGGAGCCTTAGAAAGAGCACATCGTCCACTCGTAGATTACCTGCGAAGCATTGTGGATGGGAATTCCCAATCATGGGACCAATACCTGAGGACGGCAACATTCGTATACAACACCAATGTACACGAAGGTACTAAGCTTACGCCAATGGACTGTCTATTTGGATTCACCCCGGAGGTACCGACAAGCATAAAGCAACCTCCGGAACCGGTATACAACCATGACAGTTACCATAAGCTATTGAAGTACAAACTTCAACATACGTACGAAATAGCAAGGCGTAACCTATTAACTTCCAAGAAGAAGTCGAAAGAGTACTACGACCGTAAGATACGCCCATTCACGTTCCATGTGGGCGACAAAGTTTTAATACGTAATGCTCAAAAACAAGGAAAATTAGCTCCCATATGGAGGGGTCCCTATAAGGTAGTACAAATAAATAGTCCGGTAAATAGCCTCGTTAAGGTAGGGAGAAGAAATGTGGTGGTGCACAATAATAGGCTAAAACCCTACTACGAATAGAGGAAGCCAAAAGCAGAAGAAACCACGACAAACAAGGGAAGAAAATACACCACCGACGGTGTAAAGATAAATGCTACAGTTTAATACTTAAGTAGCCAAGCTTCATTCCTCTTCTAAGAATGAAGCTATCACTATTTAAGGGGGGAAGGTATTGTTACGGACCAAAATTGAGTCCAGGCCCCCCCCAGAATCCACTAATCCCCTTTGATTCCCCTCCTTACCTGTAAAAGGAAATAACGCGCCAAGTAGCTAATTTGCATAAACTACTTTATGCAAATTCTACTTGGCGGAGAAAAAAAAATAATAAAATAAAGATAATACATTGAAAATAAATTCGGATATAATTCAATTCGACGTTAATTTTCGAACACAACGAGTCGGAATAAATAATCAAACCAATAAAATCCTCGTTGGTGTATAAAATAGAAAGTGACATATTTGATTTGAAAAAATCTACTAGTACAACTAACATTGGTTTAAGTGGATCGTACTAAAACACTATTCGTCGAGGACATATCATACCGCTACGGACAAGCTGATCAGGGGAGCAACGACGCCCAACGCCCCCTGCAACGAGCCAGCGGACCTCAGCGCAACATAACAACACTGCGACCGCTCAATGGTCGCACGAAAACAAACTCCAAAGTAAGTCCCATTCAATATTACTTAAAAATATATTATTAAATAATATAAATTGTTAAACACACGTAACATACTTATAGAACATTGTGTTCTAATTTACTGGAAATTATAACATGAACAAAACACAAAATTTATCAAAGTCTCTGTGACTATTAAATTGAATAAAATTTGAACGAAAATCAAAGTTACTATGTTTTGAATGAATAAAAAGGTGCAGGTTATTAAATGTGCTGTAACTGGCAATATTGTGAATGTTTATGAATGGTATGTATTAAGTGAGAATGTAATATATGTTAGGGGAAGTTTTTAAGGATGTGTAAGGAGATTCAGTGTTAATTTTAATAAAGGGTAGTATTCTGGAATACAACAAATATATTGCCGAAAGGCCGAGAGATCTTTCGACACTTTTTGTGAGAGCATATTGAAATGTTTATGGAATTTCATAAGCAGGTTGCAAAAGGCTAGGGAAGTCGGTAGGTGGACCTTCCTGCTGAATGGAAACCGTGACGCTGGTTTCCATTTTATTCTTCATCGTGTGTGTGCGACTCAAACAGATTACATACACGCAACCGCAGTAAAACCGCAGCATACAAGGTAATCGAACAATACCACCACCACCATTAATGATTTGTTGTACACGTTCTTATATTTAATATACTTACTTTTTTCTATAATATCGGGCTTTCCAATAGGGACTTGACAACTTTGAACGCACCCTTTCACTAATCATCGAACTGTTACTGTCAATTTATTCAATAAACTCAATATTTTCATCATGGTTAAGTACACGAACGAACAACGTCTGTGAATAACGAGGTTATGTTTCGGGATTTGGCAACCCTAGTGTTGCAATCCGTCAATTGACAGCTCTGTCGTAAAGTTGGACATTTTTTAGGTTATACGCACTCAGAACGTTTTGACATACGAGCGCTATTTGTGTTGTTTACAGTAACTTAAAAGATTCATCTCGGCCCAAAAATGGAATTAAATCGTCAACATTTTCGTGCGATTATTTTTTACAACTTTCGGCGTGGATTAACTCAGCAACAGTGCATGGATGAACTTAATTCAATTTTTGGCGATGAAGCTCCATCAAGGACCAGTGTTTATCGATGGTATGGTGAATTCAATCGTGGTCGTAGTTCACTCCAAGATGAATTTCATGAAGGTCGTCCAAAATCAGTTGTTGTTCCGAAAACCATTGATGCTGTGGGCGAACTGATATTGGAAGATCGTCATGTGACCTATCGTGAGATTGAGACAACCTTAGGCGTTAGTGGGACCAGCATACGTTCAATATTGCATAAACATTTGACTGTCAAAAAAATTTGTTCGCGTTGGATCCCACACAATTTGTCAATCGCCCAAAAAAAGGCTCGTGTCAATTGGTCGAAAGAAATGCTCAAAAAATACGGTCGCGGTGCTTCGAAACACGTCTATGACATCGTGACAGGTGATGAATCGTGGATTTACCCGTATGAGCCCGAAAGTAAACAGCAGTCGACTGTCTGGGTGTTTCAAGATGAGCCAAATCCAACAAAAGTTGTTCGCGCACGAAGCACTTCCAAGCAAATGGTCGCCTGTTTTTTCGGAAAAACTGGACATGTCGCAACCGTACCACTAGAACAACGCAGAACAGTCAATTCTGAGTGGTACACAACCATTTGTTTGCCAGTTGTCTTCCAAGAAATCAGGAAAACCAACCGCCGAAGACGGATCACACTTCACCACGACAATGCGAGCTCTCACGCATCGGCTGCGACAACTGCATTTTTGAGCACCCAAAACATCGATTTGATGGGTCATCCGCCGTATAGTCCTGACTTGGCACCGAATGACTTCTTTTTATTCCCGTACGTAAAAAACAAACTGAGAGGTCAACGTTTTTCGACACCTGAAGAAGCGGTTGCTGCATTCAGAATGCATGTGTTGGAGATACCTCAATCAGAGTGGCAAAAGTGCTTCGACAATTGGTTCAAACGCATGCAAAAGTGTATAGATCTTCATGGGGAATATTTTGAAAAACAATAAAGTGATTTTCGATGATCAATATTTGTTTTTGTTCTCTAATCCCGAAATATAAAAGGCAACCCTAGTATAAAAATTTACTACCGAAATTTGGAGTCGGTGACCGCAACTTTAAGAGCGTTAACTCTAATTTTCGGTCGTAATTCTCGCCCTAGTAGACAGGCAATAACAAGTTTAGTGCAAAAATTTGAGTCTACATATTCGTTGTGTGATGTTGCCGTGCCAGTGAGACAACGGGTTGGTCGAAGTGTCGAAAATATCGCTGCCTTTCAAACGTCCGTAGCAAATCACTCAATTCCACGGCGTTCTCAAGGATTGGGCATCGCCCAGACCACTTTATGGCGAATTTTGCGTAAGGATCTTGGTTTACACCCATACAAGATCATGCTGACTCAAGAATAGAAGCCGATCGACCATTTGAAGCGATCTACGTTCTCCGACTGGGCTCTGGAAAAAAAGTTGTAAGTCCCTATTGGAAAACCCAATATTAACTAAAAATCACCCACATTTAAGGGTACTACAAATTCCCTTTTGTGCGCGCGTTAGTGTAAAAAAATGGATTTAATTCTAGTAACACCATCGATGTGTCAGCCTATGAACTTTGCAGCCGACCAATTATACACAATATTATAGTTAGAATAGAAAGAAGGGAGTAAATGATAAAATTCATTGGTGTTCTAAGTTGGCGCTTATACAAGGGTGAATCAAATATAAATGGTAATTTTCCCTTTTTGCTTAGCAACAAGTTGTAAGCTAGATAATCTTGTGCGTGGCTGTTGTTTGGTATATGAAGAGTAGGTGAACCGGCTTAGCTAGCGGTCGCGCTCGACTTTGTAGTCAGTACAGGCATGAGCGGGCAAGAGGTGCATCATCTGTTGCGCAACCGATTATTATAACATTTTTTGACAAATGAAGGCGTTAAACCCCTGGAAATTTTCTCTCGATTGAAGGCATAATTTGGTGATGATACACTGTCTCAGAGTGGTGTGTGTACCTGGGCCAGAGAATTTAAAAGTGGGGAAGAGCGTATCGAGAACGAAAGTTATGATCGACGCCCAAGGACAAGTCGTACAGATGAGAACATCCGTGCCGTGCGAGGGCTTCTTGAAAGTGATCGCCGCTCAACAGTTGGATAAATCTCATCAGAAGTGGATATCAGCTATGGAAAAAGCCGCATATCGAAACAAAAGACGAGGTATTCCCACTTGAGATGTCATCCTTCTGCATGACAACGCCAAGCCCCACACCCCGTCCTTGACAAGATATACATTGGAAGAAATGGGCTGGGAAACCATCGAACATTGAGAGTAATCGCAATTGGCTGTAGTATTCCGGAATACTACTGTCCTTATAACTATTAAGTTTAATACTGAGTCTCATTATTTTTCTAACACATCCTTAAAACATTCTCCTTACATATCTAACATTCTCATTTAATACATATCATAAATAAACATCCACAATAGTCTATATCAAGTCAGTTCCAGTACATTTCATAACATGCCCCATGTAAAGTCAGTTTGAGTTTGAGTTTGAGAAGAGTTAGTTCAGTTTGGAGTTGGTTGAGATTTAAAGTTCAGTTGAAGTTTTAGTTTTGAGAAAAGTAAGTTTGAGAAATAAGTTTGAGTTTTGAGTTTGAGAAATTAGTTGATATTGGAAGTTGAGATCGGAAGTTAGTCAGTTTGAGAAATAGAAGTTGAGAAATACAGTTCAGTTAGTACAGTTGAGATTAAGACACAGTTGAGAAATAAGTTCACAGAAGTTATTAGAGACAGAGAAGTTATTACAGAAGTTATTAGAGAAAAGAATATACAGTTCTGAAAAAGATACAGAGAGAAAGGGAATAGAAGATATAGAGAAGAATCGAAATAAAGAATAGTGAATAAAGAAAAGAATAAAGTTAAATTATTCAATTCGAAAAGGAGAGTAAAAGAAGGAGTTTTAATAAATGGAATACAAATAAAAGGTCCACGATCTTCCCTCTAACGAGGAAGCACGGCGTCTCGGACTTGCAACATGGCTAACAACTCGCCCTAAATCTTTTCACGAGCAAGGTTTATTAAAACTTCCAAATCGGTGGCAAAGATGTGCGGATCACGGAGGAGACTATATAGAAGAATGCTGGTAGTATAGTGTGTAACCTTATTCAATAACATTATTATTATTCAAATACAATATTCAGTAAACGTATAAAAGATATTACCGTTTATATTTGATTCACCCTCGTATTTTGCATACGCATCCGGAAAGTCCTTAAAAACTACTGTGGGGGTTCTCTATATTACATGGAGAACCAACCCACAATTCCAACCACAATTTCCGCCTTATTTCGACCGCTTTCAGTGTGTCATATTATCCCCTATTCCACCGTCATGCTATTCACCTGAAATATCATGTATTCCCAAAGGACGCATAGCTAAACTCATTATCCTATGCAGATAATGCATAATTGAGTTTAGCTACCCTTTTTTGCCATACGGCAACTCCATTCCTCTAACCATGAGATTTCCACCGGAAATCCCATTCATGTTGGTTAGCAACAACCAAGTCGAACCAAACGACGCGGTTCCATCATCATTCAATGGCTTGGGTAATTACCGCGTTCCTTAGCGTTTTTCCCACGGTATTATTTCCCTAGCCGATGTAGCGTCCTATCGATTTTCCTCAGATCATCCATTCGCTTGGGATCAATGATGAATAGCACCGGCTACATTTCCTCTCCTCCATAATTCTGTTTCCATACGGTTCAATGCACTCTGAGATCACCACAGCCGTAACACTAGGGCAGTAGGTCGTACTCAGAAACTGCATTTGATATCAGCACACACAACCGGCTCCTCGATAGTATAGTGGTTAGTATACCCGCCTGTCACGCTGATGATGATGATGACACACAACCAAATCCACCCCGAGATCATCGTACATCGGGTTTCTGTTCTCTCATTATCCTATGTTCGTCGATTATCAATTAACCGATTTTCTACCACACTTCGACGCGCTTGACAATGAGAGAGCAGAGGCGTGATCTCTTTTGGTTGTTCTGTGTGCAAAAATAGAATACAGAATTTCACCCCTAATTAGAGCAGTTGCTAGTCATACTTCACAGTGCCAGGTTACGCCGCTGCTCGATAAAAAAAAAATCGTACCTTTACAATCGTTACATTATGTCGTGATCCCTTCCTGCGTATATAAGAATAACAGTCTGTCCGTTTAAAATTGAACTATTAATTAGTTGCCGCCAACTCGTGTTGTATCAAAACATAAATATTCTAAATTTGCGTCAGTGTTGCTAATTATTTTGATTTAAGAACAACTATGCCCTGTGAGTAGGGCGTTAGAATATACTCACAGCTAGGCCAGCTTGTCGTAAGAGGCGACTAAAGGCCGAGTGGTAGCTGGGGTCCCAACACCCTGTGCGCCCGGTGAAATACCACCCCATCAAGCTTTAGGCCCCGTGAAATGGTCGGGAGAAATCCCTGGCCATCTTTCGGAGCTTGGCTGATGGACCGGTTCGAGAAAAGGTTGGTTAGGTGGTAGTCGGTCCCAAGGTGAGTCACGCTGTACATTCCACGATATCGCCGAGAGAAATCTTCGACGGTGTTTCGAATGTATGGCTGATGGCCCGGACTGACACGGGGATAAGTCATGATGGTGTCTTCTGATATAAAGAATTCCGGAGGTAAACTAGTCTCCCATTCGGATCTCCGGGGGGGACTATGTCAGGGGGAACATCATGCAGATATCATGATAAATAATGGAACTTTGAGAGGTTCGTCATCGCATAACCGGGCTAGCTCTCGAGGCTCGGCCCACGCTCGACTGGTGACGGCATTTTGTAACATCAGGGGCATCGGTTTCACCAATACTAATGTAAACGCCGTCCACCAATATTTGCAATCAACGAAACCTGATATCCTTGCCCTAACTGAGACCCAGGTCGATTCGTCAACTGATTCGACATATCTTCGTTGCTCAGGATACGACTTACATTCGAGATTCCATTTTAAGGGCGAAGTCTGCGACTTCGCGCGGTCCAACCTGGCTTGCCAGAGGATGGAGGCGTTGGAACCCAATAATATGGACATCATATGGTTGAGGGTCGTGCTGAGGAATTCCGTTAAATTTCTTTGTTGTCTTTACCGCTCCCCGAATGACGATCGACCGGCGACATTTTTCGAACATCTTTCATATACCGTCAACTGGATACGGATCAACCACCCAGCTTCTGAAATTGTTGTCCTTGGTGATTTTAATGTGCACAATTCCGGCTGGTTGTTACATTCTAACAGAACCGACGAGGCTGGGAGGCTGGCGGAGATGTTTGCTGTAAGCCACAACTTGACTCAACTCGTCGGGGAGCCAACGCGAATACCGGATGCCCGAGGCGATTATGCGAACACCCTGGATCTGTTTTTGACATCCGAACCGAGTATTTATACCGTAGAGGTTTCTGCACCACTGGGAAACTCAGATCACTGCTTGGTATCTGTCGCGCAAGCACTTGCATACCAAGCGAATAACCGGCCTAGGCAGCTACGCCATGTATGGAAGTATGGGGCTGCTAACTGGGACGATATGCGAGATTTCTTCGCATCCTTTCCATGGCCCGAGATGTGCTTCGGAAACTCCGATGTTAACGCTTGCGCGTAGTCGGTGTCAGAGATTATTCTTCTGGGGATGGAGATGTATATTCCACATTCCATCAAACGAAGTTCATCTGATAAACCTTGGTTTGACAAAAAATGCGAGCTGATTACAGCGGCAAAAAATAGAGCTTTTAAGCAATGGCGCTCCAATCCCACTGATGTTAACAGAATGAATTTTGTTAGAATCAGAAACGTGTGCAACCAGGCGATTGATACCGCGAAGAAAGCTCACAACGACAGGGTGATCAATAAGCTCCTTCGGTGCCCAACTGGTTCGCGCTCCTTCTGGTCAATAGCAAAGGCTGTCAACAGTAACTTTGCTTCCTCCTCTTTCCCTCCGTTGGTGACAGACAGCGGGACGTTAGTCACGAATCCAAAGGATAAAGCTAATGTGTTCACGAATTTATTTTCCGCGAATTCAAACCTCGATCCCGGCCTTTTGGAGCCACCTGTAATATCGCCGGTACAGTCTTCCATGCGGGATGTGCGATTTCGTCCGCGCACTATTCAACGCATTCTACGTGAACTGGATTGTAGGAAGGCAACCGGCCCGGACGGAATACCAGCAATAGTCCTTAAGAACTGTGCTCCAGAACTATCGCCGGTTCTTGGCAGACTCTTCCGCTTATCTTATGCACGGAGGACCTTTCCTGCCTACTGGAAAATCGCCCGAGTTCAGCCAATCCCAAAGACGGGAAAAAAGTGTCTCCCACAAAATTACCGTCGATAGCATTACTGTCTTTTTATCTAAGGTAATGGAAAAAGTCATCAATACAGAGTTGGTTAAGTATTTGGAGTGCAACGGTCTTCTGAATGATCGTCAATACGGATTCCGTGGCAGGCGGTCCACGGGAGACCTTTTGACACTTATAACCGATATATGGACATCTGCGATTGAACGGCATGGTGAGTCAAGGGCGGTCGCATTAGATATCTCCAAGGCTTTTGACCGCGTCTGGCACGGGGCATTGCTGAGCAAACTTCGTTCATATGGACTTTCCCAACAGCTTTGCGACTGGACGAGGAGTTTCCTCGAGAATCGATCGATCCGGGTTGTTGTGGACGGCGAGTGTTCGGATCTGTATCCTGTTAATTCGGGGGTGCCCCAAGTTTCTATTTTGGCTCCAACCTTGTTCTTGCTTCACATAAATGATTTGTTGGAGACAACGAATAACAAAGTGTTCAGTTTTGCGGATGATAGTACGCTTGTTTCCTCCTTTTCGATTGATCGGCCGATTGGTGCATCAACGTCGCACCAACTGAGATGTAGACAGATTGACTCTCTGAACCAGGATCTAGATAAAGTCCTGCAGTGGGGAAAGGCCAATCTTGTCGACTTCAACGCAACGAAGACCCAGTATACAACATTCTCAAAGAAAACCGGATCATCGGTTCGACAGCTGATGATGAGTGGCCGGGCCCTCGAGGCTGGGGAAAGTTTGATATTGCTCGGCGTCACGGTCTGTGGGAATGTATCATGGCATAAACACGTATCGGGTATCGCCAGATCAGCCTCAGGAAAACTGAGTTATCTTTTTAGAGCCAAGAAATACTTTACACCGGCCCAACTTCTTCTCCTATATAAATCTCAAATTAGACCCGCGCTCGAATATTGCTCTCATGTTTGGAGCTCGGCTCCTAAACATACCCTCGACCTACTTGAGAGCGTACAAAGACGAGCGATCCGCATGATCGGGGACTCGGCGCTGACGTCGGGACTACAGTCGCTATCACATCGAAGGCGCATGGCCGACCTCTGTCTGTTCTACAGATATTATCACGGGTGCTGTTCTTCGGAGATTCTTGGCATTGTTCCACGCAATTCGGTCTATATGCGCTCCACAAGACAATCCGACGGATCGCACCCGTTTGTGGTTCATCTCCCGACAGCGCGAACATCCTTGTATCAGAACTCGTTCCGTTACAGAGCGGGGAAGCTGTGGAACTCCCTTCCCACGCGAGTGTTCCCGGAGCGTTACAACCTGCAACTGTTCAAAAAGAACTGCAACAGTTATTTGATGGCATCTCGGGGCGCCCACTCGACGCTATAGGTTCGCCTCTCCCGAGAGAAGTCTAATAAAATAAAAAAAAAAAAAAAAAAAAAAAAAAAAAAAAAAAAAAAATATATATATATATATATATATTACAAACAATCACCATTGGATAATGTGTAATTGAACAATAAAGAACATAAAATAAAACAACAATTAAACAGTGTTTTCGTTACTTCTATTCCTAACTGGTGAACATTTCTTTCGGTGGACAAGCGTTGGGGGATTAGTGAAACTAGTGCCGTACGTCGGCACAATACTTCAACCCCACACCACAAGAAAGCCGTGACATTGAACACCAGCTTAACACGTCTAGGTAAAGGTGAACATTGAAGTCTTCAAATATCAATTAGCACAAGTATTGGGTTATCCATTTGATGCTTACATTTTCACATCTCTTACCATTCAATCCTTTGATATTTCAAACGTTTCAGATTTACCGCCCATAAGAAGTTTCCCTCCAAATAGGAAACATGAACTTGCCTAATACACATTTTTACAATCCATAATTATCCCAAAAACCCCTTCTGTGCGCGTGAATTTATAAACACAGCAGAATCAGAAATTCAATTATAAAGAATAATTTACCCACTTGCTGGGAGCCCTGAGAGTGCGCTAGGTACTTTGTAAATGTTTTATTAGCGGTATAATATGGCTACACATTAATATAGTTTCAGTTTCATTATATTAAAATCAGTGAAGATTTTGTCAAAAGTCCATCTTGTCAGAATTGGTCAATATTCATGGTCCACTCAATTCAAAATTCAAATCTCAACTGCGCACAATGCAGAAAAGAAAAATGTAACTAACTCTCCATCGATGTACTAGGCAACCATGAAACAGTGGAAGCAAATTCACATCTTTCTGTCAACACAAAATTGACATATTTCGGCTGTCATGGGCAGGATGGTTAAAACTGGAATACATGTGGTTTGTGCTAATGTCCAATAGAGTTCACTATTTGTTGAATTTTCAAATGTGTTCGAATGTTGAACACCTGGTTGAACTGGAATACATATAACAGACACCCATTACGTATTCCATTGTCCAACAGAGGCCACTATTTCTTGGATTTTAAATGTCTTCGAATCTTGAAAAAGCTTTAACTATGGTGGTCGAATTTGGATACAATATGCACATGATGTCATCTCCAATAATGCAATCAACTGCGATCTGGGCCACGCTTTCATTTCACATAACGCTAAAGATATACATCCTCCCTAAGCATGAGTGGCAGGTACGTGTTGATGGAGATATTGTTGATTTGCAAGTAATCCTAGCCAGGGTGGTTGAAATTTGATTTTTGTTTTCTTAATGATATTTGTAGATTTAGGTTAATAATTTGATAGATTATATTATATATCAGCGCATGTATAGTATCCGAGATAGAACAAATTCATCATCAGAGTTCCTTTCTTCTCTGTGTTTTTCCATATTTTGTGAGTATACTTTGCGTTGGTGGTTCGGGTGTCGATGTTGGATTTTTGAGGAGAGGAAAAATGAAAACAAAAGAAAGTAAATGAAAAACAAACGTCCTGCGAACCGTGGGGTTAAATACCTTTCACCAAAAAAAAAAAAAAAAAAAAAAAAAATGAGTGGCGAGAGGGCCAACTTTAGCGAGACAAGGACAGATGTGTCCTTCATCTTGTCTCTGACTTCTGGTCATCTTGCGATAACCAGAATCACCCACATCCGTGAGGATGTTGGGCTCGGTCTCGTGATATCTGAAAAGAACAGAAAAAAGTGGGGGTATCCAAGGATAGTGTGGACAGTGTTAGTCCAGGTGTTCTCTAACTACTTGTATAGAGGGATGGTGGGAAAGAAATCGTACAAGACCGGTATCACCGCAGATCACGTCTTTGGCGTCTGATAATCTGAGCTTTGGTCGGTGTGTATGTTTGTGTTTGTGCCGTCTTGTACTGTGCGTTCGTGTGTGTGGTTTTTAATAGTAGACTTTATGGGATGGATCCAGGAATTCTCTATTATAGAGGGGAATGTTGTTGGGAAGGGTGCTTTCTTCAGTTTTGTACTGAAAAAGAAATTGTGGGGGTTTGATTCGAAGAGATCGAGAGAGAGAGAAGGGTCAAGAACGCAAGAGTCCCGTAGAAGTGGGTTCTCGCTGTTCTGAATGCTTTCGAGGTACTTGTATGCTAATTGAAGCAAGTACTCGTCGATAGGGATAGTGGATAGGTGAGAGTTGGGGTAATGGCGACCGTCAGGCCTTCTAGTGTGATTGGTGCATCTTCTGAGGAGTTTCCTTTCGAAAACTCGAAGTCTTTCCTTTTTTTTTTTTTTTTTTTTTTTTTAAACATTTTTTATTTTTCTTTTTATATTCTTAATTTCTAAATTAAAGGCTAGACAAAAAATGCTTAAATTCTAGCTTAATTATCTTATATAATAACTTACTGGTCCTTCGCAGACGCTCTAAGCTAAACATTACTTAACATTTGTATAATTTGCCTTTCGGCGACAGAACTTTGTGGCAGTACTGATAATTAGTTGAAATACAAAGAAAAATTTGAAAAACTTTGTCAATTTTTTTTTGTTTTTTTTTCTTAAAATTTAACTTACTTAACTTACCTACTTTTTTTTTTTTTTTTTTTTTTTTTTTTAATGTAAAAGCACTTCACCTAACTTAACTTAAATCTTATACTACCCTAATTCTAGAAAAGCTAAGTCTATGTAAGCTAGCTGATGATACTATGATTCTATACCGACTTTGGTATCCAGGTCTTTATATGCCATTCAACCACCAGAACTGTTGACGCTGTCTAATACTATCGTCCCGGTCTCTGTGGGAGATAGCCCTACTGAAGCGCAGGAGCTCTTCTTCGGTGCGCGTTATTTCCCGGTCGTAGCACAATCGCCCGTCTACAGATGATCTACTTACATGATAGATCAGCGGAATTCCGGATCTATCCTGTATAAGCCCTTTCATATCCAAGTCAAGGAACGCCTCTGGTGGAACAAAGCCGTTGCGACGCACGCTCTCATAGTACAAGGTGTTTGGATAATAGGCCCCGAAAATTAGGTCATTGGACGAGCTTATTGCTCTCGCAATATGCCCTCTGATTAATTTAATCATAAAATTATCCACCCTATTTATGTACGCTTCATTATATAAAGTCTCATTTGAGTAATACTTTTTATAGTCCGATTCCGGTGTCCGATATAATCTGAGACAACTTCTGAGACACTTTCTTTCGAACACCCGAATCTTTTCCATCAAATTTGGACCTATGTTGAACCATACTGGGCAACCATATATGAGCATTGGCCTGATTAGCGTCATGTAGCATATGACTTTTACCTTGCTGTCAAGTTGGCTACTGTGAAATAGCCTCCTTGTCATAGCAAACGTTTTCCTCGCTTTGAGCAAAGCAGCCTCCACATGTCTGTTGAAATACAGATATTGATCTAGCCAGATGCCCAGGTATTTAACTAAACTCTTGGTTTCCAGTTTATCTCCATGTGGTCCCACGATAACTAGCTTTCGCCAGTTTTTCCTTGTGTCGTACGTGGCTTTATATAATGGAGTTCTGAATAGGATGGCTTCACATTTCTGGAAGTTGATCTTAAGTTTCCAGTCATTGCAATAGCGCTGCACTTTGTTGAAGTCTCGCTGTATTAACCTATTTATAATCTCAACTTTCGGAGCTGTTCTGTAAATTATGAGATCGTCTGCGTACGCAATAGCCTGCGGAAGTGCTTCTAATAAGTCGCTAATATAAATGTTAAAAAGAATCGGAGAGAGTACCGCACCCTGTTGCAAGCCATTCTTGATATTATACGTTTTATTAGAGGTCACATTACCACTTTTGACCACGAACCTCCTGTCCTTTAACATATCGTAAAGTACATATAGTAAAGGCTTATGTATGCCATGTCTGACCAGTTTGTAATACAACCCTTCGATCCAGACGGTATCAAAGGCTTTCTCCAAGTCGATCAGACAGGCCCCTGTGCATTGGTTCCTACATTTATTCCATTGTATGTCGGAGACCAGTTTAGCTGCGGCATGTGTGGTTTCATGACCCGCCTTAAAGCCAAACTGGTTATTTGGAATAATGCTGCTGTCGTCTACCCATTTTACCCGAGCTTTGTTAATGGTTTTTTCAAATACTTTACTGATGCTTGGGAGTAAACTTATCGAACGCATGTTCATTGGGTTTGTGCAGTCTTTGCCCTTTTTTGCGATGGGCTGAATGATAGCCGTTTTCCAACGCGCGGGATAATATGCATTATTCAACGCGTTGTTAAACAGGACCGTGTATATATCTATTGCCATTGGGGGCAGGTTCTTGAGTACGATGTTAGGTACTCCATCTATTCCCACTGACTTTTTGCTTCTTAATGAGTCGAAGATACTCTGGATTCCTTCCCTTGTTATTAGAAGGCTATTAGCCACTACACCATTGGCATTAATGTCAATTGACAGATTATCTTCACTGAATTCGGTAAAACCCGGATTCTCCGATTGCCAAAGTGAAATTTCATTCCGGAGGTGCAGGTGATTGAGTAGAACTCTGTCCTCCAGGTCGTGATTTCGGTGAATGCTTTCATTCACCTTGTACATTTCCTGAAAGACAGCTCCCAAAGCGTTCACCTTTTCCAAAGGATCTGCGATCACGAAGAGCTCACCATTGAGGATAGCGTTCTCTGCATCTATGCCAATGTTGGTTAGCAGCTGCTTGTTTACCTGAGTACGTGGGATTTGGAGACACTGAATCTCATTTTGATTATTTCTCCTGAATATTTTATTTATTTGTGGGAACATATTCGGGTTATTAGTTTTTATAGCTCGAATTCTGTTGTTCCAATACAAATTTGTTGCTAATCTATAATTAGCTTTAAGTAATTGTTGGAGGTTTTTTAATCGGGATTTCAGTGATATTATCTCCTGGTCTTGTCTGTCTGTAAACTGTCTGTGTAATTGTTTTAATTTCGATAGCAGTCTGCTCTTTTGCCTGTGGAGTGCGTTTATTGTTGCGTTTCTGTACATGTTAGTGTGATCTGTAACTGTTGTTTTGGGAATTGTTTTGTCCATTGTTCGTTTTACGGTTTCGTCCATTTGTTGAATGTATTTGTCGATTTCGACATTAGTCAGGTTTCTGTTTACTGGCAGATTAAAGTCAATCGAACGAAGTTCTTTTGTTAATGATCTGGTGAACCGCGGCCATCGCATTGCCCCGTAGTTATAGGGTTGCGGGATCACGAATTCCTCCAGATCTGCGAGCTCGTTCGGGAGCTCTATTACTGCCGTGAATGCACAGTGGTCACTATCGTATTCAATTGTCCGTAAACAGTTTGTGTTTCGTCTATTGGTGTTAAGTAATCTCAGTCGTGAGTCGATTAGCAAGATATTTAAGAACGATCTACCTCTAGGGAACGATGGATATTCGGTAGCTAACAGGTCAGTTCTATATTCAATATGAAACTGATCTAACCAGCCAGCCAACTGATTTCCTCTGGCATTAGATATATAATTTCCCCAATTTCTATGCTTGGCGTTCATATCTCAACCTAGAATAAAGTAATTTTTGCCCAGGTGCAATTGTAAGCATCGGAAGAGAGTCTCGAGCTCTGCTATAAATAGATTATGTTGGTGCTCCTCAGGTGCGTAGACCGCAATCGCATACAAACCCCTTCCTTGCTGAAGGGGTATGCGTACGATACAGGCTTCCAGCACCCGGAACCTGCGCACTTCTCCACTATATATAACTTTATGAGGGATCCCTTTTCTAATAAAGATTGCGACACCCCCCCTTGAGTGGAGTTAGGTCGGTCTCTTCGTATAATATCGTATTTTTATGCCATATCTTGTGTCCCTGGTTTAACTTTGTTTCCCCCGCCAGAAGTACATCCGGCCGTTCAACTTGCAACAGGTTGAAAAGATTGGCTCTTCTCTCAGTTCTTATTAGTGAATTTACATTCACGACAAGAGCTTTTATTGATGTTGTGGTTAGAGGGTTTATATTGACTTTTTGTTTAGATTGGGCAAGTACGAGTAGATCTCGTTTATTTGGTTTTGCAGCTGTGTCATCTGTCTCTGCAGATTAAGCAGAACCGTGACCACGTCTGCTGGCGATGTTGTTTCAGTCTGTGCGGGAGTATTTGTGGCTACCAATGTTGTAGCCTGGTTTGATGGTTTCCCACCCGACGCAACTTGTGCGTACGACCGCTGCGATGTTACGGGCATTGTTTTAGTACGAGCTGGCTCTGTGTTTTTTTGCCGGGTCACACTTCTTGCCATTATTTCTCGGAATTTAGGACATCCTCGATAATTAGCGGGGTGTCCCTCATTCCGGCACACTGCGCACTTTAGAAGGGCTTTGTCTTCTACCCTTTCTTTTCCCAGAGGGCATTCTTCTGCCTTATGGTCTTTTCCGCATTTTACGCAACGGTGCTGCATTTCACAGTTCGCCGCCGCGTGACCAAACCTTTGGCAGCGGACACATTGCAGGATGTCTCTGCCTTTTTTTAACTTGTCCCATGTGACACTTTGATGATCCAAGACTGTAATCTTTCTTAGACCACCAATTCTGCTGCTGGGCGTTAGTTGAACCAAAAAGAAGGGTAGCTTGCGGTTTTCCCTTCTTGCCTTGGTTGTAGTGAACGGTTTTACGGAGATAAACTCGAGATCGTCGTGCCTCAACTTTTGAAGCATCTCGAGCAGAGCCTCCGGTTCCACCTCAGGGTCGACACCCTTTAATAGAACCGTTACCCTCTTTGTTTGCTTCGGCGTGAACGAGTAGAATTCCGCGGTGGCCCTTTTTAAGACCTCTTTAATTTTTTCGTGGTCTGCCACCGCATAGGTTTGAATGGCATGCCTGGTACCAGCCAGTCTTTTAATTACAAAATTTTTTCCTATCGCTAGCTTACAAAGACTTACCAATTCCTTACACTCAATATCTATGGTGTTGATCGGTGGCATCTTTATTTTTTGGTTGTGATTGTTCCTTTGCCGCTGTTGTGTTGCTTGCTGTGGTCGATTTTGTGTTGATTGTTGCTGTTGCTGTTGCTGTTGCTGTTGGCTTCGGCTTTTGTTGTTGTTCGGCGTCTTTTTCTTTTCCGAGTGCCGCTATTTTTTTCTTTCGGCGTCTCTCTTCTAGACGGGCTCTTGCCATCGCAAGTTTCGCCTCCAATTCAGTAATTTCCTCTTCTTCATCCTCAGACTCTGAGGATGCAAGAGAAGCGAACGAATTGTTTGCCCCATACATATTAAAATTGTAGGGGGAGGGGCGCTCTCTGTCCTCCTCCATTTGCTGGCCTTTTTTCTCCATTGTTAATTTCGCGGTTTTACTTCGCGTCACAATGGAGATTTTCTGTGTACCTTTTCTTTTGTGTGTTGTCGCGTTTTTGTCGTCCTCCGTGTTCATACTGGTTCTTTCCAATTTGTTTTCATTTAAAAAAAACAAAGGCGACCCGCAATACGAAGCACGAACTCGATTTCTTCCGTAGGCCGACTCGAACTTGGCTATCGTCGAGTAGGAGTCAGTGACTCTGCGCTCGCACCAAACGTTGCCTTAATAACCACTTGCTTAATGAGCAATATATTGTCTGTTTCAATTTTCACGCTTGCGAGGTGATATATTTTAATTGATTGTTTCTTTGTCGCACCTCACTGCAGGGATTTTGTTATGCACTTTTTTTTTATTCTTCAATTTGTTTGTTTGTTTTTATTTTTGTTTATTTTCGATTATTTTCGATTACTTTTGATTCACTTTTCGTTCTGTTACTTTGTTTTGACTGTTATTATTGCTGTGAAGCAGCGCACTTTATAATGTCACTGAAACCAATTTATCGTTTTTGCTTGATTATGCTTAATCAAGTGAAAGAAAAAAATGGGGATCTCGGAGGTATGCGATATATTATTATTTTTCTCAACGAGACTATTGCATAGCTAATCAAACTGTTAATGAAATTTAAATTTATTGTTTATTGTTTGTCCTTTGGTTTTTTGTGGGATTGATTTGTTTTCACGTAAACTATTAAACATTTTCGTATGAACTTATTAATTCTTTATTTTTATATCTGCGCGGGTCAAACACACGCGGCACGCACACGATTACTTTCTCGTCTGGAAGTCTTTCCATTTGAGCCGAAGATATGCAGGACCATATGGGAAAGGCGTACGATATTCCAGATCGGATTAGCTGCGGTTTCCACCACCTCGATCATTTCATCATCATCATCATCATCGGCACTACAACCGGGAACCGGTCTTGGCCTTATTTAGCAAGTCCTGAGGCTTGTTAAATTTTCCATAATGATTTATTTTGTCTGGGCAAGGTCATTAGTCTTGCGCCAGGGGCTCCCCGACGGGGAATCGAACCCCGGTCTCCCGGGTGACAGGCGGGTATACTAACCACTATACTATCGAGGAGCCCATCATTTAGTTGTTTTTAATATAATTTGGTTTTAATGTAATTTGATGGCAAGGTGGTGGAAAAAGCACATGATCCACATGTGAGTGTGCGAGCACACCCCAGTTCGAGTGTGGATCGTGTGCAAGTTCGAATTCTGTTTTCGGATTGGACGTTGGGAGAGAGTGAGAGGAACAGCAAGAGAGATTTTGATTCCGTTGTTGACGGTTGTTTTTTTAAGATACGGTTTTTTGCGAGTTCGAGTGGGTGTTAACAGTTGAAAAGGCGAAGAAAAGCAACGTCCAGGCTGAGAGAAAGTAAAAAAGAAAATGTTAAAAACTAAAAATTGTAAAGGAAAATGTTAAAACTAAAAGTTAAAAAAGAAAATGTTAAAAACACAGAAAGACAGAAAAAGTTTGCCCCGTGTGTTTTTTGAACAAGTTGTAACATTTTGAAAGAGAAAAAGATTGTCAACATAAAAAGTTTGAAAATTAAACGCATAGAGAAAGGAATAAAGGCTCGTTTTCTTTTCTTGGAGCGCCGTTTGCCGACGCAAGTGTTTAAATTTGGACAACTTTTTCTATCCATCATGTTTGGGTTTTAATCCGTCAAAGACACATTCGTGTTCGAAGACAGGAGGAAGAAGAACCTGAAGAAGAACCACAGAAGGTACCAGAGGAAGAACCTGGAGAGGAAAAACAGGTAACCCGTTCAATTTAAATACATAAATTTATGTGGCTATACATGCCACAATAGCAGAGAAGCTTAACTTTGGTGTCAACTTTGTTGCTCCACTTCAAGATGTTGTGCAGTTGCTTAGACCGACCGAGGCCCCTTTGAAGAATATGGGTCACATGTTTGGTGAAATTCATTTTTGGGGTATAGATGATCCCAAGATATTTCATCCTGTCCTATGGTCTAATCGTAGTACCTCCTATTTGTATTCGAATATTCTATGAATATCGAGAAGTAGGTTGGGAGTGTTTACTACTCAGAATGATAGCTTCTGCTTTGGATGGGTTAAGCCGGATTTTCTATCGACTGTAATACTGATACAGTTCGTCTAGGTGACGGTTGAGTCGATTTGTTGCGAGTTCAGGGCTTTTGTGTATACTAGGACGTCATCCGCATAGCATATCTGGTTTACTCTCCCGTCCACAGGGTGAGGAATATCTGAGGTGTAGATATTAAATAAGATGGGGCCTCGAATGGAGCCCTGTGGTACGCCTGCAGCGGCCTTGATAGTTCGGGAAAGCTTTCCATTCACTCGAACTTGTAAGGTTCTGCTTAGAACGAACTGGTAGATGATACTACACAGCGTTTTACTGAGGCCAGTACTCAGTAATTTAAAAACGAGACCTTCGATCCAGGTTGTGTCAAAAGCCTTTTCAATGTCCAAGCTCACCGCAATGGTGGGTTCCTTATTAAAGAGGCGCACGCAAACGTGGTTTTGAAATATGTTGAGAGCCATAGTGGTGCTGCGCGCTCTTCTAAATCCAAATTGGAAGTCAGGTATTAGGTTCCTGACATTGATAAATTTATTTAGCTTCTCGTATATGAACTGTTCATATATTTTGCTGATGCAGGTGAGGAGCGAAATAGGACGAAAGCTTGAGGGGTGATAATTTGGTTTCCCAATTTTTGCTATTGGGCAGACAACAGCATGCCTCCAAGCTTGGGGAAAATACCCCATGTTGTAGGCATGGCTGAGCAGAATGGAGAGCTTTATAAACAATAAAGCAGAAAGCCTTCGCAACGAGTGGTAGGACATAGTGTCGATACCGGGTGACTTCTTGGGGTTTCGAGATTTAACTAGGTTCTGTAGGGTATTTGGTGTGACGAAGCCGAGACTATTATCACGTGTGTCGTCGAAGTATGCACTGTTAGCTGAGTTAAAGACAACTATTGGCTGGCTAAAGCTGTCTAATTTGTTGTGAACCTCTGAACTAATTATTGAATTAGTTTCCGGGTCGCCATCCTCGAGAGTGAGCTTGTGATTATTTTCAAAGGTCTCTCCGATGATGTTTGCTTTATTGGTGTCATTATTGACAACAAGACCGTTGTGCATGATTGGTTCAGTGATACGAGAGGTGCCACATATCTTTTTAACATTTTTATAAATGTTCTGGTCCATCTGAATACCCTTCAGTTTGTCTTCCAATTGTCGGGTGCCATTGTTTTGGATTCTTTGTTTTATCAGTGTGCCAATATTGTGAACAATAGATCGCAATAGTGGCTCCCTTTCCGTAAAGCGGTGACAATATCTCATTCTGCAGAGCTTTTTACGCTCCCGAATGAGACGAAGAGTGAGGTCGTCAAGGGGAATCTTTTTTTTTTTTTTTTTTTTTTTTTTATTAGACTTCTCTCGGGAGAGGCGAACCTATAGCGTCGAGTGGGCGCCCCGAGATGCCATCAAATAACTGTTGCAGTTGTTTTTGAACAGTTGCAGGTTGTAACGCTCCGGGAACACTCGCGTGGGAAGGGAGTTCCACAGCTTCCCCGCTCTGTAACGGAACGAGTTCTGATACAGGGATGTTCGCGCTGTCGGGAGATGAACCACAAACGGGTGCGATCCGTCGGATTGTCTTGTGGAGCGCATATAGACCGAATTGCGTGGAACAATGCCAAGAATCTCCGAAGAACAGCACCCGTGATAATATCTGTAGAACAGACAGAGGTCGGACACGCGCCTTCGATGTGATAGCGACTGTAGTCCCGACGTCAGCGCCGAGTCCCCGATCAGGCGGATCGCTCGTCTTTGTACGCTCTCAAGTAGGTCGAGAGTATGTTTAGGAGCCGAGCTCCAAACATGAGAGCAATATTCGAGCGCGGGTCTAATTTGAGATTTATATAGGAGAAGAAGTTGGGCCGGAGTAAAATATTTCTTGGCTCTAAAAAGATAACTCAGTTTTCCTGAGGCTGATCTGGCGATACCCGATATGTGTTTATGCCATGATACATTCCCACAGACCGTGACGCCGAGCAATCTCAAACTTTCCCCAGCCTCGAGGGCCCGGCCATTCATCATCAGCTGTGGAACCGATGATCCGGTTTTCTTTGTGAATGTTGTATACTGGGTCTTCGTTGCGTTGAAGTCGACAAGATTGGCCTTTCCCCACTGCAGGACTTTATCTAGATCCTGATTCAGAGAGTCAATCTGTCTACATCTCAGCTGGTGCGACTTTGATGCACCAATCGGCCGATCACTCGAAAAGGAGGAAACAAGCGTACTATCATCCGCAAAACTGAACACTTTGTTATCCGTTGCCTCCAACAAATCATTTATGTGAAGCAAGAACAAGGTTGGAGCCAAAATAGAACCCTGGGGCACCCCCGAATTAACAGGATACAGATCCGAACACTCGCCGTCCACAACAACCCGGATCGATCGATTCTCGAGGAAGCTCCTCGTCCAGTCGCAAAGCTGTTGGGAAAGTCCATATGAACGAAGTTTGCTCAGCAATGCCCCGTGCCAGACGCGGTCAAAAGCCTTGGAGATATCTAATGCGACCGCCCTTGACTCACCATGCCGTTCAATCGCAGATGTCCATATATCGGTTATAAGTGTCAAAAGGTCTCCTGTGGACCGCCTGCCACGGAATCCGTATTGACGATCATTCAGAAGACCGTTGCACTCCAAATACTTAACCAACTCTGTATTGATGACTTTTTCCATTACCTTAGATAAAATAGACACATCTGATAAGTCTTTTGAAGTTTGTACTTCGGGACATAAGTCTTAGAACTTTCAACTAGAATCTCGTGAAGTCGAGTTGCAGCGTTATTTATCTCAACCGTCGTTAGGTTCCTGTCAGTGGGGAGAGAGAGTTGGTTGAGTTTTTCGTTCAATATAATATTGAAGTTGTCCCAATTTGTGCGCCCATAATCGGGTATGTATCTGACATGAGCCCGGGATGCTTGATAGCCGCGGATGAACATGATCACAGCGTTGTGGTCAGATACACCCGGCGATACTTGGAGAGGAGTGATTTGGGGAGATAAGTCTTTGGACACAATAAAGATGTCCAGGATGGAGTTACCTCGGGTACCACCCGTAGGTGCGACTATTTCGAAGTTGAGGGCATGACAGTTTTCGGTGTACCATTGGAAGAACTTTGTGCCGTTTGGGCAAGAGACGGAGTTGTTCCAGTGGGGATGCCTGGAGTTTAAATCGCCGCCTATGATGAAGGGTGTATGCCCCGAGGACGTTATTAATTGGCCGATATCTTCGGGTTTAATGGGGCCATTATTGGTTTTATGCGAGTGGAATACGGAGTATATGTTCACTCTACCATTATTAGCCAGATGCAGTTCAACCCCGTAGACCTCTATAGACTCGAAATGTGGGAGGTCAATAGCTTCATGGCGAAGTTCGCTATTAACTAGAATACAGGTGCCACCTCCGTTGATGGTGGGGCCGCCAGAGAGGGTTCGATCTCTTCGAATCATTGAAAAGTTTGGGAAAGTGGGACGGTGACATGGATGTAACCTAGTTTCGGTTACAAGAACCACGTCCGCCCGGTTATCCTTTATGAAGTCAGAGACTATCGCACGCTTTGATAGCGAAACAAGGGAGTTGACATTTATAAGGATAACTTTAATTTTGGGATCCATTTTGAAGCTTATGTCTTATATATGCCGTGAAAAGGAGCGTATCCCTTTCAGCCTCAGTTGTTAGTTTTTCATATCGAGGTCGAATATTTCATTAGCCGAAGCTGGGGATATTATTGGCGTACAGCCGGTGGCAACACGTTTACTGGAGGGACCTCCCTCGCAGTTCAGCTTGGGTCGAGGTGTTTTCCGCTTTTCCGCGCGGAGAAACGTGGGCGTGGAGCGGCAAGTATTAGGAGTAGGGACATGGACATCATTCTCGTCGGCAGAGACATCAAAGTCGCTGTCTGGCTTATCATTTCAGGTTCGATGTGTGAATGACGGGTTTCCAGGTTTTTGTTGGAGGGGGTCGGGGTGGTGTAGCTTTCAATGTTGCGTTCTCCCTCTCGAGAGCAGCGACCCTGGCTACCGCGGTCCCGAGTTCGCTTCTCAATTTCTCAAGAAGAGTCATCAAATCCTGGTTGGGTTGATGCCCCAAGCTCTGAGGAGAAGAGAGGTCCATTTTGCGAAGGATAAATGAAAGAAAAGTGATGGACACGGGAAATAACAAAGCGCGAGAAACAGCCCGATAAGACTAGCTGAATAAAACAAGTAGGAATGCAGAAAAACAACGGAAAGAAGATAGGAAAAATAAAACAGCCCGACGGAACCTAGATTCAACACAAGTCCGAAATATAAAAAGTTGCTATATAAATTATAAAGGTTATGTTAGAGAAAGAAAGATTTGACAATATAAATAAGAAAAATGAGATTTCAGTGAGAAGAAAAGAAAATGAAATTTAAACGAAAGGAAAAGAATATGAAATGTAATGAAATTGAAATTAAGATGAAATTTAAATGTAAATCAAGGAAAAGTAGAATATAATTTAAATTATAACAAATACTCCCTGTTAATAAATGTAAAGACAACAAAAAGAAGAACAAACAGTCAATGTAAGTAATTGTAACAAATTTTGTATAACAGTGCCGAGTAACACAAATTGTAACTTCTGAGACGAACTCAATATGACTATAGATTAAGTGATGCAATATCGTACTCTATGAAATAGAGTGTAAAGAACAAAGAAAAAAAGAAAGGAGTTTAATAAAGAGAGTAAATGAAAAGAGAAGTGGTGCAAATTTGTTTTTTCTTTCTTTGTGGTGAAAATCCTAGTGCGGACAAATAAACCCCAAAATCATAGCTCGCGCGTACAAAATGGGATTTTGAAGTACCCTTAAATGTCAGAGTTTAGCACAAAAAGGAGAATCAACCGCCTAGATGGCCCACCAATTAATCAAAACAATATGTGATTAGGAAGTCACTCCGAAAGAATGTAAAATCTCACTAATCATCCCTATTTTCAAAAATGGCGGTAAATCTGCTCCCTAAACTACAGAAGAATGTCATTGATCCCATCCAAAAATCATACTGGCGACAATCACGCCATATGCAGAAGAAATATTGGGAGACTACAAGTGTGGATTCCGCAGGAACAAGCAACCAGATCACGTCGGTGTCACCAATTATCGCGTATTGCGACGATGGTGAAGAACGTGTGATTCGAACCGACGCTATGGTGGTTAGAGTCACTAAAAATTGAACCAATGCTCAACACATTAGGCCGCTGACGCGTGTACGATTTCGATTTATAAACACAAGTACACTCAACTGATGCGGAATTGCTATGTTATTGCTTGGTGTACGGCTGATGCTTTTTCTTATTCGATTTTCTTTCTGTATTCTTTGCTATTTGCTTGTGTATTGTGTGTGTACCTGTTAAAAACGCCACAGTTTCTTCGCCCTCCTTTTTGTTTTTCTTTTTGTAGAAAAGAAGAAAAGAATAAATATTGGGAGATTACAAGTGTGGATTCCGCAGGAACTGGTCAACAAGCAACCAGATCACGTCGGTGTCACCAATTATCACGTATTGCGACGATGGTGAAGAACGTGTGATTCGAACCGACGCTATGGCGGTTAGAATCACTAAAAATTGAACCAATGCTCAACACATCAGGCCGCCGCCGCGTGTACGAATTCGATTTCTAAACTCAAGTACACTCAACTGATGCGGAATTGCTATGTTATTGCTTGGTGTACGGCTGATGCTTTTTCTTATTCGATTTTCTTTCTGTATTCTTCGCTATTTGCTTGTGTATTGTGTGTGTACCTGTTAAAAACGCCACAGTTTCTTCTCCCTCCTCTTTGTTTTTCTTTTTGTAGAAAAGAAGAAAAGAAGAAATATTCGGAGATTACAAGTGTGGATTCCGCAGGAACTGGTCAATAAGCAACTAAATATTCACAGTAAGGCAATTCTTGGAAAAGTAGTGGGAATGCGAAGAGACGGTACACCAACTTATTATTCATTTCAAAAAAGCCTACTCTGTCGCAAGGCAAAAACTCTACCGTATTCTAGTTGGTCTAGTAATCCCAAAAAAATACGCCGTACTCATTCAAATCTGCACGAATAAAAAAAGGAAGAGTTAGAATAGAAAACCACCTCTCAGAACCACTTGCGACGGATTAAAAGATGGGGATCCCCTCTCACCATGTCTTTTGAACTTTGTGCTCGGGTATGTCATCAGAAAGGTACAAACGACAGCGTGGCCGGATTATCCCGAACGGAGTCACATAAGTGCTCGCATGTGCGGATGACAACGCCATTTTGGTCGACAATATAGAGACTGTAAATAAAAGCAGTGAAATGGTCATGCAAGTGGCAGAAGAGGTGAGCCTAGCAATGAATAAAGACAAAACAATATATATAATTACGGCAAGTGAACTTCAGGGAACGCACATAAACGTCAGGACAAAGATATTTGAAAACGTTAAAGATTTTAATTATCTGGGAACAATACTGACGGCCATTAACGAAATGTCGAATGAAATTAACAAAAGAATGCATTCCGGCAACGCTACTCACCAAACTGCTGAAATCGAAATTGCCATCACGTAATATAAAGCTCCATATTTACAGAATCACAATCATGCCTATTAATCTATACGGATGCGGGACATGGGCACTCTAAAAAAGGTGATCACGCCAATGATCTTCGACAAAAAAAAAGAGGAAATCTACAACGCCAAGAGGTTTTAATGTCATAAATGGTCTCCTGCAGGGCACAGTAACTGCATCGTACATTTTTAACATATACACATCTGATGTGCTAAGATAATTGGAAAATTCAATAGTTTTTGCTGACGACGTTACGCTGTACGCAGGCGGTGCAAAACTCTAGGAAATTCAAAGAAAACCCCAGAACAAGTTCGACAGGTTCCAAGAAAAATGTGAAACCATACTGTTCCACACCCGGATAAGACACGGAAATTCGGACTTGGAAGAATTTCTAAATAATGAATACGGATGGCATTCGGATAGAGTCAAAGAAGGTGGTTAAATATCTGGGTGTTCATTTGGACGCATTCTTGTACTACGGTGCATACCAGCATACATAAATGAACAGTTGAAGAGGGCAAGAGCAGCATTTATGACCCTCAAGAAGCTTTTCTACTCGAACCATCTTAGATCCGATGTGAAGATCATTTGCTACCAAGCGTTTGTACGTTCAATTATGACCTATGCGAGTGCAGTATGGTGGAACTGTGGCCGTTCCGCCAAACCCCACGGTTCGCTTTCCTGAAAAACCCCCATAAATTTCACCCAATCTCCTAATTTCACTAATGCAGTCGCATTAGCATCTTAAATGCTACCTAAAAGTCCCTGTAAAGAAAACTTACCTTTCATGCATCCCTTCGCATACAATTCCCCGTAAGATTTCTTTCTTCACTTATCAGGCAGAACCCCCATTATTACAACCCAACCCCCATTGTTTCCCGCCAATGCATTTGCATTGGCACCTGAAGACATTTTCCTTTTTCAAGGACACTTAATGCATACAACGCATTATATAAAATAGTTCCTTAATGTGCATTTGCACCATAAATACAAACCATTCGGCACCCATTGTTGTCATTGGAAATGCAATGTCGGACGGCTTGTTTTTACAGCTGCAACAAGCTGACCAGCGATTCGTTGTTCAATAGACAAACAATCATCCATTTCGTACGTCGCCACAAACTAATTGCCCTGCATACACAAATCCAGGCAAGGGATTCGTTTCTGCAACCAACCCCATTAGCACCTTATAGCGTTTCAAATAATAGTGAAGAAGAACGTGCGATTCGAACTGACGCTATGACAGTTTGAATCACCAAAAATTTTACCTAAGCGTTACCCATCAGGCTACTGACCGTGTTTAGAATTTGATTTTTAAACTCGATTATACTCCACTGATGTGAATTGTTATGTTTATCGCTAGATATACGGTTCTGATGTATTTTCTTATTCGATTTTCGTTCGGTGTCCTTCACTATTTTGCTTGTGAATTGTGTGTATCTGTTAGAGATGCCACAACCTTTTTTCCCAACGCCGATAATAGCGACGACGCATCGCGTAAACAATGACCCGCATTACCGAACGATGCATTTGGTCGTTTCCTCCCTTGTCTTTGCCGCCCGCCTGCTTCGTTGTTCCATTGTCTTCGAGCACGCGTAAACAACATCAGATCTGAACGATCTCACACATACCACCATGATCTCCATTACGAGATCTGGTTTCTGACTTTACGTTTTCTCTGCTGGTAAGTAAATACATATCCTTCGTGAAGAGGATATTCACCACCACCGAATCGAGGGGGAATAAAGAGCCAGATTCCAACCCTCGATTGAGTCAATTTCCATCCGCTGACCGCCATGGTCGTTGCCGCTCCCGCTATCCGTCGCGCGGCGGGAAGGCGATATATATATTCGGAGTCGTGGGCGAAGTAAATCCGAATTACTCTGTATTGCTGTACGTAAATATTATTCGTCACTCATTGAGTTGAGCGTAGATTTATCGAAGTCGTGTTTAAGTGTGTCAAAGACGGATCGTGTTTCCAAATCCGACCATTTCCAACATCAGTGTTCGAAATAGCTCATGTATTTATTATAAATATTTATAGTAGTAAGTGTTAACATTTATTAAATAGACCAATAATTTAAATATCATCATCATTATCGGCACTACAACCGGGACCGGTCTTGGCCTTATTTAGCAAGTCCTGAGGCTTGTTAAATTTTCCATAATGATTTGTTTTTTTCTCCGGGAAAGGTCATTAGTCTTGCGCCGGAAATAATTTAAATATACCCACAGACAATATCGTCGTGTTTTTATTCCTGTTTGGTGTTCGCTCCGTGCTTTGGAGCTCGATTCTTGGTGAACCTTTTGCAGCGTTGCTCAGTGTTGTATCCGGAACTATTTACGGTGGAATTTATAGTGATCGATGGGGATGGAAGTGAACGGAGTGTCCGTGTTAGGCACAATACTTCCTACCCCACAGAACATTAATCCATCGAATATGGAAAAGCCAAGAATATTTGAGATAAAATGCCTTAGAGCCTGCCTACAGATGTACAGAAGCGAACATTCCAACTTACGTCACTACATTTCCAATAAAAGACTATATGATACCTCCTTTCCTTATCCACTTCCTCTCCTTCCGCTCGCACTGTGCTCTGACACTTAAGGGTACTCCAAAATCCCCTTTTGTGCGCGCGTTTATGTAAAAAAAAATCGGAGTGTCCAGAATTGATAATACAGTTGTGGCCCTTGTGAGAAATCTTTTCATCCGCTCGACAAATGTGAAAGAGAATGAACTAATCTCAGGATTGTTCTATACTAATCCTGGGTATTTCAGAAAAACATTGTAAAGTGGATACATACCACCGGAAGAATTTTTGTACTTGGATGCTCATAGCTACCTATCAGATCCCACAAAGGTACCAATTATACATCATGTGGCAAGACTAGCAACTCGACCAGAGACACAATCAAACAAACAGCCCAAGAGGTATTAGGATTTAAGAAAACAACTAAGTCCAAACCTTGGTTTGACGATGAGTGCAGGGCAAAGATCGGAGAACGTAAACGCCTCAGAATGATCCACTTAGAAGCATATGATGAAGTCAACGTAGTAAGATACGCGACAATTCGGAAAGAAACAACTAGACTTTTCAAACGCAAAAAACGCGAATGGGAGAAGACTCGAATCGAAAAAAATCATAGAAAATGCCAGAGCAAAGAACAGCAGAGGTATGTATGCCAGCATAAATTCAATTAGAAATGGCTACCGAGGGAGAGCCAAAATAATCCGAGACACAAACGGCTGTCTGGTGACAGAAACAAAAAATATCGTGACAAGATGGAAGCAGTACTTTGAAAACCTGCTCAATGCACGCACCCACCAACCACAAATAAACGCACCAGACGTACATACAGCCTAGCCCCAGATCCCAGAGCCCTCTTTCGACGAAGTTGTAGACGCGATAAATCGACTGAAAAACAACAAGGCCCCCGGAATCGATTGCATACCGGCAGAGCTTGTGAAGCATGGAGGAGGGGCAACCGCTCGAAAGATCCACCAACTGGTTAAAATAATATGGGACAAGGAAGTCATTCCGAAAGAATTGAAAACCTCAATAGTCATCCCCATTTTCAAAAAAGGCGACAGATCTGACTGCGAAAATTACAGAGGAATATCATTGCTCCCAACCACATACAAAATACTAACAAACGTCATACTGGCGAGAATCACACCGTACGCAGAAGAAATATTGGGAGACTACCAATGCCGATTCCGTAGGAACCGGTCACCGAGCGACCAAATGTTCACAATAAGGCAACTACTGAAAAAGAAATGAGAATACGGAGAGACGGTTCACCAACTGTTCGTTGACTTCAAAAAAGCCTACGACTCAGTCTCAAGGCAAAGACTCTACCATATTGTTGTTAAGCTGGGAATCCCGAAAAAATATGCCACCCTCATTCAAATCTGCATGAACGAAAACAAAGGGCGAGTTAGAATAGAAAACCACCTCTCAGAACCATTTGAAATCCGGGACGGACTAAAACAAGGGGATGGCCTGTCACCATGCCTTTTTAACCTTGTCCTCGAGTATGTTATCAGAAAGGTACAAGACGACAACACGGCCGGATCATCCCTGAATGTGGTCACACAAGTGCTCGCGTATGCGGATGACATCGCCGTTCTGGGCGATAATCTCGAAACTATAAGTAAAAACTGTGAAATCAACATGCAAGCAGCAGAAGAGGTGGGCCTAGAAATAAACGAAGACAAAACAAAATACATGATTACGGCGAGAGCAGGTGGACCCCAGAGAACACACATAAATATCGGGGGCAAGATATTTGAAAATGTCAAAGAATTTAAATATCTGGGAACGATACTGACAACCAGAAACGAAACGTCAAAGGAAATTAACAAAAGACTACATTCCGGCAACGCTAGTTGGCATGCAGCCAGTAAACTATTAAAATCCAAACTGCTATTACGTAATATAAAGCTCCGTGTCTATAGAACCATAATCATGCCGATTGCTCTATACGGATGCGAAACATGGGCTCTCACAAAACGGGAAGAAAACAAATTCCGCGTATTCGAGAATAAAGTTTTAAGGGGTATATTTGGCGGTAAATATGACGAGGAGTCAGGACAATGGAGGAAACTCCACAACCACGAAGTGGAAGAGCTGTACCGCAAACCTACAATAGTGAGAGTGATCAAGTCGCGAAGATTAAGATGGGCCGGACACGTAGCGCGAATGGGCGATGATAGGACCGTGCATAGAATTCTTGACGGTGAACTAACGGGGAAGAGACCGACAGGACGGCCGCGACGGAGATGGGAGGACAATGTTAGATTGGACCTCGAGGAGATCGGATCGAATGGTCGAACGTGGAAGGAGAGCGCACAGGACAGGGAACAATGGCGGAGCCGAGTCGGTGAGGTCATGAACTTCCGGGTTCCTACAGGCCAGTAAATAATAAAAATATAAGAGACGGGCAACTGACGAACAATTAAGTATGTTCCAACAGGCATAGGAGATGGAAATACCATCCTAAGATACTGCGTGAGCATACCTGAAAAAAAACAAAATAAATTTTGAAAGACAATAGCAAAAAATACTGGTGGCTCGACTGGGCTGAGACTGGCTGATAAGCGTTTAAGAGCGGGTCCTCCTGCATGGAACCCGTTCGGTCGACTGGCAGTCAAAGGACTGGTGATCGGCGAGGTGGTGGACGTGTGGCAGGACCTGATCTACATGTCCATAATCTTAATTAGTATTAGGCAGACATAAGCTAGGCTTAGTTGGATTTAAGTTCTACTAGCTTTAGGTACTTTTATTATAAATATAAAAAAAATATCATCATTACAACCGGGATGCGGTATTGGCCTTATTTAACAAATCTCTCCACCGGTCCCGATTTCAAACCAATGTCATCCAGCTTGGCACTCCCAGGCTCGGGGCGTGCTGGTCTACGCCATCCCCCCATCGCAGACAAGGTCTGCCGCGATGTCTACTTCCATACATCCTGCCACAAAGGGCTTTCCGTGCGGGCTCCTCTTCGCTCATTCGAGCTAGCCTAACCCTTCCGGTCGCACTGTGTTCTGACATTTAAGGGTACTCCAAAATCGTCTTTTATGCGCGCGTTTGTGTAAAAAAAAGAGACGTTCCGTCCAGCGGAGTCTACCGAGGTCTATTTTTCTTACAACATTAACTTCAAGGTAGATCGCGTACAACTCATGGTTGTAGCGTCTCCGGAATCGTCCTCCCTCAAATACGGGGCCAACAATTCTCCTTAAGACCTTCCTCTCGAACGCGGCTAAGGGTTCAGAGTGCCTTTTATTGAGCACCCAGGTATCTTGGGCAGGCATTGAGGGCCCTACGACGTTCTCGTAGTATTCTTCCTTTTCGTCATCAGGGAACTCCTCTGTAGGTCCATGAACGTTTATGAGGTTTATGTTCTTAAACTTGCCTCGCACGCGAAGAGTGCATAGCCTTTCGTTTATTGGATTAAAGGCGATAATGACAGGCTTCAGTTTTGGATTGAACAGGGACAAGGATCGTCCTGGCCTTCGCCGGGTTGAAAGCAATCAGAGACTTTGCCCTGTGTGTTCGCTCCCATTCTCCCAATTTAGTCTTAGTTAGATTGTAAGTTTCAAAACAAGAACAGAACAGATTCCCCGTATTCGAGAATAAAGTTTTAAGGAGTATCTGTGGCGCTTAATATGATAGAGAGGCAGGACAATGAAGGAAACTCCACAGCCGTGAATTGGAAAACCTACAATAGTAAGAATAATCAGGTCTCGAAGATTACGAGGGGCCGGGCATGTAGCGAGAATAGGCAACGAAAGATCAGTCCGTAGAATTCCTGACGGAATATCAATGGGAAGGCGACCGATGGGAAGGCCGCGACGGCGATGGGAGGGCAATGGAAGGCGTGTCTTTGAGGAGGTCGGATCAAAGCGCAAGGCATGGAAAGAGACTGCACAGGACAGCTAACGATTGTGTATCCAAGTCAGTGGGGCCATGAGCATTTGGGTTTTTGGCGGATTTTGGTCTTTTCGTCGATGTTTCTGAAGTGTTCCGCCAAACACTGTTCATGAACAAAAACAACTTAGAACACGGAGACACTGCCACAAATAAAACGCTGCGAAATGTTTTGTTTTAATAATCTGTCTTATTTAATTTTGTTTTATTTTAACTTCCTTGTTTTTCTTAGATCGTTACAAAACTGGGGATTTGATACCCTTGAACATCCGTCGCTAGTCTACAGAACTTTTCAATGTCAATTACTTGTAAAACAACAGGAAACACAATTAAACTCTTTCAATATCTTTACTTATTGATCACTCTTCGGATTGGCAATTACTTGTGAAAACACAATTAAACTCTTTCAATGTCTTTACTTATTGATTACTCTTCGGATCACTTCGACGGAAAACAAGTTGTTCAACACTCGACGTTACTTTTAGAAACGACATCAAATAAAAATCCAATGACAATATATCGTAACCTTTCGGGACTGGGTCTTGACACCACCGTACCGGCAATTAATTTTATTCGTCTGGATTCTCGATTTCGACTGACTTTTCTTCTTTGGGGATGATTCCATTTTCCCCATAGGCTTCTTTCTCCTTTCGCTTTCCCTGGGTGGTGACTTTCTCTCAGTCGAGAATCTCTCCGGGAAGATCGCGCTCACACATAGAGACGCGGAGGTTGCCGTCCGTGGGTCCACCAGAATTTTCACACTTCTGTTGCATTGGTTATGCAAACAATCGAATGTGTGGTTTACATTAGTCGATCCTGAGATCGTGTTTACTTTGCCCTATGGAAACAGCGTTTTCGTTTATTGCTGTTGCTCCGCAATGGCCTTTGTTTAGGCGAAGTACATTGTGGCAGGGACAAAGGTTTTGTCGACGGATTGGTTTTCTGGTAATTCGCTTATCGCCGGGGATGTGATGTTTGTCGAGATCTGGCGCAGCTGTGTTTATCCAGTTGATGGATCGATACACAATTTCTGTGCTGGGTCATGTCCTTCGATCGCCGTGCAGGCGTAGGAAAATTGTTCGAAACTTGTGGCCCATGTATCTGTGGATACGTGGGGTTGTTGACTCCAGGATGAATTTTCGTCAGGTGAGCAGGTGGACTTCGGGGACACGTGTCTGTGGGCACGTGGAGTTTGGCTATAGGTGAGTATGTTCCTTGGTGGAACTACGACATCTCGACCTATCGAGGTTTGTGCGGTTGGTAGAAGTGCCACAGGTTCATACAGGCCAATAAATAGTAATAGGTTAATATACCAACACGAAATGTTCACATGAAAATAGATTTCTACACCATTGTTGCCAATTTCGACATATGCGCCGAACACTCAAGACGTTGAATATATTTATATTAGTATCCTGACATGAAATTTTGCCCTCGAAAGAAATGTTGAAGAACGGTCCCTGGGTGAACAAAAACGACTGTGGTGGAAAATGGGGCTGGGGTAAGTTCATAGGCATTAGCAGAGATACATACACGCAACTCGCACCAATGTTGGAGAACCGAGGCTCCACACCAGGAATTTGATAACCAGCGTCAACACCTCCATTGTAATGTACGCAGCCCACATACTTGCAGGAGTCGCACAGGATAAATTCTACATGAGAGGAGTGAACTCGGTACACGGATTACCATCACCGTATGCAGCGCCTTCCGAACGAAATCCGAAAAAGCCATACATTTCGAAAAACCTCAACATCGCCGCTTAAGAAACCGCAGTTTTGAAGAGGTTGGTGCACTTGCTTCAAAAGAGGATCGCCCACCAACGCGGATACAATTAGAGGATTCCACTCAAAGAGAATGACAAAGAAGATGGGATACTTCCACAAAAGGAAGCTGGACCCACATCATGATACTGTGGGGGCGAACGGCACCAGATTCACTTCTACCCTCACCATCACTTGAAGTTCACTAAGAATTTTTCGCCGACCAAACAGGAATGAAAGGTAAAAGAAGAACAAACGCTGTAAGTCCGAGAGGAAGGAAAACACATTAAAATACATTAAAACACACTAGATAGTTGGTGGTGGTTGTTTTTATTGTTTTTTTAATGTTAATTTATTTTAATATTGCGACACAATGAACAGGGATTAACGTTTAACACAGTTGATAAATTTAGATGATTTAAGGTTTGAACTTGCGACGCGGTTTGATGCACATTATTTGTTTTTATTCGATTGATTCGACACCGAATACTTTTTATTATAGATTATTCGGAGGTCTTTTACATTGAATCACAAACTCGACGGCCTAAGGAACACGTCCCGCAGGGGTGCAGACTCCGGTGCACACCCCACGGGGGATAATAAGAATCAAAGAACTTAATGTGCGCGCACTAAAGGACGAAAGACGAGTCACCGAGGAAAGAACTCCGACCTGTATTCAATCCTCAGTTAAAGGTGAGATTCGGAAGAGAAAGAGAAAATTTTCTCTTTAGGGTGTGGTCACCAAGGAAATGCACTCTTTCCTTACTGCCAGTGACCAATGGACGGCGATCTCTGTATGCAGTGGTGTGTATGTGTGATCGTACAGATCACAGTGTTTATCGATGCATTTCAGCAAAGGATAAACGAAACTACAACGAGGAAAAAAGAACAAAGGGAGAAGCGACCTAAGGCATCGGTCTGTAATGAGGGTCAGCTAAATAAATAAGCTGCAACTCATTAGGTGTGAAATGCATTTGGGATACTTCAAACAATTTGGATTGTTTATCGTATCGCCAGAATGCCTGCGGAAGAACAGAATTCTTTTGTTTGCACATGATGCGTGCTGAAGAATTTGGTTTTAGCGGCTATTGCGCTAATTGCCTGCAGCTGCGTCAATAAGCTGCTTGGAGTTGCTTTGTCGTTGGACAAAAGAGTCGCCAGCCAATGTGTATGTGGGGAACATTGTTGTACACATGGTGAGGCTGGGAATAGGTGACGCAAGGATAATCATCCCTGATTATGATGGTTACATGGTACGGTAACCGAATTGTTTTCTTTCAGGCATAATGCTTGACCTTTAAGGAATTCTTCTAGGAAAATGCATATGAATTATGGATGCTTGAGAATGCCTTTAGGAAAATTTTATTGATGCGTTGATGCATGGAGAATGCCCTTGAGAAAGGAAATGTTTCAGGTATGCGTGGTGATTGGAATGCAGGTGCTAATGCCATTACATTAGCAAAGAACAATGGGGTTATGGGAGCTTCCGGACTGGAAGCTTTTAGGTGATTTGGGAAGGCAAGTAGTGGCGTTTATGGGAACCGCTACAATACCCGATACACTGACTTGATTAAAAGAACCCACGGCGACCTGAACTGTCACCTAACACAGCTGATATCAAGGCATAGATGCTTTCGACAGTACTTGCACAAATATCAACTTGTTTATCACCCTACTGCTTGTATTGCGAATTCAGAAGAGAAAATGCGGAATATGTACTCACATGTGAGTAGGGCGTTAGAATATACTAACAGCTAGGCCGGCTTGTCGTAAGAGGCGACTAAAGGCCGAGTGGTAGCCGGGGTCCCAACGCCCTGTGCGCCCGGTGAAATACCACCCCACCAAGCTTTAGGCTCCGTGAAATGGTCGGGGGAGTCCCTGGCCATCTTTCGGAGGTTGGCTGATGGACCGGTTCGAGAAAAGGTTGGTTAGGTGGTAGTCGGTCCCAAGGTGAGATACCATCCCGTCACGCTGCACATTCCGCGATATCGTCGAGAGAAATCTTCGACGGTGTTTCGGATGTGTGGTTGATGGCTCGGACTGACACGGAGACAAGTCATGATGGTACCTTCTGATATAAAGAATTCCGGAGGTAAACTAGTCTCCCATTCGGATCTCCCAGGGGGGGGGGGGGGGGGGGGGGGGCTATGTCAGGGGGAACATCATGCAGATATCATGATATATAATGGAACTTTAAGAGGTTCGTCGTCCCATAATAGAGCTCGCTCTCGAGGCTCTGCCCACGCTCGACTGGTGACGGCATTTTGTAACATCAGGGGCATCGGTTTCATCAATCCCAATGTAAACGCCGTCAACCAATATTTGCAAACAACGAAGCCTGATATCCTTGCCCTAACTGAGACCCAGGTCGATTCGTCAACTGATTCGACATATCTTCGTTGCTCAGGATACGACTTACATTCGAGATTCCATTTTAAGGGCGGAGTCTGCGTCTTCGCGCGGTTCAACCTGGCTTGCCAGAGGATGGAGGCGTTGGAACCCAATAATATGGACATTATATGGTTGAGGGTCGTGCTGAGGAATTCCGTTAAATTTCTTTGTTGTCTTTACCGCTCCCCGAATGACGATCGAACGGCGACATTTTTCGAACATCTGTCATATATCGTCGACTGGATACAGATCAACCACCCAGCTTCTGAAATTGTTGTCCTTGGCGATTTTAATATGCACAATTTCGGCTGGTTGATACATTCTAACAGAACCGACGAGGCTGGGAGGCTGGGAGACTGGCGGAGATGTTTGCTGTAAGCCACAACTTGACTCAACTCGTGGGGGAGCCAACGCGAGTGCCGGATGCCGGAGGCGATTATGCGAACACCTTGGATCTGTTTTTGACATCCGAACCGAGTATTTATACCGTAGAGGTTTCTGCGCCACTGGGGAACTCAGATCACCGCTTGGTATCTGCCGCGAAAGCACTTGCATATCAAGCGAATAACCGGCCTAGGCAGCTTCGCCATGTATGGAAGTATGGGGCTGCTAACTGGGACGATTTGCGAGATTTCTGCGCATCCGATCGATCCGGGTTGTTGTGGACGGCGAGTGTTCGGATCTGTATCCTGTTAATTCGGGGGTGCCCCAAGGTTCTATTTTGGCTCCAACCTTGTTCTTTCTTCACATAAATGATTTGTTGGAGACAACGGATAACAAAGTGTTCAGTTTTGCGGATTATAGTACTCTTGTTTGCTCTTTTTCGAGTGTTCGGCCAATTGGTGCATCTGCGTCGCATCAGCTGAGATGTAGACAGATTGACTCTCTAAATCGGCATCTAGATAAAGTCCTGCAGTGGGGAACGACCAATTTCGACGACTTCAATGCAACGAAGACACACTATACAACATCCACAAAGAAAACTGGATCATCGGTTCCACAGCTGATGATGAACGGCCGGGCCCTCGAGGCTGGGGAAAGTTTGAAATTGCTCGGCGTCACGGTCTGTGGGAATGTATCATGGCATAAACACGTGTCGAGTATCGCCAGGTCAGCCTCAGGAAAACTGAGCTATCTTTTTAGAGCCAAGAAATATTTTACTCCGGCCCAACTTCTTCTCCTATATAAATCCCAAATTAGACCCGCGCTCGAATATTGCTCTCATGTTTGGAGCTCGGCTCCTAAACATACCCTCGACCTACTTGAGAGCATACAGAGACGAGCGATCCGCCTGATCGGGGACTCGGCGCTGACATCGGGACTACAGCCGCTATCACATCGAAGTCACGTAGCCGACCTCTGTCTGTTTTACAGATATTATCACGGGTGCTGTTCTTCTGAGATTCTTGGCATTGTTCCACGCAATTCCGTTTATATGCGCTCCACAAGACAATCCGACGGATCGCACCCGTTTGTGGTTCATCTCCCGACGGCGCGAACGTCCCTGCTTCAGAACTCGTTCGTTACAGAGCGAGGAAGCTCTGGAACTCCCTTCCTAACGCGAGTGTTCCCGGAGCGTTACAACCTGCAACTGTTCAAAAAGAGCTGCAACAGTTATTTGATGGCATCTCGGGGCGCCCACTCGGCGCTATAGGTTCGCCTCTCCCGAGAGAAGTCTAATAAAAAAAATAAATAAAAAAAATAAAAACAGTGCGTGAGATTCAAGACTGCACGACTGATACCGGAACGATATATGAAACGGACCGTTACTTCGACAGGAATAACAGAATATATGTTAAGTTCTAAAGAAGCATGCTTCGTAACAAATAGCATACTATGTGGCATAGTGCAGCAGATGCGTCGTATCGAGCCGCCCCGCGATGGAATATCTAAATAGAAAGTTGCGCGTGAACAATGGAAATATGTGCTAACACAAGGTGCTCGTAGTCTGTAAAAATCCGATATTCATTTGGATTTCCATCATCCTACCGAAAACAAAACAAAAACGCAACAAAAAAAAGAAAATAGTTGGCATCATCGATTCCTCAAAGTACTTACCCCTCCAACACCTCGAAGATATTGTGACGCATTGACAACTGGAAAACTGGAGACTATGAGCAGTAAAAACGATAAGTGGCCAGTGAGAGAAGTGTCACGTTAGACTGAGGAGCAAAAAAGTGTAAAACAGTTGTCATTAGCGGAAGTTTTAAATAGAAAATTGATTTCACGGCTTATTGTATGTGAATAATTAATCCAGCTAATCCAACTATCAAAGGAAGAGGAGAAAAACACGTTTCAATTTTCAAAAAATTTACATTTGCGTGTTTATTTAAGATTATATTTATTTATTTCCATGTTTTGTGTTGTATCTTAAAGTTTATTAAATAGCATTTTAATGTGTGTGTTTTTTTACCATTTTTATTAAGTTTTTCGTTTTATTTTTCATACATAGTGTTAAAATTATACATTTTAAAATGTTGCTCATAGAATTCTTTTTTTATTTTTCAATTTTGTTTCTTTTTTTAAATTCTTTACATGTTTTCCTTGTTTGTGTTTCTCTATATTCTGTATTACATTTATACTTAATTATTATTCATTTCATTTTAAATTTAATCCTTTTGTTTTTGTTTCCACTTTACTTAGCCCTAAAATATTGTATAATATATATGTGTATATATGTAGAGAATTTTAAATTTTAATATATATACATATATATATATATATATATATATATATATATATATATATATATATATATATATATATATATACACACATATATATATATACTATATATATATATATATATATATATATATTTATACACACACATATATATATATATATATATATATATATATAAATATATATATATAAATATATATATATATATATATATATATATTTATACACATATATATATATATATATATATATATATATATATATATATATATATATATATATATATATATAATACACATAAAATAGATAACTATGCATAATATATAATTATGTAAAATGTAAAATTATGTATAATATATAGTTGACATAATTTATATATATTTATTTATGTATCCACACATATATACACCTATATATTTACCCCTTAAAACAACATTTATTTTTTCTCGCTTGTTTTTTACTTTTAATTATCGCTAGAATAAATTTCTTTTGCTTTTTTTGTTTGCTATCGTTTATTCATCTTTTAGTTACATACATATATATACTTACAGTGAAATTAAAATTACAAATCGTAATTTGCATACATTATTTTTACGTTTAATTACATTAATTATTATTATAAGAAGTTGCTCTTTTTCTTTAATTTTTTTTCTTTTTTCTTTTTTGAAGAAAATGTAAAATACAGATGTAATTTTTTAATTTTTTTTTACTTGCAATTTTGAACATGATTTTCCATTTATTATTTATCTATTTACTTAACTTTTACTTAAACCTTGTGTGATTTTTATCGATATACATGTTTGATTAAAAATTAAGTATTTCTTTAATTACTAAATAAAAAGATAAAATATAATTAGAATAATAATAATTATAAAAATAATAATAATAGTAATTATAATAATACAAGCAATGATTCGGTTTTATTTCCTATAAATTTAAGCAGTGCATTCCATTAAAATGATGAAATAAGCACATTGGTGGTAAAGGTGATGTGAAGGAAAAATTTAAAAAAGGATTTTCGTACAAAATATTAGTAAGATTTTTTACATTTAATATTTTCCAGCTTTATATTTTCATTTATTTATTTATTTTTCCAATTGATGGAAATGGAAAAGACCAGCGGGAAGTCGATATTTGTTTTACTAGAACTCATTTGAATTCAATAATAAATGTTGTCCACTCTTATTTTGTATCATTTATTGTTGTGTATTAAAAATATTTTTAAGCGTAATTTGGTGATCTTAGAGCAGACACACTCAGCCTAAATTAGTTAATTACAAACTAGAGGGGAGTGCGCATTACGTTCATTAATATATTGTGGCCTACCACTGATAAAAAATTCAAAACGTTATGAAGATTTTCCTACAGAATTTCAGTTCATTCGCAAGGCAATAACTTACTGATGTACTTTGAAATTGAATTTTTACAATTTATAGCGATCACAGAAAGCAAAATAGACACCAGAGGGTTGAACAAGGTTTAATATAAACTATTTTAATAAAATATCTTTTATTTTTCAGCTCTTGTGCTGCTACCTCCCATAATGTCCCCAAACGTTTTACGCCAAATACTGATATCAGTGCATATCTCTCTAGATTGTCGATGGAATTTATTTTGAAAAATTAGTTAAGAAATCTCTCTAATTGAAATGTTCTTCATAATCCTAATATCCTGAAGGGGCCGTTGCCCTTATAGTATCAAAAGATACAGGACGAACATGAAAGTGAAGAAGAGATAATGAGAACGGACAGGTCAGAGAAAGTAGTAAGGAGGTAGTAGTCATCATCATCATCATCATCGGCACTACAACCGGGATCCGGTCTTGGCCTTATTTAGCAAGTCTCGAGGCTTGTTAGATTTTGCATAATAATTTATTTTTACGGGCAAGGTTATTAGCCTTGCGCCGAAGGAGGTAGTAGTAAATCGCCAAAATTGTCGACAATAATCCTAACTAATGTATCGCTACTTAATAAATGGTTACGTTGTCAGTTAAATAGCATGAAAATTGAAAAATAAATTTGAACGCATTTAAGAACCTACATAAGGTAACGAAACGAAAGAGGAACAATTAAAACATTAGATATCTGTAATGTGCATTTTTACTTCATGGTCAAATGAATAAACTTAAAGTTCCTGCCGCGAGACATACGAATTCGGGAATGTAAGATGTTTGTCCGGTATATTGTATTGTATATTATAAGGGTATGAAAAAGGGAAATTAACAAAATAATTGATTTTATGTATCCAACAATTGAAATTTGCGGAAAATGTTTAGAGGTAAACGTGACATGAGAATGTGAGACCAGTGAATTGCCTTACAGAGAAATCGCGAAACGATATAACATACTACCTCCAATTAGACTATCGCGAATGCTTACTTGCAATAAGAAGCCAAAGAACTTTTCGCTAACTGTTCAACAAAAACCTTTGTAGAAGGCCAAGACTTCGACTCAAATAATGAATGCATAGTCCGCCGACTGCTCCACGGAAACCTTTTTAGAAACACATCACATACGACCAGTTATACATCGGTAGAAGGATTTTTCTTAATGATGCTCACGCACAAAAAGGATTGTTAATGGCAGGGAGAAAATAGGGAAGAACACATAGCCTTGAGTGCAATTGTAAGGACAAGGAAACAGGACCTAGCAGATTTTTATTCTTTATTTATATTTTTTTATTATATTATATTTTATTTATATTTTTTTATTATATTATATTTTATTTATATTTTTTTATTATATTATATATTATTTATATTTTTTATTATATTATATTTTATTTATATTTTTTTATTATATTATATTTTATTTATATTTTTTTATTATATTATATATTATTTATATTTTTTATTATATTATATTTTATTTATATTTTTTTATTATATTATATTTTATTTATATTTTTTTATTATATTATATAGATTTTTATTTTTTATTGTGGATATTTATTGAAATTTTATTAAACTGTATTTGCCCGTTCGTCTAAAACATACCTTGTGTGAACCGGTGTGCGTGCTCTGATTAACGCGGTTCGTTGGCAATATTTGTAGAGCGGGAACGTCACTCCCGAGATCATTTCAACAATGTTTGCGGTAATATCTGTGAATTAGCGACAGGCACGATGTGTCCTAATGACGGAATTGAACACATGATGCCAGTTTTGTTTTTGATACCTCTGGGCAAATATAACAATGGCATTCCTCTTTTAGACAAATATAAGTCAGGTTTTAGGCGTTTCCTAAAAAATCCTAATGACTTCGTGGCAACACTACGAATCATATCACAATCTCGGGAAAGGTGCCATATCCCCATGTGCCTGCTCGGCTATTTCGAGATACGTGAGCCATACTACCTCGCATCCCTCATCTGGATGGCCACCACATGAGACGAAGTTGTGAAAGCCGAATTATGTTGCGACTCAATTGCTGGGTAGCAATTGAGCCAAGGCGTTATACGTCGCCTGATAGTCAATCTTCAAAAATATCAGGCAACCGCCTCTAATGAAGACAATATTTACGAACCTCGCCATTTCACAGGCATTTTATCGAAAGCAACGTCATTAAAAAACCATTAAGAGCAATAATTTGTGTACTTTACGTAGTATGGTAACAGCAGATTGGCCGAATATGAGATAGAAAGAAAGAACACTGTGTTATCTTCGTAGACAGGTTTTAAAAAAGAAGATGATTCTCTTCTCGTTCAACGCATATATATCTTTCGTTTAGGTAATTGGCAAAATCGTGTCTATTAAAAGCCCATTTAGTTAGATAATTATTTTTGTCTTTTGAAATGAATTAGAGCTACTACTTTACGTGATATTGAGTAACAGCTTACTGGCCGAATATGAGGTACAAAAAAAGAACACTTGCGCGCCAAATTCATGTAGTGTAACCTTGTTACTAAGGTATTCAAATTTCAGAATTCTATTAGATGTCTCTTGAATTGAATGTCTTTGGAAAACGAACCTAAATTTAATTTATCGACACCGATATGACCGTATAATCAGCCTCTAATGTAGCTGCGTAAAGTTGCTAAATAATTCCGTAGTTTAACATTATGACATGTTCTATGTAATAATTAAAAAAAGTCCTAAACAAGATTTGCTGTGTGTTATCTCCGCAGACAGGTTTTAAAAAAAGAATATGGTTCTCTTATTTTTCAACGCATATATATCTTTCAGATGGGTGATTGGCGAAATCGTGTCTATTAAAAGACCCTTTAGTTAGATAATTATTTTTGTCCTTAGAAATGAATTAGAGCTACTACTTTACGTGGTATGAGTAACAGCAGATTGGCCGAATATGAGGTAGAAAGAAAGAACACTGTGTTATCTTCGTAGACAGGTTTTAAGAAAAGAAGATGATTCTCTTATCGTTCAACGCATATATATCTTCCAGATGGGTGATTGGCGAAATCGTGTGTTTTAAAAGCTTTACGTGGTATGAATAACAGCTTATCGGCCGAATGTGGGGTAGAAAAAAAGAGCACTTACGTGCCAAATTCATGTAGCGTAGCTTTGTTACCATCGGGTATTTTTTTCTTTACAAATGAATTAGAGCTTCCTGTGTACGAAAGAAGTATTTCATAAAAAACTGTATTTACGAAATAAAAGCATTCAACGCGTATTGTGTAAAATTTGTTTGTAATTTCTGTACCTCCAACACTTAGCTTCTGAATTTGAACTAAGCAGATCTTTGCCAACGTCTACAGTATTCCACTGCCATCATAATCTCCCTCGCCATGTGCTTTGAGATGTAAGGGTACCTGAAAATTCACCTTTATGCGCGCGTTTGTGTAAAACAAAGTCGTAAGTGTTCACTTCTGGGGTCATGGTTCCTGCGTCGAGGACTACAAAGAGCTCAAGAAAATTGAAAACCTAATTTATGGGCGAAAGGAAGAAACGCAGAGAAAGAACCTTACCTGTGAATTGAAACAAAAGAAGGTACAACCCTAGCAGGCTAGGAAATTTTTCTAAACAATCTACGTTAAGACATACAAGGGGACTCACTGGAAGGAGAGGATGATCTAATCAAGGATCTGAAAGATTTCTTCTTGGCTGGCAAGACCTTTTTTCATGATTTCCTGACATGATATGAGTTAAATAAAAATAAATAAAACAATAATAAAAGACCAAGAGAAGTTCTTAAAAACTACGTAGAAGCAACAACAGGAAGCCGACCAAGCCGTAAGTAATCCAGCAAAGAAAATACAAATAACAAAATAATAAGTGCTGTATAAAAATATTATACAACAAGGGCAATTGACATATAAAAATTCTGCACAGAGGGAATTTCCAGACTAGTTCAAAAACAACAAAATCCGATTAGAAGAGGAAGTTGTCGTGGTTATTAATGTGGGGAGCTCCAGTAAAAAATACCATGAGAAAATTCAGCTTTCGAAAGAGATTCACATGACCGTGTAGATTGCTCATGACCAATTTGACATGCGATGTAAAGATATATCAGTAAACATTGCCGAACCTTAGCCCATTTTAAATGAACTTCGACAACAGGGACGAACTACCCACCACAATCTGACATCGGAAAATGTGTTCTGAGAAAGAGGTGTGAAAAGAAGAAGTACACTCTTGCGAGGATATGAGACCACACTAATACCGACTAAAGCAGATGATATTAATATAATTGCAAGGAATGAGAAGCGGCACGAAGAAATCGAAATACGGCACGCTGTGTCATAACTTTTGAGGGGCATAAACGTAGTTTTCTCCCTCTTATCTCATTCCATAGGACTTCCAAATATTAATACACCTTATCAACCTGAAAGCGGGCGGTTCGTTGCCAAGGTATCTGCTTTTTTCGATAACCTCTAATAAAAAATGAGTAACTTAAAATAAAGTAGTCATCTATAGTACAATCAGAATACAATCCTTTATCGTAGCATAGCGACAAAGTCATTAATTTTTGTAAAAATGTGTTCTGTGATGTTTTCCCCTTTTAATTCTACAAATCTTATACCATACAAAAAGGATATTGCGGTTTCTAATAACTACGACCGGGATTAAAGAAATTCGAGATCCCCTTTTTGATTAGTGGAATAAAACAATGGGTTACACTGTTGTAAAAAAATCGGATTCCCAACAAAATGTTCCCTACGTTCAAATATATTTCGATTCCCTGGAAATAGCTAATGCTGGTTTCCCATAAGTGAAGGGAGGGCTTTAGTAAAGGAAGTGAGAAAGAAATGTGAAAGGAGAAGCTGTTTCTACTTCTATTAACCTACTAGAAAACGACCCACATTTTAGTTTTTTGAAGCATATAACAAGACGGGCTAGACGATTTGAATAACACAGGAAGTCGGCAGTCCATCGTATAAGATGAACGCTATTCTAGTAAACTAGGAAAAAATTGTCACAACGTTGAAGCTCTTTCACGTTCATGTAGCAAGAGTGGTGGCAATTTAGATGTATGGTTGAAATCCGAATTGCATTGTAGACGGAAATTGTGACCATGGGAAATAGTATAACTATTAAAATTGATCGTAAAGCCGACAGACAAGTGGGAAACGGTTAAATGTATGTGTCCGAATCGAATTATGGAAGAAAGTGGAGACTATCATTTGTTCTATTAGCTACTAACAAATTATCAGCACATTTTAACTTTGAAACACTTTTTGTTACTAACACAGGCCGAGTACTACACATTTAGATGTCTTCGCCTTATATAAGATGAATGTTATTGTATTCATCATCGTCATCATCGGCACTACAACCGGGATCCGGTCTTGGCCTTATTTAGCAAGTCTCGAGGCTTGTTAAATTTTCCATAATAATTTATTTTTATGGGCAAGGTTATTAGCCTTGCGTCGAAGGAGGTAGTAGTAAATCGCCAAAATTGCCGACAATAATCCTGACTAATGTATCGCGTGGCGAATAAATGGTCACGTTGTCAATTAAATGGCATGTAAATTGAAAAATAAATTTGAACGCATTTAATTACCTACATAAGGTAACGAAACGAAAGAGGAACAATTAAAACATTAGATATGTTACTGTATTAGGCTTCTAAAAATCGACATGCTTTAAAGCAAATACGCGTTGTAGAGTTAGAGATATAAGATATAACACACTCTGCTTTAAGAATCAGGTCAGACTCCCAGAAGATTATACTGACCACCTAACTTTCTAAATTTCTCCCATTCAACCTTACCACTGACGCTCCGTGACCTCAGCTCAAATATAGGGTTAGAAATACGGAACAGAACTGAATAAATGAAGAAAGTGAAGCCATTACTCTTCATTACTCATTTCGTCGCTAGGATCAAGTCAGACGGCGGGAAATCTGTTCATCCAGATTTCTTATTCCTTACAGAGGGAAGAAGAAAGGCTATGACATCGTATCTCTCGTCATCTGCTTTAAGAATTTATTCCTCTTCGAAATAACATCATTCGAAGGAAGAACATGGGTTCAGATTTTGAGTTGTTTATTATTATTGTATTCAAATACAAAGACGTGTGGTGCAGGGTTAGTTTTGGTATAACTCTACGAACACTAAATAGTTTAAACTCCTTTTGAAGGGTTGAGGACGTAACACTAAAACAGTGAGGAACGACCAGAAAGGGGGCTATTAGTTAAAAGCGAAGAATTGAGAAAGCAGAGCTCTGTGTTGTGACTTTAAATATATAAAATATATATATATATATATATATATATATATATATATATATTTGTTATCATTTTAAATCATCATCATCATCGGCACTACAACCGGGAACCGGTCTTGGCCTTATTTAGCAAGTCCTGAGGCTTGTTAAATTTTCCATAATGATTTGTTTTTTTCCGGGCAAGGTCATTAGTCTTGCGCCAGAGGCTCCCCGACTGGGAATCGAACCCCGGTCTCCCGCGTGACAGGCGGGTATACTATACCACTATACTATCAAGGAGCCTGTCATTTTAAATACGTCACTTTAAATATATTACCTCTGATGGCGAGTGAGATGCTATCATTGTCTAAAATTTTAAGTGCTTGTTATAAGCCAGAAAGGAACATATATTTGGCCGGAACATTCCTAACATGTAAGATTTTAAAGATATGAAGTTGTTTGCTAATACCTCTTTTTTCCAAATTCTTTCTATAGTCTTCTGGTCGCATTGAACATTGAAATTGGGTATCATACTATTCTAAATGAGCGTATGCACAACAGTTTGAGATCACATACACTGAAGCAGATTTTAAAAATCCAGAAGTTAGTCTTTTAGGCCATTGTTACTATGATTTACGGCCTTTTAGGTGGTTATAAAAAAGATCGAAGGTTTTGAAGATATGCTAACAGCCCTCGAAATACATATTACTAAGGTATAACATGGAACCCACCGTTTATAACGTTGCTACTATGATTTACGGCCTTTTGAGGTGGTTATAAATAAGATCGAAGGTTTTGAAGATATGCTAACAGCCCTCCAAATACATCTTACTAAGGTACAACATGGAACCCACCGTTTATAACGTTGCTACTACGAATGTGCTTACTAATCAGATTCAACACTCTGAAGATATGATTTACCTAATATTCTTTGAGAAGTTTGCTGTAGGATGTAAGACGAAATCTTCTAGGTGCTTGCTAATAAGATGTAAGACTTTGAAAATATGAAGTTGCATACTACTTTAAAGTCACATAAACCGATTTGGGGAATACAGTCTTTTGGATGGAAGTTAATAGACTTTAAAAAGTTAAAGCGACGGCTAGGAGCACCCGCATCCTCCCTCTTATTCATCACACAACGTTGAGGATTTAGAGATATTTAATCTTTTGGCTGGCTTGGCTTTACTTACACCAGCCTACGATATTTATCGCCGCTCGTGTGCTCGGCAAAATAAAAATGAATAATATTTTATGTTGTGTCCTACGAAATTCCCACAAAGATCACCTTACTCTGAGATTAAAGTACCGGTCCTTCCTCCGTGCATAAGAACTACGATTTGTGAATGTCAATCGAAAACATTTAAGGTGGCAATACAATCGTTGGCTTCAAATTATGACACAGTCACGTTTCGAAGATATTTCGTAGGCATAGTCAATGGGATCCTTTCTAATTCATCGGAATATACAGCACGGCATTTGACTGTCACCAGAGTGGATTGAATCCGGATGACCGTGTTTTTGTCTTTGATATTTTGCGTAAAACGTTCCTCGTCCTCTGGTTTATACAATATGTTTTCGATGTTCATCACAATATTTGCAAGTGATGTGTACCATCTTTAGGTAGGTTCGCGTTCCACAGCGTGCACACTGTTTCTCCGGTCGTAAAAGTATTTGATTTCCTGTCCCTGTTTATTTATAAAGCTGTATAAAAGAACCTTTACACCGTTTATCAATTTTGTTACATTCATCCCTTATCATATAGTTTAATATTACTGTTTTTTTTTACACTTATTTCTTTTCGTCTATCACATGATATATGAACAGCGATGGACACAATAAATCATATTTCTGTGATTTTACGATTCTCTTCAAAATAAAAATAAAAAAAACCAAAATAAAAAAAAAATTATATATATATATATTCTAATGAAATAAAAAAGTAGTCTAGGGTTGTGTATTGACATTTTCTCTTTAAAAATAAAAAAAGAAAACAACAAGAACATTAAAACAAATTGGTAAATTTAATATTAATTTCTAAGACTGAGAAAATTTTAGAGGCTGACATAATTTTCAAGTCATTCAATTTGTGTTGTATTTTAACACAATTATTATCGAGGAACTAAAGCATTAAGATTACAATAAAAAATTACAATAATTTTATCAGTAATTCAGATAATTGAATATAGTACTGGTTAATGAATCATTGGAAAAGTTCATGGCATAGGATGTAATTTGAAACGTTTCAGATTCATATCATCAATAACATATTCTCTTCTCTTCTGTTTTGTTGATCAAATATTCAAAAATGGTAAATAGAAAGTCTTTAAGTTCGTCTACTTATTTTGCTGTCGAGATTCTCAAGGAATCAAACTTAAAAATAACATTAATATTGCTGCATGAAAATAAAACAAAGGTGCAGACAGCTTTTATCGTTTTTTGTTTAAAATAATAAAAATAAATATACGCCGTCTTCATATATTTATTTTTTAATATAAAACAAAAAAAGTTTGAAGTAAATAACAGATTCATGACTTATTTTGTCCGCCACTAAATTTATGTATGTGCACAAATATTCATGATTTTGTTTTACCTCAATGCTTTTATATAACACCTAATTACTAAGAAACATATTATAATAATTTTTGTTTTTTGTTTTTTTTTTTTTTTTCTATTGTGTGTTTATCTCCGTTTTACATTTCGTCTTTGCTCTATTTGTGTCACTTTACACTTTGTCAAAAATTTATAGATGTACATATTTTTGTTTTGTTTCGAAAGAATTGCACTAACAGTAACTTTTAATCATATACGCCTTTATGCACTTGCAAAACTTGAGAAAACTATTGGTAAAAGTTAGACGATCGTTTGTATCAGGAAACAAGAAATTACAATTACTTCTATTATTATTTTCGCCTTTCTTTTCTTTTTGTATCTTCACTTACTCTTCTCATTTTTCTGCTCTCTTGTTGTGTTTTTATTTACATAGAGTTTGTTGTATTTAAATTATTTTGTTTAAAGAAATAATTTAAATGTCATATAAAAACGAATTATATTAAAAGAAAGACAAACATATAAAAAATAATAAAGGATATTGCGATTATATTAACATTTTCGAGTTAGTCCTTACATTACATTTTCGATTTTAAAGAGTTCCTTATGACCATTGTCGTATAATCATTGTCAAGATATAAATTACTAAAATGAACTTTGACGGGGGAAAAAAGGTAAGAGCATGTATAAATCCCTGAATACAATATATGAAAAAATGTAATAATAATAATATTAGTTGAAATCGAAATTTAAACAAATAACATGTGGCCTTTGCTAGGAGGCACAAAATTTACTTATGTTTGATTTTTAATATATGACTTCATAAACGGTGGCCTTTTTGTCTCCAGAACCAGTAACGATGTACTTATCATCAGTTGATATGTCGCAGCTCAACACTGACGATGTTTCTTTGGACTAGAAAGAAAAGAAAAAATAGATCAATCAATCTTTTAGATATCTGAAGAGAAAAAAAAGTTGCGTTTAATTCAGCTGCGGGGATTCTATCTAGACATTGGGCTGATAAGAAAGTAAATTCGCTTAGAGCGTGTCATAATTGCTTTGAAGGACTTATCTTACTTCTTTATTACGGTAAAGGAAAGAAACCTACTGAAGCGTGTGGGGGTTCTCTATACCACAGGAAGAACCAACCCACAATTCCTACCAATTTTGACCGCTAACAGCGCGCCCCCATTACCCAATCAGCAATAGCACACATTCGCAACCATGCAAAGAACACGCTTCCCAATATGCAACAGCATCCGTTCCCAAATCTGCAATCACATACATTCCCAAACTTGCAAGAACCCATTTCCCAATCTGTAACGAAAGGCATTTCCAAAAACTCACAACAGAATATAAATCATCTCCCTCATCTACATCAAACCGCATACATTTTCCCCAAAAAACCACTTCGGTTAATTTCTTACTTAAACTATATTTCTCGCTTGCAACCAAGCAGCATTAATTTCCCCGGAAAGTCATTCCGGCTCACTTCCTGCTTAAACCACTTCCCTCGCTTGTCACCAAGCAACATTTAGTTTCCCCGAAAACCATTTCGGCTCCCGTCCTACCTAAACCATCTGGAATAATACCAGTTCTCCTTACTGGTAAGTCACCAGCACGATGCGTTGCATTTCCACGAAACAACCATCGTAACGACCGAGACCCATGTCCCTTTGTCTAACCGACAATTCATGCCCATACTCGGTTATGTCCCCGAAACCGATTTCTCCGTATACATAGCGACAGAGGAATCCAATCCAGCCTGTACGGCAGTAATTCTCTGGAACTAAATCCTCTATGCACGCATAGCAACCCTTTTCAAGTTCTTAGTAAGTCGCAGTGAGTTTTACTTAGCGATGACTCCACTGCCACGGCACCATGAATGGATTCTTGCCCATTTCAGTCAGTCGAAATTCATTAACCGCAGGGGACGGTCACTCCGCGCCACTAGCCGAGCCACACCAGTCGCATTTGGTAGGCTGCGAAACACTCACACCCCGAGTCGAGCTTTCAGTCACTCAAGGTCGGGGTTAGTTTCTTTTTAATCATTTGCACAACCGAAAATCTTTCCTTGAAGAAAGTTTTGCGAAATATAATTTCCTCTTATTGTTTTCGTTTAAACCCGTTTTATAAAAATAAATAACAGCATATGCGTCGTCAGCATTATGAACTAATCAGCTCCCCCTGTGAAATTTGAATAGCCCAAAGGATCTTAAGTAACTCTATCAATTTTGTGTTGCAAATCAGTAGTTTAAGAAGTTTAAATAAAAAAAAAAAACAAAAAAACATCAACCACAATAACAATATATGAGTGTTTATTCTTTCGATTTTGTGTCCGTTTATTTTCTCTTGAATAGTTCTACGAATAATTTTCGACGGAACATCGTTGGGGATAAGGTGAACCACGCGCCGTACGTCGGCACTCAAACCTAAACCCCCACAAGCCCATATAGAGATACATGAGTAATAGAGAAATGTATGCCGACAGCCGTGGTCGGAAAAATCCGGCGTGTGTTTGGATTGATTGAGAAATATTCTTTTGAGGACTTCCAGCTTTCTACCCGAAGAAAAAAACACATATGGCAACGGCTAATATTACGATAGATAGCTAGCGGATCGCACAGCCCTATAACCTTGCAATTTTTTGTTTAGCAGCTATAATAGACCATATGTTTAAAACTTTAGCCATCGAACAACACACTCAATCAAACGTGCTGAAATTGTTCAACTGCGCACAGAAAATAACTTCTCAATTGTGAAAACTTAGCGTGCACAGAGAAAATGAGAAATGCGAAATGCGCTTTGAAAAGACACCATCAAACGTTTGCACGGAAGATGTTTATCTTATTATTATCATTATTATTTATTTATTTATTTTTTATTATTATTTATTTATTTATTTTTTATTATTATTATTATTATTATTATTATTATTATTATTATTTATTTATTTATTTTTTATTATTATTATTATTATTATTATGTATTTATTTATTTATTATTATTATTATTATTATTATTATTATTACACTTCTCTCGGGAGAGGCGAACCTATAGCGCCAAGTGGGCGCCCCGAGATGCCACCAAATAACTGTTGCAGCTCTTTTTGAATAGTTGCAGGTTGTAACGCTCCGGGAACACTCGCGTGGGAAGGGAGTTCCAGAGCTTCCCCGCTCTGTAACGAACGAGTTCTGATGCAGGGATGTTTGCGCCGTCGGGAGATGAACCGCAAACTGGTGCGATCCGTCGGATTGTCTTGTGGAGCGCATATAAGCCCAATTGCGTGGAACATACCACGAATCTCCGAAGAACAGCACCCGTGATAATATCTGTAAAACAGACAGAGGTCGGCTACGCGCCGTCGATGTGATAGCGGCTGTAGTCCCGATGTCAGCGCCAAGTCCCCGATCAGGCGGATCGCTCGTCTATCTATGCTCTCAAGTAGGTCGAGGGTATGTTTAGGAGCAGAGCTCCAAACATGAGAGCAATATTCGAGCGCGGGTCTAATTTGGGATTTATATAGGAGAAAAAGTTGTGCCGGAGTAAAATATTTCTTGGCTCTAAAAAGATAGCTCAGCTTTCCAGAGGCTGACCTGGCCATGCTCGACACGTGTATATGCCGCCGATACATTCCCACAGACCGTGACGCCGGGCAATCTCAAGTTTTCCCCAGATTCGAGGGCCTGGCCATTCATCATCAGCCGTGGAACCGCTGATCCACTTTTCTTTGTGAATATTGTATATTGTGTCTTCGCTGCATTGAAGTCGACGAGATTGGCCCTTCCCCACTGCAGGTCCCTATCTAGATCCCGATTCAGAGAGTCAATCTGTCTACATCTCAGTTGGTGCGACGTTAATGCACTAGTCGGCCAATCACTCGAAAAGGAGGAAACAAGCGTACTATCATCCGCAAAACTGAACACTTTGTTATCCGTTGTCGTCAGCAAATCATTTATGTGAAGTAAAAACAAGGCTGGAGCCAAAATAGAAACTTGAGGCACCCCCGAATTAACAGGATACAGATCCGAACACTCGCCGTCCACAACAACCCGGATCGATCGATTTTCAAGGAAGCTCTTCATCCAGTCGCAAAGCTGTTGGGAAAGTCCATATGAACGAAGTTTGCTCAGCAATTTCCCGTGCCAGACGCGGTCAAAACCCATGGAGATATCCAATGCGACCGCCCTTGACTCACCATGCCGTTCAATCGCAGATGTCCATATATCGGTTATAGGTGTCAAAAGGTCTCCCATGGACCGCCTGCCACGGAATCCGTATTGACGATCATTCAGAAGTGCGTTGCACTCCAGATACTTAACTAACTCAGTATTGATGACCCTTTCCATCACCTTAGATAAAATAGACAGTAATGCTATCGGACGGTAATTTTGTGGGAGACACTTTTTTCCCGTCTTTGGGATGGGCTGAACTCGAGTGATTTTCCAGCAGACAGGAAAGGTCCTCCGTTCATAAGATAAGCGGAAGAGTCTGCCAAGAACGAACTTCGTTTGTTGGAATGTGGAATATACATTTCCATCCCCAGAAGATTAATCTGACACCGACTCCGCGCAAGCGTTAGCATCAGAGTTTCCGAAGCACACCTCGGACCATGGAAAGGATGCGAAGAAATCTTGCAAATCGTCCCAGTTAGCAGTCCCATACTTCCATGCATGGCGAAGCTGCCTAGGCCGGTTATTCGCTGGATATGCAAGTGCTTGTGCGACAGATACCAAGCAGTGATCTGAGCTTCCCAGTGGCGCAGAAACCTCCACGGTATAAATACTCGCTTTGGATGTCAAAACCAGATCCAGGGTGTTCGCATAATCGCCTCGGGCATCCGGCACTCGCATTGGTCCCTCCACGAACTGACTCAAGTTGTAGCTAACAGCGAACATCTCCGCCAGCCTCCCAGCCTCGTCGGTTCTGTTGGAATGCTCCAACCAGCCGGAACTGTGTACATCAAAATGGCCAAGGACTATGAATTCAGAAGTCATGTGGTTGATCTGTATCCAGTCAACGGTATGTGAAAGATTTTCGAAAAATCTTGCCGGTCGATCGCCATTCGGGGAGCGGTAAAGACAACAAAGAAATTTAACAAAATTCCTCAGCACGACCCTCAACCATATGATGTCCATATTATTGGGTTCCAACGCCTTCATCCTCTGGCAAGCCAGAACGGATCACGCGAAGACACAGACTCCGCCCTTAAAATGGAATCTCGAATGTAAGTCGTATTCTGAGCAATGAAGATATATCGAATCAGTTAACGAATCGACCTTGGTCTTAGTTTGGGGCAAGGATATCAGGTTTCGTTGTTTGCAAATATTGGTGGATGGCGTTTACATTCGCATTGGTGAAACCGATTCCCCTGATGTTACAAAATGCCGTCACCAGTCGAGCGTGGGCAGAGCGTCGAGAGCGAGCCCGGGTATGCGATGACGACCCTCTCTAAGTTCGGCCATTTATCATGATATCTGCATGATATTATCATGATATCTCCCCTGACATAGTCCCTCCCGGAGATCCGAATGGGAGACTAGTTTACCTCCGGGATTTTTTATATCAAAAGGGACCATCATGACTTATCTCCGTGTCAGTCCGGGCCATCAGCCACACATGTGAAACACCGTCGAAGATTTTTCTCGACGATATCACGGAATGTACAGCGTGACGGGGTGGTACGAGGGTTGCCTCTTATGTTTCGGGATTTGGCAACCCTAGTGTTGCAATCCGGCAATTGACAGCTCTGTCGTAAAGTTGGACATTTTTGAGGTTATACGCACTCAGAACGTTTTGACATACGAGCGCTATTTGTGTTGTTTACAGTAACTTAAAAGATTCATCTCGGCCCAAAAATGGAATTAAATCGTCAACATTTTCGTGCGATTATTTTTTACAACTTTCGGCGTGGATTAGCTCAGCAACAGTGCATGGATGAACTTAATTCAATTTTGGCGATGAAGCTCCATCAAGGACCAGTGTTTATCGATGGTATGGTGAATTCAATCGTGGTCGTAGTTCACTCCAAGATGAATTTCGTGAAGGTCGTCCAAAATCAGTTGTTGATGCTGTGCGCGAACTGATATTGGAAGATCGTCATGTGACCTATCGTGAGATTGAGACAACCTTAGGCGTTAGTGGGACCAGCATACGTTCAATATTGCATAAACATTTGACTGTCAAAAAAATTTGTTCGCGTTGGGTCCCACACAGTTTGTCAATCGCCCAAAAAAAGGCTCGTGTCAATTGGTCGAAAGAAATGCTCAAAAAATACGGTCGCGGTGCTTCGAAACACGTCTATGACATCGTGACAGGTGATGAATCGTGGATTTACGCGTATGAGCCCGAAAGTAAACAGCAGTCGACTGTCTGGGTGTTTCAAGATGAGCCAAATCCAACAAAAGTTGTTCGCGCACGAAGCACTTCCAAGCAAATGGTCGCCTGTTTTTTCGGAAAAACTGGACATGTCGCAACCGTACCACTAGAACAACGCAGAACAGTCAATTCTGAGTGGTACACAACCATTTGTTTGCCAGTTGTCTTCCAAGAAATCAGGAAAACCAACCGCCGAAGACGGATCACTCTTCACTACGACAATGCGAGCTCTCACACATCGGCTGCGACAACTGCATTTTTGAGCACCCAAAACATCGATTTGATGGGTCATCCGCCGTATAGTCTTGACTTGGCACCGAATGACTTCTTTTTATTCCCGTACGTAAAAACTAAACTGAGGGGTCAACGTTTTTCGACACCTGAAGAAGCGGTTGCTGCATTCAGAATGCGTGTGTTGGAGATACCTCAATCAGAGTGGCAAAAGTGCTTCGACAATTGGTTCAAACGCATGCAAAAGTGTATAGATCTTCATGGGGAATATTTTGAAAAACAATAAAGTGATTTTCGATGATCAATATTTGTTTTTGTTCTCTAATCCCGAAATATAAAAGGCAACCCTCGTATCTCACCTTGGGACCGACTACCACCCCAACCAACCTTTTCTCGAACCGGTCCATCAGCCAAGCTCCGAAAGATGGCCAGGGACTCCCCCCGACCATTTCACGGAGCCTATAACTCGATGGGATGGTATTTCACCGGGCGCACAGGGCGTTGGGACCCCAGCTACCACTCGGCCTTTAGCCGCCTCTTACGACAAGCCGGCCTGAGTATATTCGAACTTCCTACTCACAGGGCATTGGTAATCGATACATACAGATTATTGGTAATCGATACATACATAACCTCAGGTGTACAAAAAGACTTCATCCGAGGCGATCCAATACAAATACTGCAACCGTATAGACCAGTATTGAGACTTCTCCAACAACATTATCCTGACATCGTTTTTCGTAGACAAACGATAAACCAATATAGCGCAGAATTCGCGTTGATTTTGCCGCACTCGTGTACAAAATTCAATTGACTCAAGGACTGTTGCCAACCAATAAGCCTCGTCGCTTGGCATATGCAAATTTCCTCGTCCAAAGGGCAGAAGTCGAGTAGGATTTTTGGCAAAAATTATCATGGATGATGATGCCCGTTTCAAGCAAAATGGAACTTTTATTAACCAAAACCTTCAGTACTATGGCTTCAGGAAGCCACAAATAATTGAGGAGTTTCCGCTTCACGACCCAAACGTTTCTGTTTGGTGTCATGTTTATACTGATATGGTAATCGGGTCGAAGATGAACTGGATGAAGCATCAATTGTTAATGAAATGGACTATCGGGTTATCATAACCGTGCTGGGAATCACTTCTGGCTTCAAAAAGACGATTCTCCGCCACACACAGCTAAAGTTGGAATTCATTTCTTGACGCCACTTTTCCCGGTCATATGATAGCCAAAACGGTAATCCACATTCATTCGATTTGACGCTGCTAGACTTCTTCCTTTGGGGACACTTGAAGTCGACGGCTTATATCAACAACCCGAGGATTCTGGGCGAACTTAGGGCCAACATTCGCCAGACAATAGCCACCATATCGGCCAAAACACTAGCCAATGTGGTGGAGAACTCCGAAAACAAACACATTACGCCAATTGTGCTTAAAGCGACTACTTACGATCAAAAAGTGAAGTCAGAAATCTTCTTACATCGAATTGAATGATTTTTACTTAAACAGCAGAAAAAAAACGTAGTTAATGATTTTTTTTTTTTAGAAACAAATGCGATCGCCCAAGGTGGTCCACCCTGTAGATAGTTCTTTTTTTTTCGATATCGACAAAGTGCCATGACAAAATACCATTGACCACTGGGATTGTGCCCTCCTCAATTATTTTAAATATTTTATATGTCTGAAAGCGAGGCTCAAATGGGATGTATTGGAGTTGCCACTCAGACTATACTAAACTGGGAGCTACAACGTGTAACCCTTTTCAGGCTATAGAAAGCAGAAGTACTTAAAGGAAAATATAAGCCGCAGCTACCTTAAAACGTAATTGAATTTCACCGTAGAGCACAACAAGATTTAACCTATGCCAATAATGATGAACGGAAGTTACTTTTCTCTATTTATTGCTGAACAAAAGTATAGATATGAGAAGTAGAAAAAGTACTTACTTGGAATATACTAGCGCCGTAGGGTGTCCTCCAAGCATTAAGTAAATTGTCTTTTCCAGTTGAAACAAACCATTTGCCACAAGTCGCAAACCTTAATGATAAGACGCAACTTTCGTGCAGGTGTAATTGATATTTGTCGGGCTTCGACGCATGCAATACTTCCACATGCGAATTCTCCATACCGACAGCAAGCCATTCACCTAAACAGACACAAATGTTTATATAAGAACAAGTCGTTATATAAATAGATTAGAATAAGGTCACCCACCTGTGGGACAGTAGCCAAGTGAAAATATTTGTGAACTAAAATCGTGTTGTTGCAGCTGTCTGCCCTCTCTAAGATCCCACGATCTGACGGTATTATCTAACCCGCCAGTCCACAAGCGAGATCCATCAGGACTAATGTCAATACATGATGCCCCATCGGTGTGACCTTGGAATTGTCGTACTAACGTCTCATTGTGTAAATCCCAGACAGCAATATTTCCATCGCTGCAACACGAAAAACATACTTTCGAATCAGGACTTATTGCCAAAGCATAACAGGCTGGTGCAGCAGATGTTAATTCTGCTTTTATTCTTGGGGTCGGACTGGCCAAATCCCATATGGACAAATTAGATGCTTCACCGCCTACAATCAACGTTCTGCCATCAGGTAAAAGTTTTACCGAACGTATATAGTTGTCACGTTGCAAACAATCCAGTTGGCTAATGGGCGTCATGCTGCCTTGTCGTGCTATATCCCAAACTTTGACGCACCCTTTGCCACCGGTATATACGTACTTCGTGGGATTGGAGATCGTTACTGCGCACACAACTTCACCGTGCGATAGCGTACTCATTTGACGGGCATGCCTTGGTATGCCTACACCCACAAGTGCATCAGGCGGAAAAGGCACGGGCTGCAAAGTGCCCTCCCCATTCATGTGGAAGGAGTACGCCCTAAAACAAGAGAACAAAAAAATAAAACATGTTATTTGAAATTGCTACAACAAAATTAATGTGTATTTAGTTTCTGTAACTTACGGTTTTCCTCCGGTCAATCCAGCTGGATGAGGGATACCATTTGCTCGTACATGAGCGTGTGGATCATACGCCATCGGGGGCCTTCCGTACGCCGGATCCGGGGGTGGTCGTTGATAAGGATCCGCCGGTCTCTGATATGGGGAGTTCGGATAACCCGCTGGTGGAACTTGTGGAAGTACTTGTTTGGGGTTTACAGGCATTGGGACATTCGGTGTTGGTGTTCTAGCCTTGGCACCTGGAGTTCCAGGTTTGTCGAGCTAAAATTTAATTAATAAATATACGTAATTATATTTTGTAGTATGAAGTTGTGTTTAAATTCACTTAATAATACAAAGTGTAATACAGTATATCTCAAAACGTTGTGTAATTACATTGTTAATTGTTGTATAAAATATTGTTTTTATGTAATTACATTTCAATTATAAAATACTTATAATTTCATTTTAGAAAGTTTTAAGACCTTTTTATTTGTAACGGTACAAAGGCATTTAACCAGTTAACTGTTTCGAGTTTATTAATCGGGTCAACTGTTATCAAACCACACACACACGGACACAGTACAAGACGGCACAAACATACACACACCGACCAAAGCGCAGATCATCAGACGCCAACGACATGATCTGCGTTTACCACCGCACTTAAGACCTACCGGTCTTGTATGATTTCTTTCCCACCATCCCTCCATCCAAGTAGTTAGAGAACACCCGAACTAACACTGTCCACACAATCCTTGGATATCCCCCCCCCCCCCTTTTTTTTCTTTTCTTTTCAGACATCTCGAGACCGAGCCCAATATCCTCACGGATGTGGGTGATTCTGGTTATCGCAAACCTATTTTTTTTTGAGTTTAATAATTCTTTTTATTTCGACATGGCCTCAAAATATTCCAAACTTCTTGCAGTTCAGGAATATATTTTAGTTTCAACTAAAATTGCTAAATTAATTTCCAATGGTCACTACTGAAGACGCTTTTTTTTATTACATTTCTCTCGGAAAAGGCGAACCTATAGCGCCGACACAGCGCCCCGAAAAGCCATTAAATAACCGTTGGAGTTCTCTTTGAACAGTTGCAGATTGTAACGCTTTGGGAACACTGGCGCGGGGAGGCTGTTCCACAGCTTCGCCGCACTGTAACGGAACGACTTCTGATGCAGGTATGTTCGCGCCGCCGGAAGATGAACCACAAACAGGTGCGATCCGTCGGATTGTCTCGTGGAGCGCATATAAACCGAATTGCACGGAATAATACCACGAATCCCCGAAGAACAGTACCCGTGATAGTATCTGTAAAACAGACAGAGGTCAGCTACGCGCCGTCGATGTGATAGCGAATAAAGTCCCGGCGTCAGCACCGTGTCCTCGATCACGCGGATCGCTCGTCTCTGTATGCTCTCAAGTAGGTTGAGGGTATGCTTAGGAGCAGAGCTCCCAACATGAGAGCAATATTCGAGCGCAGGTGTAATTGGGGATTTATATACGAGAAGAAGTTGAACCGGAGTAAAATATTTCTTGGCTCCAAAAAGATAGCTCAGTTTTCGTGCGGGTATCTGGAGATGTTCGACGTGTGTTTATGCCGCCGATACATTTCCTCATGAGTTGTACGCAATCTACCTTGAAGCTAATGTTGTAAAAAAAATCAAGCTCGGTAGACTCCGGTGGGCGGGACACTTAGCTCGAATGAGCGAAGAGGAGCCTGCCCGGAAAGTCCTTTGTGGCAGGATGTATGGAAGGAGACAGCAGACCTTGTCTGCGATGGAGGGATGGCGTAGACCAGGATGTCCAGAGCTTGGGAGTGCCAAACTGGATGACAACGGCTCGAAATCGGGACCGGTGGAGAGATTTGTTAAATAAGGCCAAGACCGGATACCGGTTGTAGTGCCGATGATGATGATGACATTTCCTCTGATCGTGACGCCGAGTAATTTCATGCTTTCCCCAGATTCGAGGGCCTGACCGTTCATCATCAGCTGTGGAACCGATCTTTGTTGCATTGAAGTCGACGGGAAGATTGGCTTTTCCCCACTGCAGGACTTTATCAAGATCCCGATTCAGAGAGTCAATTTGTCTGCCTTGCAGCTGGTGCGACGTTGATGCCCCAATCGGCCAATCACTCGAAAAAGGGGAGACAAGCCTACTATCATCCGCAAAATTGCACACTTTGTTATCCGTTGTCGCCAGCAAATCATTTATGTGAAGTAAAAACAAGGCTGGAGCCAAAATAGAACCTTGAGGCACCCCTGAATTGATAGGATACAGACCCGAACACTCGCCGTCCACAATAACTCGGATCGATCGATTTTCGAGGAAACTCTTCACCCAGTCGCAAAGCTGCTGGGAAAGTCCATATGAAGGAAGTTTGCTAAGTAATGCCCAATACCAGACGCGGTCAAAAGCCTTGGAGATATCCAATGCGACCGCCCTTGACTCACCATGCCGTTCAATCGCAGATGTTCATATATCGGTTAGATGGGTCAAAAGGTGTCTCGTGGAGCGCCTGCCACGGAATCTTTATTGACGATCATTCAGAAATACGTTGCACTCGAAATAGTTAATTAACTCGGCGTTGTTTTTTTTTTTTTCATAACCTTAGATAACGACAGTAGTGCTATCGGACGGTAATTTTGCGGAAGACACTTTTTTCCCTTCTTTGGGATTGGCTGAACTCGAGCGATTTTCCAGCGGGCAGGGAATGTTCTCCGTGCATAAGATAAACGAAAGAGTCTGCCAAGCACCGGCGATAGTTCTGGAGCACAGTTCTTAAGGACTATTGCTGGTATTCCGTCCGGGCCGGTTGCCTTCCTACGGTCAAGTCCACGAAGAATACTTTGACCTCACATCCCGCATCGAAGACCGTACCGACGCGATTACAGGTGGTTACCAAAAACCGGCGTCGAGGTTTGAGTGCGCGGAAAATAAATTCGCGAACACATTAGCTTTATCCTTTGAATTTGTGACTAACGTCCCGCTGTCTGTCACCAACGAAGGGAAAGAGGGGGAAGCGAAGGTACTGCTGACGGCCCTTGCCATTGGCCAGAAGGGACGCGAACCAGTTTGGCATTCAAGGAGCTTATTGGTCACTCTGTCGTTGTAAGCCTTCTTCGCGCTTTCATTCGCCTGGTTGCACGCATTTTTGATTCTAACAAAATTCGCTCTGTTAACATCGGTGGGATTGGGGCGCCATTGTTTAAAAGTTCTATTTTTTGCCGCTGTAATCTGCTCGCATTTTTTATCAAACCAAGGCCTATCAGATTAACTTCGTTTAATTTTTTTTTTTTTTTTTTTTTTTTTTATTAGACTTCTCTCGGGAGAGGCGAACCTATAGCGCCGAGTGGGCGCCCCGAGATGCCATCAAATAACTGTTGCAGTTCTTTTTGAACAGTTGCAGGTTGTAACGCTCCGGGAACACTCGCGTTGGAAGGGAGTTCCACAGCTTCCCCGCTCTGTAACGGAACGAGTTCTGATACAGGGATGTTCGCGCTGTCGGGAGATGAACCACAAACGGGTGCGATCCGTCGGATTGTCTTGTTGAGCGCATATAGACCGAATTGCGTGGAACAATGCCAAGAATCTCCGAAGAACAGCACCCGTGATAATATCTGTAGAACAGACAGAGGTCGGCCACGCGTCTTCGATGTGATAGCGACTGTAGTCCCGACGTCAGCGCCGAGTCCCCGATCAGGCGGATCGCTCGTCTTTGTACGCTCTCAAGTAGGTCGAGGGTATGTTTAGGAGCCGAGCTCCAAACATGAGAGCAATATTCGAGCGCGGGTCTAATTTGAGATTTATATAGGAGAAGAAGTTGGGCCGGAGTAAAATATTTCTTGGCTCTAAAAAGATAACTCAGTTTTCCTGAGGCTGATCTGGCGATACCCGATACGTGTTTATGCCATGATACATTCCCACAGACCGTGACGCCGAGCAATGCGGAATGCGGAATGTAGATCTCCATCCCGAGAAGAATAAGCTCTGTGACCGACTCCGCACAAGCGTTAACATTGGAGTCTCCGAAGCACACCTCCGACGAAAAATGCTTAGACTCCCCATGGAAATCCGGGAAGAGTTAGTGCTAGTACCTAAAGCAGTACAATCAGGGATTTTCATATCCAATTGTATTGTAGAGAAAGCGAAGAGTACCCAAGTAGAGGTACTCAATGTCGCAAGCTACCGCCAAAGCATAGACCGGATTATGGTGGAAGTACATTCAAATTAAGGAATTTTCCATCTTTCCGCTGGAAAATGAGGACAGCCGTTCTACGGGATCCAATTCGGATAAAAAACCTTCGGATGGAGAACACCTCCAATATATCCGACATCTATTCCCAGAGGAGGAATCACCGAAAGATCTAAGGTTGACACAATTACACGAGGAACTCCACTCGAAATCTCCAAAATCGTCCCCCATCCATACATGGCGAAGCTGCATAGGTCGGTTATTCGTTTGAAATGCACGTAGTTGCGCGACCGATACCAAGCAATGATCTGAGCTTCCCAGTGGCGCAGAAACCTCGACGGTATAAATACTCGAGTCGGATGTCAAAAACACATCCAGGGTGTTCGCATAATCACCTCGGGCATCCGGCACTCGCGTTGGTTGCTCCACGAACTGAGTCAAGTTGTGGCTAACAGCGAACATCTCCGCCAACCTCCCAGCTTCGTCGGTTCTGTTGGAATGCTCCAACCAGGCGGAGTTGTATACATTAAAATGGCCAAGGACGATGAATTCAGAAGCCAGGTGGTTGATCTGTATCCAGTCGACGGTATGTGAAAGATGTTCGAAAAAAAAACACATCCAGGGTGTTCGCATAATCACCTCGGGCATCCGGCACTCGCGTAGAATGCTCCAACCAGCCGGAATTGTGTACATTAGAATCGCCAAGGACGACAATTTCAGAAGCCGGGTGGTTGATTTGTATTCAGTCGATGGTACGTGGAAGATGTTCGAAAAATGTCGCTGGTCGATCGTCATTCGGGGAGCGGCAAAGAGAGCAAAGAAATTTAACAGAACTCCTCAGCACGACCCTCAACCACATGATGTCCATGTTATCGGGTTCCAATGCCTCCATCCTCTGGCAAGCCAGATCGGACCGCGTGAAGACGCAGACTCCGCCCTTAAATCGGAATCTCGAATGTAAGTCGTACCGTGAGCAATGGAGATATGTCGAATCAGTTGACGAATCGACCTGAGTCTCAGTTAGGACAAGGATATCATGTTTCGCTGTTTGCAAATATTGGTAGACGGCGTTTACATTCGTATTGGTGAAACCGATGCCCCTGATGTTACAAAATGCCGTTACCAGTCGAGCGTGGGCAGAGTCTCGGGAGCGAGCCCGGTTTTGCGATGACGAACCTCTTAAAGTTCGGTTATTTATCATAATATTTGCATGATGTTCCCCCTGACATAGTCCCTCCCGGAGATCCGAATTGGAAACTAGTTTACCTCCGGAATTCTTTATCTCAGAAGGTATCATCATGACTTATCTCCGTGTCAGTCCGGGCCATCAGCCATACATCCGAAACACCGTCGAAGATTTCTCTCGAGGATATCGCGGAATGTACAGCGTGATGCGGTGGTATCTCACCTTGGGACCGACTACCACCTAAACCAACCTTTTCTAGAAACAGTCCATCAGCCAAGATCCGAAAGATGGTCAGGGATTTCTCCCAACCATTTCACGGAGCCTAAAGCTTGATGGGGTGGTATTGCACCGAGCGTTTACAATTTTTTCATGACGTGTATCTCCGTCATAAACAGTTAACTGGTTAATTACATTTTAAAATATTATACAAATCATTACGATTTCCAAAACGTTGTACAATGATATTTTTAATTGCTATGTAAGTAAGAAGTAAAATTTAAAATTCTAAACAGTGCTTAGTAATTATAGTTGAAACAACAATGAACAAATTTTAATTATAATACATTTCAATTGGTTAAACAAAACAACATTTTCAAATGATATAAAATGATATATAAGTGTGACGTGTAAATTAGTGTTGTGTTTAAAATTGCGTGTTGTTGCAATTTTAAATGTTATAGGAAAGGTTTCAAAACAATTATTTTATTTATATATATATATATATATATATATATATATATATATATATATATATATATATATTATATTGTGACGCATATGACAATCGGTACTAGAATATTCTAGAAAGTCCGAAACAAAGTACTAGAATATTCTAGAAAGTACTAGAAAACCGGAGACTATGAGCAATAGAAAATTCGAGGCTATGGAACGAACGGAAACGAAACACCGAATCACAATGAGGAAAAACGGTATAAATACGTCGCACGCAGATCAGGAAGAAGTAAGAAGTAAGCAGTCAAAGACGCGATAAGTACGGAAGCGAGAAGTCAAGAAATCGTTAAGTGTACGGTAAAAGTGACGATTGTTATTAACGGACTAATAAAGTGTTACATTAATTCAATATCGATTTAACGGCTCTTATTTATTAAAAATAATTAATGCAGCGAACCCTAAGCTCGCTACAATATTTTTAATTGTTATATAAAATAGCGCTATTCAAAACGTTATAAATTAGTTATGTAATTATAATTGAACAAACTACTTTTTCAAAAGACATACAAAGCCATATTTTAGAATTATATAAAAAGGTCATATAATTATAATAATATTCTAATATTTTAAAATGTTAATTTCTTTTATTTTCAAAATCTATAAAAAAATTGTTTCCCGGAAACGCATGCATACAAGCGGTTCAATTGCAAAGCACAGCGTAGGTAGAAGAAGAAGAGGAGAGAGGAAAAAACAACGTACATCGATATTGAAAGCGTGGATATTATAATAACAAGGAATCGTGTGGTTCGGCTGAAGAACGAATCTCTGTTCATCCACTTGTGAACTAAGGAAAGAATTGATAATTCAATGTTTCACATCGACACAAGCGACGTTTATTTATAGTTGCCTGCACTCGTATCTCTCTTTGACGACAATAAACAGTATGGGGTTTTAGAGGCATTGGATTTTAACCACTTAGATACTCCTTCCTTGGTATATTTTATTAGTTTAGAATACTCTTCATTGGTATATTTTGTTGAGGTTGTAATCTTGAAAATGAGCTTTGAAAGGGTCAAGGTTGGTCGGATCATGTTCCAATGAAGCGGGAAACTCAACGTTCCGTCATCAGCATTCTTATGGATTAGGTCATGAATAATGGACCAGAGATCATTTTAAAAATTAAGAATAGAGTGTGTTATAGTACGGAACCCCGAAAACCAATAGCAATCATTTGATGAGAGAGAGATTTGACAGAAAGGTATTTTATTTATTGAATCGTGTATCCACATTCGCTGACTTCCGTCTATTTAGGCAATGACTAATTGAATATAACAGATGAAAGTGTTTCTGCTCCTGTGAACCAGTTACTACGAAACCCAGAGACGTGTGTTTTCAAATATTTCGAAAGTTGTTTTTAGTTGTTTCCGAGGTCGTCGAATTTGTGTTCTCTACAAACACCCAGAAATTGTGTAGTATGGTTTCATTTGATGGTCATGCAATATCTTTATCTCATATGTCCTAGTGATCTTCCCTGAACCTGAAATTGAAGCATATCTCCGAGTTGATGGTCTACCATTTGTTATTATAATATATTACTCGTGTTTTGCGATGGTAGTGAATAACGTGATACAAATTCACTCTATAAAAGGTTAGAACCAACCCCCCGACGCATTAAACAAGTGCAGGGTGGATGTGAGAATGTCTCAACTCGATACAGAACTGAGATTGCTAGATCACTGTATAGGTTTACGGCAACGATGATTTTTTCGATTTTCTTCTGGTGGTGTGCTATTCACTACGGTTACGCGCGCGTATTCTGCTGGAATCGCCGCAGAAAAAGCCAAAAGAATACCTTAAATTCCAAAACAATATCATCTTAATTAACATTGCCATTTTATTCTTTTGATAACCCTTTCGCTAACACTGCTGCTCGTCAGCGGAAATTTTTTCAGCACAATACAATGCCATGCTAGACAAAAGATGAGAAAAGATGTATACTCGGTATCCGTGATAGGTAATTTAAGAGTTAACTTATTTGAATATTGTTTAATTATTATACGAAGAGCTAAAAATACTAATTTTCGGGAATCCAGCGCATCTAAGTCGTTGAATGTTTTAAAATTCAAAACAGTCATTAACGATTTTAGTGTGACGATATATAATCAAGACGTTATTAATGGAGTCAAAAATAGTGAATGATATGCTTATGAATGTGGAGTTGAAGCTATGAGAAGTTATATTCAAAGTTGGAACAGAGACCGTTTGGCTGATAACCAGTACCATTTTGAATGCATATGGCTATGCCAGTGTGTTTCCCATATCGAAACTACAAAGTGGTTGTAATTCCATTGCAAAATATTACAATAAAGGGTTTAAGGGGGTATTCTGGTCTAGAATTTTGAAAAAATCCATTTTTTTTATTTTTATATTTTAATACTTTATATAGTTAATACTTTTAAGAATATGCTGTCCAAAGGAATTTTTAAAATTCCAATAATTGGTGAAGTTACAGCTGCTTTAGTAATATTATGTCACTTGAAGCTACTATACCCTGAAATTTTTAAACGCGTTTTTCTCGAAACTGTGTTTTTTAAAACAATACACACGGTTTTTCAAGTTCTACTAAACCGATTCACCTCAAATTTAGTATATGTCTTCTTTATATTGCATGAACTACCTCATCCCCAGAGTTCAATGTTAACTATTTTTTAAAAAATTCGAAAATCTAAAAAAAAGTGGCACAAGAATAATTTTTTTTTTCAAGCAGTCATTTTGTTAAAAAAAATTTTTTTCAACTTTTTTTAGTTCCAACGATAGAGGAATTTCTGTAAATTAATAATCTTTTCTTTTTTTTCAGATTGCTAGGAGGGTTGAATCGTGGGTATGGTCGCGTGCCAACTTTTTGAGATCCCCCACTTCATCAGCTGCTAACTTTTTGAATTTTGAATTTTTTACGTTCATGTTTTTTTACTGTATTCTTGAAATATTAATAAACATCCTATAAAAAATAGAAAATGAAATTTTTTTTTACAGCACTTCAAAAATTGCGTTAAATTCGTGCGTCTAGACCAGAATACCCCCTTAAGTATATTTTTAAATGTTATAAAAGCAATATTTTTGAATACTATCCACTTTTCTACTTATACATTTTTTCGGATCGAAAAAAATCCTAGAAAATTCTAGAGCAAAGAACATCAGAGGTATGTATGCCGGCATAGATTCAATTAGAAATGGCTACCGAGGGAGAGCCAAAATAATTCGAGACGCAAACGGCTATCTGGTCACAGAAACAAACAATGTCCTGATAAGATGGAAGCAGTACTTTGAAAACCTGGTCAACGTGCGCACCCATCAACCACAAATAAACGCACCAGGCGTACATACAGCCGAGCCTCAGATCCCAGAGCTCTCTTTCGACGAAGTTGTAGACGCAATAAACCGATTGAAAAACAACAAGGCTCCCGGAGTCGACTGCATACCGGCAAAGCATGTGAAGCATGGAGGAGAGGCAACTGCTCGAAAGATCCACCAGCTCATCCAAACAATATGGGATAAGAAAGTCACTCCGGAAGAATGGAAAACCTCAATAGTCGTCCCCATTTTCAAAAAAGGCGACAGATCTGACTGCGAAAACTACAGAGGAATATCATTGTTCCCAACCACATATAAAATACTGTTGCGAGCTTAGGGTTCGCTGGATTAATTATTTTACAACTAACTAAGAGCCGTTAAATCGATTTTCTTTTTACACACTTTATTAGTCTGTTAATAACAACCGTTATTTAATATCTCGCTAATAATTCGGTGACTCTTCTTTCACTTCCGAGACTTATCGTTTCTATCGCTTCTTTACTCCGCTTCTTTACTTATCGCTTGCTTACTGCTCCCAACCACATACAAAATATTAACAAATGTCGTTCTGGCGAGAATCACACCGTACGCAGAAGAAATACTGGGAGACTACCAATGCGGATTCCGTAGGAACCGGTGAACGAGCGACCAAATGTTCATAATAAGGCAACTGCTGGAAAAGAAGTGGGAATACGGAGAGACGGTTCACAAACTGTTCGTTGACTTCAAAAAAATCCTACGACTCAGTCGCAAGGCAGAGACTCTACCATATTCTAGTTGAGCTGGGAGTCCCAAAAAAATATGCCGCCCTCACTCAAATTTGCATGAACGAAAACAAAGGGCAAGTTAGAATAGAAAACCACCTCTTAGAACCATTTGAAATCCGGGACGGACTAAAGCAGGGAGATGGTCTATCACCATGTCTTTTTAACCTCGTGCTCGAGTATGTCATCAGAAAGGTATCGGGTTTTCCAATAGGGACTTGACAACTTTGAATTTAATTTGTGAATGCACCCTTTCACTAATCATCGAACTGTCAATGTCAATTTATTCAGTAAACTCAACAATTGATTCAGTAAACTCAACGTGGTTAAGTACACGAACATCATCATCATCATCATCGACACTACAACCGGGATCCAGTTTGGCCTCATTTAGCAAGTGCTGAGGCTCGTTAAATTTTCCATAATGATTTGTTTTTTCCGGGCAAGGTCATTAGTCTTGCGCCAACGAACGAACGTCTGCAAATTATAAAAAATTTACTACCGAAATTTGGAGTCGGTGACCGCAACTTTAAGAGCGTTAACTCCAATTTTTGGGCGTAATTCTCGCCCTAGTAGACAGGCAATAACAAGTTCAGTGCAAAAATTTGAGTCTACATATTCGTAGAAGAGGTGGGCCTAGATATAAATGAAGACAAAACAAAATACATGATTACGGCGAGAGCAGGTGGACCTCAGACAACACATATAAACGTCAGAGGTAAGATATTTGAAAAAGTTGAAGAATTTAAATATCTGGGAACGATACTGACGGCCAGTAATGAAATGTCGAAGGGAATTAACAAGAGACTGCATTCCGGCAACGCGAGTTGGCATGCAGTCAGTAAACTGCTGAAATCCAGACTGCTATCACGCAACATAAAGATCCGTGTCTATAGAACCATAATCAAGCCGATTGTTCTATATGGATGCGAAACATGGGCTCTCACAAAACGGGAAGAAAACAAATTCCGCGTATTCGAGAATAAAGTTTTGAGGGGCATCTTTGGAGGTAAATATGACGAGGAGGCAGGACAATGGAGGAGACTCCATAACCACGAATTGGAAGAGCTATATCGCAAACCTACAATAGTGAGAGTAATCAAGTCGCGAAGATTAAGATGGGCCGGACACGTGGCGCGAATGGGGAACGATAGGACCGTGCATAGAATTCTTGACGGTAGACCAACGGGAAAGAGACCAACAGGACGGCCGCGACGGAGATGGGAGGACAATGTTAGATTGGACCTCAAGGAGATCGGATCGAATGGTCAAGCGTGGAACGAGAGTGCCCAGGACAGGGAACAATGGCGGAGCCGAGTCGGTGAGGTCATGAACTTCCGGGTTCTTACAGGCCAATAAATAATAATAATAATAATATTCGCTGTGTGATGTTGCCGTGCCAGTGAGAAAACGGATTGGTCGAAGCGTCGAAAATATCGCTGCCGTTCAGGCGTCCGTAGCAAATCAGCCAATTCCACGGCGTTCTCAAGAATTGGGCAACGCCCAGACCACTTCATGGCGAATTTTGCGTAAGGATCTCGGTTTACACCCATACAAGATCATGCTGTTCACCAACTGTTCGTTGACTTCAAAAAAGCCTACGACTCAGTCGCAAGGCAGAGACTCTACCATATTCTAGTTGAGCTGGGAGTCCCAAAAAAATATGCCGCGCTCATTCAAATCTGCATGAACGAAAACAAAGGGCGAGTTAGAATAGAAAACCACCTCTCAGAACCATTTGAAATCCGGGACGGACTAAAGCAGGGGGATGGCCTCTCACCGTGCCTTTTTAACCTTGTGCTCGAGTATGTCATCAGAAAGGTACAAGACGACAACATGGCCGGATCATCCCTGAACGGGGTCACACAAGTGCTCGCATATGCGGATGACATCGCCGTTCTGGGCGATAATCTAGAGACTGTTAGTAAAAACTGTGAAATCATCATGCAAGCGGCAGAAGAGGTGGGCCTAGAAATAAATGAAGACAAAACAAAATACATGATTAGGGCGAGAGCAGGTGGGTCTCAGAGAACACATATAAACGTCAGAGGTAAGATCTTTGAAAAAGTTAAAGAATTTAAATATCTGGGAACGATACTGACGGCCAGTAACGAAATGTCGAAGGAAATTAACAAGAGACTGCATTCCGGCAACGCGAGTTGGCACGCAGTCAGTAAACTGCTGAAATCCAGACTGCTATCACGTAACATAAAGCTCCGTGTCTATAGAACCATAATCATGCCAATTGTTCTATATGGATGCGAAACATGGGCTCTCACAAAACGGGAAGAAAACAAATTCCGTCTATTCGAGAATAAAGTTTTGAGAGGCATCTTTGGAGGTAAATATGACGAGGAGGCAGGACAATGGAGGAGACTCCATAACCACGAATTGGAAGAACTATATCGCAAACCTACAATAGTGAGAGTAATCAAGTCGCGAAGATTAAGATGGGCCGGACACGTGGCGCGAATGGGGAACGATAGGACCGTGCATAGAATTCTTGACGGTAGACCAACGGGAAAGAGACCAACAGGACGGCCGCGACGGAGATGGGAGGACAATGTTAGATTGGACCTCAAGGAGATCGGATCGAATGGTCAAGCGTGGAAGGAGAGTGCCCAGGACAGGGAACAATGGCGGAGCCGAGTCGGTGAGGTCATGAACTTCCGGGTTCCTACAGGCAAATAAATAATAATAATAATAATAATAACAAGATCATGCTGACTCAAGAATTGAAGCCGATGGACCATTTGAAGCGACCTACGTTCTCCGATTGGGCTCTGGAAAATATGCGCCAAGGTGATGAATTTCATCGCAAAATCATCTTCAGTGACGAAGCTCATTTTTGGCTCAATGCGTTCGTCAATAAGCAAAACATGCGTTATTGGTCTGGTGAAAATCCACATGTGCTTCATGAATCACCACTTCATCCACAAAAAATAACTGGGTGCGGTTTGCATGCCGGCGGGGTCATTGGGCCATATTTTTTCGTCGACGATAACGATCGTCACGTTACTGTGAATGGCCATCGTTATCGTGCCATGATTATTGATTATATTTGGCCCGAATTGGAAGATATGGACATGGGCGACATGTTGTTTCAACAGGACGGTGCCACAAGCCACACAGCACACGATACAATCGATTTATTGAAGAGTAAGTTGTCGCAAGAAATGGGTCAGTCGGTTGCCCGCCTCGTTCGTGCGATTTAACGCCTCTAGACTATTTTCTTTAGGGCTACGTGAAGTCATTGGTCTATGCCAACAAGCCTACGACGTTGGGAGAGCTCAGAGCCAACATTAAACGCGAAATAGCGGCCGTTCCGGCCAAAATGTTTGGGTCCAACGAATTGACCGCTGCAAACGTGGCCGCGGTGGCTATATGAACGAAGTCCAGTTCCATTCATAAATGTTTTGATTGTACTTCAAGCCGATAATAAAGTTTTTGAAATATCTCAAATGGTGTGCGTTTTATTTTTAAAAAAAAGTTGTCAAGCCCCTATTGGAAAACCCGATACAAGTCGACAACATGACCGGATCATCCCTGAACGCTCGAAAGATCCACCAACTGGTTAAAACAATATGAGACAAGGAAGTCATTCCGGAAGAATGGAAAACCTCAATAGTCATCCCCATTTTCAAAAAAGACGACAGATCTGACTGCGAAAACTACAGAGGAATATCATTGCTCCCAACCGCATACAAAATATTAACAAATGTCATTCTGGCGAGAATCACACCGTACGCAGAAGAGATACTGGGAGACTACCAATGTGGATTCCGTAGGAACCGGTCAACAAGCGACCAAATGTTCACAATAAGACAACTGCTGTAAAAGAAGTGGGAATACGGAGAGACGGTTCACCAACTGTTCGTTGACTTCAAAAAAGTCTACGACTCAGTCACAAGGCAAAGCCTCTACCATATTGTAGTTGAGCTGGAAATCCTGAAAATACATGCCGCCCTCATTCAAATTTAGAATAGAAAACCACCTCTCAGAACCATTTGAAATCCGGGACGGACTAAAACAGGGGGATGGCCTCTCACCGTGCCTTTTTAACCTTGTGCTCGAGTATGTCATCAGAAAGGTACAAGACGACAACATGACCGGATCATCCCTGAACGGGGTCACACAAGTGCTCGCGTATGCGGATGACATCGCCGTTCTGGGCGATAATCTAGAAACTGTAAGTAAAAACAGTGAAATCAAAATGCAAGCGGCAGAAGAGGTGGGCCTAGAAATAAATGAAGACAAAACGAAATACATGATTACGACGAGAGCAGGTGGACCTCAGGGAACACATATAAACGTCAGAGGCAAGATATTCGAAAAAGTTAAGGAATTTAAACATCTGGGAACGATACTAACGACCAGTATCGAAATGTCGAAGGAAATTAACAAAAGTCTACACTCCGGCAACGCTAGTTGGCACGCAGTAAGTAAACTGCTGAAATCCAAACTGCTATCACGTTACATAAAGCTCCGTGTTTATAGAACCATAATCATGCCGATTGTTCTATACGGATGCGAAATATGGAGTCTCACAAAACGGGAAGAAAACAAATTTCGAATAAAGTCCTAAGGGGTATCTTTGGCGGCAAATATGACATGGAGGTAGGACAATGGAGAAAACTCCACAACCACGAATTGGAAGAGGTATACCGCAAACCTACAATAGTGAGAGTAATCAAGTAACGAAGATTAAGATGGGCCGGACATGTGGCGAGAATGGGCAACGATAGGACCGTGCATAGAATTCTTGACGGTAGACCAACGGGAAAGAGACCGGTGGGACGGCCGCGGCGGAGATGGGAGGACAATGTTAGGTTTGACCTTGAGTAGATCGGATTAGATGGTCGGGCGTGAAAGGAGAGTGCACAGGATAGGGAACGATGGCGGAGTCGAGTCGGTGAGGTCATGAACTCCCGGGATCCTACAGGCCAATAAATAATATAAATAATAAATAAAATACACTTTTCTATAGTTGTATCTTAAAATATGACATATTATAAAAATATAATAAAATGATAATGATAATATTGATATCAATTGATTGGTATTACATTTTAAAATGTTGAATAAAATGTTATTATATTTAAGAGAGTTATAAACATATTACTATATTTTGAAAATTCATGTAATTATGTCTTAAATTGTGTTAGAAAATTTGTTTCAAATAATCGTCATGTATAATATATTTCAACCTATGTTACATTTTCTAATTATATTTTTATACATTGTTTATAATTATTTACATTTTAACACGTTTTACAACGATATATAATTTCATTATAAACGTTATAGAAAATGTATACATATTGTCATAATATAGTATATACCGTTAACAAATAAATAATTAACAAGTAATACACTTACATCTTTAGTTTTAAGGCTGGGGGTTGATCTAGAAGAGCTTGAACCCGATCGTGATGGTGGTCTGTCGTTAGTGGGCTTTGAATTACTTCCGCCCGGTTTATCCGAGCGATCACCATTTAACCCAATACTATCGCGATCGCGGGAGTCTATTGAGATGTGATCGCCATTTGGTCGTGGGGATGGTGATTCCTAAACAAAATTAAACATCGATGAAATCATAATTTTGAGATCTTTCATTCAAATATAATGTTATCAATTAAATAATCCAATAAATATTTTAATTCCATCCGCTTTATATTGTATTATATTATAGTTGTTTTTACATTCTTCTTATTATTATGTTTATGCCTGTACACTATTGGATTAAGTATGTTTAGTAAATATGTAGTGCAGAAGCTTTATTTTATGTGCATTCTACGTTGAAATTGTTGGATTCACTGGAAGGTAATTCTTTTTCTCTCTCTCATTTCTAATCAGTAGCTGTCTGGTCATTATGTTTGTTAGACAGCCTTCAAAAGCAAATAGGTTTGTTTTATTTCCACTGAAGGGTCCGTCCATAAACCACGTAACGCTTTCTGTGACCATCCACCCCACCTCCCATGTTATGCTGCATAAAATCGCAAATCATCGAAGCAGGAAAGACTTATTTTCACTGCATTCTGGATGCTCCGATTGTTTTATTATGTAGACATCGGGCTTACAAAACGAGAAGAGAACAGATTCAGTGTATTTGAGAATAAAGTTTTAAAGTGTATCTTTGGGGCTAAATATGAGGACACGTGACAATGGAAGAAATTGCACAATCGTGAATTATAAGGTTGGCGACTAAGTAATTGCCGATTTCACACATAGATGTCTTTGGCCATATTTTTCAATGGCTTCTGTCAATGACATATTTTTTTCCTTTTGACACTTGTTAGCTGTCAGTCATACTTTGCTTTAGAGGCAAATTGTGCGTATTTTTGTGAAAAGGTATTAGTTTGGCGTCAGTTTTAATATGGACTGGAAAAAGGAGCATTTTCGTCATATTTTACTTTTTTATTTCCGTAAAGGAAAGAACGCAGCGCAGACTACTAAAAAGTTACGTGATGTGTATTGTGAAGAAGCCTTAAAAGAAAGACAGTGCCGGAATGGGATTAACAAATTTCGTTCCGGAGATTTTTCACTGAAGGATGAACAACGATCAGGTCGATCAGGTGAGCTTGATAATGATCAAATTAAAACCGTAATTGAGTCGGATCGCCATGTAACTTTACGAGAGATAGCAAAAAATAGTTAAATGTGTCACATACAGCGATTGAGGAACATTGTAAACGTACGAAACGTTAAAAATCTTGATGTTTGGGTTACACATGATCTAAAAGAAATTCATTTAACGAAGCGCATCAACGCTTGCGATTCGCATCTTAGACGCAATGAATCCGACCCTTTTTTGAAACAAATCATCACTGGCGACGAAAAATGGGTTGTTTACAATAACGTCATTCGAAAACTATCTTAGTACAGGCTTGATGAGCCAGCACAATCCACCTCGAAAGCTGATATCCACCAAAAGAAGATTTTGCTCTCAATTTGGTGGGATTGGAAACGTGTGGTGCATTTTGAGCTGCTTCCAAGGAATCAAACGATCAATTTGGATATGTATTGCCAACAACTGGACAGATTAAATATAGCGATCAACGAAAACCGACCAGAGTTGGTCCATCGAAAAGGTGTCATTTTTCACCAGGACAACGCTATGCCACATACATCTATGGTCACTCGCCAAAAATTATTAGAGCCTGGATGGGAATTGATGTTACATCCACCATATAGCCCTGACCTTGCTCCATCAGATTACCATTTATTTCGATCTTTGCAAAACTCCTCATATGGCAAAACTGCCAATAATGATGACGCTGTGAAGTCGCACTTGATACAGTTTTTTGCCGATGAAGATTAGACGGTCTACGAACGTGAAATTATGAAGTTGTCAGAAAGATGGCAAAAGGTCATCGAACAAAATGGAAAATATATCATTGATTAAAGTTTATTCGTTGTATTTAAAAAAATGTGTTTTATTTATCTGAAAAAATCAGCAATTAGTTATTTGCCAACCCTATAGAAGAGCTATACCCTAAACCAATAATAGTGAGAATAGGATATGTAGCGAGAATGGGCAACGACAGAATAGTCCATAGAATTCGGAAGACCAATAGGAAAGCCATGACGGAGATGATGGCAATCTAAGGCGTAACTTTCAACAAACCGGATCAGGTGGTGAAGCGTGGAGGGAAAGTTCGTAGAGTTTAAGTTTTTAAGTTTAGTGAGATCAGAACCCTCGTTTATTACACTTGGTACAAGCGTTTGAGAAAAAAAAAATTAAAAGTAAAAAAAACTTACGAACTAACTTAAGAAATAGGATTACAAAAATTACTTTCGAATAAGTAAGAAGATAAAAAGGTGGGAAGGTGGCTGAGCACGTGAGGGGGGGGGGCGAAGACCGGGTAGTAGGATAAAGGGGCGGGGTGATAGGAATGTATACGGGTAGTAAAAGTGTAGATAGTGGGTGGGGCAAGGTCACGAGGGGAAAGACAGAAGACGACGTTTGAGAGCAATAGAAGTGAGGTAGAAATCGAAGGAGGTGGGGTAAGAGTTTGCCTGCTTTAGCATACGTGAAATTGGCTCATTACAGCCGTAGGAAGTGTGGTGGAAGGGTAGATAGAAGAGACGAGGGTTTCGTAGGTTGCGGGGTTGGTGTTGAGTGCGATGGCGGAAAGCAAGCTAGGGCAGTTGATTGTGCCGGAGAGGAGACGGTGGATGAAGAGGATATCGGCAAGAGTTCTGCGTTCCTCAAGTGTACTGAGGTTGATCAAATGGAGCCGGCTTGTGTATGGGGGAAGAATCCGAGGATTCTCCCAGTTCAGTCCACGGAGGGCAAAACGCAGAAACCGACGTTGCACGCTCTCGATTCTGCGGATATGGACGAGCAATGTGGAGACCAGACCTGACTGGCGTATTCAAGAAGGGGGCGGACGAAGGCAATGTAGAGGGAACGGGAAACGTAAGGATTAGAGAATTCCTTAGACCAGCGTTTCACAAACCCTAGGGCGGAGTTGGCCTTAAGAATGATATCGTCGATATGTGGGATGAAGCTGAGCTCCCTGTCAAATAAGATTCCGAGGTCACGTATTGAGGATACGTATGAGATCTGCTGGTTAAGCAGGAAGTAGGGGCGAGGAGGTGGGGGTGGACCTTTGTGGGAGAATGTAATGGAGTGACATTTGGCAACATTGAGATCAAGGCAGTTATTACGGCACCAGGTTGAGAAGCTGTCGAGGTCCTGTTGGAGGAGTGACGAGTCGAGGGGAGAGATGATTGTTTTGTAGAGTTTGGCGTCGTCCGCATAGAGGGATATGGATGAGTGTTTAATAACAGAGTCGACATCATTGATGGTTAGGATAAAAAGGAGGGGGCCTGGATGACTTCCTTGCGGAACCCCTATGGTGGGAAAAAAAGGATCGGAAAGGGAGGATCTGAATTTGACACGGTAGGATCGGTCTTTCAGATAAGAAGATAACCATTTGATCAATAGGGGTTCGAAGCCTAGGGAGGACAGCTTGAAAAGGATGAGATTATGGGAGATTTTGTCAAATGCCTTGCTGAAATCGATGGTGATAACATCAACTTCGTTGCCACTCTCTAAGGCACGGGGAGTATGGGATGAGAACTCGATCAAATTGGTTGTGGTCGACCTACCCGAAAGGAAACCATGCTGGTTGGGTGAGATAATGGATTTACAACTAAAAGATAACGCATTGTAAAGAAGCCCTTCGAACAGTTTGGGGATATGAGATAGTTTGGCGATGGGTCGGGTAGTTGCTGATATCATTTTTAGGTCCCTTTTTATGTATGGGGGTGACATAGGAGGATTTCCATATACTAGGGAAGGTCCCTTGAGATAGAGATAGGTTGAAAATCTTTGATATCGGGAGAGAAAGAGAAGTGGAACAGTTCTTTAAGAATACAGACGGAAGTCCATCAGGTCCGGGGCTGAACTCGTCTTTGAGTAAGTTTAGTTTCTCCTCAACTACGTGACGCTGAATAAGTTGAGGAGAGAAAGAACCAAGGGAGAATTCGGGCAAGTCATTGAAATACGACCGATTGGGTTCGAAGGAGATGTCCGTGAAGGATTTATTGAAAAACGACGCGAACAGGTTGGCAATAGTTAGGTTGTCGTTTGACGTAGTCGTGCCATAAAAGAGGGAGTTAGGATAGGCGTCGGATTTACGTTTATAATTTATAAAATTTGTTAGAACAGGGAACGGTGACGCAGCTAAGTAAGGCCATGAACTTTCGAGATCCAACAGATCAATAAATAGTAGTAATAGTAGTAGTTTTGGATGCTCATCTTCTTGATTCCATTTTGTAAAACTTTTTGCAAGTAATTTGCGCACATCACGATTCACGATTGTAACACGCTTATTTTGACAGAATTGACACTATAACTCAATTTTATTGATGAACGAGAGATTATTGATTGCAATAAGTAGAGTGAGCAACAGTATGGAGTCTTGAGGAACACCAGCAGTAATTGTATAAGATGTAGATTTTATGTCGTCGTGTACTACCACCTGAATAAAATACTCAGAAAATAGTGTTCAATTAAATTGATTGAGAAATAATAAGGGGTAGGCCACTCGGCTGTTAGTCGCCGTTTACAAACTGGCTTAGCTCGTAAGACGCCTATAGCGTTTGGGATGATAGTGAAGAACGTGTGAGTCGACTCGGCGTGGTCATTAACTTCCGGGTTCCTACAGGCCAATAAATAGTAATTGTAATAGTCTGTTAGATGGGAGGACAATGTTAGATTGGACCTCGAGGAGATCGGATCGGATGGTCGAACGTGGAAGCATAGCGCACGGGACAGGGAACAATGGCGGAGTCGAGTCGGTGAGGTCATGAACTTTCGGGTTCCTACAGGCCAATAAATAGTAATAGTAATAGTATATATTTTATTTAGTTTACATACTTTTAGAGGTGATATCAAGATTGCGTGCGTTATTGTCAATACGCTACGTTAACCGAACTCGGAAATTTCGTTCTACTCTTTCCGACATATCGATGAATACATTAGCGACAAGTTGGAAAATGTTGGTGTTTAGGCGAGCCAGACTCTTAAATCGATCTTTAGCTTAAGACAGCCCCCACCAACACTTCTTGCCAACATGGTGCTGGCAAATGTGATGACGATTTTGGACCGGCCTCTCTCGTTTATGAAGGTGTCATCGATACCATCATTAAGTAAAACCACATCTAGGACTGCGAAGGCTTCAAGTAGTGCCTGACCTCTACTGCCGGTCGTTGTGCTTCCCCATTCTACTGCCCAAGCGTTGAAATCTCCAGCAACTATAAGAGGGCTCTTATTTCTAGCTTCTTGTGTTATTCTGTCCAAAAAGCATTTGAAATATTCTATTTCCCACCTTGGCGGAGCGTAACAACAGTAGAAATGAATTCCTCTGATTTTAGCATAGGCAATTCCTTCCAGCTGCTGGACACTTCTGCATTCCATGGGGGAATTTCCAGTTGTCCATATGGCCGCTGTTCCGCTGCTGTCTTCGTCTCATGTAACAATACCAGTACCAGGCATCCTGTACTGTTCATTGATGAGCACCACGTCGGCACCATATTCCTTAACCGTTTGGGAAAGGAGATCTTGTGCGGCTCCACAATGGTTTGAGTTGATGTGAATGCACTTAAACCTGTCCATTTTTATTAAGAAGATTGGATATCGCGTTTTAAATGCTCGGCATTTGTAACACCCTGTTGAGTGGTGGTTACCGCCTTCGCATCATAATTCGCAAAGCATGCATTTGGGTTGTGCTTTACAACACATTGCTTTGTGGCCTTTTTCTCCGCATTTCAAACAGTTTTCCGAACGATCTTCTTCGCATTTGCAGGATTTCGCCACATGACCGTATTGCCAACATCTGAAACATCGTGTGGGTGCGATGTGGTGTCGAAGTTTGCATCTCACCCAACCAATCCGTAGGATGGAGTGGCGAGTTTTGGACACCTACACCCATAGTGACCACCAAGCTGTGATGTACGAAATATTAACGCACATGGGGATTCATCACTGGCAAATTGGCGAAGAAAGTCCAAAAAAATGGGTGGAAAGAGAAGGACCTCAATGCGGAACTGCTCGATTATATACTGGAAGACCAAATCGCATAGTTTGACGCAGAGGCCGGCGCGAACAGGCAGGCTGGAAAAGTCATGAACTGGCTAACTACCGCACGTAATGCTTCTATGCCACGAAAAAGACAACCAGCAGGGGCTATCAAACCAGTGTATTGGTGGAACTCAGACATCGCCCATGTGCGATCGGAGTGCAACAGGTTAAGACACTTGCAACAAAGAGCAAGAAACCGTAACACCTACCCACAGTTGCATGCGGAATTCGTCAACAAACGGAAAAAGTTGTGGAATGTGATCCGCAAAAGTAAATATGACGCGTTCTGCTCCGTAAGGGATGAATTAAATAACAACCCATGGGGCAGCGCTTACAGGATAGTCATGAAAAGACTACAGAGTAACAGTAGCCAAATGCAAAAAAGGAAAAGTGACATGGCCAGAATCGTTGCTGTCCTCTTCCCGCAGTGTGATGAGGTATTGGGAGTGCAAGAGCAGTGGAGGATCACTGAAGGAGAGATACCTCCCGTGACCACCGAAGAGGTACTCTTGGCTGCAAAGGGTTATCAAAAAAAAAAAACAAGACCCCGGGACTGGATGGTATCCCTAACGCTGTAGTGAAGACTGCTCTTACAAAAGAGCCGGAAGTCTTCAGCAGTCTCTTCACAACCTGCTTTCAAACAGGACAATTTCCTAAACGATGGGAAATACAGCGGCTTGTGCTTATACCAAAAGGTGTCAAGAATCCAGAAGAGCCGTCGTCTTATCGCCCGTTGTGCATGCTGGACACAACAGGAAAACTGCTTGAGCGAGTAATTGCCACTCGCCTGGAAGAATTCACTGAGGGAACATCGGGGCTCTCTGAATCGCAGTATCCGGAAAGGTAGATCAACCGGAAAAGCACTATCTGTGGTGTGTGACATCGCTCGTAATGCAATAGCTGGAGCACGATGGCTAGGTGGTACCAAAAAATATTGCGCGGTGGTGGCGCTTGATGTTAAACATGCTTTTAACTCGGTGAATTGGAATCGGATTCTAGAAGCGTTGGGCGATCTACAAGTCTCCCCCTACTTGGTGCGTATATTAGCAAACTATCTCTCGGATAGCAGACTGCTCTATGACACAGATGAGGGACCACAGGAATATAAAATAACAGCGGGTGTACCTCAGGGATCTGTATTAGGTCCGCTGTAATGGAATATCATGTATGATGGTGTGCTCAGAGTCAATGTACCAGAAGGGGTTAGAATCATTGGGTACGCAGATGATTTGGCAATAGTAGCCGTCGCTAAACATCTAGATAACCTGGAGAATATTTGCTCCCAAGCAATCCAGAGCATTAAATGCTGGCTAGATATGGCCGGACTGAAACTAGCTGGACATAGGACGGAGGCAGTTTTAATAAGCAGCCGCAAGAAAGTTGAACACCTTGATTTGGAAATAGAAGGGCAAATAATCAGATCCAGTCCTTATATTAAATATCTTGGTGTTATACTCGACAACAGGTTGAGCTTCAAGGAACACCTGAGGAAAACGAGTGAAAAAACGGCAAGAGTAAGCAAAGTTTTAGCGAGACTGCTACCCAATGTTGGAGGACCCCTGTCCCACATAAGGAATGTCATAACCATTGTTAATACCTCCTTTATAATGTATGCAGCTCACATATGGGCAGGAGCCGCACAGTATAAGTCGTACATGAGGGGAGTAAACTCCGCGCATAGACTGGCGTCACTAAGAGTATGTTGTGCATTCCGAATGGTAGCCGAAGAAGCTATAAATATTCTGGCCGGGAGGACGCCACCTGACATTGCAGCTAAAGAAAACGCTTCATTGCATAAGGTCTCTCAAGAGAATCGTCGGAGAATGCGGTCACAATTAGAGCTCTCAAGCCTAAGAGAAAGGCAACGAAGGTGGGATTCTTCCACCAAAGGAAGATGGACCCACACTATGATACCTGATATAGAAACATGGGTGAAAAGAAAACATGGCGAGCTGAATTACCACCTGACTCAGCTAATATCAGGACATGGATGTATAGCGTTTGAAATAATAGTGAAGAAGAACGTGTGATTCGAACTGACGCTATGACAGTTTAAATCACCAAAAATTGAAGCTAAGCGTTACCCATCAGGCTACTGGCCGATTTTTGAATTTGATTTTTAAACTCGACTATACTTCACTGATGTGAATTATTTTTGTTATCGCTATGGTATACGGCTCTGATGTGTTTTCTTATTCTATTTTTCGTTCGGTGCTGTTCACTATTTTGCTTGTGAGTTGTGTGTGTATCTGTTAGAGTCGCCACAGATGCTTTCGGCAATACTTGCACAAGTATAAGCATGTGAATCACCCATACTACTTGTATTGCGGAAGGCAAAATAGAAAATGCGGAACACGTACTCACAGAGTGCGTGAGATTCGAGACCGTACGAACGATTTTGGAGAGACATATGAGACGGACAGTTACTCCGAGAGGAATAATAGAATACATGCTTAGTTCAAAACAGGCATGGTCCGTAACAAATGCTATTCTCTGTGAAATGATGCAGCAGTTGCGATGTGACGAGCGTAGTAACAGGTAAACTCCGTCCCGCTCCGCGATGGAATATCTAAAAGAAAGTTCCGCGGGGATCAACGGGAATATGAGCCTGGCGGGAGGCGGTTTTAGTCGGTAAAAACCCGGCATGCCTCTGGATCGGTTAAGAGGTATCTTTTGAAGATTTCCACCTTCCTACCGAAACAAACAAACAAACAAAAAAAAAAAAAAAAAAAAAAAAAAAAAAAAAAAAAAAAGCCCCCCACAAAGATAAATGTCTCAGGGGTTAAATCAAGCGACCGTGCTAGCCATTACAGCTCTCCCCTCAAAGAGATGAGGCGTCTAAGGAAAAGGACAACTCGACGGCGTACACACGTTCTATTGCGTCGATGATTAGGTCGTCATTAACTATGAACGATGGAAAGATGAAAAAACACCGTTTTACTTGCTGTGAAACAGAGTAATATTTGTAAAGCCTGGTCATAGAAGCACTTTACGCGTTTAATGTAGGCATTTCTATTATTCTCCGCCCTATTACGAGGGTTGCCTCGTATGTTTCGGGATTTGGCAACCCTAGTGTTGCAATCCGGCAATTGACAGCTCTGTCGTAAAGTTGGACATTTTTGAGGTTATACGCACTCAGAACGTTTTGACATACGAGCGCTATTTGTGTTGTTTACAGTAACTTAAAAGATTCATCTCGGCCCAAAAATGGAATTAAATCGTCAACATTTTCGTGCGATTATTTTTTACAACTTTCGGCGTGGATTAACTCAGCAACAGTGCATGGATGAACTTAATTCAATTTTTGGCGATGAAGCTCCATCAAGGACCAGTGTTTATCGATGGTATGGTGAATTCAATCGTGGTCGTAGTTCACTCCAAGATGAATTTCGTGAAGGTCGTCCAAAATCAGTTGTTGTTCCGAAAACCATTGATGCTGTGCGCGAACTGATATTGGAAGATCGTCATGTGACCTATCGTGAGATTGAGACAACCTTAGGCGTTAGTGGGACCAGCATACATTCAATATTGCATAATCATTTGACTGTCAAAAAAATTTGTTCGCGTTGGGTCCCACACAATTTGTCAATCGCCCAAAAAAAAGGCTCGTGTCAATTGGTCGAAAGAAATGCTCAAAAAATACGGTCGCGGTGCTTCGAAATACGTCTATGACATCGTGACAGGTGATGAATCGTGGATTTACGCGTATGAGCCCGAAAGTAAACAGCAGTCGACTGTCTGGGTGTTTCAAGATGAGCCAAATCCAACATCCAGCATTCAGAATGCATGTGTTGGAGATACCTCAATCAGAGTGGCAAAAGTGCTTCGACAATTGGTTCAAACGCATGCAAAAGTGTATAGATCTTCATGGGCAATATTTTGAAAAACAATAAAGTGATTTTCAATGATCAATATTTGTTTTTGTTCTCAAACCCGAAATATAAAAGGCAACCCTCGTATCACCGGTTGTTTGACATATGCAAGCTCAACTACTTTGTCATACCAGCTTCAGTTTATGTTTGATGCTTTTTATTCTTTGTAGAATGAAGTACCCCATACAAAGACGAATTGCATCAGCAGAAACATTAGCTAAAGCATTCATAAAAAAAAGTTTCATTGCGCTAAAGCTTATACTGGGAATGTCCTCCGGACCAGTAAATATGTTTGAATGTTCAGGTAACAGTAGGATTTCAAATGCAAATTTAAATCATGATAAGATAATCCTTGGCTGGTTGAGAGGACGTGCAGTAAAATAGATTTATTTTTTCTGTTGATTAAATTGTCATCAGCAACGTGGGACGGGATGGTTCTGTATATTCTTCACCAAAAAAAAGGGCCGATATTTATACAGCCGCCTCAATGACTGAGTTGGTAAGGAGATTGTGTCTTGCATTTGATTGTGCAAACGTAGGTTTAATTAACGACTCTTACTATTGTGCAGTTCGGCACAACTACTGAGTGGTAGGTAAGGACCCAAAGCCAAGCCGCCCGATGAAACACCACCCTATTAAGCTTTAAGCTTCGTGAAATGGTTGGGAGAAATCCTTGCGCATCTTTTGGCCGATGGACCCGGTCGAGAAAAAATAGCATCTCAGGGCGCTGTCTCAGCGATATAGGTTCGCCTTTTCCGGTAGAAGTGAAAAAAAAGGCGTGAAACATTGCCGCATTTTTGTCTGACTTTGGGCGGAATGTACTTATTGTAGTCATTCTTTGTCCTTGTGAATCATCTCCCGTTTTCCTATTTATCGCTCGATGTATTCAGTATAACTCTTTAGCTCTTACAGCCGCCCCGTACCCAAAAATTGAAACCCCTTTTTACTCTGTGTGATATAAAAGTTCGCCTGAAATGCCTGGATCCATATGTTAATATCTCCATGATCCTTTCGCAGCCAGCGATTTTTTTCTACTGCACATATTGGGGAATTTCTTGAACAACTAAACGTATTCGTAAGTGTAAGGTTTTTCATTTCGCAAAACAATTTTCAATTTTATTCTAAACGAGAACCAAAGACAACGATAAACAAACGATCAATTTATATGGCATGACGTAATTCTGCAGCTACAAAAGAGGCTGCATGGTTATAAAGCTCAACTCACCATTTCATTCGATACATCTACGACTAAGTCCTGATCGCTTTTCTCTCCATCATCGTCCTGCAAGAAAATAAAACAAAACAAAATTAATTCTGGAAAAAGTATATTCGTGATTATTTAAAAAATTGATTGAAATTTTGTTTCGTTGTTTTGCACATTTCGTCTTGATTTTAGTATCGTCTTCATTTTTGGATGGCCTTAGACATAGGTTATTAGTAGTATTATATATATTTGTTATTTATCTTTCATCTAAGTATACAAGTAAGACCGAAGACTAATCCCTGATTTGGTGAGTTGAGTCCATTTTGTACGGCATTATAAAAGCGGAATCAAATAAGAGTTAAAGTCGAATAATATTGTGTTATCGCGGAGTGAAAACGGACTGAACGGTCTCAATTTAGATAAAAGCATAAAACTGACGATTAAAATAACAAAAAATAAAATTAAAGTAATTAATGTAAACGAAAACATAATAATAATAATAAGGAAGAAGGAAGTTAGAGAGTGGTAAAAGAACACCATAGCTTATTTTTTTTTAGTTAAAGTTACTAGTAAAGAAGGTATCATTACATAAGAAATAGAAACGCACTAGATCGACATGATATTTTGAAGACAAACATATGCACAATGAAACACGATGGCAGGTGAACGTAGGTGACGTAGGTAGGTAAGGATAAGGTTTGAACTTGGAGATACTTACATGTGCTAGTTTGTCTTCTTTTTTTATTCGCTTGACGTCGTTCTCGATATCAAGAGGCGACCGCGTACGATATTTCTCACGCTCCGCCGGCGATACGGAGTTTCTCTAAAAGTAAAAAAAAAAAAAAACAAAAAAATAATAATTCCAAATTAATTCAACTTTTCCCTCAATCTAGATTTAGAAACAAAAATGTCGGTCAGAAAACAGGCTATGCCTTAATCGGCACGTTTCTGTAATGACAACAAGCCAATTATAATTATATAATTCTAAAGTCATACTTAAAGGGTAACCTCCACGAACGATAGCCACTCAATCGCGAATATTGTGTGAAAAATCAAAACACCATAAAGGGAACATTCAGATATACTAAAACCGACAGGGGGTCGTTTCCTTATTTATGTGTAGTTTTTAGTTATTACTATCTTTTATATTATTCGTTCCTGTTAATCCTTTAATAAAGGCCTGTACCGAGATTTAATCTCAAGCTCAATGTAGACTCAAAAATCGTATAACTTTGAGAGGTACTTCCTATCAATGTACTTTTCAAGTGTAATGTGTAGTTTCTTAATATCCATATCTACCTATCTGCTCTTCTACAACCGGCAGCCTAATACATATGTATGTATGTATGTATGCAAACAAACTCCCACCTCCCCAAGAAGTTATTTATTAGTCTTCAACTCGTGCCGTATTTAAAATGCTTGGTTTTTGTAACATTCCTTCAAACGTTTCGAATCTGTTGTGGGATCAACTAATAATTTCACAAGTTCCGCTGGCGTCTGACACGAGTAACGCCATCTGTTAGAAACGAGAAAACTTATGCAAATCAGCGAAAACTCACTGGAGGTTATAATAATTTACAATGTCTCCATTCCGTCAAACAATTTGTGATTCCTCAGGGCGGCCACCACACGTCGTCCAGGGCCTTTTGTTTTACACTAACGCGCGCACAAAAGGGAATTTTGAAGTACGCTTATATGTCAGAGCACAGTGCGAGCGCATGGAGAGGAAGCGGGTAAGGAATATATGATTCGAAACTGACTTACATTACTTTTGAAGTAGCAATATTGCTACTAAATGTCAATCTATTACATAAGCATGCAAACGTTCTCTCACCACCATTTATTAGATTGTGGCGTTTCTAACAGATACACAGGCAATACACAAGCAAATAGTGAAGAACATCGAACGAAAATCGAATAAGACAAAGCATTCGCCAAAATTGGTGACTACGACGTGATCTGTATACACACAACACACACTTTCCCGTAGTAAAACAGTTCTTCACGACACGATCACGACTTCCGCATAGAGCACCGGTATACTCGCCTGCTCCGACGATCTCTCGCTCACTCGTTCCTCGTTCCGTCGTTCGCACACGAAGCTGTTCGTAAAAAAGTTACTGAGGAGGGAGTAGTGTGGCGTTTCTAACAAATACACACACAATACACAAGCAAATAGTGAAGAACATCGAACGAAAATCGAATAAGAAAATGCATCAGAGCCGTATACCATAGCGATAACATAACAAATCCACATCAGTTGAATGTACTTGAGCTTAGAAATCGAATTCGTACACACGGCGGTGGCCTGATGAGTTGCGTTTTGGTTCAATTTTTGGTGATTCTAACTGTCATAGCGTCAGTTCGAATCACATGTTCTTCACTATCATCCCAAACGCTATACGAGTGCACATAATTCTAAATTCCACCTGTGGCAGGCAGCTGGAAGACACGTCACCCCACGAGCAAAATATGCTCAAAACAAATCCTACGCTTGGTTTCACAAAACGTTGATCTAAAGGGTTCTCCGATACATTTATATGACTTTCGTTGGACCAATCCTGAAGTAGGAAACGAGAGAATAATCACCGTATCACGATTTTCATATTAACAGTATCGAATCTACCAACGTAGGTTGCGTGAGCTCATATATGAAATTAGACTATTGATGATTGGCATGTAAAGTTGACTAACAGACGAGATTATTCCAAACGTGGGTTGTGCTATAGCGTTTTGCGGTGAAGTGAAGCCCTCCGTAAATTCTTTCTATTCCCGAAGGTAATAGAGCCATGAAAGGACAATCAACTGAACTTATCAGTTGTCCATCATCAACTAATTTCCAGAACTGCTTCTAAAATTAAAAAAAAAAAAAAAAGAAAACCTAGCACAAGTTTGTTATATCTGAGGGAGATTACTTTGAAGGTGATAAAATTGATTAGTTTATGAAAATTTGTGGGTGTCATGTTTCTGCTTAAAAACCAAATTGCCGTTATTTTTTGAACACACCTTGTAAATTTGCATAATTTAATAGTTTTGTTCAAGTGTGAGTCTAGTCACGATGATTTGTCCGAGTATACTGATCGTAAATGTCAAGCATCGCAGTGTATCAACTCGTTTCACCGATTACCCTTCAGCAAATTCTATCTATAAAAAAAACATTGTCTATCCGAACGATACTTCAGAATAAAACAGGAGCATTCCTATCACGGACTGAGTAAAATCTAAGCGCGCGTGCCACAAGGAAGGGTATTGGGCCCAGTCTTATATCTTCTGTACACTAGTAACCTGTCTACCTGTTTCGCCGATAAACCTTCAGCATATTCTATCTAGAAAAACATTCTGTCTATCTGAACGATACTTCAGAATAAAACAACAGCATTCTTATCACGGACTGAGTAAAATCTAAGCGTGTGTGCTACAAGGAAGGGTATTGGGACCAGTCTTATATCTTCTGTACACTAGTAACTTGTCTATCTGTTTCGCCGATAAACCTTCAGCAAATTCTATCTAGAAAAACATTCTGTCTATCTGAACGATACTTCAGAATAAAACAAGAGCATTCCTATCACGGACTGAGTAAAATCTAAGCGTGTGTGCTGCAAGGAAAGGTATTGGGACCAGGCTTATATCTTCTATATACTAATAACCTGTCTATCTATTTCACCGATAAACCTTCAGCAAATTCTATCTAGAAAAACATTGTCCATCAGAACGATCATCATCATCATCGGCACTACAATCGGGAACCGGTCTTGGCCTTATTTAGCAAGAACTGAGGCTTGTTAAATTTTCCATAATGATTTGTTTTTTCCGGGCAAGGTCATTTAGTCTTGCGCCAGAGGCTCCCCGACGGGGAATCGAACCCCGATCTCCCGGGTGACAGGCGGGTATACTAACCACTATACTATCGAGGAGCCTACATCAGAACGATACTTCAGAATAAAACAAGAGGATTCCTATCACGGACTGAGTAATCTCTAAGCGCGTATGCCACAAGGAAGGGTATTGGAACCAGTCTTATATCTACTGTATACTAGTAACTTGTCTATATCCAACGAAAATATTACTGCTACGTTTGTGATGGTATAGCGTTTTGCGACGATAGTGAAGAGCGTGTGATTTGAACCGACGCTCTCACGGTTAGAATCACTGAAAAGATGGAACCAAAGCTCAACGCATCAGGCCACTGCCGCGTGTACGAATTCGATTTCTAAACTCAAGTACATTCGACTGATGTGGAAGTGCTATATTATTGCTATGGTATACGGATTTAATGGATGTGTTTTTGGTGGTGTTATTCTTCACTATGCTCCCCGATAATATAGTGGATAGTACATCCGCCTGTCACGCGGGAGACAGGGGTTCGTTTCCCCATCGGGAAGCCTCTGGTGCAAGACTAATGACCTTGCCCGGAAAAAAAAATCATTATGGAAAATTTAACAAGCCTCAGGACTTGCTAAATAAAGCCAAGACCGGTTCCCGGTTGTAGTGCCGATGATGATGATGATTCTTCACTATTGGTCGTGTGTATCTGCTAGAAACGCCACATCACTCCCTTCCCAGTAACTTTCGTTACGATCAACTTTGAAATGCGAACGACTGAGCGAAGAGCGAGCGAGAGAACGTCGGAGCAGGCGAGTGTGCCGGTGCTCTATGCGGAAGTCGTGATCGCGGTCGTAGTTCTGTTTACTATGGGAAAGTGTGTGTGTGTGTGTGTGCGTGTGTGTGTGTGTGTGTGTGTGTGTGTGTGTACAGATCACGTCGGGGTTGCTGCGTTAAGCAAGGATAGTGAAGAAGGTGAATTGAACACACGATGCAATGGGTGAGAAGCGAAGCAATGAAGCATCAGGCTATTGGCCACGTGTACGACTTCGATTTCTAAACTCAAGTACACTCAACTGATGTGGAATTGATATATTATCGCTATGGTTTCCGGCTCCGGTGCATTTTCTTATTCAATTTTCGTTCGGTGTTCTTCACTATTTGGTTGTGTATTGTGTGTGTATCTGTTAGAAACGCCACACTACTTCCCTCCTCAGTAACTTTATTCCGACCAACTTCGTGTGCGAACGACGGAGCGTGGAACGAGCGAGCGAGAGAACGTCGGAGGAGCCGAGTGTCCCGGTGCTCTATGCGGAAGTCGTGATTGTTGTAGTAAAGTTCTGTTTACCTATGGGAGAATGTGTGTTGTGTATACAGATCCCGTCGGGGTCACCAATTATAGCGTTTGCGATGATAGTGAAGAACGTGTGATTCGAACTGACGCTATGACAGTTAGAATCACTAAAAATTTAACCAATGCGCAAAACATCAGGCCACTCCCGCGTGTACGAATTCCATTTCTGAACTCAAGTACACTCAACTGATGTGGAATTGCTACGTTATTGCTTGGTATACGGCTGGTGCATTTTCTTATTCGATTTTCTTTCGGTGTTCTTCACTATTGACTTGTGTACTGTGTGTGTATCTGTTATAAACGCCACAATGGCACTTCATTCTTGGCCGTTGGAGAGAACAATATAATTTCAACAGGTAAATTACCAACAACCATAACCGAAGTTTGACTGTCCAGGATTACATAGTCCATGTAACCCTGGACCGTAAAATGGCGTATCAATCAAACCCTAAGAAACCAAATTTGTGCATATCCATTTCGCCAATAAACTACAACTTTACCCTTTTGTGTGCGCGTTTGAATAAAAAAAAAAAAACAAAAAAAACTACGTAGGTTGCTGTTTATATTTACCGAAAAGTCAACACTGATGTTGCTAGGTAACATCGTTTCCATTAAAAAGTTTGAGAGTTTTGACAATACCTTTACTCGAAACTTTTTGACGGGTGGACACTAATTCTTAGCAGTGACTTGCAAATTAAATCTAAAAAGAAAAATGGAATTAACACGAGAACACCTCCGTTAAATCATTTTTTATTATTTCAACAAGAGTGCATGTGCATCGATGGAATAAAATCGACTTTTGGCAATAACGCACCACACATGACCATTGGTTATCGCTGGCTTAATGAATTCTATTGTGATTGCGTCGTTTGCTCATCAACGAAAGTGGGGAAGGTCGTTCAAATCGATCATACAACCATGGAGTCTGTTGGTGAACTGCTAATGTAAGGATCGGTATGTGACATACGGTGAGATTGAGGCCTTACTGTCTGTTAGGATGAGCATACATTAGATATTGCATGCACATTTTGGCCTAATGAAAGTGTTCACATAGGATGCCGCATAATTTCGCAATCTGTATGTGATATCTGTATACGCACCAGAAACACATCAACAAAATATTTATAGTGAAGCTAGAGTCTACTACGATGCTTACAACTTCACTCGGAAGGGAACTATTACATCGTAGGCGGCGATTTGAATGCTAAACACCCAAACACTGGGGAATAGCATGTCCAACACGAGAGGAATTCAACTAGCTGGTTGGCTAGATCAACATAACATTGAATATAAGGCTGACTTGCTAGCTACAGAATATCTTTCCTTTCCCAAAGGGGGATCATTCCTAGATATTATGCTTATTGATACACGACTTAAACATACGCATCCTAACAGACAAAATAGAAACTGCTTACGCACATTGAGTATGATAGCGACCATTGTGCTTTATCAATCGTCATGAATGTGTGGCGGTTTCTCTATTCTATATGAGAAACAACGCGTCAAATCAACCCCATTTCCCCCTACTTACCTGTTCACCTGCAAAGCATGTTTCCACCAAGGACACATAGCTAAACTCATTGTACCCCACAGACAATGCATAAATGAGTTTCGCTTACCTTTTTGCCATACGGCAACTCGTGTCCATGTCGATTAGCGACAACCAAATCCAGCCGGACGAAGTTGTCGCATCATTGCAGATCCGCTTGGGAAATTTATCAAAACATTCGATTGAATCACGTGATAATATTCCCTAGCGTTACTTCGGCTTTTCTCCAGACACTTCATTCGCTGGGGATCAATGTTCTCTTTTTGCAGGTGAATATCATCAGCTCAATTCCCCTCTCTTTCTCAGTTCTGTCTTCGTATGGATCAGTGTACACTGAACTCACCGTACTACCGAATCAGATCAACGGGTTCCGCTCAGAACTACATTGATTCATGCACATACAACCAAATCCACCCCAAGATAATCGTACAGCGTGTTTCTGTTTTCTCATTGTCCCGCTCTCTTCGATTATCAGTTTACCGACGTAACCTACCACACATCGAAGAACGTGGCAATGAGAGAGCAGAAGTATGTTCTCTTTTGGTTGTGTCCAATTTCTTCCCTTTTGAAAGCAGTCGATTAACGTGATTGAGCTAGTGAGGTTGTGTCGCTGACCACCGCCGCGTGTGCATGCTTATGCACACGCTCGTCCGCGGACACTCAATGTTATGTTAAATAAGTCGGTTCAATTTGTACGTTGTATGGTCGAAAGTGACGATTAATAATTATAAGAAATATTACCTGAGTTATATGTTGTGTGACGGCATCGGAATGTCCCCGCGAGTGAATATTTTCAATAAATTAAAATGCTTGCTGGAAGTACTATCTGTTATCTTTTTTATTGATTACTTTGGTGTCTTAACTCACTTATTCAAATTAGACTTTAATCGTTTATTTATCTATCCACTCGAAGGAGATGTCGTCCAATATGCGCATCGGATTTGATACAATCAGGAAGTGGACGTGCGTCCCATAAATGTTTACAATTACACATTTCTCAATAAAGGTGAACATAAATCGATGCCGCATTTTGAGAGGCGAATGGCTATACGACAAACCTGGGGGTTGGAGCAACTATTTTCTGACGTTAGTATTCGAACAATACCTTCCTACGGATCGATGGGAGATATAAGGAATACGTGCCATACGCTGGCACATCGCGACACTTATACCCCCACAAAAGCACCAAGCGAAGTTGTGGAACTCGGTGAATGTGTCATACCGCAACCCTATAACTATGGGGGTATGCGATGGACGCGTTTCACCAGAACCTTAATAAGAAAAATTCGCTTAAAAGATATTAACCCTCCTACCAACAGAAACATATCCAACGATGACATCGACAAATACATACAAAAAATGGACGAAACCATAAAACACACTATGGACAAAACAATATCAAAAACCACGCCTACGAATAACATGAACATGTACCGAAACGCCACAATTAACGCACTCCACAGAAAAAAAAGTAGACTTCTGTTTCAACTAAAACTACGGTACAGACGATTTACTGACAGGCACGACCAGGAGATAATATCACTGAAGTCTAGATTAAAAAATCTCCAACAGCTGATAAAAGCCAACTATAGGCTATCAGCAAATTTGTATTGGAACAACAAAGTTCGGGCGGTAAAATCCAACAACCCTAGTATGCTCCCGCAAATTAATAAAATATTTAGACGGAGTAATGAAAACGGGATTCAGTGTCTCCAAATACCACGAACTGACGAAAACCAATGAATGCTGACACAAACAACGCCATCTTAAATGATGAACTTTTTGTATTTGAAGATCCCTTGGAAAAAGTGAATGTTGTAGGGGCTTTCAAGAACTGTACAAGGCAAATGAAGTAATTCGCCGCAACCATAACCTGGAGGATAAAGTTCTACTGAATTATCGCCATCTTCGAAATGACATTTCACAGTGGCGATCAGAAAACCATGGTTTTATCGAATTCAGTAATGAAAATACGGCAAACGCCGAGATCACTGTCGAAAGCGCTAACAGCCTTTTGATCACTTGTGAAGACATACTCGTACATGGTGTCTTTGCATCATTAAAAAACAAAAAATCAGTTGGAATAGATGGAGTGCCCAATATAGTACTCAAACATCTTCCTCCAATCGCAATGGACATATATGCAGTCTTGTTTAACAACGCTCTGAACAACGCACACTATCCAGTACGTTGGAAAACGGCCATCATCCAACCGTTACCCAAAAAAGGGAAAGACAGAACAAACCCCAAAAATCTGCGATCGATCAGTTTATTACCGAGTATTCGAGAAGGTTCTACCATAACCAAGACTGTACTTAAATGGGTTGAGGGCAATAACATTATTCCAAATAACCAGTTTGGCTTTAAAGCTGGTCATGAAACCGCACATCATCATCATCACCGGCACTACAACCGGGGACCGGTCTTGGCGTTATTTAGCAAATCCTGAGGCTTGTTAAATTTTCCTTAATGATTTGTTTTTTCTGGGCGAGGTCATTAGTCTTGCGCCAGAAGCTCCCCGACGGGGAATCGAACCCCGGTCGCCCGCGTGACAGGCGGGTATACTAACCACTATACTATCGAGGAGAAACCGCACATGCCGCAGCTAAATTGGTTTCAGACATTCAGTGGAATAAAAGTCAGAAACAGTGCACATGTGCCTGTTTGATTGACTTGGAGAGGGCCTTCGACACCGTTTGGCTAGAAGGGTTATACTACAAGCTAGTGGGACTAGGCATTCATAAACCACTACTGTATATACTATACATGTTAAATGAAAGGAAATTCGTCGTCAAAAGTGGCAATGTGACCTCCATTACTTACAAAATAAGAAACGGTCTGCAACAGGGAGCGGTGTTATCTCCCATCCTTTTTAATATTTACACTAGCGACTTGATAGGGTCTCTTCATCAGGTTGTTGCGTATGCAGACGATCTGATAATATATAGAACAGCACCAAAAATTGAAATCACTAACAGACTATTACAATTACTATTTATTGGCCTGTAGGAACCCTGAAGTTCATGACCTCGCCGACTCGACTCCGCCGTTGTTCCCTGTCCTTTGAACTCTCCTTCCACACTTGACAATCCGATCCGATCTCCTCAAGACCAAACCTTACATTGTCCTCCCATCTCCGTCGCGGCCATCCTATCGGTATCTTTCCCGTTGGTTTACGGCCAAGAATTCTATGCACGGTCCTATCGTTGCCCATTCTCGCCACATGTCTGGCCCATCTTAATCTTCGTGACTTGATTACTCTCACTATTGTAGGTTTGTGGCGTATCTAACAGATACACACACAATACACAAGCAAATAGTGAAGAACACCGAACGAAAATCGAATAAGATAATGCATCAGAGCCGTATACCGTAGCGATAAAATAACAATTCACATCAGTGGAATATAATTGCGTTTAAAAATCGAGTTCTAACATAAGCATGGCCAGTAGCCTGATGTCTTACGCATTGGTTAAATTTTTGGTGATTCTGTCATAGCGTCAGTTCGAATCACACTTCTTCACTATCATTCCAAACGCTATAGGTTTGCGGTATACCTCTTCTTATTCTTGGTTGCGCAGTTTCCTCCATTGTCCTGCCTCCTCGTCATATCTACCTCCAAAGATACCCCTTAAAACTTTAATCTCAAACACGCGGAATTTGTTTTCTTCCCGTTTCGTGAGAGCCCATGTTTTGCATCCGTATATAACAATCGGGACGATTATGGTTCTATAGGCACGGAGCTTTATATTACGTGATAGCAGTTTGGATTTCGGCAGTTTACTGACTACATGACAACTAGCGTTGCCGGAGTGTAGTGTTTTGTTAATTTCCAAACACATTTCGTTAGTGGCCGTCAGTATTGTTCCCAGATACTTACTTTTTTTTAATTTTACTTCTCCCAGGAAAGGGGGACCTATAGAGCTGAGTCAGCCCCCTGAGATACTATTTTTTTTCCTCGACCGGGTCCATCAGCCAACCCCTAAAAGATGGTCTCTTAGATGGACTTCAAACGATGCACAATGGGGTGGTATTTCACCGGACGGCTGGGCTTTGTCACCCCACCTACCACTCAGTAATTGTGCCGAACTGCACAATAGCAAGAGTCGTCAGTTGAACCTACAATCAAACGCAAGACACAACCTCCTTACCAACTCAGCCATTGGGGCGGTTCTTTAACTTTTTCAAATATCTTGCCTCTGACGTTTATATGTGCTCCCTGAGGTTCACCTGCTCTCGCCGTAATCATGTATTTTGTTTTGTCTTCATTTATTTCTAGGCCCACCTCTTCTGCCGCTTGCATGATGATTTCACTCTTCTTACTTACAGTTTCTAGATTATCGCCCAAAACGGCGATGTCATCCGCATATGCCAGCACTTGTGTGACCCCGTTCAGTGATGATCCGGCCATGTTGTCGTCTTGTACCTTTCTGATGACATACTCGGGCACAAGCTTAAAGAGACATCGTGAAAGGCCATCCCGGATTTCCAATGGTTCCGAGAGGTGGTTTTCTATTCTAACTCGCCCTTTGTTTTCATTCATGCAAATTTGAATGAGGGCGGCATATTTTTTCGGGATTCCCAGCTCAACTACAATATGGTAGAGTCTTTGCCTTACGACTGAGTCGTAGGCTTTTTTGAAGTCAACAAACAGTTGATGAACCGTCTCTCCGTATTCCCACTTATTTTCTGACAATTGCCTTACTGTGAACACTTGGTCGTTTGTTGACCAGTTCCTACGGAATCCGCACTGGTAGTCTTCCAGTATTTCTTCTGCGTACGGTGTGATTCTCGCCAGTATGACGTTTGTTAGTATTTCGTATGTGGTTGGGAGCAATGATATTCCTCTGTAGTTTTGCAGTCAGATCTGTCGCATTTTTTGAAAATGAGTACGGCTATTGAGGTTTCCCATTCTTCCAGAGTGACTTCCTTATCCCATATTGTTTTAATCAGTAGGTGGATCTTTCGAGCGGTTGCCTCTCCTCCGTGCTTAACAGACATTACAAGGGGATTTCCATGATGTTCAGCGATACTGCGACAACTGGAAACTCAAAATCAATCTCCAGAAGTGTGAAATCATCCTCTTTAGAACACCACTGGCTGAAGCTATCAGAGATACCAGCAAAAACTGGCGAAAGTTAGGTATTATGGGACCACATGAACAAACATTGGAAACCAAAAATATAGTCAAATACTTGGGCATCCGGCTGGATCAGTATATATATTTTAACAAACATGTAGAGGCTGCGCTGGCCAGGGCAAAGAAAACTTATGCTATGACAAGAAGACTGCTTCATAGTAGTCAACTTGACAGCAGAGTTAAAGTTATATGCTACATGGCTCTCATCAGACCGATGATCATATATGGATGGCCAGTGTGGTTTAATGTGGGACCTAGCTTAATGGAAAAGATTCGGATTCTTGAGAGACAATCCTGAATTCGATCACAAAAAATACTATCCCAATGAAGCGTTGTACAGTGTTTGAGAATAAAGTTTAAAGGGGTATCTTTGGAGGTAGATATGACGAGGAGGCAGGACAATGGAGGAAACTCCGCAACCACGAATTGGAAGAGGTATACCGCAAACCTACAATAGTGAGAGTAATCAAGTCGCGAAGATTAAGATGGGCCAGACATGTGGCGAGAATGGGCAATGATAGGACCGTGCATAGAACTCTTGACGGTAGACCAACGGGAAAGAGACCGGCCGGACGCCCGCGACGGAGATGGGAAACAATGTTAGGTTTGACCTTGAGGAGGTTGGATCGAATGATCAAGCGTGGAAGGAGAGTGCACAGGACAGGGAACGATGGCGAAGTCGAGTCGGGGAGGTCAGGAACTTCCGGGTTACTACAGGCCAATAAATAATAATAATAACATAATCGGGAGATTGCGCACACAGATGAAGAACGCCTGTAGTTCAGTAGGGCAGTAGCACAGAAAGACCGAAAAGACAGGAATAAGCAACATCAGAGATTTTGGTGGCTGAGTGGCAATTAAAAACCTGTTTCCATATAAAGCTGGCAAAAAAGGAAGTAATAATAATAATAATAATAATAAAGCCCATTAACTACGGAAAGCTTATATAGATTTAGCATTTCGAAGATTGAGTTTAGATGTTAGGTCTAAGATAGAGTTGTTAAGGTAAAAAAAAAACACAAAAAAAAAGGTTTTAGTTAGTTTAGTATTTAAGTTAGATAGAAGGTAAAAACAGGGGGATGGGAGCGAACATACAGGGTAAAGTCTGTGCTTTCAACCCGCCGAAGGCCAGGACGACCCTTGTCCCTGTTCAATCCAAGTTGACATGCAGTCTCCACGTGACACCCCTGGATAGCTACTTTGGCGCCGGTCAAGTAGTGAACCAATGCATGCAGGGACACCCTGAGAAAGGTTGGCGCAAGGCTAATAACCTTGCCCGAAAAAACAAATTATTATGGACAATTTAACAAGTCTCGGATAAGGACCGGATACCGATGGAGAGACTTGCTAAATAAGGCCAAGACCGGATCCCGGTTGTAGTGCCGATGATGATGATGATAAGGTAAAAACAATAACAAAAACAAAGTTTTTTCTGTTCTTCATATTCTTTGTAACCAATTAAGTTCATTAAAACTCATGTAATGTCGAATGACAAATATTCACGCTTTAAGGGGGTATTCTGGTCTAGAATTTTGAAAAAAAATTTAAAATTCCAATAATTGGCGAAGTTACAGCTGCTTTAGAAATATTATGTCACTTGAAGCTACTATACCCTGAAATTTTTAAACGCGTTTTTCTCGAAAGTGTCTTTTTTAAAACAATACCCACGATTTTTCAAGTTCTACGGAACCGATTTACTTCAAATTTAGTATATGTCTTCTTTATAGGTTTTTCTATTGCATGAACTACCTCATCCCCAAAGTTCAATGTTAACTATTTTTTAAAAAATTCGAAAAACGAAAAAAAAGTGGCACAAGAATAATTTTTTTTTTCAAGCAGTCATTTTGTTAAAAAAAATTTTTTCAACTTTTTTTAGTTCCAACGATAGAGGCATTTCTGTAAATTAATAATCTTTTCTTTTTTTTCAGATTGCTAGGAGGGTTGAATCGTGGGTATGGTCGCGTGCCAACTTTTTGAGATCCCCCACTTCATCAGCTGCTAACTTTTTGAATTTTGAATTTATTACTTTCAATTTTTTTTACTGTATTCTTGAAATATTAATAAACATCCTATAAAAAAATGAATGGTAAAAATATTGATAGCTTTTTTTTACAGCACTTCAAAAATTGCGTTAAATTCGTGCGTCTAGACCAGAATACCCCCTTAAGCGTACGCATGTAACGTAGAGAGTCCGCAGGGGACCAGTAAGTTATGAAATAAGATACAACCATAAGATAGAGTTTACTCATTTTTGTCTAGTGTGTAAGTAAAATAAAATAAAGGAATAAATAAAAATGAAAAAAATGAAAAATAATTTCGCAATCACTCAAAAAAGGAAACACCGTATATATTAGTGCAAAGAAAAGCTCAAGAAATTCCGTCGAGGTACGTCAAACGCCGCGTATAACCTACGCGCAGGCGAGGAGTGATGGATACATGCATATGAACCTTAAAGTAAACAGCGAAGGAGTGAATGGGCCTTTCGAAGTGAGCATAAAAGAAAAAAAAATTACAAAAACTGTTCGCCTAAGAAGCAGAACAAAGTAAGTGGGGTAGCGTGGTCTTTTCTTAGAAAAATGGACATGTGGCTACATTTCCTCAAAAAACGCAAATCGGTCGATTCAATGAAACACAACCATTTGTTTGCCGGAAGTCCTCGGTCAAATCAAGATGATCAATCAATGATTTGTTGGAGACAACGAATAACAAAGTGTTCAGTTTTGCGGACGATAGTACGCTTGTTTCCTCCTTTTCGAGCGTTGGGCCGATTGGTGTCTGGCGGTTCTTTAAAGCATTCCCAAAGAACAATCCATTTCCTTAAATCAACCTGCTTTTCCCTCACTCCACAGACCATTATACTTACCTGCATTCGAGCAGCTTTCAATAGCTTTCACCTGAAAGTTAAACCTCACCGATGGCATGCATAACATGGAATTTTTCTGATTCATAATATATTAACCATTCCTTACCCCCTTCGGCACAGCTCGTCAGCAATTATAATCGATAAACACCGCTGGCCAGCGTAATTGTTGACACAGCTGCAGCCGATATCCTTATTACGGTTCATAATTAAATATTACTCCAATCCCGAGGTTCGCAACACTTGCGACAATTCCCTTTCATCGGTTATCAACCGATCATGGAATTTGGGCATGGAAATGATCATTGTTTAGACAATATTACCCATGCCATGCCCTATGATGACCCACAGCAAAGCAAAGCAAACACACAGTACCTCACTGCGTTTGTTTTGTTTACTTTCCGCTGGTCCATGGTTCCCCTGGGTGAGACGTTAGCCTGCAGATCTGCAGGTCAAATTCCTCATCACCATATCCATGTACCAGCATATCAACCTAAAAAAAGATAACATCCAACGTGACCCTTGGCCACCGTCGGCAAGATTTCTGTTGACTTAATGCTAACAAAATTTATTCCATCCTACAGCACCAGAGCCATACGGCTAAAACAAATAAACCCCAATCGTCGGTCGACCTATCGTCACCGAAGAATGTATTGCCATAAACACAATGCCTGCAGTTCATTATGCCCGTCCATGTTTATTCAGGTGCAGTTTCGTCGTTGCCGATATGTAGGCTAAGGGGCATCGTACTTGTCCTATACGGACACATAGGCAATCCTCCCATTCGATTCTTTCGCGATCGCCCATTGGCCGTCGTCAAGTTGAGCCTACTCGCTCCTCCCACATCGATGTGATCCACCACCGTTGAATCTGAGAGAGTCAAATTTCATCCTTTGAAGAGATAAGTCGCGTCTCTGCCATCCGATTGTCTCAATTTTAAAAATATAGATTCAGATTTGAATCGCGCACCAGACCACACGTGTCGAGGACGTTGCCGCGGAGTCAAAACCATCCATTATCGTGTACACACACGAACAAAAATCATGCATACAAATTGTCAATTCGGTTTCTTGGTTCTCGGCCTAATAAATAGTGTTAATGTAAAACGGCAAGGAGTGCGAGCACCGTACTAACCGTAGCATCTTGTTAGAACTAAGGTTTAAGAGAACACTAAATTAATGAATCTAAAATTGTGGAACTAAACATATTCGAAGGAAACTCGGGTAAAATAAAACAAAAAAGAAATCATAAACTATAAAGCATTGTCTATCTGAACGATACTTCAGAATAAAACAAAAGCATTCCTATCACGGACTGAGTAAAATCTAAGCGTGTGTGCTGCAAGGCAAGGTATTGGGACCAGTCTTATATCTTCTGTACACTAGTAACCTGTCTATCTGTTTCACCGATATTCCTTCAGGTAATTCTATCTAGAAAAACATTGTCCATCAGAAAGATACTTCAGAATAAAACAAGAGCATTCCTACCACGGTTGGGCTCCTCGATAGTATAGTGGTTAGTATACCCGCCTGTCACCCGGGAGACCGGGGTTCGATTCCCCGTCGGGGAGCCCCTGGCGCAAGACTAATGACCTTGCCCAGACAAAATAAATCATTATGGAAAATTTAACAAGCCTCAGGACTTGCTAAATAAGGCCAAGTCCGGTTTCCGGTTGTAGTGCCGATGATGATGATGATGATGATTCCTATCACGGACTGAGTAAAATCTAAGCGCGTATGCCACAAGGAAGGGTATTGGAAGCAGTCTTATATCTACTGTATACTAGTAACTTGTCTATATCCAACGAAAATATTACTGCTACGTTTGTGATGGTATAGCGTTTTGCGACGATAGTGAAGAGCGTGTGATTCAAACCGACGCTATCACGGTTAGAATCACTGAAAAGATAGAACCAAAGCTCAACGCATCAGGCCACTGCCGCCTATACGAATTCGATTTCTAAACTCAAGTAGATTCGACTGATGTGGAAGTGCTATATTATTGCTATGGTATACGGCTTTAATGGTTAATTAGGTTAGGCTAATAACCTTGCCCGGAAAAACAAAATATTATGGAAAATTTAACAAGCCTCGGTTATGGACCGGATACACGACGACGACCACAAGATTTGTTAAATAAGGCCAAGACCGGATCCCGGTTGTAGTGCCGATGATGATGATGATACGGCTTTAATGGATGTCCTTTTGGTGGTGTTATTTTTCACTATTGGTCATAAACAATAAAGCAGTGATCACCAGCAATCTCCAAGTGTTTTAATTGTTCCTGTTCTCCCTGGTGCGTACTAATCCATTGACATTCTACAGTGACGACGAACTAAGTTGACTTCAATCGCAAGGACCACAGTCAATCGTAGTGCCTCAATTTTAAGTGGGATTTAAGTGAATCCGTGTCGTGCCAGACACACTACTTAAAATCCTCCCAGGTGCATCTACGACGCACCAGCTGAGATGTAGACAGATTGACCCTCTGAAACAGGATCTACATAAGGTCCTGCAGTGGGGAAGGGCCAATCTCATCGACTTCAATGCAGCAAAGACACAATATACAACATTCACAAAGAAAAGTGGATCATCGGTTCCACAGCTGATGATGAATGGCCGGGACCTCGAAGCTAGGGAAAGTTTGAAATTGCTCGGCGTCACGGTTTGTGGGAATGTATCGTGGCATAAACACCTGTCGATCATCGCCAGGTCGGCCTCTGGAAAACTGAGCTATCTTTTTAGAGCCAAGAAATATTTTACTCCGCCCCAACTTCTTCTCCTGTATAAATCCCAAATTAGACCCGCGCTCGAATATTGCTCTCATGTTTGGAGCTCGGCTCCTAAACATACCCTCGACCTACTTGAGAGCATACAGAGACGAGCGATCCGCCGGATCGGGGACTCGACGCTGACGTCGGGACTACAGCCGCTATCACATCGAAGGCGCGTAGCCGACCTCTGTCTGTTTTACAGATATTATCACGGGTACTGTTCTTCGGAGATTCGTGGGATTGTTCCACGCAATTCCACATTTGCTAAACGCATTCCATATCCCATACAAAAAATGCAATCTTGCATTCTCCCACAATTTTCTTATTCCAAACGAATAACCTTGGAATGAAATCATTTTCACACACACGCCTAAATTGCAATTCTGTAATTCTCACGTGCTCACCTGTGGACGATCGCATCCGACACACCATCAGCGCCCAGGTAATACTACCTGCACACTATGAGAAAATCAGATTCACGTCACCGTGAATCGAAATATTCTCATGGCCTTGCGACTGGCGTCGGGTGGCTGTCTGGAGGACAGCCGTGACCGTAAGAATGTATGTGGGGTTTTTGTTTCTTTTCACGTAAATTAATTTACATAAAAGGGGAGCTCCGTTAGGAGAACAAGAATGATAAGCCGACAGTCAACATAGGCACATCTTTGACATTAGATTCAGTCAGCCAAAAGGTGGCACATCAATTAAATAGTAGCCTGTTCCTGAACTGCTGTTGGGCCTGAGCCTGTTAATAATAATAAAAAATATATGTTACTGGGTATACAAGAAAAAACCTAGAGTTTCACTTTTAGGGGTTCCTGATTCACGAGGCGGACATCCGAGGACATCACCTACCGGCAGAAGAGCCAGAGGCTACCAAAAGGTAAGACGTTAATATTTATTGTTGCCAATTGGCGCAGGGGCGACGCCGCTAAGAGTGAGGAAATATTCGGCCCACATCCTATCACACCTCCAGCTGGACCGGGAAGGTGAAAGTCGGCCCGAAGGACAAAAAGCTGGACCAAATCATCCAACCCCGAGCTTCTCCCGATCAGAAATCCCCTCAATATTCCATCCCAGGGGAACGTCGGGAAGTCCAGGTAGTTCTATATAACATAATGTTTCATCAGTATGGAGAATACTTTGAAAAATAAGAAAGCTTTTTTTTAGAAATTAATCTATCAACGTAGTTTTTAGCAAAATATAAACAGCAAACCTCGTAGAGACATAATGTGGCTTAATTCGTTACTACAAGAATTTCTAGTATTAGATAAATTCTTACCAGTCTCTCCTCTGCGGAAGGTCCATCTAGATTGCTTTTCATATCCGGTCTATGATGGTCTGGAGGAGCTTTCAATAAACTCTGTGGTGCATGGGGTAGACCCATTGGTCCCCCTAGGGCTCCGAACGGCCCTAGAGCTCCGAGGCTGGGCATTGGCTGTGGTGGTCCTCCTGGTACTTGTTGCGCATGGATTTGTTGCTGAAAAAATTTATAATAGAAATGTTAATCAATAATTATCACTGCATTTTGCACGACATAGAACACATATATGAGCAACATTATTCTTATAATATTTGCTTTTTTTTTGTTTTTTTTTTCATTAATTTTTATAACATTCTTATTAACGATCAAATTGCATTAAACGAAAGCGTATTACAAAAAAAAAACAAGATGCATATGTACGAAAACAAACATGAATCATCAAGGGTACAACAGTCATGTGGAACACATTTAGAACTTTAGTGAAAAATAGGGGAAAGTGGAATTGGAACAAAGCTGACACAAAACGTACAGGCCCCATTAATTGGTTAGGACTACGACAATCACAGACTGCAATTTTCGACCCGAGTGCATAAATCCTCTAGAAAGAGAGCAGTAGCAAGAAAAAGCCCAAGCGTTTCACACTAATCAAATTGACCATTCAGTACCGTGGTAAAAAATTGAAAATTCAATTTGCGAGCATCCTAAACCATAACTGGAAATAAACTTCTCTCCCCCCTGTTCCAATGACGCCTGATAAATGTATGTCCCAGTTGATTATGGATCACCCTAGCGTCAGTGGTTCTCCTGGTAGTGGACGTGAATATGATTGAATTTTACGATTCTGTATTCAGAAAAGGGTCGTTTCCGACCAGCGATATTGTAAGCCAATTCTATCATTTTAGCTTTTATCGGATGGCATATGCGATTGTTGGCTACTGTGGCGAATCTAATTGAATTATGAAATTTGATTCGTGATAAAACCGCGTGAGTGATGTGATTAAGGCGACTGTTTCAACTCTTGATTGTTGCTTGCCCTTTCAGTGCATCTTTATTATTATCAGTTTTGCATTTTCGTAACGTGTTATTGGCTTTCTGCTTTACACACTATTCTATAATTATTTAAAATCAATGGCAAAATAGTGAACTTCGAAAACATACCACATCCGAAATAGATTAACATAACTTTACTCAATTGGTATTTTATGTACAGATCGATTTACCTTCGACAGAGAGAATGGAAGCGACAATGTGTATCCTAGAGAAAATACAGACTGATGGCACTTTTAAAAAATATAATTTTAGAATTGTACCAGCCATCGCGGGACGAACCAACTCGTGCTTCCCGCAGCTTGTGTATGGGGTATAAGGTTTCTGAATATCTTTTTTAAACATACAAAACGTCAGAACATTATTCCTGATCATTCAGACAAACGTGAAACACACTCAGTCTAGCTACAACCACACATTTTGCTGAAATACTTATATACATATGTGGTGCGTTTCAAAGAGAGCTATCGAATTAAAGGAAATCGAATATCTAAAATACATTATGGTAGTAAACATTTTATTTGAATTGGTAATCTGGTTTTTGACAATTAGGTTTTGAAGACAGTTTCATGTACAATGGTATTTGTATGTCATAGTCGCACGCACAAAAAGAGATTATAAAGGTAAACAACTCAATATTTAACCATTGAAAATATCGAATGAACCCATCATCCGCCGCACAGTCCTAACTTGGCACCTAACAATTCCGCTTTGTGACAAAACGTCAAGAGTAAACTGCCTGGTCACCAATTTTCGACGCCAAAACAACGTGGTTGATGCGGTTAAAATGCATACCTGGTAATACTACTTTCGGAGTGACATGAATGCTCTAATGTAATGTCAAAAGCACAGTGCGAGCAATAAAGTATAATTTTAGAAACGCCGCTTACTGAATAGATGATAATAACCAAACGAAATAAAAAATGGGAATAGTCGCAACAGAAATCTTTCTCTGTTTGGGTTTCACAATCGGCTCCCCCTGAGTTCAAGAGGGCAGTTTTTCATTGTGGAGAGAACTCCATTGCCATCATCATCATCATCATCGGCACTACAACGGGGAGCCGGTCTTGGCATTATTTAGCAAGTCCTGAGGCTTGTTAAATTTTCCATAATGATTTCTTTTTTCCGGGCAAGGTCATTAGTCTTGCGCCAGAGGCTCCCCGACGGGGAATCGAACCCCGGTCTGAACTCCATTGTCAGTCAAGAGAAATATGTGTGGCAACATCCCGAAATATAGAAGCTGTATGTGCAGGACGTTTATGTGGGATAATGTGTACAAAAGTACGTGCATGTTATATAACTCTGATACATTTAAATGTCAAAGCGAAGATGCAAGTCCAAGTGCAAAATACGCCACATGCCATAAGGTAAGCGCAGGGATTGAGAATATCAGGGAAACGACTTCAGCCATATTTGCACTAACAATATTGATATTTTTCATCGACCGAGTGTTACACGCAACGCCTACCCTCCCCTAATACTAATCCTTTTTGGGGGCCACGCCCCACCATTTACAGGATTCACCTGCCTGTGAAGCCCCATATGTTAATTAATCCAAATCAACATATCCAATCCAATGAGTACCCGTAAAAGTGCATTAGATACAAAATGCATATACGGACAAATCATGGAATCCAGATACCACATCTGGGAAAAATCCATGACGGCACAAAGAAAATAATGGGCTACTCAAAACAAAGAACAATTTTATGGTAACGAAGCAATAAAGTATACAAAATATCTTTGCCACTGTTGACCATAAATGAACACTTCTGTAAATACAAGATTCTAAGAATTGTATACACGCATCCACACAATCAGATCTCGCAGATCATAAACATTTTCAATGTTTATGATTATCAGGAAATTTACTGCGAAGCATACCTCATGTGTATCAGAAAAGATCTATTGTGTGTAAACAATGAATGCATATTTCGGTTTGCATGACCGAAAAAGAGATAAGGGTGTGTGTATATTAACGTCGTCCGGTTTTGGAGATTCAATCAGAGTCTGATTCAAGCCATCGTCCAAAACGGACATCAAATATAAAACCCGTCGCGTTGTAAATTTGATTTAAAAAAAAAAGTCTATGCGCAAACGTCAGTACGATCGGTCAATAAAAAAAAAAAGAAGTGATTATTACCCGTCATCGAAGAAGGACGATAAAATCGCTGGAAGTAACCTTTTGACGGTGGTTAAGAAAAGGAACATCGGTTTTTTGCGCTTACCGTACGACTTCGTCGAGTTCCTTTCACGGAGAAATTCTATCTCCCCGGTAGATATTCTATATACAACCAGAGTGTCCGCAAAAGTGAAATAATAATTCGAATCTTCTGGATACGTGTTCAAAATCCAATTCAGTGTCAGTGTTGTGTTTCTCGTTTTACCCAAACATAAAGAAGACTGTTTTGGACAAACTTAACTTTGTGAATTGAATTCAAATCAAAACCCAAAAACAGCATTTGTAAGAATAAATTGATTGTGTTCGCTCTAACGATCATTCAGTGTTGGGCTTCTCTCAGATTCCAAACATTAAAAAGATTGTTTTAGACAAACTGAATTTTGTGAGTTGAATTATGTACCCAACTTAAAGGGTTTAAAACCAAACTTTTATTTGATAAATAAAATGCCGGTAGATTAAGAACAGTCACGTGTGTTTTACTTCTCTCTGTGTGTGTGTATATATAGTGCAGTGCAAACAATATTTATAACACGAGCACTCCGATGATGCGGAAGTCTTACCACATTCATAGCAAAACTAGGTTCATCGAAAATCTTGACTGCGCTCAGGACTGATTATTCCCACTATAATGTGCTCGTAAAACGTTCTACTACGTTGTCCGGTGGTGGCTCATCGATCCACGTTGTAAAACCATCATCATCATCGGCACTACAACCGGGATCCGATCTTGGCCTTATTTAACAAATCTCTCCACCGGTCCCGATTTCGAGCTGATATCATCCAGTTTGGCACTCCCAGGCTCTGGGCGTCCTGGTCTACGCCATCCCTCCATCGCAGACAAGGTCTGCCGCGCTGTCTCCTTCCATACATCCTGCCACCAAGGACTTTCCGGGCAGGCTCCTCTTCCCTCATTCGAGCTAGGTGTCCCGCCCACCGGAGTCTACCGAGTTTGATTTTTCTTACAACATTAGCTTCAAGGTAGATTGCGTACAACTCACGGTTGTAGCGTCTGCGGAATCGTCCTTCCCCACATACGGGGCCAACAATTCTTCTTAAGACCTTCTTCTCGAACGCGGCTAAGAGTTCAGAGTGCCTTTTATTGAGCACTCAGGTCTCGGATCCATACATGAGTACTGGTAATACCATGGTCATGTACAGTAGTAGCTTGGATGTTCTGGATAAATGTCGGGATTTAAAGAGCCTTGATAGACGATACTAGGCTTTGTTGGATTTGATCGGCCGTTCGCGTATTTCTTCTTCCATATTGTTATCGGCTGATACTATTCACCCAAGGTAGTTAAAGGATTGCACTACTTCAAATGCGTGCTCCACTACCCTGATAGTTGCAGTTGTAAAATGGCAAACCGTAAAAAGAACAAGTCACAAATTGGATGACATTCAAGTTTGACAGCTGTCAAAATTACTCAGCTATATTCTCTGAGGCATCAAATGGATAACCCAAAACTTGCGCTAATTTATATTTGAAAACTTCAATGTTCACCTTTACCTAGGCGTGTTAAGCTTGTGTTTAATGCCTCGGCTTTCTTGTGGTTTTTAAGGACTTTCTGAATGCGTATGCAAAATACGAGGGTGAATCAAATATAAACGGTAATATCTTTTATAGGCTCCTCGATAGTATAGTGGTTAGTATACCCGCCTGTCACGCGGGAGACCGGGGTTCGATTCCCCGTCGGGGAGCCTCTGGCGCAAGACTAACGACCTTACCCGGAAAAAAACAAATCATTATGGAAAATTTAACAAGCCTCAGGACTTGCTAAATAATGCCAAGACCGGTTCCCGGTTGTAGTGCCGATGATGATGATGATGAATATCTTTTATACTTTTACTGAATATTGTATTTGAATAATAATAATAATAATGTTATTGGATAAGGTTACACACTATACTATCCACATTCTTCAATATAGTCTCCTCCGTGATCCGCACACCTTTGACACCGACTTGGAAGTTTTAATATACCTTGCTCGTGAAAAGACTTAGGGCGAGTTGTTAGCCAATTGCGCACGTGTTCCTCGACTTCTTCATTACTATCGAATTTTTTTACTCCAAGTGATTTCTTCGAGGGCGCGAACAAAGAATGGTCACAGGGAGACCAGTCTGGGCCACAAGAAGGGTGTTGGATGGTTTCCCAGCCCATTTCTCCCAGTGTATCTCTTGTGAAGGACGCGGTATGAGGCCTGGCGTTGTCGTGAAGAAGGATGACATTTCGAGTGGGAATACATCGTCTTTTGTTTCGATATGCGGCTTTTTTCATAGCTGATACCCACTTCTGGCGAGATTTCTCCAACAGTTGAGCGGCGATAACTCTCAATGTGCTCTCGAACGGCACGGATGTTGTCATCTGTACGACTTGTCCTTGGGCGTCGATCATGACTTTCGTTTTCGATACGTTCTCGCCCACTTTTTAATACTCCGGCCCAGGTATATACACGATTCTGAGACAGTGTATCATCACCAAATTGTGCCTTCAACCGAGAAAAAATGTCCGAGGGTTTAACGCCATTTGTATAAAATTTTATAATAATCCGTTGCGCAACAGACGATGCACCTCTTGCTCGCTCATGGCTGTACTGACTACAAACTCGAGCGCGACCGCTAGCTAAGCCGGTTCACCTACTCTTCATATACCAAACAACAGCCACGCACAAGATTATCTAGCTTACAACTTTGGACTAAGCAAAAAAGTGAAATTACCAATTATATTTGATTCACTCTTGTATATGCACCAACTTAGAACACCGATGAATTTTATCATTTACTCCCTTCTTTCTATTCTAAAGCGCGACCGCTAAATAAGCCGGTTCGCCTACTCTTCATAAACCTAACAACAGCCACGCACAAGATTATCTAGTTCACAACTTGTTACTAAGGAAAAAAGTGAAATTACCGTTTATATTTTATTCAACCTCGTAGTTACACATGGGGACAAGACGGGTACGTGCTTCGCTCAGGGCGAGACTCAAACTCTGACTGACTACTATACTAAACGGCGTACAGCTCGCAATTAGCTCATCGACTTACTCTCACATTATATGCTTACATACACATACTTATTGTTTATTAATGGCGTGGCACTGTAGCATTACCCCTACTCTTCATAACCCAAACAACAGCCACGCACAAGATTATCTAGCTCACAACTTGTTATTAAACAAAAACGGAAAATTACCATTTATATTTGATTCACCCTCGTATAAGCACCAACTTAGAACACCAATGAATTTTATCATTTACTCCCTTCTCTCTATTCTAACTATAATATTGCGTATAACAGGTCGGCTGAAAAGTTCATAGGCCGACACATAGATGGTGTTACTAGAATTAAATCCATTATTTTTACATTAACGCGCGCACAAAAGGGAATTTTGAAGTACCCTTAAATGTGGGTGATTTTTAGTTAGTATTGGGTTTTCCAATAGGGACTTGACAACTCTTTTTCCAGAGCCCAATCGGAGAACGTAGGTCGCTTCAAATGGTCCATCGGCTTCTATTCTTGACTCAACTTGATCTTGTATGGGTGTAAACCAATATCCTTGCGCAAAATTTGCCATAAAGTGTCCTGGGCGATGCCCAATTCTTGAGAACGCCGTGGAATTGACTGATTTGCTACGGACGCCTGAACGGCAGCCATATTTTCGACAATTCGACCAACCCATCGTCTCACTGGCACGGCAACATCACACAACGAATATGTAGACTCAAATTTTTGCACTGAACTTGTTATTGCCTGTCTACTAGGGCGAGAATTACGACCGAAAATTGAAGTTAACGCTCTTAAAGTTGCGGTTACCGATTCCAAATTTCGGTAGTTAATTTGCAGACGTTGTTCGTTCGTGTACTTAACCATGATGAAAATGTTGAGTTTACTGAATAAATTGACAGTGACAGTTCGATGATTAGTGAAAGGGTGCGTTCACAAATTAAATTCTAAGTTGTCCAGTCCCTATAAAATAACCCTATACTAACCTTCAAACGATACGTGTATAAATTTGACAGCTGTCGGACAATTGGTTCGTGAGATATAACGTTGTAAGTGAAGCATCTTTTGTTATTGTAAAAAAATGGATAAAAAAGAATTTCGTGCGTTTATGAAGCATTGCGTTACCATAAAAAATACTGTTGAAGCCAAAGCTTGACTTGATAAACATTATTCGGACTCTGCACCACGAAAATCAATCGTTGAGAAGTGGCTTGGTAAATTTAAACGGGACGAAATGAGCACCAAAGACGAGACACGCTGTGGACGCCCGAAAGACGCTGTAACGGACGAAAACATAAAAAAAGTTCACAAAATACTTATGAATGACCGTAAATTGAAGTTGATCGAAATAGCTGAGACTCTGAAAGACACCATATTCTAATCCCTCTCTATCCGTGCAATAGTATTCCGTTTCATCAACCTCATCATCATCGGCACCACAACCGGGAACCGGTCTTGGCCTTATTTACCAAGGCCTGAGGGTTGTTAAATTTTCCATAATGATTTGTTTTTTTCCGGGTAAGGTCGTTAGTCTTGTGCCAGAGGCTCGCCGACGGGGAATCGAACCCCGGTCTCCCGCGTGACAGGCGGGTATACTAACCACTATACTATCGAGGAGCCCAGTATTCTGCTTAGCACGCCCATATTACAAGACTATGAAAAAGACAGCCATTTATTGTACTGTAGTCACGCGGGAGATTATACTATAGATTAGAACTTAGGACGAACCCGATTGTGATGTATATTGAAAATGATGGAGCGAAAGGGTTAGAAGGCACACTGGTTTTGGAGCCTTAAGATTGTAATTGCAGCGACACATATGGTCACGCAGAGCATTCAACGAGGCGTTAGGCAGACGATTTGTGAACTGGAATTAAATGCCCTATTCAATTCAACGCCCGAGTAGTACGACTGAAGGATTCTCTGTGATTATGAAATATTTGGGAGTGGGATGTTTAAATTCAGTTGAGCAATGCTCGCGGCAATGCATATAGAGAATATTTTCCAATGACGGAACTGAGCGTCCCATATGAAGGTATAGATAACCATTCAAAAAAGAACCTTTCCCTATTTTTATGTACCGAACCTCTTCATGTTATCTTACCTAGCATTAAGGCAGACATCAGCCATGCAGCCGAAGCAGAAATATTCAAGGCCGATCGGTTGAAGTTCATAGCGTTGTAACAGCACGAACACAACGAACATTTCACAAACGTATTTATCTCATAATCTGAGTAATAAGTCGTCGCGGTTTATTATTCAAAAGATGTACGTTAAGATGTCGCCGGCATTTTTAAGTAATTCTATTATTTTTCTTAAGGTTTTTCCCTGTAAGTTCATCTCACTGTCCTGGATTATCAATCGGAATTTGAAGCTGATCTGTCAGTTAGTATGTATGTTGAGTGCAGATTCTTTCATTCAACATACTTATGGGGATGGTTGTCATTAACAATATGTCTAGAGCCAAATGTCTTACACATCCAGCTGAACTTTTACTTTTGTGGTCTTCATGTTTTTGGATGTCTCTTAAAAGGGGGTATTGTCATAGGGTATTATAGTGTTTAGCAACTATAGTGAAGATGGTGATTTGAACACACGATAAAACGGAAAGCATTGAAGTATCAGACTAACGGCCGCGTGTACGAATTCGATCGTTATTCTCAAGTACACTCAACTTATGTGGGATTGCTATGGAATACAGTTCAGATGCTATTGTATACGGCTCTGATGCTTTTACTTATTCGATTTTCTTTCGGTGTTCTTCACTATTTGGTGGTGTAATGTATGTATATCTGTTAGAACCGCCACAGGTGACAGGTTATAGTCATAAATATATTTATTATTGTAATTGATATTATAAGACTTATGGCGCAAGACTAATGACCTTGCCCGGAAAAAACAAAGCATTATGGAAAATTTAACAAGCCTCAGGACTTGCTAAATAAGGCCAAGACCGGTTCCAGGTTGTAGTGCCGATGATGGTGATGATTATAAGACTTAATAAACAAAAACGCAAAATAACAGCATTTTTAAGTGTGCTGTGATCTTCTTTTTTGATGTTAATTAAGTCAAAAATGGAATTTTTCCACTTCGAGCACAAGAACAAGTCACTCTCAGCTATAGGTGTACCGGTGTGAAGTGAGCGTCAAGATACAAATGTATCGATAGGGAACGTTTGTTTTTTTTTATTTGGTTGCCCTTATATTTTCTTTATTTGGTTGCTATGACATCTGTCAAACATATTTAGTATGCATCAAGTCATTGTACAACAACATCTTTATTTTAATCCTGTTAAAAATTTCGAACTTTGTACCAGAAAATGATGATTTGCGGAAAGCATTCATTTTTTGTTTTCATTTGAAGAAAAGTGCTGCAGAGTCGCATCGAATGCTTGTCGAGGCTTATGGTGATCATGCTCTATCGGAAGCAACATGCAAAAGACGGTTTAAGCGGTTCAGAGATAATGATCTTGATGTGCGAAATGAAGAACGTGGAAGACCACCAAAAAAGTTTGAAGACGCCGAATTGCAAGCAATATTGGACCAAGATGACACTTTAAGTCAAAAACAAATGGCACAAATGTTAAATGTTGCACAACAAACAATTTCTGACCGTTTAAAAGCTATGGGGAAGATCCAAATGTGTGGAAATGGGTGCCACATGAATTGAATGACAGGCATATGGAAAAGCGAAACACCACATGTGAAACGTTGCTTCTACGATACGAAAGGAAGTCAGTATTCCATTGAATTAAAAATCCTAAACGCAAAAAATCATGGGTACATCCAGGAGAAGCGTCAACATCGACTGCAAAGCCTGGTCGGCTCGGAAAAACGACAATGCTCTGTGTTTGGTGGGACCAGAAAGGGGTGGTGTATCATGAACTTGTAAAACCTGGAGAAACTGTTGATGCGCAACGCTACCGACAACCAATGATCAATTTGAACCATGTATTGATCAAAAAACGACCAGAATGGGCCACAAGACAAGGAAAGGTAATTTTGTTGCATGATAATGCTCCGAGTCATACAGAAAAACCCGTCAAAGAAACAATAAACGCTCTCGGCTGTGTGTGTTACCCCACCCGCCGTATTCACCAGATTTGGCTCCTTCCGACTATCATTTGTTTTCATCGATGGGACACGCATTGGCTGAGCAGCATTTCAATTCCTACGAAGAAGTCGAAAATTGGGTCTCCGAATGGTTTGCCTCAAAACACGACCGGTTTTATTGGCGTGGTATCCACAAGTTGCCAGAAATGTGGTCGAAATGTGTAGAAAGCAATGGCCAATACTTCGAATAAAATGTTTTTTACTTTCCCATTTAAAATTAGTGTAGATACACCTGGTATATAGCAAATATAGGACCTTTGGTAGACGACATCCTTGACTTTTTGGTCAAAACTTTCACTTAGTGGATTATCATACAGGAAAAACCCTGAACTCCACTCCATAAATCTATTCATTTTGTCGTTTTCTAGATCGAACTCAATCCTATCATGACGCGTACATAATATTCCTACGTCATCCTTCGTGTCGCTGAACTAAATGCTATCCACTTTAACCAGTTAACTGTTATGACGGAGATATACGTCATGAAAAAATTGTAAAAATTTGTGTTATGACGAATATATTCGTCATGCGTCTTCAGTAGTGACCATTGGCAGTTAATGTAGCAATTTTAGTTAAAACTAAAATATATTCCTAAACTGCAAGAAGTTTATAATATTATGATTTAATATCAAAATGTCATGCAAGCGGCAGAAGAAATACATGATTGCGGCGAGAGCAGATGGACCTCAGGGAACACATAAACGTCAGAGGCAAACTATTCGAAAAAGTTAAAGAATTTAAATATCTGGGAACGATACTCACGGCAACTAACGGAATGTCGAAGGAAATTAACAATACACTGCATCCCGGCAACGCTAGTTGGCACACAGTCAGTAAACTACTGAAATCCAAACTGCTGTCACGTAATATAAAGCTCCGTGTCTAATCATGCCGATTGCTTTATACGGAAGCGAAACATGGGCTCTCACAAAACGGGAAGAAAACAAATTCCGCGTATTCGAGAATAAAGTTTTGAGGGGTATCTTTGGAGGTAAATATGGCGAGGAGGCAGGACAATGGAGGAAACTCCATAACCACGAATTGGAAGAGCTATATCGCAAACCCACAATAGTGAGAGTAATCAAGTCGCGAAGATTAAGGTGGTCCGGACACGTGGCGCGAAGACGGTAGACCAACGGGAAAGAGACCGCCCGGACGCCCGCGACGGAGATGGGACGTTAATGTTAGGTTTGACCTTGAGGAGGTCGGATCGAATAGTCCAGCGCGGAAGGAGAGTGCACAGGACAGGGAACGATGGCGGAGTCGAGTTGGTGAGGTCATGAACTTCCGGGTTCCTACAGGCCAATAAATAATAATAATAACAATGTCAAAATAAAAATAACTAATAAAAATGTATACACATTTTCCAACAAGATCGAAACAGTTAACTGGTTAAATGATGAGATCTATAATTTTTCTTATAAAATGCACGCATTCCATGAAATCTGAAAATTCAACATACTTTTTGATCGAAGTAATTGATCTTCAGCTTATATTTTTATTTTTTTTACTTCTCCCAGGAAAGGCCAACCTATAGCGCTGAGTCAGCACCCAGAGATGCTATTTTTTTCTCGACTGGGACCATCAGCGAAATTTCAAAAGATGCTCAAGGGTTTCAGTTTTAATAGAAATTATTCGACCATGTTCTATATTAGGCAGCACGTTTTTTAAAGACTCTGATAAAATCCAGGCAGTTTTTTCACAGAATGCATGGACCTCGGAATTTAAAAATAGCATACATTTTGATCCTGGCGCAAGACTAATGACCTTGCCCGGAAAAAAACAAATCATTATGGAAAATTTAACAAGCCTCAGGACTTGCTAAATTAAGGCCAAGACCGGTTCCCGGTTGTAGTGCCGATGATGGTGATACATTTTGATCACACAAATTGCATTTCAGCAGATATGCCAGGTGTAATTTTATATTGGATTACACAGCATCATGCATTAACGTGTATGTTGAAGGATGTCCAAGGCTTTGGGTGGAATCTTTTATGTATATAGGATAGGCGAGCTTACACCGCTGGAATAGCGCCCTGTATAAAATATAACTGCTAGTTTTTTTTTAAAGAACATTTACCTTAGTCGAACAACAGGATATGCCACAGATTGAGGGGATTATAATTAGGACCTTTAATTCACTCTAAGGTGCTCAATGTTCGATAAACTTTAACTTGAATTACATACCAGACATTAAGTTATATGCATGATGGCAAATGTAACCATGGAGTGATTAGTCACATCTTGGAGTATTAATTGAGCTATTTGTTGGACTACCATTCAAGTCGTAAGTGTAATGCCAAATTGAATCCTATTTAAACCCTAGATTGTAACCTTAGTTTGATAACATTGATCGACATCTCGTTCACGTGCTGCATTGATAGTTGGATAACAAATTGAGCCAGATACTCAATTATAGGTAAAAGTTTCAGGTCTATATATATATCTATATATTTTTTTACACTAACGCGCACAAAAGGGGATTTTGAAATACCCTTAAATGTCAGAGCACAGTGCGAGCGGATGGAGAGGAAGTGGTTAAGGAAAGGAGTTGTCGATGCATATTGGTCTTGAATGTCTGGACATCACAACGGCCAGAAAACACGATCAGGCAGAACATTCCACATTCGTGTGGTTCGGCTAAAAAATGACTCTCTATGTTTATTTGTGTGCCTGAAGTCTACTTTCAACGTGAACTGATGCGCATTCACAGATTGACGGGTATCGCGGGAAAATGTCTGAAGGGGCGGAACACATTCAGCAAGTTCAGTTGAGCAACGACCGTGGTAATACCTAAAGAAAAGAGATAGGCATGATACGTTGCGCCTGTGTTCTAACGACGGAATTGATCGACTTACGACTGAGTCCCCAATAAGTTTCACTGGGCGTTTTTACATCCTGTCGGGCACGTGTAGTGCAGTTTTTGATACGCCTGACCAAATATGGGAGTTGAACTCCATTTTTGGACGAATATACGCCTTGTAAATAGTGGCCAGGTTGGATGGAGTGAAGTATCTTTTCCATCTCTTAAGGAACCGCATACATTTGGCTGCACTTTTCGCAGCTTCAAATATGGTGTCATTCCAATTAAGAACGAATTAATTCGAGTACCGAGGATTGATAGTTCCTTGGCTTCGTCGATGCAAGTGCCGTTCATAGACAGTATATTTACTTTGGGGCTCGCCTTTGACGACAAGAGACCACTGAGCTTCTAGGGCATTGAATTCTACTCGGTTAGATAATCCCCACTGATATATCTTGTTGTGGCCTGAATTCAATTGTATCACGCATAAGTTGCTGGTTGGTAGTGACGTTCGAAGAGTTTGGTATTGCACCATGAACGGGGTTGTTGGTAAGACTACTGCTCAGATTGGATCAGTGGTTATAGGAAGGTATGATCAAAAATACCCGTGTTTGATAACAAGTTGCGTTGCCGACGAAAGTCGTAATTACCGTCATGTATTTTCATTTCTTAAATAATATCATACCAAATTTCAAATTGATTTACACATCACTTTTTATTGGTCAGTTGTTTGCAACAAGCGAGTTTCGCGTTTTTCGACGAAACGTACAAAAATCAGTATCAATCCGTAACGGCCGTTTGTTTTTGGACAGAAACACGGCGAAGAAATATAAGCGTCTATTGGAAATCTTTGCAACCGTGAAATAGTGATTCAATAAATTTAATTTTCTATCTTAAAAAGTTTTCCAATAAGGACGATATGTTTTCAAAACTAAATAATTGGCTTCCGAAAATGGCGAAATATTGTTAAAACGTAATGGCAGCCATATCTAAAATGATAGATGGTCGTCATTTATCTTTAGTATAATTTGACTTCATAAAAAAAAAAATTCACTTTCGTATCAAATGTGTATCTTATTTAATTTTGAAAACGTACCGTGCTTATTGAAAAACTCAACATACCATCCCTAACCGCAAACCCTATACTAAAAATTGTAGTTAAATAAAAAGAAAGATGAAGAAAAATCACAAGGAAGCTCAAGCTTATTGTGAACGGGGTCGCCCGGCAGCAACAACTAATTTTTTACATAAACTAAATTGGAAAAAAATGGCGGCCTGATGAGTGCCGCGATGGCAGGAGCTTTGGACACAGGTATGAAATTGCAAGAACTGCGCTACGAGTTACTGGCGCACCATTCGTCTTCCCCAGACCTGGCTCCCTGCGCCTTTGCTATTGATATGAAAACGTAGTTTGGGGGAAAGCAATTCCGGACAATATCACCGAGCCAGAAATATATGTTGAAGAGTTTGGTAAATTATGTGATTTGTGGGGGTTTAAAAAAGGCAAAAATATTGGGAAACGTGTAAAAAATGTGCGTCGTACTTTCAAACAGGGGTACTTTCATATCAAATCTTGCACTTGTGATTAGCATATAAACTGGAATACCCATAACATTATGACGTACTATTTACTCCCGTAAAATAGTGGCATGTGGGGGTACACAAATAGGCCGTACATGAACTGAAATGCCATTGATTTATTTTGGCATGTGCATGACATAACATCACTCCGTGTCTATAGAACCATAATCGTGCCGCTTGCTCTATACGGATGCGAAACATGGGCTCTCACAAAACCGGAAGAAAACAAATTCCGCGTGTTTGAGAATAAAGTTTTAAGGGGTATCTTTGGAGGTAAATATGACGAGGAGTCAGGACAATGGGGGAAACTCCACAAACACGAATTGGTAGAGCTATACCGCAAACCTACAATAGTGCGAGTAATCAGGTCGTGAAGTTTAAGATTGGCCGGACATGTGGCGCGAATGGGCAACGATAGGACCGAGCGTAGAATTCTTGACGGTAGACCAACGGGAAAGAGACCGACAGGACGGCCGCAACGGAAATGGGAGGGCAATGTAAGGTTTGACCTTGAGGAGATCGGATCGGATTGTCAAGCGTGGAAGGAGAGTGCACGGGACAGGGAACGATGGTGGAGTCGAGTCGGTGATGTATGACACAACATCGAATAAAACTCATAGGGAACACACAGGTGCTACATATGTAATTTCATCATGGCAACACATTACTGGCGAAACTCCTCTTTATTTGCCCTGTTCTACCTATACCAGGTGTATGCACAAGTTTTCTTCGCTTTAAGTAAGAGATGACGCCACCGAAAAGTACACAGCGTATTAATATAACATCATCATCATTATCGGCACCACAACCGGGATTCGGTCTTGGCAAGTTTCGAGGCTTGTTAAATTTTCCATAATAATTTATTTTTACGGGCAAGGTTATTAGCCTTGCGCCGTATATTAATTTAACACATACGTCATTTTGTTCGTCTGAGATTTAACTACACAAGTTGAGTCCGACAAAAACAAGCGTCCTTGTTTTATCGTTCAGTGATCATGTCGAGTTTTGTGCCTGAAAAAGAACATTTGTGGCACGCATTGCTTTTCTTATGTAATTAAAAGAAAAAGGCTGTTGGAAGTCATCGTTTGTTGATAGAAACATATGGCGCACACGCTCCATCAACTAGAACATGTGAGACATGGTTTCGACAATTTAAAAGTGGTTATTTAAATGTGAAAGACAGTGAGCGCTCTGGTAGACCACAAATGTGAAGACGAGCAATTGCAGTAGTTATTGGATGATGACCCAACTCAATCTCAACGGCAATTAGAAGAAGCATTACATGTGTCACAAGAAATAATCAGCAGACGTTTGCGAGCAATGGGGAAGATCAATAAACTCGATAAATGGGTCCCACACGATTTGAATGAACGTCAAATGGAAAATCGCAGTCACTTGTGAAATGCTGCTTCAACGCCACGAAAGGAAATCATTTGTGCATCGAATTGTGACGGGTGACGAAAAATGGATTTATTTTGAAAACCCGAGCGGAAAAAAACGTGGCTTTCACCTGGCGAAGCAGGTTCTTCAACACCAAGGCCAAATCGCTTCGGTAAGAAGACCATGCTCTGTATCTGGTGGGCTTAGAGCGGTATTGTGTATTATGAATTCTTGAAGCCCGGCGAAACCGTTAATACACAACCCTATCGTCAAAAAGTGCTTAATTTAAACCAGGCATTAATCGAAAGACGATCAGAATGCGGCAGAACACATGGCAAAGTGATTTTGTTACACGACAACGCGCCGTCTGACACAGCAAAACTAGTGAAAGACACCTTGAAATCGCTTGGATGGGGCATCTTCTGCACCCGCCGTACTCCTCAGACTTGTCGCCATCTGACTATCACTTGTTCGCATCAATGGGGCACGCGCTCGCAGAGCAGCATATAGCGCTTGGAATGATAGTGAAGAACGTGTGATTCGAACTGACGCCAAGACAGTTAGAATCATCAAACATTGAACCAATACGTACTACATCAGGCTCAAGGCTTAAACTCAAGTATATTCCACTGATGTGAATAGTTATGTTATCGCTATGGTATACGGCTCTGATGCATTTTCTTATTCGATTTTCGTTCGGTGTTCTTCGCTATTTGCTTGTGTATTGCGTGTGTATCTGTTAGAGACGCTACAAGCACTTCAGCGATTTCGAGGAAGTTGGAAAATGGTTTGACGAATAGTCTGCCGCGAAAGACAAGCAGTTTTTCTGGCATGCTATTCATAAATTACCTGAAAGATGGGCGAAATGTGTAGAAAAGCCGATGGCCAATATTTTGAATAAAAAAAATTAATTTCCCTAGAAAATTACGTTTTTTTATTTACGAAAGAAACTGGAAAAACATTATGGATACACCTGATAACACATCGTTCAATAACTCCCAAATCAAACTCAGATATGTCACCTGTAATGAAACAACAATATAACTTTTAGGAAGTAGTAGGCTTTAAACGATGTGTCAAAATTTAAGGGGGTATTCTGGTCTAGAATTTTGAAAAAATTGTTTTTTTTCTTTTTATATTTTCTTATAGTTTATACTTTTAAGAATATGCTGTCCAAAGGAAATTTTAAAATTCCAATAATTGGCGAAGTTACAGCTACTTTAGCAATATTATGTCACTTGAAGCTACTCTACCCTGAAATTTTTAAACGCGTTTTTCTCGAAACCACCCTTTTCAAGTCTATTGACACGATATCTCAAGTTCTACTGAACCGATTTACATCAAATTTAGTATACGTCTTCTTTATAGGCTTTTCTATTGCATGAACTATCCTCATCCCCAAATTTCAATGTTAACTATTTTTAAAAAATTCGAAAAACTAAAAAAAAAAGTGGTACAAAAATAAATATTTTTTTCAAGCAGTCACCATTTTGTTAAACAAAATTTTTATTCAACTTTTTTTAGTTCCAACATAATTTTTTTTTGTCAGATTACTAGGAGGGTTGAATCGTGCCAACTTTTTGAGATCCCCTACTTCATCAGCTGCTATTTGAATTTTTTACTTTCAATTTTTTTTTTTTTTTACTGTATTCTTGAAATATTGCTCCGCGATAGTGATTGAGACAACCTTAGGCGTTAGTGGGACCAGCATACATTCAATATTGCATAAACATTTGACTGTCAAAAAAATTTGTTCGCGTTGGATCCCACACAATTTGTCAATCGCCCAAAAAAAGGCTCGTGTCAATTGGTCGAAAGAAATGCTCAAAAAATATGGTCGCGGTGCTTCGAAACACGTCTATGGCATCGTGACAGGTGATGAATCGTGGATTTACGCGTATGAGCCCGAAAGTAAACAGCAGTCGACTGTCTGGGTGTTTCAAGATGAGCCAAATCCAACATCCAGCATTCAGAATGCATGTGTTGGAGATACCTCAATCAGAGTGGCAAAAGTGCTTCGACAATTGGTTCAAACGCATGCAAAAGTGTATAGATGTTCATGGGGAATATTTTGAAAAACAATAAAGTGATTTTCGATGATCAATATTTGTTTTTGTTCTCTAATCCCGAAATATAAAAGGCAACCCTCGTACGAGGGTGAATCAAATATAAACGGTAATTTCCTTTTGTACATTTATTGAATAGTGTTACACGCTAACTATACTACCAACATTTTTCAATATAGCCTCCTGCGTGATCTACACACTTTTTGACACCGATTTGGAAGCTTTAATATCCCTTGTTCGTAGAAAGATTTAGGGAGAGTTGTTAGCCAATTGCGCACGTGTTCCTCGACTTCTTCATTACTATATTTTTTTTACTCCAAGGGTGCGAACAAAGAATGGTCACAGGGAGACAAGTCTGGGCCACAAGGAGGATGTTCGATGGTTTCCCAGCCCATTTTTTCCAATGTATATCTTGTCAAGGACGCGGTGTGGGGCCTGGCGTTGTCATGAAGGATGACATCTCGAATGGGCATACCTCCCTTTTGTTTCGATATGCGGCTTTTGCCATTGCCGATACCCACTTCTGATGAGATTTCTCCAACAGTTAAGCGGTGATCACTCTCAATGTTCGATGGTTTCCCAGCCCATTTCTTCCAATGTATATCTTGTCAAGGATGCGGTGAGAGGCTTGGCGTTGTCATGAAGAAGGATGACATCTCAAGTGGGAATACCTCGTCTTTTGTTTCGATATGCGGGTTTTTCCATAGCTGATATCCACTTCTGATGAGATTTCTCCAACTGTTAAGCAGCGATCACTTTCAATAAGTCCTCGCACGGCACGGATGTTGTCATCTGTAAATCTTGTCCTTGGACGTCGATCATAACTTTCGTTCTCGATACGCTCTTCCCCACTTTTAAATTCTCTGGCCCAGGTATACACAACATTCTGAGACAGGGTATCATCACCAAATTGTGCCTTCAATCGAGAGAAAATTTCCAGGGGTTTAACGCCTTTATTTGTCAAAAATATTATAATGATCGGTTGCGCAACAGACGATGCACCTCTTGCTCGCTCATGGCTGTACTGACTAAAGTCGAGCGCGACCGCTAGCTAAACCGGTTCGCATACTCTTCCTAAACCAAACAACAGCCACGCACAAGATTATCTAGCTTACAACTTGTGACTAAGCAAAAAAGTGAAATTACCATTTATATTTGAATCACCCTCGTATAAGCACCAATTTAGAACACCAATGAATTTTATCATTTACTCCCTTCTCTCTATTCTAATTATAATATTGCGTATAACAGGTCGGCTGAAAAGTTCATTGGCTGACACATAGATGGCGTTACTAGAATTTAATCCATTTTTTTTACACTAAAGCGCGTACAAAAGGCGATTTTGAAGTACCCTTAAATGTGGGTGATTTTTAGTTAGTACTAACCTTCAAACGTGGAGATAAGACGCATACGTGCTTCGCTCAGGGCGAGACCCATACTCTGACTGACTCCTATACTAAACGGCGTACAGCTCGCAATTAGTTCATCGACTTACTCTCACATTATATGATTAAATACACATACTTATTGTTTATTAATGGCGTGGCACTGTAGCGTTACATATTACACACTTTCTGTTATTGTGTTTTCTTATTTTAGTATACACCCGCACTTGCGCATTCGCATACATCACAACTCTTCTTTTTTACTAAAAATTTCCTCAATTTTCTCATCTCATATTTCTTGTAAGCTATTGTCATCATCAAGGCTAATAACCTTGCCCGTAAAAATAAATTATTATGGAAAATTTAACAAGCCTCGAGACTTGCTAAATAAGGCCAAGACCGGATCCCGGTTGTAGTGCCGATGATGGTGATGATGATGATTGACAATAACGCACGCAATCTTGATATGACCTTTAAAAGTATGTAAACTAAATAAAATATTTACTATTACTATTACTATTTATTGACCTGTAGGAACCCGAAAGTTCATGACCTCACCGACTCACGACCTCATCTTTGGCTTTTACACTTTCTTGAAGATCATCGCTCTACTCATGATTTGAATTTCTTTTTCTAGTTTCGAAACAGTTGTTTCGCTATGAGTTATCTCAGTCGTAAGTAATTCTTCGCACTGTTGGATGGCCTTATCTTTTTCAGCGAGTAGTGAATGGAAGGACAAAATGGTTTTCTCTACAATCCCCGTTTGGAAAGAGTTATATTCCTCTGCATCAGCAAGTTTCTGGTTTTTTTTACACTAACGCGCGCACAAAAGGGGATTTTGAAGTACCCTGTTTTTTTGAGTTTTGAGTTGGCCTTGAAGTTCTCGTAGCTCAGTTTTAACATTCTCAATGGACTTCTTGTACTCCTGCAGTTCCGTGTCAGCTTTCTCCAGAAGGCGTTTTCGTGTTTCAGCAACCACTGCAAGGTTTCGAGATCATAAGGTTCTCTCGCTTCATAGGATTGTTTTTTTGGTGAACTTATTGGTGACGATTGGATATTTTGTGTCGAAACGAGCTGATGCTGATTGTTTGTAAGGGGACGCTGGAACGCCCCGTGAGGCGGAACGGTGTGCTTCAATATCTTCTTCGACCTTTGCTGATATTCTGATTGGTGATGTATGCTTATTGCATATTGCACTAGGAAAAGCTTGCGTCTCCGCATTCATCTTAGTCTTTTGTTGTTGCTGTTTTGCTGGAGGTGTTATTGGAGATGAATCTTTTTCAGTCTTGACAATTTTGTGTAGCTTCTTGTTGTACGTCAGTATTGGTTGTTGAATCAGCCGTAGAGACCTTTTCAATCTGATTCGGTTCGAACTCAGTCTCAGTATTCGTTGTTGAATCGGCTGTTTCTATCGATCCTATTGGCATTTCATGTTCCGCAGTTTTTTTCCTGCTGACCATCTCATGCCTCCAATGTCTTGCTCACTGTCTGTTGCAATAGAGAGCCGAAGATCATCTAATTCTTTTTGAAAGGTCGTTATTTTGATTCAGTTCTTGTACTAGATCTCCCAGATACCCAACTGTGTGTCAGTCTTTACGAGCTTAGTGCAATCTTGTTATTCATCATCATCGGCACTACAACCGGGAACCGGTCTTGGCCTTATTTAGCAAGTCCTGAGGCTTGTTAAATTTTCCATAATGATTTATTTTGTCTGGGCAAGGTCATTAGTCTTGCGCCAGGGGCTCCCCGACGGGGAATCGAACCCCGGTCTCCCGGGTGACAGGCGGGTATACTAACCGCTATACTATCGAGGAGCTTGTGATATTAATACTCCATTAATTGGTGCTTCGGTGAGTTCTAGATGATACAAGTCGCTGCGACGATCTTGGAAATTTTCTTCGGTGTGCCATACGCTCTGCTTTTCGACGCTTGAAGTATCATCGGACTCGCTGCTTTTGCTGCAGCTTGTTTACGTTGTTGCGGGCTTGGGCATTGCTTTATCGTGTGTCCACGGCCTCGGCAATGTTGACAACCTATTTCAAAACCTTTGCGTGTATATTCTCACTGATAATTTTTCGAAGAAAAATTTCGATTTCTTTTATGTGTTCTACAATTTTCACGATAAAGTTTATGCGGATTTATTGCAAAAACATCTTTATGCGAAGAATGATGGTTACCTGCGGCGGTATCTGAAGCATTTTTAAGGACTGATTCACGTGATACAGCTATTTTAAGCACTTTTTCATATGTTAGTGACTCCTTTTCAAACAACTTAACCTTCGTTTCCTGGTCACGTAACTCACATAGTAGTTGATCGCAGAGAGAATCGAGATCCGTGAATTTGCAATGCATTGCTAAACTTTTTAAACGGGCAGCAAATTCGTTTACGCTTTCATCTGCCTTCTGATGTGCTTTGTTAAAGTTGCTTCTTTCCATTATTTCCGAGGGTCTTGGGCTTAGGTGCGCTGTCATCAATTTTACCAAATCGTCGTACTTGCAATCCTTCAGTTCCTTTGGCGTGCTCAAATGTTTTATTAATTCATAAGCTTCCTCATCCATCGAGGCGAGTGAAATGGCTCTTTTTTTCTTGTCGTCTGCAATATCACGTGCTATAAATTGAAATTGTACTCTTTCTACACATGGCTCCCATTTGTCTTTTTCTCGGCAACATTTGTTGGACATTATGCTATCCGTATCGAAATCGTAGAAAGATTCGAAATTTCCTTCGTGCTCCGGGCTCTCTGGTTTGTTTACAGCTTCGGGCTTGGGTTCTGTTGTTAGCGTTGAGCTGTTTGTTTGCGCCGTGCTTGGCACAACTGTTGGATATGAGTCTTTTACACCGTTACACACTGTTTCGACCAGTAACGTACGTAAATTATCGGGTTTGTCTTTAACGTCAAACTGCACTCCACGATTTTCTAATTTGTTCTTTATTGAGTTTCCAAATGTAACCTGTGTTGGGGTCCTGATCCATAGAGGTATTTCTCTTTTTCACTGGGAAAACACGCACTTGAGAGTTGCGTAGGTTGATTAAACACCCTTGTTCGTCACAATTGTGATGTAGTGGATTTTAAATAAATGCCCACTTATTCTGGTTAATACTAGCAGATTATTATATTGTAGAAAATCGGTAATTTAGATAGAGTTACATGTGGAGATAAGACGGGTACGCGGTACTGTACTGACTACAAACTCGAGCGCGACTGCTAGCTAAGCTGGTTAGCCTACTCTTCATAAGCCAAACAACAGCCACGCACAAGATTATCTAGCTCACAACTTGTTGCTAAGCACAAAAGTGAAATTACCGTTTATATTTGATGCACCCTGCTTCGCCAGGTGAAAGCCACTTTTTTTCCGCTCGGGTTTTCAAAATAAATCCATTTTTCATCACTCGTCACAATTCGATGCAAAACTGATTTCCTTTCGTGGCGTTGAAGCAGCATATCACAGTGACTGCGATTTTCCATTTGACGTTCATTCAAATCGTGTGGGACCCATTTATCGAGTTTATTGATCTTCCCCATTGCTCGCAAACATATGCTGATTGTTTCTTGTGACACATGTAGTGCTTCTGCTAATTGCCATTGAGTCTGAGTTGGGTCATCATCCAATAACTCCTGCAATTGCTCGTCTTCACATTTGTGGTCTACCAGAGCGCTCACTGTCTTTCACATTGAAATAACCACTTTTAGTATTTGGAAATCCTCCTATGTCACCCCCATACATAAAGAGGGACCTAAAAACGATATAAGCAACTACCGCCCCATCGCCAAACTCTCATATCTCTAAACTGTTCGAAGGAATTCTTTACAACGCGTTATCTTTCCGTTGTAAATCCATCATCTCATCCAACCAGCATGGTTTCCTTTCGGGTAGGTCGACCACAACGAATCTGATCGAGTTCTCATTCCATACTCTCCGTGCCTTAGAAAATGGCAACGAAGTCGATGTAATCACCACGGATTTCAACAAGGCCTTTGACAAAATCTCCCATAATTTTATCCTGTTTAAGCTGTCCTCTCTAGGTTTCGAACAACTATTGATCAAGCTGTTATCTTTTTATCTGAAAGATCGATCCTACCGTGTCAAATTCAGATCCTCCCTGTCCAATCCTTTTCTTCCCACGTCAGGGGTTCCGCAAGGCAGCCATCTAGGTCTCCTCCTATTTATCCTTACCATCACTGACGTTGACTCCATTATTAAATACTCATCCATCTCCCTCTATGCGGACGACGCCAAACTCTACAAAACGATCATCTCTCCTCTCGACTCCTCACTTCTCCAAACGGACCTCGACAGCTTCTCAACTTGGTGCCGTAATAACTGCCTTGAACTCAACGTTGTCAAATGTCACTCCATCAACTTCTCTCGCAAACGCCCCCCCCCCCCACACGCTCTTACTTTCTGCTAAACCAGCAGATATCATCTGTACCCCCGATACGCGACCTCGGGATCTTATTTGACAAGCAGCTTAGCTTCATCCCGCATATTGATGATATTTTGTCTTAAGGCCAACTCTGTCCTTGGGTTTGTGAAACGCTGGTCTAAAGAATTCTCTAATCCTTACGTTTCCTGTTCTCTCTACATAGCCTTCGTCCGCCCCCTTCTTGAATACGCTAGTCAGGTCTGGTCGCCACATTACTCGTCCCATGTACGCAGAATCGAAAGCGTGCAACGTCGTTTTCTGCGTTTTGCCCTCCGCGGACTGAACTAGGCGAATCCTCGGATTATCCCCCCATTTTTAAGCCGGCTCCATCTGATTAACCTCAACACACTTGAAGAGCGCAGAACTCATGCAGATATCCTTTTCATCCACCGTCTCCTTTCAGGCGCAATCAACTGCCCAAGCTTGCTCTCCATCATTCCACTTCACACTAAGCCCCGTAACCTGCGAAACCCTCATCTTTTCTATCAGCCTACCCACCACATTTCTTACGGCTCTAATGAACCCATTTCGCGAATGCTGCGGCGGGCAAACTCCTACCCTACCTCCTTCGATTTCAACTTTACCTCTACTGCTCTCAAACTGCATTTCCTCTCTTTCCCCCCCTGACCTCGCCCACTCCGCGTCTACACTCTTACATCCTGTACTAAGCGAAATGAATGAATGAGTGATAATTGATGGATAAACCCAGTAACCAACTCGCCAAACATACCCCCCCCCCCCCCTTTTTTTTTCTTTTTAAACATAGATTATATTCTTATATATAGTTTTAAGATAGTTGTTAAGCTTTATCGCTTGTACTAAGCTGAATATATGAGGGTTCTGCCCTCACTAAACTAAACATTAAATTGTCGAAACCATGTCTCACATGTTCTAATTGATGGAGCGTGTTCACTATATGTTTCTACAAACAAACGATGACTTTCAACAGCTTTTTTTCGTTTTATTAAATAAGAAAAGCAATGCATGCTGGGAATGTTCTTTTTCAATCAAAAAACTCTATTTGGTCACTGAACGATAAAACAAAGACGATCCTTTTTGGCGGACTCAATTTGTGTAGTTAAACCTCAGACGAACAAAATGACGTATATGTCAAATTAATACGCTACGTACTTTTCACTGGCGCCATCTCTTAGTTAAACCGGAAAAACGTATGCATACTCCTGGTATTGATCTTCCCCATTGATCGTAAACCTCTGCTGATTGTTTCTTGTGACACATGTAATGCTTCTGCTAATTGCCATGGAGTTTGAGTTGGGTCATCATCCAATAACTCCTGCAATTGCTCGTCTTCACATTTTTGTGGTCTACCAGAACGCTCACTGTCTTTCACATTGAAATCACCACTTTTAAATTGTCGAAACCATGTCTCACATGTTGTAATTGATGGAGCGTGTTCACCATGTTTCTACCAATAAACGATAACTTTCAACAGCTTTTTTTCGTTTGGTTAAATAAGAAAAGCGGGTCCTCGATAGTATAGTGGTTAGTATACCCGCCTGTCACGCGGGAGACCGGGGTTCGATTCCCCGTCGGGGAGCCTCTGGCGCAAGACTAATGACCTTGCCCGGAAAAAACAAATCATTATGGAAAATTTAACAAGCCTCAGGACTTGCAAAATAAGGCCAAGACTGGTTCCCGGTTGTAGTGCCGATGATGATGATGATGAAATAAGAAAAGCAATGCGTGCTGGGAATGTTCTTTTTCAATCAAAAAACTCTACTTGGTCACTGAACGATAAAACAAAAACGCTCATTTTTGGCGGACTCAATTTGTGTAGTTAAACCTCAGACGAACAAAATGACGTACATGTCAAATTAATACGCTACGTACTTTTCACTGGTGCCATCTCTTAGTTAAACCGGAAAAACGTATGCATACTCCTGGTAAGTGACGCTATTTTTACAACAGCTTGCTCACATTGGAACATCGCATCGATGATTTGGCACGCTGTTTGGCACCGTTTACTCGGAATAAAAAGGATGTGACAATTGATGAAACATGGGTTCACCATTTCACCCCGAAATCAAATCGGCTGTCAGCTGAGTGGAGAGCAGCCGGGGAAAACCGTCCGAAGCGCCCGTCTATTGTTCTCAATATTATAAAAATAGTGTCACTTAAATTACTATAATTCTGTATGTTATGATCCGACTGTCGTGAAATTTTAACACATATCGTTCGAAGCTTAGTACTTCCTAAGAATCAAACCGATTTTTCATTATAGGCGCCATCTAGTCTCGGGACTTATTGAACGATGTATTATTACTACATATATGATTTAAGTGCACTCAAATGTTGGCTTACTTCTCCCCGAAATATGCGCTGCGAAGGCCATCGACCGATATGAATCGACAAGGGACAATTTAGACGGACACACAAACACGGAATCTTTAGTTGAAGTGTAAGAGCGCCCTACAACGTTCGGTGTTCCGCCGGGGTTACAATAGACAGATATTCAGCACCAATGTGCTTCGACACCTTTTTTACCAATCCTCCTTCTCTTATCTCATGCTATGTGCTCTGACATTTAAGGGTATCAAACAATGTATTTTGTGAGCGGTTACATTACAAAAGAAAAAGTCAACACAAAACTGAAAGTTACTCCTTCAGGTGTTTTCGAAATACACGATAGACCACTTTTCTATGCGAAATTAAGGCCCTTCTCTACTTTCCATGGCTATAATTAATACACAAACTTTAAGTGAGGTAACCTGGTCAAAAAGTTGAAAGAAACTGCGGGTTTTTTTCCAAAATTCCGATGCTAAATGTTTTGAGAGGACAATTTCTAGCTCGGGTAACACTGCGATAAACAGGAAAACGAGACCCTATCATGAAACCCTATTAACTTAAGCACGAAATAACTACTACAGTACTAGAAAGACTCCACCATCACAGCATAAAAAAGCTTTCAACTCTTCACATCTTTTCGCCAATGTGCCTATTGGGGATCGTTAATTCGATGATATCGATTCAAAAAGAAGGTTGTTGAAAAATCCAGAAAAGTGGAGATGGCTATTCCCAACCAAAGACTTTAGGAAAGTGATAAAGAAAAGGTTACCAACAAATAACTTCATTGTTACTACGCATACAGACATATAAGCAAGCATACGTACATTATAATGAAAACCATGATAAGTCTAATTTTCAATGTACTAAAAATTGTAGTTAAACAAAAAAAAAATCAGGCAAAGCGTTTGAGAGACGAAAAGAAAACAGAAGGATACCCGAACTTATCGAGAACATATAAACGAAGTATAAACATAATGACAACAAAAGTATATTTGTATATAGTTTTACAAAATTAAACAAAAAACAAACAAAAACTAAAGAATAATAGTACGAGAAACTTAAGCAAAATGAAAATAGAAAACGGACAGATAAAACAAAGCTGAAGGATTTTCATTGAACAATAAAAAATATTTAAAAGAAAGTAGAGACAGAGAGATTTGTTTCTTCAAAACTTACTAAAAGCTGTTGAATTCCCTGTTGTTGGTGGTTCTGCATTTTATACGAATTAAATTTTTTAGTTGTTTTTTTTGTGGGTTTTTAATTTTTTGTGGTCATTTTTTGTTTGGTTTTTTTTTCATTATTTTTTTAAGTATTTGTTTTCATTTTTTGTTGTATCAAAGAAGGGAAAGGAGAAGAAAAGAACACAATATAAATAATAAGTATATTAATACGAAACAAAAATTTTAACTTGTGATTTTTTTTTTCAATTTAATATTTTGTATTGAAAATCACCACCAAAAAGTGTAGATAAACTGATTGGCAATATTTTCATTTGAAAGATTATTATTATATTTTAAATTGTTTATATTAGTTATCGTAAAAATGTACTTTTTTTTACGTTCTATACTGATAATTTCGTTATTTGTATTATTTGCTATATAATTATTGCAGAACACCACAAACATTCACATTGGAACTCAAATTTATAAAGAATTTTCGAACATTTCGTCTTTTTATTTTTGTTTTCGTGTAATTTAAAAACTCAGTATAGAACGGCACAGGAAAATGCGGTTAATGGGTCAATTGTCATTAGTGTAAGCCAATAAACTTTACATTTTTAAGGTATACTCTGCAGCTGGAAAGGACCCCACGGGCCAGAAATCATTTTCAATTTAATACACGAAACTGTTGTTTTTAATTTTGATACTCAAATCAAAAAACAAATTAGAAATGAATTGAAAAATATCAAGAGAAAGCTTTCCATACATCCGAAAACGATCAGTTTAAAGATGATGCCGGGGATACAATGCAGTAACATTGGAAGGGAAGAGAGGATGCAAATTCTGTAAAATATTAGGACGTAAGACATACTACAAAAGATTAATTAGAGCCAAATATGGCAAATAAGGAGGATGTTTCAACAGTGGACTTTCCCAACAGCTTTGCGACTGGCCGAGGAGCTTCCTCGAGAATCGATCGATCCGGGTTGTTGTGGACAGCGAGTGTTCGGATCTGTATCCTGTTAATTCCGGGGTACCCCAAGGTTCTATTTTGGCTCCAACCTTGTTCTTGCTTCACATAAATGATTTGTTGGAGACAACGGACAACAAAGTGTTCAGTTTTGCGGATGATAGCACGCTTGTTTCCTCCTTTTCGAGTGATCGGCCGATTGGTGCATCAGCGTCGCACCAGCTGAGATGTAGACAGATTGACTCTCTGAATCAGGATCTGGATAAAGTCCTGCAGTGGGGAAAGGCCAATCTTGTCGACTTTAACGCAACGAAGACCCAGTATACAACATTCACAAAGAAAAGTGGATCATCGGTTCCACAGCTGACGATGAATGGTCAGGTCCTCGAGGCTGGGGAAAGTTTGAAATTGCTCGGCGTCACGGTCTGTGCGAATGTATCATGGCATAAACACGTATCGGGTATCGCCAGATCAGCCTCAGGAAAACTGAGTTATCTTTTTACAGCCAAGAAATATTTTACTCCGGCCCAACTTCTTCTCCTATATAAATCCCAAATCAGACCCGCGCTCGAATATTGCTCTCATGTTTGGAGCTCGGCTCCTAAACATACCCTCGACCTACTTGAGAGCGTACAGAGACGAGCGATCTGCCTGATCTGGGACTCGGCGCTGACGTCGGGACTACAGTCGCTATCACATCGAAGGCGCGTGGCCGACCTCTGTCTGTTTTACAGATATTATCACGGGTGCTGTTCTTCGGAGATTCTTGGCATTGTTCCACGCAATTCGGTCTATATGCGCTCCACAAGACAATCCGACGGATCGCACCCGTTTGTGGTTCATTTCCCGACAGCGCGAACATCCCTGTATCAGAACTCGTTCCGTTACAGAGCGGGGAAGCTGTGGAACTCCCTTCCCACGCGAGTGTTCCCGGAGCGTTACAACCTGCAACTGTTCAAAAAGAACTGCAACAGTTATTTGATGGCATCTCGGGGCGCCCACTCGACGCTATAGGTTCGCCTCTCCCGAGAGAAGTCTAATATAAATAAAAAAAAAAACGTCGCTCCTTCAATGCATGATTTTAGTATAGATGTTGTGTATTGCATTTTGTATAGGTTCAATTGACAAGCCTTGCTATTGTGGCTCGGTTGGGTCAGTACGTCCAGCCGGCCAATGAAATACCACCCCATTATACTATAGGCGACCTGCTTTCGAAGATTGCCTGATTCAGGGCGCCGACTCAGCGCTATAAGTTCGCCTTTCTCGCTAATACTATTTATTGAAACGCAGATGGAATTTCTCCGCGGATACGACTTGCAGTGACATTTTGTTTTAATGGTGAAGTCTGCATATGCACCCGATTTAATATACAATACCTTCCCATAGAGAAGAAGCTTTAGAACTCAATAATGGGAACTTCATTTGACAACAGTCTTAGGAGCCCTCATCAAATTTTTTTGTGGTGTTTATGGGCCCCCAAATGACTTTAGACCATTTTGTTTTAATGGTGAAGTCTGCATATCTACCCGATTTAATATACAATTCCTTGCTATAGAGAAGAAGCTTTAGAACTCAATAATGGGAACTTCATTTGACAATGGTCTTAGGAGCCTTCATCAAATTTCTTTTTGGTGTTTATGCGCCCCCAAATGACTTTAGACCATTTTGTTTTAATGGTGAAGTCTGCATATCTACCCGATTTAATATACAATACCTTGCTATAGAGAAGAAGCTTTAGAACTTAATAATGGTAACTTCTTTTGACAATGGTCTTAGGAGCCTTCATCAAATTTCGTTTTGGTGTTTATGGGCCCTCAAATGACTTTAGACCGTGGCGCAAGGCTAATAACTTTGCCCGGAAAAATAAACTATTATGGTAAATTTATCAAGCCTCGGACATCGGCTCTAACTTGGGACCGGTGGAGAGACTTGCTAAATAAGGCCAATACCGGATCCCGGTTGTAGTGCCGATGATGACGAAATGACTTTAGACCGTGGCGCAAGGTTAATAACTTTGCCCGGAAATACAAACTAATATGGTAAATTTATCAAGCCTCGGACATCGGCTCGAACTTGGGACTGGTGGAGAGACTTGCTAAATAAGGCCAAGACCGGATCGCGGTTGTAGTGCCGATGATGATGAAATGACTTTAGACCAGCCACATTCTGCCAAGATTTTGCATACACCATCGACCATCAGCATTTGACTTATTGTTTTTGATGACTTTAATGTACACAGCTCCTGCTGTGTGGATAGTGCATTCTAACAGAACTAACACTCACCAAGTGACCAACTGAAACGTTCGCTATCAGCAAGAATCTGATTCATCTAGTACAAGAGCCAACGCGAGTGCCAGATAACCAGTGATTTTGTGAACACTTCAAGCATTTATTCAGTGAAAACGGAGCGTATATTACTACTCTTTATTGTCCTGTAGAAATCCGGAAGTTCATCACCTCGCCGATTCGACTCCGCCATCGTTCCCTGTGCAGTGCACTCTCCTTCCACGCTTGACCATCCGATCCGATCTCCTCAAGGTCAAACCTTACATTGTCCTCCCATCTCCGTCGCGGCCGTCCCGCCGGTCTCTTTCCCATTAAGAATTCTACGCACGGTCCTATCGTTGTCCATTCGCGCTACATGTCCGGCTCATCTTAATCTTCACGACCTGATTACTCTCACTCTTATAGGTTTGCGGTATAGCTCTTCGAATTCATGGTTGTGAAGTTCCCTCCATTGTCCTACCTCCTCCTTATATTTATCGCCAAAGATACCCCTTAGAACTTTATTCTCGAATACGCGGAATTTGTTTTCTTCCCGTTTTGTGACAGCCCATGTTTCGCATCCGTATAGAGCAACCGGCATGATTATGATTCTATAGATACGGAGCTTTATATTACGTGACAGCAGTTTACTGACTGCGTGCCAACTAGCGTTGCCGGAATGTAGTCTATTGTTAATTTCCTTCTACATTCCGTTACTGGTCGTTAGTATCGTTCCCAGATGTTTAAATTCTTTAACTTTTTCGAATATCTTGCCTCTGACGTTTATATGTGTTCCCTGAGGTCCACCTGCTCTCGCCGTAATCATGTATTTTGTTTTGTCTTTATTTATTTCTAGGCCCACCTCTTCTGCCGCTTGCATTTTGATTTCACAGTTTTTACTTACAGTTTCTAGATTATCGCCCAGAACGGCGATGTCATCCGCATACGCGAGCACTTGTGTGACCCCGTTCAGGGATGATCCGGTCATGTTGTCATCTTGTACCTTTCTGACTACATACTCGACCACAAGGTTAAAAAGGCACGTTGAGAGGCCATCCCCCTGTTTTAGTCCGTCCCGGATTTCAAATGGTTCTGAGAGGTGGTTTTCTATTCTAAATTTGAATGAGGGCGGCATATATTTTTAGGATTTCCAGCTCAACTACAATATGGTAGAGGCATTGCCTTGTGACTGAGTCGTAGACTTTTTTGAAGTCAACGAACAGTTGGTGAACCGTCTCTCCGTATTCCCACTTCTTTTCCAGCAGTTGTCTTATTGTGAACATTTGGTCGCTTGTTAACCGGTTCCTACGGAATCCGCATTGGTAATCTCGCAATATTTCTTCTGCGTACGGTGTGATTCTCGCCAGTATGACATTTGTTGGTATTTTGTATGTAGTTGGGAGCAATGATATTACTCTGTAATTTTCGCAGTCAGATCTGTCGCCTTTTTTGAAAATGGGGACAACTATTGAGGTTTTCCATTCTTCCGGAGTGACTTTGTAGCGTCTCTAACAGATACACACACGGTACACAAGCAATAGTGAAGAACACTGAACGAAAATCGAATAAGAAAATACATCAGAGCCGTATACCATAGCGATAATATAACAATTCACATCAGTGGAATATACTTGAGTTTAAAAATCGAATTCTAAAATCGGCCAGTAGCCTGATGTGTTACGCTTAGGTTCAATTTTTGGTGATTCTAACTGTCATAGCGTCAGTTCGAATCACACGTCCTTCACTACCATTCCAAACGCTATAACGTCCTTATCCCATATTGTTTTGATGAGGTGGTGTATCTTTCGGTTGCCTTCCACCCATGCTTCACAAGCTCTCCCGGCATGCAGCCGACTCCGGGAGTTTTGTTGTTTTTCCATCGATTTATTGCGTCTATAACTTCGTTGAAAGAGGGCTCTGCGATCTGAGGCTCGGCTATATGTACGTCTGGTGCGTTTATTTATGGTTGATGGGTCCGCACATTGAGCAGGTTTTCAAAGTACTGCTCGCACTGTGCTCTGACATTTAAGGGTACTTCAAAATCCCCTTTTGTGGGCGCGTTAGTGTAAAAAAAAAAAAAAAAATCTTGTCACGATATTGTTAGTTTCTTGACCAGACAACCATTTGTGTCTCGAATTATTTTGACTCTCCCTCGGTATCCATTTCTAATTGAATTTATGCCGGCATACATACATCTGATGTTCTTTGCTCTGGCATTTTCTAGGGTTTTTTCGATGCGAGTCTTCTCCCATTAGCGTTTTTTGCGCTTGAAGAATCTCATTGTCTCTTTCCGAATTGTCGCGTATCTTTCTGCGTTGACTTCATCATATCTTTCTAAGTGGATCAGTCTGAGGAGTTTATGTTCGTCGATCTTCGCCCTGCACTCATCGTCAAACTAAGGTTTGGACTTAGTTGTTTTCTTAAATCCTAATACCTGTTTGGGCTGTTTGTTCGATTGTGTCTCTGATCGATGTCCATTTAGTGTCCACACTATTGGCTTCCTCTTCCTCATTGCTCCCATTCTCTGGGATGCTAAATCTATTCGTTAGTTCGTCTTGATATTCAGCCTTTTTGCGCAGGTCTTTTAGTTTATCAATGTCGAACTTTTTGCTCGTCTCCCGTGACTGCCCATGTGAGATTGCTGTGAGGCGACTCCTGATTCTGCCCTTCACTGGAAGATGATCGGAGTCTCAATCTGCTCCTCTATATAATCTTACGTCAAGGATATTCGAGTAGTGTCCTTTATTTATGAGGAAGTGGTCTATTTGGTTATGCGTTACGCCATCGGGAGATATCCATGTGGCGTTATGAATTTGCTTGTGCTTGAACATCGTGCTTTTTATTACTAGGTCTTTTGACGCTGCGAACGTAATAATTGGATTTCTATTATCATTTGAAACGTCGTGTAGGCTTTCTTTACATATAGTTGATTGGAAGATATCTTCCTTTCCAATTTTCGCATACAGGTCCCCGAGGAGGGTTTTAACATCGAATGATGAGATCTCATCAAATACTTCCTCTAGGGTCTCGTAGAACGTGTTCTTCGTTTCTTCGTCCGTAGATTCGGTTTTCTCGCGAGAAGTAAAATAAAACAAATAATGCATACTTCAAATAGTTCAACTTTTCCATTGCCGAAGAGTTTTTGTGGGCGATTGCATTATTCTGGTGAAAGAGTATTTGTTTTCTTTTCTATCTAACTTTTTTATCTAGCTGGTCAAGAAGATATGTATAGTATCCTTCATTAATTGTATAACCACGTACCAGTTAGTTAAAAAAATCCTTAGGAATCATAAAAAAACACATAACTTTTCCAACTAATGCAATTGTCTTCTTTCTTCAGTGCAGAGCCAAAACAGTACTAATCGACATTTGGCAAATGCGGCTTCCATCCTGCACACAAGGCTTTCTCATACTGAGTTAATTGGGAAAAATTGAATAAAAGAACCAGATCTCACCTACAATATAATGTGACAACAGAAAAACAGTAGCTTCGTTTATAGCAGTGCTATCCATGGGCTAGGTTCAATATGAAAGGGTGAAATATCTCTTACATCTCTTAAGAAATATCTCTTACATCTCTTAAGAAACCCCAAACATTTAGGTGCACGCTTTGCGCATTCAAATATACGTTTAGCTAATATTCAAATTGATTTGAATACCAAGAATTGAAAGATACTAGTCAAATCGCATCGACAGGTGCGACGTCAACACGCTATATGATTCTGGAGCGCCATCTTTTATGTCGGTATGTAAACATTGAATAACTTTGACATTTATAAACGTCAATTCAGTACAATTTTAATGAATCGCTTCACACCGAAATAACGCGCCGAAGTACTGACACTGTGCAATGAAAGTAGTCGTTCAGTTGTGTTAACTCAACAACGAGCCAACAAGCACCATCTGACAACACAATTCGTCGTTTGTTGTCGAATTTTGTTGAGCACGGGAAAGTGAGAGATCGTCGACATGCCGTTCAAATACGCCCAAGACGTTCCAATGAACTGGTTAAGGCGGTAAGAGATACTGTTGCCGGGAATCCACATGTGTTGCATCTTCACCGCGCTCAGCACTTTGGAGTCAGTGGAACCACCTGGCGGCGCATTCTGAATGATGATTTGCATTGCATCCGTATAAAGTGCAATTGACTCAAGGAACATTGCTGACAATGGAATGCGGCCAAACAGTCACATACCGACATAAAAGATGGCGCACTCTGTATAAGGATGCTCTATAAAAACCTGCTTCGCCACGCAACGGGTAGCAGATATTCTGAACCAAACCAACATAGTGCTCACTCCCCTATCTTTACTCAGCCCTTTAGGATCACTCTGTATTTCTTTCTACTATAAAGGTATAAATAGTCCCTTCTAGCGTGCGTACGTTTTAAGAAATCCTATATTATGACCGATTATCAAGGTGTAGTACCAAAATCCCAGATGCAGGTTAATCTATACTTCAGGCTATACTTTCATTTGTCTTGGATGTGGCCCATTTGCGTTTCAAATCAAAATCCCAGATGCAGGTTAATCTATATTTCACGCTATACTTTCATTTGCCTTGGACATGGTCCAAACCAATCTGTGATCTGATCTATAGTCATACCCATGGTACAAATATATGCTCCAATATATGGTTCACTCTTTAATCCAATCTATGGGCGAATCGCTGGTGGACTCATGAAACCAGTCGATAGTTCAATCTGTGATCGGATTACAACTCGGCCTTCTTGTTTAGTATAATGATCTAAACTATAAAACAATCAATGGTTCAATCTATGACACGCTCTTTGATCCAATTAGTGAACCAATCGAAGGCGGAATTAAAATGCCTAGGCAAAAATTCAATCCGGAGCGATGTGTGGCGCGATTAAAAGCTTTTCACTCCAGCTTTACATAATTTTTGTTTTGTTTTAATTGTAACATGTAGTTCCACCAGGAGGGAGTAACGTCTCACGTGGCTGACTTGACTTTACCAATTATTCCTGAGATTTTGATATACCGACAGATGACACAAGCTGGCCTGCACATAGTCCTTCTAGTCTTGATATCTTTAGACTTTTTACTTTTGGACGTTTTAGAAAACGAATTGTACAGGAACAAACCCCACGATCCGGGTCTATTAAAAGCAAATAACGGAGTATAGGTCGAGTAGTTCTCAGAAACTTTACGGTAAGTTCAGAATAGCAGAAAAATAATGGAAAACATTTACACTTTTTTTTATACTAACGCGCGCACAAAAGGGGATTTTGGAGTACCCTCAAATGTCAGAGCACAGTGCGAGCGAAAGGAGAGAAAGTGGATAAGAAAAGGAGACATCGATGTAAAACTACTATTTATTGGCCTGTACGAACCTGAAAGTTCATGACCTCATCGATTCGACTCCGCCATCGTTCCCTGTCGCGTGCGCTCTCCTTCCACGTTCGACCATCCGATCCGATCTCCTCGAAGTCCAACCTGACATTGTCCTCCCATCTCCGTCGCGGCCGCCCTGTCGGTCTCTTTCCCGTTGGCTTACTGCCAAGAATGTAAAAGGTGGCGCAAAATTAATCATCCTATCGGAAGATGTTATAATTTTTGCAAACGGTGTCGTACGTCAATCAGTCATGAACTAGACAGCTGGCATTGCTCCATTGGTTATCTGTTTGTATACTGCAGCTGTCTAGTTCATGATTGATTGACGTACGACGCCATTTGTAAGAATCATAACATCTTCCGATAGGGTGATTAATTTTGCGCCACCCTATACATTGATCTTAGGCTCCTCTATAGTATAGTGGTCAGTATACCCGCCTGTCACGCGGGAGACCGGGGTTTGATTCCCCGTCGAGGAGCCTCTGGCGCAAGACTAATGACCTTGCCCGGAAAAAACAAATCATTATGGAAAATTTAACAAGCCCATTATTTAAATTTAAAAATTTAATAAGGCCAAGTCCGGTTCCCGGTTGTAGTGCCGATGATGATGATACATTGGTCTTATGGGGCACGTTTAATGACCTTGCCCGGAAAAACAAATTATTATGGAAAATTTAACAAGCCTCAGACTTGTTAAATAAGGCCCAGACCGGATGATCCCGCTTGTAGTGCCGATGATGATGATGATACATCGGCACTACAACCGGTATCCGGTCTTGGCCTTATTTAGCAAGTAAAATTTGTTAAATTTTCCATAATAATTTGTTTTTCCGGGCAAGGTTATTAGCCTTGCGCCATGATAATGATACATTGGTCTTAAAAGCCTGGACATTACGACCAGGAAATACATGATCAGGTAGAACATTCCACATTCGTGTGGTTCGGCTAAAGAATGACTATGTTTATTTGTGCGCTTGAAGTTGACTTCCTTGGCGCAAGACTAATGACCTTGCCCGGAAAAACAAATTATCATGAAAAATTGAAGCCTCAGGACTTTCTAAATACGGCCACGACCGGTTGCCGGTTGTAGTCTCGATGATGATGATGAAGTTGACTTCCAACGTGAATTGACGCGCATTCTTAGATTGACAACGGGTATCCGGGAAAATGCCTGAACACATTCAGCAACTTCAGTTGAACAACGACCGTGATAATACCTATAGAAAAGAGACAGGCATGATACGAACGACTTACGGCTGGGTCCCCAATAAGTTTCACTGCTCGTTTTTGCATCCCATCGAGTAGTTTTGGATGCGCCTGACCAAATATGGGAGTTGAATTCCATTTTGGGACGAATATACGCCTTGTAAATAGTTTGGGTAGAGTGAAGTATTTTTTCCATCTCTTAAGGAACCCCATGCATTTGGCTGCACTTTTCGCAGCTTCAAATGTCTCGAATTAATTCGAGTGCCGAGGATTGATAGTTCCTTGGCTTCATTGATGCAGGTCCCGTTCATCGAGGGGTTCGCTTTTGGCAAGAGGCAGCACTGAGTTTTTAAGGCATTGAATTCTACTCGGTTAGATAATCCCTATTGATATATCTTGTTGAGGTCGGAATTCAATGTATCAAGCTGCTGATTGGTAAGGACATTAGAAGAGTTTGGTCGGGAATGTTCATATGAATATTAGAAATTCAACGTTCTGTCATCAGCAAACGAGAAATTGGGTTGTGAGTAATTGACAAGAGATCATTTATAAAGATGAGGAAGAGAGTGGGTGAGAGTACAGAACCTTGGGGAACACCTGCATTAATTTGATGGGATGCAGATTTGACACCATCAAGAACCACTTGAATTGAACTGGCAAAAAGTTAGTCTCTTATCCATTCGATTAAGGAATTCTCCACTCCATAGGAACGCAATTTTGACAAATGGGGTGGATGCCACACTCTGTCGAACGTCTTTGACACCTCAATTCCAATGTTACAACCTTGCTTTCGCCGAGGTAGTGGGTAGAATGGCTCCACTTTTCGGTAAGGTACGTCAGCAAATCTCCTGTGGATCTGTTGTTACGAAAGCCATATTGGCGTTCATTGAGAATATTTCGAAAGTTGAAGGTTGATAAGTGATCCCATTACCTTCGACAGAATAGAAGTTAGTTCAATGGGTCGATAAGACGAGAGAGGAGGATTTGTCACCATTTTTGGGAATTGGCTGAATGTTCGCTGACTTCCATCTATTTGGGAAACGTCCAGTAAAATAAGACAAATGGAAGAGTTTCCGCAGTGGTTTAGCGAGTGAAGAGAAACATCTCTTCAAGAAGATTGGGGGAATGCCATCCGGACCAGCGGATTTGTTTGCGTTTAGCTCTTTGACTGCGCGGGCAACAATACGCGTTCGGAAGCGAATCTGGCTCATGGTGTGCTGCTTATTCTCAAGTTGAGGTGGAATTGATGTGGTGTCAGGCAGCGTTGAGTTGGCTGCAAAATGTGCAGCAAGCAGATTCGCATTCTCTGTTGCAGTGGTGACTGGTTTGTCATCGACTATAAGCGATGGAATTGGCGCAAGACTAATGACCTTGCCCGGAAAAAACAAATCATTATGGAAAATTTAACAAGTCTCAGGACTTGCTAAATAAGGCCAAGATCGGTTCCCGGTTGTAGTGCCGATGATGATGATGATAAGCGATGGAATGGATGAAGAGACTGAGTTTTGAATGTTTTTCACGAATGCCCAGAAGCTTCTACTATCTGTGGGAGAATGTAGTATTTTTTGTCTCACTCTTTTTTTTTTTTTACTTCTCCCAAGAAAGGCGAACCTATAAGCGCTGAGTCATCGCCCTGAGATGCTGTTTTTTGCTATTTTGTGTTCGGATCCATCAGCCAAGCTCTGAAAGATTCTCAAGGATTTCTCCCAACCATTTCACGTAGCTTATAGATTAATGCGGTGGTATTTCACTGGGCGGCTGGGCTTTGGGACCCTACCTACCACTCAGTAATTGTGCCGAACTGCACAATAGCAAGAGTCGTCAGTTGAACCTAGGTTTGCACAGTCAAACGCAAGACACAACTTTCTTACCAATTCAGCCATTGAGGCGGCTGTTTGGGAAACGGCCGGTAGATAGTTTCTATGAATTTAATGCCCAAGGATCGTACTTTAATAAAGACACAACCTCCTTACCAACTCAGCCATTGAGGCGGCTGTTTGGGAAACGGCCATTAGATAGTTTCTATGAATTTAATGCCCAAGGATCGTACTTTAATAAGATGTAATTATTGTTTCATTAACTCTATTCCCCATTTCATTAACCAGTGGTTGCTTTGAAAGAAACTGTTGGGACACCCTGTATTACCATCCAATCTACACTTGCATTTGTTATTCAAATTACGGCCCAATAAATAGTCGAAAGTATAATTCAATCCTGGGGTCTGCTGTATAAGTGGGCTAACCTGCGATACAAAGTTATGAATGTTTCAATCCAGGATATTTATTAATACACATAATCCCTGATACTATCTAAAATTTGGTGCACAATTCAATACATATGTTCGAATCTGAAGGTGAACCTAAAAAAATATTATATATGCGCGTGCTAAATGTCGATGTCGACAAAAGAAAAAACATATCCTAGTATCGCAAATTGTAATATCCTATTGGGTTTTAGAAAGACCGATCTACGACTCCATTCCGTGTCAGTCGGCCGAACATAGCCTTGAATTGCAGCGCATGTCTAATACACAATTTAAAAAATATTAAGAGAGAGCTGGTTGCGACAGAATTGTTCAAAGGTGCTGATAAATCTAGAAGGAAAGTATCTGCCTGAAATCAGTTTATTACTTGTAAAACTCTTTTGTCATTTTCTATACATAATGCAAATGCGTGCTGAAACAAAAGCAAAAAGAGGGGAAAATAAAGTACGACCGATCACTGCCTTTAAACGTGCAATTATATAGGTCGCATAGTAAAACACGATTTGGCTGCAGTACATTCCACATTTATATTGTTTGGCTCAAGATTATCGTCCCAAAATTGTTTATCTTTGATAAGAATGGCTGAGTTATAAAAGAGGTGTTCTGAAGACGACATAGAACCGATGGCCTAGATATAAACATGTACACACATTATTAGCAGTGTTCATGTGATGTTTAAATTCAAAGCGTGCCCTTAGTTATTGCCTGCCCGACCTTACCATATTAACCAAACTGTCACTACACCTTTTCAAAGAATACATTTAATTGAAATTATAACTAATTATAATCAAGGCCAGCTAGTTTTTTAAGAAGTTATAAGGGGGGACATTTCGTTATTGGAATTTTGTGTTAAGAGTTTGGCAAGTTAGCGACTAGTTCAGGAGCGTGGGTGGTACAAACAATAGAAGCATTTAAACATAACAAAAGTATGCGTAAACTCAAATTAAATATAAACTGAAAAAAAACTTTAAAAATTAAAAATGTATTTAAAGAAGATTACGCTTTACACAAACGCAAGAGCAAAATAAAATAACTGATATCAAAATGTTAACCATATAAAAAGAGAACATCCAATGGCACACGGTCAAAACCTACACACGGCCAAAACCTCCTTAAAGGGTAACTGTAACCACTGTAGCATTATCAAAAAGTCGATTTTTTTGTATTCATTTAAAAGATATTTTGAACGTTCTAAAACAATAGGAGTAAAACAGTGTTACACTTTTAAATTGTGTCTGGCGGGAGACGAAATACGATTATTTTAAAAACACTAAACAGCGGAGGAGGGAACTGACATCACCCGTGTCGCGGATCGTGCGGGTGTTTCGCTTGCGATGTCGCACTGATCAGAAGAACATTACTCGTTCGCTATTGAAGCGTTTTTTATGGGCGGTGATTCTTACGGCAATTCTGCTCACAGTTCAATATTCGACGACGGGGTGATAGCCGACTCAATGCAACTACTTCAACCTCAGCTGTGGTCTAGTCGATCTTCAAGAACACCTTCAAATATCGAAATCTTGAAAAACAGTTAAGGGGAAGTCGTCGACTTTCAATTCGAAAAAGGGCAAGCTTCATTCAGGCTTCCAAGAGCAGCGGTACATTGTTTTGAAAAAAAAAAAAAAAAAAAACTTCAAGTTCCATCCTTTTAAGATTCAAATCGTGCAAGAACTCAAGGACGTCAAATGTCTTTGTTTTAGGGAAAGAATTTTGGGAAACGATGTTACATAGATTTTGAACTGTAAATTGAGTATTCGGTTTATATGCGCTCCACAAGACAATCCGACGGATCGCACCCGTTTGTGGTTCATCTCCCGACGGCGCGAACATCCCTGTATCAGAACTCGTTCCGTTACAGAGCGGGGAAGCTGTGGAACTGCCTTCCCACGCGAGTGTTCCCGGAGCATTACAACCTGCAACTGTTCAAAAAGCACTGCAACAGTTATTTGATGGCATCTCGGGGCGCCCACTTGACGCTATAGGTTCGCCTCTCCCGAGAGAAGTCTAATAAAAAAAAAAATAAAAAAAAAATTCCCTTTCCACGAGACCCAGTTTCATTTAAATGGTCATGCCAATAAGCAAATCTGCCGTTACTGATCTTCAAGTCCCAAGTCTCCAATCTGTAATCCACGACTCAAACATAAAAAAAAAACCATTGCATTGCCCTCGGTAACTCTTTGGTGTACTTTATACACAAATGCGATATTTAAGCCATTTTTTTTTTTGGAAAATGAATTGAAGCAATGTGGAAATTATGGAACCATGATCACGGATTTCTTTTCGTCGAATCTGTTCTCATCAAACACCTGGTTTCAATAGATTGGAGCAACTCCACACACCTATTTTTTACACTAACGTGTGCACAGAAGGTGATTTTGAAGTACCCTTAAAGGTCAGAGCATGATTTGTTTTTTACACTAACGCGCACACAAAAGGGGATTTTGAAATACCCTTAAATGTCAGAGCACAGTGCGAGCGGATGGAGAGGAAGTGGTTAAGGAAAGGAGGTGTCGATGTATATTGGTCTTGAATGTCTGGACATCACAACGGCCAGAAAACACGATCAGGCAGAACATTCCACATTCGTGTGGTTCGGCTAAAGAATGACTCTCTATGTTTATTTGTGCGCCTGAAGTCCACTTTCAACGTGAACTGATGCGCATTCACAGATTGACGGATATCGCGGGAAAATGTCTGAAGGGGCGGAACACATTCAGCAAGTTCAGTTGAGCAACGACCGTGGTAATACCTAAAGAAAAGAGATAGGCATGATACGTTGCGCCTGTGTTCTAACGACGGAATTGATCGACTCACAGCTGGGTCCCCAATAAGTTTCACTGCTCGTTTTTGCATCCTGTCGAGCACGTGTAGCACAGTTTTGGATGCGCCTGACCAAATATGGGAGTTGAACTCCATTTTTGGACAAATATACGCCTTGTAAGGCTCCTCGATAGTATAGTGGTTAGTATACCCGCCTGTCATGCGGGAGGCCGGGGTTCGATTCTCCGTCGGGGAGCCTTCAATTCAGTTCGAGGTATTTTGGAACGTAAATTCGTTAAAAACCCAAAGGGTCCGTATGACAAATCGTGAGCTTCGCTCTGTAGTGTTTTGTAGTGATGGTGTCAGATTATATGCAGGCGTAGTGATCTCTCGAGTTACAATGAGTGACAAAAAATCACACGCGGACAGTAAAATCAAAGTATTTAATACGGTATTGGAGCACTATGTCAAGGAATAAAAATGAAACCGAAGGGAATTCAGGAGCCAATGCTTCAGTTAATCAATCGGTGATGACGATTTTACTGCAAAATATGATTGTGGATACGGTATGGCATCATCGGATTTTGTATCTTGAAAACCGCATTGCTCGAATGTGGAATTTTGTAAAAAAATTTATTGCATCGCACGCATGTTAAGGGGGCGACCTTATTAGAATACACCCACTTCTTCCGTAATAGTGCATCACAGACACATCTTACTCGTGTTACATCTAAAGGTTCTAATGCGGTCACCCAGGAGAGCGGAATTGCCGACGGAACACTGCCGAGATACAGATGGCATAGAAGCAGTAAAGCGCACTCATTACGTCGGACGTCATGAAAACGTTTAACTCGGCAAGTTGAAACCATATTATAGACGCGCTACATCAATTAAGATCAGCTAGGCCGGCTTGTCGTAAGAGGCGACTAAAGACCGAGCGGTATGTGGGGTCCCAACGCCCTGCCGCCCGGTGAAATACCACTCCATCAAGCTATAGGCTCCGTGAAATGGTCGGGAGAAATCAAATCCCTGACCATCTTTCGGAGCTTGGCTGATGGACCGGTTCGAGAAAAGGTTGGTTTATGTGGTAGTGGTCCCATGGTGAGATATCACCCCATGACGCTGTACATTCCGCGATATCGTCGGGAGAAATCTTCGACTATGTTTCGGATGTGCTGCTGATGGCCCGGACTGACACGGAGAAAAGTCATGATGGTACCTTCTGATATAAACTAGTTTCCCTTTCGGACCTCCGGGAGGGACTATGTCAGGGGGAACATCGTGCAAATATGATGATAAATAACCGAACTTTAAGAAATGCGTCATCGCATAACCGGGCTCTTTCTCGAGGCTCTGTCGACGTTCGACTGATAATGGCATTTTTGTAACATCGGGGGCATATTTACAAACAGCGAAACCTAATATCCTTGCCTTAACTGAGACTCAGGTCAATTCGTCAGCTGATTCGACATATCTTCATTGCTCACGATACGACTTACATTCGAAATTCCATTTTAAGGGTAGAGTCTGTGTCTTCACGCGGTCCGATCTGGCTTGTCACAGAATGGAGGCGTTGGAACCCAATAACATGGACATCATGCGGTTGAAGGTTATGCTGAGGAACTTGTGGCGTCTCTAACAATTACACACACAATACACAAACAAATAGTGAAGAACACCGAACGGAAATCGAATAAGAAAATGCATCAGAGCCGTATACCATAGCTATAACATAACAATTCACATCAGTGGAATATACTTGTGTTTAAAAATCGAATTCTAAGCACGGCCAGTGGCCTGATGTGTTACGCATTGGTTCAATTTTTGGTGATTCTAACTGTCATAGCGTCAGTTCGAATCACACGTTCTTCACTATCATGCCAAACGCTATAAACTCTGTTAAATTTCTTTGTTGTCTTTACCGCTCCCCGAATGACGATCGACCAGCGACACTTTTCGAACATCTTTCACGTACCGTCGACTGGATACAGATCAACCACCCGACTTCTGAAATTGTCGCCCCTGGCGATTTTAATGTGTACAATTCCGACTGGTTGGTGCATTCTAACAGAACCCACGAGGCTGGGAGGCTGGCGGAGATGTTCGTTGTTAGCTGCAGGAGGAACCTCCGAGAGTGTCGGATACCCGAGGTGATTATGCGAGCACCCTGGATCTATTTTCAACATCCAGCCCCAGCATTTTTACCATTGACGTTGCTGCGCCACTGGGAAACTCAGATCACTGCTTGGTATCGGTCGCGATACCACTTGCATTACAAACGAGTAACCGACCTAAGCAGCTTCGCCATGTATGGAGGTATGGGGCTGCTAACCGGGGGGATTTGCGGGACTTCTTCGCATCCTTTCCATGGTCGGAGGTGTGCTTTGGAGACTCCGATGTTAACGCTTGCGCGGAGTCGGTCACAGAGATTATTCTTCTCGGGATGGAGATCTACATTCCGCATTCCATTAGAGGAAGTTCATCCGGTTTGATAAAAAATGCGAATAGATTACAGCGACAAAAAATAGAGCTTTTAAACAGTGGCGCCCCAATCCCACCGAGGTTAACAGAACGAATTTTGTCAGAATCAGAAACGCATGCAACCAGGTGATTGATACCGCGAAGAAGGCATACAACGACAGAGTGACTAATAAACTCCTTGAACTGTTTCGCGTCCTTTCTGGTCAATGGCAAGGGCTGCCAGCAGTAACTTCGCTTCCCCCTCTTTTCCTCCGTTAGTGACGGGCGGCGGCACGTTGGTCACAAATTCAAAAGATAAAGCTAATGTGTTTGCGAATTTATTTTCCGCGAATTCAAACCTCGATCTTGGTCTTTTGGAGCCACCTGCGATTGCACCGGTACGGTCTTCGATGCGGGATGTGAGGTTTCGCCCGCGTACTATTCAACGCATTCTATGTGGGCTCGACTGTAGGAAGGCACGGAATACCAGCATTAGTCCTTAAGAAGTGTGCTCCGGAATTATAGCCGGTTCTTTGCAGACTCTTCCGCTTATCTTATGAACGAAGGACCTTTCCCACCTGCTGGAAAGTCGCTCGAGTTCAGCCAATCCCAGAAAGGGGAAAAATGTGTTCCCAAAAGGAGCGGCCGATATCATTACTGCCTATGTTACCTAAGGTGACGGAAAAGGTCATCAATGTTGAGATAATTAAGTATTTGGAGTGCAACGGATTTTTGAATAATCGTCAATATGGATTCCGTGGTAGGCGGTCCACGGAAGACCTTTTAACCCTTATACCAGATATATGGACATCTGCTATTGAGGGGCATGGTGGGTCAAGGGGGGTCGCATTGGATATCTCCAAGGCTTTTGACCGCGTTTGGCACGGGGCATTGCTGAGCAAACGTCGTTCATACAGAATTTCCCGGAAGCTTTGCGACTGGACGAAGTTAATCGATCCGGGTGGTTGTGGACGGCGAGTGCTCGGATCTGTATCCTGTTAATTCCAGGTTGCCCCAAGGTTCTATTTTGGCTCCAACCTTGTTCTTGCTTCACATAAATGATTTGTTGGAGACAACGGGTAACAAAGTGTTCAGTTTCGTGGATGATAGTACGCTTGTTTCTTCGTTTTCGAGTGATCAGCCGATTAGTGCATCAACGTTGCACCAGCTGAGATGTGGTCAGATCGAGTCTCAAAATCGGGATCTGGATAAAGTCCTGCAGTGGAGAAAGGCCAATTTCGTCGACTTCAATGCAGCGAAGACACAGTATAGAATATGCACAAAGAAAAATGGATCATCGGTCCCATAGCTGATGATGAATGGCCAGCCACTCGAATCTGGGGAAAGCGTGAAATTGCTCGGTGTGACGGTCTGTTCACAGGTGTGTTGTGCCGCGAACTGGGCGGCGATGATGTAGATCCACAGGTTGCTGGATCCGGTTCGAAGGACCACAAAATGTGCAGGGATGTTCGTAATTGCTCACTGTTCCCTTGTTGGAGATCCGTTGCTCGTTTGGTGCAATGTATCGTGGCATAAACACGTGTCGAGCATCGCCAGGCCAGCCTCAGGAAAACTGAGCTATCTTTTTAGAGCCAAGAAATATTTTACGCCGGTTCAACTTCTTCTCCTGTGTGGTCCCAAAAATAGAGCCGCACTCGATTATTGTTCTCATGTTTTGAGCTCTGCTCCTAAACATACCTTCGACCTACTTGAGAGCATACGCAGGCGAACGATCCGCGTGATCGGGGAGGCGGCGGTGACGTCGGGACTGCCGTCGCTATCACATCGAAGGCGGGTAGCCGACCTCTGTTTGTTTTATAGATATTATCACGGGTACTGTTCTTCGGAGATTCGTGGTATTGTTCCGCGCAATTCCAATTATATGCGCTCTACAAGACAATCCGACGGATCGCACCAATTTGCGGTTCATTTTCCTACGGCGCGAACATCCCTGCAGCAGAACTCGTTCCGTTATAGAGCGGGGAAACTGTGGAAGTCCCTGTCCGCGCGAGTGTTGCCGGAGTGTTACAACCTGCAACTGTTCAAAAGGAACTGCCACAGTTATTTGGTGGCATCTCGGGGCGCCGTGTTGGCGCTATAGGTTTACCTCTCCCAAGAGAAGTATATTAAATAAAACTACTAGGCTGCCCCCGTAGACCACTGTCTCATCTTTCACAGATAAGGTTTTAATATATGAAGCAGGGGCCGGCGTAAGAAAGTGGCACGTAATGTGAGGAGTACCACAGGGTTCAGTGTTCGCACCACTCCTATGCAATCTGATGTATGACGGAGAATTAAACATAGACAAATCGCCAGTAGAAGAGATTATATACTATGCAGGCAATATGGCACATTCCGAAACAACAAATGGACTCCAAGAAATCTGTTAAGAAGCGAAATAAGTGCTAAAAACAATTCGAGACTGATCAACAAATAGTAGACTGGAACTACCCGAGAGCAAAACAGAAGTGTATTGATATCCAGTTGCAAAAAACAGGAAACATTAGCCTTTGTGTTGGTGGACACATAATCGAATCTCGCCCTAGCACAAAATACCTGCGAGTTACATTGGATCACTGCATTAATTTTAAACACCACATTTGCTATGAGGCAAAGAAGACTGTGATAACAAACGCACCACTGGAGACACTGATGCCAATACGCAGTTTCCCCATACAAAGCCGAACTCATGATTAACCGTGAACGGAACCTCGGCCAATAGGAGCATAAAATATCTAGGGAACAGAGCTAGGTATAGGAAGGTGAACTAACGAAATGGTACTGAACATCAAAGAGGCGAAGAATATACCCTTCGACGAGACTGCAAGATCACTAGCGACAGCTTGCCGGCGAAAAAATATTAAAAAACAGTCCCTAGAGGAACAACCAGGAATGTTGCAGTCTGGGACTGTGTTCAGTTCATAAACACAATCGTGTAATTAAGTGTGAAATGAATCCGACATGCAAGGGAACGCGGGCCACCTGTATTTTTTTCTAAATTATCAACATCACATAACCATAATTTAAACATATATTTGGGGTATTCGATGGCATTAAGACCAATCTAAACCTTTCCAGGAGTTACGTCGAACACCTTATAACGTATTCCCTACAGACTCCAGATAATCACCTCGGCATAGCATTCTCAGTTTCTGTGGTTACTCTTTACAATCTTTACTGGTATTTTAAAAACTATTTAATCCAAAACAAACGTGCAATGCAATAAACTATGGGGCACCTACCTCTCATCTAAATCAGAACTTGCCCATAACTTCTATCACAAAGCCTCACATTTCCATTTCCATATACTCCGATTACCTTTGCAAAGTGCAAACACAAATCACCCGTAAACCCTTTAACGTGTGCATATTGTAAAAAGCTGCATTGACATTTATTTGTAAAGAAATATCTTTTTGCGCGCGTAATAAACATCGTTCGTATGTTAGATTACTTTTCAATTACTTTAATGTCTAAAATTCGTGCTCGCTTCCTTGACAAGAAACAACAAACTATTGACAGCTTTGCATACACGTCAATAATAAGCCGAGTAAAATTCACAATGATAATGCCGATTTTCGCATTCACAATAGATTTCTGATGCAAATTAAAAATTTACCAAAAGTTCATTCATCATATAACTCAAGGAAATTGCAAGATAAATACTAAATATTTTTTGAGAATTGCACAAAGAGTGGAAATGAAGTTCGTAAATATGTGAGTGACAAGCTGTCAACAAAGTACTACTTCCCAGATATCCAAGTGATCATAAGATTACAGACCATATACAGCAAATCTATCTTTACCCCAGAAATTATAACGAGCAATCCTGATTAGCAAAAACTACGGACACTGACCCATTAAGACGCTTCCTCTTGACTAGAATTAAGAACCACAAAATGTGACGAATGGTAAAATCAAAACATAATTAACTCAAATCGTAACATCAACCAAATAAAAGCAATCCAATTGTTTTAGTCAAACATCAAAATCAACCTTAAAATAAACCAATCAAATCAAATAAATTAAGTATTTCAAATCAAAATCGAATCAAATAAATAGTATCTAATGCAATTTCGTTTTTTTTTTCTTGTATTCTCAATGACTACTTTTCATTAATAAATCTTTTGATGTTGTTTTCTATAATAGAAAATAAAATTCAATAAAAAATGAATATACGTTATAGATAAAATAATGAACAACTTTTTGCATAAATTGCAAAGGAAAAAAAAGTTTCTTATTTTCTTCTTTCATTTAAATTATTATCGTTTTTATTTGGATTTGTTTTTCTTTCATTTTTTTCTGCTTATTATTTTATAATTAAATTGAATGTATAAAAGGTAGAGGAGTGGTGAAACTTACCCCAATAATTAGGTTTAATTCAGGCATTGTAACTTGCTTTGCTCGCTCAACCGCCTGTAGAACTTGTTGTTGGTGATCAGCTTGTAGAAAGGGCAAAAGTTGACTTATGAGCGTATTTAGACGTTTTGCAATTTCTGTCTGCAAAAAGAAAACCCAAAAAGTTAGATAATGCATTGTAATTAAAGTCGAATAAAATATCTATATATATAAACGAAAAGTTACATGTGTCAATCAGGTGTTTGATATACCATCAATGGCATTTGTTTGTACCATATCAATATATAGTATGAATATATATGAATATATCTATTTATATTGTGACGCATACGACAATCAGCTGTGATATCTGGCAGGTCTCCAACACAAAGTACTAGAATATTCTAGAAAGTACTGAAAAACTGGAGACTATGAGCAGTAGAACATTCGAGGCTATGAAACGGACGGAAACGAAACGCCGAATCAGAATGAGGAAAAACGGTATAAATACGTCGCAAGCAGTAAGGAAGCAATAAGAAACATACACACCGACCAAAGCGCAGATTATCAGACGCCAAAGACGTGATCTGCGTTTACTACCGCACCCAAGACCCACCGGTCTTGTACGATTTCTTTCCCACCATCCCTCTATAAAAGTAGTTAGAGAACACCTGGACTAACACTGTCCACACTATCCTTGGATACCCCCCCTTTTTTTCTTTTCTTTACAGATGCCGCGAGACCGAGCCCAACATCCTCACGGATGTGGGTGATTCTGGTTATCGCAAGATGACCAGAAGTCAGAGACAAGATGAAGGACACATATGTCCTGTCTCGCTAAATTCGGCCTTCTCGCCACAATTTTTTTTTTCTTTTTTTTTTAGGAAGCAATAAGTAAGGAAGCGATAAGTAAGGAAGCGTTAAGTAAGGAAGCGCTTGTGGGGGGCGAGGTAGATGTGCCAATGTATGATACGGGTTCCTATCACCCACCAACGAGTCCTTCACAAAAACCGCCGTCCGAAATTCGGGCACCAAAAGCAAAAGTAAATAAAAGGCACCCGGGAAGTTTGGTCGTGTTAAGCTTTCTTTATTTAACTGTAAAAATATTGTTTGTGTTCCTTCTATGTTGTCACTTATCTTCTTTCTCAAATCAATCTTTATATAACAGGGGGGGATCTATGTACAATTATAACACTTCGCGACCGCCAAAAGGGCAAACGCTACACGAGTTTGGTGTGTTTTTGGCAAGGGGAAATAAGGTTTTTTGGTCGATGGATCCTCGGTCATTTTCTTGATTTTTAAAGGTCGTGTTGATACGGGGAAGGCGGTTTATTTTACGTATATGGCGCACATGCGTTTAGCTGAACACCTTCGGGCGTTGCCGGAATGTCGTACACAGAGACAGCGGTTTAGTTTAACAAATCCGTCCTACTCGTCGCGTTCAATTCGCTAGTTAATTGTACTAATCACGCTGTCATTTGTTATCGCTCGACTGTTCGTTTACCGCGGATGAAGTTAATTTGGGGCGTGTGTTAAAGAAATGAACACATGGAAGCGCGGGCAATCGTACTTGGAACGACTTTTACACTCGACTCTGAGCGTGCGGACCGGGCGATGGATGAATCTCGACCGACTAATTACTGGCGAGGAAAAGTTCGACGCGTCGTGGCAGTGGAGTCATAGCTAAAATTGACTCGCTGCTATTTACTAGGAACTTCGAAAAGAGTTGCTATGCCTGTATAGGGGATTTAGTTCCGGGGAATCATTACCGTATAAGCTGAGTTGGATTCGTTGGTTGTGTGTACCGGGAAATTGGTTTCGGCGGCATAGCCAAGTATGATCAAGGGTCTTGATCGTAGTGATGGTCGTTTCGTAGAAATGCGACGCAGCATGCTGTTGGTTCGCCAGCAAGAGGGATTTGGTGTGGTTCTACATGGTTTAGGTGGAATGGGAACCGAAATGGTTTTCGGGGGAAATTGGAATTGCTTGGTTGCAAGCAAGGAATGTAATTTAAATAGGAAGTTAACCGAGGTTATTTTTGGGAAAAATTATATGTGGGGTGATGTAATTGAGGGAGATGATTAATATTCCGTTGTAAATTGGAATATGCATTTATTACAGCTTGGGAAATTGATTCTTGGTAAGTATGGGGATGTATGCAATTGCGGATTTGAGATGCTCAGGATGATGATGACAAAATTGGACGCGCAAGCTACAGATATTCATACAAAATTGAACGCGCAAAATTCAAAACTCGACGCGCAAGCTACAGACATTAATACAAAATTGGATGCGCAAGCTACAGACATTAACTCTAAATTGGAGGCGCAAGCTGCAGATGTTAATGCAAAGTTGGATGCCCAAACGCAGTGGATGAAATGTAATCTTCAACACTTTAAGGAAGAAATTCGAAACGAAGTAGAAAATCTGGATATAAAAAAACCAGGTTAATTTAAGAAAGTCACCGATGAAATAACGCGAATCGAAAAGAGACTTGAGTGTGTTGAGAGAAATAAGACAGCGAGCAATATGACTACAAAGATACAAGGATGCAACCGTCAACCTTCGATGGAACGGGACCCTTCTCCGTACTTATACGTCAGTTTGACGCCGCGGCCAATTATAATAAGTGGTTGGATGAGCAAAAGTCAACATCACTAATCCTGTCACTCCGCGGGGCGGCTGCAGAATTGCTACAAACAATACCAGCAGAGAAGCAAACAGATTTCCAAGCGGTAAGAGACGGCCTTGAAGCTAAGTATGAAGACAACAACATGCAGCAGGTCTATAGCGTTTGGGATGATAATGAAGAACGTGTGATTCGAACTGACGCTATGACAGTTAGAATCACCAAAAATTGAACTAAAGCGCAACCCATCAGGCCATCGGCGTATGTATGAATTCGATTTCTAAACTCAAGTACACTCAACTGATGTGGATTTGTTATGTTATCGCTATGGTATACGGCTCTGATGCATTTTGTTATTCGATTTTCGTTCGGTGCTCTTCACTATTTGCTTGTGTATTGTGTGTGTATCTGTTAGAAACGCCACAGGTCTACCGCATGCAACTGCGAAGCAGAACGCAGAAACCTGGAGAAAATCTTCAACAGTTGCAGGCAGACATTGAGCGATTGGCAAACTTGTCTTATTCAAATATGACTAAGGAATCTCTGAACGAGGTAGCAATGGAAGCATTTATAAATGCACTCCAAGATCGGGGCTTGCAACACGCCGTTCGTTTGGCAGGAAAGAAGACGACTAATGAAATACTAGCGTTCGCATTGGCATATAAATCTGCTAAACTGGCTACCAGGAGTGCATATAGAGTCCGAGAAATGTCCGTCCAGGAATGTTCCTGCCAAAGAATCGGGCATGTACAACGGAGAACCCCGAGACCCGATTTGAAGTGTTGGACATGCGGCGAAGTCGGCCACTTCTCTGTCGACGAATGAATAAAACACCAATTGAGAATTGTTCTTGATGCGCTAATCATAAGAGGAGACTATCAACGGCCTTTATCGATGCGAAGAATCACATCGTACCTGTCAGTGTACTAAATGTGTCCAAGATACCGGTCGCAATAAGAAAAGGAGAGTTAATCGCAGAATGAGCACCCGTATCAATAATAAGCTCAATTCAGACACGGGGAGAGGACAAATTCAATTCAATTCAACAGCCCTCTGGTGCATCCTCTGTGGTTAATAGGCTGATGCCCCAGAAAATCGGATTAACAGACAGAGAAAAGGCAAGCGTTAAATCACTCCTGAACGATTTTTCTGATATTTTTTGTGACAGGAAATGATATATAGTATAGTTAAACATCGCTTTGACACGGGTGGGTCAAGACCGATAAGACAACCACCTCGTCGACTACCGTTGGCCAAACAACCAGAAGTAGGTAACATCATTCGAGAGATGGAAGAGCAAGGAGTCATCGAGAAATCATCGAGCCCATGGGCTTCGCCGGTAGTGCTCGTTAAGAAGAAGGATGGGAGAACTAGATTTTGTGTCGACTACCGCCGGTTAAACGACGTTACGAAGAAAGACAGTTACCCACTTCCTCGAATCGACGACACACTAGATACCCTTTCTGGAGCTCAGTGGTTTTCAACATTGGACCTAAAAAGCGGTTACTGGCAAGTAGAAGTGAAGGAGGAGGACAAGGAGAAGACAGCGTTTACTACCGGAAACGGACTTTATCAATTCAACGTGATGCTTTTTGGATTGTGCAATGCTCCAGCAACAGATTAGCAGCCAATTCATGTTGTGACATTACTTTTGGCAATATTTTATTTAATGAACCTCGGAATTACTATAATCTATGCACTTTCATAAGAATGAAAATACAAATGCGATAGAATGTGTATGCGGAACTTCCATACAAGTGAAAAGAAAACAAATGACAAACACATTGACATAAGAAAACAAAAAAGAGAACATTGCATGACCCTAATATGCCATACACGAGCGCCAGGCTCCACATAGAGTGATGCCACCTAGGAGGCCCAAGCCTCGACTAGATCCTATGCCCTAGAGCCGGTGAATCCTGGGCTCGGATAGAAATCCATCCCTCATTTGTGTCACTATTCCGGGCGAAGCAGACAGGTCCATATGTGACTTTCGGTCATCCATTGCGGATTTCTGATTATATCAAACTCCGAGGCGGTATAGGTTTTTTATGCAGGGCGGTTGCAATGATACAAGAGTTCCGCGTCGTGCAGTGCAACATTCATGGCTTAATGTGCAACTTCTCCGCGGTGTCTGCCTACATATCTAGACAGGAGTTCATAGATGTGCGAGGTATAACTCACATGCTGATAACGAGCAATAGCCTTGGCAAGAATTATGGAAAAAAATGGCAAGCGATTCAAGATGCGATTTGCATTAGCAAACTACAAAAAGATGCTAAATCATAGACCCCCTTCGTAATACAATAGAAAACCAGAGACGCACGCGGAACACGGCTTATGGATTCCCAGCCCATCTCCACATCTTAATATGTATAGCACGTGTAACTATGCTCTGAACAATGACATTTGAAAGGGTGTCTGCAAGCCAAAGGTTTTGAGAGTACCAATTAGAACGTATATGCAAAACCTGATGACTGACTAGCTCTGAGCAAATTACCCGTATCCCTCACAGATCTGGCTCAGTTTGGCTTATTCTGTGTAGCGACATTTACTAACTGGCCTACCTAAAATATAGTTCCCGAGATATTGCTTTGTCGTCTGTGGGAAGCAAGCAAAAAAGTGCCATTGTACAGGTCTGCCCCTGCATGCACTGTGCATTCCACAAGGATACGAACACAAATATGAGTTCGTCACCGAAGTTAGTTTCAACTTGGGCAATTGCGAACACTGAAGTCACGCTTGGCGTGATGTTAATTTCCTTTCTGGTCCTGCACTTTATTTCTGGTGTGTTTCTATGCCATACAGCACACACCATCCACATAGATGCAGTTATATCAATGGCGATGTTCCTTGGCGGTACAGACGCTGAAAATCCAAAATTCACTTTTTGTACTCGACTCCAGTTCCTCCTACTACTACATAATCGCCCAAACAGACAAAAGGAAGGACGGACATAAGGAGCGCCAATGCAAATAGGCAATACAATTGGTCAATCATTGACCATCTAAGCGTATTCACAATAAGTGAATCATCATGGCTCTCCGAACAAAGGGCAGTTCAATTGGACAACCGGAGAAATGCGTACAATGATCAGGGAAGGATGTAAAAGGGTTTTTGAAATGCCACTCCCTGTCGAAGTACAGCAACAACATGCATTTGTGCGTGTGCACCAGTGACGCTAAAATCCCCCAAATGCAATCCTAGCACAAATTTTCAACTATTGCCAAAGTACTGCAACTGGGAACAAGGGCATCAACTGCCATCGCAATCCACATGTGAGAAATGGCAAGACACCCATAGTCCGACTGGAGGCCATTTGAATTACAACGCACTATGCATAGACAGTACCATTCAATGGGAATACGGTGCCCGATGTTAAGTGGCATGTACAGGAACAGATTGGGAGGTAGGAGTTGAGCTTAAAATGCATACATATATGTGAATATCGATACCGAGGCCCGCCACCTGAGCAGGATGCCGCACAGTATCCACCCTAGCTCAAACTCCACAATGACACTATCGGAAACCAAAGCCTTTTCGAGTGCCAAAACAGAGAAACGAATAACAAATAGACATGTCAATGTCCTGCGAACTAAAAACCGATGGAGGATTCTGGTGCTTCGTTTTCAAGTAGTTGCTGGTAGATAACCGTTTGTGATGGGTAAACGGCCTCGTAAAACCTCTTATGTTACATCATCGCTTTTTCAATAATTAGCGGCTCTGAAACATCTATTATTAACAACTATTAATGTAAGGACCTTTTGCGATGATGTGCTCGGTAACAATTTGTGATGCACCTTCTAAATTGTGTTAAGGTATTAAAATAATCGACCTCATTAAAACAGATCCGTTAACAACACTTTCGCGGATGTAATTATTTATAAAACTACTTATCAAAACGAGTGCCACTGCGGCGGATTTTTTATATTTGTAATTGTTGTGGATCCGCCCTAAGCTGTGTGCTCTATGCGATTGTAGCGCCGGACCGGGTGTTACGAGTAAAAGGCAAATGAACTCACGCCTTAATGCGCTCGCTCTACTTCTGACAGTTATACCAGGCCGAGCGCCCTTTTTGCTAGATGCGTCTCTTTCATATTGCCGCGTCAGACTTATACATATTTGTTAAAACCAAGTTCACGGGTGCTTCGTTGAATAAATAATATCTTTCGTACGAGGAGTCGTCCGTTCATTTCATATCCTGCTACAACAGGTTATGGGCCCAGGCTTAAACATCGTCTGGATATTCGTAATTGGAAATCGAAAAGACGAGAAGACAACGTGGAAAATATACGCGGAAATATAACCTCACTGCAAACAAAATGGACGGTCAACCTACGAACATAATGCGCATACAAATGCTAACCAGAGAAAATTATGTTACCTGGAGACTAAGAATGCGGGCACTCATGACAAAAAACAAAACGTGGGCTCACGCAAGCGATGAAAACCCGAAACCGGAAGCAGCCGAAAATTTGCAAGCGTGGAAAGACGAGGACGAAAAGGCAAAAGCCGATTTGTATCTCGCTGTTGGCGACGCCGAACTCAGGCAAATTAGATACTGCGAAACAGTCCGAGAAATTTGGTTGAAACTGGAAGCAATTTTCGAATCGAAAGGACCGACGAAAAAGGCATCATTGTGGAAACGTCTAATGAATCATCGACTCAACGAAGGCGGAGATGTACAACGACACGTCGACGATTTCTCCGATATGGTCGACAAAATGTCCGAATTATCCGTAGAAGTCAGCATTGAATTACAATCGATCATGCTTTTACACAGTCTGCCGGAGAGCTACGAGAATTTTAGATGCGCCATCGAGACGAGAGACGAGTTACCTTCGCCGGAACATCTGAAAATTAAAATCCTCGACGAAAGCACGACGAGAGGACAACGTAGCCAAGCCGAAGACCAGGCAATGTTCGCGAGAAAAGGAACGCCGAATTGGAAAAAGACTACGAACAAAGCGTCGAACAAGCCCATCGATAAATCGGATGATCAACGTACCGGCGGACCATTCAAATACAAATGCCATAGATGTCGCCAAATCGGTCACATGGCCATAAATTGTCCGCAGAAGGCCGAACGAAGCGCGAAACATCCCGAAAACAAAGAAAACGCCGCCATCGGCGAAGACATTTCCTTCCTAATCTCCCACACAGACGCAGATTCTTGCTGTGCAGGGATCGTCCAGAAAAACGATGCGTGGTGTCTCGATAGTGGATGCACATCACACCTATGCCACGACAAGGACGTATTCGAACAAATCGCAAGTGCTGGAAATTTAAAGATTAATCTGGCAAATCCTGGCTCCACCGACGTAAAAGCGAAAGGAACCGTAAAAATCGCGGCATCTGACGGAGACACGACTCGGCTCATACGTCTGGAAAACGCACTGCACGTACCCGACCTGGGTTACAGGCTCGTCTCGGTCGCGAAGATCACGGACGCCGGAAACAGCGTGACGTTCACGCGCGAAGGAGCTACAATCAAAAGCAACCACGGATCTACGATCGCAGTAGCAGACCGGAAAGGAGATCTCTATTTTCTCCGCGAATCCGAAAAAGAATCGATCTGCGCCCTGTCGACGGGAACGCGTAAGCCTTTAATAACCGTTTGGCACGAGAGATTCGGCCACCTTAACTGGCGCGATCTCTTGGAGATGAGCAAAAGGGGGATAGTGTCCGGACTTGACCTAGAAGACTAAGGAACCACAAATACGTGCGAGATTTATTCGGAAGCGAATATTACTACCCTTCGGAAAGAAATCGCACCGAAGCGGAAAATCATTGGATATCGTCCATGCCGACGCATGCGGACCGATGAGAGACGAATCAAGGGGCAAAGCTAGGTACTTCCTCACGCTAACCGACGACTACTCTCGTTGGACAGAAGTAAGGTTTTTGCAAAAGAAAGGCGACGTCTTGAAGTTTTTCAAGAAATTCAAGGCTGTCGTCGAAAATCAATCAGGACGAAAAATTAAATATATGCAATCCGACAACGGACGAGAGTTCTGTAACGAAGAATTCGACAGATTCTTGAAGGGAGAGACCGGTCGGCAATGGCATAAGAAACTGAATGGGAAACTCGAAGAATTAAGTATGACACCGACGAGCGCGGATCCGTGCGTTTATGGCCTCAAACGAGGGGGAGAACCGTTGATAATACTGGTCTACGTTGTCGACATTTTGATATTCTATCGAGGGCAGAAGGATCTAGATTTCGTCCGAAAAGGTTTGTCGCAGGAATTCGAGGCGAGATATATGGGAACAGTTCGCTATTGTTTGAGGATCGAAATCGCCAGGAGCAGAAATCAGATCACCATTTCTCAACCAAATTACGTTCGGGAACTACTCTCTCGATTTCGGGTGGAGGACTGTAACACCGTCAGTACTCCCGTTGAATCGGGTTCGAGGCTCGAAAAGGACGTTGAAGAAGAAGGATCACCAGGAGAAAATCTGCCCTATGGCGAGCTTGTCGGAGCTCTGAATTACTTGGCGATTGCCACAAGATCGGACATTTCGCATATTGTCAGTTGTCTCAGTCAATTCAACACTTGTCACGGCGAGGCACAATGGAAGGCGGCGAAACGCGTCCTGAGATATCTGAAGGGGACCGCCGACTTCGGAATCACGTACACGAAGAGCATGAAAACCTTGGAAGGGTTTGTTGACGCCGATTGGGGTGGGTGCCCGGTGGATCGAAGGTCGTATACCGGAAACGTCTTTAACCTCAGCGGTACCGCCATCAGCTGGGAGTCGAGGAAACAGCGCACCGTCGCGCTTTCGTCCACTGAGGCGGAGAAAATGGCATTAACTGAAACCGCGAGAGAGGCATTATACATACAGGGATTCTTGTCGGAGCCCAAGCTGTTCGAGTGTGAAAGAGTTCTGGTGATGAACGACAACCGAGGGGCACAACTACTGACCCAGAATCACACGTTTCACGCGGGATCGAAACACATCGACATCAGGCATCATTTCGTCAGAGATGTCTTGCGCGAAGGTCGACTGGATATTAAGCACCTTCCTTCGGATAAGATGCCCGCGGATTTTCTCACGAAGGGATTGACAAAAGATAAACATCGGAAGTGTTTGATCGGCGTCGGGGGTTCTTCGGAGGATCGACCTAGCACTACAATCGAGGGGGGATGTTGTGGATCCGCCCTGCGTGCTCTATGCGATTGTAGCGCCGGACCGGGTGTTACAAAGTAAAAGGCAAATGAATTCACGCCTTAATGTGCTCGCTCTACTTCTGACAGTTATACCAGACCGAGCGCCCTTTTTGCTAGATGCGTCTCTTTCATATTACCGCGTCAGACTTATACATATTTTTTAAAACCAAGTTCACGGGTGCTTCGTTGAATAAATGATATCTTTCGTACGAGGAGTTGTCCGGTCATTTCATATCCTGCTACAACAGTAATAAAGGCACCCCGTGATGCGGGTGAAAGAGGGTGAGGACAAAACGTCCTCAGAAGGCGAAAGTTTTAATCTTAAATGTCTGAAAATTACAATTACGACCTTTTAGTCCAAGCGTTCCACGTTCGTGTAGTTCGTCTCAAGAACGATTTTCTGTGTTTATCTGATCTTATCCTAAATTGATTTGATGTAAACCCGTGCCCGCGCCTTGATTGAGGGATTCCACCACTTTATTCTTAAACTGATGGGCGGAGCTGGAACACTACCGCCGGGTTCACTCGAGCAATATTTGTGGTAACATCTGTAAAACAAGGATTGATACGATTATTATTATTATAATGCGTGATTAAATGAGGAACACGTGCGCCTGCGACCACCGTAAGTTTAATTTTTCTGTCTCACATCCTATCGAGTATGTGCAGTACGATTTTTGATGCTTCTAACCAAATATGGTGCGGTCTGAATCGTCTATTTTAATGACCTTGTCCGGAAAAACGAATCATTATGGAAAATTTAACAAGCCTCAGGACTTGCTAAATAAGGCCAAGACCGGCTCCCGGTTGTAGTGCCGATGATGATGATGATGAATCGTCTATGAATTCCATTGCCCGAGAATTCCGGCTTTCAGCGATTATAGAAGTGAGATTACACCGAGAGTCTGGGTAGATTTAGCATTCGATTTATTGAGAAGAAAGTTTTAAAACTCACCAAGTACCACCACAGTCATGGCCGACATTGATACCATGCAAACAAACATGTCAACATCAGTAAGCAGAAGTATGCGATAAGACTGTCGCCAAAGGTAAACAACGCAAGATATCAACGAATAATCAATTTTCTTTAGCGCAAAGGGGAGGGACCATTCACTTTATTGGCTGGGAGGTCGATTCGTACATGCCTAATTGCTATATGGGGTAACGGATAGGAATACACGCACGAATAGGCGGCTTTGTCATAAAAGGTGACTAATTACCGAGGGTCAAACGCTGCGAAATCATCAGAGTCAGTAAACCTACAACATGGATGGTTTGCTTGGCATGACAAACTGCAGTAAGAGGAGACACACACCAAGCGGAAATGCACGCTCAATTACGTCATTATATTATCTACAGATACATATTACCACGAACATTTCCCAAATAAACAAGGACGTTGCGTCTTTCCTCCCAAAAGTACTCACCCATGTAAGCCGTCAGCCACAACGTGCGCATAGTTTCACACTAAGGGTCAATTTTATACAAACATCGAATCATCCTTGAGTGAAACCACACGAGTTAGGAACGCTTTACCAAGTCATGTGTTCCTTTGATGTTATATTCAACAAGCCTTTAACAGCAATGCGCCCCAACACGTGCTTTCCGAATATTCTTCTGCCATAGACATTCAAGGATATCGAAATGTTGAAGGATAATTTTGAATAAGAATTACGACATTTTCAAATAACCGATGCACGTTTTATTCATCATCATCGGCACTACAACCGGGATCCGGTATTGGCCTTATTTAGCAAGTTCCGAGGTTTGTTAAATTTTCCATAATCCTTTTTTTTCCGGGCAAGGTTATTAGCCTTGCGCCATAACACGTTTTATTACCAATAATTAAGTAATTAGTAACTCGTACTATTGCCAATAATTAATTGTACTCGTCCCAAAAATAAGAAGGCAAAAAACGCAAAATTTTAAGAATTACTTTCCACAGATCCTTTACTAAATAGTGAATAATTTCTATAAACATTTTTAAATTTCCTGGTGGTAGGTTCGGCCACAATACTCAGCCTCCAGGATATTACCCCATCATACTATGTGGAATGCTCGAAACAAATCTTTGCCTATCTCTTGGAGTCTGATTGATGAACTAGTAGAAAAACTTGGATCAGGTGATAGATCGGTCCCAACTCTGGACACCCAGTAAGATACCACTTCTTCGCGTTATTGGCTCCACGATATGGTCGGAAGAAACCTTTGATTATGTTTCAGGGCTTGGTGGATGACACGCCCCATAATTAGGCAAACATGGGGGTACCATGATAAACGATTTTTGAGGTCAAGTAGTCGCTCATTCGGATCTTCGGGCTATCATCTCCGAGATAACCACAGGCGCATAATTTAATAAAGAATTAATAAGTAAGCGACTCATATCCGCTGTATTGGATTCCCTCGGGAAATCCTGCCCACGTTCAACGGGAAACGACCGTTTGTAATATGAGAAGACTCGGTTTCAATAATCCAATTGGAAATTCCATTCACATACATTTAAAAACAGCAAAGTGCGAGAGAGCACCAATCGAAACGCAGATGGATTTTTTCCGCGGATACGCCCTGCACGTGACATTTTGTTTTAATGGTGAAGTCTGCATATGCACCCGATTTAATACACAATACCTTGCCATAGAGAAGAAGCTTTAGAACTCAATAATGGGAACATCATTTGACAATGGTCTTAGGAGCCCTAATCAAATTTCTTTGTGGTGTTTGTGTGTCCCCAAATGACTTTAGACCGTGGCGCAAGGCTAATAACTTTGCCCGGAAAAACAAACTATTATGGTAAATTTATCAAGCCTCGGACATCGGCTCGAACTCGGGACGGGTGGAGAGACTTGCTAAATAAGGCCAAGACCGGATCCCGGTTGTAGTGCCGATGATGATGAAATGACTTTAGACCAGCCACATTCTGCGAACATTTTTCACACACCATCGACCACCAGCATCTGACTTATTGTTCTTGATGACTTTAATGTACACAGCTCCTGCTGTGTGGAGAGTGCATTCTAACAGAACTAACACTGACTAAGTGACCAACTGAAACGTTCGCTATCAGCAAGAAACTGGTTCATCTAGTAGAAGAACCAACGCGAGTGCCACATGACCAATGATTTTGTGAACACTTCAAGCATTTATTCAGTACAAACGCAGCGTATATTACTACTATTTATTGGCCTGTAGAAACCCGGAAGTTCATGACCTCACCGACTTGACACCGCCACTGTCCCCTGTCCTGTGCGCTCTCCTTCCACGTTCGACCATCCGATCCGATCGCCTCGGGGTCCAACCTTACATTGTCCTCCCATCTTCGTCGCGGCCGTCCTATTGGTGTCCTTCCCGTTGGCTTACCGTCAAGAATTCCAATCTTAATCTTCGCGACCTGATTACTCTCACTATTGTAGGTTTGCGGTATAGCTCTTCGAATTCATGGTTGTGAAGTTCCCTCCATTGTCCTACCTCCTCTTTATATTTATCGCCAAAGATACCCCTTAAAACTTTATTCTCGAATACGCGGAATTTGTTTTCTTCCCGCTTTGTGAGAGCCCATGTTTCGCATCGTTATAGAGCAATCGGCATGATTATGGTTCTATAAACACGGATCTTTATGTTATGTGATAGCAGTTTGGATTTCAGCAGTTTACTGACTGCGTGCCAACTAGCGTTGCCGGAATGCAGTTTTTTATTAATTTCCTTCGACATTTCGTTACTGGCCCTCAGTATCGTTCCCAGATATTTAAATTCTTTAACTTTTTGAAATATCTTGCCTATGGCGTTCATGTGTGTTCCCTGAGATCCATCTGCTCTCGCCGTAATCATGTATTTTGTTTTGTCTTCATTTATTTCTAGGCCCACCTCTTCTGCCGCTTGCATGATGATTTCACTCTTCTTACTTACAGTTTCTAGATTATCGCCCAAAACGGCGATGTCATCCGCATATGCCAGCACTTGTGTGACCCCGTTCAGTGATGATCCGGCCATGTTGTCGTCTTGTACCTTTCTGATGACATACTCGAGCACAAGGTTAAAAAGACACGGTGATAGACGATCGCCCTGTTTTAGTCCGTCCCGGATTTCAAATTGTTCTGAGAGTTGGTTTTCTATTCTAACTCGCCCTTTGTTTTCGTTCATGCATATTTGAATGAGGGTGGCATATTTTTTCGGGATTCCGAGCTCAACTACAATATAGTAGAGTCTTTGCCTTGCGACTGAGTCGTAGGCCTTTTTGAAGTCAACGAACAGTTGGTGAACCGTCTCTCCGTATTCCCACTTCTTTTCCAGCAGTTGCCTTACTGTGAACATTTGGTCGCTTGTTGACAGGTTCCTAAGGAATCCGCATTGGTAGTCTCTTTACGTACGGTGTGATTCCCGCCAGTATGACATTTGTTAGTATTGTGACGCATATGACAATCAGCTGTGATATCTGGCAGGTCTCCAAAACAAAGTACTGGTATATTCTAGAAAGTACTGGAAAACCGGAGACTATGAGCGGCAGAAAATTTGAGGCTATGGAACAGCTGGAAACGAAACACCGAATCAGAATGAGGAGAAACGGTATAAAGGAGGGAAGTAGGCAGTAAGGAAGCGATAAGTAAAGAAGCGGAGTAAAGAAGCGGAGTAAAGAAGCGATAGAAACGATGTCACGGAAGTGAAAGAAGAGTCACCGAATTATTAGCGAAATTTTAAATAACGGTTGTTATTAACAGACTAGTAAAGTGTGTAAAAAGAAAATCGATTTAACGGCTCTTAGTTAGTTGTAAAATAATTAATCCAGCGAACCGTAAGCTCGCAACAGTATTTTATATGTGGTTGGGAGCAATGATCATCATCATCATCGGCACTACAACCGGGAACTGGTCTTGTCCTTATTTAGTAATCCTGAGGCTTGTTAAATTTTCCATAATGACTTGTTTTTTCCGGGCAAGGTTATTAGTCTTGCGCCAGAGGCTCCCCGACGGGGAATCGAAACCCGGTCTCCCGCGTGACAGCCGGGTATACTAACCACTATACTATCGAGGAGCTGGGAGCAATGATATTCCTCTCTAATTTTCGCAGTCAGATCTGTCGCCTTTTTTGAAAATGGACGCGTCTATTGAGAACTTCCTTATCCCCTATTGTTTTGATCAGTTGGTGGATCTGTCGAGCGGTTGCCTCTCCTCCATGCGTCACAACGTCTGCCGTTATGCAGTCGACTCCGGGAGCCTTGTTGGTTTTTAATCGATTTATTGCGTCTACAACTGAGTTGAAAGAGGGGTCTGGGATGTGGGGCTCGGCTGTATGTACGTCTGGTGCGTTTATTTGTGGTTGATGGGTCCGCACATAGAGCAGGTTTTCAAAGTACTACTTCCATCTTGTGACGATATTGTATGTTTCTGTAACCAGACAGCCGTTTGCGTCTCGAATTATGTTGGCTCTCCCTCGGTCGCCATTTCTCATTGAATTTATGCCGGCATACATACCTCTGATGTTCTTTGCTCTGGCATTTTCTAGAATTTTTTCGATCCGAGTCTTCTCCCATTCGCGTATTTTTCTGCATTGACTTCATCATATCTTTCAAAGTGGATTTTCGCCCCACATTCATGATCACACCAATGTTTGGACTTAATTGTTTTCTTAAATCCTATACCTTTTGGGCTGATTGTTTGATTGTGTCTCTGATCGATGCCCATTTAGTCTCCACACTATTGGCTTCCTATTCCTCACTGCTCCCATTCTCTAGGATGCTAAATCTATTCGTTAGTCCGTCTTGATATTCAGCCCCTTTGCGCAGGTCTTTTAGTTTATCAATGTCGAACTTTTTGCTCGTCTCCCGTGACTGCCCATGTGGGTTTGCTGCGAGGCGACTCCTGATTTTGCCCATCACTGGAAGATGATCGGAGTCTCAATCTGCTCCTCTATATGATCTTACGTCAAGGATATTCGAGTGGTGTCTTTTGTCTATGAGGTAGTGGTCTATTTGGTTATGCGTTACGCCGTCGGGTGATATCCATGTGGCTTTATGAATTTGCCGCCATTGGACCATTGTCTAATGAGAAGTGTTCAGGGTGCTGCTTATGTTCCAGAACCATGTTTCTTCTTTCGTAACTTCTAAGTGGAATACCGTATTATAAGGTCAAAAACATGGTCTTTATAACAATTCCGCATATTTCCGGTCTTATTTCAACAATTCTGTTCCGAATGTTGTCTTTACCATCGAGGTTGTGGTTGGATTGTTGGTGTATGTCTGTTGCTTTAAGTACCCTCATAGAAATAAAGCGAGAGCCGTCAATCCAGGAAATCGCAGGGACCAGTTGATATCACTTTTTTTTTAATTTTTCGGCTGGGAAAAATGTCTCCCCAAATTTGCTGGAACCAAATTGATCCAATTAGAACATAACAGAATAGTTCAATACGTCTAGATAACAAAGAACAGCATTGCCTTTAGCTCAAAGGAATAAGACGCCGGCTCAACCGGTGCCCCAACTCCACAAGATTGTAAGGGTTTTTGGTTTATCAACTGACTTTCTCGAAAGTGTATCAACAAAGCCAACCAAGTCAAAAAATGCTTTGTCATAATGTTTTAAACAATAACAACATCCAATTATTTCAACAAAGGGTTTTAGTAATTTCAACAAGATTTGTCATCGACCAGTCTAGGGCTGTCAATTGCTTACCGACAAAAGCCGCCCAAACCGAAAAAGCGGTCAAACAAGTGACCTAGAACATAAAAACACTGTCTGGGAAAAAAACATTGTGTGTGAAATAGAGAAAAGTAGAGAGCAAGGTCCGCACCAGGTGCGGAAGTTCTACCAAATAATCCGCAGTATGGGGCGGTACACACCACGCTGCACTTACTGCAAGGAAAAAGAGGGTCAACTGATCACCGATCCTGAAGGCATTTTGGAGCGATAGGAAGTGCACTTCAATGAATTGCTAAATGGTCAGCTCACAGAAGAATTGGAGGCTCCACCAATGCAAGATCAAGACCAACTGCTGCCGCCACCAAGCATTGAAGAAATACTAAAAGCCATAAGACAGCTCAAACCAAATAAAGCCCCTGGAGCTGATGGCATACCAACTGAGTTAATCAAAAAAGGAGGGACAGCGTTCCATCATGCAATTCATGAGATCGTGGTGCACTTATGGGAGCAAGGGGAGATGCCGGAAGATTGGCGATGTGGAATAATTTGCCCCATACATAAGAAGGGAGATATCACACTGTGCAGCAACTGTAGGGGTATAACATTGCTGAGCACCGCCTATTAGATACTCTCCACTATTCTACAAGATCGGATAGCCCCATACGCCAAAGTCATCATTGGTCAATATCGGTGTGGCTTCATCCCAGGCAAATCAGCGATTGATCAGATATTCACCCTTAGGCAGGCGATGGAAAAATGTCTGGAATTTAAGATTCCATTATATCATAGACTTGAAGGCCGCCTACGACCGCATAGCCAGGGTAGAACTATATAATGTGATGAGGGAATTCGGCATTCCAAACAAATTGATACGACTTTGTAGGTTGACAATGACCAACGTAACTAGTAAGTAAAAATAGCGGGATTGATGTCCAAACCAATAAATATCTTTAATGGACTCCGACAAGGGGATGGTCTGGCCTGCCTCCTCTTCAACGTGGCGTTGGAGAAAGGAATCCGTGACTCTGGCGTTACAAGTAGAGGGACTATTGTCACCACATCTAGCCAGATACTTGCCTACGCAGATGACATCGACATCATCGGTAGAACCGATTCGGGTGCACAGGACTCCTTCACCCAGATCGAGCAGGCGGCACAAAAACTGGGACTGCACATTAATGAGGGAAAAACCAAGTACATGGTGGCAACTTCTGCGAAGAGAAGACCTAACGTTGGTCAAACTATCAGGGTAGTGGAGCACGAATTTGAAGTAGTGCAATCCTTGAACTACCTTGGTTAATAGTATCAGCCGATAACAATATGGAAGAAGAAATACGCTATCCGCTGATTAAATCTAACAAAGCCTACTGCGGTCTATTAAGGCTTTTTAAATCCCGAAATTTATCCAGAACATCCAAGCTACTACTGTACAAGGCCACGCTCTTACCAGTACTCATGTATGGATCTGTGACCTAGGTGCTCAATAAAAGGCACTCTGAACTCTTAGCCGCGTTCGAGAGGAAGGTCTTAAGAAGAATTGTTGGCCCCTTATGTGAGGGATGCCGATTCCGGAGACGCTACAACCATGAGTTGTACGCGACCTACGCGATCTGAAGCAAATGTTGTAGAAAACTCCAGTGGGCGGGACACCTAGCTCGAATGAGCGAAAAGGAGCCTGCCCGGAAAGTCCTTTCTGGCTGGATGTATGGAAGGAGACAGCTCGACACACCTTATCTGCGATGGAGGGATGGCGTGGACCAGGCCGCCCAGAGCCTGGGAGTGCCAAACTGGGTGACATCGACTCGAAATCGGCACCGGTGGAGAGATTTGTTAAATAAGGCCAAAACCGGATCCCGGTTATATTGCCGATGTTGATGATGATGAAAGGACATTTTCGGATTAAAAAAACAAATATTGAATTCAACTTTATTGTCAGAAGAAGGAAACTGACAACAATGTTTTGGTTTGCATTTTATATATTGGATTAGGCATTATTGGCAGAAATATAAACGCAAAACTGTGAACGTTGCAAATAAAACTGAGATCTGTTTTTTATTTCCACATCAACCACAACTGGTGAAAATAGACAATTACAAATAACAACGCAACTAATCCATTTATCGCAGAACAGTGAAAAATAACGACTTATAACCGCGCGGTGTGATACATTTTACCATTTAACAGAACCCTATATTTAAGATCAACTATTCCTTATAATCCACTGCTGAAAAATCATAACGACTCAACCAAGGACCGGCACCCAAGGAAAACACTCAACCGCCAAAGGAAAATGATTGAAGATACATCCGAACCTAGGGAACCGTGAGTACGTACGTTGCCTTTTTTTAATTATTAATTTTTGTATGCACGCAAATTTAAAGTGGAACAGATGTCACGTGGCGATGTAATGTGGCATGTACATAAGTCGAGCATCTCCAAGTCTGCCCGAGTAATATTTTCTTATTTTGTTTCGGAACAATTCCTTGCCCTCTAGAAATTTGAAGTTAGATCAGCATTCACATGTTTGGAGTTCTTCTTCTAAGCAAATTGCCGACATACGGCATTCAGAGACGGACAATGCGCTTAATAGACAACACATCACATAGATAGTCGCATCAGAGACGAACCCTTTTCTCTTTTACAAATATTATCGCGGAATCCTTGGGGATCCGTGATAACAGTCCAAGAAATTTTATTTATTTGTGCACCACAAGGAATCAAATGGATCCCATCAATTTGCAATTCATCTCTCAGCGGCGGATATATTACCATCATCATCATCATCATCATCATCATCATCATCATCATCATCATCATCATCATCATCATCATCATCGGGACTACAACCGGGATCCGGTCTTGGCCTTATTTAGCAAGTCTCGAGGCTTGTTAAATTTTCCATAATAATTTGTTTTTACGGGGAAGGTTATTAGCCTTGCGCCAACCTTTTTCATGTTGTTACAGCATGGGGAAACGGTTGCACTTTCTTCCAGCACGACTTTTTTTTAATATAACGCGCGCACAAAGGGGGATTTTGGAGTAGCCTTAACTGTCAGAGTACAGTGCGAGCGGATGGAGAGGAAGTGGATAAGGAAAGGTTGTATCGATGTACGTGGGTATTAAATGCCTGAACATTACAACGACGAGGAAACACATGATCAGGCAGAGCATTCCACATTCGTGTGGTTCGGCTAAAGAATGACTCTCTATGTTTATTTGCGCACCTGAAGTTGACTTTCAACGTGAATTGATGCACATTCTCAGATTGACGGGTATCGCGGGAAAATGTCTGAAGAGGCGGAAGACATTCAGCAAGTTCAGTTGAACAACGACCATGATTATACCTGTAGAAAAGAGTCAGGCATGATACGTTTCCAGAGTGCTAACAGTTATCTAATAGAATTATCTCAGTGTGCTATCTCGGAAAAAATTTATAAAAAAACAACTTCGAGAGTAGAAAAACACTTTTTTTTCTGTTTCGGTTGCTTGTGTAATCTGCAGGGAGTCCTGTTGTGTGGAGTTCTCGGCAAAATCGTTGTCCCATTGTGGACGGTTAATTTCAAGAATATTTTTACTTCTCCCAGGAAAGGCGAACCTATAGCGCTGAGTCGGCGCCCTGAAATGCTATTTCTTTCTCGACCGGGTCCATCAGCCAAACTCCGAGTGATGCTCAAGGATTTTTCCCAACTATTTTACAGAGCCTATAGCTTAATGGGCTGGCATTTCACCGCGCTGGTGGGCCCAACCTACGTCTCAGTAATTGTACCGAACTGCACAATAGCAAGAGCCGTGAGTAGAACTTACGTTCGCGCAATCAAACTGAAAACACAACCTCCTCACCAATTCAGACATTGAGATGGCAAAGGATTGACAAAGTCCGAAATAAAAAATTTTAGCAGCATCTAAAGAGAGATGTTCCTTACGCGGGAATTTACCACCGTTTATTGGAAAAAAAAATCAATAAAAAATGGTCGACGTTTGAAAAATGTGACGTCAAATTTTTTCTAATTGGAGTTTTTGTGAAATTTTGGAGAATTATCACCTAAGATATGTGAATGACATAAAACGCAGCAAGATTTATTGAAATGAGTTAAGCGGATCTGAATATTATCAGTCCGCAGTTCTGAAAAAAAAAAGTTGAAAGTTTTTGTGCGTTCTAGTGCGACCGCTGAGTTTCAGATTGAACACGTATTAATACAATTGTAACGCATTTATGCCAAAGGTTTTTAAAACAAATTTAAGGAGGTACCTAAAAGTAAAAGACATTGAAAAATACAAAACAAAAAACGATTTTTGAAAATTCTACTTCCTACCAATCCCTTAAAAGAGTTCAGTTTCTTGTGTAACTTTGTGGGGGTCTCTTTTTATGCCATATGGCATCATATATTTCATGAACCACATGAGATTTCCGGTCGGAAATCAAAAATCGCATGTCTGGTTAGCAACAGCAAAAAGTGGGCAAGCGACGCTGTTGCTACATAGCGAAACGGCTTGGGTTATATCGAATTCTTTTAGTTTTGTTCCCACGCTGGTATTATCCCAAGCCATCGCGGCGTTCTTCGACCTTCACCAGACACGGCTATTCGCTGGGGATCAATAAACTCAGTGTCAGGTGAATAGTACAAAAAATATACTTTTCATCCCACCCCATTTCCCCTTCTCGGAGTGCATCTTTGGTTCTGCACTCTGAGAGTAATTAAATACGAAACTGGGTCATGCGGTCACCAGTTGGTTTCGCTTTCGTTGCATGCGAAAGCAAATCAAACCCGAAATAATCACGCCCTCCGTTTCAGTTTCCCATTCTCTCTAAGTCCATTGACAGTTGGGTAAATTCGCAAGAGTTTATTCACCTCGATGGGCGGGGAAATGGGAGAATGCGGATGAGTGTGCAATCAAGATTGGTTGATCGTGTGGGTAGAGTCAAGTCAGTCGAATTTTAACCACCACACACGTGCTATCAGTGCGAGTTTTACGAACGAGTCGTCAGTCAGGTTTTCCTTCTGTTTTATGAGGCGGTAAAGTCGAATTTAATTATCAAACCACACACACGAGTCGAGTTTTAAACACGGAGGTGCGCATACCCTTAAATCGAATACCGTCTCTACGCGAGTACAAACGATTTTCCTTCCTAGTTAAGCCCTTATTCCTTCGTGAATCCACTGTTCATCGTCCCACAAATAGTGCCTATTAAGTAATCAAAAAACAACGTTGTGTATATACTAAAGTTAACAAATAAGAGTGTTTCCTGTGCTGCTGATAAATAAAACAAACTCTGTAGTGTTAAGAACATACTGAGAGCATTAAAAATATCAAAACAATTCATTGGATAAGGTGTCGAAGTGCTCGTAGAAAATTTGTACATTGATTAAATTTTCTTTTACATTGTGATCAGGGATATTATGACATTTGTGTTTTAAGTAATAAAAGCCCACAACAATTTGGGGAATTTGTAAAAAAATAGATAAGAGAATACGTGAAAATAAAAAGAAAACAGTACACAACAAAACAACCCCAGCATTTTATTTTTCTCTTTTCTTGACCATTGGATTTTTGTGAACAATTTTCGGCGCAATCGTTGGGGATATTCGTGAACCTGTGCCCGTGCTGGCAACCCCACATCTACCCCCACAGCTTCCCTTGTTGTTATCGCACACCCTGTGCTTATCCTCCCTGTACTGATTAGGCAAGTATCGCGCGAGGAAGCATGAACCCCCAGAGGGACAAAAGGTAGTTAAAAAACTACCGAGAATAAAAACAAGTATTGTATTGTGCGATAATTAGACCTTAATAAATTATCCTTTACCGTCCGAGATTAATTAATTAACTCAGAAAATGGATTTAAAGTGATAAATATTTTACATAGAGTAACTTACCTGTTTGTGCATTTCCACATTAAGGCCATAGGACATTTCATAGTACTGTAAAGAGAAAAGCATAGTGTCCTGATTAAATACTAATTACTAATTAAAATACTTGTTTATTTCTATGCGCATACAATGTAAACGAAATTCTATAAATACACCATGAACCTATTCCGAACTCAATTTAAATTTGAGTCCATGGAAAAATAGTTGGTAACTTTTCAAGCTTGTCATTAACAATACTGACATTTGACGAAAGCATACAAATTACTCCGATTTCCAACGGTGCAGAAAGATAATTTCACCAAACAATTACGAACCTTTGAAAATCTGCGGTGAAACTAGAAAAACACCCCAAATCCCCACATACCACGACTCAACCAAACAATGCCAATGTAATCCACCTACCGAATATCTAACAAATTAAATGGCTACGACGTTGCGTTGACAATACTCTGCCCATCCTCAGTACTTCCCATCCTACTGATGTCATCAATTAACTGAAATCCCAGGATAAACTTAAAATGCTCCTTCACATACCACCGGCCCCAAGGCACACAGTCAAAATATAAAGCACACGAAACAAAGTAACGAAGTAAAAGAGGACTGGAGCACCATTAACCTTCAATACCGAAGGTAAAAGCAAAAACTCATCCTCATTGTCACAACTGGAACGAACCATAAAATGAACAGACTATAATGTAACATCTAACCAGCACAACCGCCACTAGCCCGAACGTTTCGCATCCTTGTCTGATAATATTCATCTCGACCCCCACCTAAAGTTATCACAAGGAATCTCAAAAACCTCAGTCGTTCCCTCAGCTCGTTTGGTTGCTTGTCACCGCACCCAGTCATTTCTGCTTCCTCGTTCGCCTCCACTAAGCCGTGAACTGTCTTCACTTCAGTCGCAGCTATAGCAAAATAGGATCCGAGGACCAAGCACAATGGCTGAAGTGTAATCAACAATTAAATTCAATTTAGTTACACACAAACTGGAAGCTCTGGACATTAAGAGCACGACATAGATACCTCGGAATTGGGGTAATGGCAAGGGCAAGTTTAGACAAATTGGCATGCCAGAGCAAGTTGGGGAGTATATAGATGGGATAGGCAAGAGAGTAAGGTGGACAGAATCGGTTAGGTAGGACAGGAAATAAGGTAGCGCGGCTGGGTAGTTAGGCAACCAAATAAATGTAGATGGGTGGATTGGTAGCCTTGTGCACATCAACTATTGCTGTTCTTTTACATACGACGGCGCCATCACTGGCTATTGTATTATCGTAGGATTACGATGTAAACATGAACCGGTTCAAAGTTATGTTGCCATCAGAGATGACTTTTGGAACAACAGAAAGAAAAGCTTATCCTGTACTTTGTTTTCAACGAACTGCGACATTTTCCTCAAAACCCTGCATGTGATAATTAATACATAGTTCGTCCAAAATATCAAACCAAAACAACTGCGTGGGTAGGTTTATTGGCTCCGAGGTTTTCGGAACCATTGACACCCAGGGAAAAGTATTCATAAACTATGGCCCCACATCCGCAGTATGTAGTTTCCTCTGGAAAGAATCAACACTTCTCTGAATGCACAAAAGACGAGAAAGTTGACAACATGTAAAACATGTAGTTCGTTAAGGTTTACTACTTGTATATAATTAAAAAGAGTGTCACTACTTAGTAAAAATTGAAATTACTTTTTGCCAACTCGATACCAAGCGAGAAACATTTTTGAACCTCACCACATTAATTGTCGCAACCCTAGTGTACTTTTTTTGTAATTGGAATGCATTTTTTTTAAAACGTATGCTCATTTTTCTTACATTGATTCACTTGATATAACTTGCCGGCCTGCTTTATAATTATATCGGTTATATTTTTCGTTCCTATATTGCTTTCCTCAAATGTCTACATTCTCAAACGGTTTCCTATCATTCGATATTCGGGGCATTTAGTAGGGCAGGTGCTACAATGGCATAGCACTTTTAGGGGCCGCTTTTGCTCTTACATTGTGGATCATAGCTTGCATCTGATTCCGCGGCGGTACTGGACTTTTGTGCAGAGTCGTTGCAATGATACGGGAGTTTCTCATCGAACAGTGCAACATTCCTAGCCTAAGGGGCAATTTTTCCTTTGTGTCCGTCCACATATCTAATTACAAATCCGCAATCCTTGCCTTAAATAAAACTCAGGTAATAATGAATACCGATATTTAGAATCCAAAACTGCCTATTTATAACTTAGAGTCTTTGTTCTTTGCACATGGTAGCTAGCAGATATATAAAAAAAAAGCTTATCAACTTCTGCTATTGTATGGAATCTGTTTCAATAAAAACTTTGCTTCTCATAAATACATTTTCATGTCCGTAAGCATATCTTTCATAAATGTTTTCTGCACGGAAGCGCGAACTTGAATAGAAACGCTTCTTTTAACGAATATAATCTTGATCCTATACCGCACCCTGAAATCGTTATTGCCGACGACTAGTATGCGCACGACTTCTCTATTCTAGCCAGACGAGTCCTGATGACGCCATTATGTTCAGTTCTATGCCGATTCAAAGAATTTAATTTAACTCGTAAATACGCCAACACGGGTACGAAACATATCCCACCCTGATAATTACACAGTCAAATTCCTTCGCCCTTGAGCGTTTTACACGACTGCATTATATCTAATAAACATCCTCTAACCAACAGCAGGTATTATTATTTATTGGCCTGTAGGAACCCGAAAGTTCATGACCTCACCGACTCGACTCCACCATCGTTCCCTGTCCCCTGCACTCTCCTTCCACGCTTCACCATTCGATCCGACCTCCTCAAGGTCAAACCTAACATTGTCCTCCCATCTCCGTCGTGGGCGTCCTGCCGGTCTCTTTCCCGTTGGTCTACCGTCAAGGATTCTACAAACGGTCCTATCGTTGCCCATTCGCGCCACGTGTCCGGCCCATCTTAATCTTCGCGACTTGATTACTCTCACTATTGTAGGTTTGCGATATAGCTCTTTCAATTCGTGGATATGGAGTTTCCTCCATTGTCCTGCCTCCTCGTCATATTTACCTCCAAAGATACCCCTCAAAACTTAATTCTCGAATACGTGGAATTTGTTTTCTTCCACACCAACAGCAGTGATAATGAAAAATCTCCTAACAGATTAGTCTAGCTTTCCGAGATAGCCAAGTAGCTAGGTCTACTATAAAGGACTTTATTAGAAAGTTAAATAGGTCTCTTTTTCCCAATAATTATGTTAATTATGGCGAGTCTTTCTTCTACACAGAGTAGCATCAAATCCAATCGAATATATGGTTCGATTTCGGATGTAGGGAGGTTATTAGAACAAAAGTGTCGAGCTTCCGGATGTATACATCGAACAACGGGAGGAGATTTACTACTAAAGCTACTGACATTTTATATATACTTATTCCTACCACTAGGGGTCAAATGACCCGTATTTTAAAACTTATATATACATATTTCCTTCTTTTTTTATTATTACACTTCTCTTGGGAGAGGCGCCAAGTCGTAGACCCGAGATGCCACGAAATAACTGTTGCAGTTCTTTTTGAACAATTGCCCCTAAGGAGTTTATTGGTCACTTCTTCGCGATATCAATCGCCTGGTTGCACGCGTTTCTGATTCCAACTAAATTCGTTCAGTTTCATTCCATCGGTGGGACTGGAGCGCCATTGCTTTAAAGCTCTATTTTTTTCCGCTGTAATCTGCTCGCTGCTAAGACTAATGGCCTTGCCCGGAAAAAACAAATCATTATGGAAAATTTAACGAGCCTCAGGACTTGCTAAATGAGGCCAAGACCGGATCCCGGTTGTAGTGCCGATGATGATGATGATGATAATCTGCTCACATTTTTTATCGAACAAAGGTTTATCAGATGAATTTAGTTTGATGAATTGCGGAATGTAAATCCCCATCCTGAGCAGAATAATCTCTGCGGCCAACTGCGCGCATGCGTTAATATCGGAGTCTTCAAAGCACACCTCCGACCATGGAAAGAACGCGAAGAAATCTCGCAAATTGTCCCAGTTAGCAGCCCCATACCTCCATACATGGCGAAGCCGCTTAAGCCGGTTATTCGCTTGAAATGAAAGTGGTTGCGCGACCGACACCAAGCTGTGATCTGAGTTTCCCAGTGGCGCAGCAACTTTCACGGTATAAACGCTCAGCTCGGATGTCAAAAAAAGATCCAGGGTGTTCGCATAATCACCTCGGGTATCCGGCACTCGCGTAGGATCCTCCACGAACTGAGCCAAGTTGTGGCTAACAGCGAACATCTCCGCCAGCCTCCCAGCCTCGTCGGTTCTGTTGGAGTGCACCAACCAGCCGGAATTGTGTACATTAAAATGGCCAAGGACGTTGAATTCAAAAATAGATGCAGGGTGTTCGCATAATTACTACGGGCATCCGGCACCCGCGTAGGTTCCTCCATGAGTTGGGTCAAATTGCGGCTAACAGCGAACATCTCTGCTAGCCTCCCAGCCTCATCGGTCCTGTTAGAATGTCGTCAAGGACGACAGTTTCAGAAGCCGGGTAGTTGATCTGTATCCAGTAGACGGTACGTGAAAGATGTTCGAAAAGTGTTATAGCGTTTGAAATAATAGTGAAGAAGATCGTGTGATTCGAACTGACGTTATGACAGTTTGAATCACGAAAAAATTTTACCTAAGCGTTACCCATCAGGCTACTGACCGTGTTTAGAATTTGATTTCCAAACTCGACTATACTCCACCGATGTGAATTATTTTTGTTATCGCTTGGTATACGGTTCTGATGTATTTTTCTTATTCGATTTTTCGTTCGTGTTCTTCACTATTTTTACTTGTGAATTGTGTGTATCTGTTAGAGTCGCCACAGTGTCGCTGGTCGATCGTTATTCGCGGAGCGGTAAAGACAACAAAGAAATTTAACCGAGTTCCCTAGCACAACCTTCAACCACATGATGTCCATGTTATTGGGTTCTAACGCCTCCATTCTTTGGCAAGCCAGATCGGACCGCGTGAAGACGCAGACTCCACACTCAAAACGCAATCTCGAATGTAAGTCGTATCCTGAGCAACGAAGATATGTCGAATCAGTTTCATCACAGCCCTTTTGTCAAAATTGCATTCATATGCATTGGACAATTCTCTGATCCAATGGATAAGAGACTATCTCTCTGACCGTTCAATCCAAGTGGTTCTTGATGGTGTCAAATCTGTCTCCCATCAAATGAATGCAGGTGTTCCTCAGGGTTCGCTACTCTCACCCACTCTCCCCCTGATCTTTATAAATAATCTCTCGTCAATTACTCAACCCAATTCACTCGTTTGTTGATGATAGCACGTTGAGTTTCTCATAACAGGTCAATTGAAAAGTCCCCGGCCCGGCACATAGATGGCGGCACTAGACTTAAATCCATATGATTTGTAGTTAGCCCTAACCTTCAAAAGACGCGTGTATAAATTTGACAGATGTCGGACCATTAGTTTGTGAATTATAGTATTTTGAGTGAAGCAACTTCTGTTATTGTGAAAAAATGGATAAAAAGGAATTTCGCGTGTTGATAAAATATTGCTTTTTGTAGGGAAAATATACTGTTGAAGCAAAAACTTGGCTTGATGACGAGTTTCCAGACGCCGCCTCAGGAAAATCAACCATCAAGGATTGGTATGCTAAGTTTAGACGTGGTGAAATGAGCACCGAAGACGGTGAACGCAGTGGACGCCCAAAAGAGGTTGTTACCGACGAAAACATTAGAAAAATCCACAAAATGATTTTGAATGACCGTAAATTGAAATTGAATGAAATAGCAGGCACTCTAAAGATATCAACTGAACGTGTACATCATATCATTCACGAATATTTGGGTATGAGAAAGCTCTGTGCAAAGTGGATGCCGCGCGAGCTCACTTTTGACCAAAAACAACGACGAGTTGATGATTCGGAGCAGTGTTTGGAGATGATCAAGCGTAATAAACCCGAGTTTTTGCGTAGATATGTGACAATGGATGAAGCATGGCTCCATCATTTCACTCCGAAGTCCAATCGACAGTCATCCGAGTGGACTGCACACGATGAACCCGTCCCAAAGCGTGGAAAACCGCAACAGTCGGCTGGCAAGGTTATGGCGTCTGTATTTTGGGATGCGCGCGTAATAATTTTCATTGACTATCTTGAAAAAGGAAGGACCATCAACAGCGACTATTACACAGCGTTATTGGACCGTTTGAAGGACGAAATCGCCAAAAAACGACCGCATTTGAAGAAAAAGAAAGTGCTGCTTCACCAAGACAATGCACCGTGTCACAAGTCAGTGAAAGCGATGGCAAAAATCCATGAATTGGGCTTCGAATTGCTTCCGCATCCACCGTATTCTCCAGACCTGGCCCCCAGCGACTATTTCCTGTTCTCAGATCTCAAAAGAATGCTCGCTGGGAGGAAATTTTCGTCGAATGAAGAGGTGATCGCCGAAACTGAGGCCTATTTTGAAGCAAAGGACAAATCGTACAAAAAAAAGGTATCGAAAAGTTGGAGGGTCACTATAATCAGTGTATCACCCTCGAAGGGAATTATGTTGAATAAAAAAAACGAATTTTACCAAAAAAATGTGTTTTACTATGGAAGGCCGGGGACTTTTCGATTGACCTGTTACTCATACGAACACTCTCGTCCAAACTCTTCGAACGTCACTAATAACCAGTAACTTATGCTTGATAGATTGAAGTTAGACCTCAACAAGATATATCAGTGGGGATTATCTAACTAATTATTTGCTCCTCGATAGTATAGTGGTTAGTATACCCGCCAGTCCTGCGGGAGACCAGGGTTCGACTCCCCGTCGGGGATCCTCTGGCGCAAGACTAATGACCTTGCCCGGAAAAAAACAAATCATTATGAAAGATTTAGCAAGCCTCAGGACTTGCTAAATAAGGCCAAGACCGGCTCCCGGTTGTAGTGCCGATGATGGTGATGATGATTAACCCAGTAGAATTCAATGCCCAAAAAACTCAGTGCTGTCTCTTGTCGTCAAAGGTGAGCCCCAAGTAAATATACTGTCCATGAACGGCACTTGCATCAACGAAGCCTAGCAGTCCTCGGAACTCGAATTAATTCGACTCTTAATTGGAATGACCACATATTTGAAGCTGCGAAAAGTGCAGCCAAATGTATGGGGTTCCTTAAGAGATGCAAAAGATACTTCACTCCATCCAACCTGGCCAACCTGTGTTCCACCCCTACAGACATTTTACCGCGAATCCCGCCAATCTGTGAATGCGCATCAGTTCCCGTTGAAAACGGACTTTAGGTGCACAAACAAACATAGAGAGTCATTCTTTAGCCGAACCACACGAATATGGAATGTTCTGCCTGATCATGTGTTTCCTGGCCTTTGTGATGTCCAGACATTCAAGACCAATATACATCGACACCTCCTTTCCTTATCCACTTCCTCTCCATCCGCTCGCACTGTGCTCTGACATTTAAGGGTATTTCAAAATCCCCTTTTGTGTGCACGTTAGTGTAAAAAAAAAAAAAAAAAAAAAAAGTTGACGTATCGACCTGGGTCTCAGTAAGGGTATCGGGTTTCGCTGTTTGCAAATATTAGTGGACGGCGTTTACATTCGTATTGGTGAAATCGACGCCCCTAATGTTACAAAATGCCTTTACCAGTCGAGCGTCGACAGAGCCTCGAGAGCGAACCCGATTATGCGATGACGAATTGCTTAAAGTTCTGTTATTTATCATAATATTTGCATGATGTTCCCTCTGACATAGTCCCTCCCGGAGATCCGAATGGGAAACTGGTTTAGCTCCGGAATTCTTTATCTCAGAATATATTTTAACATTTAAAGCATGTAATAGCTCTTAGTACAATTTAGTGTATAAATAAAACATTTTTTCCATCAATCCATCTTTATTTTATATATATATATATTATATTATAATAACTTATGCTTGGATTAAGCCTAATAAATAAATTAAATTAAATTATTTATTAAATTGTGAGAAACAAAAAATTAAACACCTTTACTGCACGGGTGATTTGACCCGTGCGTGGTAGGTTTAGTGTTGAGTACAAAAAATTGGTGTAATACGTACAATCAACAGGCAACGTCCTTATCCGACCAGAAACTAAGACAAAAGATACTATTTTTGAGAATTTATGAAGAACATCAAAACCTGTATCTATGCAATCATTCATCGCTCCCAGATGATTACGATCCCGTAATCAACGCAATAGAGAAGGCGCATTTTCTGAATATTTCGCAAGCAACTCAAAGCTATCGCGTGCCACATCAACTTTGCTTCTAGTTGAGCATGCACAACACGCCGTTTGCCAGAATCGTTTTAGACCTCGTTGCCAGAATCGTTTTGGACCTCGTTGCCACTCAAAGAGGTGAGCATTAACAAACCCATGGGTCCGGGTGGCTTTTGCTTACTTTGGGATGTGTATATCCCAAACCCGAACAAGTTGAGTATGCATAAATGTCCATACCCACTTTTGTATTTCTTATTGGCAACTTTTCTAGACATCTGCTTATTTTATGTATCTATTTGTCTGGACTTGATGACTTTGTTACCTGTTCATGCAGTTCAGGTTTTATCCATTCTTACAGGATTACCCAGAAATATTTTGATCAGTTGAACAACCAAGAATTGACGAACACAGGGGAATTCACGTGAAGTGAAATTCATTATTGTGGGGGGTGGTATGGTTGTGGGGTACGGTGGTGGTGGCACCAGCATGGGTGCGAGTTCTACTCCGTCCCCATCACTAATCGAATGTTCAGCCGCGGGAAAGTAAACTTGAAAAGCACAAACCGAACTCGACGACGCAACGTCCACACCAGGAGTAAGTGTGAACACAAGTTGTCCTTAATTGATTTTTAATTTATTTTACTTTCATTAATCACTAATTTAAAAAACACGTTAAGTAAACGATTAGAGTTATCTCGTAGTTAAAACTGTCTAGCACCAACTGTCCCATCTCTAAACGTTATCACAAAACAACAGGTGCTGAAAGCACCGTATACAAAAAGTCAAAAACTGTGTGAGCACCGTACAGTAGTAAAAACAAGCACTGTGTGTAAACAGTAACATGGAAAACGTCACATGAATAGACAATTTTGTTTTTGTCTATTCAGCAATAGGTGGCGTTCCGTGTGGTATGTTTTTCCGGAATGGTATAATGTGATACATGTTGCGGAACTGCAACACTGTTCCTTGCCATCATTAAATATGTTCATGTTTTTATACTTTACTTAAACTACGTTTCCACGAGCGCTTAATTTTTGGGTTAACTTCCACAACGTAATTTCGCAAATCGATTTCAATTAACACGAATGAGGACTTTGGGTATGTACGCGACTCCGTGCCCACCGGAGAGTGGGAGTTCGTGCGACCAGCATGGTCGGCGGATGAAATTCGACTCAGCGTTGCTCTGCTCGATGCAGAGCCACTTCGCAACCGGGGGTGAGTTTTCTCGAGAGAGAAGGTGATCCTCTCGTGGTGAAAACGAGGAAAGAGGATCTCACTGGTGAGGTCCTGTAGTGGTGTGCGTGAAGTCGATCGTTGAGATCAGATTGTTTACATAACGCTTGCAGGTCAAAAGCGAACCGAAACCTAGACAAGGGATACAGACAAAGAAAGAAGCGACCTAATGCATCGTCCGATAATGAGGGTCAGCTGAGTAAATATCAGCCACTCATTAGATGCTAAAAGGGATTGAAATAATAGAGATCGTATATCGTATTTCTGCCAACTGGAAGAATCGGATTCGTTTGTTTGCATATGTTTATGCTATTGAATCCAATCCGACGGCTAAGCGCGACGTCGGTGATTGTTTGAAGATTCAAACAAAGAAATATTTCAGCGAGAAGTACTTGCAGCTGTATCGATAGTTGCAAGTCATTGCGAAGCATTTCAGATGATTACACAATGGCGACTTGTATATACCATCTGTGTCAATTGAACATGGCATCTATGGCGACGCCAGGATCGGACTCTAGTGTGAATATCTACACTAATTGGAAATTCGGTTCCTGGTCGCTAATGCAGAGATGCATTGATATATGTGTGAATGCCCTTGAAGGAAAAATCCTTTACAGGAATTTCCCGATAATTCGTTGTATGCATTAATGTCCTTGAAAAAGGAAAATGTCTTCAGGTGCCTATGCAAATGCATTGGCGGGAAACAATGGGAGTTGGGTTGTAATAATGGGGGTTCTGCCTGATAAGTTAAGAAAGAAATCTTACGGAGAATTGTATGCGAAGAGATGCATGAAAGGCAAGTTTTCTTTTCCAGGGGCTTTTTTAGATTACAGATTTGATCTCTTTAATTGCGTGAAGCATTTAAGATGCTAATGCGATTGTATTAGTGTAATTAGGAGATTGGGTGAAAGTTATGGGGGTTTTTTAGGAAGGCGAACCGTGGGGTTTGGCGGAACCGCCACAGGGTATTTGAGAGTGGCAGTTTTACGTTTAATACTTCCGTGAAAGGTTGCCCTTTATACATCAAAAACGGTCGACAGATTTTGGCACCCAACTCAGTTGTCAACATGGCCTGCCCATGGAGTTGACGATTTAATGGCTAAGATGGCATCTCTTTTGCCCCTCAATTTTTTTGTTTGACAATGGCAACACGTTGAGTTTCTCGTACACACTCGAACATGCCCAACCAATTCCTTAGAATCAATTAGCAGGATATGCACAACTCATTGAATTCCGACCTCACCAACAGTCAGAAATGTTAATTTAACTGAGTAGGCGTCGACATCCCAACGTTTCCTCTTGTCGTCAAAGACGAAACCCAACGTTGATGAACGACACTTACACCGTCGAATACAACGAACTTCATTCTTTGCACTCGAATTAATTGAATAAGTTCTTTTGACCCCACCTTACTTTCCTCCATGTACCTATTTGACACTATCTCTAATTTCACGGACGTGCTGGACTTTTTGATTCTGGACATTGGAGGCCCCTTTAGGATCTGCACATTATAAAAACACAGAAAAAATTTTATAATTCTGGTGTCTTAGAGTTCGCACAAAGTTTGAGCTTTCCACCATTTGTGGGGTAAAATGTTGCCAACAAAAAAAAAAAAAAAAAAAAAAAAGGACAAGAGCCCAGCCGACAGTTGGGTGAGAAAAATTGACACTACATGGAAGAGAGAGATGTTTACTGCCTGAGTCATTTCTTGGTCATGTAATTTCCCGTTCTGGTGATCAGAATTGGTTGCCTAGATTATGCGATATAACGCCGTTGGACCTTTTTCCTCAGGCTTTTTGAAGTCTAGGACTTATAACAACAAGCCCCCGACCTCACGCAGGTTATAAACGAAACTCAGCTTCTTTTTGCAAAAGGGCCATGAAAAATATGAACTACATTATGTCCCACTAAAGCCGTGGAAACCATTGGCCGATATGGTGCTCCCCATAAAACTCTAAACTGACTTAAGCCGTTATGACTTAATAAAAATTTTACAATTTATAAATGGAAACATTGCGTGTTCTATCAAAATGACTTCTCGCGTGAATTTTGAGACATCTGCAACATACTTCAAATTATATAACAACCGTGCGGGCGACTCGTGGACATACTTGGCTTTATTTCCACTTTTTACGTACTTTGTTTTACTAGGACGTTTAATACAACGGGTGTAGAACCGCGCCTAGATCCTGTCGTAATTCTCTGAGTTAGTTACATGTACTTTAATGTCTGTGCTTCACTGTCGACCGACTTTTTACCCTCTACTGCCACTACTAATAGCTCACATTGAAAACACTCGGCATGCCTAAGGCTCATCCAGAAATACACAAATGTCATCACTGGATAGCAAGTTGCTATAGAAGCTTCGGCGATAAAGTCGGAATCAGCTATAAACACCCCGAAACGGCAGCATTCAAAATGAATTAAAAGAGAAATAAATATAAAGAACCGAACGAACGAAATCGATGTCTACCCAGTATCTGCCTAAAGCTGAATAAACCTTTTAGGTTTTGGGAAAAACCTGGTGTCCGTCACGGTGATCAATGTGGCAGTAACAACTGAAACCCAACATGCCAAGCTAAACAATAGGTGAATAGCAGCCGAACGACAGACGAACTTCCCTAACAGCATATTTGATCCTTTTTTATTCTTCTGTGTTAAATGTTTGCTATCCTGCGGGAGCACGAAAAGCGAATTGTGCCGAACCGCATAGTCACGCAAGTCCTGCCTATCAGGAGTACAACAGGAAAGGAAAGCACATCACTTTGAGTGGGCTTATGTTTTTTTTGTGTGTTCTGCATCTTCCCAGATTTTAATGGACTTCCAACTTTTGCGTCTCTATTTGTTGGCGTCTTTCTTATTTCATATATTGCTACTGTTATGTTACACTAGTTGTATGCAGAGTGGTTTGATTTCAGCATGTGGCTACGTCGAGTCCCTTAAGCACGAGGACGTTGGTACGTTGGTTGGAATACACATATAACTTAAAATGCCATACTTCCTGGTGCTGCTGTTTCTACCCTAGTGTTTATATTTGTATAGACAGTGTTTGTATAATAGAGGAATGAAATGATAAAAAAACACACCAACAGACACGACGGGGAAAGAAAAGACAAGAGCGACCACAAAATAAACACGGGAAACACATTCAATCGGGGGTGGACTCGCTCCTCCACCATTTCACAGAATAACATTGCCGAAGAGGATTGCCATGAGAGGATAAATGTTGATAATCTTGAAGTTTGCTCTTTTATCGCGAGTCTTTTTGTACTTTACTGCACCATCCAGCACCCACATCTACTACACCCCTCGGTTTCCTTTTAAAACAGTTGTCACGAATACATTGGTTGATAGGCGATGACAAAAGTATCCCATCACAATATCGAGCTATCTTTCGTGCCTTGAAAGATAATTTTAGAGCGAAGTGTTAGCTGCAAGAATAAAAGAAGAGCTTTTTGGTATGTCTTAGGTCTTTTGTTTGTTTGTCTATTGGTTACGTAGTTCATTTACACAGAGGAATATTTTTAGCGCCTAGTCGTCCTGCATTATCTACATTTGGAGTATTACCACCCACTACGAGGGCAGGTCAATAAGTCTTTAGAAAATGAGGACGATTTTCTCTTATTTTCACATTTAGCTGACCTAATAATGACGCATAATACTGTCCAGTTATCGTCCGTCCCTTTTCCAAATAGTCAATGATGATAGTTTAACGGGGCTACCACCCCATTTATTGGCAAGCAACATAATTACCTACAACTAAAGTATATATATATATATATAAGTTACAAATTACAGAACGTAAGAACTTTATTCTAACAATTAACTACATAAGCTCTAGTATCAATCACTCCTTTATCCCGCTTTACTACATTAACTACATAAGCTCTAGTATCAATCAATCCTCTATCTCGCTTTACGCGGAAGATACCAAACTTTTCAAGACAATCCCCTCTCCCCTAGACCCCTCACTTCTTCAATCTGATCTTGACAGCTTTTCGATTTGGTGCTAAAACAACTGCCTAGAACTGAATATCGCCAAATGCCACACAATTACCTTCTCTCGGAAACGCTCCCCCACCCAGCCCAGGTTATAGTAAAGTGTAGAAGCGCCACTTAAGATTGGTGGTGAGAATGGTTTAGGGGGCGGTGCTAGAGAGGATGGGTAGAGAGGTCGAAGTCAAACAAGGTGGAATTGGAGTTGACATTTCTCAGCATCCGCGAAAGGGATTCGTTGAGACCATAAGAGGTCCAGTGAGGGGGAATGTAGAGAAACCGGGTACCACGCGTATGTCGAGGGTTTGCGTACAAAGGAATTAAGTTAAGGAGGTAGGCGCAGTCGACCGAGCCGGAGAGGTCCCGTTGAATGGACATCATGTCAGCCACGACCCTATGCTCTTCAAGGGTCGTGGCTGACATCCATGCTAGTCCTCTGAGAGCGAACCGAAGGAAGCGACGTTGGATACGTTCGATTCTACAGATATGGATCTTGTGATAAGGAGACCATACCCGGCTAGCATATTCAAGCAGTGGACGGACTAGGGTAAGGTAGAGGGATCGAGTAATGTAAGGGTCGGAGAATTTCTTAGACCATCGTTTCACGAATCCGAGGGCAGAACTGGTTTTCCTGATCATCTCATCAATGTGAGAGAGGAGGTGTAGCTCCCTGTCGTAGAGGATCCCAAAATCTCGAATATATTGGACAATGGTCAGGGTTTGATTATGAAGGGTACGTGAGGATGAGTGAATACGCTTACGGGAAAAGGTTATAGATTGACATTTGTCAATCATCCGTTTTAAGGGCGGAGTCTGCGTCTTCGCGCGGTCCGATCTGGATTGCCAGAGGATGGAGGCATTGGAACCCAAATAATATGGACATCATATGGTTGAGGGTCATGCTGAGGAATTCCGTTAAATTTCTTTGTTGTCTTTACCGCTCCCCGAATGACGATCCACTGGCGACATTTTTCGAACATCTTTCACATACCGTCGGCTGGATACAGATCAACCACCAAGCTTCTGGAATTGTTGTCCTTGGCGATTTTAATGTGTACAATTCCGGCTGGTTGTTACATTCTAACAGAACCGACGAGGCTGGTAGGCTGGCGGAGATGTTTGCTGTAAGCCACAATTTGACCCAACACGTAGGGGAGCCGACGCGAGTGCCGGATGCCCGAGGCGATTATGCGGACACCCTGGATCTGTTTTTGACGTCGAACCGAGTATTTATACCGTAGAGGTTTCTGCGCCACTGGGAAAATCAGATCACTGCTTGGTATCTGTCGCGCGAGCACTTGCATATCAAGCGAATAATCGACTTAGGAAGCTTCGCCATGTATGGAAGTATGGGGCTGCTAATTGGGACGATTTGCGAGATTTCTTCGCATCCTTTCCATGGTCCGAGGTGTGCTTCGGAAACTTTGATGTTAACGCTTGCGCGGAGTCGGTTATAAGAGATTATTCTTCTCGGGATGGAGACGTATATTCCACATTCCATCAAACGAAGTTCAGCTGATAAACCTTGGTTTGATAAAAAATGCGAGCTGATTACAGCGGCAAAAAATAGAGCTTTTAAGCAATGGCGCTCCAATCCCACCGATCTTAACAGGACGAATTTTGTTAGAATCAGAAACGCGTGCAACCAGGCGATTGATACCGCGAAGAAGGCTCACAACGACAGGGTGATCAATAAGCTCCTTCGGTGCCCAACTGGTTCGCGCTCCTTCTGGTCAATGGCAAAAGTTGTCCGCGGTAACTTCGCATCCTCTTTTTTCCCTCCGTTGGCGAAAGACAGCGGGACGTTAGTCGGACGAATTCAAAGGATAAAGCTAATGTGTTCGCGAATTTATTTTCCGCGAATTGAAACCTCGATGCCGGCCTTTTGGAGACACCTGTGGTCGCGCCGGTACGGACTTCCATGCGGGATGTGAGATTTCGTCCGCGCACTATTCAACGCATTCTACGTGAACTGGATTGTAGGAAGGCAACCGGCCCGGACGGAATACCAGCAATAGTCCTTAAGAACTGTGCTCCAGAACTCTCGCCGGTTCTTGGCAGACTCTTCCTCTTATCTTTTGCACAGAGGACATTTCCTACCTGCTGAAAAGACGCTTGAGTTCAGCCAATCCCAAAGACGGGAAATAACTGTCTCCCACAAAATTACCGTCCGATAGCATTACTGTCTATTTTATCTAAGGTAATGGAAAAAGTCATCAATACAGAGTTAGTTAAGTATTTGGAGTGCAACGGACTTCTGAATGATCGTCAATACGGATTCCGTGGCAGGCGGTCCACGGGAAACATTTTGACACTTAACCGATATATGGACATCTGCGATTGAACGGCAGGGTGAGTCAAGGGCGATCGCATTGGGTATCTCCAAGGCTTTTGACCGCGTCTGGCACGGGGCATTGCTGAGCAAACTTCGTTCATATGGACTTTCCCAACAGCTTTGCGACTGGACGAGGAGCTTTCTCGAGAATCTATCGATCCTGGTTGTGGTACACGGCGAGTGTTCGGATCTGTATCCTGTTAATTCGGATGTGCCCCAAGGTTCTGTTTTGGCTCCAACCTTATTCTTGCTCCACATAAATGATTTGTTGGAGACAACGGATAACAAAGTGTTCAGTTTTGCGGATGATAGTACGCTTGTTTCCTCCTTTTCGAGTGATCGGCCGATTGGTGCATCAACGTCGCATCAGCTGAGATGTAGACAGATTAACTCTGAATCAGGATCTAGATAAGGTCCTGCAGTGGGGAAGGGCCAATCTCGTCGGCTTCAATGCAGCGAAGACACAATATACAACATTCACAAAGACAAGTGGATCATCGGTTCCACAGCTGATGATGAATAGCCGGGCCCTCGAGGCTGGGGAAAGTTTGAAATTGCTCGGCGTCACGGTCTGTGGGAATGTATCATGGCATAAACACGTGTCGAGTATCGCCAGGTCAGCCTCAGGAAAACTGAGATCTTTTTAGAGCCAAGAAATATTTTACTCCGGCTCAACTTCTTCTCCTATATAAATCCCAAATTAGACCCGCGCTCGAATATTGCTCTCATGTTTGGAGCTCGGCTCCTAAGCATACCCTCGACGTACTTGAGAGCATAGATAGACGAGCGATCCGCCTGATCGGGGACTCGGCGCTGACACCGGGACTACAGCCGCTATCACATCGAATGCACGTAGCCGACCTCTGTCTGTTTTACAGATATTATCACGGGTACTGTTCTTCGAAGATTCGTGGTATTGTCGCACGCAATTCGGTTTACATACGCTCCACAAGACAATCCGACGGATCGCACCAGTTTGCGGTTCATCTCCCGACGGCGCAAGCATCCCTGCATCAGAACTCGTTCAGTTACAGAGCGGGGAAGCTGTGGAACTCCCTTCCCACGCGAGTGATCCCGGAGCGTTACAACCTGCAACTGTTCAAAAAGAACTGCAACAGTTATTTGGTGGCATCTCGGGGCGCCCACTCGGCGCTATAGGTTCGCCTCTCCAGAGAGAAGTCTAATAAAAAAAAAAAAAAAGACAACAAGCAACTTTGTCCTTAGCACATTAATGGTGGTAGGCATAGGTTTATCGATTCCGATGATTCTTGGGCGATCGAGACTCCCCCTTTAGTCCCTTTTTACGGACAGCCAGTCCGTGTGTATATTGTAACGATCTATTACACAAATTGGTCCAAGGATTTTTCTTGTCGAATTGCACTCAACAAAGCTGGTTCGAGAAAGTCTCAGTAAGTGGTCTTGGCCAAGACCCTTCTCCTACTTATTGGGTCTGATTAAGTATTTTATACAAAGGTACGTGCATAGAATTCTTGACGGTAAGCCAACGGGAAAGAGACCGACAGGACGGCCGCGACGGAGATGGGAGGACAATGTTAGGTTTGACCTCGAGGAGATCGGATCGGATGGTCGAACGCGGAGGGAGAATGCACAGGACAGGGAACAATGGCGGAGTCGAGTCGGTGAGGTCATGAACTTTCGGGTTCCTACAGGCCAATAAATAGAATAGAATAGAACACAAAGGTATACAAATCATCATCATCATCATCGGCAGTACAACCGGGAACCGGTCTTGGCCTTATTTAGCAAGTCCTGAGGCTTGTTAAATTTTCCATAATGATTTGTGTTTTTTTTTGGGCAAGGTTTGTCTTGGGCCGGATACCCTGGTTTATTTATTTAGCGTTTACTATCCTTCAAAAACTAATTATATCGTGATTATCAAATAGATAAGAGCACTAGCTACAAGTGGTTACGCTTTTTCTATTCCGGTTATCTTTTGGCATATGATACAAAAATACAATTAAATTCTTCATCAAGAAAGACGTGTCTGAAAACAGTCCATTGATTCATAATAAAGATATAACGGATGAATATCAATAGATACTCCCAACCCAAGCAGTGTGACCTGAAATGACAACAGCAGCGTTGAGGGTGGAAGTAGTCCGTAGAAGTACAAATCCCCAAAAGCCTAAGACCATAATATCGTTGATTTTCTATTTCGAACCATGGTTTTAGTTTAAAACCCTCGGATTCAGCTCACCACTGGTCCACATACTTGGTCACAGAACAGGATGAGATGAGATCGGAGGCTGGAAATAGCAACAACAGCGCAAGCTCAATAGGAGAATGGACGATAACAAAATTTCATGTTGAGGAATATCAGTTCGCCCAGCAGACAACCATGATGAAGGATGTAATCTCGTATTAAACTGACACTCTATGCCAAGTCTGAGTACTCTTCACCAAGTACAAAATAGAATACCCTGTGATGGACTACAACAGAGTCACAGCCATTCACAATCAACTAGCACAATTCTGCACACGATAACCGTCATCAAAAAACACTCGTCCAGAATGTCTCAAAAACCGACGAACTGACTGTGAGGTAACTCATACCTGAATTTAATTTGCCCCGAATAAAGTGGGAAGCAACAAATAGCTAACCATCCAGATAGGGAGGAATCAACCAACAAAGTAACCGACTGGTACGGATAGTTATGCATGTACCATGCCCAACACAGACTGCGGTTATCCAAAATAATAGAGAAACCTTTTACAGTTTTATTTGTTCTATTATCAGAGCGGTGAGCTGTTGCAAGATGTCACAGTGGGATACTGGGGAGCTTAAAATGAAGCAAAATAGCAACAGAAATCCCATTCATACGGTCCTCTGCCAACAAACCCGTCTGCACACACCTTTGTCCTCCACTTTCATCCTGTTTTCATAGCTGACCGAAAAAGGAACAACCTAAGCTGAACACACTTGTCGAAAACTCCTAGACTCCAACCCTTTCGAAAACCCCCTACATATCTATAACTCTTATAATTCCTGCGTCTCTTGCTGATCCCAATAGTGCATCATTCTGTTTGGAAACCCAATAGGAAATTATAAACTTCTACAGGACATGCATAGTGCAATTCAGAGGAAGTAAAGGAAACGAAGATGCACAGAAACCAAAAAGGAGATCTACGTTAACGGCGTTACTACATCAAGTATAAGCACTAGAGACTCCAGCAGTAACGATGGCCTAGGGATAGTGTCAAGCATTAAAAAGGGGTAGGTACACAAAATCCATCCACAGGCTTTTGGATGAAATAAATTCGTTCCAAAAGGGAGGCAAGAGTGTAATTGCAAATAATCAAAGGATCTGGTGTTGATATGGCACACACAAACATGCCGTGGGGTGTGTTCAATATACTGACGAATATAAGTAAGTAAAAAAGTGGTTTTTGATGCTGCATATTCCATCATAACAGAATCGACCGTTTACTTTGCAGCGAATTTAATTTGTACCCACCACTCATGACTGCGAAGTTTGAGACGGTATAAATTAGTCATTTCAAATTCCAAACTGCTACTGGCTTCTGTGGACCACTTATCTAAAACCGTTTAAACATTTTACATATATGGGCCTTCCACTTCATTGAACCAATCCTCGGCTTTGACTTCAGCGTATCTTTTACATTCGAATTCATTAAATGGAAACGTAATATAAGTCATACGACATATATATCTATAAAAGTACTTTTAATCATATAAGCTTCCTTTCGGTCCAAGATTAAAATCCTTTGACCGTACTCGTAGTGCTTCTGATTATGTACTCATTCCTAGGAATGACACAACCTGCGTTTAATTCATTTTGCAAAGAAACGGTGTTTAATAATCTACTTATATGGTGTTGTGGCGTATCTAACAGATACACACACAATATGCAAGCAAGCAAATAGTGAAGCACACCGAAAGGAAATTCGAATAAGCAAAACGCATCAGAGCCGTATACCATAGCGATAACATAACAATTCCACATCAGTTGAGTGTACTTGAGTTTATAAACCGAATTCTTACACGCGGCCTGATGTGTTGAGCATTGGTTAAATTTTTAGTCATTCTAACCGTCATAGCGTCAGTTCGAATCACACATTCTTCACTATCATCGTTAACGCTATAGTCTTCCAGAACCGAGCAGAGACCATAAAAGCCTTTGAAGATTTCATTACCTCAAAAAGCGTTGGTTATATATTTTAGTGATTCTAACCGTGATAGCGTCGGTTCGAATCACACGCTCATCACTATCCTCGCAAACGCTACAGTGCGTTACAGCTTGCTTAGTTCCAATACCTCTTGAAATGAACTCCGGGTTTGGCAGTTTGATAACTTTTTACAGCCACAATTAGTAGGTTTATAGTCCAACCGCAACAGTAGCATAGCGTTCCCAGTCAGTGAAACTACAGACACACAACTTGTGCTGTACGTTGATTCACATTAAAATCTAATTCACACGTGGAACCATTCTTCAGTCGAACAACACGAGAATGGACAACGCGACGTAAGGTTGCGCCCTCGCCCACGATTGTAAAATACAGGCATTCAAGACCAATTTGTGATGTCCTCTAATGCGTTAAGTATATACACACAGTTGAGTCAGCTTATCGTAAAACGCGAATATATGCCTAGTTGTGGCCAAGTTGTGTGCGGAGAAGTATCTCTTGCATCTCTTAAGAAATCCCAAACGTCTTGCCGCAGTTTTGGCAACTTCAAATATGTGATCAAGAGCGTAGTTAATTCGAGTGCCATTCATCCATAGTGAGTGCCACTCATCGAGAGATTCGTATTTAACGACATGAGACAGACAGCACTGGGTTATCCGAAACATTAATTTCTACTCCATTATTGGGTGTACAAATAAGCTTGAGGGTTTTTTTTTTGTAACTTTGAAGCCTTACTCAAAGAAATTGGTGCAATTTATTTTATTAAAAGGATTGTCCATCGCTGGTTATTACGAGGGTAGTCATTAGAAACGCCTACGATGACACTCGTAGCATGGTCTGTTTTTAGTAAGCATCATTCCTCACTAGGTATCTATCAATTTTTAGTTAGTTTGATGTTTCAATTTTGCATGATAAAGCGTATGAAAAAAATATCTTCGAGATTGCTGCCGCATTTGCTCTCAGCCGAGAACTTTTGAAGCGCATGCGTCGCAACCCAGATGAGTTTCTGTGCAGATTAGTAACTGTAGATGAAATATGGATGCACCACTACACTCCCGAGACGACAGAACAGTCAAAACATTGGATAGTTAAAGGCGAACAGGCTCCAAAGAGCGCAAATATGGTGAAATTAGCTGGAAAGGTTATGGCAACTTTGTTTTAGAATACACGTGGTGTTATCATCATTGACTATGTAGAAAACTGACAGACGATAACTGGACAGTGTCATGCGTCATTATTAGGTCAGCTATATGAGAAAATGAAAGAAAATCGTCCTCATTTTCTAAAGACTTATTGACCTGCCCTCATATTTTTCCCCATCTTTCAGGCAGCATACGGATTCTGCGTTGAAAAAATTCCTTGTCTTATGAGGGGATGCAAGGGTGGAGCCAAGTTGTGGTTTCTTCGTGAAAAATCAAGTGCTGCTCCACCAGGTTATCGACCGGAAGAAGTGGTAGTCGGAAGAAGCAATATTTGGTGAATACGGCGGGTGGGGTAGAACAACCCATTGAAGCCCCCCCAAAGTTTCCTTGGCGACTTCTACAACACGTGGCCGAGCGTTGTCGTGCTGAAAGATCGCTTTGTCAAGTCTTTTGGAATATTGGGGGCGCTTGAGCTTCAATCCCTGAATAGCTACTTTGGCACCCGCCAAGTAGTGAACCACTGCATGCAGCAACATCCTGAGAAAGGTTGGCGCAAGGCTAATAACCTTAAATTATTATGAATAATTTAACAAGTCTCGGATAAGGACCGGATACCGGTGGAGAAACTTGATAAATAACGCCAAGACCGGATTCCGGTTGTAGTGCAGATGATGATGATGATTGACCTTCAATGTTCGGCTCAATTGCATGGAGTTGTTGGTAACATTCTCCAGTGATGGTTTCGTTGGGCTGGAAGTGCTGTGGCAACTCTAACAGATACACACAATTCACAAGCAAAAATAGTGAAGAACACGAACGAAAAAAAAAATCGAATAAGAAAAAATACATCAGAACCGTATACCAAGCGATAAATAATAAAAAATAATTCACATCAGTGGAATATAGTCGAGTTTGGAAATCAAATTCTAAAACACGGTCAGTAGTCTGATGCTTCACTGCTTCGCTTTTCAATCGTTTCATCGTGTGTTCAATTCACCTTCTTCACTATCCTTGCTTAACGCTATAGTGCTTCTAGTAGATCACTCTAGCTGATCTCGAGTTGATCCTATCAGATGCACAGAATTAGCTTCGTGTCATGAATAATCTTTCTGGCCGTCTAATTCAAGTGATTCTTGATGGTGTCTTCCATTTGTTTTATTCTACTGGCCGTTTCCCAAATAGATGGAAGCCAGCGAACATTCAGCCAATTCCCAAAAAGGCTGACAAATCATCCCTTTCTTCTTATCGACCAAAAGCACTAACTTCTATTCTCTCCAAGGTAATGGAATCACTTATCAACCGTCAACTTTCGAAATATCTGGAATCAAATGACCTCAATGATCGCCAATATGGCTTTCGTAGCAACAGTTCCACAGGAAATCTGATGGCGTACCTTACCGAAAAGTGGAGCCATTCCATCCACTACCTCGGTGAAAGCAAGGTAATCGTATTGGATATTTCAAAAGCCTTCGACAGAGTTTGGCACCCAGCCCTTTTGTCAAAATTGCATTCATATGGAGTGGACAATTCCCTGATCCAGTGAATAACAGACTATCCTTCTGACAGTTCAATCCAAGTGGTTCTTGTTAAATCTGTGTTAAATCTGTCTCCTATCAAATTAATGCAGGTGTTCCCCAGGGTTCGGTACTCTCACCCACTCTCTTCCTGATCTTTATAATTGATCTCTTGTCAATTACTCACAACCCAATTCACTCGTTTGCTGATGATAGCACGTTGAGTTTCTCATACTCATATGAACACTCCAGTCCAAACTCTTCGAACGTCACCACCAACCAGCAACTTATGCTTGATACATTGAATTCAGACCTCAACAAGATATATAAATGGGAATTATCTAACCGAGTAGAATCCAATGCCCAAAAAACTCAGTCCTGCCTCTTGTCGTCAAAGGCGAGCCCCAAAGTAAATATACTGTCTATGAACGGCACTTGCATCGACGAAGCCAAGGAATTATCAATCCTCGGCTCTCGATTTACTTCGACTCTTAATTGAAATGACTACATATTTGAAACTGCGAAAAGTGCAGCCAAATGTATGGGGTTCCCCACGAGCTGCAAAAGACACTTCACTCCATCCAACCTGGCCACTATTTACAATGCGTATATTCGTCCAAAAATGGAGTTCAACTCCCATATTTGGTCAGGCGTATAAAAAACTGCACTACACGTGCTCGACAGGATGCAAAAACGAACAGTGAAACTTATCGGGGACTCAGCCGTAAGTGGATCAATTCCGTCGTTAGAGACGCCCCCTTTTGTGCCCGCGTTAGTGTAAAAACAAAAGTCGTGCTGGAAGAAAGTGCATCCGTTTTTCTCATGCTGTAACAACATGAATTTTGGTATAGGGGTATATCCGCCGTTGAGAGATGAATTGCATATTGATGGAATCTATTGGGTTCCTTGTGGTTGGGTTCCTTTGGTTCCAGCACTGGTGATTCTTTTTGGAAATTCTTGTTAACACACATGATTCCGTAAGATACTGTCCTCCGTTCAGTTCGTTTGGAATTTTCTAATTTATCGATAAGAATTTCATAAACAATAATTAGTTCGCGACTCAAACTTTAAAGACTTTTATGCACGCACCTCTGCTCGCCGGTGGTTAAATTTCGACTTTGTTAAGAAGGATCTGTCTAGACTCTTGCGCACGCTTAAGTGGTTGTAATACGACTAATCCCTATCAGAGATGAAAATTGTCATTATGGGATATGCACAATGATCAACCAATTGAGATCGTACTCTCATCTGTGCTCTCTCATTTTCCCCGCCCATCGCGGTGAATAAACCCTTTGGTTAATTCACTAGTCGATGGACTAGTGAGAATGAGAGAACCAAAACAAAGAGCGCAATGATCCCGGGGATGATTTGCTTATCGCATGCACGAACGCAAAATCTGGTGATGACCCAGTGACCTAGTTACGATATCGGTTTGATCTCAGAGTGCAATGTACTCTGAGAAGGGAATATGAAATAGGATGAAATATATTTTTGTGCTATTCACCTGACTAAAGAGTTTATTGATCCCAGCGAATAGCGTGTCTGGGGGGAAGTCGAAGGGACGCTGCAATTTGGGAGTTATGAGCGTGAGAACCAAACTCGAAGAATTTGAAAACGACCCCAGCGGCTTTGCGATGATGCAACCGCATCGTTTGGTTAGACTTTGCGTTGCTAACCAAATCTGGAATTATGATTTCCGGTGGAAAACTCACATGGCTGTGATATGGTGTTGCCGTATGGCAAGAAAGGGTTTGAATTTAATTATACATCATTTGTATAAATAATGAATTCAGTTATGAGTCCTTTTGGGATATATCTTTTTTCATGTGAAAAAACCGACGGAAGGAATTGGGGTTGAGGTGGTGAACGATTTGCGGGCGAAATTGGGTTAAAAGTGTGGGTTGGTTCTCCGTGTAATGTAGAGAACCGCGACAGATCCACTTTTCTTCACCCGTCACGATTCAATGTAAAAAAAAACCCTTCCTATTTTATCTGTGTGGGTGTACAATTGCTACACGTGAAAAAACGGCGCTCCTCGAGTTCATACGGAACCCAATTTCCTTGTTTTTGCACTACATGTTTGAAATCGCCTGTTGAGGCACTCACAAGATTTCAACGAGATCCTCTTGAGTTTTGCATGATTTTTGGTCCAATAACGCCTCCAGCTCAGTGTCTTCGAACTTTACTCGGCTCCTTTCGCGTTCTTTGTCGCTGGTGTCAAAATCATCAACCATCACATCAGACCACGACCGCGCGTAGACGAAGATGTATTTTTTCTCGCTACCATTTAAGGTGTGCATTTCGTTACGGTATACGTCTCTCTCATGACTTATTTTTCGAATTTCTTTTGGTCTTCTGTTCTTCAATAACAGTTTCTGTGGAATGGGCCAGCGACTTTTGGTATTGTGGTAGTTCAGTATTCAGTGGTAGGTTTGCTCCCCAAATCCCAGTCTTCCAGTAAAATATCACCTCATTAAGTTATACGCTCCATGAAACAGTTGGGAGAAGACTTTCACTATAAAAATCGGGAAAAAATAGTATCTCAGATCATCGACTCAGTGGTATAGGTATCATCATCATCATCGGCACTACAACCGTGATCCGGTCTTGGCCTTATTTAGCAAGTCTCGCCACCGGTACCTGGTCCATATTCGAGACTTGTTTAATTGTCCATAATAATTTGTTTTTCCGGGCAAGGTCATTAGCCTTGCGCCACAGGTAGAGGTATAGAGTAGTAAAATATATATATCACTTCGTTTGTGGCTAAGCCATTAATTTATATTAAGTTATAACCAGGAAGATTGAAATATCGGTATCTTTCCGTAGCTTAATACAAGGTTTGCTGATTAGTAATTAAGAATATGGTCAGACACCGCGAGAAAACTATACTTTAAGCCATGAATGTTGCACTGGTCGACGCGGAGCTCTCGTACTACTGCAACAACCCAGCACAGATTAGGATGCAAGCTGAGATGTGCCATAGATGAGTGAAAGCGAACACTGGATACAAGTGGTATATCTGTGGGGTAGGTAGTTGTGGCGCCAGGATGGACGCGAGTTCTACTACCGACCCACCACTTTCACTGTCACAAAGTTCCAAAAGAAAGTTCTACTGTTCCGCCGCAAATGCGAGCACCAAAATTGTCCACAAACGCGTAAGGATGAACGATAACACCAAGGAAACTACTGCCGAAAAATTAAACACACTGGTGTCATTTTGTTTAGTTTTCTTTCTATTGCTTAACACTTTCATTAGATTTGGATGTACCCACGGTATTTTGGTGCATTTATTTTGTTATATTCTCTGAGACAGGAAAACAATAGAAACTCGACTCCGCTTTAATTACGCTTCTCCACCGCGCGACAGAGAGCGGGAGCGACACGACCGTGGTGGTCTGCGGGTGGAAATGTACTCAACGATATTCAATCGTTTGGGGTGAAGATCGTTGGTAGTACACATGTATGTGTGCACATGGGTTCTTTCATGGGACACACCATGAAGTGAATTCAGCTAAGCAAACAAGCCGAATCTCATTGTATGGTAATTGGGTTTGCGTTTGCTTATACTGCCGCTGATGAAAAGCAGATCCCGAAATATGAAAAGACAAAGGGAACGTTTGGGTCTTTGTCTGAGATGTGCATTGCGGCTAAATAAATAGGCGGCAATGCAATGTGGAAATGTGCTAATGGGTTTTGGCTAGATTACTGTGAGCTGGTGTTTATTGCATCGCTGCCATGGGTAAGTATACCATACCTATTTGCATTTGCTTATGCCATAGCATTTAATTGGTGCCAAGAGACGCAATATGCTTATATTTGTTTTGGTCCCTTGGGTGTTGGTCGCCAGCCAATGTGTATGTATGGTGATTTATGGTACACTTGGTGAGGACGGGAAATAGGCGACGCAATGTGTATAGTCCCCGTTATGATGGTTACGTTGTATGTAAACCAAATCATCTTGTTTTCAAGAATTCGACTAGGGGGATTTGCTTGGCACCGAAGGTGCCGAATTGGTTTGAGATTCCTGATAAGGGAAGAAAGAAATCTTACAGGGATATATATGCGAAGAGATGCATGAAAGGTAAATTTGCTTTTCCAGGGGCTTTTGGATTAAAGATTTGATCTCTTTAATGCGTGAAGCATTTAAGGTGCTAATGCGATTACATTAGTGAAGTTATTAGATTGGCTGGAAGTTATGGGGATTTTTCAGGTAAATGAACCGTGGGGTTTGGCGGAAAAGCCACATATCCTTATAGCTGTCCTACTGAATCCGCGCCGTTCCATGACAGTTACGATGCCACTCCCACACCATATACTGACGAGTGATAAGAAATCATTCGAAAATATTGATCCTTGGGGCACGCAGCAGATATTAAACGGATTTCCTGCACTGCGCTTCGAAGTGCATTTAAGGCATGTACTTGGACGTGCGCATATAGAGATTCGCGTGTTTACGCCACACTCCACAAAAAAACCGGTCGCATGAGCCGCACTTAACTTGTGCTTATTTAAGATATCCACAATTGAAATCCAATAGTAAGGATTTCGAGACAGCAATGCACGTTATGTCTCGTCGGCAGTTGTAATCCTATCAGTTTTTTCTATTTTTGTGTGCAGTCGATTAACTGAATGCAGAAATAACCGTCCTAGTCCCAGGCATCTCGTAGACTATGATGCAATCAGGAAAAATGGTCAGAAAACCGAGTTCTAGTAGCACGAATGTAGGGTAAACTGTGCCAATGCGAAAAAGCACGATGAGCATTCGTAGAAAGCACCAGAAGATCCAGTATAAAGTGCTAACCAGTTCTGCGAAGAACTGTTTTTTTGTGTGTGCTCACGTTGTTACATACACCCCGGCGAATCATGCATATCAAATGCATGCGCCCGTGGTACCTTTAGAAGATCGATGCGTAACTGTAAAAAAGATAAAAGATTACCCATCAAGTTACGGATATTGCACTGGTCGACGCGAAACTCTCACGCCAGTACAATGGCTTGGTATGAAAAATCAATATGGACGTGTGTTGTGATCAGCGATGGATAAGCGAATTATGATTACCCCAATAATACCATCTGATGAAGTACGGAAGTTACATAAATCACATGAGAAAGGAAAACAAGAACTAGTTATTGACCTTCCTGGCCTGCACGTTACGGAATAGATCACACGTCATGAAACATTCGCACAGAATCCTGGCACGACATCCTCTAGAACACCTTTTGAACAGAACAAAAGTGTCAAGAAATCTGTAGGTAGATAAACAGAATAAGTTCATTAAAAACAAATATCACCAAAAATGTACAGAACTTCCTTTACTGTGGTGACGTATGAAAATAATCGTCACGAGAGAATGGATTTACTTTCCGTACGGGAGAACACTTAATTAATATTCACCCAAGGGCAATGTACATGTGTTCAAGGGTAGAATTTCACCAATCTAACATTGACGAGGGATATTACCGAACAGACAAAAATCACAAGGAGGAAATAAAAGCAAAGCGTTTCGCTATGCCATGTGTTCCCCTTCTTTGCTCATTAACACAACTTCGCATTTCATCCTCTGCCGTTGCTATTCCTCTTGGCTTTTGTGCTTTCAAACCTTTGGGCTCATAGGTACGCGACAACTACACCACCCACTGCTTAAGGACATGTCATTCATAAGCAGCCCAAAATGAAAACATTTTCCCTATTCATTGGTAATAAAATTTTAATGATTGACGAACTGTTTGCAATGTCGTCCTTGTTTTGCATATATACACACACACACACACTTGAACCCTCAACCTAAATATAACAACATTAAAATGAAGATCCTGGTAATTTCGACAAGGGAAGCATCATTAAACGACACAAACACCATTCAAAATATCACACGTGCTAAAGTGTGCTGAAGGCCCTCCACCGTAAACAAGAGAAATTGTTCAAGGGTAACGATGTTGTGAGGGACAAATCCTGCGCGGCTGCTGGCGGCGTCTTTAATTCTATTAAATTAATTCTATTGCCGATGAAATGAGGAGGGCAAACCGTGCGGACACCCTGGAACATAACAGAGCATAACAACGCACCAGATAACGTTGCCCTCTGCGTCGTCTACGCCAACAACACAGCAAGACGAGACTATATTTATTAAAGGTGCCGGTGCCGGTGCCAGCAGCTGGAATACGCTTATAATTTTATTGCCACTCTAATGTGTTGGTGCATGTTAGTAGCTACTCGACTTGTAGAGTGTGTACTTAATGTTCTAATGGGATATTTTTTGCCTTGTCATTTCGGCTTGAACCCAAAATTTAAGGCTCACCTACTTGAGCACAAGAGGTTAATGAATCCACAGAAGTACACACGAGGAAGTGTGTCTAGTCGTCGGTGTACACTGACACCCCCGGACACTTCTGTGAAATGAGTTTTTAATTTCAATAAGTGCTACAAGGGTCTCACTTGAGATACCCCAGCAGAGATTAACATCGAAAAGAAAAACGACTGTGAAAGTTCAATTGACCGAGCTGGAGAACGTGGAAATCGAATTACATCAACGTTTCGCTGGGCAATTGAACCGAAGGGAAAACATTGGAACTACTCTCTAAACTGCTTCCTTTGTAGATTTTGTTTCCTTTTATTATTATACTTCTCTCAGGAGAGCCGAACCTATAGTGCCGAGATGCCACCAAATAACTGTTGGAGATCTTTTTGAACAGTTGCAGGCTGAGATTTTCGCGTCGTTGGGAGATGAACCACGAACTGGAGCGATCCGTCGGATTGTCGCGTAGAGTGCATAAAAACGAATTGCGCGGAACAATACCACGAACCTTCGACGAACAGTACCCGCGATAATATCTGTCAAAGAGACAGAGGTCGGCTACGCGCCTTCGTGGTGATAGCGATTGCAGTACCGACGTCAGCGTCGTGTCCCTGATAAGTGCGACTCATCTCTGTATGCTTTCAAGTAGGTCCAGGGTATGCTTAGAAGCAGAGCTCCAAACACGTGAGCAATATTCGAGCGCGGGTCTAGTTTGGGATTTGTACAGGAGAAAAAGTTGGGCCGGAGTAAAATATTTCTTGGCTCTAAAAAGATAGCTCAGTTTCCCAGAGGCTGACCTGGCGATGATAGACACGTTTTTATGCCACGATACATTCCCACAGACCATGACCCCGAGTAATTTCAAGCTTATTGGGAACCCAGCCGTAAGTCGATTAATTCCGTCGTTAGACCACAGGCGCAACGTACTATGCCTATCTCTTTTCTATAGGTATTACCATGGTCGTTGCTCAACTGAACTTACTGAATGTGTTCCGCCCCTTCAGACATTTTCCCGTGATACCCGCCAATCTGTGAATGCGCATCAGTTCACGTTGAAAGCGGACTTTAGGCGCACAAATAAACATAGAGAGTCATTCTTTAGCCGAACCACACGAATGTTCTGCCTGATCATGTGCTTCCTGGCCGTTGTGATGTCAAGACCAATATACATCGACACCCCCTTTCATTATCCACTTCCTCTCTATCCGCTCGCACTGTGCTCTGACATTTAAGGGTACTTCAAAATCCCCTTGGGTGCGCGCGTCAGTGTAAAAAAAAAGAAAAAAAAAAAAAACCTTTCCCCAGATTCGAGGGCCTGGCCATTCATCATCACCTCTAGAACCGATAATCCACTTTTCTTTGTGATTTATACAGGAGAAGAAGTTGGGACGGAGTAAAATATTTCTCGGCTCTAAAAAGATAACTGAGTTATCCAAAGGCGCGAAACTGGCGATGTTCAACACGTGTTTATGCCACAATACAATTCCACAGACCGTCACACCGAGCAATTTCATGCTTTCCCCAGATTCGAGGGCCTGGCCGTTCATCATCAGCTGTGGAGCCGATGACCCACTTTTCTTTGTGAATGTTGTATAGTGTGTCTTCACTGCATTGAAATCGACGAGATTATCCTTTCCCCACTGCAGGAGCCTATCCAGATCCCGATTCAGAGAGTCGATCTGGCTACATCTCAGGTGGTGCGACGTTGATGCACTAATCTGCCTATCACTCGAAAGAGGCAACAAGCGTACGAGGGTTGCCTTTTATGTTTCGGGATTAGAGAAAAAAAACAAATATTGATCATCGAAAATCACTTTATTGTTTTACAAAATATTCCCCATGAAGATCTATACACTTTTGCATGCGTTTGAACCAATTGTCGAAGCACTTTTGCCACTCTGATTGAGGTATCTCCAACACATGCATTCTGAATGCAGCAACCGCTTCTTCAGGTGTCGAAAAACGTTGACCTCTCAGTTTGTTTTTTACGTACGGGAATAAAAAGAAGTCATTCGGTGCCAAGTCAGGACTATACGGCTGATAACCCATCAAATCGGTGTTTTGGGTGCTCCAAAATGCAGTTGTCGCAGCCGATGTGTGAGAGCTCGCATTGTCGTGGTGAAGAGTGATCCGTCTTCGGCGGTTGGTTTTCCTGATTTCTTGGAACACAACTGGTAAACAAATGGTTGTGTACCACTCAGAATTGACTGTTCTGCGTTGTTCTAGTGGTACGGTTGCGACATGTCCAGTTTTTCCGAAAAAACAGGCGACCATTTGCTTGGAAGTGCTTCGTGCGCGAACAACTTTTGTTGGATTTGGCTCATCTTGAAACACCCAGACAGTCGACTGCTGTTTACTTTCGGGCTCATACGCGTAAATCCACGATTCATCACCTGTCACGATGTCATAGACGTGCTTCGAAGCACCGCGACCGTATTTTTTGAGCATTTCTTTCGACCAATTGACACGAGCCTTTTTTTGGGCGATTGACAAATTGTGTGGGATCCAACGCGAACAAATTTTGTTGACAGTCAAATGTGTATGCAATATTGAATGTATGCTGGTCCCACTAACGCCTAAGGTTGTCTCAATCTCACGCTAGGTCACATGACGATCTTCCAATATCAGTTCGCGCACAGCATCAATGGTTTTCGGAACAACAACTGATTTTGGACGACCTTCACGAAATTCATCTTGGAGTGAACTACGACCACGATTGAATTCACCATACCATCGATAAACACTGGTCCTTGATGGAGCTTCATCGCCAAAAATTGAATTAAGTTCATCCATGCACTGTTGCTGAGTTAATCCGAGCCGAAAGTTGTAAAAAATAATCGCACGAAAATGTTGACGATTTAATTCCGTTTTTGGGCCGAGATGAATCCTTTAAGTTACTGTAAACAACACAAATAGCGCTCGTATGTCAAAACGTTCTGAGTGCGTATAACCTCAAAAATGTCCAACTTTACGACAGAGCTGTCAATTGCCGGATTGCAACACTAGGGTTGCCAAATCCCGAAACATAAGAGGCAACCCTCGTATTATCATCTGGAAAACTGAACACTGTTTATCCGTTGTCTGCAACAAATCATTTATGTGAACCAAAAACAAGGTCGGAGCCAAAATAGAAAACTAAGGCACCCTGGAATTAACAGGATACAGACCCGAACACTCGCCGTCCACAACAACCCGGATCGATCGATTTTCGAGGAAGCTCCTCGTCCAGTCGCAAAGCTGTTGGGAAAGTCCATATGAACAAGGTTTGTTCAGTAAAGCCCCATGCCACACGCGGTCAAAAGCCTTGGAGGTATCCAATGCGACCACTCTTGACTCCCCATGCCTCTCAATTGCAGATGTCCATATATGGGTTACAAGGGTCAAAAAGTCTCGCGTAGACCGCCCGCCACGGAATCCGTATCGAGGACCATTCAGAAGTCCGTTACACTCCAAATGCTTAATTAAATCGGCATTGATGACCTTTTCCATCGCCTTAGATAACATAGACAGTAATGCTATCGGCCGGTAATTTTGTTCAATTTTGATGCATTTTTCCCCCTCTTTGGGATTGGCTGAAATCGAGCGATTTTCCAGCAGGTAGGAAATGTCCTCCGTGCATAAGATAAGCGGAAGAGTCTGCCAAGAGCCGGCGACAATTCTGGAGCACAATTCTTAAGGACTACTGGTGGTACTCCGTCTAGGCCGGTTGCCTTCCTACAGTCCAGTGCACGTAGAATGTGTTGCATAGCACGTGTACGGAACCTCACATCCCACATCGAAGACCATAACGGTGCAATCACAGGGGGCTCCAAGAGACGGGCATCGAGGTTTGAATTCGCGAATACATTCACTTTATCTTTTAAATTTGTAACTAGTCCGCGCTGTCCGTAATTAACGGAGGAAAAAGGAGGAAGCGGAGTTATTGCTGACAGTCCTTTCGATTGATCAGAACGGACGCGAACCAGTTGGGCCCTTAAGGAAGATATTGGTCACTCTGTCGTTGTAAGCCTTCTTCGCGATATCAATCGCCTGGTTGCACGCGTTTCTGATTCCAACTAAATATGTTCTGTTTCATTTCATCGGTGGGATTGGAGCGCCATTGCTTTACAGCTCTATATTCTCCAGCTGTAATCTGCTCGCACTTTTTTATCAAACCAAGGCTTATCAGATGAACTTCCTTTGATGGAATGTGGAATGTAGATCTCCATCCCGAGAAGAATAATCTAATATGGCCGACTGCGCGCATGTGTTAACATCGGACTCTCCAAAGCACACCTCTGGCCACGGAAAGGATGCGAAGAAATCTCGCATATCGTCGCGGTTCGCAGCCCCATACCCCCATACATGACGAGGCCGCTTAGGTCGGTTATTCGCTTGAAACGCAAGTGATTGCGCGACCGATACCGACCGGTGATCTGAGTTTCCCAGTGGCGCAGCAACCTCCGCGGTATAAATTCGGGGGCCGGATGTCAAAAACAGATCCAGGGTGTTCTCATAATTCCCACGGGCATCCGCATTTCTGATTCTAACAAAATTCGTTCTGTTAACCTCGGTGGGATTGGAGCGCCATTGTTTAAAAGCTCTATTTTTTGCCGCTGTAATCTGCTCGCATTTTTTATCAAACCAAGGCCTATCAGATGAACTTCGTTTAATGGAATGCGGAATGTAAATCTCCATCCCAAGAAGAATAATATCTGTGACCGACTCCGCGCAAGCGTTAACATTGGAGTCTCCGAAACCATGGAAAGGATGCGAAGAAATCTCGAAAATCGCCCCCCATCCATACATGGCGAAGCTGCTTAGGTCGGTTATTCGTTTGAAATGCAAGTGGTTGCGCGACCGATACCAAGCAATGATCTGAGTTTCCCAGTGGCGCAGAACCCTCGACGGTATAAATACTCGAGTCGGATGTTAAAAACACATCCAGGGTGTTCGCATAATCACTTTGGGCATCCGGCACTCCCGTAGGTTCCTCCACGAGTTGAGTCAAATTGCGGCTAACAGCGAACATTTCCGCCATCATCCCAGTCTCGTCGGTTCTGTTAGAATGCACCAATCAGTCGGAATCGTGTACATTGAAACCGCCACGGACGACAATTTCAGAAGCCGGGTGGTTGATCTGTATCCAGTCGACGGTACGTGAAAGATGTTCGAAATATGTGGCCGGTCGATCGTTATTCGGGGAGCGGTAAAGACAACAAAGAAATTTAACAGAATTCCTCCGCACGGTCTTCACAACCACATGATGTCCAAATTATTGGGTTCTAACGCCTCTATCCTTTTGTAAGCCAGAATGCATCGCGTGAATGCGCAGACTCCACCCTTAAAACGGAATCTCGAATGTAAGTCGTATCCTGTACAAGCAAGATATGTCGAATCACTTGACGAATCGACCTGAGTCTCAGTTGGGGCAAGGATATCGGGTTTTGCTGTTTGCAAATATTGGTGGACCGAGTTTACATTCATATTGGTGAAACCGATGCCTCTGATGATACAAAATGCCGTTATCAGTTGAGCTTCGACAGAGCCTTGAGAACGACTCCGATTATGCGATGACGAAGTTCTTGAAGTTCGGTTGTTTATCAAATTATTTGCATTATGTTCCCCCTGACATACGAAAGGGAAGCTAGTTTACATCCGGAATTCTTTATCTCAGAAGGTACCACCACGACTTATCTCCGTGTCAGTCCGGGCCATCAGCCATACATCCGAAACATAGTCGAATATTTCTCCCGACGATATCACGGAATGTACAGCGTGATGGGGTGGTATCTCACCTTGGGACCGACCACCACCTAAGCCAACCTTTTTTCGAACCGGTCCATCAGCCAAGCTCCGAAAGATGGCCAGAGATTTCTCCCGACCATTTCACGGAGCCTATAGCTTGTTGGAGTGGCGTTTCACCGGGCGGCAGGGCGCTGGGACCCCAACTACCACTCAGCCTTTAGTCGCTTTTTACGACAAGCCGGTCTAAGCCGTGATTATATTCTACCGCCCTACTCACAAGGGAATGTGTTGAGTAAATTGTGTTCTAATGAATTAAGTTCATAATTAAGATGCGGTATAAATTGGACCACCATTGCTTCCGCTACGCGGGATCCTGTTTGCCCAAACTGAAGTAACACTCATCGAATAGCGTTACAACTAGAACACCCAATTACAGCAAAAAGAATACCTTGGGAAATGTCTCAATTTCCCCTCCGGCAACTTAAGGAAAAACGAAAGAGTAGTTTGGGACATGTCTCAATTTCTCCTCCGGCAATTTAAGGAGAAACCAAAAAACACGTTAGAGGAAGCACAAGGTGAACTTAAATCAAAGAAAAGAGAAAGAGGCCACAAAGAAAGAACTTTCCGCACCGAACACCTAAAGAACCCACCAGAGACCATTGCAAGGAGAGTGCTGCTAACAGAAACAATTCAATAGACGATTGCAAGTTAAATCAAGGAAAAGAAGAAGAGACCACAAGGATAAAGAGCTTGCTGCACGGCACACCCAAAGAGCACATTGAAGGTCACCAGAGATCATTACAAGGAGAGTACTACTGATAGATACATCCCGATTTCTATTAAACAACAAACGAGTGGATTTACAATTGGAAGCGGAGTGTCAAGCGAAGATAGGGGGCAACGTACAACGGACAAATAAACATAGAGAGTCCTTCTTTAACCGAACCACACGAATGTGGAATGCTCTACCTGATCATGTGTTTCCTCGTCGTTGTAATGTCCAGGCACTCAAGACCAATGTCAATCGATACCTCCTTACTTTATCTACTTTCTCTTCTGCCGCTCGCAATGTGCTCTGAGATTTAAGGGTGCTTTAAAATCCCCCTTTCTCCACGCGTTTGTTTCAAAAAAGAAGAAAGAAAACGTGACGGTACGGAAGGAGAATATAGCAACGTTGACATCGACTACCTAAGTTTTTGTGATGAATGCGATCCACTTATAATCATCGCCAAATTTCTCCGGCGTTCCCATTTGAGGCAGCATCTCCAGTCTTTGCACCACCATCGAACTTACTACTAAACATTTCGTCGAGACAAATTCATAGTAATAAAATTGGCGCAGCTAATAGGATTTTTTTTTAATTTCACTTCTCCCAGGAAAGGTGAACCTTTGGCGCGGAGTCATCGCCCTGAGATGCTCTCGACCGGGTTCATCAGCCAAGCTTCGAAAAATGCTCACGGTATTGGGTGTGAAGGCAAAATAGAAAATGCGGAACACGTACTCACGAAGTGCGTGAGATTCGAGACCGCACGAACGATTCTGGAGAGACACACGAGACGGACAGTTACTCCGGATGGAGTAATAGAATGCATGCTTAGTTCAAAACAGGCATGGTCCGTAACCAATGGTATTCTCTGTGAAATGATGCAGCAGTTGCGACGCAACGAGCGGAGTAACAGGTAAACTCCGTCCCGCCCCGCGATAGAATATCTAAAAGAAAGTTCCGCGAGGATCTACGGGAATATGAGCCTGGCGGGGGGTGGTTTTAGTCGGTAAAAACCCGGCATGCCCCTGGATCGGTCTAGAGGTATCTTTTGAAGATTTCCACCTTCCTACCGAAACCAAAAAAAAAAGAAAAAAAAAAAAAAAAAAACCCTGGAGAGCTACTTTGGCACACGCCAAGTAGTGAACCACTGCATGCGGCGACATCCTGATAAAGGTTGGCGCAAGGCTAATAACCTTGCCCGGAAAAACAAATTATTATGGACAATTTAACAAGTCCCGGATAATGACCGGATACCGGTGGAGAGACGTGCTAAATACGACCAAGACCGGATCCCGGTTGTAGTACCCACGATGATGATGATTTTACCGGACGGCTGGGCTTTGCGACCCTACCTACCACTCAATACAAGAGTCGTGAGTGCACAATAGCAAGAGTTGTGAGTTGGACCTAGGTTTGCAGAATCAAATGCAAGATACAACCTCCTTACCAACTCAGCCATTGAGGCGACGATTGATCCGTTTCTTGAATGGATGGTGGGCGGGGATGAGAATATTGTACGAAAACAAAGACGAGATGAAGCAGGTCAAACGACGGCCAGCCCAGAACTATCAACCAATTAATTTCGTTTTGCATTTGGTTGATCTGGAAATCATCTACAATGCACTCTTATATGACCAAACACTAAATTCGGACCTCTATTGTCACCCATTACATCGTTTGACAAGCAGGGGCCATCAGAAGAGGTGTTGTGTTCTTCTCCACTCGCCTCACTCGCTAAACCGCTGCCGATCAACTAGAGCACAAGCAGCACACCATGAGAAAAATTTGTTTCCAAGCACGTACTATTGTCCGAGCCCTCAAAAGAGCTGAACATTAAGAAAATCGCGAGTGCAGTTGGCATTTCTTAATGTTTGTCAAGAAAAGTTATTGTTCCTTCACTAAATTACTGTAAAATCTCTCTATGGATGGAGAGATTTTACAGTAATTTAGTGAAGGAACAAGAACTTTTCTTGACAAACATATGAGTAGGGCTTACTCAACTGGTTTTTTTTCCCAAATAGAGGGGTCAGTTATTTATGTTTACAGAAAAGTCAATTAATGGTTAACAATAATAGATATTTGTGTATATATTATTGGCATCCGTATAGTAGTTTCTTTTGTGGGTGGCACTTTTTGTTCCGTGAAGGGTATTTACTTTTTGCTTCCCCATAGAATTTTTCCAGATGGGGGTATCTGCGCCTGTTTAGGCATTAAGGATTTACCTTTTTTTATAAATTTTTCCGAAAATTAATTTGGTGTGCTAATTAAGCACTTATTAACCAACACAGGGAAATTCACGTTAAGTGATTCCAACCATTGTGTTGGAGAAGGTGACAATTTTTGCACGTACCATTTGAAACAAAAAGGTTTTGGACTCACTGGTTTGAAACTTGTCTGCGTTCGTTACTTTCGGAGCAGGTTTTATCACAAAATAGTTTTCGTTGAACACAAATTTCCTTCCTTGTACTCTAGGATTGTACAGATTCATGAAAAATAGTGATCTTTTATGTCTCATGCTGTCACAAATGGTTCCAGAAACAAGTTGTACCAAAGGAGAAAAGGGAAGCATCCTCTCTTGATGTTGTCACATCTGGTCACTGAACTCGTCTTTTATTCTCCTCTCAATCCGTGAAGGTCCTCGGTAGAATTTCAAGTCCACCGTCATTTGACATCTCGCAACCTTAATACCAATTTAACGACTTTATTAAGAGAGGGAAGACATCATATTACTTCCGTCTGCCAATTGATTGATTGTATTAGAGTGCCTGGCGTTTTTAGCTGCCCCATAGTTAAGTATTTGTCGAAATTATAAAATACTCCGAAGACGCTCGCTCTCGATACGAATCTTAGGTAAGCCGCTGGTCCAGTTTCGATGTCCTGCAAAACATGGTAGCCTGTTTGTGCGAAGGGCATTGGAAAGGTTAGGATTGACAGGCTCAAAGTTTTCTCGTTCTTTTTCAAAGACATATATTACCAAATACGCGCAAAATGAACAACTGCAGGGGCTGCATTTCATACCTAATATCGATAAGTCTCCCTAACCTAAGGAGATTAAGCGAATGTCTGAAACAATCATTCGATTTCATGATCTATAATTTCTTCTAACTCCTCGTCACGGTTTACACATTAGTTGCATCCTCAATTGGACTTGCAAGCTGACACCCGACAAACAGCCCCCTCCAAAAATAACCATCATACTTGCACGTGCCGCATCTTTGAAGTGTGAGTACTACCAAATTCAGTCAACTGAATTTCCTAACTACTTCAGATCGAACAAAATTGTGACTTTGAACGGTCACTCAACGTATGGTGTCAACCCTCAGCACTCATCTATTATTTAGAGTATCGAATTTCACTTAATTCTCACAAACTCCTTAACGTGTAGTTGTTGCAGCTAATGAATGTGAATTGTGTTTATGATTAGAAAACTAAGGCACGCGCTTATCGATGCACAAACTACAAGGTTTGCCGGCATATGAAAGGACACGTGACGGTGATTGTTCTTACACCACGAACATTATCGGCAAGAGAATGTAACGTCAATAAACCCAATAATTTGGTTATTTCAAGCATTCGCGTTAATCGAGCCACCCTTCTAAACAACCTGATGTCGTTCCCTTTGAATCGTGTTATCTTGTCGGATACATTTCTTCCTTATATTCAACGCTGCCGTCCAGCGTTAAATCCTATTACCAGGGATTAAAAAAAAAACACCCATACAACAAAACAAACACGACATGACCTCGAACAAAAGCCGGTATGCGTAAACGCAAGAGCATGAGGTTAGCCGACCCTCGACAAAGGAGGGCGTGGAACGTATTGGGAATTCAGATGAAGTAGACAAACCATGATAACTACTGGTTTCAAGGCATTTCAAAATATTCACCGTCAATGGAATCTGATCCTTTTCAATAACGTCAATTCATCTCCTCCCCTCGTTCCCCCTCTATACAATTCACAGCTTACCTATTGTCATCCATCACGATAAGATGTTCCACATTTTGGCCGATGCCGTCACTCGGGTATACACATGACCGCGCTATTGTCTCCTTTACCCTAGTGTTCGGTAAAATGTTGTTCGTCACATCACCTACGGCTTTCGCTGATCCCAGCCATCTACCCACTCCGTATCCCTCCACAAATCCGCATTATACCCATACACCTGCTTTTTTTTATCATCTTCCCCGTTCCACGGTTTTGCTATTATTTTCACTGCCCGCCGGCTTTCAACACCATAATCCCTGGAAGATTAAATGGGTGTAACACAATTTGCAATTAATTTAGTCGGCGAACGGTTGAACAAGCGGTTTTACATGTTTACCCTACAAAAAAGCACACACGCATTACATTCCTCAATCACGAAAACGAAGGCAAGCCAGGGTAGAAAGGACCTTGTCAGGCGGAAGTTAAAGGCAATACAGGACGACTTCAGTCCAAAGACTCAACTGTAAGCACATGCGGCGTCTCGGCATGATGCATTTTTATTATAACCAAACTGGCAGACTCCTTCTAAACTCCAGGACAAGGCCTAAGCAAATAAGAATAAGGACGAACGAATGGGCGCAAAGAATACCAAATGAAAACAAACAGGGGAAAAATCGTTATTATTCGTAACTCAATACTCGGACACGCATGAATATGTAGAATAAATGAAAACCAGACACACGCACCCCCACGCACAATTGCGCTGTCGGCACAAATCGCACCCAGAAGAATGAGAACTTCCGCCTTGCTTCCTGGTACCGCTGTGATTTGTTTCCGTTTATGAAGTACCCACCACCACCTCAGGCCTCTGCTGAAAGTTATATCAAGAACTCGTGGATATTACTCCTTACTTCGAATCAGTAAGGATAACAGTCACTTACAGGGCAAGGGGTTGCCTTGCCTCCTTTCCTTCCTTTTTCCTCGCATTTTTTCCTCCTGGATTCATCCCTCATCCAATTCAATTCGACTCGTTTATTTTACAAGGGTAGATTGTTTAATATTTGCTGTTGATATTATACCTTCCCCACATTCTGTGTAATGCCAATGCCGGATCTGCTATTGATGTTTACCATTGCAGCCGTCTGTCTGTATTTCGTAATTCCTCAATAAAAACACGCTGAAGTAGGGGTGACGCTCAGGATATCTGAACAGATGTTCAATCCTCTACAAAAAGACTGATTGCAGGGAGACATTCGTGTATCCCACCACCACAAGGATTCTAAGACTCTAAATGCGAAAGGAAATAAACAAAAAATAAAACAGACAAAAAAAGATTGGGAGGAGATTAAAGGACACAACAGCAGATTCTCGAAGAGGGCTTCATTATACCGATAGAAAATAACGATTAAAATGGAGTACAGGCAGGTAAGGACATCACAGAATAATGAATGTATCATTTAATGATATGAATTGGTTAATTTCGAAATCAAGCGCTGGAATGAATTACAGGATACTTTTTGCTCCATCTATATGCAGTTTGCATCAGATACTTATATATTTTTCTACCTTTATAATTCCACGCTACAGAGTACCGCAAGCATGGGTCATGTTCTCATCGGTTTTGTATGCATATGAGCCTCTGTCAGGGGAAAAGCGCGTCAGTAGGACGTCTCATATTCGTAGTATCCTTAAATGATGACCTTTCTAGGAAACTACTTTTCTTACACCCAACTTCAATTATGAATGAAATAGGATATTATTTCTCCTCCTCCGTCCTCATTCTCCGTTTGACATTTGAGAGTATCAAAAATTCTGAATTCTTTACTAAAAAAATAATATCCAGTTCACACCAACACTATTATGATCCTGGATAAACTTTCACCCTACACGTTCTTTGACTATGCCAACTATCTCAGTTCTTGCCTACGCTTTGCTTTACAGAAAACTTTACCAGAACTGCTAATAAATCTTTCTCTAACGAGCTGTGATTGGCGTGCTTGCCATAGCAATCAAGGGACAACTTATGTTGATATGGTGGATTATGTATGTTGTGGGATACGTTGTCACACGTTGTTGGGTTGTTTGAGACATCATTGGGACATGTCTCAAATGTGCAACATCTTTTGGAAAACCTTTGTGGTATCTCCCAAACGAGGTACATTTTTGTGTGAGATATGTGGACCACGTGGAAAATGCGGTGGAACATGTGGAATGTATTGCGTAACATGTGCAACATGTTGTGGAACGTGTAGTGGAACATGTGGGACGTATAATAGAATACACATGTTGTGGAGCGGGTCGTGGAACATGTGGGACGTATAATAGAATAAACATGTTGTAGAGCGGGTCGTGGAACATGTGGGATGTGATGTAGGATATGACGCCGAACTTCTTGTCAAACATGTTGTGGGATGTGATGTAGGATCGATAGATAGATGTGATGTAGAATAGATAGATAGATAGCTTGTTTCCTCCTTTCAGGTGTTCGGCCGATTGGTGCATCTACGTTGCATCAGCTGAGATGTAGACAGATTGACTCTGAATCGGGATCTAGATAAGGTCCTGCCGTGGGGAAGTGCCAATCTCGTTGACTTCAATGCAGCGACGACACAATATACAACATTCACAAAGAAAAGTGGATCATCGGTTCCACAGCTGATGATGAATGGCCGGGACCTAGAATCTGGGGAAAGCTTGAAATTGCTCGGCGTCACGGTTTGTGGGAATATATCGTGGCATAAACACCTGTCGATCATCGCCAGGTCGGCCTCTGGAAAACTGAGTTATCTTTTTAGAGCCAAGAAATATTTTACTCCACCCCAACTTCTTCTCCTGTATAAATCCCAAATTAGACCCGCGCTCGAATATTGCTCTCATGTTTGGAGCTCGGCTCCTAAACATACCCTCGACCTACTTGAGAGCATACAGAGACGAGGGATCCGCCTGATCGGGGACTTGGCGCTGACGTTGGGACTACAGCCGCTATCACATCGAAGGCGCGTAGCCGACCTCTGTCTGTTTTATAGATATTATCACGGGTACTGTTCTTCGGAAATTCGTGGTATTGTCCCACGCAATTCGGCTTATATGCGCTCCACAAGACAATCCGACGGATCGCACCAGTTTGCGGTTCATCTCCCGGCGGCGCGAACATCCCTGAACAAAACTCGTTCCGTTACAGAGCGGGGGAGGTGTGGAACTCACTTCCCACGCGAGTGTTACCGGAGCGTTATAACCTGCAACTGTTCAAAAAGAACTGCAACAGTTATTTGGTGGCATCCCGGGGTGCCCACTGGGCACTATAGGTTCTCTTCTTCTGAGAGAAGTCTAATAAACAAAAAATTAAAAAAAAAAAAAAAAAAAAAAAAAAAAAAATATATATATATATATATATATACTTATATATATATATGATGTCGAACTCTTTGTCAAACATGTTGTGGGACGTAGAGTGGAACAAACATGTTGTGGAACATGTTGCGGAACGTGTTGTGGAACGTATTGTGGGATGTGATGTCGATCTTTTTGTGAAACATATTGTAGAACGTATCGTGGAAAAAACATGTTGTGGGATGTGATGTAGGATATGTCGAACCTTTTGTGAAACATATTGTAGAACGTGTCGTGGAACAAACATGTTGTGGAATGTGATGTAGGATATGTCGAACCTTTTGTGAAACATGTTGTGTTAACGTGTAGTGGAACAAACATGTTGTGGAACGTGTAGTGGAACATGTTGTCGGATGTGATGTAGCATATGATATCAATCTTTTTATGAAACGTATTGTAGAACGTATCGTGGAAAAAACACGTTGTGGGATGTGATGTAGGATATGTCGAACCTTTTGTGAAACATATTGTAGAACGCATCGTGGAAAAAACATGTTGTGGAATATGATGTAGGATATGTCGAACCTTTTGTGAAACAAGTTGTGTGAACGTGTAGTGCAACATGTCGTGGTATGATATATAGGATATGATGTCAAACTTTTAGTGAAGCTTCATTAGATGTGTCCTGACTGTCATTGAATGCACCCCAAAGAGAACTTGTAAGAACTGAACATTTTTCAAAATGTTCTAATTTTTTTATTTCTTAACAAATTGTATTGAAGCTTAACAACAATTTCAAGAAATACACAATATTCTAAAATCTATTTCAAATTTGCTCTAGGACATGTTGCACGCATATGAGCCTCTGATGTTTTGCCCCATTGACGAAGAACGGTTGTTTTGAGTGAATCCACAATGAAGTATTTGGTCTGCGGAGAAGATCAGCGGATGGGTATTCTCGGGAACGCCGGGGTAATGATTATAAATGGAACGCACTCATCACAAAAACTTAGGTTATCGATTAAACGTTGCTATATTTTCCTTCTTCCTTACCGTCACGTCTTTTCTTTGTCCTTTTTTTAAACAAACGCGCGGACAAAAGGGGATTTTGTAGTACCCTTAAATGTCAGCGCACAATGCGAGCGGAAGGAGAGGAAGTGAATAAGGAAAGGAGGTATCGATGTACATTGGTCTTAAATGTCTGGACATTACAAGGACCAGGAAACACATGATCAGGTAGAGTATCCCATATTCGTGTGGTTCGGCTAAAGAATGACTCTCTATGTCTGTTTGTGCGCCTGAAGTTTACTTTCAACGTGAACTGATGCGCATTCTCGGATTGACGGGTATCGCGGAAAAATGTCTGAGGAGGCGGAACACATCCAGCAAGTCCAGTTCAGCAACGACCGTGATAATACCTATAGAAGAGAGATAGACACGATACGCTGCGCATATGTTCTAACGGCGGAATTGATCGACTCACAGCTGGGTTCCCAATAAGTTTTACTGCTCGTTTTTGCGTGTAGTGCAGTTTTGGATGCGCCTGACCAAATATGGACAAATATACGCCTTGTAAATAGTGGCCAGGTTGGATGGAGTGAAGTGTCTTTTGCATCTCTTAAGGAACCCCATACATTTGGCCGCACTTTTCGCAGCTTCAAATATGTGGTCGTTCCAATTAAGAGTCGAATTAATTCCAGTGGCGAGGATTGATAATTCGTTGGCTTCGTCGATGCAAGTGCCGTTCATAGACAGTATATTTACTTTAGGTTCCGCTTTGACGGCAAGAGACAGCACTGAGTTCTTAAGCCATTGAATTCAACTCGGTTAGATAATCCCCACTGATATATCTTGTTAAGGTCGGAATTCAATGCATCAAACATAAACTGCTGATTGGTAATGACATTCGAAGAATTTGGTCGGGAATCTTCGTATGAGTATGAGAAACTCAACGTGCTATCATCAGCAAACGAGTGAATTTGGTCGTGGCTAATGGACAAGAGATCATTTATAAAGATGAGGAAGAGAGTGGGTGAGATTACCGAAGTTTGGGGAAAAGCTGCATTAATTTGATGGGAGACAGATTTAACACCATCAAGAACCACTTGGATTGAACGACGAGAAATATAGTCTCTTACCCATTGGATCAGGGAATTGTCCACTCTATATGAATGCAACTTTGACAGAAGGGCTGGATGCCAAACTCTGTCGAAGGCTTTGGAAATATCCAATGCGACTACCGTGCTTTCGCCGAGGTAGTGGATGGAATGGGTTCACTTTTCGGGAAGGTACGCTATAACATCTCCTGCAGACCGGTTGCCACGAAAGCCATATTGGCGGTCATTGAGGAGGTCATTTGATTCCAGATAGTTCGGAAGTTGACGGTTGATCAGTAACTCCATTACCTAGAAGTTAGTGCTATGGGTCGATAAGGAGAGAGGAATGATTTGTCACCCTTTTTGGGAAAAGGCTGAGTGTTCACTGACTTCCACCTATTTGGGAAACGGCCAAAGGAATAAGACAAATGGAAGAGTTTCCGCAGTGGTTTGAGAGTGAAGAGGAACATCTCTTCAAGAGAATTGGGGGAATGCCATCTGGACCAGCGGATTTGTTTGCGTTTAGCTCTTTGAGTGCGCGGGCAATAGTACTCGTTCGGAAGTGAATCTGGCTCACGGTGAGCTGCTTCTGCTCGAGTTGAGGTGGAACTGAGGTGGTACCAGGCAGCGTTGAGTTGGCTGCAAAATATGCAGCAGGTAGATTGGCCTTCTCTATTGTACTGATGACTGGTCTCTCATCGACTATTAGCGAAGGAATGGATGAGGAGACCGAGTTTAATTAACAAACGTTTGCATCCACTTTTGTTTGACGTATAGTCTGCGTTTCGGTGCGGGGGGACCAATGAAAAATGTCCGCTCTCTTTTACCGAAATATTTGATTGGCCACAGCTTCAGAGCACGTTCCAAAATCGTTTCACAGTCCAAAACATCATCGGACAGCAGACTTCGACCGTCATGGCAGCCCAAATCAAGACTTGGCACTTGACTCCTGGTGGCCTTGATCAATTTATCCAACCAAATGTTTACCGGAAAAAAATAACTTTCTTTGATTATCAATTAGTTCTTTGAGGAGTACGTCGTGCAGACAAAAATCGAGGACAATCCAATCCTGAAGAACCTTTTCGGTAATTGATCAATTTTTTCGCAACGATTCAGCGGCAGTCACACACAGTTTTACTTCACCTTTATAATTTGAAATTTATTTGAATAACTAAAAGATTTTATCGACAATCAATGTTCACACAGGGCTCCTCGATAGTATAGTGGTTAGTATACCCGCCTGTCACGTGGGAGACCGGGGTTCGATTCCGCGTCGGGGAGCCTCTGGCGCAAGACTAATGACCTTGCCCAGAAAAAACAAATCATTATGGAAAATTTAACAAGCCTCAGGACTTGCTAAATAAGGCCAAGACCGGCTCCCGGTTGTAGTGCCGATGATGATGATGAATGTTCACACACCTACTCGTAATTTAGAAAAATAGATCAGGTATTAACGTTGCTTCAAACATACGGTCGTTTCAATTAAGAGTCGAATTAGTTGGAATGCACCGAACTGACAGTTGGTTGGTTTCGACGAAGCAAACGCCGTACATCTACAGTGTGTTTGCATCGGCGGTCCTCTTTGACAATAAGAGGCAGCACTGAGTTTTCGAGGCATTAAATTCTATTAAATTCTAATTTGATTGGGCAGAAGCCATTTACATATCCTGTTGATCTTGGGATTCGACGAGTTGAATATACCCTGCCTATTGATAATGAGGTTAGGTGAGGTTTATCGGGCAAATTCGATGAGCACGAGAAACTTAAAGTGCAATCATCAACAAACGAGTGAATTTGGCTTTGGTTAGGTTAATGGGTAAAATATATATAGAGTGGGTGGGCGAGAATACGAAGCCTTGCCGAACACCAGCATTGCTTCGACGGAAGACGAATTTGACACCATTCACCTGTAATGTGTGTCAGAAAGATATTCTCTCATACACCGAAAGAGGGTATCGTCAACTCCATAGAAATTCAATTTCAACAACAGACCAACAGACGACAAACTCTGTCGAATACTTTAAAAAAAATTCAGTGAAAAAATGTCTGGCTTCTATTTGGACAAACCAGCAGACAGTACAAACATTGTACTTTAATCAACAAATATTGCATTGGCCAACGCGAAACTTCCGCGTCATGGAATCCGCTCGACATGAAAGAACAGGGCCCTTGAGAATACGATATATGCTTAAGTGTTCGATGAAGGGAGTCATCAACGGCAAGTATTTTGTTCATATATTGTAGTATTTGACATTTTTGAATTCCTCAATCCGCAGCTTATTCGTAATTAATATTAACAAATTCCAATAATTAAATAAGATTGAGAAATTAATGGGATTTCAGAGGCTCAATCGATGTGAAGAGATAAGGAAACTGACGGCCGATCTATATACAACACTATCAAATGCCAATTTCTTGTTATCTTTAAGGTATTAGACATGCCAGCAGCACGAACGAGGGATAGAAAACAAGAAGGTTCGAGATTCTACTATGTCCTCACTGCGCTGAGTCTGATACATAGTAACTCAAGAATAAAAAGGACACCACGTTTCTAATTGATGACATGCAACACTTTTGGGGCAAAGTAAGACATTTTTGTGCCTTAACTTTCGATGACATCATAATGCACAAATTACATACACGTAAAATCGTAAACTCCTAAGTCTCTAGTCGATTAGAAATTGTTTTAATTACGATGATTGGCTGGTGATTAATAACCTTCTATTTGCCAGCCATTAAGTTGTCTGGAGTGAATATTTTAATACCTCCGGCTAATAGATAGGAACGTAGTCACGCAAAACGCTACGCTATCACTCATGTCCTTTTCCAGTCGGAAAGGCTCATTGGTTGTTATATAATGGCGTGAATAAACTCGTCATTTTCCTCATACATTATAGATTGTCTCCTTACGAGGCCAACTTTTTTCCTGTCAAGACCACTCTAATTGAGAGTTTAATGGTTGTAACTTCTCAAAAAGGGGTATAATTATGGTTTACGTATATCTGTGTTCCGGCAAGTTAGAAAAAGAGGCTTATTATGTGACAGTACAGCACTGGCGGCTGAAAATTTCGGAATTATTTTTTAATAAAACGTGAGCACGAAACAATTTGTTGGTAGCCTAATAAATGACCCACTACCCGACTGATGGCAGTTTCCGATTAATTAGGTAAGGAATTCGTCACTGCCAAGTGGGTTTTCCTGAGTTTCCGCTCCATTCTGACCGGTTTCTTGTGGAACCGTGTTCATATTATTTTTATAACTCTTGCGCACGGAGGCAATTATGGATCGTAGATATTGTAACGTTTGCTTATTTGTATCTGGCATAATAATTAATATAAATGAACAATGAAAGAAATCATTGTTTGTATAAATTATTAAAAAAAAAAATTCTTCAACTACTGGCTTTGTTCCTCCCACAGTTTCCATACTGTACAAGTATATTTTCACTCGAAGGCATCAAAGTGCTGTTTTGCGTGTCTTTACCATTTAAGTATATTCAGCAAAATGAAAACAATAGTACACATCTTATGAGTACATGCAAAGTTAGTGACAGTTATTGACAACAAATGTCAAATTTGCTTGTCACAATTCACCATTTGTTTTTATACAAAACATGCGCAAGAAAAAAACATTTTTTTTTTAAACGCAAACACAAGCGGATTTTGAAACAGCCTTAAATGTCAAAGCGTAGTGCGAGTAGAATGCGCACAAATAAACATAGAGAGTCATTCTTTAGCCGAACTACTCGAATGTGGAATGCTCTAACTGATCATGTGTTTTCTCGTCCTTGTAATGTCCAGGCATTTAAGACTAATGTACGTCGATACCTCGTTTCCTTATCCACTTCCTCTCCTTCCTATCGCACTATGCTCTGACATTTAAGGGTACTCCAAAATCCCCTTTTATGCGGGCGTTTGTGTAAAAAAATAGAAAGTACATGTACATTGATCTTGACTTCCTACGTGAAATTTGTACAATCGATGTTATTAGGTTTGTATTAAGCTCAATAAGCTGTTTTTAACCCAGTTCGTAATGAGGTTTTAGCGTTTGAAATAATAGTGAAGACGAACGTGTGATTCGAACTGACGCTATGACAGTTAGAATCACCAAAAATTGAACCAAAGCGTAACACATCAGGCTACTGGCCGATTTTAGAATTCGATTTTTAAACTCAACTATACTCCACTGATGTGAATTGTTATGTTATCGCTATGGTATACGGCTCTGATGTATTTTCTTATTCGAATTTCGTTCGGTGTTCTTCACTATTTGATTGTGTATTGTGTGTATCTGTTAGAGACGCAACCTGCCTCGACCTGAGGTTTCTGTGTCATTCTGGTGGTTGGACAAAAAACATGCTATTTATTCCTGTAAGATTGTGACAAGTTATTGAATCTGGACCATTTTAGCCCACGTGAAATGTGAAACCATTGGTATTTTAGTCGTTTTCAAGCCGTAAAAATAAATTGACGCTTTACGTAAACGGTGTTCAATTTTCGATTGCCGTAGATTCCCAATTGAAATGTTTTGAAAATAAGTTCAAATCAGTGATGATTTTGATGGCCATGTATGGCCAAAAAGTCCTGCAATTAGTTTCAAGTTCCGTAATTTACCATAGCTTTACGGAAGTAACGTATCGCACAAAGGCCAACACAGATGAGAGTTACTAGTTGAACCACAGCCGAATGTCATACTCTCATTATCAAATAATTCCCTGCATATAATATCATATTGACATAAAAATGGGGAAGGAGATTATCCTGGCTGCAGTTGTTATAGCCGAAAACTGGTGCAAGTAATGGATTTTAAATGGGTCTTTAATATCAGAATATAATGCGAGAAGGACACAATTTATGCATAACATGATTGTGTTCATTTCAACGGATAAGGATGCATGTGACGTTGTTGCCGAAAGGCAAATTATATAATGGTTAAGCAATGTTTAGCTTAGAGCGTCTGCGAAGGACCAGTAAGTTATTATATAAGATAATTAAGCTAGAATTTAAGCATTTTTGTCTAGCCTTTAATTTAGAAACCAAGAATATAAATAGAAAATAAAAAATGTTTTAAAAATGAAAAAAATGGATGCATGTGACGGTATTTGTGCGGTTCGGCTAAAGAACATTCTCTGAGTTTATCGTTAATTTTAAATGTGCACTGAAGTGCATTCCCTATTAGACATTTATCCCGGGAAAATATTTGAAGAGGTAGAATGCATTCATCAAGATCAATCGGAAAACGACTCTGTTATCCCCTACAGACAAGAGGTCGGCAGGATACGATGCGCATATGTTCTGACGACAATATTGAAAAACCAGCACTTAGGCCACAGTATACATGACATTCCACCCAATAATCGAATCAAACTACGATGCGTAACAACTGTGGTAGTATATCAATATACCTAAGGAAACCAGACGGTTGGTTATTAGAGTAAGCGACCCTCAACCATGTTATCGATCGATGGCAGGTCTATATTTTGAGTGTGCGGATTTTCGGAGTCATCAATATAACCATCGAACACAACTTACTACTTCTTCTAAGGTATATGTTAGATGCTTCAATAACGAGCAAATATACGAAAATATTTATCTCGGATTGACTGCTGCCACAACATTTCATCATCACCATCATCGGCACTACAACCGGGAACCGGTCTTGGCCTTATTTAGCAAGTCCTGAGGCTTGTTAAATTTTCCATAATAATTTGTTTTTTCCGGGCAAGGTCATTAGTCTTGCGCCAGATGCTCCCCGACGGTATATCGAACCTCGGTCTCTCGCGTGACAGGCGGGTATACTAACCACTATACTATCGAGGAGCCGCCACAACATTTAGCAATCGCGTATTATTTTATCTCGCAGCGTCAAGTACTGAAAACAACCAGTGGCACAGATTCCAAAAGTCAAAAAGTGATACGCTGGATTTTGCCCTAAGTAAAAACAACAACGATGATAACTTGTACGATGCAAATATAACGATATAAAGTATTGAATTGAATTGAACGCCCAGGAAATTAAACATTCGTCCATTGCATGAGAGATTTGTTAACTAAATAAAAGTGCACCCAAGTGAGATACCAATCTCTGCTGAATAACTTGAATGAATCTAGAGCGACAACCCCACTCTCATCGGGGGCAATAGGAGGTTCGTGGTCAAAAGTACCAAAGTGACCTCCAATACAATGTACATATAATATCAAGAAGGGGGTATGGGAGCGAACATTCAGGGCACAGTACTGAATGCATTCAATCCGTCGAAGGCCAGGACGATCTTTGTCCCTGTTCAATCCAAGTTGACATGCAGTCTCCAGATGACACCTCTGGATAGCTACTTTGGCACCCGCCAAGTAGTGAACCAATGCATGCAGCGACATCCTGAGAAAGGTTGGCGCAAGGTAATAACTTGGCCCGGAACAACAAAATATTATGGAATATTTAACTAGCCTCGGATATGGACCGGATACATGATGACGACAACGGAAACGGAAATGGCTAAACGACTTGAGAATTTTCTCATGGAAGGTCCGCTCACTATACAGAGCTTGAGCTGCACAGCAGCTAGCCGATACCCTGTCCGAATATAAGGTTGACATAACAGCATTACAAGAAATAACATGGACGGGGAGTGGTGTTATTCAAAAAAAAAAAACAAATTTGACATTTATTATAGGGTGTGTGCTCGGGGTAGGCTTTCTACTCAGCTCGGGATAGGCTCCCTAGTCAGCCCGGGATCGGCATTCTAGTCAGCCAAAAACTGAAGCCTGCCATTATCGGCTGCAATAGACAAAAGACTGTGCACTCTTCGCGCGCGAGGCAAGTTCAAGACAATAAACCTCATAATCTGTATCGACTTTTTAAACTGCCCGCAAACGCACACACGGTGTTAGACGATAAGGGTGAATCGGTAGCTTTTGTAAAACAATATAATTAAAAGGATCTTGTTTCGTTTCCAAATAATATAAGACAAGATTCAATCCTAATTTACATGTTACCATACGGTACAAAGACGCTCCTCGATAGTATAGTGGTTAGTATACCCGCCTGTCACGCGGGAGACCGGGGTTCGATTCCCCGTCGGGGAGCCTGTGGCGTTTGGAATAATAGTGAAGAACGTGTGATTCAAACTGAAGCTATGACAGTTAGAATCACCAAAAATTGAACCTAAGCGTAACACGTCAGGCTACTGGCCGATTTTTGAATTCGATTTTTAAACTCAAGTATATTCCACTGATGTGAATTGTTATGTTATCGCTATGGTATACGGCTCTGATGTATTTTCTTATTCGATTTTCGTTCGGTGTTCTTCGCTATTTGCTTGTGTATTGTGTGTGTATCTGTTAGAGACGCTACAAGACCATACCTGGCTAGCATATTCAAGCAGTGGACGAACTGGGGTAAGGTAGAGGGATCGAGTAATGTAAGGGTCGGAGAATTTCTTAGACCATCCTTTCACGAATCCGAGGGCAGAACTGGCTTTCCGGATTGTCTCATCAATGTGAGAGAGGAGGTTAAGCTCCCTGTCGCAGAGGATCTCAAAATTTCGAATATATTGGACAATGGTCAGGGGTTGATTATGATTTGTCGAATGCTTTACTGAGTTCGGTCGAACTTTCGGCGCAATGCTAATAACCTTGCCCGTAAAAATAAATTATGGAAAATTTATCAAGCCTCGGGACTTGCTAAATAAGACCAAGACCAGCTCCCGGTTGTAGTGCCGATGATGATGATGATGATATTCCACTGATTTGAATTGTTATATTATCGCTATGGTATACGACTCTGATGTATTTTCTTATTAGATTTTCGTTCGGTGTTCTTCACTATTTGCCTGTGTACCGTGTGCGTATCTGTTAAAGACGCTACAAGCCCCTGGCGCAAGACTGATGACCTTGCCCGGAAAAAACAAATCAATATAGACAATTTGACAAGCCCCAGGACTTGCTAAATAAGGCCAAGGCCAGTTCCCGGTTGTAGTGCCGATGATGATGATGATAATAAACTCTTTCCGCAAACCCACAATAGTGAGAGTAATCAAGTCGCGAAGATTAAGATGGACATGTAACGCGAATGGGCAACGATAGGACCGTGCGTAGAATTCTTGACGGTAGACCAACGGGAAGGAGACCGGTAGGACGGCCGCGACTGAGATGGGAGGACAATGTTAAGTTTGACCTCAAGGAGATCGGATCACATGGTCAAGCGTGGAAGGAGAGGGCACAGGACAGGGAAGGATGGCGGAGTCGAGTCGGTGAGGTCATGAACTTCCGGGTTCCTACAGGCCAATAAATAATAATAATAAATAAACTCTTTCGATAATCACTTTGACGAATGAAGTACAGTACATCAAATATTACCCATGTAAAGTATCTGAAATTCCAATTACAAATTTTATACATCTGTCATCTTTTGATACAGTTTTTAGTGTGAAAAGGCTTCTTCACTCCTAAAATGGGGCATCTACAGGAAAGTAGTGGTTCCTCTATTTTAGAGGAAGTCTTTCCAAGTGGTCATCACACTCACACGTTGCAATGTAAAATTTTCTTTGTCGGTTATGCAAACACCAACAACACCACCCACTAGTAGTTTTTTCTTCTCGAATATTTAATGGCAAGACAATTATTTAATTTAGAACATGGAATAGCACTGGAGGGGATACTGAATGCTGGGCAAATGTAAGGTGTACACAGAATCGGAATAATTACAAGCCACTCACTTGAAGCAACTGCACTGGATGTTGAATGGCACAGTGACTGCTTCTTACGAAACGTTACGGCGGAACACTCAGCAAGGCGAATGAAAATTACAAACGTCCGCTTTTCCTTAGGGTGAATTTTTCTTTTTAATTATTCAAAAAGTTAGTCTTCAGAGGCGATACCATCGGTATCACCGACGGCGGTGTAAGGGAAGTTAAGCAAACTCGAAAATTTGATGAAATTTCCATTTGAAAACGGAACGTAATGTTTGTAATATGTTTTTGCCTCGTTCTAGAACGGATAAGTTTTATTAAGCCTCCCATTTACCAACGAGTCTGTTCTCTGATAATGTTTAAGTTTTACTTTAGGCAGGTTGCGTAACTGATGCTTTTCATTTTAAGCATTTCCATCTCAGATTGGCTGTACACCACCGTCCAGACCTTCTATACTTCGTGGAATTAAAAAAATAAACTTTGTCATATTGTGAATCATATTTAAATGCTTGAAGATTAGATGACTAAGACCTTCGGGCCCACAAAATCTGTTTACATCAGTTTTACTTGTTTCACTCCCCAGGATTTTTTTAAATAGTGGCCACGTTACACAGAGACGTATAGAGGAGCGTTACAAAAGTACAAAATTAGAGCAAGTTGTGATACCCGAAATAAATTTTGAGACATCTTTGACAGGATTTGTTTCTTTTTTATAATATATAATATATATATATATATATATGGTAAACGGATTATGAATACCCTTATAGTACTAAAAGGTACAGGGCCGGTATGAAAGTGTTAGCAAAAAGAGAATAGACGGAATGTGACGTTTCTAACAGATACACACGACCAATAGTGAAAAACAGCACCACCAAAAGCACATCCATTAAAGTCGTATACCATAGCAATAATATAGCACTTCCACATCAGTCGATTGTACTTGAGTTTAGAAATCAAATTCATACACGCGACAGTAGCCTGATGCGTTGAGTTTTGGTTCTATATTTTAGTGATTCTAACCGTGATAGCGTCGGTTCGAATCACATACTCTTCACTATCGTCGCAAATATTATATATATCTGCTACTGTTGCGTTTCGATGATATGTTTAAGAACACATTATGCAGACATCCTTAAATAGAGCCAACGCTACAAGCAAAACCGAATGTGAAGGTTAAAATCACGTAGCTCTTCAAACAGAAATGTTGTGTTTATACGACACGCTGTGAACAGATTAGAACCAAAGAACGACGCTTCAGACCACGGCCGTGTATTCAAGCGGATATCTTTACTTAGACGGAGCAAACCCTTTACAATTATCAAAAAATCATTTTTTGTTTCACATATTTCGCAAGTATAATATTTTGAGAGTACGAGGGTTGCCTTTTATATTTCGGGATTAGGGAACAAAAACAAATATTGATCATCGAAAATCACTTTATTGTTTTTCAAAATATTCCCCATATAGGTCTATACACTTTTGCATGCGTTTGAACCAATTGTCGAAGCACTTTTGCCACTCTGATTGAGGTATCTCCAACACATGCATTCTGAATGCAGCAACCGCTTCTTCAGGTGTCGAAAAACGTTGACCTCTCAGTTTGTTTTTTACGTACGGGAATAAAAAGAAGTCATTCGGTGCCAAGTCAGGACGATACGGCGGATGATCCATCAAATCGATGTTTTGGGTGCTCAAAAATGCAGTTGTCGCAGCCGATGTGTGAGAGCTCGCATTGTCGTGGTGAAGAGTGATCCGTCTTCGGCGGATGGTTTTCCTGATTTCTTGGAAGACAACTGGCAAACAAATGGTTGTGTACCACTCAGAATTGACTGTTCTGGGTTGTTCTAGTGGTACGGTTGCGACATGTCCAGTTTTTCCGAAAAAACAGGCGACCATTTGCTTGGAAGTGCTTCGTGCGCGAACAACTTTTGTTGGATTTGGCTCATCTTGAAACACCCAGACAGTCGACTGCTGTTTACTTTCGGGCTCATACGCGTAAATCCACGATTCATCACCTGTCACGATGTCATAAACGTGTTTCGAAGCACCGCGACCGTATTTTTTGAGCATTTCTTTCGACCAATTGACACGAGCCTTTTTTTGGGCGATAGACAAATTGTGTGGGATCCAACGCGAACAAATTTTTTTGACAGTCAAATGTTTATGCAATATTGAATGTATGCTGGTCCCACTAACGCCTAAGGTTGTCTCAATCTCACGATAGGTCACATGACGATCTTCCAATATCAGTTCGCGCACAGCATCAATGGTTTTCGGAACAACAACTGATTTTGGACGACCTTCACGAAATTCATCTTGGAGTGAACTACGACCACGATTGAATTCACCATACCATCGATAAACACTGGTCTTTGATGGAGCTTCATCGCCAAAAATTGAATTAAGTTCATCCATGCACTGTTGCTGAGTTAATCCACGCCGAAAGTTGTAAAAAATTATCGCACGAAAATGTTGACGATTTAATTCCATTTTTGGGCCGAGATGAATCTTTTAAGTTACTGTATACAACACAAATAGCGCTCGTATGTCAAAACGTTCTGAGTGCGTATAACCTCAAAAATGTCCAACTTTACGACAGAGCTGTCAATTGCCGGATTGCAACACTAGGGTTGCCAAATCCCGAAACGTAAGAGGCAACCCTCGTATATTGGAAAAAGGAAAAATTTAAATATTGAATATTTACGGAGCTATCGCATATAGTTGGGAATATGTAGCATGTAGCAGAAACGTACCGATTTGAAAAAAGGTCCAGAAATAGAATATGTTACTGCGTTACATGGAGAAGATGAGAAACAGGATTTTCTTACCATTTATGAACTTTTATTCAGGGACGATATAACAGGGCAAAAATCCATGAATTGGGCTTCGAATTGCTTCCGCATCCACCGTATTCTCCAGATCTGGCCCCCAGCGACTATTTCCTGTTCTCAGATCTCAAAAGAATGCTCGCTGGGAGGAAATTTTCGTCGAATGAAGAGGTGATCGCCGAAACTGAGGCCTATTTTGAAGCTGAAAGCTCAAAATACTATAATTCACAAACTAATGATCCGACATCTGTCAAATTTATACACGTGTCTTTTCAAGGTTAGGGCTAACTAAAAATCGTATGGATTTAATTCTAGTGCCGCCATCTATGTGTCAGGCCGGCGACTTTTCAATTGATCTGCTACTTCAAATGTGCTTGGTTGGCCATACACAAAGGCTAACGAGAGTTTTAACGCGACAGGATATTAGCTCCAAAGCACCTGCATTCTGGGCTATTAGGTTGTACCACATGAAATGTCCGATTTTATATGAAAAATTTAAAAGCCAATATTACTGTTCCGTAAATTTTTATTCAATCAAAATAGGATCCGTTGGCATCTATGACACTCTTTCCTTTTTCGTAGAAGTGCTGACTTTTTGAAGTAATGATATCTTCAAATGCTTTTATGACCTCTGCTCGGTTCTGGAAGACTATAGCGTTAACGATGATAGTGAAGAACGTGCGATTCGAACTGACGCTATGACGGTTAGAATCACTAAAAATTGAACCAATGCTCAACACATCCGACCACAGCCGCGTGCACGAATTCGATTTTTAAACTCAAGTACACTCAACTGATGTGGAATTGTTATGTTATCGCTATTGTATACGGCTCTGGTACATTTTCTTATTCGATTTTCGTTCGGTGTTCTTCACTATTTACTTGTGTATTGTGTGTGTATCTGTTAGAAACGCAACACTACTCCCTCCTCAGTAACTTTGTTACGATCAACTTCGTATCCGAACGACGGAGCCAGGAACGATTTCGAACGATCTTTAAATGTCAGAACACAGCCCAGGCGGAGGAAGGAGACGATAAGGAAAGGAAGTATATATACACACAGGTCCTGATTATCTCTCTGGAGATTGTAATATTTGCTAGTGTATTATTAACTCGTTTATCATTTACTTTTGTACCATTAAGTCATATATTATACTATTCACTCTAATATTATTCACGCTAGCCCTGTGAGTAGGGCGTTAGAATATGCCTTACAAGCTCGGCGGCTTGTCGTAAGAGGCGACTGAAGGCCGAGTGGCTTATGGGGTCCCAACGCCCTGTGGGCCGGTGAAACACATCAAGCTATAGGCTCCGTGAAATGGTCGGGAGAAATCCTTGTCCATATTTCGCAGCTTGGCTGATGGACCGGTTCCAGAAAAGTTTGGTTTAGGTGGTAAGTCGGTCCCAAAGTGATATACCACCCCGTCACGCTGTACATTCCGCGAAATCGTCGGGGGAAATCTTCGATTATATTTCGGATGTATGGCTGATGGCCCGGACTGTCACGGAGATAAGTCATGATGGTGCCTCTTTAGATAAGGAATTCCAGAGGTAAACTAATACTACCATTCGGTTCTCCGGAGGGACTATGTCAGGTGGAACATCATGCAAATATTCTAATAATAAAATAACCGAACTTTAAGAAATTCATCATCATAATCGGACTCGTTCTCGAGGGTCTGTCGACGTTCGACTTATAACGGCATTTTGTAACATTCGGGGCATCGGTTTCACCAACACGAATGTAAACGCTGTGCAACAATATTTTGAATCAGTGAAGCCTGATATCATTGCCCTAACTGAGACACAGATCGATTCGTCAATTGATTCGACATATCTTCGTTGGTCGGGATACGACTTACATTCGAGATTCCGTTTTAAGGGTGGAGTCTGCGTCTTCGCGCGATCCAATATGGCTTGCCAAAGGATGGAGGCGTTGGAACCCAATAACATCGACATCATGTCGTATTGAGGAATCCTGTTAAATTTCTTTGTTGTCTTTACCGCTCCCCGAAAGACAATCGTCCCGCGACATTTTTCGAACATCTTTCACTTAACCTCGACTGGATACAGATCAACCACCCGGCTTCTGAAATTGTCGTCCGTGGCGGTTTCAATGTACACAATTCCGACTGATTGGTGCATTCTAACAGAACCGACGAGGCTGGGATGATGGCGGAAATGTTCGCTGTTAGCCGCAATTTGACTCAACTCGTGGAGGAACCTACGGGAGTGCCGGATGCCCAAAGTGATTATGCGAACACGCTGGATGTGTTTTTGACATCCGACTGGAGTATTTATACCGTCGAGGGTTCTGCGCCACTGGGAAACTCAGATCATTGCTTGGTATCGGTCGCGCAACCACTTGCATTTCAAACGAATAACCGACCTAAGCAGCTTCGCCATGTATGGATGGGGGGCGATTTTCGAGATTTCTTCGCATCCTTTCCATGGTTTCGGAAACTCCAATGTTAACGCTTGCGCGGAGTCGGTCACAGATATTATTCTTCTTGGGATGGAGATTTACATTCCGCATTCCATTAAACGAAGTTCATCTGATAGGGCTTGGTTTGATAAAAAATGCGAGCAGATTACAGCGGCAAAAAATAGAGCTTTTAAACAATGGCGCTCCAATCCCACCGAGGTTAACAGAACGTATTTTGTTAGAATCAGAAAGGCGGATGCCCGTGGGAATTATGAGAACACCCTGGATCTGTTTTTGACATCCGGCCCCCGAATATATACCGCGGAGGTTGCTGCGCCACTGGGAAACTCAGATCACTGCTTGGTATCGGTTGCGCAACCATTTGCATTTCAAACGAATAACCGAACTAAGCAGGTTCGCCATGTATGGAGGTATGGGGCTGCTAACTGGGACGATTTGCGAGATTTCTTCGCATCCTTTCCATGGTGGGAGGTGTGCTTCAGAGACTCCGATGTTAACGCTTGCGCGGAGTCGGTCACAGAGATTATTCTTCTCGGGATGGAGATCTACATTCCACATTCCATCAATCGAAGTTCATCTGATAACCCTTGGTTTGATAAAAAATGCGAGCATTTTACAGCGGCAAAAAATAGTACTTTAAAGCAATTACGCTCCAATCCCACCGAGGTTAACAGAACGAATTTTGTTAGGACCAAAAACGCGTGCAACCAGACGATTGATACCGCTAAGACGGCTTACAACGACAAAGTGACCATAAGCTCCTTGAGTGTCCAACTGGTTCGCATCCCTTCTGGTCGATGGCAAGGGCTGTCCGCAATAACTTCGCCTCCTCCACTTTTCCTCCGTTAGTGACGGACAGCGGGAAGTCAGTCACAAATTCAAAAGATAAAGCTAATGTGTTCGCGAATTTATTTTCCGCGAATTCAAACCTCGATGCCGGTCTTTCGGAACCACCTGTGATTGCGCCGGTACGGTCTTCGATGCGGGATGTGAGGTTCCGCCCGCGTACTATTTAACGCATTCTACGTGGACTAGACTGTAAGAAGGCAACCAGCCCGGACGGAGCACCAGCTGTAGTCCTTAAGAACTCTGCTCCAGAATTGTCGCCCGTTCTTGGCAGACTCTTCCGCTTATCTTATGCACGGAGGACATTTCCTACCTGCTGGAAAATCGCTCGAGTTCAGCCAATCCCAAAGAGAGGAAAAAGGTGCCTCCCACAAAATTAGCGGCTGATAACATTACTGTCTATGTTATCTAAGGCGATGGAAAAGGTCATCAATGCCGAGTTAATTAAGTATTTGTAGTGCAACGGAGTTCTGAACGATCGTCAATACGGATTCCGTGGTAGGCGGTCCACGGGAGACCTTTTGACGCTTATAACCGATATATGGACATCTGCGAATTAGAGGCACGGTGAGTCAAGAGCGGTCGGATTGGATATCTCTAAGGCTTTTGACCGCATCTGGCACGGGGCATTGCTGATCAAACTTTGTTCGTACGGACTTTCCCAGCAGCTGTGCGACTGGACAAAGGCCTTCCTCGAAAATCGTTCGATCCGGGTTGTTCTGGACGGCGAGTGTTTGGATCTGTATCCTGTTAATTCTCCGCTGCCTCAAGGTTTTATTTTGATGGCAACCTTGTTTTTGATTCATATAAATGATTTGTTGGAGTCAACCGATAAACAGAGTGTTCAGTTTTGTGAATGATAGTACGCTTGTTTCCTCTTTTTCGAGTAACCGGCCGAGTGGATCAACGTCGCACCAGCTGAAAGGTACCCAGATTGACTCTCTGAACTGCGATCTGGATAAGGTTCTGTAGTGGGGAAATGCCAATCTTGTCGACTTCAATACAACGCAGACACAGCATACGTTTTTTTTAATACATCTTTTGTTAAGGTAATCGGATTTTAATATTTAACCGGCTACACTAGTTTGCTGGGGCTTTGTTTTCCTTTATTCACTCTTGACTGCAGACTTACCCTGACTCCTTTCTCAACCACTGTCAATCATAAACTGTTGACACCCACCGTTGCGAAAACCACACAATTGTTTTTGTTTTTCCTTTGTTGTATCCCCACCGTTAACTCAACGAGAAAACTAGGTCATCCGGTGTACCCGTTATGACTTAATCAGCGGCGATGATCGATCTCGAGTTTATCGGAGATATGATCACCAGTGAAATAACTGGGCGTTTGTATGCACCAGTTTAATGTTTAATGTTTTATAGTAGTAATGTTAAATGTAATTTAATGTCTTGTGTATTATGTGTTTAGTTATGTGACATTGTACATTGTATAAATGAATGTGTTTATTTTATGTTGTAAATGAGTGTTGTAATTTTTAAATGAATGTAATGTAATTTTATAATTGTATAAATGTTTTTTGGGGGAGTGGGAGCGAACATATAGAGCAAAGTCTCTGCTTTCAACTCGGCGAAGGCCAGGACGATCCTTGTCCTTATTCAATCCAAGTTGACATGCAGTTTCCACGTGACACCCTTGGATAGCTACTTTGGCACGCGCCCAGTAGTGAGCCAATGCAAGTAGCGACATCCTGAGAAAGGTTGGCGCAAGGCTAATAACCTTGCCCGGAAAAACAAATTATTATGAACATATATTTACAAACTCTTATATTAGTTATTCTTATACTAAATATTGTTATGCTATTTACTTGCTTATGAAAAACAAGAACGACATTTTTGTTTCGTTTACGACTATCAACAGGCAACTGATTCTTATGTGTTACTGATATTATAATTATATTCTTACAACTGCCATAATGGTTGTGTTATACCTCCACAGTGTTATAACATCCAGGCACATACTACGAACTCTTATACTACGGTCTGTTATACGGCGAACTCTTTTACTGTAAACTCATATTGAAAACGTTTACACTGAAGACTCTTCTTCTACACAAGTAATTGTTATACGTTTACTTCTTATTGCATTAATTGTTATTATATTTACTGTTATACTATTATTTTCTATTGTGGCTCCTCGATAGTATAGTGGTTAGTATACCCGCCTGTCACGCGGGAGACCGGGGTTCGATTCCCCGTCGGGGAGCCTCTGGCGAAAGACTAATAACCATGCCCGGAAAAAACAAGTCATTATGGAAAATTTAACAAGCCTCAGGACTTGCTAAATAAGGCCAAGACCGGTTCCCGGTTGTAGTGCCGATGATGATGATGGAAATTATATTAACGATGCACTATTTTACTGATATATGTACGTATATGCTATACTATTCGTAATATTCCTCGATATCTGACTCACTCTACTTCGGATGGTCGAGTGGGTTTTTCAAACAACGCGTTTTCATTAGCCTTTAATACTATGAACATGAAATCACACGAGCCATAAAACGTATCCAAAGTTGTCTCAACTTTGCTCCAATTACTTTCTCGAAATATACCCTTCTCCCTTCATATATGTACATACTCCTGGATACTTCTCTCACGAAAGGCGAACCTATAGCGTTGGGTCAAGGCCGAGGAATTCTATTAAATACAATAATTTGTGAAATTGTTTCTGAACAGTTGCATAGTTGTTTCGGCCAGACATGCTCACAAGGCGGTCATAAAGTATGTCGTTTGGTCCCCGATATTTTGAAGGATGAAGGTCAATCTATGACACCCTAACCTTTGACAGAATAGAACTGAGTGCTAATACTGGATAATGAGAGCGGGATAATGGGCCATACTCCTTGGGAATTAGTTGGATATTTGCCGACTTCCATATATTTGAGAATTGACAGTAGCAAGAGCATTCACGGGTCTGGTGGAGGTCAGAGTTTCGAAAGTTAAACATAAGTTATTGTAGATATACTGCTCGACTTTTCAAGATAAAAACAACTTAAAAAGAGGCAAAGTACAGGGGTTAAGCGCACATGAACAAATCAACTGTCTACCCCTGCTGGCAAGAAATTAGCCACGGAAAGATAAAATATTTATCCAGCAGCCATTCGTTGTGAAGTTTCGTGGGGGTTGGTATGTACACAATTAAAAAGGTTACTCCTTGGGAGTTGTAACGCCAATTGTTGGCAGTTATTCTGGACCAAGTGACTTAACCATCCGCTTGTGCCTCGACGATAGCATTATTATCCTTTCTTCCTTGAGATCTTATTTCAAATTAAAACTTTAAATTAAAAATGAACTGTGTGTACGTCGGGTGGGTGGCACAAGCAAGGGAGACTGTAGGGATCGCGATGACTATTTCACTGTTAAGAAATGAAAGAAACCCGAACGCCAGTTTAAAAAGTCCTTAAGATTGTTGAAGTAATAAGAGAAGGTGGCCGTCCTTATAGAAGTGCGCTAGGGAGGTTGTGAACGCTCGGTTTGGTACGATATAAAAAACAAAATTGAAAATATAAGGAATGGTAACAGAGGGAAACAAAGAACCGTGAAGGATCTTCTGAGAAAATGATAGCTCGAAAGATTCTAAAGTGCAGAAGTGCCCTAGCATAACACTGCATAATCGGCTGGCAGTCCTCGCCTCGTGCTCAATTTCCTTCTTCTTACCTTGGGTCTTTTTTCTTTTCTTTTTAAGTTTTTTTTTTTTCTTGTGAGTTGTCCTTACTACTCTCCGCTACCGCTTTTATCGCGCTCACCGCCACCTCCTTCCTGCGGCAATTGTGTTAGCTTTTTCATCAACACGACAGACCGACTTGTGCTCTCCATTCCTGCACACTTACGACGGACATGCATAGACAATATATGTTACCGTGGCTATTGTGCCTTCGAGTTGTAAACTTCTTGTTCCTCTTGACGTGATCCTTGCTCCCCCCCGCCTGCTAGCATATGTTTTCGCTGTTTGCTCCATGTTTTCCTACAGTGTTCCACCCACTTCTTCGGGTATTCCCTACTTTTTGTCGCTCTTCCTTGTTCGTCCGTTATTTCTGGTGCTTAACTTGGTCCTTTAACGTCGGTGTTAACAGTATATGGTTGATGAGGGTCCGTTGTTGGCGCTGAGGTGGCAGAATGATGGTACTGCGTGGCAGTGAGCGGGGGCAGGTAATAGGTGGTAGGTGGTTAAGAATCGGTGGTAAGTGACTGGGGAATGCAAAAGAAAATCCTTCGAAGCTGATGAAAAGAAATTACTTAATTACATACCAGGTTCAGGTGGTTAAAAGGATGTGAATGCGGACAACACAACCAGAGTAAATGGATTCCAGCGCAAATCAGGGCGTGCACACACACACGAACATGATGACGTACCCGCCATGCAGGCTTACAAATGTACAAATCCCAACTCATTTACCCCCCCGCCCGCAGACATTCTACTATACAACAAAACGAGCATACTTTACATTGGGTTGTGCGCATAAAAGCAATACCGGTCCTTTCAATTGGTCGAGGATTGATGGAGAGAGAAAACGAAAAGTGTGGAAGAATAAATCCTTCACAGAAGGATGTTGCTTGTACTATGTGTTGTTCAGTGTCTTTATTTTCCTTGGGTGTTTTTGCACATGTTTGAAGTTGGGAACTGCATACTAATTTCCTTTTTCGGAAGCAGCACGAAGAAGAGAGGGTGGTGTCGGATTAACGTGAAGCTAGAATGGATTAGGATATGTTTTCTTGATGGTGGTTGTTTGGGTAATTCCCTTCCGAGTAAACAGTATCGGCGCGTGAAAGAACAGGGGTATTTTTTATTTAGGGAATTCAGTTTTCGTCGGTTTTTCTTTTCTTTTTTCTGCTCTGCTAGATTGCATCTAGTGGTGGAACTGGTTACGAGTAGAATACCACGACACTGCCTTTTGCGTGACTTCTTTTCTAATTGAACAGGGTAACAGTAATACGAGGGTTGCCTTTTATATTTCGGGATTAGAGAACAAAAACAAATACTGATCATCGAAAATCACTTTATTGTTTTTCAAAATATTCCCCATGAAGATCTATACACTTTTGCATGCGTTTGAACCAATTGTTGAAGCACTTTTGCCACTCTGATTGAGGTATCTCCAACACATGCATTCTGTCGTCGAAAAACGTTGACCTCTTAGTTTGTTTTTTACGTACGGGAATAAAAAGAAGTCATTCGGTGCCAAGTCAGGACTATACGGCGGATGACCCATCAAATCGATGTTTTGGGTGCTCAAAAATGCAATTGTCGCAGCCGATCTGTGAGAGCTCGCATTGTCGTGGTAAAGAGTGATCCGTCTTCGGCGGTTGGTTTTCCTGATTTCTTGGAAGACAACTGGCAAACAAATGGTTGTGTACCACTCAGAATTGACTGTTGTGCGTTGTTCTAGTGGTACGGTTGCGACATGTCCAGTTTTTCCGAAAAAACAGGCGACCATTTGCTTGGAAGTGCTTCGTGCGCGAACAACTTTTGTTGGATTTGGCTCATCTTGAAACACCCAGACAGTCGACTGCTGTTTGCTTTCGGGCTCATACGCGTAAATCCATGATTCATCACCTGTCACGATGTCATAGACGTGTTTCGAAGCACCGCGACCGTATTTTTTGAGCATTTCTTTCGACCAATTGACACGAGCCTTTTTTTGGGCGATTGACAAATTGTGTGGGATCCAACGCGAACAAATTTTTTTGACTGTCAAATGTTTATGCAATATTGAATGTATGCTGGTCCCACTAACGCCTAAGGTTGTCTCAATCTCACGATAGGTCACATGACGATCTTCCAATATCAGTTCGCGCACAGCATCAATGGTTTTCGGAACAACAACTGATTTTGGACGACCTTCACGAAATTCATCTTGGAGTGAACTACGACCACGATTGAATTCACCATACCATCGATAAACACTGGTCCTTGATGGAGCTTCATCGCCAAAAATTGAATTAAGTTCATCCATGCACTGTTGCTGAGTTAATCCACGCCGAAAGTTGTAAAAAATAATCGCTCGAAAATGTTGACGATTTAATTCCATTTTTGGGCCGAGATGAATCTTTTAAGTTACTGTAAACAACACAAATAGCGCTTGTATGTCAAAACGTTCTGAGTGCGTATAACCTCAAAAATGTCCAACTTTACGACAGAACTGTCAATTCCCGGATTGCAACACTAGGGTTGCCAAATCCCGAAACATAAGAGGCAACCCTCGTACCAACAAATACAAAAACGAAAAAAACTGTATTTAATGTAGAGGAAACTTTGTCTTTTATTGCAGGAAAAGCAAAATGAGCGTTTTTTTTATACGAATCTCGTACACAAAATGGGATTTTGAGTTATCCTTAAATGACAAAGCTCGAGCAGAAGGTGGGAGAGGATAAGCAAAAGGAAGTATCGATGTATATTGCTTTTCAATGCCTGGACTAGAAAACACATGATCAAGCCAACCATTCCACATTCCGCATTTTGTGTTATTCGGCTAAAGAACGTTTATTTATGTTTGTCCATATGTATGAAGTTGAAGAATCTAAGTAGTTGACCTTTAACGCAAACAGCAACGTAACGCACAGTTACGAATACCATGAGAAATGTCTGGAGGGGTGGAATGCATTCACCAAGTTCAGTTGAACCTTGATATGCGCCTGAGTCCTACTGGGCACCTACAGCGCCGTTTTAGAAACGCCGAATATGGGAAGAGTAAATTGTGGCCAGAGTGGATACCGTGAAGTATTATTTGTATCGCCTAGGACCTCTTAGTGTGAGCAATCATATCACTGCCGTCTCAAGGGGTGAGTTATTTGATTACGTGTCGTGTGTCGTGTGTTTGATTACACATATGTAGGTTAAACTGAGAACTATTGTTATTTTGACAGCTTTGCACAACCACTGAGTGGTAGGTTGGGTCTCAATACCCAACCGCCTGGTAATATAGCACTCCATTAAGCTACAGGCTCAGTATAATGGTCAAAAGGAACTCGTTAATCATCTTTCGGAAGTTGGCAAACAGATCTCATCGAGAACGAATAGCACGGCGGCCACTCAGCGCTATAGGTTCGCCTTTCAGGGGAGAAGTATAAACAAGAAAGATAAAAACAAGGACATTTCGACAAGAGGGGCCTGTCGAATGTTTTTGAGTTACCCAATGTGACAACTTTGCTGTCAACAAACTTGTGAACCGTGTGGATACACCATTCGGTAAAACATGCCATGAGATCTCCTTTGAACCCACTGCTATAGCATTATACCGAATAAATACGGCATTCCGTCGATCGACCAAAGACAAACGATTATGCTGTGCGCTAGGAGTCGCATGCAACTAGGAAGATCGCCTGTAGTTCAGCCAGAGAGACTGTAACAAAGAGTCCCATCAATTCTAGAAGTTGAGTAGCAACCAACGAACTATGAGCCAAAATTGACTGAGCAAATTGTACTAACGACAAGATTAGAAGATATGCGCCTGAGTGTTACTCGGCATCTACCTCGCCGTTTTAGATACGCCGACTATGGGCACAGTAAATTGTGGCCAGCGTGGATACAACTACATAACCACGAATTGGAAGAGCTATACCGCAAACCTACAATAGTGAGAGTAATCAAGTCGCGAAGATTAAAATGGGCCGACACGTGGCGCGAATGGGCAACGATAGGACCGTGCGTAGAATTCTTAACGGTAGACCAACGGGAAAGACCGGTAGGACGGCCGCGACGGAGATGGGAGGACAATGTTAGGTTTGACCATGAGAAGATCGGATCAGATGGCCGGGCGTGGAAGGAGAGTGCACAGGACAGGAAACTATGGCGCAGTCGAGTCGGTGAGGTCATGAACTTCCGGGTTCCTACAGGCCAATAAATAAAAATAAAAAAAAATGGAAATTTGACACAGATTTAATTTTTCTAGGTTCAAGCTTAGCGTGATTAAGATAGTATCTAATTTTCAGTTCGATTTAAGCCCAAATCATAAGAAAGAGGCAACGATTTTGAATGTACGAGTTCTCTTCTACTTTGTTTGCAAGTGAACAACAGGTTTCTAGAACGTGTAAGAGCAAGGCAGAAAGACAACAGGTTAATCGAGTCGTCTTTAGCTAAGAATGTCCACAGAATCCCATTAAGTTAAGATTTGAGGCATATAGTAGACTAGGGTTGAAGTACTTTTGGCTGGTTAGTAGATGGAAAGTTTAAGAAAAAATATTAGGAACTGATTGTAAACAAAAAGGAAAATTTGACGCTACCCTTGAACTACGTGGATTGAGCAGCGACAAGGGTAATAACTTATCTATTGAGTCAGTGTATCGCCAGCTTCATAGGAAAGCAATTTCGACAACGCCTAAATTTCAAATCCTATCAAACGTTGTTGCGATATCAAGTAGGATTATCTGGATTTCAGTTGACCTGTTGCTACGAAATTCATAAGAAGACCATCGTTTCCAGATATTTCGACAATTGACGGATTATCCGTGACAACCTGCGACAGAATAAAAGTTACTGGTATGGGTCAGCAGAAAGAGGTATAATAAGTTCCCCTTTTTGGGAATCCGTTCTATGTTCACTGCATTCCGCCTATTGGGGAAGTGTCCTGTCAACTAAGTAAGGAGAGAAGATTTCGCTGCGGTTATATGAGTAAAAAACTTATTGAACTTCTATGGAAATGCCATTGGAACCAGAGGTTTACGTGTATGCCCAGATCTAAAAACACAGCTGAATGTCACCGCATGTTAACTGAGGCTTGTATGAGACATTCCTCTATCAACTTTTGAATACTGGTATAGACGGTCCAAATTGGTGATTTTGACACCAATGGCAATGGTGAAGTGAGGCCAGATACGTTTCAAGATAAAGAATTGAAGTAAATATTGGACCAAGATGAATGCCGAACACAGGAAAAGCTTGATGGACTATTAGGCCTGACAGAACAAGTCATTTAATTGCTTCTAGAAGCCATGGGCATGGTAAAAAAACAAGAAAATTAGGTGCCCGCGCGGGTCAGAATAGCGATTTTTCACATGCGAGCAATTTTTGTCCAACATCACAAAAGCAAAGACTATGTTCATTGGATTATTACAGGAAATGGGAGGTTTTTTTTTTTAACGCAGAGGACAAAGAATTACTACAATAAGTACATTCGGCCCAAAGTCAGACAAAAATGCGGCAATGTTTCACAGCTTTTTTTCACTTCTCCTGGGAAAAGGCGAACCTATATCGCTGAGTTAGCGCCCTGAGATGCTTTTTTTCGACCGGGTCCATCAGCCAAGCTCCGAAAGATGCTCAAGGATTTCTCCCAACCATTTCACGAAGCCTATAGCTTAATGGGGTAGTATTTCACCGGGCAGCTGTGCTTTGGGACCCTACCCACCACTCAGTAATTGTGCCTAACTGCACAATAGCAAGAGTCGTCAGTTGAACCTAGGTTTGAACAATCAAACGCAGGATACAACCTCCTCACCATCTCAGCTATTGAGGTGGCAAATAACGAAAAGTGGATTCATTACCACAATCGTGGGATAAGTCTGCGGATGCATTAACATTAACTTCAACGCTGAATAGAGTTCTTGACGGTGAGCCAACAGGAAGGAAACCGACAGGACGGCCGCGACGGAGATGGGAGGACAATGTTAGATTGGACCTTGAAGAGATCGGATCGGATGGTCGAGCGTGGAAGGAGAGCGCACGGGACAGGGAACAATGGCGGAGTCGAGTCGGCGAGGTCTTGAACTCTCGGGTTCCTACTGGCCAATAAATAGTAATAGGTGAATATCCATGACACGAAGCTCATGCTGAGCATTTGATGGAGTCCGCTCCGTGTTGTGTATAACGAACGGCTGTAACGTAATGAAATCCTTATGGTAGCTTGTTACCGTCTTCAGTTGATGTGTTTGAGCCGAACACCGGCCGCAATTCCAAAATACAGACGACAAACTAGTTGCTTTAGAGGATGACGATTGACGCCACGTTGCTCAATCAGTAAAAACATACCTGAAAACGCTTAAGCTGAAAATCTGACTCAGTCCACCACATTCTTGTTACATTTCTCCTCGTGATAAACCTTGTGACGATAGATGAACAGTATTGCGCGTATTTCGAAAGAGTGCTCTCCGCGGAATTGCATCGAAGACAGGGAATTGTTTTCGACGTGGAATCCGTACGCTGCCTGAATAACGGAAGCTTTTGTTGCTAATCGTAGACTATCATCACCATCATCGGTACTACAACCGGGATCCGGTCTTGGCCTTATTTAACAAATCTGAGGCTTGTTAAATTTTCCATAATAATTTGTTTTTTCGGGCAAGGTTATTAGCCTTGCGCGAAAATCGTAGACCATGCGTTGATTAAAAAACCATTGTACAGTCTTTTACAACAAAGCCTAATTTTTGTAAAAATTATTCTTACTTGTACATCTAATATTAAGAAGGCACATACAGTCATCATTTCCAAAAGAATCGATTTTTTCGTAAATTTTTTTTATAAAAGCACAACATATCAGGAATGTTCTCCCGAATTTTAGAGCCGATTCGAAGAAGTTTGAATAAGATAGAGCATTTTTAAGCCGCGCCCTTTCGCCCAGCTCCTATTCGTATTAAAAACTTTAAACGCGTTCACCTCAAAACAGTATTTTTTTCCATTCTTTTTTATAAAAGCACAACATATCAGAAATGTTTTCCCGAATTTTAGAGCCAATACGAAGATGACTAAATGAGTTAGAGCATTGTAAGCCCCGCCCTTTCGACCGGCTCCTATTCGTATTGAAAACTTTAAACGCGTTCACCTCAAAACGGTATTGTTTTCCTTTTTTTTTATAAAAGCACAACATATCAGAAATGTTCTCCCGAATTTTAGAGCCGATTTGAAGATGACTGAATGAAATAGAGCATTGTAAGCCTCGCCCTTTCGACTGGCTCCTATTCGTATTGAAAACTTTAAACGCGTTCACCTCAAAACAGAATTTTTTCCCATTTTTTTTTTATAAAAATACAACATAGAAATGTTCTCCCGAATTTTAGAGCCGATTCTAAGAAGATTGAATAAGATAGAGCATTTAGAGCCGATACGAAGATGACTGAATGAGATAGAACATTGTAAGCCCCATCCTTTCGACCGGCTCCTATTCGTATTTAAAACTTTAAACGCTGTCACCTCAAAACAGTATTTTTTTCCACTTTTTTTTATAAAAGCACAACATATCAGAAATTTTCTCCCGAATTTTAGAGCCGATTCGAAGAAGGTTGAATGAGATAGAGCATTTTTAAGCCCCGCCTTTTCACCCAGCTCCTATTCGTATTGAAAACTTTAAGCGCCTTCACCTCAAAACAGTATTTTTCCCTTTTTTTCTTTTATAAAAACACAACATATCAGAAAAGTTTTCCCGAATTTTAGAGTCGATTCGAAGAAGATTGAAGAGATAGAGCATTTTTCATTCGTAACTTTAAACGCGTTCACCTCAAAACAGTATTTTTTTCCATTTTTTTTATAAAAGCACAACATATCAGAAATGTTCTCCCGAATTGTAGAGCCGATTCGAAGATGACTGAATGAGTTAGAGCATTGTAAGCCCCGCCCTTTCGACCGGCTCCTATTCGTATTGAAAACTTTAAACGCGTTCACCTCAAAGCAGTGTTTTTCCTTCTTTTTTTTTATAAAACCACAACATATCAGAAATGTTTTCCCGAATTTTAGAGTCGATTCGAAAAAGATTGAAGAGATAGAGCATTTTTCATTCGTATTGGAAACTTTAAACGTGTTCATCTCAAAACAGTATTTTTTTTCCATTTTTTTTTATAAAAGCACAACATATCAGAAATGTTCTCCCGAATTTTAAAGCCGATACGAAGATGACTGAATGAGATAGAGCATTGTAAGCGCCGCCCTTTCAACCGACTCCTATTCGTATTTAAAACCTTAAACGCGTTCACCTCAAAACAGTATTTTCAAAGCCGGTGGATATGATATCCCGAAAAATAATGAAGTTATCATCTACAATTTCACACACTTCTTTTAGATAAGAATTCCTAGGAGACGAAGGACATTTTTTTCAATGATTAGAACTTGTTTTACAAAAAAATTTCGATCTTTTTTAACGAGTCATGATTTTGAAATTAACATTGAATAAAATACCCAAAATTTAGCTTTATTTGGCTGGAAGTGACCAACGCGATCGCCTGATGACTTTTTTATGGAGCTTTCTCGAATCACTTGTTTACAACAAATGTTTCAAGACCATGGACCAGCTAAAGAACGACATTTGTCCGGGTATCGCCAACATAGGCATCGATATGTTGGAAAGAATTGAACGAAATTTCTAAGTTCAATTGCTGCAATGCATTGACAAAAGTGTAAATAAAATAAGCAAATGAATGAACTGTAAATGTTTTACTTGGTCGCGAAAAGAGAATTAAATCGATATCTGTATTAGTATGATTTTCAATCGAATTTCGAAATCAGCAAGTATCTCTGCCTCGCCTTATAGTATTAATATTATGTCTGTATTACTTTTATTTTTAATCGAATTTCGAAATCAGCAAGTTTCTCTGCCCCTTTCTCTTAAAGTATAATTATTCTGTCTGTATTACTTTTATTTTCAATCGAATTTCAAAATTTGTTGGAGACAACGGATAACAAAGTGTTCAGTTTTGCGGATGATAGTACGCTTGCTTCCTTCTTTTCGAGTGATCGGCCGATTGGTGCATCAACGTCGCACCAGCTGAGATGTAGACAGATTGACTCCCTGAACCAGGATCTAGATAAAGTCCTGCAGTGGGGAAAGGCCAATCTTGTCGGCTTCAACGCAACGAAGACCCAGTATACAACATTCTCAAAGAAAACCGGATCATCGGTTCCACAGCTGATGATGAGTGGCCGGGCCCTCGAGGCTGGGGAAAGTTTGAAATTGCTCGGCGTCACGGTCTGTGGGAATGTATCATGGCATAAACACGTATCGGGTATCGCCAGATCAGCCTCAGGAAAACTGAGTTATCTTTTTAGAGCCAAGAAATACTTTACTCCGGCCCAACTTCTTCTCCTATATAAATCTCAAATTAGACCCGCGCTCGAATATTGCTCTCATGTTTGGAGCTCGGCTCCTAAACATACCCTCGACCTACTTGAGAGCGTACAAAGACGAGCGATCCGCCTGATCGGGGACTCGGCACTGACGTCGGGACTACAGTCGCTATCACATCGAATGCACGTAGCCGACCTCTGTCTGTTTTACAGATATTATCACGGGTGCTGTTCTTCGGAGATTCTTGGCATTGTTCCACGCAATTCGGTCTATATGCGCTCCACAAGACAATCCGACGGATCGCACCCGTTTGTGGTTCATCTCCCGACAGCGCGAACATCCCTGTATCAGAACTCGTTCCGTTACAGAGCGGGGAAGCTGTGGAACTCCCTTCCCACGCGAGTGTTCCCGGAGCGTTACAACCTGCAACTGTTCAAAAAGAACTGCAACAGTTATTTGATGGCATCTCGGGGCGCCCACTCGACACTATAGGTTCGCCTCTCCCGAGAGAAGTCTAATAAAAAAAATAAATAAAAAAAAAAAAAAATCAGCAAGTTTCTCTGCCCCGCCTTATAGTATTAATATTATGTCTGTATTACTTTTATTTTTAATCGTATTTCAAAATCAGCAAGTTTCTCTGCCTCGCCTTATAGTACTAATAAATGCCCTAATAAAATAAAGTTAATGCGGACACCAATATTTCCATTCGTGGAAAAAAACAGCAAATTTGACTAAAAAAGCTCCAGTCTATAAACTTAGCATTTATGCAAGAACTTCCTTACAAATTAACATCAACAAAACTGGCGGGTCTTTAGAAAAAGTGTAAATCTATTTAAACATTAATCGTCCCATCTCGCTAAGATGACTAAATCTTAATTCACTAACATTGTGCGACTGTCTCTAGGTCACTCATTTCTTCTTCACTTTTCTGAATAGAGACTGACCTCCAATCTGCCAAAAATTTAATACCATACTTGATATTGCTCATATATTCCAAGACAGAACCCACTTAAAATTAGTAGTAGGACACTTATTTCAAAACACAGATATTTATAAAACACTTGAAGATCCCAATCCGAATAATATTGAAAATAGAAAAAAGTTTGTGTAAGTTCAATTCCAAGTTTAGAGTACAGAACCACAAATTCGTTTAAAAAAAAAAACATTTCAGTGAATATTACACACCCACAGAATACGATCTGCTGTGTATCGTGCGAAATACTGAATTTCTACAAATTTAAATCTTCTCATATAGCTGGGTTTGTAAGTTTATTTCCTTCGCGAAAATGATTACGATGAGTCTCAACTGAAACTTTAAAAATGCCTCTTCAAAAAATTAGTGCGATTAAGTTAAGTCAAATGTTCTACCACATGGTTTGAAATGCTTACTTTCTGCTGTCTCATATCTACTACAGCACGATTTCGTACAACCCGACGTCCCTGCAACCAACTCACATTGCAAACGACTGCCGATTCCATTTCTAAACGTTTTGAATACCAAGTTGAACGACAGCTTTTAAGATAAATTTATTAGAAGACAGTATCCCTACTTTAATTTTTATAGACCGGAATTTCATTTGAAATGATGTGCTTGGTATATGCAAACTCATAACAACGATTCCTAATAATTTGACAGCATTAATTCGGATGCCTCTGCACTTATGTGTTTCATATATATGGGAAAGACTGCTCATCCATCAATGAACATTGACGACAACACTAAACGAAGGGCCAGACTCAGCAAAACTTTTCCAGCCTCGGCGCTTCCCAAGTGACCAGCCAGGCGCACTCAGAAGAATTGTGTCAAAGATTAATTAATAAAATAATTTACAATTAACGCGCAAGCAGTTATCTCCAAATAAAATAGTATGCAGTGTAAACTGCGTCATCCATTTGGTAATGTGGATACAAGATTGCACCTGGTTTATGGAATGCACGCACTTACGCACATACCCATGCATATATATATATACTGTATACGTAACATATAAGATACTTTTAATATAAAATAAAATGTAAATTCCGTAAACTTACCATTACGTAATGACGTTGCATTTCTGTTTTTTCATTCGCTAACTTTTCACATTCTAGTTTTAATCTGGAAATAAAAATGGAAAACGTATAAACAAATCAACTCTGCACTAAATGTACCAGTATAAAAAACTTAATAATCATAATACAAACGAACTGATAAATTTACACTCACCACTATAATTAACCTTTAGTTTAAGAGACCATTGAGATTTGTATATAGTCTCATCAACTAGGAACCCTATCTGTGAGATTTGTTGAAATTTAACCTCAATTACTTGATGGCAACCCGCCGGGTAGCACGTACAGGGAAGAGTACCACAGGACTCAGTTTTCTCCTGTGGAAGTTGAAGTATGACGGGACACGAAGCATAGACAAACCACCGGGATCATTGACGACGCCGACGGTATAGCAATTGTCACGGCGATAAAATCCCCAACAAAAAAAGCCGCGAAATGTCGAACCAAATAGGAAAAGCTGAGCTTTTTTTTAAACTAACGCGCGCACAAAGGGGGATTGTGGAGTACCCTGTCAGAGCACAGCGCGAGCAGAAGGAGAGGAAGTGGATACGGAAAGAAGGTATCGATTTGCATTGGTCTTAAATGCCTAGACATTACGACGAGGAAACTCATGATCAGGTAGAGCATTCCACATTCGTGTGGTTCGGCTAAAGAATGACTTCCCATGTTTATTTATGCGCCTGAAGTTGACTTTCATCGTGAATTGATGCGCATTCTCAGATTGACGGGTATCGCGAGTAAATGTCTGAAGATGCGGAACACATTCCGCAAGTTCAGTTGAACAATGACCGTGATGATACCTATAGAAAAGAGACAGGCATGGTACGTTTCCAGAGTGCTAACAGGTATCTAATAGAATTGTCTCAGTGCGCTATCTCAGAGAAAATATATACAAAACAACTTCGAGAGCAGAAAAACAATATTTTTGTTCTGTTTCGGTTGCTTGTGTAATCTGCAGGGAGTCCTGCAGTGTAGAGTTCTCAACCAAATCGTTGTCCTATGTTCTAACGACGGAGCTGGAACTGGCATTGAATTTAGGGTTCGCTGGATTAATTATTTTAATAAATAAGAGCCGTTAAATCGATTTTCTTTGTAAACACTGTTAGTCCGTTAATAACAACCGTTCCTTGATATTTCGCTAATAATTCGGTGACTCTTCTTTCTCTCGAGACTAATCGTTTCCTTACCTCCAAATGCCGATCTGACATCGTCACAAGACACTTTCACAGACTTATTTACTTCACCAATAATTAATCCCACTTCTGACACCAATTGTAGCGCGCTCAGGGTTCGCTGGAGTAATTATTTTAATAAATAAGAGGTGTTAGATCGGTTTTCTTTGTAAACACTTTATTAGTATGTTAATAACAATCGTTCATTGATATCTCGCTAATATTTCGGTGACTCGAGACTTATCGTTTAATTCCCATCGCTTCCTTACTGCTTCTTTACTTATCGATTCCTTACTGCTTACTCCCTGCTTGATCTGCGTGAGACGTATTGATACCGTTTTCCTAATTCTGATTCGGCGTTTCGTTTCCGCCCGTTCCATAGCCTCGAATATTCTACTGCTCATAGTCTCCGGTTTTCCGGTACTTTCTAGAATAGTCTAGTACTTTGTTTTGGAAACCTGCCAGATATCACAGCTGATTGTCATATGCGTCACAATATTCAGACACACAAAAATAGAGCAAATTAGTTTACATGTTGTCGGACACATAATCGTATCTAGTCTTACCATAACATATCTAGGGGTTACATTTGATCGCTGCATGTGTTTTAACCGCCGCATGAGCGGCAATGAGAATACCAGTAACACCTTTGGTCATGCGTTAAGACTCGCCCACGCATAGCTCGACGGAGAGAGAGTCCTGGTGCCAGAATGCCGGGCGTAGAAGAGAAATGGACACGCCTTAAGAATACTGTCATTAGCACTGCCAACTCCATCTTAGGCAGTAGTCGTAGAGATCGGAGCGACTGGTCTGTAGGAAGCCGGAAGTTCATGACCTCACCGACTCGGCTCCGCCATTGGTTTGATGATGAGTGCAAACTATCGACTGAACGTAAGAATGCTGCATACCGGGCAAAGCAGCAGTCTCATAGGACGCGGGTGCGCGAGGAGAAATACAAAGAGTTCAGAAGATCTGAAAAAAGGCTTCACAGACAAAAGAAAAGTGCTTGGGAGAAAAACCTTGTCTGTGAAATAGAGAAAAGTAGAGAGCAAGGTCCGCACTAGGCGCGGAAGTTCTACCAATTAATCCGCAGCATGGCGCGGTACACACCACGCTGCACTTACTGTAAGGATAAAGAGGGTCAACGTATCACCGAATCGGAAGGCATTCTGGAGCGATGGGAAGTGCACTTCAATGAATTGCTAAATGATCAGCTCACAGAAGAATTGGAGGCTCCACCAATGCAAGATCAAGACCAAATGCTGCCGCCAACAAACATTGAGGAAACAATAAAAGCCATAAGGCAGCTCAAATCAAATAAAGTCCCTGGAGCTGATGGCATACCAGCTGAGCTGATCAAACATGGAGGGACAGCGTTATATCACGCAATTCATGAGATCGTGGTGCACGTATGGGAGCAAGAGGAGATGCCGGAAGATTGGCGTCGTGGAATAATTTGCCCCATACATAAGGAGGGAGATATCACACTGTGCAGCAACTATAGGGGTATAACATTGCTGAGTACCATCATCATCATCATCATCGGCACTACAACCGGGACCCGGCCTTGGCCTTAATTAGCAAGTCTCGAGGCTTGCTAAATTTTCCATAACAATTTATTTTTACGGGCAAGGTTATTAGCCTTGCGCCGATTGCTGAGTACCGCCTATAGATAAAGCCATCATTGGTCAATATCAGAGTGGCTTCATCCCAGGCAAATCAGCGATTGATCAGATATTTACCCTTAGGCAGGCGGTGGAAAAATGTCAGGAATAAAAGTTTCCATTATATCATCTATTTATAGACTTTAAGGCCGCCTACGACAGAATAGCCAGGATAGAACTAGATAATGTCATGAGAGAGTTCGGCATTCCAAACAAATCGATACGACTTTGTAGGTTGACCATGACAAACGTAACTAGTCAAGTAAAAATAGCGGGATTGCTGTCCAAACCGATAAACATCTTTAAGGGGACGGTCTGACCTGCCTCCTCTTCAACCTGGCGTTGGAGAAAGCAATCCGTGACTTTGGCGTTACAACTAGAGGGACTATTGTCACCACGTCCAGCCAGATACTTGCCTACGCAGATGACATCGACATCATCGGTAGATCCGATTTAGCTGTACAGGAATCCTTCACCCAGATCGAGCAGGCGGCACAGAAACTGGGACCGCACATTAATGAGGGAAAAACTAAGTATATGGTGGCAACTTCTGCGAAGAGAAGACCTGACGTTGGCCAATCTATCAGGGTAGTGGAGCACGAATTTGAAGTAGTGAAATCCTTTAACTACCTTGGGTCAATAGTATCAGCCGATAACAATATGGTAGAAGAATACGCGAACGGTTGATCAAATCCAACAAGGCCTACTATGGTCTATCAAAGCTCTTTAAATCCCGTAATTTATCCAGAACATCCAAGCTACTACTGTACAGGACCATGGTCTTACCAGTAGTCATGTATGGATCTGAGACCTGGGTGCTCAATAAAAGGCACTCTAAACTCTTAGCAGTGGCGCAAGGCTAATAACCTTCCCGTAAAAATACTTACTAAATAAGGCCAAGACCGGATCCCGGTTCTAGTGCCGATGATGATGATGAACTCTTAGCCGCGTTCGAGAGGAAGGCCTTAAGGAGAATTGTTGGCCCCGTATGTGAGGGAGGACGATTCCGGAGACGCTACAACCATGAGTTATACGCGGTCTACCTTAAAGCTAATGTTGCAAGAAAAATCAAGCTCGGTAGACTCCGGTGGGCGGGACACCCAGCTCGAATGAGCGAAGAGGACCCTGCCTGGAAAGTCCTTTGTGGCAGGATGTATGGAAGGAAACAGCGTGGCAGACCTTGTCTGCGATGGAGGGATGGCGTAGACCAGGACACCCAGAGCATGGGAGTGCCAAACTGGATGACATCGGCTCGAAATCGGGACCGGTGGAGAGATTTGTTATATACGGCCAAGACCGGATCCCGGTTGTAGTGCCGATGATGATGAAATACTTAATGAATATGTGTATAAAACTTGACATTGATATTGCTTCCGTCTTTAAGAAAAAAAATCATTTTTGGGTCTATAGATGACATCATCATCGGCACTACAACCGGGATCCGGCCTTGGCCTTATTTAGCAAGTAAAATTTGTTAAATTTTCCATAATAATTTGTTTTCCTAAGCAAGGTTATCAGCCTTGCGCCAACTCTAGATGACAACCTCGCCTTAAATGTTTCGCCATATTTGTGAGTTGACGACTTATGAAAAAAGAAAACTAAGTATCGCTCGGGAATGGGTTGTGTATTCTGCCGTCAATCTGGAAACCTTGACGTATTGCTTCGAAAATCGTAAGGGAGCAGATTATATACACGCTATCGTAGTGAAAAACACAGCACCAAGGAGAATGAAAAAATGTCAGCTCCTTACACCAGAGTACAAATCAGATCTTATGTGCACCGCCACAAATAATTTCCGAAGTATATCTGATTAACTAGTAGCGCCATCTATGTGTTCAGATAGGCGTTTAAAATCGGCGACATTCCTCTTTCCGGCAATATCAATTTTCTTTCAATCGGTTGATAAATGGAGAAATTACGACAATGGTACAACGCATGTTGGAACACTAACAAAGAGCAGTTATTAGATTTCACGCAAAACTTGGTAAGAATGAAACACAAACATCCCGGTTGATGCAGCAAGTATACCACCAAAATTGTTTGAGTAGAGCTAATGTAATTCCGGTTTTTAAAAGCCAGAGAAGATATATGACGATAATCGTGTAGCAAGACCAATTCCAGGTCGGACAATCAAAATTATCTAAAATGTATGTGATTGTATTACACATGGTCGCAGTGCTTCACTGAAAATATTTCCTCCATTAGTCCAAAGCTCCAAACATCAGCAGAGAAAAAATTCGAACCACTGTTCACAAGCATTTTAGCAAAACAGGCAAAATTCGTTCCCTATTTCTTTGTCTATCTTTTGTACCCTTAATACGCCGTCCGCTTTTTGTAGTTCACGGTTTTTGTTTTCATCATCATCATCATCATCATCGGCACTACAACCGGGAACCGGTCTTGGCCTTATTTAGCAAGTCCTGAGGCTTGTAAAATTTTCCATAATGATTTCTTTTTCCGGGCAAGGTCATTAGTCTTGCGCCAGTTTTGTTTTCATACTGTAAGGTTATTTTAAAAATCCCTTAAGTGTGTTTATATTATTTATTGAAAAAAGAGTAGAACTGATTGGCGACTCAGGGCAACGTTGAAACTTTTCAGCAACGTGAAGTATATTTTTGTCTACTACTATTGTACTTTGGTCAGTGCTCAGCAAAACTTTGTGAATGTATCCCAACTATCTAAATACATCCCGTGATATCAATTAGTTCAACCTAAGAATAAACTTCAAACGTAGAACTACAATCAGAAAATCGTTATTCAGCCGAACAACACAAGTATGTGTTTGCTCCCCATTGGAATTTTACTGTACGTTTCCATCCCTCTTCCTCTTCCTCTTTCAGAGTGTCCAACACAATTTAAAGGTATCAAAAAATTTAATGACAGCGGAAGACGATTTTAACCCGATAACAAATACCCTCAAATGCAATAGCACTACCTTTTACCTTTTTCGCCAGATAAACCAGCAATAAAGTGTTCAATGAAATTAATAAGAACCGAGGTTGCACATCCAGTAAATCAAAAACCCGACAAATAGATGGGTTTCAGCTAACCTCTGTTGGATGCCAATTAAATGAACCGGAAGGTTAAGTACGCAAACAACCACAAAGGGTTGAGTATCATGAAAAGTATGAATAAATGAGAGTTGCGCTTAATACCATGTTTGCTTTTACTTTGCCCACGTTGATGATGCAATTAAAAACACTGGAACCCAAGAAACTGGCGCGATCAACTGTTTATGTTTGTGTGGACTACAACGAGCCCTACATCTGAATCACATTTTACTCCATAATTATTGACATTAGTCGGATGTAAAATAACGTGACAGTGCGTTGTGTGCAATCTACCTTTACATCAGTTTAACAATAATTACAGGCTAGACCAAGCATAGGGGAAATTCAAATGAACGGGATTAAACAGACCCGAACGACTGATGGGATCTAAAAAACTGCTGACAAAAGAAGCCGTTTAAAATGCTACTCGTTTCAGGTGTGATTAACACTACCACCACTACTGTTGTGCATTGACCAGATAACGATTAAATGGTAATTGCCTGATCCATGCTCATCATTATTTATCCGATTTATAACAATGCTGAGGTAGGAGTAACGGCTCCAATAATGAAGAACAGTGACACACCCTCATAGGAATGAAATTGCTGCAGTTATGGCTTTTCCAGTGGATCGGTGTATAGTCGTTTTTTTCATGTGCTTTGGCATTTCCTGTTTTACCTTCTGTCCATTCTACAGTATCTTCTTTTCTGCCTACGCTGCATTCTTTCAGGCCACAACGTCACTCCTGATCTAAAAACAAATTGCATAAAAAACCCGAAACAACTGACGAGGGTGTAAAATATCTAAATACGGGTTCGAAAATCGAGCCCTACCGTGTTGAAGGTCGCGCTTTCCTATACCAATGGAGGCGAGTCAGATTCTGGACGGGCACAATTGTCACGAAGTTGATCAAAGAGATTGGCCTTGTGTAAAGATTTCACATCAAAAGTATATCTTTGATAACACGGACGGGGTGTGCCATTAGAAAAAATGTTCCATTATTCGAAGTACAATAATAATATTTCTGCTCACGTAAAAACTGTAGTCGGATACCTATCGGGTCGGCTCAAAAGTTCGTAGGCTGACACATAGATGGTGTTACTAGAATTAAATGCATATCAGTTTTAGTTAGTACTAACCTTCAAACGATACGTGTATAAATTTGACAGCTGTCAGAAAATTGGTTCGTGAAATACGAGGGTTGCCTCTTATGTTTCGGGATTTGGCAACCCTAGTGTTGCAATCCGGCAATTGACAGCTCTGTCGTAAAGTTGGACATTTTTGAGGTTATACGCACTCAGAACGTTTTGACATACGAGCGCTATTTGTGTTGTTTACAGTAACTTAAAAGATTCATCTCGGCCCAAAAATGGAATTAAATCGTCAACATTTTCGAGCGATTATTTTTTACAACTTTCGGCGTGGATTAACTCAGCAACAGTGCATGGATGAACTTAATTCAATTTTTGGCGATGAAGCTCCATCAAGGACCAGTGTTTACCGATGGTATGGTGAATTCAATCGTGTTCGCAGTTCACTCCAAGATGAATTTCGTGAAGGTCGTCCAAAATCAGTTGTTGTTCCGAAAACCATTGATGCTGTGCACGAACTGATATTGGAAGATCGTCATGTGACCTATCGTGAGATTGAGACAACCTTAGGCGTTAGTGGGACCAGCATACATTCAATATTGCATAAACATTTGACAGTCAAAAAAATTTGTTCGCGTTGGATCCCACACAATTTGTCAATCGCCCAAAAAAAGGCTCGTGTCAATTGGTCGAAAGAAATGCTCAAAAAATACGGTCGCGGTGCTTCGAAACACGTCTATGACATCGTGACAGGTGATGAATCGTGGATTTACGCGTATGAGCCCGAAAGTAAACAGCAGTCGACTGTCTGGGTGTTTCAAGATGAGCCAAATCCAACAAAAGTTGTTCGCGCACGAAGCACTTCCAAGCAAATGGTCGCCTGTTTTTCGGAAAAACTGGACATGTCGCAACCGTACCACTAGAACAACGCAGAACAGTCAATTCTGAGTGGTACACAACCATTTGTTTGCCAGTTGTCTTCCAAGAAATCAGGAAAACCAACCGCCGAAGACGGATCACTCTTCACCACGACAATGCGAGCTCTCACACATCGGCTGCGACAACTGCATTTTTGAGCACCCAAAACATCGATTTGATGGGTCATCCGCCGTATCGTCCTGACTTGGCACCGAATGACTTCTTTTTATTCCCGTACGTAAAAAACAAACTGAGAGGTCAACGTTTTTCGACACCTGAAGAAGCGGTTGCTGCATTCAGAATGCATGTGTTGGAGATACCTCAATCAGAGTGGCAAAAGTGCTTCGACAATTGGTTCAAACGCATGCAAAAGTGTATAGATCTTCATGGGGAATATTTTGAAAAACAATAAAGTGATTTGCGATGATCAATATTTGTTTTTGTTCACCAATCCCGAAATATAAAAGGCAATCCTCGTATCTTTGATAACACGGAAAACATGTTCCATTATTCGAAGTACAATAATAATATTTCTGCTCACGTAAAAACTGTAGTTGGATACCTATCAGGTCGGCTGAAAAGTTCGTAGGCTGACACATAGATGGTGTTACTAGAATTAAATCCATATGAGTTTTAGTTAGTACTAACCTTCAAACGATACGTGTATAAATTTGACAGCTGTCAGAAATTGGTTCGTGAAATACAGCCTCTGGTGCAAGACTAATGACCTTGCCCGGAAAAAAACAAATCATTATGGAAAATTTAACAATCCTCAGGACTTGCTAAATAAGGCCAATGCCGGTTCCCGTTTGTAGTGCCGATGATGATGATGAGATACAGCATTGTGAGTGAAGCATCTTTTGTTATTGTAAAAAAATGGATAAAAAATTTTTCGTGTGATAATGAAGCATTGCTTTATCATGAAAAAAAATATACTGTTGAAGCCAAAACTTGGCTTGACAAACATTATTCGGACTCTGCAACAGGAAAATCAACCGTTGAGAAGTAGTGTGCTAAATTTAAACGGAGTGAAACGAGCACTGGGGACGGTACAACCATGACATGTACGCAATCTACCTTGAAGCTAATATTGTAAGAAAAATCAAGCTCTGTAGACTCCGGTGGGCGGGACACCTAGCTCGAATGAGCGAAGAGGAGCCTGCCCGGAAAGTCCTTTGTGGCAGGATGTATGGAAGGAGACAGCGCGGCAAACCTTGTCTGCGATGGAGGGATGGCGTAGACCAGGACGCCCAGAGCCCGGGAATGCCAAACTGGATGACATCGGCTCGAAATCGGGACCGGTGGAGAGATTTGTTAAATAAGGCCAATACTGGATCCCGGTTGTAGTGCCGATGATGATAATGATGATGATGAAACGAGCACCGAAGAAGATACACATAGCGGACGCCCCAAAAACGCTGTAACGGCCGAAAACATAAAAGAAGTTCACAAAATAATAATGAATGACCGTAATTTGAAGTTGATCGAGATAGCTGAGACTCTGAAGATATCAAAAGAGCGTGTTGGACATGTCGTGCATGAATATTTTGACATGCGAAAGCTGTGTGCAAAGTGGGTGCCGCGGAAGCTCACAATCAAGGAAAAGTTTCAACTTGTCGTTGACTCGGACCAAAGTTCAACGATATTCAACCGTAATAATAACGAATTTTTCTGTCGACTTGTGACAATGGGTGAAACATGGAAACATGGAAACACACTCCACAGTCCAATCGACAGTCAGCCGAGTGAGAGTGAGACCCATTTTGAGGATAAAGAGAAATCGTACTATAAAAATGGTATCGAAAAATAGCATGATCGCTATAATCGTGGTATTGCCCTCGAAAGCAACTACGTTGGATAATAAAATCGAATTTTACCAACAAAAAAAGTGTTTTACTAAAATAGCCTACTAACAGGCGACCTGTTACGTACAGAAGGGGTCATTTGTGTAGGGCGATAGATTATACTCTGAGCTAGGCCAGCTTGTCGTAAGAGGCGTCTAAATACCGAGTGGTAGGTAGGGTCCCAACGCCCTGTCGCCCGGTGAAACACCACTCTATCAAGCTATAGGCCAGCTTGTCGTAAGAGGCGACTAAAGACCGAGTGGCAGGTGGGGTCCCAACGCCCTGTCGCCCAGTGAAACACCACTGCAAGCTATAGGCTCCGCGAAATGATCGGGAGAAATACCTGGCTATGTTTCGGAGCTTGGTTGGTGGACCGGTTCGAAAAAAATTTGTTTAGATAGTAAGTCGGTTCCAAGGTGAGATATCGCCCCGTCACGATATACATTCCGCCACATTATCGGGAGAAATCCTAGACTATTTTTGGATGATGGCCCGGCCTGACACGGAGATAAGTCATGAAGATACTTTCTGAGATAAAGAATTCCGGCGGTAAACTAGTTTCCCATTTGGATCTTCGGGGGTACTATGTCAGGGGGAACATCATGCAAATATCCTGATAAATGACCGAACTTTAAGAAAATCAACATCGGATAATCGGACTCGTTTTCGAGGGTCTGTCGACGTTCGACTGATAATGGCATTTTGTAACATCAGGGCGACGCTTTCACCAATAAGATTGTAAACGCGGCCCACTAATATTTGCAAACAGCGAAACCTGATATCCTTGCCCTAACCGAGACCCAGGTCGATTCCTCAACTGTTTCGACATACCTTCGTTGCTCAGGATACGACCTACATTCAAGATTGTGTTTGAAGGCTGGAGCCTGCGTCTTCGCGCGCTCCGATCTGGCTTACCAGAGAATGGAGGCGTTGGAAATCATATGGTTGAGGGTCGTGCTGAGGAATTCTGTTAAATTTCTTTGTTATCTTCACCGCTCCCTGAATTACGATCGACCGGCGACATTTTTCGAACATCTTTCACTTAGCGTCGACTGGATACAGATCAACCACCCGGCTTCTGAAATTGTTGTCCGTGGCGATTTCAATGTACACAACTCCGGCTGATTGGTGCATTCTAACAAAACCGACGAGGCTGGAAGGCTAGCGGGGATGTTCGCTAGTAGCCGTAATTTGACTCAACCCGTGGAGGAACCCACCAGAGTGCCGGATGCCCAAGGTGATTATGCGAACACCCTGGATCTGTTTTTGACATCCGAACCGAGTATTTATATCGTAGAAGTTTCTGCGCCACTGGGAAACTCAGATCACTGCTTGGTATCTGTCGCGCAACCACTTGCATTTCAAGCGAATAACCGGCCGGGGCGGCTTCGCCATGTATGGAGGTATGGCCCTGCTAACTGGGACGATTTGCGAGATTTCTTTGCATCCTTTCCATAGTCGGAGCTGTGCTTTGGAGACTTCGATGTCAACGTATGCTCGGAGTCGGTCACAGAGATTATTCTGCTCTGGGTGGAGATGTACATCCCACATTCCATCAAACGAAGTTCATCTGATAAGCCTTGGTTTTATAAAAAATGCGAGCATATTACAGCGGCATAAAATAGAGCTGTAAAGCAATGACGCTCCAATCCCACCGAGGTTAACAGAGCAAATTTTGTTAGAATCAAAAACGCATGCAACCAGGCAACTGATACCGCGAAGACGGCTTACAACGACAAAGTGATCAATAAACTCTTTGAGTGCCCAACTGGTTCGCATCCCTTCTGGTCGACGGCATGGGCTATCCGCAATAACTTCGCCCCCTCCACATTCCCTCCGTTGGTGACGAACAACGGGACGTTAGTCACAAATTCAAAGGATAAAACAAATGTGTTCGCGAATTTATTTTCCGCGAATTCAAACCTCGATGCCGGTCATTCGGAGCCACCTCGCGCCGGTACGGTCTTCGATGCGGGATATTAGGTTTCGCCCACGTACTATTCAACGCATTCTCCGTGAATTGGACTGTAAGAAGGCAACCCGCGGGGACAGAATACCAGCAATAGTCCTTAAGAACTGTGCTCCAGAACTATCGCTGGTTCTTGGCAGACTCTTCCGCTTATCTTATGCATGGAGGACATTTCCTACCTGCTAGAAAATCGCTCGAGTTCAGCCAATCCCAAAGAGGCGAAAAACGAGTCTCGCACAAAATTACCGGCTGATAACATTACTGTCTATGTTATCTAAGGCGATGGGAAAGGTCATCAATGCCGAGTTAATTAAGTATTTGGAGTGCAACGGACTCTGAATGATCGTCAATACGGATTCCGTGGCAGACGGTCCATGGGAGACCTTTTGACACTTATAACCGGTCTATGGACATCTGCGATTGAGCGACATGGTGAGTCAAGGGCGGTCGCATTGGATATCTCTAAGGCTTTTGACCGCGTCTGGCAGAGGCCATTGCTGAGCAAACTTCATTCATACGGACTTTCCCAGCAGTTTTGCGACTGGACGAAGAACTTCCTCGAAAATCGATCGTTTCGGGTTGTTGTGTACGGCGAGTGTTCGGGTCTGCATCCTGTAAATTCCGGCGTGGCTCAAGGTTCTATTTCGGCGCCAACCTTGTTTTTGCTTCACATAAATGATTTGTTGGCAACAGCGGATAACTAAGTGATCAGTTTTGTGGATGATAGTACGCTTGTTTCCTCCTTTTTGAGTGTTCCGCCGATTAGTCCATTAACGTCGCACAAGCTGAGATGCAGACAGATTAATTCTCTGAATCGGGATCTAGATAAGGTCCCGCAGTGGGGAAGGGCTAATTTCGTCGATTTCATTCCAGCGAAGACAATATACAACATTCAGAAAGAAAAGTGGATCGTCGGTTCCAGAGGTGATGATGAATGGCCAGGCCCTCGAATCTGGAGAAAGCTTGAAATTACTCGGCGTCACGGTCTGTGGGAACGTATCGTGGCATAAACACGTATCGGGTATCGCCAGGTCAGCCTCTAGAAAACTGAGTTATCTTTTTAGCCAAGAATTATTTTATTCCGGCTCGGCTTCTTCTTCTGTATAAATCCCAAATTAGATCCGCGCTCGAATATTGCTCTCATGTTTGGAGCTGTGGCCCTAAGCATACACTCGACTTACTTGAGAGCATACAGAGACGAGCGCTCCGCCTGATCGGGGACACGGCGCTGACGTCGGGACTATAGCCGCTATCACATCGAAGGTGCGTAACAGACCTCTGTCTGTTTTACAGATATTATCACAGGTACTGTTCTCCGGAGATTCGTGGTATTGGTTCGCACAATTCGGTTTATATGCACTCCACAAGGCAATCCGACGGATCGCACCACTTTGCAGTTTATCTCCCTACGGCACAAACATCTCTGCATCAGAACTCGTTTCATTGCAGAGCGAGAAAGTTGGGGAAATCTCTCCACACGCGAGTGTTTCCGGAGCGTTACAACCTGTAACTGTTCAAAAAGAACTGCAACTGTTATTTGGTGGCATCTCGGGGCTATAGATTCGCCTCTCCTGAGAGAAGTAAAAAAAACTCGGCCTTGTATTTTTTATTTATAATATTTCTCTATATTACTTATCTAAATCAATTCCACACGCGCACACATTTATATATTTTACGAACCGTCTCCGTTGACGATTGACTGAACAACCTGGAAATCTCGCGTCCTTCGTTTTCATATCCTTTTGTGTTCCGCTTCCACGATTGTTATTTCTAGGAAGCGGAATTGGCTAATAGGGGGCTGGGCTATGGTTGGTAGGGAGACTATGGCTAATAGAGAGAATATGGCTATGTGCAATGTGATTGTGGTTATTAAATAAGCGTTTTACTTTATTTAAATTATTTTACTATTGTATATGGTAATATTCTATTGTAATGAGAAAGTGATGATTTAGAGGGGAGGGAAGGATATATATGTGAAGACACGAGATGTTATTTATTCATAGGGGTGGTGATAATTAAATGAACTTAATTATATAACACAGGATACCCAATTTACCTATCAGTTCATCATCATCATCGGCACTACAACCCGGATCCAGTCTTGGCCTTATTTAACAGGTCTCACCACCGGTACCTGGTCCATATCTGAGACTTGTTAAATTGTCCATAACAATTTGTTTTTCCGGGCAAGGTTATTAGGGGTATACTAACTAAAAAATGAGATGACCTGCTTATGCAAACGACTTGTCCCCGACCACATGTAATAATATACATGGATGGTCTGAAAAGGTTCCGACCTAAGGAAGATACAAGACATTTTTTCTTAAAATTTATTTTTATTTTTCTACATAGTCTCCCTGTAACTCTACACACTTCTCCCAGCGATGCTCCCATCCCTCGAACCCGTCCAAATAGTACTCGGCGTTTTTCTCTGCAAAATAACTGTTCACAAAGGTGATTGCCTCCTCATTTGACGAAAATCTCTGACCTCCGAATACAATTTTTAGACTAGGGAACAGAAAGAAGTCGCTTTGGGGCTAGATTTGGTGAGTAAGGCGGATGGTCAAGCAGTTCAAACCGTAATTTGCCGATTTTCACCATGGCAACCGCTGAGGTGTGAGACGGCGCGTTGTCTTGGTGAAACACAATTTTCTTTTTCTACAAATTTTGCCGTTTTTCCGCAATTTCTGCCTTCAGTTGGTCAAGTAATGATGGGTAGTATGCTCCTGTAATCGTTTTTTCTTTTTGAAGATAATCGATTAAGATAACTCCATGACTATCCCAAAAAAAAAAACAGTGAGGGCTTTCCCAACCAAAAAAACAGTTTTTGCTTTTTTTGGAGCCAATTCCCCGATGCCGATGCAGTCCACTGTTCCGACTGTATTTTTGTTTCGGGCGTATAACGGTGTATCCAAGTTTCAACGACAGTTATTAATCGGCGCCAAAACTCGGATTTGTTGCACCTAAACTGCGCTAACAGAACGTTGGAAATGTTCATTCGAACACGTTTTTGGTCTAACGTGAGCAAACGCGGCACTCAGCGTGCGGACAGCTTTCGCATGCCAAAATCTTGGTTTAATATGTGACAAACGCGTTCTTTGGACATTTTCATAGCCTCTCCTATCTCTCTTACTTTAATTCGGCGGTCGTCTAGCACCATTCGGTGAACTTTAGCGATGTTATCGTCAGCTGTTGCAGTTTTCGGACGTCCCGAACGTTCAGCGTGCCTGACATAAATTGCAGGGGCTCTGGTCCCCCACGGGTTGTGATGTCATTGTGTCGTCATTGCAAATTACGCAGCTTGTGGGTTTTTACCTACAGTTAAACAGCTCAAAACCGTTCTTGCATTGGTGAGACAATAAGCTTACTACATCATCATCATCATCATCATCGGCACTACAACCGAGAGCCGGTCTTGGCCTTAATTAGCAAGTCCTGAGACTTGTTAAATATAAAGAACTCAGAAGATCTGAAAAAGGACTCCACAGACAGAAGAAAAGTGCCTGGGAAAAAAACCTTGTCTGTGACATAGAGAAAAGTAGAGAGCGAGGTCCGCACCAGACTCGGAAGTTCTACCAAATCATCCGCAGTATGATGCGGTACACACCACGCTGCACTTACTGCAAGGCTAAAAAGAGTCATCTGATCACCGATCCGGAAGGCATTCTGGAGCGATGGGAAGTGCACTTCAATGAATTGCTAAAAGGTCAGCTCACAGTAGAATTGGAGGCTCCACCAATGCAAGACCAAGACCAAATGCTGCCGCCACAAAGCATTGAGGAAACATTAAAAGCCATTAGACAGCTAAAATCAAATAAAGCACCTGGAGCTTATGGCATACCTGGTGACCTGATCAAACAAGGAGGGACAGCGTTACATGAGATCGTGGTGCACGTATGGGAGCAAGAGGAGATGCCGGAAGATTGGCGTCGCGGTATAATTTGCCCCATACATAAGAAAGGAGATATCACACTGTGCAGCAACTATAGGGGTATAACATTGTTGGGTACCGCCTATAAGATACTCTCCACTATCCCACAAGACCGGATAGCCCCATACGCTAAAGCCATCATTGGTCAATATCAGAGTGGCTTCATCCCAGACGAATCAGCAATTGATCAGATATGCACCCTTAGGCAGGCGATGGAAAAATGTCAGGAATTTAAAACTCCATTATAACATCTGTTTATAGACTTTAAGGCCGCCTACGACAGCATAGCCAGGGTAGAACTATATAATGCCATGAGAGAATTCGGCATTCTAAACAAATTGATACGACTTTGTAGGTTGACCACGACCAACGTAACTAGTCAACTAAAAGTAGTGGGATTGCTGTCCTAATAAACTAATAACTATCTATAATGGACTCCGACAAGGGGACGGTCTGGCCTGCTTCGTCTTCAAGCTGGCGTTGGAGAAAGAAATCCGTGACTCTGGCGTTACAACAAGAGGGACTATTGTCACCAAGTCCAGCCAGATGCTTTCCTACGCAGATGACATCGACATCATCGGTAGAACCGAATCGGCGGTACAGGAATCCTTCACCCAGATCGAGCAGGCGGCACTAAAACTGGGACTGCACATTAATGAGGGGAAAACTAAGTACATAGTGGCAACTTCTGCGAAGAGAAGACCTAACGTTGGTCAAACTATCAGGGTAGTGGAGCACGAATTTGAAGTAGTGCAATCCTTTAACTACCTTGGGTCAATAGTATCAGCCGATAACAATATGGAAGAAGAAATACGCGAACGGCTGATTAAATCCAACAAAGCCTACTATGGTCTATCAAGGCTCTTTAAATCCCGAAATTTATCCAGAACATCCAAGCTACTACTGTACAAGACCATGGTCTTACCAGTACTGATGTATGGATCCGAGACCTGGGTGCTTAATAAAAGGCACTCTGAACTCTTGGCTGCGTTCGAGAGAAAGGACTTGAGGAGAATTGTCAGCCCCGTATGTGAGGGAGGACGATTCCGGAGACGGTACAACCATGAGTTGTACGCAATCTACCTTGAAGCTAATATTATAAGAAAAATCAAGCTCGGTAGACTCCGGTGGGCGGGACACCTAACTCGAATGATAAAAAATTTTTCGTGTGATAATGAAGCATTGCTTTATCATGAAAAAAATATACTGTTGAAGCCAAAACTTGGCTTGACAAACATTATTCGGACTCTGCACCAGGAAAATCAACCGTTGAGAAGTAGTGTGCTAAATTTAAACGGAGTGAAACGAGCACTGGAGACGGTACAACCATGACATGTACGCAATCTACCTGGAAGCTAATATTGTAAGAAAAATCAAGCTCCGTAGACTCCGGTGGGCGGGACACCTAGCTCGAATGAGCGAAGAGGAGCCTGCCCGGAAAGTCCTTTGTGGGAGGATGTATGGAAGGAGACAGCGCAGCAGACATTGTCTGCGATGGAGGGATGGCATAGACCAGGACGCCCAGAGCCTGGGAGTGCCAAACTGGATGACATCGGCTCGAAATCGGGACCGGTGGAGAGATTTGTTAAATAAGGCCAAGACCGGATCCCGGTTGTAGTGACGATGATGAGGCTTGTTAAATTTTCCATAATGATTTGTTTTTACCGGGCAAGGTCATTAGTCTTGCGCCAGTGGCTCCCCGACGGGGAATCGAACCCCGGTCTCCCGCGTGACAGGCGGGTATACTTACTACATATTCCTATAAAATTGTGTTCCGTTGCTAAACTTAAAATTGATTTCAGTAAATTGTGGTCCTATATATCGGGTTCTCCAATAGGGACTTGACAACTTTTTTTAAAATAAACCGCAAACCATTTGAGATATTTCAAAAACTCGGCTTGAAGTACAATCAAAACATTTATGAATGGAACTCGACTTCGTTCATATGGCCACCGCGGGCACGTTTGCAGCGGTGGATTCGTTGGACCCAATTTTCGATGACTCGGCCACACATTTCGGCCAAAACAGACGCTATTTCGCGTTCAATATTGGTTCTGAGATCTTCCAACGTCGTCGGCTTGTTGGCATAAACCAATGACTTGACGTAGCCCCTAAGAAAATAGTCTAGAGGCGTTAAATCGCACGAACGAGGCGGCCAACCGACTAGCCCATTTCTTGAGATAACACGCTAATCAAACTTACTCTTCAATAAATCGATTGTATCGTGTGCACCGTCCTGTTGAAACCACATGTCGCCCAAGTCCATATCTTCCAATTCGGCCCAAAATAATCTGTAATCATGGCGCGATAACGATGGCCATTTACAGTAACGTGACGATCGTTATCGTCGACGAAAAAATATGGTCCAATGATGCCGCCGGCATGCAAACCGCACCAAACAGTTATTTTTTTGTGGATGAAGTGGTGATTCATGAAGCACATGTGGATTTTCACCCGACCAATAACGCATGTTTTGCTTATTGACGAACCCATTGAGCCAAAAAATGAGCTTCGTCACTGAAGATGATTTTGCGATGAAATTCATCATCTTGGCGCATCTTTCACAGAGCCCAATCGAAGAACGTACGTCGCTTCAAATGGTCGGCTTCAATTCTTGAGTCAACTTGATCTTGTATGGGTGTAAACCATTCGCCATAAAGTGGTCTGGGCGATGCCCAATTCTTGAAAACGCCGAGGAATTGACTGACTTGGATCGTTTGCTACGAACGCCTGAACGGCAGCGATATTGTCGACACTTCGACCAACCCGTTGTCTCACTGGCACAGCAACATTACACAACGAATATGTAGACTCAAATTTTTGCACTAAACTTGTTATTGCCTGTCTACTAAGGCGAGAATTACGACCGAAAATTGGAGTTAACGCTCTTAAAGTTACGGTCATAGACTCCAAATTTCGCTAGTAAATTTTTGTAATTTGCAGACGTTGTTCGTTCGTGTTCTTAACCAAGATGAAAATGTTGAGTTTACTGAATAAATTGACAGTGACAGTTCGATAATTAGTGAAACGATGCGTTCACAAATTAAATTCAAAGTTGGCAAGTCCCTATTGGAAAATCCGATATATATATATTTCCATCCAACAACTTCAAAGTCGAAGCAATTTGATTATTCTCTTCCCCATACATACTTTTACTGCCTTTGAGTATTAATAGCCCACTTAGCATCTGCATATTAAAAGAATATCACCACAGATTAATGGAGTGGTCGGACCAACTGCGACTAGGGCCCCCCTCACACACCCTCAAACTGTGCATTCTTATTCCGAATAACACAAATGTGTAATCCATTATCTCTTATCGGTTGTTTCGCTGCTGGCTGCATGCAATAGGTTAGTAATTAAATTCAAACTGATTCTTTAGAATGAATTTGTCTTCGTATTACCTTTCCAAAAAATATCTATCTGCATGGGTACATCTGAACTCTAGCTACCTAACGGTACTATTATAACCAATTTCAAGTTACGAATTGAGGCAGCTTGCTGCCTTTCCGTCCAGTATATTAAGTCCCACAAACACATACCAATCGGTGACATCGGCTTCATCAAAAATAAACAAACAAAAAAGTAGAAAAATTCAACTACTGCCCCGAGGAGGGCTTTTCTCCCCTACCTGTTCGATAATTTCATTTTGCTTTTGTTGAAACTGCCATTGCGTTTCACCAGACAATTACCCCCGATAATGAGATGCGAATCTCATTACTGGGAGTAATCGTTGTGTCCGACAATCCGTCTAGGCCTCTAGTGCCGCCTGGCGCCTGATCTCGCGAATCGACGACCCCTCGAAAACGACCAAAAATTGCCTCTTTTGTATTTATTCAATTTTGGTCGTTCTCGGGTTTCACGTTTGCATCCCTTCCCCCAACATCATTACTGAGCAGTGCCAACAGATATTTCTCAGTATGTAAAATGCTTTCATTATAGCACCTAGCTGGGTTGGAAACTATGCGGGAAACGAATGCGAATGGGAGGGTGGCCTGTTGAGGCCATAACACTTCACTGAAAATATTTGGAGCGCCCTTGTATGTAAGTTTTAATTGCAGCGTGTTGGGGTGGAACCAACAAGAGTTAAACATGCCTGTATGCATCGCCGACCAAGATAAATGTTCACCCACAATCGGGGCAAGGGCTTGTCCGTCCATAATTGCCTTGTTGTGTGGGCTTCAGCTGGTCACGTTGAGCATTGATATTTTCATTATTATTTATTAATTGGTTTCTTTTTCTCCCCTTCCTACGTTTGTGGCATAGCGGCCGTTTTACGTATGAGAACGTTCAATTATCTGAAGCTGTTCAGAACTTTTTCAAAAACATTATTGCGGTACTTATAGTACAAGCAATGCAAGGTTTTATTGAGGGAGAGTGAATTAGGGGATGCCGTTGACAATGGTAAATGCTTCAAACTGTCTGCTGGGGACAACGATTGAGGAGTGTAAATACCATCAAGGATTCCTCCTACGTTCCGCTTTCGTCATCAAATAGGTGGAGGTTGTGAACGTCGACGTGTTGAGTACTTCTACCCCTATTCGACGACAATTTAAGCCCTTAATCCTCCAACCGAGAAACTAAAGCAATCATCGCCATAGTTTGATAAAATGTGCATCCTAGACAGTCGGCTGCAGTTTGTCAGGTCGGAAAGTAGATTGCTTCATTACCATCGTACGACAGAGCATTGGTTTTGAGAGCATTGAACGTTTTCGAAAAAATGCTGAAAGGCGTCGAAAATTTGTCTTGTGGTAATGAATATACGACCGACAATTGGCATTTATTAAAACATTTTTGACATTTAGCAAATGGAATGTGTGACATGAGGCAGACGGAAGTTATTTGGTAAAAGGATTTGGCGTCAGAGAAATTGAAAAAGATAATCAAAGAGTCAATCCTCGAAAGAGACAACATGTGCCCACTTGACTCTTCATACCCACGAAGAAATTTGGAGGCTACATAACTCTATTGGAAGACATCAATGGTGAAAAGTACTTGATGGCATCGTATATCATCTTAGAGAGCTGTAGGGGGTTTTTACACTAACGCGCGCACAAAAGGGGATTTTGAAGTACCCTTAAATGTCAGAGCACAGTGCGAGCCGATGGAGAGGAAGTGGGGTGGATTCATTTGGAGGATTCTTTTTTCAGTGTTTAGTGTTTAGTGAAGGCAGAACCCTCATATCTTCAGCTTAGTACAAGCGATAAAACTTATCAACTATTTTAAAACTATTCTTATATATATAAACTATGAGTATAGTGGTTAGTATACCCGCCTGTCACCCGGGAGACCGGGGTTCGATTCCCCGTCGGGGAGCCCCTGGCGCAAGACTAATGACCTTGCCCAGACAAAATAAATCATTATGGAAAATTTAACAAGCCTCAGGACTTGCTAAATAAGGCCAAGACTGGTTCCCGATTGTAGTGCCGATGATGATGATGATGATGAGTAAAAAGAAAAAAAAAGAGGGGGGGGGGGGGGAGGTATGTTTGGCGAGTTGGTTACTGGGTTTATCCATCAATTATCACTCATTCATTCACCTCGCTTAGTACAGGATGTAAGAGTCTAGACGGGGGGTGGGTGTGGTCAGGGTGGAAAAGAGGTAAAGTTGAAATCAGTAGGGATTTTGTGACAGATCAAAGTATCAAACAGCAATGGTGTTTTTATTCAGTATTGTTTGAATAGTTTCATTATGGAGCTTGTCACAGCGTCTACAAATTATTTAGCCGTATTACGAAAATAGGAATGTTTCGTGGGCTTAAAGCAAACATTGTAAGTTCGAAATCCCCTTTTACTATTATATAAGCCGCGGCCAAGTAGATCACATTCAGCGCGGTGTAAAGAAAATATAATGCCAGTGGTTGAGAGTGTACCCGATGACCATTGAAGCTTTTATTCTCGACTACATTTGTTTCAACAAGACTTGCTACTAATACTTGCCACAGAGCCAGTGAAACCATAACATTATTGAAATCGGTTAGGAACTGTCGCCGAAAGGCAAACTACACACTAGTAATATAATGTTTAGCTTAGAGCGTCTGCGTAGGACCAGTAGGTTATACTATAAGATAATTAATCTAGAATTTTAGGCGTAGGTGTAATTAGCCGACACTACCATAAGGGAACATATCATTAAGAAAACACCGACTCGGCAAAAAGAAGACGTCGGGAAAAACGGAAAAAGCGGGATATACGCGTCGTCGCGTGGAATGTTCGAACGTTATATAAACCACGAGCGATACAAACGGTCGTAGAAAATGCAAAACTATACAAAATGGACTTCATCGCGCTTCAGGAAGTCAGACTCCCACATCAAGTAATCGAAACCAACGGGTTTACACTGGTATGTGGAAGTACTGTGGCGGTTCCACGAACCGCACAAATCACCATAGGCTGAGATATCTTCGTTCCACCAAGGAACATACTCACCTATAACCAAATTTCACATTCCCACAGACACGTGTCCCCAAAGTCCACCTTTTCACCTGACCAAAGGTGACATCCATACTGGTGTCAACAACCCCACGTATCCACAGATACGTGAGCCACAAGTCCCGAACAATTTCCCTACGCCTGCACGGCGATCGAAGGACACGACCTAAATTAGAAATTGTGTACCGATCCATTAGCTGGATAAAAACAAGGGGTTGGCACAGCTGCGCCAGGTGTCGACAAACATCAAATCCCCGGCGATACTCCAGTTGCCGTAAAACAATCAGTCGGCAAAACCTTTGTCCCTGCCGCAATGCACTTCGCCTAAACAAAGGCCATTGCGGAGAAACAGCAATAAACGAAAACGCTGTTCCCATAGGGCAAAGCAAATGCGCTAATTACCACGATCTCAGGATCGCTAAGGATAAACAACACACCCGAATGTTTGCATAAGCAACGCAACAAAACTGTGAAAATTCTGGCTATCCCACAGACGGCAACCTCCGCGTCTGTATGTGTGAGTGGGATCTTCCCTGGTGGAGAGATTCCCGATTGAGAGACAATCACCAAGTCAAGGAAAACGAAAGGGAAAAGAGAACGATGGGGTGAATAGAATCATCCCCAGAAGAAAAATGATTCAGTCGACACAGAGAACGCTACGAGATGGTCGGTCCGCGCGCGCAATAAAACGAAAAAGAAACGTATATACTCGACGTTCAACGCACACTAAAGCAACGCGCAACAGAAATAAAAGGCCTCACAACCATCGAAAGTTGTTCTGATTTTCGTCGCCTACAGGCCAATAAATAAAAAAGAACAAATTATCAAAACTGTGTCCTACGCGATTAAGTGACAACAAAATATCAAGATTGCGTCCTAGACGATTAATCGATAACAAAATATCAAAATAGTGTCCTATACGATTAAGCGATAACGAAAGAGAAACGGTTAATAAAGAAGAAAGGCAAGGCTAAACAAACTCAGCTGCGTGTTTTATTTTGTTTTTGTGCTGCATTCGCTCCGTGTTCGGTATGTGGACAGTACTCGGCGGAACACTTCGACCAAAAGACAAAACCCGCTAAAGTACCAATACACATAACCTCGGAACTGGCTTCATCATAAGCAAGAAGATTACACCCCATGTAAAAGATGTGCAATTTATTAATGACGGAATGTCGGTGCTAAAATTACAGGGCTCATGGTACAAATTATGTATTTATAAACGTACATGCCCCAACAGAATCTACCGACGAAGAAACGAAGGACACGTTCTACGAGACACTAGCGGAAGTATTTGATGGGATCTCATCATTCAGTGTTAAAATCCTCCTCGGGGACCTCAATGCAAAAATTGGAAAGGAAGATATGTTCTAACCAACTATAGGTAAGGAAAGCCTACACGAAGTTTCAAATGATAATGGAATTCGAATTATTACGTTCGTAGCGTCAGAAAATCTGGTAGTGAACAGCACGATGTTCAAGCACAAGCAAATCCATAAAGCCACATGGATATCACCCGACGGCGTAACGCGTAACCAAATAGACCACTTCCTCATAGAGAAAAGACACCAGTCGAATATCCTTGACGTAAGATTACACAGAGGAACAGATTGCGACTCCGATCATCTTCCGGTGATGGGCAAAATCAGGAGTCGCCTCGCAGCAATCCCACATGGGCAGTCACGGGAGACGAGCAAAAAGTTCGACATTGATAAACTAAAAGACCTGCGCAAAAGGGCTGAATATCAAGACGAACTAACGAATAGATTTAGCATCCTAGAGAATGGGAGTAGTGAGGAAGAGGCAACCAATAATCTGGGCACTAAATGGGCATCGATCAGAGGCACAATCAAACAAACAGCCCAAAAGGTATTGGGATTTAAGAAAACAATTAAGTCCAAACCTTGGTTTGACGATGAGTGCAGGGCGAAGATCGAAGAATGTAAACGCATCAGAGTGATCCACTTTTGAAAGATATGATGAAGTCAACGCAGAAAGATACGCGACAATTCGGAAAGAGACGACGAGACTTTTCAAACGTAAAAAACGTGAGTCCGAGAAGACTCGGATTGAAAAAATCCTAAAAAATGCCAGAGCAAAGAAAGTCAGAGGTATGTATGCCGGCATAAATTCAATTAGAAATGGCTACCGAGGGAGAGCCAAAATAATCCGAGACACAAACGGCAGTGTGGGGCAAAAACAAACAATATCGTTGCAAGATGGAAGCAGTACTTTGAATACCTGCTCAATGTGCGCACCCATCAACCATAAATAAACGCACCAGATGTACATACAGCCGAGCCTCAGATCCCAGAGCACTCTTTCGACGAAGTTTTAAACGCAATAAACCGATTGAAAAACAACAGAGCTCCCAGAGTCGACTGCATACCGGCAGAGCTTGTGAAGCATGGAGGAGAGGCAACTGCTCGAAAGATCCACCAACTTATTAAAACAATATGGGATAAGGAAGTCATTCCGGAAGAATGGAAAACCTCAATAGACAGATCTGACTGCGAAAATTACAGAGGAATATCATTGCTCCCAACCACATACAAAATATTAACAAATGTCGTACTGGCAAGAATCACACCGTACGCAGAAGAAATATTGGGAGATTACCAATGCGGATTCCGTAGGAACTGGTCAACAAACGACCAAATGTTCACAGTAAGTAAGCTGCTGGAAAATAAGCGGGAATATGGAGAGACGGTTCACCAACTGTTTGTTGACTTTAAAAAAGCCTACGACTCAGTCGCAAGGCAAAGACTCTGCCATATTGTAGTTGAGCTGGGAAGCCCGAAAAAATATGCCGCCCTCATTCAAATTTGCATGAACGAAAACAAAGGGCGAGTTAGAATAGAAAACCACCTCTCAGAACCATTTGAAATCCGGGACGGACTAAAACAGGGGGATGGCCTCTCATCATCGGGAGCCGGTCTTGGCCTTATTTAGCAAGTCCTGGGGCTTGTTAAATTTTCCATAATGATTTTTTTTTTTCGGGCAAGGTTATTAGTCTTGCGCCAGAGGCTCCCTGACGGGGAATCGAACCCCGGTCTCCCACATGACAGGCGGGTATACTAACCACTATACTATCGAGGAGCCATGTCTTTTTAACCTTGTGCTCGAGTATGTCATCAGAAAGGTACAAGACAACAACATGGCCGGATCATCCCTGAACGGGGTTCACACATTTGAAAAAGTTAAGGAATTTAAATATCTGGGAACGATACTGACGGCCAGTAACGAAATGTCGAAGGAAATTACCAAAAGACTGCATTCCGGCAACGCTAGTTGGCACGCAGTCAGTAAACTGCTGAAATCCAAACTGCTATCACGCAACATAGAGCTCCGTGTCTATAGAAATATAATAATGCCTACTGCTCTATACGGATGCGAAACATGGGCTCTCACAAAGCGGGAAGAAAACAAATTACACGTATTTGAGAATAAAGTTTTAAGGGGTATCTTTTGAGGTAAATATGACGAGGAGGTAGGACAATGGAGGAAACTCCACACCCACGAATTGGAAGAGCTATACCGCAAACCCACAATAGTGAGTAATCAGGTCGCGAAGATTAGGATGGGGCGGATATGTAGCGCGAATGGGCAACGATGGGACCGTGCGTAGAATTCTTGACGGTAGACCAACGGAAAAGAGACCGGCAGGACGGTCGCGACGGAGATGGGAGGACAATGTTAGGTTTGACCTTGAGGAGATCGGATCGGCTGGTCAAGCGTGTAAGGAGAGCGTACGGGACAGGGAACGATGGCGGAGTCGAGTCGGTGAGGTCATGCACTTCCGGGTTCCTACAGGCCAATAAATAGTAGTAATAGTAAAGAACGAAAGGTCGCGGCCTCGCCCAAGTATAGCGGATCTTTTGTTTCTTAAGTAAAATATTAAATAAATAAAAAAAGATAAAAGTAAAAAAAACGTCTTCAGCGTTTAACGTTACCATTTTGGTCTTTAACTCGCCACGGCGAGGTACGTATCTTTAACATGCTCGACGCTGCCAGTAGGATGCTCCGGAAACGAGATACTTAACTTTACAGGAGCAGTGTTGCATTTAAAGTTACTGCACTGGTAATTCAAAAAGTCGCAGACTTATCAAACACGTGTTTTCGAATGCATTGCAACATAATAGTAAAAAATTAAATAATACAAAACAAATTTGAGAGGTATACACAAAAATTATACAAAAAGAAAACATACAATTTAGAGCGCTTATGAAGATCCGATAAATGAATATATAAAGTAAAAAGTGTGCAAGTAGAAACTAGCCTTTTTTTTGGAATTCAACTTTTTTGAAAAAGGTACTTCTAGAAATCAAAGTGATGTTGCTTGGTGAGAAACTGCTAACTGTTCTGCAAGCTCTTCTTGAGTTTGATATGGATTCTCATCCAGTAAAACTTGAAGTTCTTCGTCGTCAATTTTGTTTACTGCAGCTGGACGTGGAGCGTCCTCAAGACTAAAACTTCCTTCACGAAATCTTGTAAAACACTTTTTTACTGTTGAATGACCCACAGAATGTTCACCCAAGCTGGAATTAATCAATTCCATAGCTGGGCACTCCAACTACCTTCTTATTGCGGCACGGTGGATATCTAAACCATTTTTGACACGACAGTTCATCTCCCTGTCCACAATGTGAAGAGCGACAAAAGGATGCCGAACATGCCATTTTTGTATACAACCGTTTCGCTCAATGGAGAAACAACCTCCCCGGGAGCAAGGGACCTTGTTAAGTATATAATACGGTCAGAGGAGCGTAGGACCGAAGTCTGTACTCTGGTTACATTAGTACAAGCTTCGCGAATTCGAAACAGTAAGAAGAGAAGGTGTGAAAAGCAATTGAAGATCAGCTTAAAGAGTTAACCAGCCCCACGAAAAAAACCCAGTCAGTACGGCGAGGAGAGTGGTAAGAAATGCAAGTGTACACGTAGATGCAGTGCTGCGACATACTGCACTGTGAATGGTCCATGCCAAAGGCTTGGGCCCGCGGTGTCTTTAGAGGATTACACATCCTTTAGAACAACCAGTAAAAAATGTTTTTTTCTTCCACTCTTGTTACGTGATTTGAACTTCTCTATTCTCTCATGATTTCTTATCATTAGTGGACTTGCGATGTGAAAGTGGCGTAATAGCCGTGACGGTTGTGACCTCAGTGTCTGGAATTCGGTGGTTCAACTCAAAACAGCTATACCCGTCTCCATCGCCCACCTACAACGAATCACATCTTACATGAAAATCATCAACCTTTGCAGTAAAGGCATAACATTTAGAACAACTTGTTATCGAAGACATATGGGCTTTTCACCACCATCCTTACTTAGTAGTACTGAGTTATGGGTTGGTAATCTGTTTTTTGATATACTGGGATTTTTCTAATAAATATATTTTATAGGACACCATCAAAACAGGTTTCCTGGACTCACTCTCCTACTCTTCCGTCCTCTCTCCTGCTCTCATTCTCGTTTGTATCTTTTGATGCCATAAAGGTAATACCTGGCACCTTCCATGCGTGTTTATTACGAAACAAATATCACATTCCGAGGCGCAACTGGTTTTTTGTACATAGATGTCACAATGGCACGTGAGCTCGGTACAACATCCGTTGGTTAAAATGCAATTTCTCTGTTCCATCACCTCAACTCTCTAATGATAGACTAACAATTCTTGTACTAAGTGAAATTTAGGTTATCATTGATATTGACATTTCGGATTTTAACCTGCCTGGATACAGCGTAGTGACTGATATTCCCAAATCGAGTGTAATACATAAATAACGGGTTTTCCAATAGGGACTTGACAACTTTGAACTGTCACTGTCAATTTATTCAGTAAACTCAACATTTTCATCATGGTTAAGTACACGAACAAACAACGTCTGCAAATTATAAAAATTTACTACGGAAAAAAGTTGTCAAGTCCCTATTGGAAAACCCTATATAAAACTATATTGGTAATCAGTTTCGGCAACAAAACGATCCGTGTTTCTAGCCAGAATTTAAATTCCCGGGTTAACACTTCGCGTTCGCAAGTATATCAGTGTTGGGTAAACCGGGCGTGCTGCCGGTACCCAGCAATATTTAATTTAGTAGTTACCGTAATTAGGTACTTACCTCCGGGCCGAGTTAATAGATGTCTTTACTTTTGGTTATATATTATTTTATTTAAGGCGGACTGCCTGGTGGTAGTATACTAACTGGCTGCCGGTCATTAACTGCCAGCTTCGGCAGCTCGTTCTTGACTGCCGGTGACCGACTGCCCCGAAACCAAGATGGGCCTGTAGCGATTCTAACAGATACACATACAATTCACAAGCAAAAATAGTGAAGAACACCGAACGAAAAATCGAATAAGAAAAATACATCAGAACCGTATACCAAGCGATAAATAAAAATAATTCACACCAGTGGAATATAGTCGAGTTTGGAAATCAAATTCTAAACACGGTCAGTAGCCTGGTGTGTAACGCTTAGGTAAAATTTTGTTCGTGATTCGAGCTGTCATAGCGTCAGTTCGAATCACACGATCTTCTTCACTATTATTTCAAAACGCTATAAGCCGCCCTTTATATATGATGTCAGATCGAGGTTTGCACACAAGTATGTATTTTAGTGTTGGAGTACAAACCCGATCTTCGTGCTTATAAAAGGTTAGGTGTCAGGTCTAGATGCGACAGACTAAGTTTAGACTTAGTCTGTTGCACATGCGATCATCTAGGAGAGGAATGTATGCAGGTTGGTGGACCTTAGGGACAGGTAAGTATGGAATGGGATATGTTAGGGGGTTGTAGGTATGTGGTTATTCGGGATAGGTGGTAGGTAAAGGAGTTGTGATTACGAATCACAACATCAGTCATTTTCACGACCTGCCTCCAAACACTTTCCAAAAAAAAAAAAAAAAAAAAAAAAAAAAAAAAAAAAAAAAACAGCGGCGTGGGCTTATACCAAAAGGAGTCAAGAATCCAGAAGCGCCGTCATTCTACCGCCCATGAACTGAAATCGGATTCTAGAAGCGTTGAGTGATCTACAACTCTCACCCTACTTGGTGCGATACTAGCAAACTATCTCTCGGATTGAAGACTGCTGTAAAACACAGATGAGGGACCACAGGAGTATAAAATAACAGCGGTTGTACCCCAGGGGTCTGTATTATGTCAGCTGTTATGGAACATTATGTATGATGGTGTGTTCAGGGTTAATGTAACAAAAGATGTTAGTATCATTGAGTACGCAGATGATTTGGCAATAGTGGCCATAGCTAAACATCTAGATGACCTGGAGAATATTTGCTCCCAAGCAATCCAGAACATTAAATACTGGCTAGATACGGCCGGACTGAAACTAGCCGGACATAACACGGAGGGAGTTTTAATAAGCAGCCGCAAGAAGGTTGAACACCTTGATTTGTAAATAGGAGGACAAAAAACCAGACACAGTCCCTATATTAAATATCTTGGTGTTATACTCGACCTTCGGCTCCTCGATAGTATAGTGGTTAGTATAGCCGCCTGTCACGCGGGAGACCAGGGTACAATTCCCCGTCGGGGAGCCTCTGGCGCACGACTAATGACCTTGCCCGGAAAAAACAAAATCATTATGGAAAATTTAACAAGCCTCAGGACTTGCTAAATAAAGGCCAAGACCGGTCCCCGGTTGTAGTGCCGATAATGATGATGATACTCGACCTTCAAGGAATACCTGAGGAAAAAACGGCAAAAGTATGCAGAATTTTGGCTAAACTGATACCCAATGTAAGTGGACCCCGGCCCCACATAAGGAAACTGATAAACAGTGCCAACATCTCCATTATAATGTATGCGGCTCACATAAGGGCAGGAGCCGTACAGCATAAGTCGTACATGATGAGAAAGAACTCATCACGCTTTCGGCAATACACGCACAAATATAAGCAAGTCAACCCCCCATACTGCTTGTACTGCGAAGGCAAAATAGAAACTACGGAACACGTGTGGGGAGGAAGTATTCTGCCTTGCATGGACACTCCGTTCACTTCCTCCTCCATCATAATTAATTGTTCCCTCGAGCACTACACGATTACGACGAAGCAAAACAAAACGCCAAACACCGGACAAGTAAAAATATAAAACACAGGATTCCTATTGTTTATTTTTATTTATTTTACGGTAGCACTACGTGAAAGTTACAATGTGAAATCAATAAAAACACAATCTTCGAAGACTGCAGCGAATATAATATTTGACACGGCGGTTGCAAACACTACACTGTACGTGGGAAATGCGAGTTATGTCTATGAGGCACATGATTGTTACTTATTTTATTGTTTCAAAATTTTACATACACGCGACTCGGTGATTTTCGCGTCTCCGTGCGCACCGGAGAACGGAAGTCAGCAACGACCATGGGCGGTCGGTGGATGGAAATCGACTCCCCGAGGATAGAACTCTGACATGAATTCCATCCTAGGTTAACGTTAAGAAAAGGGAAGAGAGAGAAAAACTCTTCTCTTAAGAGTGTGGCCGCCACAGAAATGCACTCTTTGAGTGCAGTGGGGTGTGTGCGCGATCGAACAGATCGTTGTTATTTACATGGGTTCGAAGGCAGGCGGCAAAGACAAAGGAGATTCATGATCTATGTCTATGCTGTGCAACGTCGCTATGATAGACGTTAGGAAAAAAGGTGCTAATGGGATGCGATACTCTATACAATGGGAATTGTATATCGTATCTTAGGTCGGTGGCCAAAACGAATCCCTTGCTTACATTTGTATATGCCGGGTAATTCTTGGCATTGTTCCACGCAATTCGGTTTATATGCGCTCCACAAGACAATCCGACGGATCGCACCCGTTTGTGGTCCATCTCCTGACGGCGCGAACATCCCTGTATCAGAACTCGTTCCGTTACAGAGCGGGGAAGCTGTGGAACTCCCTTCCCACGCTACTGTTTCCGGAGCGTTACAACCTGTAACTGTTCAAAAAGAACTGCAACTGTTATTTGGTGGCATCTCGGGGCTATAGATTCGCCTCTCCTGAGAGAAGTAAAAAAAACTCGGCCTTGTATTTTTTATTTATAATATTTCTCTATATTACTTATCTAAATCAATTCCACACGCGCACACATTTATATATTTTACGAACCGTCTCCGTTGACGATTGAATGAACAAGCTGGAAATCTCGCGTCCTTCGTTTTCATATCCTTTTGTGTTCCGCTTTCACGATTGTTATTTCTAGGAAGCGGAATTGGCTGATAGGGGGCTGGGTTATGGTTGATAGGGAGACTATGGCTAATAGCGAGAATATGGCTATGTGCAATGTGATTGTGGTTATAAAATAAGGGTTTTACTTTATTTAAATTATTTTACTATTGTATATGGTAATATTCTATTGTAATTGGAGAATATTGGAGAAGGAAATGTTTCAGGTATGCTGGGTTGAGATTGCGGTGCAGGTGTGGGAAATTGAAATTTGCCTGGGGTTCTTGAAAAGGTAGAAAGAAATGCGATTGCATTAGCGAAATTAGATGATTGGATATAGTTATGGGTGTTTTTTAGGAAGGCGAACCGTGGGGTTTGGCGGAACCGCCACACACATACTCACAGAGTGCGTGAGATTCGAGACCGCACGAATGATTTTGGAGAGTCATATGAGACGGACAGTTACTCCGACAGGAGTAATAGAATACATGCTGAGTTCCAAACAAGCATGGTTCGTAGCAAATGATATTATATGTGACACGATGTAGTAGTGGCGTCGCGATGAGCGGAGTAACAGGTAAATTCCGTCTCGCCCCGCGATGAACTATCTAAAAGAAATTTCCGCGGTGATAAACGGGTATATGTGCCTGGCGAGAGGTGGTTTTAGTCGGTAAACTCCGGCATGCCTCTTGATCGGCCCAAAGGTATCTTTTGAAGATTTCCACCTTCCTACCGAAAACAAAAAATCACTCGCGTCATTCGGGCCAAATACCACTCGAAATACTCGGACGCGTTGTCTAAGATTGGAGTCCCAGAATGGACTGTAGCGGATAACTTAGTTATGTGTCTGCATGGACACGGATTTACCAAATTTCGCTAACAAGGTCACGTAAGCGGCGCACTCAGACCATGGGGAACAAACAGAACTCTCACAAATTTGGCGGTTGAACGATCACTTCTGATGATATTTAGTAATAAGTGCTCGAGCACACCGTGGATGCTAGGATACCGTTTCTACGACAAGCACACAGTTGGTTAACGAATTCGAATTGTCCTTATTTGTCGTTGATATGTTGACCCGATTTGGGAGTTCTCCACCTGTTGATGCACTAAACAATACTTACTGCAACTCTCAGTAGTCCCACTGCTTAACCCTGTTAATCACCAAGAAGAAGAAATAAAACTCTCGGCTGTGTCTGATGAGGAATGTTTTTTTATTTAAAATCGGCTTAAGGTTATGCCCCTACTTAATTGATATTTATTAAAAGGTGCCTTAGATGCACATTTCACAAATAATTCACTCGGGATTAAGATCCGACACGTAAGGGGACTCTTATTGACTCGCGCAGCGACTTCTTATTTAAAACAGTATGTATGACGTAGCGCAACAAAGCTCGACTGCCCGAACGCGTGTCTACTCGACTGATCTCCTTGAAGATGATATTTTGACTCTCTGATGCAATCCACATCCGCCAGATTCAACGGTGGTGGATCACATCGATGCGGGAGGAGCGAGTAGGCTCAACTTGACGACGGCCAATGGGCGATCGCAGAAGAATCGAATGGGAGGATTGCCTATGTGTCCGTGTAGGACAAGTACGATGCCCCTTAGCCTGCATATCGGCACGACGAAACTGCACCTGAATAAACATGGACGGGCATAATGAACTGCAGGCATTGTGTTTATGTAATGCCGTTGTAGGCAATACATTCTTCGGTGACGATAGGTCGACCGACGATTGGGGTTTATTTGTTTTAGCCGTATGGCTCTGGTGCTCTAGGATGGAATAAATTTTGTTAGCATTAAGTCAACAGAAATCTTGCCGACGATGGCCAAGGGTCACGTTGGATGTTATCTTTTAGGTTGATATGCTGGTACATGGATATGGTGGTGAGGAATTTGACCTGCAGATGTGCAGGCTAACGTCTCACCCAGGCGAACCATGGACCAGCGGAAAGTAAATAAAACAAACGCAGTGAGGTACTGTGTTTGCTTTGCTTTGCTGTGGGTCATCATAGGGCATGGCATGAGTAAGATTGTCTAAACAATGATCATTTCCATGCCCAAATTCCATGATCGGTTGATAGCCGATAATAGGGAATTGTCGCACCTATTGCGGACCCAAGGGTATAGGCGCAATATACAATTGTGAACTGGTAGAAAGAATATCGACTACAGCTTTGTCAACAAATACGCTGGCCAGCGTGTATTTGTGGATTATAATTGCTGACAAGCTGAGCCGATAGGGGGGTATTGAATGGTTCAAGTATTATGAACCAGAACAATTCGATAATATGCATGCCAGGTTTGCTTTTCAGGTAAGCTCCCCTACGTTGCCCATTTGCAGGTAAGTAGAAGTGTTGCGAACATCGGGATTGGAGCAATATTTAATAATGAACCGTAGTAAGGATATCGGCCGCAGCTGTGTCAACAATTACGCTGGCCAGCGGGTGTTTATCGATTATAATTGCTGACGAGCTGAGTCGATAGGGGGTAAGGAATGATTCATATATTATGAATCAGAAAAATTCCATGTTATGCATGCCATCGGTGAGATTTAACATTCGGGTGAAAGCTATTGAAAGACAGCTTATGCTGCTCGAATGCAGGTAAGTATAGTGGTTTGTGGAGTGAGGGAAAAGCAGGTTGGTTTAAGAAAATGGGTGGTTCTTTGGGAATGCGTAAAGAACCGCCACAGGACCATGGTAGACGCAGTTACATCCAACATTTGAAAGAAATAATCGTTAAAAAATAATTGGAAGTAATGGAAGATCTTTTGTACAATAATAAATATTGCGCGCCAAAAATCAATTTTTTTTCTTTTAAAAAAAGTACCTATAACTAAAACACCCCACGAGTAACATAAAACTGAACCAGATATGTCTAAAATAGAACAACTGCTTGGCGGATTTCCGACTACGATGTGTTTTGTGCGATTTACACTCGGTTTTTGACCGCTTTTCACGGCAAACCAGGCTAACTGTGGGTTTATTCAAGTGTCTTACCGCACAGGGATATTTACTTTATATACAGAAATACGATTGACTTAAATAAAGGTTTTCTTTGCTATTGTAAAAAAAATACCTTATTATGTTCTAATCACACTAAGGTGAAACAAATTTATGAACATCGACTAAAATGAGACACGACGATCCGACTTTGCTTTGTTTCTTAACACCCAGGCTTCCATCAATCAGGTAAAATATAAATAAAAATGAAAACATTAAGTTACTTACGTGTGATATTGTGCTTGTAAAAAATTGAATTCTTCCTTTATCCGCTCCAGTGTGTCGACAATTGTGAATTTGAGTGGCCCCTGTGGAGGAGGACCCTGAAAATAATAGACAAAACAAACAACTATTAGTCTACAAACAACTATGTCCTACACAGGCTTGATTTCTTAAACTACATATCTGAAAGAAGACAACCCTGACCGCACACAAATATCTTATTAAGGTCAATGAACATACAGCTCACCTGTTAGCCCGACACTCTTCCTAAAATATAACCCTGAAATCCAACCTTCCTCTCCGATAACTTGCAACCGTACTCCTTGTTTTAATTACAGGAAACACCTGTAATTAGTTTATATTCGTCACGAAATCCCCACACCATTCAACCAGTAAGATGACGAAACACGTCAGAAATTATTTGGCAAAGTGAGGACATGTCATCTAGTACATAAAACGAAGGAACAGAAATTTAATTATAATTCACACGACAGAAGTTAGCGGGCAGACGAAAATTCTGCAACTCCAGCTGAACCGACTGTATAGGTGACATGGCATTAGAACCAACTTAATTAGCTATTTTCAAGTTGGAATTTACCAACTACCTAGCCTAGAATTGAGGGATTTGTTCTATGGAGTGCTGCAAGAATGCCTGCCGGTAGATGGCACAGACGCAGGAAGTCCAATTAATTTCCAACTGTTAAACAGGTTTTAATTGGATCAAGCTCGTATTTACATGGGCTCGGATTATGCACCTCCACGGGGGATCCGACAGACTGAGAGTGTAAGTAGACGCCTCTGCACAGAAGTGCGCACAGGATAAACGACGAATTGAATTAATTCCCACTTGGCTGTAACCGACGCAACCCCTTTTCACATTCGGCCTCTTGTCTGATATGTAGGTGGGTGGTGACTGACAGAGAACTCTAGTTCTAGACGTACAAGTTTCCCCAACTACGGAAATTTACCCAAATGCAATACGTTGCTATTAAAATTGCCCAAAGGTCAGCAAGACGTATAAAGGAAGAGAGTCATGGAAACAGGAACACAGGTGCAAGGATCTTATAAAAAAAGCCAGTGAAGAGCAATGGAGATGTAGTAGGCAATTTTGTTGGTGTACTTAAATTGGGAGGAATACCCAAGTCATGGGACGACCTAAGTGCGGCCAGCAGAGAAACACTTCAGGGGTCGATATTAACCAAAGGTTAAGGTAGTACGAGGCAGACACAGGAGGACATGCAAAGCCATGAAAAGAAAATACGATAGAAAATTACAATGCATTAAACCAGGACTAAAAACCATGGAATCAACGTAAATGTTTTCTTTTATAACATGCGGGCGCCAAATGTTTTGATACTGGAGTTTAATTTCCAAAATATTTATAAATTCCGAACAACCCTTTAGTCGGTCTCAAGGTACACAAATCAGAATTGTAAAAAATGTTCCATTGTTTGAAGTAACCATATTTTCTTCCAAATAGAAAATGCAGTTAGGCACGTAGGTACAGGGCGGATCATTTAAACCGTCGGCTTCTGGAAACGCTGTAGGTTTCGCATTAATTTTCAGATCGGCTTATGACAGCTCGCGTTCGAAGCGTCAGTTTAAGTCAATTTATGTCCTGGAACAGTATACTCCATCACAAAGCGCTGTTAGCGTGTAGCATTACATTCAATTGTGAAAACGCACGGTTATTCGGGATATCAATTTTCCAGGAAATACTTTACGAATAACTAGTGTGAGATGTTGTTGATGTTACGATCAGAAACAACAAAATTAAGTAAAGCTGAACTGAAAAATCCATTATTATCGCGCTCCGACAAGACACTTGCCTTTTTGCGAACCATTCTATTCTATTATATTTATTGGCCTGTAGGAACCCGAAAGTTCATGACCTCACCAACTCGACTCCGCTATTGTGCCCTGTCCTGTACACTCTTCTTCCACGTACGACCATCCGATCCGATCTCCTCGAGGTCCTACCTAACATTGTCCTCCCAACTCCGTCGCGGCCGTCCTGTCGGTCTCTTTCCCGTTGGCTTACCGTCAAGAATCATAAGATCAAAAATCTCGCGGACCGACTTGCGTCGGCTTCCCACATACAAGGCCTACACCAGAAAAAAAATTTAAAATTTAAAAAATAACATTTTTGGTGCACATAATCTTCCCTACACTGCAGCCATACTGTCAAGTTGCCGGGCGGTTTGATTCGTGAATGTCAACAAATTTAATAGAACTCCCCTAGCGAGTTTTCAATAAACGAAAAATTGAATATCGAGCAGTGATAAATGATGAGGTTAAAACCGAGCTCACTGAGGCGTATGGGGACTCTCCACCTTTGTTACCAAGCAAGGAAAAATGTGACCGTACAAATATTTTTGATGAAGATCATCTATTTCCCGTTGCTATAAAATGAATTTCCAACGAGAGGACTAGCTATCAATATACGAGGCTCTCTCAGCGGTTGCATTTCTACAGGGAGAATATAAAATTGAGAAGGACTTTAAGGACACCCCGTACTTTTCAATAATGTATGCCACCAAATCTTCTGTTGCGAAAACCGAATTACGATCCCTGAGGAGATGGTATATTTTCGAGAAATTTGAGGGTTAGTCAGTGTCTCCATAATCCAGTATAGGATAATAGTAAGCGCTACGACTCGATAGGAAGAGGGCGATGAAGGGTTGGAGTTTTTGGGAATTCACCACTCGAGTAGAACATAATAGAGACGGACTAATGTAACATTGAAAAATCTTGTTACATACAGATTGAAAAATTCTATGGAGCAAGGTTTGACAAGTCGAGTGATAAGGACTTTAACGCTTTATGGACTATCTCGTCAAAACTGAAAAACGAATAGAGGTTGACCGGGAATAAGGCGGGTCTTCGGCCACATGAAATTTTGTGGTTTTGAGATCTAAACAAGTTCTGAGGCACTACGTAGAACGGCTATCGAAATCTTTCTACATGAGAGACTGAACTTAGAAGAAGGAATTGCTTCAAAAATTTGGTGTCGTCAACATAGAAGGAGAGGAGGAAGTGTTCATTAACTGTTTCATGGTCATTTATAGATAAAATAAAAAAATCGGTAAGAGTGCTCACTTGTTGAACATCATAATGATCATCGGGACTACAACCGGGATCCGGTCTTAGCCTTATTTAGCAAGTCTTTCCACCGGTATCCGGTCCATATCAGAGACTTGTTAAATTGTCCATAATAATTTGTTTTTCCGGGCAAGGTCATTAGAATTGCACCAGAGGCTCCCCGACGGGGAATCGAACCTCGGTCTCCCGCGTGACAGGCGGGGACACTTAACCACTATACTATCGAGGAGCCCTCTAAGATTTATTAGTGTGGGAAAAAATAAATCCTTTATTTGATGGCTGTAGGGGATTCAGACGAGTGGTCGTTGTAAAAGTGACATTCCGTGCTAAGAAAAAAAATTCTTTGACTGTTTTTTGATTGTTCGATTCAGTTGTTAATTATACAGGGTGTGAAATATGGAAGTTTACCAAAATGAATATTCAGTGTGTTTTACAATTTTGGTTTCATTAAAAGGGGGAGCGAACATACAGGGCAAAGTCACTGATTGCTTTCAACCCGGCGAAGGGCAGGACGATCCTCGTCCCTTTTCAATCCAAGTTGACATGCAGTTTCCACGCGACACCCCTGGATAGCAACTTTGGCACCCGCCAAGTAGTGAACTAATGCATGCAGTGATATCCTGAGAATGGTTGCCGCAAGGCTAATAACCTTGCCCGGAAAAACAAATTATTATGGACAATTTAACAAGTCTCGGATAAGGACCGGATACCGGTGGAGACACTTGCTAAATAAGGCCAAGACCGGATCTCAGTTGTAGTGCCGATGATGATGATGATGGAGTGGACAATTCCCTGATCCAAAGGATAAGAGACTATCTTTCTGGCCGTTGAATCCAGGTGGTTCTTGATGGTGTCAAATCTGCCTCCCATCATCCCCAAGGTTCTGTACTCTCACCCACTCTCTTCCTCATTTTTATAAATAATCTCTTGTCCATTACCTATGACTCTATTCACTCGTTTCCCGATGATAGCACGTTGCATTTTTAATACGAACATTCCCGGCCAAACTATTCGAATGTGAGTACCAATCAGCAGGTTATATTTGATACATTGAATTCCGAGCTCAACAAGATATATCAATGGAGATTATCTAACCGAGTAGAATTCGATGCCTTAAACCTCAGTGCTGTCTCTTGTCGTCAAAGGCGAACCCCACAGTAAATATACTGTCGATGACCGGCACTTGCATCGACGAAGCCAAGGGACTATCAATCCTCGGCACTCGAATTAATTCGACTCTTAATTGGAGCGACCACATTTTTGAAGCAGCGAAAAGTGCGGCTAAATGTATGGGGTTCTTTCAGAGATGCAAAAGATACTTCACTCCATCCAACCTGGCCACTATTTACAAGGCGTATCATCATCATCATCATCATCATCATCGGCACTACAACCGGGAACCGGCCTTGGCCTTATTGAGCAAGTCCTGGAGCTTGTTAAATTTTCCATAATGATTTGTTTTTTCCGGGCAAGGTCATTAGTCTTGCGCCAGATTACAAGGCGTATATTCGTCCCAAAATGGAGTTCAACTTCCATATTTGGTCAGGCACATCCAAAACTGCACTACACGTGCTGGTAGGATGCAAAAACGAGCAGTGAAATTTATTGGGGGCCCAGCTGTGAGTCGAGCAATTCGTTAGAACATAGGCGCGACATATCGTGCCTGTCTCTTTTCTATAGGTATTATCACGTCTTCCGCCTCCTCAGACATTTTTCCGCAGTACCCGTCAATCTGAGAATGCGCATCAATTTACATTGAAAGTCAACTTCAGGCTCACAAACAGACATAGAGAGTCATTCTTTAGCCGAACCACACGAATGTGGAATACTCTACCTGATCATGTGTTTCCTCGTCCTTGTAATGTCCAGGCATTTAAGACCAATGTACATCGATACCTCCTTTCCTTATCCACTTCCTCTCCCTCTGCTCGCACTGTGCTCTGACATTTAAGGGTACTCAAAAATCCCCTCTGTGCGCGCGTTTGTGTAACAAAAAAAAAAAAAAAAAAAAAAAAGGGAAAGTGGCCACGACTTCAAATGAAATTCTTTTTAAAATAAAAGTGTCATGTAAACAAATGCCATTTATATCTTTCTATTTCAAATATATATAAAAATATTATCATTTGATTACCCTTTACAAAAAGCAAGCGATACGAATACGACGAGTTTTATAGTAGTTGATATATATTGTAGGAAGCCGTATTGGCTAAGGAAGATAACAGACTTGCAGTGAAAAGTTAAGACTGCGTATAAAGTACTTTCGAAAAGTTTGAGTGTATGCTAAAGTTTGGAAATGAGACGATAATTCACTACTGCACTCTTTAATCCACTTTTGAGGGTCGATGTCAAGAAGGCGGTCTTCCAATCCTGGGAAATTTCTACTTATGGGAGAAGTGGCCAAAAAATATAAGGAGGAATAGGAGGAATTGGTGAAATATATTTTGAGATATCGTGCGGGCATTCGATATGAATCAGATAAGTATTCATGATTTCGACTCCACAATTTATTTTCGATACTCATGGGGTCAATGGTCCGAGAGAAAAAGAAAAGGGCAATTGGAGTTCGTCAGGTTATTGCGGTTAGAAGAAGCTGAAGCCAAACGTTTATTAGCAAACAATATGGCCCGACATGAACATTAATGTAATTGCCGTTTGTCTATATACAAGCGCTAATTATAGTAGTATTCTTATTCTGCGTAGGTAAAGCTTGTTCACCGATAACCGTCGATTGTCATATTGCATCCAGTAAAAGGATTAATTATATTACTTAATTCATTAAGCAGGTAAATCAAAGCTTGTCTGCAGAATAAAACAACGTACAAATACTCGTATGAGCTCAAATATTATTTGATTGCTCAAACAATATTTTGTAGTGTTTAATAATTGCCTTCCTCAAAAATAAAACCTATCAATGTCAACATATTACTAAGAATCACAAAACTGTCTGCTCTCATCTTTACGGTCAATTGATTGTCAGCAAACAATATTTCATGCATTCCACTTACACAGCACGGCACACGACGACGGAATTCCACCACCCTCCACCTAACAATTTATCGTTATCCGACGCCACCAGTCCTACCGTCCACGATGTTACCTATGGAACTGGAACCACTCTACATGTCTAGCACTACCATACCACTCGTACTACTGACGCTCCATGTTGGCGCTGATGAAGATGACGATGGGAGTGTTATTCAATTTGTAAACACATGCATTCCGAATATAAAATTAATTTCCCATGCAAATAGTAAACATAAATGGATTCTGGGATATTGCAGCACACACATCCTTCGATGGCCCTATCACGATTTACAAAGTTAATTGTCCTATTTAGTTTGGTTTTAACATGTGAACTCAGGGTATCAGTTAAACTCACACATTCGCCAAGAGACTAATGTAAGGTGTGATTGTAATCCACCTCCGTGTCTCCCACATTTGTCCATAACATGGTGCATTTAGTGCTGTACATATCTGTCAGACGTTGTGTTTGGATAACATGTTTCTAATTAAATAGGATGCCGACTAGTAGTTTGATTGGTTACACACTCGAGCAGTAGGTAAGCATACTGAATGGAAAGAAATTAATTGTATTGAGGACACTGGCCATTCTATTGGTCATTGTACACACATAGAATAATAAGGGATGCCCGTTTATCAATTATCAACTGTGACACCGAGATTTTATTGTTATTGCCAAATCGGTCTGACCATGAATGAGAGGTAGATTTAGATTAGAATATAATTAGCAGGACAAAGTTTTATATTTGCCAAGCAGTAGTTCATTATTCCACGTGGCACATTCCGGAGATTTGTCGAGCAATGGGTAGCCATTAGAGCATCACGTGGATAGATGGTTAGTACCAGAAACTTCGCTGTTTAAGTAGTTGCTCACGATCGGAATAGGTGAATTCTTATTTAAGTCAAATCAAGACACAGCAGCAAAAATAAATACACCAGGATTCGCCAACTTTCACTCCACTTTCTTTATTAGCCGCAATCGTATTTCAAATCACATAAAGGGTTTTTCAATTAGACCTTTTAACATCTAATTTGCTGCATTTTCATACATTGGGTTTAGCAAACATTATTCGGCATTAATCTGCAAGCTCCCTTGTAAAATGTTTTAACGTTAAAACGGTCAGCTACATCTGCCAACTCTTTTTTTTTTGACGGGTAGTAGATTCACCTGGTTCTCAGTGGTATTTTTATTCGGATAGATGCATCGTGTTAAAAGTTTGAAAGATATTGTACTGAGTTAAACAAAATTGATAATATATACGAAATTATACTAGGGTACAAAAACAGTTTTGATCGAACAAAGATGGGATTCCATAAACGTTGGCACAGCCGCAAGTGACAACAAGCAAGGCGCTGTTATATGTTTGATACATGAATTACAGCTCCTGCCAGCTGACCAAATGAAATAATCTCTACTGCCAGCAAAGAATGCGTTTCAAGCAAAGAATTGAAAAATAGAGGCCGGAATTTATAACCAGAAAAGGTGTAGTGATTCATGATAGTACTGTGGCGGTTCTTTAATACATTCCCAAAGAACCGCCCATCCTCTTAAATTAACCACTTTCCAAACCCACTATACCTACCTGCAATTTTGGGGCAGCGTGAGCAACCCTTCATTCTCTTTCACATGAAAGTTAAATCTTATCAAGCATGTACAGCAAACAAATTATTTCATTCATACATGCACCGTGCGAGACAATCGGCTCGGCTTGTCAGCTGGCCAGCGTAATTCTTGACATAACTGTAGCCGGTATTCTTGCTACGGTTCATGAGTGAATATCGCGCCTATACCCTTAGGTCCGCAACACTTGCGACAATTCCCTTTCATCGGTTGTCAACCGATCCTGGAATTTGGGCATGGAAAAGATCATTATTTAGGTAACCTTACCCATGCCATGCATATGATGACCCGCCTGAAAACCTAAATTAAACATACAGTATCCCACTGTGTGCGTTTTACTTACCCGCATATTAATCTAAACATATAGCCATCCAGCCTGACCCTTTGCCGCCGTCGACGAGGTTCCTGTTGACTTATGTCAACAAAATAATTTGCCTCCTTGTGCACCGAAGCCATATGACTAGATAGGATATTGCCTATCATCGGTGTTTCCAAGGAATCTTAGGCAAATACCATGACGACCCCTTTTCTATCATAGGCACATCATATACATCATCTGTGCATCATCATCATCATCATCATATACACAATTGATCTGTGAAATAGCGTTTTTGTTTACTTTGAAACAAAAAACTATTTCGATCTCTGGCATACATCACCAACGATGTCCTTCTGTTTGATCAGGTGTCCACCGATCATCGTCCTCATCGCAGGGCATTGTACTTTTCCTATACGCCCACATATATAATCCTCCCTTATCTATGCAATTCGCGGCTATCGAACAGATGGATGTGAGTTGCATCATCTGAGTCAGTTTTTAGCCACCGAACGGAGCAGAAGATCCCGAATTTATCTCCTGTCGGGATTACACGCGTGCCAGAAGTCGAGAATCGCCAGTCACGTTGGTCGTTCACCAAGTAGTCCTTGTGTCAGGTGTGAATATCGTTAAGGACCATTGTCCGGGAAAATGAACGGTGAACAAGTAGAATGATCGGTTCCGACAACCATTAAAATGAAACGGACAGTTTGTGTGACCTTTATATTTTTAACATTTACAACCGTGTAATTGATCAAGAAGTCATTTTACAAGTGGCACTGTAGCGATTCTAACAGATACACACAATTCACAAGCAAAAATAGTGAAGAACACCGAACGAAAAAAAAAAAAAAAAAAAAAATCGAATAAGAAAAATACATCAGAACCGTATACCAAGCGATAAAATAAAAATAATTCATACCAGTGGAATATAGTCGAGTTTGGAAATCAAATTCTAAACACGGTTAGTAGCCTGGTGTGTAACGCTTAGGTCAAATTTTTTTCGTGATTCGAGCTGTCATAGCGTCAGTTCGAATCACACGATCTTCTTCACTATTATTTAAAAAAAACGCTATAGCACTATTTTTAATTCGAAACTCGGCGCATATAAGTGTTCGGTGAATCAATAGAAAAGAACATGAAATAAAAAAACAAAAAGCTGTTTCCGACAGGATTGTGTGTTTCATTTATTCTCATCGCTTCCCAGTGTACATCGGTGGATTAACTTTTCTGTGTTCTCCGGCGGATCAATTAGTGCTCTCAATAAATCCGTGATGTTTTCGCTTAACCTGGGTCCGTGCAGACGCCTCTAGCGAAAAATACCCACAGTACTACCCCACGTACATCACGCTTTGGATCGGCAGATTATCGTTAGTTGCGTTTTTTGCAACACCCTCTTGCTGGCGTAAAATTGACCTCAACAACGGCCCATAAAAACATCCATATCAACTTGTCGGGAGCCGATTTTCAGGCACTATCCAGCTTCCCATAGTTTGCATGAGAACACTAATGACAATCGACTACGGTCATCGAACTAGCAGCATCGAAAAACTTAGTCGTTGTGAGTACCAGTTTTCCGCGTAAAGATATCCACAAAGCCACCTGGGTATCACCTGATGGAGCCACTCGCAACCAAATTGATCACGCGTCGATAGATCGCCGCCACTCCTCGAGCCTAATGACGGTACGAACGTACCGAGGTGCCAACGTCGACTCGGATCACTATCTTGTTGGTACAGTTTTCCGAGCGCGGATTGCCTTACGGAGACGTATTGCATCCGCTGATCAGGTTCGAATCAACACGGCTGACTTACGCAATTAGAATACCAGAAACACCTTTGGTCATGCGCTAGGACTCGCCCTCGAAGATCTCAACGGAGGGAGAGTAAGTCGGCGGGCCAGAATTCCGGGCGTAGAAGATAAATGGGCACGCCTTAAGAATACTGTTATTAGTACTGCCATCTCCATCTTAGACAGTAGTCATAGAGATCGGAACGACTGGTATGATGATGAGTGCAAACTAGCGACTGAACGTAAAAATGCTGCATACCGGGCAATGCAGCAGTCTCATAGGACGCGGGTACGCGAGGAGAAATACAAAGAGCTCAGAAGATCTGAAAAAGACTTCACGGACAAAAGAAAAGTGTCTGGGGAAAAATACCAGGCACCAGGCGCGGAAGTTCTACCAAATAATCCGCCGTATAACGTGGTACACACCACGCTGCATTTACTGCAAGGATAAAGAGGATAACCTGATCACCAATCCTGAAGGCATTCTGGAGCGATGCGAAGTGCACTTCAATGAATTGCTAAATGGTCAACTCACAGAAGAATTGGAGGCTCCACCAATGCAAGATCAAGACCAAATGCTGCCGCCACCAAGCATTAAGGAAACATTAAAAGCCATAAGACAGCTCAACTCAAATAAAGCCGCCGGAGCTGATCAAACAAGAAAGGGCAGCTTTACATCACGCAGTTCATGAGATCGATGCCGGAAGATTGGCGTCGTGGAATAATTTGCCCCATATATAAGAAAAGCGATATCACAGTGTGCAGTAACTATAGGGGTACAACATTGCTGGGTACCGCCTATAAGATACTCTCCACTATCCCACAAGATCGGATAGCCCCATACGCTAAAGCCATCATTGGTCAATATCAGAGTGGCTTCATCCCAGACGAATCAGCAATTGATCAGATATCCACCCTTAGGCAGGCGATGGAAAAATGTCAGGAATTTAAAATTCCATTATAACATCTGTTTATAGACTTTAAGGCCGCCTACGACAGCATAGCCAGGGTAGAACTATATAATGCCATGAGAGAATTCGGCATTCCAAACAACTTGATACGACTTTGTAGGTTGACCATGACCGACGTAACTAGTCAACTAAAAGTAGCGGGATTGCTGTCCTAATAAACTAATAACTATCGATAATGGACTCCGACAAGGTCTGGCCTGCCTCCTCTTCAACCTGGCGTTGGAGAAAGCAATCCGTGACTCTGGAATTACATCTAGAGGGACTATTGTCACCAAGTCCCGCCAGATAATTACCTACGCAGATGACATCGACATCATCGGTAGATCCGATTCGGCTGTACAGGACTCCTTCACCCAGATTGAGCAAGCGGCACAAAAACTGGGACTGCACATTAATGAGGGAAAAACTAAGCACATGGTGGCAACTTCTGCAAAGAGAAGACCTAACGTTGGTCAAACTATCAGGATAGTAGAGCACGAATTTGAAGTAGTGCAATCCTTTAACTACCTTGGGTCAATAGTATCTGCCGATAACAATATGGAAGAAGAAATACGCGAACGGCTGATCAAATCCAACAAAGCCTACTATAGTCTATCAAGGCTCTTTAAATCCCGAAATTTATCCAGAACATCCAAGCTACTACTGTACAAGACCATGGTCTTACCAGTACTGATGTACGGATCCGAGACCTGGGTGTTCAATAAAAAAAAACTAAGCACATGGTGGCAACTTCTGCAAAGAGAAGACCTAACGTTGGTCAAACTATTAGGGTGATGAAGCACGAATTTTAAGTAGTGCAATCCTTTAACCACCTTGGGTCAATAGCATCAGCTGATAACAATATGGAACAAGAAATACGCGGACGGCTGATCAAATCCATCAAAACCCACTATGTCCTGATCTATCAAGGCTCTTCAAATCGAAATTTATCCAGAACATCCAAGCTACTACTGTACAAGACCAGTACTCATGTATTGATCCGAGACCTGGGTGCTCAATAAAAGGCACTCTGAACTCTTGGCCGTGGCGCAAGGCTAATAACCTTCCCGTGAAAATAAATTATTATGGAAGTTTAACAAGCCTCGAGACTTGCTAAATAAGGCCAAAACCGGATCCCGGTTGTAGTGCCGATGATGATGATGAACTCTTAGCCGCGTTCGAGAGGAAGGTCTTAAGGAGAATTGTTGGCCCCGTATGTAAGGGAGGACGATTCCGGATAACCATGAGTTGTACGCGATCTACCCTGAAGCTAATATTGTAAGAAAAATCAAGTTCAGTAGACTCCAGTGGGCGGGACACCTAGCTCGAATGAGCGAAGAGGAGCCTGCCCGGAAAGTCCTTTGTGGCAGGATGTATGGAAGGAGACAGCGCGGCAGACTTTGTCTATAACCATGAGTTGTACGCGATCTACCCTGAAGTTAATATTGTAAGAAAAATCAAGTTCGGTAGACTCCGGTGGGCGGGACACCTAGCTCGAATGAGCGAAGAGGAGCCTGCCCGGAAAGTCCTTTGTGGCAGGATGTATGGGAGGAGACAGCGCGGCAGACCTTGTCTGCGATGCAAGGAGGGCGTAGACCAGGACGCCCAGAGCCTGGGAGTGCCAAACTGGATGACATCGGTTCGAAATTGGGACCGACTGGTGGGGAAGCCTGCTAAATGAGGCTGTGGCGTTTCTAACAGATACACACACAATACACGCAAATAGTGAAGAACACCGAACGAAAATCGAATAAGAAAATGCATCAGAGCCGTATACCATAGCGATAACATAACAATTCCACATCAGTTGAATGTACTTGAGTTTAAAAATCGAATTCGTACACACGGCCAGTAGCCTGATGCTTCAATGCTTCGCTTTTCACCCGGTTGATCGTGTGTTCAATTCACCTTTACTATCCTTGCTTAACGCAACAACCCCGACGTGATCTGTGTACACACACATACATTTCGCATAGTAAACAGAACTTCACGACACGATCACGACTTCCGCATAGAGCATCGGCACACTCGCCTGCTCCGACGTTGTCTCGTTCGCTCCGTCGTTCGCACACGAAGCTCATCGTAACAAAGGTACTGAGGAGGGAGTAGTGTGGCGTTTCTAACAGATACACACACAATACACAAGCAAATAGTGAAGAACACCGAACGAAAATCGAATAGAGCCGTATACCATAGCGATAACATAGCAATTCCACATCAGTTGAATGTACTTGAGTTTAAAAATCGAATTCGTATACACGGCCAGTAGCCTGATGTGTTACGCATTGGTTCAATTTCGGTGATTCTAACTGTCATAGCGTCAGTTCGAATCACACGTTCTTCACTATCATCCCAAACGCCATAAGGCCAATACCGGATCCCGGCTATAGTGCCGATGATGATGATGATCAGTTTGTCAAACATAAAATCCCGGAATTCTGAAATAACATCGGCAATACTAAACAGATAGTACACGTCAACCAATGTAACGTAAGTCGAAATAAATTACCAGTTTTCTCATTGGACTTGGACATTTTATATGCAGCTCGAGCTACCCACCACTAGGCCCCGATAGACAATTATAGTACAATCCCCAATTACCCTATCACAAGCAATTTTATTTTCCTCAAGAAAATTAGAAACGAAAAGGACCACATAAAATACGAAATTTCTCGCGGCCTGTGCGCGCTCCACTACCACCGCTTACCACCAAGCCGCAGCAGTCTGTTCTGGTACGATCCTGATTTACTATTACACAACTTATTAACAATAATTTTAGAAAACAAAACGTAGCGTCCAATATTAGGCAACGAACTCTGAATTATTTTCAGTCTACATCACATCCTGTGAGAAATTCGAAGAAGTTGATTTGATTTATCCGCAAAGTACATATCTACAGTTAGTGGTGTTGCCCCCACCCCCAAAATGGATGTAAAACCTTTGATTGTTGATTTAAAAAGGTGAACCAAAAACAGACTAAACGCTCTTAAAATATAATGGATTGCGGCAGAGTAGGAACTCCTGATTAATGCGTCAGTCGAAAAACAGAGGAGTGAGTAATCATTCTTAAACATTAGGACAGAGAAGGAATTTAGTTTAAAAATAATGTAAATCTCCTACCTATCCCGCAATACATTTTTTTTTTTTTTTTTTCTTCATTTTTGTTTTGATTTTTGATTTTGTGTTATAACACTTAATCAATACAGTGTTGCTTTAAATACTTCAACATGGCGAATGTACGGAATCTCTTGACCTTCATATTGTTTGTACTACTCCCGGGAAAGGCTGAGTCAGCGACCTGAAATGGTACTTTTTCTCGACGCGGGTCAATAAACCAAGCTCCTAAATATGGTCAAGTATTTCTTCCAACCATTTTAAGGCATCTTTACCCTAAGGGGTGGATTTTTACTGGAAATTTGGCCATTTGGACCCAATCTACCACTCAGTAATTGTGCCGAACTGCCACAATAGCGAGAGTCGTCGATTGAACCTACGTCTACATAATCAAACGCATGACACAACCTCCTTACCAACTCCGCTATTGAGGCCAATCAAACTTATAATAAAATGACTACATGAATGCTCATGAAACCTGCGCATTCTATATATGGTCACCATATCTGATATGTCCATAAATAACGCGGATAGAACAGCTTAACAATAAATTCAATGGGCAGGGAATAATGTTTTACAGAACCATTGCTATCACTTGACTCTATAAAACATTCTGTTATCAAATTCGAACTAATTAATTAAAGAAGATATTCATCTGTCGTGTGCATGGCACACCGCCTTTATAACTAGCCATAGATTGATATTGGTCAAAGCTCTATGGCAGCTCTAGGTGCGATATAAAAATCGTCCTGGAGGATTTAAATGATAAGATTGGTTCGTACATAAGCAGTACTTTAATTCCCATGCAAGCAAAAGAACACCAATGCCACTGGGCAATGAATAACATAGATGACAACAACTAAAATTATTGCTGCCAGCACAAATATTGCTAGGAGTTATCCAGCTCTTAATATTACTCCAAAATATTTTTTGTGAACGCTTTCGCGTAAAAGATCTCTCAATCAGATGTTGCTTAACCTCTGATACACGTCGAACTTGATGACGATATGAAAGGTTGCGAGACATCGAAATCAACTTCAACTTATGGCGCTCCGAGCGCGGAAACGAAGCCAAAGGCCACTGTATCTGTTAATCAAATTCGGAAAAAACACTTTTTATAAATTGCACGTCCTAATGAGATCAATTGTACCCTTACAGTATGATCATACAAAACATGGTAGTGGAGGAGACAACGGATACTGACAATAGACATAACAGAAGGATACGATGCTTTTTAAGCGAAACACGCGCACAAAAACGATCTTGAGCTACCCTTAGATGTCAAAGCAAAACACTCGCGAAAGAAGAAGGCGAGCATTGAGAAGGGGGGTATCGATGTACATTGAATGCCGAGAGATTATAATGACGTGGATACATCGAATATGCAGAGCGTACCACATTGGTACCACTCGACTGAAGAATGATCCTGTGTACTTATACTTAACCGTACGTTTGAAGTTAATTTTAACATGAACTGATGGTTAGTTAATTATCAAATACATTGTCTTACTTTCACCGCAGAAGTCGAAAACACCAAACAACTACTCAAAACCGTCCTACAACACCACTCAACAAAGGCGAAAGTAATTTCATACACAAATTGCAGTATATATTACGTCTATACCACCAAGTGAGTTGTCCAATAGACTAATACACTATTTGGAGGAAATAGTGGAACAGCCAGAAACCACAACGGCCACCCTTTGGAACTGTCCGCCTTTGGCGTGAACGTAAGTCCTGGAAAGCTAGAGAAGCCCTTGAAAGCTAGAGAAGCCCTTGAATTAGAGAGTGCACACCGATTCACATCAAACGAAAATATTAGGCAGTCAATTAAACACTGAGATCACGTTTATGTGTTTCTCCAAGGTGTGTCGTCACTCTTTTCCCTGTGCTTTCTTTTCTCCCCACGCCCCTTGTACTTGATAAAAATCCCCTTTTGTGCGCGGATATTATAAAAAAAAATATTTTCCATTTATTTAGTTCATCTGATGTATTCCTTCCTCACCGCCGGCATGAAAATTTAAAGTTGCGGTACTGCCCCTTAACAGCATCAAAAAAAAGGAAGGAACCCCAATTCACTGGTCGCCCTTGTCGATTTTCTCTCTACCCGCACACCAGAGGTTTCGAGTGGTTCTCGGTCACCAGTCCCAACACCAGCATCCCGGGCACCTGCTGCCATCCACCGAGTCTATACCATGTCCTCGGTGTATTCATGGTCTGTCTTTTTAGAATATTAAGCGACAATTTTGATCGTGCACGGAAATTAAACACTGCACCCCTCAGCCAGGGGGAAGTTGCGAAAATAACACTATTCTTTCCTCCCACCAACTCCCAAGTTCGCCCTTCTGACAGCGCCACCGTGTTTTTACAGACATTCAGCAAACCAAAATCACTTCCGCCACCCCCTTCCGAGCCTCACGCACACTTCTTCGTTGGGTGTGCACACAAAACACGATAATATCATGATAAACTTGTTTGGAAGCATTCTTCATCGTTGGTATACAGATGATGACGGTGGTGTCGGTGGCAACGGCAGGAACTCTACTGGTAATCCTGGATAACTGGTTAGCAATAGAATGAAACAACTCCAGAACAGGCGCAATGACGATGCCGTCCTTGGTTGTGTAGTATGGATGCGGTCGTGATTCGGTTTCAGTAATATCCGGATTCGGGTACATGTGGAGTGAGTTTGCGTCTTCTCAAAAAGTTCACCCTAATTTCCACAAGAGCTTCTGGCTCTTTTGCCCGTCGTACAACGTCCTTGGCACAGTCGATGGCAAAACGAGGATAATGCTCTTGATGTCGAATGCTGGTTCAACGGGATCGGGGTCTGAGCCATCCATGGAGGTAGAATGATTACCAGTCGACAAGCGTATGTAATCGCTTGTACACATCGTTGCCGCACATCAGAGAACGAATGAAAGTGTTTTGGCTGCCACTTTGGCAAGAAAGAACAGCCCCAAGGGTACGAGGATACCAGAACGGCAATCAGGACGGAAACGATGTAATGAAGTACAGAAATGTAGATGCGGAGCGTATGTAATAGATTAAGTATTTTTCTATATTAGTTACAATCGATGTGTTCCTGGAGAGTCTAGTCCTGCTAAAAGAGTATTGTGAAGGGGTGGTATAGGAGAGGAATATGGGTATATGGTTATGGGAAATTATATTGAGGGACGAAGTTATGGTTTTCTGTCCAACATACGGCAAGTCCACGTGGAGTATTTGATTTTTGAGGACGGTTGAGTCAATACAGTGCTCACGTGACGTCGGGGGTTGTTGCAGATAATTGAGCGATGAGAATAGGGTATTTTTGGAAAAGGGGTTGCTGAGATATACCCGCTCTGGTATATATGCGCGGGACGAATGGCATCACTCTGTGTAGCATAGTAAAACTCGTTCTCGACGGCATATTGTCTCAGTTTTAATTGTGCGAATATGTGGCCGTACGGTTATAGATGACTAAATATTTAACAGCAGAAATATTTGTGGCCGGCAATAGCGATCTATATCAGTGCATGTGCTGTACATTTTTTGGTGCACCACCGTGCTTCCGTTTTCCCGGGAAGAGTGGGCTACCGTTGTTGTCCTTTCGACCATGTTGCCGCACGATTACACTGATGTTCTGAATTAAAGAACTAAAAACGTTCTGCTAAGCAGTCATAAAAAACAAATACTTCTGATGCTTTTAAAAACTGATTTTATTTTCGAATTTATTCCTAATTTTTTTGAGGAGGTCTTCTCCTGATGCGCGCTACACACAGACTCGGCCAAGCGACTCCAGTCGTCACCTTTCCACTTCGAAAATTCAAATCCTCAAATATCGAAGGTCAAGACGCATCGCCACTTATCGTTTGATCCTTTATTGGGGTTTTTGTTTGTTTTAACCATCTTGTTTGTCTTAGCCACAAGATCCGCGGAAATTGGTTGTTAGTTTAGGATCTGGAAATCCGTGTCCATTAGTAAGTCATAAAACATCTGGTATGTGAAATATGATGTTTATGATTGTTAGAATTGTGTGTCGGCGTATCGAATAGATATGCCTTTGTGCACTTTTAGGTTTTGGATCTTGTAGGTTTTTTAGGTGCTAATTGCTTTTAGCATACATGGGAAAATAATGCATTTTGCTGTTTGATTTTAGGAAATAGAATCGAACAAATGCATTGAATTGAATAAATGAATTTGAATTCAATAAATGAGAATTTGAACGTTTAGTTCGATTTGGTTTGACAATGTTATGTTGGAGATATTAAATGGATTTTCTTATAGGTGGGAGGAAAATGTAATGTGGGAGGTAAATGTAATGTGGGAGAAAAATGGTAGGGCTTCTTGGAGCACTACACATGTTCCATTTCATTGTTTACAAAGTTTAAAGATAGTTTTGAAAAGAATTGACATTTTCTTTTCTTTACAACTTTTCTGTAGAGTTTTTCAACTTTAGAGATATTATACTATATACTTCCCATATGTTCACCAGAAAAGGCCATCACAACAGCAAACAATCAAAATACGGGAATAACACAAATGCTAAATGATATTTATATAGGTTGTAATCAGAAATGTCGCCATCGGTAACAATCTGGACTTCACTTAGTGAAACAACTGCTAGTGTCTGTGTTTTCACAGATAGGCCGACATACAGAGAAATTCTTAAAACCAAAGATATTCTACTGGTTGAAGCGAAACTCTCACATCACTGCAAGAACTTGGCACTCAAAACAAAAAAGCCTCGAAGTAGGACATATGGTTCACAATAGAGAAGGGTAAGGTTAACGAACGTCCAACCAGTTTGCAAAAAACGGCGACAAAACATTCCCTCTCACCCGGCATCTAACCCGCCCACAGCACTAACTTCTGTTCTGTCCCAGGTTAAGGACTCTACACTTTAGTATACGTTTGGCTTGAGCAGAATAGAATGACGGAGAAACACATAACCAAGCAGAGTAATCAACGCATGTATGCTTCGATTTGTTTTACGAGAAACGCCGGCTTAAATAAGACTTAAATGTTAAGGTACAGTGCGAATGGAAGAAGATGGGGAGAATAAGGAAAGGAGGCATATGTGTACATTGCTCATGCCTGGTTGGAGATTATATTAGTAGGAATGCGCATGATCGAGCAGATTATTCCACGCTCGTTAAGTTCGATTCTTTTTTTTTTTTTTTTTTTTTTTTTTGGCTTTCGTAATACGATCCCAAAAGGACAACGTGGTATCCTTAAGTGTCAAACCAGAATGTTGGAGAAAGAGGAGCGATACTTTTGATAAAGAGATTTTTCTTTTGCATTTTAGTTTATACCCTTAAGAATAGCATCCTAAAATTTCACCGGTGTACTTCAAGTAGCTCCTTCAAGGCGGGTTACGAGTATGAGGGGACAGAAGGAGATAGCGTATAGGTGGTTAAAACTTAACTACTTGTTTTACAAAAATCTGTGTCCACATTAATCATTTATACACCAATGTATGTCAAATATTTCAAAATATTCGATACAATACTTTTTTTCAATAAACTCTCGAAAATCCCATTTTTTCGGACAAGCACACTAATTGTGCCTCTTAAGTAGCTAGATATAAAAGAAAATTCTATAGAGAAAGAGCTAAATAAAGTAGTAAATCTCTCATTTAAAATGAGAGATTGCACAAGTGTTTGGAAGTAGGTTTGATGAATGTGGAATTAAGAAAATATTTTTGGTTTTTCTGAAATTGAATTATTAATGTTGTTTACTCGTTATGTTTTTTGTTTGTAGTGGAATATTTTAAATAAGATAGTTGAATAAAATAAAACCACATTTGATGGCTGTTCAAGGATACACCAACAATTATATACTATATATAATAAAATAGCCTAAGCAAGTTGAAATTAAAAATTAATTTTGTAATTGTATACAAATTAACAAATGCTTTTAAATTTAGTTGTGTACTTTATTTTGTCCGGCAGTATTAGTGAACAAGGAGAAGAATAAAGTAATAATAATGTCAACTGTGCTGTGAGCAAAACTCGCATACCTCTACATACCACGTCCTGTATAAATAAGTGTCCTATGCCATGGCGATATTGGATGGCGTTTGTGTACCTCGTTAAATACCAATTAAATTAAGGTTACCTGGTTGAACGACAAAAGACAAATGGCATTTCATTTTGCACGTTCACATTCATTTATTAAAAATCTTCGGCATCCTTTTCATCCATTTCGAAGGATTTGGCAAAGGACAATAGTTACTTTGAGATGAGACCAAGGATAAGGTATTTCGCAAAAACGAGGGGTGGCGCACAGAAGACAAATTGATCCTTACCAACCCTTCTGAGAAGTGATTTAAATTACAACGTCACAGAACAGCAATTTTTATTCCTGACACAAAAAAAATGCAAAAAAAAGAACGAAAATAAAAATTCGATGTCGTAAGGGGAAGGACGGTTGGTTGAAGATGGAATGCAGACAAGATAAATTCGACGAGACAGAGAGCACGAAAGGTTTGGTCGTGCTGGATGAATTGAGATTCAGTGTTGAGTCATGAATATGTAACGAGGGGTTGAATGATACATTTAAAAACCATAAAGCCTGCTTTTCACGGTGTATTGTCTGATGTGATACCAATTTCCTTTTATGCGTACAGTTCAAGGATGTTTGTGGTGTCGGAGGGAAAACAAAACATTAAAGCATTAACATCCAGAGATAAGAGATGCTGCTTCCCAAGTAAGGAAGAGTGTGGGTATAACAATATTCCCCCTTTTAGGGTCTATAACATTTAGAATATATATTTGTTCTCGAATTTACTATCGCCCCTCTTTTGGGTAAGGCGAAGGGTCTGAAGTTAAGACGGGTCGATGGGATTATTAGACATACATTGATCTGCCGCCATTGAGTATTGCAGGATAACAGCTTGTCCAACATAATACATCAAAATTCAGCCTGTTTAATAAATAGCACCACCATCGAAGATGTCGATAAAATCATAAAAATTATCGTACCATTGTTGTTTGTGGAAGATGTTAGAGAGTTGCTTTAGAAGAACTAGGGACGATTGTGGGGGCAAGAAACCTAGCCATAGCAAGGAAGTAAGTTCTGAGACGAATGAGTGATTACCAAATCCAAATCAACAAAGAAAAGAGAGCAGCCTCAAATTGTATAATATAAGATTAGTTTACGTACAGTTTACGAACAGATAATGTTATGCATCTTTCGAACGTTTCAGATTTGCGTAAATTGTGTGGAAGTAAAATAAAAAGCAATAGCGTTTAAGAAAGTACTGAAAACCTAATACAAACCAACGGTATAAAAAAGTTAGAACCAAAGCACGGCCACGGTGATGTGTACACGACGACTCTAAACTCGCTACATAAACTGTATAATCACTACGTGAATGCTCTGTTATATGGCACTGATGAATTTTTTCGATTTTTGTGTGTGTTCTGTTCTTCACTCCGGCGCGTGTACGTAATCTGTTTGAGACGTCATTAGGTTATAATGGTGATGTCACTCTATCCTTGAAAGTGAGAAAGTGAAATGAGATCAAGCAACAATTGGGGCGCTTTTACTAGATCGCCCTAAATCTTCACGTCAGAATACAGCACAGTTATCCAGACCAACTTAGCGACAAAAAGGGTTTTGAGAATTCCTTCAGAATACCGCACAGTTAGCCAGACCAACTTAGTGACAAAAAGGATTTTGAGAATTCCTTCAAGCGGCCTTTTCAAATGATTAATTTCCGGTACTCTCTTCACAAAATGTATATCTTGTAAAGCATTGATCATCCAAATTCAGATGTGTAGTCATTAGAATTGAGATTTCCATACTAAAAAAAAAATTCCTTGGCAATTTTCTGGTTATTCGATTTAGACTTTAGCTATAGAGTGTGAAATCGACAAGGAGAAAATTCGACAAATTTTACAATTTTGATTTGACAAAGGCGAAAATGCGAGATGTTGAAATTGTGATCGATGTTTATAGTCCCAATACCGTCCCGCCAATTATGTGCAATTTTCGTTTCGGCGATTGCGTACCAGTGCTTCGATGTTAAAGATTCATCCTGTGTAAATATCGGGTGGGTGGGAGCGAACATACAGGGCAAAGTCTCTGATTGCTTTCAACCAGGCGAAGGCCAGGACGATCTTTGTCCCTGTTCAATCCAAGTTGACATGCAGTCTCCACGTGACCCTGTGGCGTTTCTAACAGATACACACACACACACAATATGCAAGCAAATAGTGTAGAACACCGAAAGGAAATTCGAATAAGCAAAACCATCAGAGCCGTATACCATAGCGATAACATAACACTTCCACATCAGTTGAGTGCACTTGAGTTTAGAAATCGAATTCGTACACGCGGCAGTAGCCTGATGTGTTGAGCATTGGTTACATTTTTAGTGATTCTAACTGTCATAGCGTCAGTTCGAATGACACGTTCTTCACTATCATCGCAAATGCTATAACACCCCTGAATAGCTACTTTGGCACCCGTCAAGTAGTGAACCAATGCATGCAGTGGCATCCTGAGAAACGTTGGCGCAAGCCTAATAAACTTGCCCGGAAAAATAAATTATTATGGAAAATTTAACAAGCCTTGGATTGGACCGGATACACGACAATGACCATGGAAACGAAAATGGCTAAACGATTTGGAAATTTTCTCATGGAACGTCCACGCTCACTATACAGAGCTCGAGCTGCACAGCAGCTAGCCGATGCCCTGTCCGAATATGAAGCTGACATAACTCATTGCAAGAAGTAAGATGGACGGGGAGTGGTGTTATTCAAAGAAACGAGTATGGCATTTATTACACAGCAGTCATGCAAAACACCATGTGGTCGGGGTAGGCTTTCTAGTCAGCCAAAAACTGAAGCCTGCCATCATCGGCTTTTATGCAATAAACAAAAGGCTGTGCACTCTTCGCGTGCGAGGCAAGTTTAAGAACATAAATCTCATAAACGTTCACGGACCTACAGAAGAGTCCCCTGACCTCGAAAAGGAAGAATACTACGAAAACGTCGTATGGGCTCTCAATGCCTGCCAAGATACGATGTGAAAATGTGACTCTTGGCCGTGGCGCAAGACTGACGACCTTGCCCGGAAAAACAAATCATTATAGAAAATTTAACAAGCCTCAGGACTTGCTAAATAAGGCCAAGACCGGCTCCCGGTTGTAGTGCCAATGATGATGATGATGATTTGAATGCCAAAATAGGTCGGGAGCCGGTTTTCAGTCACTACGCAGGCTCCCATAATTTGCATGAAAAATGACAATGGAATACGAGTCATCGAACTGGCGGTATTAAAAAACTTGGTCGTTGCGAGTACCACGTTTCCGCGTAAAGATATTCACAAAGCCACCTGGGTATCACCCGATGGAGCCACACGCAACCAAACTGACCACGGGTTGATAGATCGCCGCCACTCCTCGACCTTGATGACGGTACGAACGTACCGAGGTGCCAACGTCGACTCGGATCACTATCTTGTTGGTACAGTTTTCCGAGCGCGGATTGCCTTACAGAGACGTATTGCATCCGCGGATCAGGTTCGAATCACCTCGGCAACACACAATGAGAATACCAGTAACACCTTTGGTCATGTGTTGGGATTCGCCCTCGGAGAGCTCGACGGAGGGAGAGTAAGTCCTGGGGCCAGATGGCCAGGCGTAGAAGAGATATGGACACACCTTAAGAATACTGTCATTAGTACTGCCAACTCCATCTTAGCCAGTAGTCGTAGAGATCGGAGTGACTGATTTGATGATGAGTGCAAACTATCGACTGATCGTTAGAATGCTGCATACCGGGCAATCCAGCAGTCTCATATGACGCGGGTACGCGAGGAGAAATACAAAGACCTCAGAAGATCTGAAAAAAGAATTCACAGACAAAAGAAAAGTGCCTGGGAAAAAAACCTTGTCTGTGAAATAGAGAAAAGTAGAGAGCGAGGTCCGCACCAGGCGCGGAAGTTCTACCAAATAATCCACAGTATGACGTGACACACACCACGCTACACTTACTGCATGGATAAAGAGGGTAATCTGATCACCGATCCTGAAGGCATTCTGGAGCGATGGGAAGTGCACTTCAATGAATTGCTAAATGGTCAGCTCACAGAAGAATTGGATGCTCCACCAATGCAAGACCAAGACCAAATGCCGCCATTAAAAATCTGATAGCTCAAATCAAACAAAGCCCCCGGGGCTGATGGCATACCAGCTGAGGTGATCAAACAAGGAGGAACAGCGTTATATCACGCAATTCATGAGATCGTGGTGCACGTATGGGAGCAAGAGGAGATGCCGGAAGATTGGCGTCGTAGAATATTTTGCCCAATACATAAGAAGGGAAATATCACACTGTGCAGCAACTTTAGGGTATAACATTGCTGAGTACCGCCTATAAGATACTCTCCACTATTCTACAAGATCGGATAGCCACATACGCTAAAGTCATCATTGGTCAATATCAGTGTGGCTTCATCCCAGGCAAATCAGCGATTGATCAAATATTTACCCTTAGGCAGGCGATGGAAAAATGTCTGGAATTCAAGATTCCATTATATCATCTATTTATAGACTTTAAGGCCGCCTACGACAGCATAGCCAGGGTAGAACTATATAATGCCATGAGAGAGTTCGGCATTCCAAACAAATTGATACGACTTTGTAGGTTGACCATGACCAACGTAACTACTCAAGTAAAAATAGCGAGATTGCTATCCAAACCAATAAACATCTGTAGTGGACTTCGACAAGGGGATGGTCTGGCCTGCATCCTCTTCAACCTGGCGTTGGAGAAAGCAATCCGTGACTCTGGAATTACAAGAGGGACTATTGTCACCAAGTCCAGCCAGATACTTGCCTACACAGATGACATCGACATAATCGGTAGATCCGATTCGGCTGTACAGGATTCCTGCACCCAGATCGAGCAGGGGGCACAAAAACTGGGACTGCACATTAATGACGGGAAAACTAAGTACATAGTGGCAACTTCTGCGGAGGGAAGACCTAACGTTGGTCAAACTATCAGGGTAGTGGAGCACGAATTTGAAGTAGTGCAATCCTTTAACCACCTTGGATCAATAGTATCAGCCGATAACAATATGGAAGAAGAAATACGCGACCGGCTGATTAAATCCAACAAAGCCTACTATGGTCTATCAAGGCTCTTTAAATCCCGAAATTTATCCAGAACATCCAAGCTACTACTGTACAAGACCATGGTCTTACCAGTACTGATGTATGGATCCGAGACCTGGGTGCTTAATAAAAGGCACTATGAACTCTTGGCTGCGTTCGAGAGAAAGGACTTAAGGAGAATTGTCGGCCCCGTATGTGAGGGAGGACGATTCCGGAGACGCTACAACCATGAGTTGTACGCAATCTACCCTGAAGTTAATATTGTAAGAAAAAAGCTAATGAAGAATTCTTACAGAGAATTGTATGCGAAGTGATGCATGATGGTAAGTTTTCTTTTACAGAAGCTTTGAAATAAATAAATTCGGTAAGCTTGATGCGTGCAGCATTTACAGGTGCTAATGCAATTGCATTAGCGAAGTTAAGAGATTTTACTCCGGCACAACTTCTTCTCCTATATAAAACCCAAATTAGACCCGCGCTCGAATATTGCTCTCATGTTTGGAGCTCGGCTCCTAAACATACCCTCGACCTACTTGAGAGCGTACAGAGACGAGCGATCCGCCTGATCGGGGACTCGTCGCTGACGTCGGGACTACAGTCGCTATCACATCGAAGGCGCGTAGCCGACCTCTGTCTGTTTTACAGATATTATCACGGGCGCTGTTCTTCGGAGATTCTTGGCATTGTTCCACGCAATTCGATTTATATGCGCTCCACAAGACAATCCGACGGATCGCACCCGTTTGTGGTTCATCTCCTGACGGCGCGAACATCCCTGTATCAGAACTCGTTCCGTTACAGAGCGGGGAAGCTGTGGAACTCCCTTCCCACGCGAGTGTTCCCGGAACGGTACAACCTGCAACTGTTCAAAAAGAACTGCAACAGTTATTTGATGGCATTTTGGGGCGCCCACTCGGCGCTATAGGTTCGCCTCTCCCGAGAGAAGTCTAACAAAAAAAAAAAAAGATTGAATGGGAGTTATGGGGCGGCGGGGGGGGGGGGGGGGGGGGGGTTAGGTAAGTGTACCGTGGGGTTTGGCGGAACCGTCACAAACATATGCCTGAAAAATTGTGTATAGTGTTAAGAACCTGTTAATTGAATAGAAAGGAGCATTAAATTTGTTCATCGATCCATGGTGCGTCTTCTATAGAGGAAAAAGTAGTGAAGGCTGCCGCTTCAATGGCTGAGTTGGTAAGGAGGTTGTGTCTTGCGTTTGATTGCGCAAACCTAGGTTCAACTGACGACTCTTGCTATTGTGCAGTTCGGCAGAATTACTGAGTGGTAGATAGGATCCCAAGGCCCAGCCACCCGATGAAATACCACCTCATTAAGCTATAGGGTTCGTGAAATTGTTGGCAGAAATCCTTGAGCATCTTCCGGACATTGGCTGATGGACACGGTCGAAAAAAATAGCATCTCAGAGAGCTGACTAAGCGCTATAGGTTCGCGTTTCCTTGGAGAAGTAAAATAAATAAAAAAAGAATGATATGCTTGCGAACGTGAAGTTTTAGTCACGATAAAATTAAATTCTGACTTAGAATAAAGAACGTAAGAAGACAGGAATTGATATTTAGAATAAAGAACGTAATAAGACAGAAATCGATACACAATACCTTTCCTCGTGTGTGTAGACACTTACGTCGCTAGTGAATCAATATAATCGCGCGGTAACACCTTTAGTATTTTGTTCGGAAAAACAAATATACACGAGTTCGACACATCCATAAAGGACAAGCACGGTAGCCCACACTTCCCGGGGAAAAGGAAGCACGGTGATGCACCATAAAATACTATATAAATTGGTGTACGGAGGTTGTGTTAGTGTAAAAAAAAATCCTTTTACATGTACGGTACGAAACTGTATCCAGAACTCAGACTCATCGGTCGGCAACTACCTGGGTTTCACATAGTGTAAGAATTGCCGAATAAAAACACAGCTGGGACATTGTATCTCAAGCCACGGATATTGCATTTATGGATGCGAAATTCCTGCACCACGGCAATAACTCGGCACAAACAAACCCAATACCACACCTCGCAGTGGAACGTATGCCAAATTTCACCAAAAGCGATCACTGTAAGTGTTGTACCCGTACACCAATTGCTCCCCTGAATCATTGGTGTACTTCAACAGGCACAGCCACTACCATACCATTAAAAATAATTTAAATGAATAGTGCTATGAACAACGAAATCCTAGTTGTAAGTAAAGCGAGCCTAATAACGAATTCTACTTTAAGAAAACTTGTTCGTTCTGATTTTAGAGGTGGAATAAACAAATAATAAAAAAAAAAAAAAACAATCTTCGGTATTCAGTTCACGTTAAAATTGTTGTCGGTTCCAAATTTCTAATCAATGAAAACTGCATGACGGGAAGACATACAGCTGCAACTGCATTCCAAATTCATAGCATGTGACCGCAGGGCAAATCAAATCATTTGGTCATTTTCCTTTCTGCAATTCATTTTAGGTACCTTCAGATTTGAAATTAGGTTTAAATTTTAAATGACTGTGAATTATAAAAATTGAAAAACCTTTATTGGGAAATAAGTTCTCGGAGCCATTTGCTGTGCCCTTTCAATGTGCTGGACCGTGCAACTTACTGTTAACTGGGCCACCACTATGCATCCGTTTTACTCGGAACTGATTGCTTAGCCTATGATTAAGTCATGTGGACGCGTAGTATCAAGGACTGCCTTTACCTATTACCTAGAAACTAATTGACCGCAAGTTCTAGTATACGTGATCGATCTACTGGCTGACGCACGGAAAGCCACTGGCCACCTTTTCAAACCGATAGAGTCGTTAATTCAATAAAATACCTTGAAGTTTTAAGAGGACATGACATAATAAAATCACGACGTGGATGGCCCAAAGGGGGGCAAAATCGAGCTTATCTACGACCACCGACAAGAATTCTGACATATGTTACTTGATGTTCCGTAGAATATCGGCAGAGTCCTCCAAGGATACTTAATACCCATTTGCTAAGTACTGCAGTTGTTGTACGATATCAGGTCAAACCATGGACGAGCATAAAAATGGGTAAGCGAAGGAATGAATAATGCGTAAGCCGTTTTTTTTTTTGGCACACAATGCCATGACTGGCAAGAAGCAATTCAGAGTAAACCTAGTCACCGGGTATGTAAGGATTGAAGTCTTCATAGATGCTTCCTCTTTCACACGCGAGAGTATAAGAGTGATGTTATTGGTGGCGGAGGAAGCATCTCAAGTTGTTGACATCGTACGTACTGGAAGGAGATGGTTGTGCCAGAGAAGACGTAGAACTTTGTAGCTGGCGGTTTTATATTTGAGCAGTCGTCATTATCGTCATTATCATCATCATCTATATCTTTCTGCGGAACGTGTACAGTCGTCTTCTCTCATTATCGCACTTCATAAAAAAGCGGTGTTTTTTTCTTCTGCTCTTCAGGATTTATTGTTGGTGGAGTGGAGTTAGCGATCTGAATTGAGGTTTGTAATAAGAGGAGATGTTATAGTTAGGCATGGCATGGAATTTTGTGAGATACACACTTTGTTTTCCGTAAAGTATGCTCCCATAATATATTTTTACTGTCGTCTTATTCCCATGCCTCATTATTCTTCCGTTCAAGCTTTCGCATCTCAACGCCTTTACATGGACGATAAACAAGATAAACAAGTGAGTGACACGGTGCTTCTGGTGTTCCAAGTGTTGGTGGTACTCGTTCCTTCTCAACTATATGATTGTCTACAACGGAAAAGTCTTGTTCTTTTGTTGCGTCCTTAACCAACAAGTTTTATCATATTCTACATACATAAATACGCGCGTTTCTGAATTTCAAGCATCCACTCGAGTGGTGTATTAAGGCTAAGAAGCAGCCAGATACATGATAAAGGACAAAAAGTTTCTCAAGGGCTTAGCATGTATGAGAAAGAAAAAAGAGCTTGTACATACTTCAAACACTTGAAGGAGGATACTGGGACTTGATGTAATTTCTTTTCACCAAGCAAACTAAAGGCGAACATCTGTGAAGATATGTGGATTAGTAAGGCTTGGCTGAATTGATGCGGGTTTATGATTTCATTTGCAGAGTTTCTAAAGTTGTTGCCTCACTTTGTAATCTTCACTCATCGAGGCCCTGTCAGACGTGTCTGCTACTGATTGAACATATTAATATTAATTACTTTTATTATGATATTACAGAAACGTAGTAAGCACCAAACTATGTGAGCTCTATGAGGCCTACTAGCAGCGAATGGAGTACATAACTAACTTAAACACAAGAAAATTAATTGCACTATTCTTAACATCTTATCTTCTAAAAAAATTAATTGATATGATTCTCGCCACTTCGCAGTATTTAAAGAACTTGGAGGTGAGCACAAGAGATGAATCAGATGGCTTCGGGAATCTTTTAAAGAAATGTACTTGCTAAAACAAAGTGGGCGTGATTCCCTGGTGCTCATCAATAAGTCGTTGTCTTAAAAATTATCGTATTTCTATTTACCCTGTCACCCTGCGTTGAATGATATCGAAAATATTTCATGATTATAATGACAACTTTTATATGTTAGTCAACTTTCAGCCAACCATCACAAATACGAACATCAGGTGACCTTTCCTTGAATGGCCGTCCTAACCATTTGACCGAACAGACGATCTCCGAGACTCACAAACGGTATTTTCTCTGCTAATTAACGGATCGCGCAAGGCTAATAACCTTGCCCGTAAAAACGAATTATTATGAACAATTTAACAAGTCTCAGATATGGACCGGATACCGGTGGAGAGACTTGCTAAATAAGGCCAAGACCGGATCCCGGTTGTAGTGCCGGTGATGATGATGAATTAAGGGATCACCATAACATATGACAACATCTTCTCTTTTTACCTGACATGTCCAACTCGGTCTGCAGAGATGGGCAAAATGAAACGAATTTCATGGTATCAATTCACCAAAAAGGTTTTACCCTAGATATATTTCGGCAGTCAGAAAGTCATTCTTTAAATCGCTCAAAGGGTCATTGTAAAAATCCGGGGCTTACGCATCCTATATCAATGCTTGAGGTATTTTCAACTATTGAAAAACCCCGTCTTCAAACAAGCGAGATCCTATTCATTTAGCCAACCAGAAAATTCTTAAGATTTATTCATCATCATCATCCATAATCCCTGTCTAACTGTACTCCACAATCCATGTCTAACTATACTCCATAATCCCTGTCTAACTGTACTCCATAATCCCTGTCTAACTGTACTCCATAATCCCTGTCTAACTATACTCCATAATCCCTGTCCAACTATACTCCATAATCCCTGTCTAACTATACTCCATAATCCCTGTCTAACTATACTCCGGGAACCGGTCTTGGCCTTATTTAGCAAGTCCTGAAGCTTGTTAAATTTTCCATGATAATTTGTTTTCCGGGAAAGGTCACTAGTCTTGCACCAGAGGCTCCCCGATGGGGAATCGAACCCCGGTCTCCCGCGTAACAAGTGAGGATACTAACCACTATACTATCGAGGAGCCCTCTAAGATTTATTAGTGTGGGAAAAAATAAATCCTTTATTTGATGGCTGTAGGGGATTCAGACGAGTGGTCGTTGTAAAAGTGTCATTCCGTGCTAAGAAAAAAAATTCTTTGACAGTTTTTTAATTGTTCGATTCAGTTGTTAATTATACAGGGTGTGAAATATGGAAGTTTACCAAAATGAATATTCAGTGTGTTTTACAATTTTGGTTTCATTAAAAGGGGGAGCGAACATACAGGGCAAAGTCACTGATTGCTTTCAACCCGGCGAAGGCCAGGACGATCCTTGTCCCTGTTCAATCCAAATTGACATGCAGTTTCCACGCTACACCCCTGGATAGCAACTTTGGCACCTGCCAACTAGTGAACTAATACATGCAGCGATATCCTGAGAAAGATTGGCGCAAGGCTAATAACCTTGCCCGGAAAAACAAATTAATATGGACAATTTAACAAGTCTCGGATAAGGACCAGATACCGGCGGAGACACTTGCTAAATAAGGCCAAGACCGTATCCCAGTTGTAGTGCCGATGATGAGGATGATGGAGTGGACAATTCCCTGATCCAAAGGATAAGAGACTATCTTTCTGACCGTTCAATCCAGGTGCTTCTTGATGGTGTCAAATCTGGCTCCCATCATCCCCAAGGTTCTGTACTCTCACCCACTCTCTTCCACATTTTTATAAACCATCTCTTGTCTATTACCTATAATCCAATTCACTCGTTTTCTGATAGCCTCTGGCGCAAGACTAATGCCCTTTCCCGGAAAAAAACAAATCATTATGGAAAATTTAGCAAGCCTCAGGACTTGCTAAATAAGGCCAAGACCGGTTCCCGGTTGTAGTGCCGATGATGATGATGATGATGACAGCTGACCGCCACGACTGGCGGGTAGATGGCGTGGCTTGCACACTGCAAATCAAGACTCAACAAAGTGCTTGTATTTTTTCTCAGGCTTTAACAAGTAAAAGCAATGTCTTATATTTTCGTCATAAAAAAACTTTGAAATTCCTCACGTTCTTCATATCTTCAGGGTGGTCTAACACCTTAAAAACCACCGCTTCATCATCATCATTATCGGCACTACAACCGGGATCCGGTCTTGCCCTTATTTAGCAAGACTCGAGGCTTGTTAAATTTTCCATAATAATTTATTTTTCCGGGCAACGTTATCAGCCTTGTGCCGAATCACTTTATTTCACCCAAATCAATATAACGAAGAAGTTCGTAACTGAATTTGCCGCGAAAAATATTCTAACGACCGATTAATTGTAAAAATATATTGTATCGGCGACAACGAATTTATTTGTTTGTTTTGTGCGCGTGAAGTTGACTTTCAACGTGAACTTTTTTTTTTTTTTTTAATTAGAACCTATAGCGCCAGTAGGCGCCCCGAGATGCCATCAAATAACTGTTGCAGTTCTTTTTGAACAGTTGCAGGTTGTAACGCTCCGGGAACACTGGCGTGGGAAGGGAGTTCCACAGCTTCCCCGCTCTGTAACGGAACGAGTTCTGATGCAGGGATGTTCGTGCCGTCGGGATATGAACCGCAAACTGGTGCGATCCGTCGGATTGTCTTGTGGAGCGCATATAAGCCGAATTGCGTGGAACAATACCACGAATCTCCGAAGAACAGTACCCGTGATAATATCTGTAAAACAGACAGAGGTCGGTTACGCGCCTTAGATGTGATAGCGACTGTAGTCCCGACGTCAGCGCTGAGTCCCCGATCAGGCGGATCGCTCGTATCTGTATGCTCTCAAGTAGGTCGAGGGTGTGTTTAGGAGCCGACCTCCAAACATGAGAGCAATATTCGAGCGCGGGTCAAACTTGGGATTTATATAGGAGTTGGGCCGGAGCAGGCAGGAAAGGTCCTCCGTGCATAAGATAAACGGAAGAGTCTGCCAAGAATCGGCGATAGTTCTGGAGCACAGTTCTTAAAGACTATTGCTGGTATTCCGTCCGGGCCGGTTGCCTTCCTACAATCCAGTTCACGTAGAATGCGTTGAATAGTGCGCGGACGAAATCTCACATCCCGCATCGAAGACCGTACTGGCGAGGTCACAGGTGGCTCCAAAAGGCCGGGATCGAGGTTTGAATTCGCGGAAAATAAATTCGCGAACACATTAGTTTTATTCTTTGAATTCGTGACCAACGTCCCGCTACACGTCACTAGCGGGGGAAAGAGGAGGAAGCAAAGTTACTGCTGACAGCTTTTGCCATTGACCAGAAGGAGCGTGAAGCAGTCGGGCGCCGAAGGAGCTTATTGATCACCCTGTCGTTGTGGGCCTTCTTCGCGGTATCAATCGCCTTGTTGCACGCATTTCTGATTCTAACAAAATTAGTTCTGCCAACATCGGTGGAATTGGAGCGCCATTGCTTAAAAGCTCTATTTTTTGCCGCTGTAATCAGCTCGCATTTATTATCAAACCAAGGTTTATCAGACGAACTTAGTTTGATGGAATGTGGAATATACATCTCCATCCCCAGAAGAATAATCTCTGATACCGACTTCGCGCAAGCGTTAACATCGGAGTTTCCGAAGCACACCCCGGACCATGGAAAGGATGCGAAGAAATCCCGCAAATCGTCCCAGTTAGCAGCCCCATACTTCCATACATGGCGAAGCTGCCCCCGAAGCTGCCCAGGTCGGTTATTCGTTTGATATGCAAGTGCTTGCGCGACAGATACCAAGCAGTGACCTGAGTTTCCCAATGGCGCAGAAACCTCTACAGTATAAATGCTCTGTTCGGATGTCAAAACAGATCCAGGGTGTTCGCATAATCGCCTCGGCCATGCGGCATTCGCGTTGGCTACCCCACGAGTTGAGTCAAGTTGTGGCTTACAGCAAACATCTCCGCCAGCCTACCAGCCTCGTCGGTTGTGTTAGAATGTAACAACCAGCCGGAATTGTGCACATTAAAATCGCCAAGGACAACAATTCCAGAAGCTTGGTGGTTGATCTGTATCCAGTCGACGGTATGTGAAAGATGTTCGAAAAATGTCGCCGGTCAATCGTCAATCGGCGAGCGGTAAAGACAACAAAGAAATTTAACAGAATTCCTCAGCACGACCCTCACCCATATAATGTCCATGTTATTGGGTTCCAACGCCTCCATCCTCTGACAAGCTAGATCGGACCGCGCGAAGACGTAGCCTCCACCCTTAAAACGGAATCTCGAATGCAGGTCGTATCCCGAGCAATGAAAATATGTCGAATCAGTTGACGAATCGACCTGGGTCTCAGTTAGGGCAAGTATATCAGGTTTCGTTGTTTGCAAATATTGGTGGACGGCGTTTACATTGGTATTGGTGAAACCGATGCCCCTGATGTTACAAAATGCCGTCACCAGTCGAGCGTGGGCAGAGCCTCGAGAGCGAGCCCGGTTATGCGATGACGAACCTCTTAAAGTTCCATTATTTATCATGATATCTGCATGATGTTCCCCCCGACATTGGAGGTCTTACATAATATATGTGATAAAATAGCTGTCAAATTCATGATCTCCATTATCAATATAAAATAAATAACTGCCAAATTACCCTCTCTCCGTACGAGAATTACAGGCAAATCATGTGAGCAAGAATTTTGTTAATATAATCGTCGGGTGATTAGAGTAAATCCACTTCATACCAATAGGCATTAGCACAATCATACCGAGACGAGAAATCATAGAAGCGACGAAGTTCAAAACTGATACAAATCAATGGGTCAATTTTCCCCACAATGACAATTGCCTGCAAGGATAGCTACATATTTGATATTTCATGGGGACTGACCGATTGTGTGAAAGACGTCTGAAATGTCTGCAAATAACCCAACGTTTGCATTCTAGTCATTACCACAGGATACCGTAGACGTGAATTATAGCCATTTACCATAGCATCAGATTACATGCAAATACCTTTCACACGTTTGCAAGGAAATTCTAGAAATTCGTCTAGTTAGGATCAAGATAAAACCCTCAATATTGTTACCTGGCAGTCCAAAGAGGGAGAAGAACTCAATAGCAAATTAAATCCCAACAACAATCCTTGAATTCCAGAAGCCATCGGCACTGGCTGTACTTTTACTGCCACTGCACCGTTTACATATATACACAAATGCACACAAATCGATGTGTATGATTGGGTCTCCAGATCTACCTGGCAGATGGAAATCAATTGACACAAGCATTCGTAATTGTCCTCATAAAAATCTAAGATCGTTAAGATATTAGGGACAATTGCCTTTTTCGTCTAAATAATGTATTCTTTCTTAGAAAGCGATCCGGGTAAAAACGAACACATCTTGTGCATTTCAGGTAGGAAAAACCATAAGGACGGGAGCGCAACGGAAAAATTTGACAAAGTGGAAAAAGGAGAATACCAGTGCAACTTCCAAAAACATACTGCATGTTAAAATGTGAAAATACAGCGCCGGAATGTCGATAGGACCGACGGCGTGCAATGACGAGCTGACGTAAATACTGCATGTCCTTGTGCTTCAGGCTCGTAGCGCACATTACACAAAGGGGTTAGAAATGGGACAGAAAAATGCAACAGCAAAAAACAACAAACCCATAATATATCGTAAAGAAGAAAAGCACCCATAATGACTCTAAAAGCCCCCATGGCAAGGATATGTGTATTGAGTTATAGTGGAATGTACATCTCCTTAAGCGATGTGATGCAGCAAGCAGTGAAGGACTACTAAAATGGTCTATGTTGTGTACACACCCCCCCTACTTGGATACATACATTCCCCAATATAAACTGAACGATTGAAATGTGTTTGAAAGGAAAACACGAGAGCGATCGGTAAAAGTATAAGGATAAAAGGACTTACTTGATATCCTTCATCAACAATAGGAAAATAGTTTCTTTTTGTGCTTCTTCCATTTGCTTTGTCGAACGGGTGATGTGTTACATTATGCAGAAATCTTGACTGGGGAAGGCAACAATACATGAACAGTTTTATACATGCAAATAGCAAAACGCGGAGTGCAAGAAGCAGTTGACCCGAACAAAGAAAAACCATATTCTTGTCCTTTTTTGTTGACTTTGCCTCTTTGGTTTTGTAACTTCCTCAGATGAACATGCGATACTCGTATTTGTTCCTATAACTTTTCCTTGGTAAACACTTCCAAAGTTATGCAAATCTTAATGTAGTCCTTCGATGTGGGTAACGTTTTCCTTGAGTTCTCACTATTAGATGCTTGTTTTGTTATTATTTACATGAGTTAAGGGATTGAGAACTTTCGTAAAAGATCACGAGAAACTGTACGCATATAATGATGGAGATGCCAAAACGAAATGAGGTATCGCTATCGGTTCAACAAATAGGTATCGGGATGCAAACTCCTACCGAAGATACATCATCATCATCGGCACTACACCGGGATCCGGTTTTGGCCCTATTTATCAAATCTCGAGGCTTGTTAAACTTCCATAATAATTTATTTTTATGGGCAAGGTTATTAGCCTTGCGCCAACCGAAGATACAGGGTGGGCCGAAACTAATGTCATAATGCCATTTTATTAGAAGTGAAAAAACTGAACTCTCTTTTCACGGAAAGTTTATTTGAAAGTGTAAATAATAATATTTTTCTAGCTAACAATACTTCTCTATCTGTCTATAACATAAAAGTCAAAGTTAAGGTAAGTAACATTAGGCGTCAAAAAATATGACATTATGACATTACCTTCCATTCATAACAAAAATACGTTCCACTTTAAGGGACACAAGTCGTGTGACACTTTTTAAATGTTTTTTTCTTTGAATTACGGGACACATATCTCATATGTCGTTTAACAACTTTTTCTACAACTTCCGCAAAGCTAACTTTCGCCTATTAAATGATCACCTTAGCAGAATCGCATTTCGCTTTGATCACCTAGAGGTAGAAGAATCTACTGCCACCCTCTATAAGGAAATATACAATGCCATTTCTCTATACGTCCCTTATTCTCGACATAGGACATCGATTTCATAGTACAACCGCAAACTCCGTACTCTTCGGAACAATAGTAATAATTTGGGCAACATTTTCCTAAGAACACGCTCTGTTATAATTTTTTATTTTATATATATGATTTGAATGAATGGTGAAGCGTGGAAGGAGAGTGCAACAGGACAGGGAACGATGGCGGAGCCGAGTCGGTGAGGTCATGAACTTCCGGGTCCCTGCAGGCCAATAAATAAAAAAAAAATTAAAAAAAAAAAAAAATGTGATTTGCAATTTTGCAATTCTTTGTATTTGGTTAGGGGGCGCGCTACCCTGTCCGCAGAGCCAATTTGTTATAATTTTTTATTATGTATATACCGCAAACCTACAATAGTGAGAGTAATCAAGTCGCGAAGATTAAGATGGGCCGGACACGTAGCGCGAATGGGCGATGATAGGAGCGTGCATAGAATTCTTGACGGTAAACTAACGGGAAAGAGACCGGTAGGACGGCCGCGACGGAGATGGGAGGACAATGTTAGATTGGACCTCGAGGAGATCGGATCGGATGGTCGAAAGTGGAAGGAGAGCGCACAGGACAGGGAACAATGGCAGAGCCGAGTCGGTGAGGTCATGAACTTCCGGGTTTCTACAGGCCAATAAATAAAAATATATATATATATATATCCGTCCGCAGGGTCAGCTTTACTATAGTTGTAGTAAAATTATAAAGTAGATCCTGTCCGCAGGATCAGTTCTGTTATAGTTTTATACAGTTGGTTATAGTTGCAACAGTTTGCCTTAGTATCTCCTGATATTAGTGCATATATCATTATATAACATTTCCCTGGACTACTCCAGCTTCCTCGGTTCCTTTTATAAATTCACCGAGCTGTACAACTCCGTTTACTACAAGTATCTCACAAAAATACAAAACAACCTGATAAATTACCCCGGATCTATTTTCCACTTTATTAACTATAAACGTAAATCTAACGCCTATCGCGACTCCCCTTCCTATGACAGAATTACTTCAATCGACCAACTACTGCCAATCTTTTCGCTTTTTTCTTTAAAAAATCGTTAACGGACCTGCCCGAATTTTCCCTTGGCCCCTTCATCTCTCAAATTATCCAGCATCGCCTAGTTGCAGAAAAATTAAACTTGCTTAAAGACGAGTTCAGCCCTGGACCTGATGGACTTCCGGCTGTTCCTCTTCTCTTTCTCTCCCGCTATCAAAGACATTCAATCTGTCCCTTACACAAGGTGTCTTCCCAAATATTTGGAAATCCTCTTTTGTCACCCCTACACATAAGAAGGGGCCAAAAAAGGATATTAGCGACTACTGTCTCATCGCCAAACTGTCACATATTCCAAAGCTGTTCGAAGGCATTCTTTACCTAATGTTGGAGACGGAGCAGCAGACGATGGCAACACTGGCGCAGGCACTACTGAAATGCTGTCATGACAACAGCGAATAACAAATGTCAGCAAACAGCTGACATTTCAATAAGATTAATTCGAGCTGTCATTTTGCGAAAAAAAAACGCTTTTGTTATCAACCTTTTTCTACTTTTCGTGTAGCGTAAATATATCAAGTCAATCAATAAACCAAACATTAATTAATATCATTCAGTGTTTGTTTTCTCGCTCTTGTGGTTGTTATTAATGGTCGGTCCTTTAGTTAGCGACGTAACGGCTTTTTCCTCGTGAGTCGAGCAACATCAATAAACCCCCAGAGTTGTTTGGACACTCTAGTGCGGAATTGGACAAAGACCTAAATCGGCATCCGAAACTGAGGGACTACGATCGAACGAAAAGTAATTCGATCCATCAAATCCAGGTAATGCCTTGTCCATTCATCAATATTCGGTGGCAATGTACACAATGAGCATGTCCCACCGCCAATTGTAAGCTTCAAATGGATATGGCAACATCCAAAGTGTAGGTGCAGGATACTCTTGTTTCATTACCGTGAGAACATTGCAAAGAAAAAATTGAGCACAAGTCTAATTAGTGGACGAATCAATACCTGTGGCATCTCTCTTCCTCGCTATTTCAACAGCGATTGCAGCAAAGTACTATGGTTAAGAAGACAATATTTACTGCTAACCAAGTATCTCCACTAAACACTAACGAGCAAATAAAAAGCTTTCATATCCAATTTCCAATTTGATTGCTACGAGGGTCGTTCAATACCTTAGTTCATCGAAGAACTTCTGCACTTGACCATTTCACTCAATGTTGAAAAGAGGTAAGAAACATAAAACGTGGCCAACATTTATTGGCACTTTCTGTCTGTTCTTGATTTCCGTTTCACAGTAGGTCGTAGCACTTGGGTATAAGCTGGAAATTCCAATGAAAACTTACAAGAGTCGTTCAATAAGTCCTAAGAACATACAAGAGACGACGCTAAAAATGGATTTGGTTTTAGTAAGTATCATTATTCGCTAGACAACTCACTAGGAAACTGTATAGGTATGAACAAAATCTCGGCAAGATGGGTGCCACGTTTACACTCAGCAGTCGACTGTATTGGCGCTTCCTCGTCGAGATTCTGACGGATTTCTGAGTCGACATACAATTTTAGCCGTGTTTACGCACTACTTCATCCTCAGATACACAGGAACAAGTGGGGGTTTCAAGGCAAACAGGATCCGAATAAGACGAAGGCGGTGCAATCGGCCACTGTGGCTGATGATGGCGGTGGTATTTTGGTTTGCAACCGGAATCATCTCCCCCGCTTGGTAGAAACCTTGACGTGGTGCGGGGGCTTAAACTACAATTAATCACTCAGGCTATGCTGACGGAAGCATATGCTTCCAGTAGGACCACCCATGTCAGACAGGCTAGCGAGGAGTAACACGCAAAGATCTACCACCCCTAATCCAGGGTGTTACGCGTCGCCGTGCCCATTGGATGGTTTGCAGCCAGGGGTATACCGGCTGTATTATAACGGCGCCTCTCTGACACCGGGCCGAATCAGAGCAGTAAGCAGACATTACCATATCAAAACGGGGCTCTGATGTGGCGGACTATTTGAAACCTCAAAACTCGTGGGATCAAAAATAAATAACCAATATACAAAAAACAATCCCACGAAAAACCCGGTAGGCGCAGGTGTGATGAGCCGACACTACCATAAGGGAACAAATCATCAAGAAAACACCGACTCGGAAAAAAGAAGACGTAGGGAAAAACGGAAAAAGCGGGATATACGCGTCGGCAGGTGGAATGTTCGAACGTTATGCAAACCAGGCGCGATATAGACGGTCGTAGAAAACGCGAAACAAAATAAAATGGACATCGTCGCGCTTCCGGAAGTCCGACTCCCACATCAAGTAATCGAAACCAATGGGTTTATACTGGCGTGTGGAGGTACCGATACACATAACCTCGGAACTGGCTTCATCATAAGCAAGAAGATTACGCCCCATGTAAAAGATGTGCAATTTATTAATGACCGAATATCGGTGGTAAAAATAAAGGGCCCATGGTACAATTATATATTTATAAACGTACACGCCCCAACAGAATCTACGGACGAAGAAACGAAGGACACGTTCTAAGAGACCTTAAAGGAAGTATTTGATGGGATCTCATCATTCGAAATTAAAATCCTCCTCGGCGATCTCAATGCGAAAATTGGAAAGGAAAATATCTTCCAACCAACAATAGGAAAAGAAAGCCTACATGACGTTTCAAATGATAATGGAATTCGAATTATCACGTTCGCAGCGTCAAAAGATCTGGTAGTGAAAAGCACGATGTTCAAGCACAAGCAAATTCATAAAGGCAGATGGATATCACCCGACGGCGTAACGCGTAACCAAATAGACCACTTCCTCATAGATAAAAGACACCACTCGAATATCCTTGACGTAAGATCATATAGAGGAGCAGATTGCGACTCCGATTAGCTTCTAGTGATGGGCAAAATCAGGAGTCGCCTCCCAGCAATCCCACATGGGCGTCACGGGAGACGAGCAAAAACTTCGAGATTGATAAACTAAAAGACCAGCGCAAAAGGGCTGAATATCAAGAGGAACTAACGAACAGATTTAGCATCATAGAGAATGGGAGCAGTGAGGAAGAGGAAACCAATAATTTTGGCACTAAATGGGCATCGATCAGAGACACAATCAAACGAACAGCCCAAAAGGTATTAGGATTTAAGAAAACAACTAAGTCCAAAGCTTGGTTTGACGATGAGTGCAGGGCAAAGATCGAACAACGTAAACGCCTTGGAATGATCCACTTAGAAGCATATGATGAAGTCAACGCAGTAAGATACGCGACAATTCGGAAAGAGACCACCAGACTTTTCAAACGCGAATGGGAGAAATCTCGGATCGAAAAAATCATAGAAAATGGCAGAGTAAAGAACAGCAGAGGTATGTATGCAGCCATAAATTCAATTAAAAATGGCTACCGAGGGAGAGCCAAAATAATCCGAGACATAAACGGTTGTCTGGTGACAGAAACAAAAAATATCGTGACAAGATGGAAGCAGTACTTTCAAAACCTGCTCAATGTGCGCACCCATCAACCACAAATAAACGCACCATACGTACATACAGCCGAGCCTCAGATCCCTTTTCAACGAAGTTGTAGACGCAATAAATCGATTGCAAAACAACAAAGCTCCCAGAGTCGACTGCATACCGGCAGAGCTTGTAAAGCATGGAGGAGAGGCAACCGCTCGAAAGATCCACCAAATGGTTAAAACAATATGGGACAAGGAAGTCATTCCGGAAGAATGGAAAACCTCAATAGTCATCCCCTTTTTAAAAAAAGGCGACACATCTGATTGTCAAAACTAGAGGAATATTACTGCTCCCAACCACACACATCACCATCATCGGAACTACAACCGGGATCCGGTCTTGGCCTTATTTAGCAAGTCCTGAGGCTTGTTAAATTTTCCATAATGATTTGTTTTTTCCGGGAGGGGTCTTTAGTTCTGCGCCAGAGACTCCCCGACGGGGAATCGAACCCCATTCTCCCGCGTGACAGGAGGGTATACTAACCACTATACTAACGAGGAGCCCAACCACATACAAAATACTAACAAATGTCATATTGGCAAGAAACACACTGAAATACTGGGAGACTACCAATGCGGATTCCGTCGGAACCGGTCAACAAGCGACCAAATGTTGACAATAAGGCAACAGCTGGAAAAGAAGTGGGAATACGGAGAGACGGTTCACCAACTGTTCGTTGACTTCAAAAAAAGCCTACGGCTCAGTCGCAAGGCAAAGACTCTACCATATTGTAGTTGAGCTGGGAATCCCGAAAAAAAATGCCGCCCTCATTCAAATTTGCATGAACGAAAACAAAGGGCGAGTTAGAATAGAAAACCACTTCTCAGAACCATTTAAAATGCGGGACGGACTAAAACAGGGCGATGGCCTCTCACCATGTCTTTTTAACCTTGTGCTCGAGTATGTTATTAGAAAGGTACAACAGGACAACATGACCGGATCATCCCTGAACGAGGTCACGCAAGTGCTCGCATATGTGGATGAAATCGCCGTTTTGGGCGATAATCTAGAAACTGTAAGTAAGAACAGTGAAATCATCATGCAACCGTCAGAAGAAGTGGGCCTAGAAATAAATGAAGACGAAACAAAATACATGATTACGGCGAGAGCAGGTGGAACCCAGGGAACACATATAAACGTCAGAGGCAAGATATTTGAAAAAGTTAAGGAATTTAAATATCTGGGAACGATACTGACGGCCAGTAACGAAATGTCGAAGGAAATTAACAAAAGACTACACTCCGGCAACGCTAGTTGGCACGCAGTCAGTGAACTGCTGAAATCCAAACTAATACCACATAACATAAAGCTCTATGTCTATAGAACCATAATCATGCCGATTGCTCTATACTGATGCGAAACATGGGCTCTCACAAAGCGGGAAGAAAACAAATTCCGCGTATTCGAGAACAAAGTTTTAAAGAGTATCTTTGGAGGTAAATATGACGAGGAGGCAGGACAATGAAGGAAACTCCACTCCCACCAATTTCTAAGAGCTGTACCGCAAACCTACAATAGTGAGAGTAATCAAGTCGCGAAGTTTAAGATGGGCCGGACACGTAGCGCGAATGGGCGATGATAGGACCGTGCACAGAATTCTTGATGGTAAACTAATAGGAAAGAGACCGATAGGACGGCCGCGACGGAAATGGGAGGACAATGTTAGATTGGACCTCGAGGAGATCGGATCGGCTGGTCAAGCGTGGACGGAGAGTGCGGAGTCGAGTCGGTGAGGTCATGAACTTCCGGGTTCCTACAGGCCAATAAATAATAATAATAATAATCAGGTCGCGTAGTCTAAGATGGGCCGGCATGTGGCGCGAACGGGCAACAATAGGACCGTGCGTAGAATTCTTGATGGTAGATCAACGGGAAAGAGACCGACAGGACGGCCGGGACGGAGATCGGGGGACAATGTTAGGCTTGACCTTGAGGAGATCGGATCGGCTGGTCAAGCGGGGAAGGAGAGTGCACAGAACAGGGAACGATGGCGGATTCGAGTCGGTGAGGTCATGAACTTCCGGGTTCCTACAGGCCAATAAATAGTAATCTAGAATTTAATTTTTTGTCTAGCCTATAATTTAGAATCTAAGAAGAAAAAAAACGAAAATAAAAAATGTTGGAAAAATGAAAATGAGTTTTTCCCTTCAAAAAACGATGCTTGATCAAGATGGGAATTATCGGATGTTTTGGTTTTTCCATTTATTTTTTTACAAAGGCGAAAGTAGCGTCACTCAACGTCTTGTAAAACGGGTGGATGAAGTTTGGGCAAACCGCTCGTAAGGGAACTCCAACTACCTTCTTATTGCGGCACGGTGGATATCTAAACCATTTTTGACACGACAGTTGATCTCCCTGTCCACAATGTGAAGAGCGAGAAAAGGATGCCGAACATGCCATTTTTGTATACAACCGTTTCGCTCAATGGAGAAACAACCTCCCGGGGACCAAGGGACCTTGTTGAGTATATAATACGGTCAGAGGACCGTACAGGACCTACAGACCAATAAATAATAATAATAATAATAATCAGGTCGCGAAGTCTAAGATGGGCCGGCATGTGGCGCGAACGGGCAACGATAGCACCGTGCGTAGAATTCTTGATGGTAGACCAACGAGAAAAAGACCGGTAGGGCGGCCGCGACGGAGATGGGAGGACAATGTTACGTTTAACCTTGAGGAGATCGGACCGGCTGGTCAAGCGTGGACGGAGAGTGCGGAGTCGAGTCGGTGAGGTCATGGACTTTCGGGTTCCTACAGGCCAATAAATAATAATAATAATAATAATAATAATAATAATAATCAGGTCGCGAAGTCTAAGATGGGCCGGCATGTGGCGCGAACGGGCAACGATAGGACCGTGCGTAGAATTATTGATGGTAGACCAACGGGAAAGAGACCAGTAGGACGACCGCGACGGAGATGGGAGGACAATGTTAGGTTTGACCTTGAGGAGATTGGATCGGCTGGTCAAGCGTGGAAGGGGAGTGCAGAGTCGAGTCGGTGAGACATGAACTTTCGGGTTCCTACAGGTCAATAAATAGTAAAATATTCACTATCACTCAATAAGAAGAAACGGACGGTGGGACTTTTTCGGGATTGGTTGGTCATGCGCTGACTTCCTCTCATTTGGGGATAATAAGTAAATATGTAGGTTGGATTAAGGTAAATATGTAGGTCAGGTGGAAAAGTTTTCGCATCGTTTCAATGGGGATAAAGGAACAACAGTTCAGAAAGAGGAATGCTATCTATTATAGCCGTCTTGACTATTGGATATTATATATTTAGCTCCTTCACAACAGTACCACTTCGAATATATGGGAATACACTTCGCGCTTATCAACTGTCAACGAGAGAATGGGTAACAGGCTCCGATAAACGGATTAGAAATATGTAGCTGTACAATTTTACTTTCTATAAAATGATGCCTGAAGTGAGCGGAGTCGGTATGCTATACCAGCACTCCTCGTGAGGGCACTTGTTACAAAAACCAAATTGGCGACCACTAAGGTGATCGTCTATACACCCATATATTTCGAAAGGCGACAGGTGATCAGTGACAGCCTTTCATAGTGTAGTCCCGCTTTTTGGATATTGCTTGTATATTCGCAGCCAATTTGGAATTTTGCAATCTGAATAAGAGAGATGAAAGCTTTCGTAACACGTAGAAGAACACATTTTCAAAATCAGGAGTTAAAACGTTAGTATATACCCACAATTGGATCTGCTTCCTAGTTACGAAGAATATTCTTTAGTGAGCGCTGCAAATAACAATCGACTTCATTGTACCATGCAGCTCCTACTACAAAAGAGGATCACCAAATGTGTGTGCAGAAATGCATAATGAGAAATATAAAATGAAATTGTATTATCTATTGTCAAACACAAAACAATTTATAAAAACAAACATTAATTGGCCAGTGTAAAGATGAATAAAAACTAAAAATATGTTAAACACCACCAATTTATATGACATCCGTGTGTGTATGCCTGTCGGTAGAACTTCAGTAAGGAACTACATAAAATTATATAAATAAGAAACATTACTATTATAAATAAATTTGTTTTACATAGTATTTACGTGCAACAGTAAGATTATGAGTTAGTTATCGTTGAAAGCTACTATTATTCAAATATTTTCAACGATGTCATCTGTTACTGTTCCCAAGGTCATTTATTCAATTTTAGATAATTCAAAACTCATTTATTCAACTTTAGATAATTCAATAGAAGACGCTAAATTATAGACAACGATTTGATCTACGCCAAAACTGACAACCACAAACAAATGCCCGCAGCTACATAAATTACAAAATAACAAACTAAATACTTTTCTGTCCACAAAAATAAACCACAAACCAAGGTCCATGCCTCGCTGATAAAATAAAAACAAACACATCTCGCAGTCACTTATAAAACCTTATTAAAAAATTGTATAAATAAAAACAACCTGTTGATTAGCGCCCGGGAACATATGCTGCATCTTCCACAAGAATGATTTTAATCGCTTTTGTTATATTTCACGATTAGCACGTCCACTAGTTGAGTAAATTAAATCAATTCTGCTATTACAATATTTAATATTCGTTCAACACAAAATTACTTCGAACCTGTTTACGATGCAAAACGTGACTCACAATATCTCTAAACAATATCAAAGGATTCTTGGAACTATCTGTACTGTCAAACTGGAAGGGAAACTGTGTCAAAACATGTATTGCAGCGAATGGCATTCGACCTGTCAAACGAAATCGAATTGTCAGAGAGCGGCTTCGAAGAACTATAGAATTTATTTGAGATTATTTAAGAAGAGTAGTAGAATATTTCAAGGATACAACATCAAATTCGAGCCATAGATTATTATTACAAAGGCCTTAATTCATTTCGAAAAATTTACCAAATTCTATAAAACTTCAGAAGGGCGTCTATCCACTTCAGATGCATTCAAGAGAAATGTCAAAATTGTTCACTTACACACACAGAGTATAACACTCTTCTTAAAACGATTGTTTTAACTATTAAAAATTTAAAGAACGAACAATTTATTTATTTATTGCAAGTGGACATTGCGATTGGCGCGATTTTTAAGACTTGTTACTATGATTGTGTAATTGATGATGTGGAACGCTTTTGAGACTCCTTGCAAATATGAAATCTTTTAAGCGATTTCGATGTATTCATTTATTGTTAAACCAGATATTGCTCACTTATAGTATGTAGCGCTTAATAAAGTATCGTCTTTAAACGATCTTCTTCAAAATATAACAAAAACCTTGAAATGAATGCTACATCCATTTAAAAATGTAATAAAAGGAAGTGATGCGTCAGATTTATTACAACTTTAATAAATTTTGTAATAGACTTTCCATGAGTGTAAGATATTGCGTGATCAATTTCGAAGATTGAACATTATTATCCTCTCGTATTTTTCTCTAGACCAATGTGTACTCCGCAAACGAATGTTTAAATGTGTTAAATGGTTAACAACACGATCTTGAAAAATTTCCTGAACAATATATACGGATTATTACACTTACTAATTTTTAAATAAATCTCTTAAAATGCTATTAAATGTGAAACGTGTTGAATTATTTCGCTGTATTTAAAAAAGCTATCGATACTTCCGCCAATGCTGCACTGGCAACTTATATTAAACTTACGGACAGACATATTTTCATGTATAACCAACGTATAACAGATTCCTTGCAAGTATAACAGATGCCTTTCAATTGATTGTAGTACATATCGAAAAATGTAATGTAATGGTTTTAAGGGATTGTTAAATTCCATCGTTGCAGAGATTTAACGACTGGTTTTGAGAACACAGTAAATTCCTGTCATTTCTGAGATTTAAAAACTTTGCCCAAGTGTAGAGGGCGATAAAGTTTAAGAAACAATAATACTTATTCTACATATCTCGATTAATCGTGAGTTTTTTCTTAGTAACAAGCGCGTACAAAAGGAGGTTCACGCTAATCCCAAATATCCAAGCCCAGTACGATGAAAAGAAGAAGAGGGGGATGGCTTGAGGATATATACATGTAACGTATCCTTAAATAACCTTAGCACGGGGTATGCCTGCGCTATAATTTACGATACTATAAGTGTATAAGAGTGTGCAGATTCCAGAAAAACGACGAGTATATACTACACGAGTATATACTACGCGTATTACGCTGGTGATTTTGCTAAAGAAAGATTGTTTTGTATTTGTCTATTTAATCTTGATGGCCCCCCCGTTGTGACGTTGAAACTCATGATCGGGCAAAGCATTTCACATTCGTGCGTTCAGGCGAAAGAACGATTGTCCATGATTATTTCTTCGTTTGAAATTAAATGTGAACATGAACTGAAACGTGCTGTCATTAATTCGCCAAAAAATATGGGTGGGATTTTTTCATCAAAGTCAGCCGAACAACGACCGGGATATTACACAAAAAATAGGCAGGATACAATACGTCTTTTTTTATTTATCAGACTTCTCTCGGGAGAGGCGAACCTATAGCGCCGAGTGGGCGCCCCGAGATGCCATCAAATAACTGTTGCAGCTCTTTTTGAACAGTTGCAGGTTGTAACGCTCCGGGAACACTCGCGCGGGAAGGGAGTTCCATAGCTTCCCCGCTCTGTAACAGAACGAGTTCTGATGCAGGGATGTTCGCGCCGTCGGGAGATGAACCGCAAACTGGTGCGATCCGTCGGATTGTCTTGCGGAACGCACATAAGCCGAATTGCGCGGAACAATACCACGAATCTCCGAAGAACAGCACCCGTGATAATATCTGTAAAACAGACAGAGGTCGGCTACGCGCCTTCAATGTGATAGCGACTGTAGTCCTGACGTCAACGCCGAGTCCCTGATCAGGCGGATCGCTCGTCTCTGTATGCTCTCAAGTAGGTCGAGGGTATGTTTAGGAGCCGAGCTCCAAACATGAGAGCAATATTCGAGCGCTGGTCTAATTTGGGATTTATATAGGAGAAGAAGTTGGGCCGGAGTAAAATATTTCTTGGCTCTAAAAAGATAACTCAGTTTTCCTGAGGCTGACCTGGCGATACTCGACACATGTTTATGCTATGATACATTTCCACAGACCGTGACGCCGAGCAATTTTAAACTTTGCCCAGCCTCGAGGGCCCGGCCATTCATCATCAGCTGTGGAACCGATGATCCACTTTTCTTTGTGAATGTTGTATATTGTGTCTTCGCTGCATTGAAGTCGACGAGATTGGCCCTTCCCCACTGCAGGACCCTATTTAGAGAGTCAATCTGTCTACATCTCACCTGATGTGACGCAGATGCACCAATCGGCCGAACACGCGAAAAGGAGGAAACAAGCGTACTATCATCCGCAAAACTGAACACTTTGTTATCCGTTGTCTCCAACAAATCATTTATGTGAAGCAAGAAGAAGGTTGGAGCCAAAATATAACCTCGGGGCACCCCCGAATTAACAGGATACAGATCCGAACACTCGCCATCCACAACAACCCGGATCGAACGATTCTCAAGAAAGCTCTTCGTCCAGTCGCAAAGCTGTTGGGAAAGTCCATATGAACGAAGTTTGATCAGCAATGCCCCGTCCCAGACGCGATCAAAAGCCTTGGAGATATCCAATGCGACCGCCCTTGACTCACCATGCCGTTCAATCGCAGATGTCCATATATCGGTTATAAGTGTCAAAAGGTCTCCCGTGGATCGCCTGCCACAGAATCCGTATTGACGATCATTCAGAAGTCCGTTGCACTCCAAATACTTAACTAACTCTGTATTGATGACATTTTCCATTACCTTAGATAAAATAGACAGTAATGCTATCAGACGGTAATTTTGTGGGAGACACTTTTTTCCCGTCTTTGGAATTGGCTGTACTTGAGCGATTTTCCAGCAGGCAGGAAAGGTCCTCCGTGCATAAGATAAACGGAAGAGTATGCCAAGAACCGGCGATAGTTCTGGAGCACAGTTCTTAAGGACTATTGCTGGTATTCCGTCCGGGCCGGTTGCCTTCCTACAATCCAGATCACGTAGAATGCGTTGAATAGTGCGCGGACGAAATCTCACATCCCGCATCGCAGACCGTACCGGCGAGATCACAGGTGGCTCCAAAAGGCCGGCATCGAGGTTTGAATTCGCGGAAAATAAATTCGCGAACACATTAGTTTTATCCTTTGAATTCGTGACTAACATCCCGCTGTCTGTCACCAACGGGGGGAGGGGGGAGGATGCGAACTTGCTACTGACAGCTTTTGCCATTGACCAGAAAGAGCGCGAACCAGTCGGGCACTGAAGGAGTTTATTGATCACCCTGTCGTTGTGAGCTTTCTTCGCGGTATCAATAGCCTGGTTGCACGCATTTCTGATTCTAACAAAATTCGTTCTGTTAACATCGGTGGGATTGGAGCGGCATTGCTTAAAAGCTCTATTTTCTGCCGCTATAATCTGCTCACATTGCTTATCAAACCAAGGTTTATCAGATGAACTTCGTTTGATGGAATGTGGAATATACATCTCCATCCCGAGAAGAATAATCTCTGGTACCGACTCCGCGCAAGCGTTAACATCGGAGTCTCCGAAGCACATCTCCGACCATGAAAAGGATGCGAAGGAATCTCGCAAATCGTCCCAGTTAGCAGCCCCATACTTCCATACATGGCGACGCTGCCTAGGTCGGTTATTCGCTTGACACGCAAGTGTTTGCGCGACAGATACCAAGCAGTGATGTGAGCTTCCTAGTAGCGAAGAAACCTCTACTGTATAAATACTCGGTTCGGATGTCAAAAACAGATCCAGGGTGTTCGCACAATCGTCTCGGGCATCCGGCACTGGCGTCGGTTCCTCCACGAGTTACATCAAGTTGTGGCTTACAGCAAACATCTCCGACAACCTCCCAGCCTCGTCGGTTGTGTTAGAATGTAACAACTAGCCGGAATTGTGCACATTAAAATCACCAAGGACAACAATTTCAGAAGCTGGGTGGTTGATCTGTATCCAGTCGACGGTATGTGAAAGATGTTTGAAAAATGTCGCCGGTCGATCGTCAATCGGGGAGCGGTGAAGACGACAAAGAAATTTAACGGAATTCCTCAGCATGACCCTTAGCCATATGATGTCCATATTATTGGGTTCCAACGCCTCCATCCTCTGGCAAGCTAGATTGGACCGCGCGAAGACACAGACTTCACCCTTAAAACGGAATCTCGAATGTAAGTCGTATCGTGAGCAATGAAGATATGTCGAATCAGTTGACGAATCGACCTGGGTCTCAGTTAGGGCAAGTATATCAGGTTTCGTTGTTTGCAAATATTGGTGGACGGCGTTTACATTCGTATTGGTGAAACCGATGCCCCTGATGTTACAAAATGCCGTCACCAGTCGAGCGTGGGCAGAGCCTCGAGAGCGAGCCCGGTTATGCGATGACGAACCTATTAAAGTTCCATTATTTATCATGATATCTGCATGATGTTCCCCCTGACATAGTCCTATAGCGTTTAGAATGATAGTGAAGAACGTGTGATTCGAACTGACGCTATGACAGTTAGGATCACCAAAAATTGAACCAATGCGCAACCCAATAGGCTACTGGCCGTGTTTAGAATTCGATTTTTAAACCCAAGTATATTCCATTGTGTGAATAGTTATGTTATCGCTATGGTATAGGGCTCTGATGCATTCTCTTATTCGATTTTCGTTCGGTGTTCTTCACTATTTGCTTGTGTGTATCTGTTAGAGACGCCAGAGTCCCTCCCGGAGATCCGAATGGGAGACTAGCTTACCTCTGGAATTCTTTACATCACAAGGTAAGATGGTGCCACATCACACACAGCTCATGCCCCAATGCAAATTTTGCGAGAATAATGTCAAAGAGTTCTGGCGAAAGGCTAATAACCTTGCCCGGAAAAATATATTATTATGGAAAATTTAACAAGCCTCAGACTTGTTAAACATGGCCAAGACCGGATCCTGGTTGTAGTGCCGATGGTGATGATGAATGTCAAAGAGTTGCGATATCGATCTGGTCATCACGTTCCCTTGATTTGACCCTTCTCAATTTCTTCCCATGAGGGTGCCAACTCGCGAAACATACCCCGCCCCGCCGCCCCTCTTTTTTTTTCTTTTTAATCATAGGTTATATATATAAGAATAGTTTTAAGATAGTTGTTAAGTTTTATCGCTTGTACTAAGCTGAATATATGAGGGCTCTGACCTCACTAAACATTAAACATTAATGTAAAGACATACTCCAACAAACCAATCCCAATCTTGATGCTTAAAGCCGACATTCGAAACGAGATTGCAGATTGCAATTGTCATGAAAAATGTGCTGAAAAGCACTTGCTATTGTATCACGACCATATGCGGCCTTTTAACTAAGATCTTATTTCCATTTATTATGTTGAAGACCATGTATTTTAAAAGTTATTTAAAAGTTGTTTCCAATTAAAAGTTATTTAAAAAAAGGCATCGACCTGGAACATAAAAGGCATTACACTATAGCATTACATAGAATCATTGCAAACCTGAACTAAAATAACTTCAAATGAGTAACATACCTCAGGCGGTTATTCATATAATAACAAAATGGATACACGCATCCTACCTTTTTGACATTCATTTATCCGGTTTGTTACTAGTTTCCAAGTTAATCCAGAAGATATTTTTAATATTCTCTAATTTTGGCTTGTTGTTGTTTTTCGTTTTGGTAAAATTATATTTTCATTTAAGTTAAGTTGTTTACTTTAATGTTTTTCGTTCTTTAAGTGTATCTATTTATTTGTTTTGTTTAAAACTAATCACATTACGGTTTCCAATTTCATAAATAAAAAACAAAACAAAATGATTGAACTGGAATAAAAGGAATAAATATAAAAGAATTTAACACTGTTTACTTTTTCTTACTTGACTAAAAATAGTCTATGTTATACGTTTTCCACTTAATTTGTGGATACAAACAAACTAAACACACTCTCCACTGTAAGTATATACAAATAATGACTAAACAATTTAACATATGCACTAGGACTATGTACAGTTTGTTGCTTGCATGGTGCTGCGTGTCACCGTATCCTCAAGATAGACCTTTCAACGCGGCGGTAAAATCTCATAAGATGTCCTATGTCCTACGCCGCCATACCACATTCTAAATTCAATTGGAAGCCAAAGGACACAAGAAATATTGATACACTGACTGAATAGGTTCTGTTAAATTTCATTCCGTGCCTTTATTAGCCCCAATTTCCTGCTATGCAATGTCTTTTCGTGACTCTGGGTAAAATCTCAATTTACCTCTCCCGCCGGATATCTAGCGAGTAACGAGTTTTTTTACACAAATGGGATTTTGGAGTACCCTTAAACGTCAGAGCACAGTGGGAGCGGCGTGTTATTGGAGTTATTGGGACTCATCCACTGGATAGGAGACCGTCTTTCTAACCCACCCAATTCCAGTGGTGTTGGATGACGTCAAATCTGCATCCCATCGTACGAAGCTGGTGTTCCCCAAGGCTCCGTACTGGCACCCTCTCTATTTCTTATTTTTAATGCGATTTTTCTTTTCTTACTAGCAAACCAATTCATTTGTTTGTCAATCGGAGGACTTTGACTTCCGCGTGCTCATTCTAACATGCCCTCCTCACTATCAATCGGAAGGATATGCTCAACTCATTCAATTCTGACCTCAACTAAATGTAATATAACATATCAATATGGATTATGTAACCGAGTGGAATTCATGTTAGATATTGACTGGTTCTGAAAGTAAATTCCTGTCATTCTGTGACCTAAAAACTCCCACCAAATGTAGATGACCATAAAGTTTAATACACAGAAACATGTTTACTGATTTTGAAACTTTTCTAACAATACGCGCACACTCAAGGAAGTTTCTGCTACCATCATTTATACAAGCACACTGCGATGGGGATAAGAGGAGGATGATGGATAGAAGTCATATTTTATACATTCATGGCGTCTAATCCACCCATTGTCGTTAAAGACGAATCGCAATGTATTGGAACCTGGAGTATGTTTTCCAAGACAGCGTTACCACAACTTATTGTGTATAATTTAAGATCATAACAACCTATAAAGAAGCACGTCATTCAACCAAAACGGAAACAACTGTTTTTCTCAGTGTTAAATACCTCGAATGGGGGGGATGGGAGCGAACATACAGGGCAAAGTTACTGCTACGGATAGCTACTTTGGCACCCGCGAATTAGTGAAGCAATGCATGCAGCGACATCCTGAGAAAGGTTGGCGCAAGGCTAATAACCATGCCCGTAAAAACAAATTATTATGTAAAATTTAACAAGCCTCGGATATGGACCGGATACACGACGACGACCACGCAAATGAAAATGGCTAAATGATTTAAGAGCTTTTTCATGGAACGTCCGCTCACTATACAGAGCTCGAGCTGCACAGCAGCTAGTCGATTCCTGTCCGAATATAATGCTGACATAACAGCGTTACAAGAAATAAGATGGACGGGCAGTGGTGTTATTCAAAGAAACGAGTATGACATTTATTACAGCTGTCATGCTAAACACTATGTGCTCGGGGTAGGCTTCCTAAAGCCTGCCATCATCGGATTTAATGCAATAAACGAAATGCTGTGCACTCTTCGCGTGCGAGGCAAGTTTAAGAACATAAGTCTCATAAACGTGCACGAACGTACAGAGGAGTCCCCTGACGACGAAAAAGAAGAATACTACGAGAACGTCGAACGGACTCTCAATGCCTGCCCAAGATACGATGTGAAAATCGTTCTTGGTGATTTGAATGCGAAAATACGTCGGGAGCCGGTTTTAAGGCACCTACCAAAGTTCCCATAGTTTGCATAAGAACACTAATGACAATGGACTACGAGTCATCGAACTGACAGCATCAAAAAACTTGGTCGTTGCAAGTACCAGGTTTCCGCGTAAAGATATCCACAAAGCCACCTGGGTATCACCCGAAGTACCCACGCGCAACCACATTGATCACGCGTTGATAGATCGCCGCCACTCATCGAGCTTGATGACGGTACGAACGTACCGAGGTACCAACGTCGACTCAGATCACTATCTTGTTGGTACAGTTTTCCGAGTGCGGAGTACCTTACGGAGACGTATTGCATCCGCGGATCAGGTTCGAAACAACACGGCTGCCTTACGCAGTGAGAATACCAATAACACCTTTGGTCATGCGTTAAGACTCGCCCTCGAAGAGCTCGATGGAGGTAGAGTAAGTCCTGGGGCTAGAATGCCGGGCATAGAGAAGAAATGAACACGCCTTAAGAATACTGTCATTAGTACTGCCAACTCCATCTTAGGCAGTAGTTGTAGAGGTCGGAAGGACTGGTTTGATGATGTGTGCAAACTAGCGGCTGAACGTAAAAACGCTGCATACCGGGCAATGCAGCAGTGTCATAGGACGCGGGTACGCGAGGAGAAATACAAAGAGCTCAGAAGATATGAAAAAAGACTCCACAGACAAAAGAAAAGCGCCTGTCTGTGAAATAGAGAAAAGTAGAGAGCGAGGTCCGCACCAGGCTCGGAAGTTCTACCAAATAATCCGCAGTATGACGCGGTACACGCCACGCTGGACTTACTGCAAGGATAAAGAGGGTAATCTGATCACTGATCCTGAAGGCATTCTGGAGCGATGGGAAGTGCACTTCAATGAATTGCTAAATGGTCAGCTCACAGTAGAATTGGAGGCTCCACCAATGCAAGACCAAGACCAAATGCTGCCGCCACCAAGCATTGAGGAAACATTAAAAGCCATTAGACAGCTAAAATCAAATAAAGCACCTGGAGCTTATGGCATACCTGGTGACCTGATCAAACAAGGAGGGACAGCGTTACATGAGATCGTGGTGCACGTATGGGAGCAAGAGGAGATGCCGGAAGATTGGCGTCGTGGTATAATTTGCCCCATACATAAGAAGGGAGATATCACACTATGCACCAACAATAGGGGTATATTGCTGAGTACCGCCTAGAAGATACTCTCCTCTATCCTACAATATCGGATAGCCCCATACGCTAAAGCCATCATTGGTCAATATCAGTGTGGCTTCACCCCACACAAATCAGCAATTGATCAGATATTCACCGTTAGGCAGGCGATGGAAAAATGTCAGGAATTTAAGATTCCATTATATCATCTGTTTATAGACTTTAAATGCGCCTACGACAGCATAGCGAGGGTAGAACTATATAATGCCATGAGAGAGTTGGGCATTCCAAACAAATTGATACGACTTTGTGAGGTTGATCATGACCAACGTAACTAGTCAAGTAAAAATAGCGGGATTGCTGTCCAAACCAATAAACATCTATAATGGACTCCGACAAGGGGATGGTCTGACTTGCCTCCTCTTCAACCTGGCGTTGGAGAAATCAATCCGTGACTCTGGCATTACCACTAGAGGGACTATTGTCACCAAGTCCAACCAGATACTTGCCTACGCAGATGACATCGACATCATCGGTAGATCCGATTCGGCTATAGCGTTTGAAATAATAGTGAAGAAGAACGTGTGATTCGAACTGACACTATGACAGTTTGAATCACCAAAAATTGAACCAAAGCGTTACCCATCAGGCTACTGGCCGATTTTTGAATTTGATTTTTAAACTCGACTACACTCCACTGATGTGAACTGTTGTTATCGCTATGGTATACGGCTCTGATGTATTTTCTTATTCGATTTTCGTTCGGTGTTCCTCACTATTTGGTCTGTGAATTGTGTGTGTATCTGTTAGAGACGCCACAGGACTCCTTCACCCAGATCGAGCAGGCGGCACAGAAACTGGGACTGCACATTAATGAGGGGAAAACAAAGTACATGGTGGCAACTTCTGCTAAGAGAAGACCTAACGTTGGTCAAACTATCAGGATAGTAGAGCACGAATTTGAAGTAGTGCAATCCTTTAACCACCTTGGATCAATAGTATCAGACGATAACAATATGGAAGAAGAAATACGCGACCGGCTGATCAAATCCAACAAAGCCCACTATGGTCGACCAAGGCACTTTAAATCCCGAAATTTATCCAGAACATCCAAACTACTACTGTACAAGACCATGGTCTTACCAGTACTGATGTATGGATCCGAGACCTGGGTGCTTAATAAAAGGCACTCTGAACTCTTGGCTGCGTTTGAGAGGAAGGTCTTAAGGAGAATTGTTGGCCCCAACCATGAGTTGTACGCAATTTACCTTGAAACTAATGCTGTAAGAAAAATCAAGCTCGGTAGACTCTGGTGGGCGGGACACCTAGCTCGAATGAGCGAAGAGGAGTCTGCCCGGAAAGTTCTTTGGGGCAGGATGTATGGAAGGAGACAGTGCGGCACACCTTGTCTGCGATGGGGGGATGGCGTAGACCAGGACGCCCAGAGCATGGGAGTGCCGAACTGGATGACATCGACTCGAAATCGGGACGGGTGGGGAGATTTGTTAAACAAGGCCAAGACCGGATCCCAGTTGTAGTGCCGATGATGATGATGATGTGTAAATATCACCACCATCGAAAATGATGATGACCAATGGACAATACTCAGTACGCTCAGTTCACGTCAAAAATTAACTTCAGACGTTCGGATAAACACACAGATCACCGTTTTCTGATCCCGTCCACGCAAGTGAATGTAGCGTATCCTGGCCATCTCTTTTCACTGTCAACTGAACTTAGGGAGTGGAATCCACGTCTCTAAATACTTTCCCCTGACATCCGACAGTCAGAGAGTACGCATCAGTTCACGTCAAAAATTAACTTCAGGCGTTCGGATTAACACACAGATCACCTTTTTCTGGTCCCATCCACGCTCTGGCTGAACACGTGTTCTTCATCACCCAGATTTTCAAAATAAATGACATCGACATTACCCTTCCTTGTCTTCCTCCTCGTACTCAATATTCGGTGGCAATGTACACAATGAGCATGTCCCACCGCCAATTGTAAGCTTCAAATGGATAAGGCAACATCCAAAGTGTAGGTGCAGGATACTCTTGTTTCATTACCGTGAGAACATTGCAAAGAAAAAATTGAGCACAAGTCTAATTAGTGGACGAATCAATACCTGTGGCATCTCTCTTCCTCGCTATTTCAACAGCGATTGCAGCAAAGTACTATGGTTAAGAAGACAATATTTACTGCTAGCCAAGTATCTCCACTAAACACTAACGAGCAAATAAAAAGCTTTCATATCCAATTTCCAATTTGATTGCTACGAGGGTCGTTCAATACCTTAGTTCATCGAAGAACTTCTGCACTTGACCATTTCACTCAATGTTGAAAAGAGGTAAGAAACATAAAACGTGGCCAACATTTATTGGCACTTTCTGTCTGTTCTTGATTTCCGTTTCACAGTAGGTCGTAGCACTTGGGTATAAGCTGGAAATTCCAATGAAAACTTACGAGAGTCGTTCAATAAGTCCTAAGAACATACAAGAGATGACGCTAAAAATGGATTTGGTTTTAGTAAGTATCATTATTCGCTAGACAACTCACTAGGAAACTGTATAAGTATGAACAAAATCTCGGCAAGATGGATGCCACGTTTACACTCAGCAGTCGACTGTATTGGCGCTTCCTCGTCGAGATTCTGACGGATTTCTGAGTCGACATACAATTTTAGCCGTGTTTACGCACTACTTCATCCTCAGATACACAGGAACAAGTGGGGGTTTCAAGGCAAACAGGATCCGAATAAGACGAAGGCGGTGCAATCGGCCACTGTGGCTGATGATGGCGGTGGTATTTTGGTTTGCAACCGGAATCATCTCCCCCGCTTGGTAGAAACCTTGACGTGGTGCGGGGGCTTAAACTACAATTAATCACTCAGGCTATGCTGACGGAAGCATATGCTTCCAGTAGGACCACCCATGTCAGACAGGCTAGCGAGGAGTAACACGCAAAGATCTACCACCCCTAATCCAGGGTGTTACGCGTCGCCGTGCCCATTGGATGGTTTGCAGCCAGGGGTATACCGGCTGTATTATAACGGCGCCTCTCTGACACCGGGCCGAATCAGAGCAGTAAGCAGACATTACCATATCAAAACGGGGCTCTGATGTGGCGGACTATTTGAAACCTCAAAACTCGTGGGATCAAAAATAAATAACCAATATACAAAAAACAATCCCACGAAAAACCCGGTAGGCGCAGGTGTGATGAGCCGACACTACCATAAGGGAACAAATCATCAAGAAAACACCGACTCGGAAAAAAGAAGACGTAGGGAAAAACGGAAAAAGCGGGATATACGCGTCGGCAGGTGGAATGTTCGAACGTTATGCAAACCAGGCGCGATATAGACGGTCGTAGAAAACGCGAAACAAAATAAAATGGACATCGTCGCGCTTCCGGAAGTCCGACTCCCACATCAAGTAATCGAAACCAATGGGTTTATACTGGCGTGTGGAGGTACCGATACACATAACCTCGGAACTGGCTTCATCATAAGCAAGAAGATTACGCCCCATGTAAAAGATGTGCAATTTATTAATGACCGAATGTCGGTGCTAAAAATATAGGGCCCATGGTACAATTATGTATTTATAAACGTACACGCCCCAACAGAATCTACGGACGAAGAAACGAAGGACACATTCTACGAGACCCTAGAGGAAGTATTTGATGGGATCTCATCATTCGAAATTAAAATCCTCCTCGGCGATCTCAATGCGAAAATTGGAAAGGAAAATATCTTCCAACCAACAATAGGTAAAGAAAGCCTACATGACGTTTCAAATGATAATGGAATTCGAATAATCAGGTCGCAGCGCCAAAAGATCTGGTAGTGAAATGTACGATGTTCAAGCACAAGCAAATTCATAAAGGCAGATGGATATCCCCCGACGGCGTAACGGGTAACCAAATAGACCACTTCCTCATAGATAAAAGACACCACTCGAATATCCTTGACGTAAGATCATATAGAGGAGCAGATTGCGACTCCGATCAGCTTCTAGTGATGGGCAAAATCAGGAGTCGCCTCCCAGCAATCCCACATGGGCGTCACGGGAGACGAGCAAAAAGTTCGAGATTGATAAACTAAAAGACCAGCGCAAAAGGGCTGAATATCAAGAGGAACTAACGAACAGATTTAGCATCCTAGAGGATGGGGAGTAGTGAGGAAGAGGAAACCAATAATCTTGGCACTAAATGGGCATCGATCAGAGACACAATCAAACGAACAGCCCAAAAGGTATTAGGATTTAAGAAAACAACTGAGTCCAAACCTTGGTTTGACGATGAGTGCAGGGCAAAGATCGAACAACGTAAACGCCTCAGAATGATCCACTTAGAAGCATATGATAAAGTCAACGCAGAAAGATACGCGACAATTCGGAAAGAGACCACCAGACTTTTCAAACGCGAATGGGAGAAAACTCGGATCGAAAAAATCATAGAAAATGGCAGAGTAAAGAACAGCAGATGTATGTATGCAGCCATAAATTCAATTAGAAATGGCTACCGAGGGAGAGCCAAAATAATCCGAGACATAAACGGTTGTCTGGTGACAGAAACAAAAAATATCGTGACAAGAAGGAAGCAGTACTTTGAAAACCTGCTCAATGTGCGCACCCATCAACCACAAATAAACGCACTAGACGTACATACAACCGAGCCTCAGATCCCTTTTCAACGAAGTTGTAGACGCAATAAATCGATTGAAAAACAACAAAGCTCCCAGAGTCGACTGCATGCCGGCAGAGCTTGTAAAGCATGGAGGAGAGGCAACTGCTCGAAAGATCCACCAAATGGTTAAAACAATATGGGACAAGGAAGTCATTCCGGAAGAATGGAAAACCTCAATAGTCATCCCCTTTTTAAAAAAAGGCGACACATCTGATTGTCAAAACTAGAGGAATATTACTGCTCCCAACCGCACACATCACCATCATCGGAACTACAACCGGGATCCGGTCTTCGCCTTATTTAGCTAGTCCTGAGGCTTGTTAAATTTTCCATAATGATTTGTTTTTTCCCAGAGGGGTCTTTAGTCTTGTGCCAGAGACTCCCCGACGGGGAATCGAACCCCATTCTCCCGCGTGACAGGAGGGTATACTAACCACTATACTAACGAGGAGCCCAACCACATACAAAATACTAACAAATGTCATATTGGCAAGAAACACACTGAAATACTGGGAGACTACCAATGCGGATTCCGTCGGAACCGGTCTACAAGCGACCAAATGTTGACAATAAGGCAACAGCTGGAAAAGAAGTGGGAATACGGAGAGACGGTTCACCAACTGTTCGTTGACTTCAAAAAAAGCCTACGACTCAGTCGCAAGGCAAAGACTCTACCATATTGTAGTTGAGCTGGGAATCCCGAAAAAAAAATACCGCCCTCATTCAAATTTGCATGAACGAAAACAAAGGGCGAGTTAGAATAGAAAACCACCTCTCAGAAACATTTAAAATGCGGGACGGAATAAAACAGGGCGATGGCCTCTCACCATGTCTTTTTAACCTTGTGCTCGAGTATGTTATTAGAAAGGTACAACAGGACAACATGACCGGATCATCCCTGAACGAGGTCACGCAAGTGCTCGCATATGTGGATGAAATCGCCGTTTTGGGCGATAATCTAGAAACTGTAAGTAAGAACAGTGAAATCATCATGAAACCGTCAGAAGAAGTGGGCCTAGAAATAAATGAAGACGAAACAAAATACATGATTACGGCGAGAGCAGGTGGAACCCAGGGAACACATATAAACGTCAGAGGCAAGATATTTGAAAAAGTTAAGGAATTTAAATATCTGGGAACGATACTGACGGCCAGTAACGAAATGTCGAAGGAAATTAACAAAAGACTACACTCCGGCAACGCTAGTTGGCACGCAGTCAGTGAACTGCTGAAATCCAAACTAATACCACATAACATAAAGCTCTATGTCTATAGAACCATAATCATGCCGATTACTCTATACTGATGCGAAACATGGGCTCTCACAAAGCGGGAAGAAAACAAATTCCGCGTATTCGAGAATAAAGTTTTAAAGAGTATCTTTGGACGTAAATATGACGAGGAGGCAGGACAATGAAGGAAACTCCACACCCACCAATTTCTAAGAGCTGTACCGCAAACCTACAATAGTGAGAGTAATCAAGTCGCGAAATCTAAGATGGGCCGAACATGTGGCGCGAATTCTTGACGGTAGATCGACGGGAAAGAGGCCGATAGAACGGCCGCGACGGAGATCGGAGGACAATGTTAGGTTTCACTTTGAGGAGATCGGATCGGCTGGTCAAGCGGGGAAGGAGAGTGCACAGAACAGGGAACGATGGCGGATTCGAGTCGGTGAGGTCATGAACTTCCGGGTTCCTACAGGCCAATAAATAGTAATCTAGAATTTAATTTTTTGTCTAGCCTATAATTTAGAATCTAAGAAGAAAAAAAACGAAAATAAAAAATGTTGTAAAAATGAAAATGAGTTTTTCCCTTCAAAAAACGATGCTTGATCAAGATGGGAATTATCGGATGTTTTGGTTTTTCCATTTATTTTTTTACAAAGGCGAAAGTAGCGCCACTCAACGTCTTGTAAACGGGTGGATGAAGTTTGGGCAAACCGCTCGTAAGGGAACTCCAACTACCTTCTTATTGCGGCACGGTGGATATCTAAACCATTTTTGACACGACAATTGATCTCCCTGTCCACAATGTGAAGAGCGAGAAAAGGATGCCGAACATGCCATTTTTGTATACAACCGTTTCGCTCAATGGAGAAACAACCTCCCGGGGACCAAGGGACCTTGTTGAGTATATACTACGGTCAGAGGACCTACAGGACCTACAGACCAATAAATAATAATAATAATAATAATCAGGTCGCGAAGTCTAAGATGGGCCGGCATGTGGCGCGAACGGGCAACGATAGCACCGTGCGTAGAATTCTTGATGGTAGACCAACGAGAAAAAGACCGGTAGGGCGGCCGCGACGGAGATGGGAGGACAATGTTACGTTTAACCTTGAGATCGGATCGGCTGGTCAAGCGTGGACGGAGAGTGCAGAGTCGAGTCGGTGAGGTCATGAACTTTCGGGTTCCTACAGGCCAATAAATAATAATAATAATAATCAGGTCGCGAAGTCTAAGATGGGCCGGCATGTGGCGCGAACGGGCAACGATAGGACCGTGCGTAGAATTCTTGGTGGTAGATCAACGGGAAAGAGACCGACAGGACGGCCGCGACGGAGATGGCAGGACAATGTTAGATTGGACCTCGAGGAGATCGGATCGGATGGTCGAACGTGGAAGGAGAGCTCACAGGACAGGGCACAATGGCGGAGCCGAGTCGGTGAGGTCATGAACTTCCGGGTTCCTACAGGCCAATAAATAATAATAATAATAATAATCATTATTCGCTAGACAACTCACTAGGAAACTGTATGGGTATGAACAAAATCTCGGCACGATTGGTGCCACGTTTACACTGAGCAGTCATGTGGTCGCCTTTGAAGCTGTATTGGCGCTTCCTCGTCGAGATCCTGACGGATATCTGAGTCGACATAATATTTTAGACGTGTTTACACACTACTTCACCCTCAAATACACAGGAACAAGTGGGTTTTTCAAGGCAAACAGGACCCGAATAAACGAAGGCGGTGAAATCGGCCACTATGGCCGATGATGGCGGTGGTATTTTGGTTTGCAACCGGAATCATCTACATTGGCTTCTTTGACAACCGAAAACCAATAACTCGACTCTCCTATGCGTCGTTATTGCACCGGTTAAGCGAAAAAATTAAGCAAAAATGCGCTCACCCGAAAATCTTCGCTAAGGAATTATTGAACGACCTTCTTAAACTACGAAGATACGCTTCCAATTAATTTCATTTGATTTTCCAATTGCAACAACAGCCTCTAGTCACTTGTACACTTAGTTTCTGACAATTATAGTCGGGCATAATTGGGCATAATTGGCGCGGTTGATGACGCCCGACTATTGTATACTTTGGTAACCTCTCCAGCCTCGCTGAGGTTCAGTGTTGTTCTATAACTGCACGTCCGCCTGATTCATTATATTCAGACTATTTGATTTAATACCGTAGCAGTTCTAAAACTCATCGCCAAATATTTCGATTTCTGGTGGCCCTGTGGCCGCTGGGTCACTACAGTTACACCCATCATAGTTCCCACGACCCCATCATCACTCGTGTTTGGAAAAAGAGGAATACCTTGTATATATAAATTAAAAATTTCGCTTTGATGTGGCATTAACATAAACAATAGCAAAACTAAATAAGAAACGAGGACGAGGTGAGTGTGAGCAATCTAACCGTCGAAACCAACACCACAGAGAATTTATTTAAAAAACAAACAAAAATGTATAAGTACATATAGTACATATAATACATATATATATATATAAATATATAAAGGGATAATTATATAAAGGGATAAAGATAAAGCTAACTGGCAACTAGAATACTTATTACTTCAAGAATGAACGGATCGTTTCCCAAGTGAACAAAGAAGTAAAAACAAAAACGGACAACAGAAAGAATCCACAGTACAGAGCTTAAACGGATGGTGGAGAGGGTAACGTAGCAAATTATTTATGTACCAGTGGCCACTTTTAAGCCCCGTCTCCTTATTATCATCATCTTATCATTCAAATGCACCTCAAGTATAATACACCATAACAACATAAATCTGCTGCTGTTGCCTGGTTCGCTTCAAGACAGAACCATCCTTGTAGTGATGGAAAAAAAACTCATCGCACATCCGGCCAAGCTCGGCTACAGACGGCGATTCCATCAGCAGTACCGTCAGAACCTGTATACTATCATCAAGGTAAAAGGTTGAATGGGGTTGCTTATATCGCCTAACACCGCCTCTAACACCCCTTAAGAAAGTTACCAAGGTACCAGAGAAGACAAGATTTTTTTTTTAAGAAAAGGATTCAGACCGAATGGGCGTTGGGACATCGAGTTAACTTTTCTCTCTTTCTCAAAAAGGGACAATAAAAAATGAGGGACAAAATAATAATAATAATAAGAAAGGAATAAAAAAGGGTAGAAAAACAAAGTAGAGACACCTCCATGACATTATCATTGTGTAGTTGGGCTTTGTTAACAACAGCAATTCTTTCAACTCTCGTCCCAGAGGGATTTAGCATATTTTTATAAAATTACTTGTTCACAAAAAAAGAAACAAAAACCGAGAGGATAGAGGGATCCACCACCACTGCACTAGCTTAAGCCGAAGGTACAAAAAACGTGTGTCCTAAGTGAAAGATTCATTTATAATCTGCTCTATTATCCTTTCACCGCGCAAACGGAGAAACAAAAAGCCGACAAAGAAGCAAAAGGATTTGGGAGGTGGTTGCTAACAAACTGCCATCTCCATTTCACCCAAATCCCTGCCGTAGTCGCCCTTCCCCAAGCCCGGCCAACAGCTCCCTTCCGCATGCCGCACACCCCGCGTCTTTATTTCCTCGTGGACCGTACAACAAGTTGTTTTTCTTTTATGGCCTCTTTTCTTTTTTTTTTATGTTTATTTGTTTGATTTAGCCCATCATTACCGCCCCCTGGTGGAGCTCTGTAGTCTATGTGCTCTTTCGCCTTCTGTTTGGCAACGATGGCTTTGTTATTGTTGTTGAATGAATTTGGTATTTTTTTTCCAACACCTCAACCACGACTTCATGTTGTTGTCGGTCGGTGTTTCTTTTTTGTTTTTCTTTTTCTATCTGCGTTTTTTAAGCAGTTCGCGCTCACCCTTTTTCTGGCCACTGTTGACACAAGGACGGTTTTGCAGCACACAACCTCCCAAACAGTGCCGTCAACCCACAGGGGGTGGCAGTACGGTAGTGACAGCGGTGGAATTCGTTGGATTTTAGCACGGGCTAGAATCGTTCGACTGTGTGGGTGGGCGATGTTTTCCTTTTCCCATTTTTTATATCTCAAAAAAAAAAACGAGATGAAACTAGAAACAAGCAAATAAAATTCCCATCTAAGTTGGCTGGTGAATGACTGGCAAGAGGTAGGCACGGTGGGGTTAAAAAATGTATGCGAATACAGAGATGGAAACAACTAGCAGCAAAGCGAGAATAAAAACTTCCTTCAGCGCCGAAAGTGGTAACACGGCAGATGTGGCGAGAACAACGAGTGGGTGGTAGTGGTACTCGTGATGGTCGCTCACTTCTCTTTGGGCCTTCGGATAACAGCCAGCGGCATTATGGTTCATAGGAGTTGGGGATATGTGTGCACCGCAACGGCAGACCTCGTCCCTTTTTCATATGAGCCCAAACCGATGCACTTCCTCTTTCCATAGAATGTCTTTCGAATAGTAATCACGCGCTAAACCAAATGTCACAGACAACAGTTAACGAAAAGAACATATTAGTGAGCCTATACGTCTTGGCCTTCCCACTTAGCAAATTCGCCAGTGATTTTCTTCTATTCACGAGGATCGAATTCGCGGACACTAACTGCAATATTATTCAACCGGGTACAAATACAACCGCTACCAGGATACGAACACGCATACCAAACAAGCCACCAAATGAATAAAAGATAACAAGCGTAAGATCGAACTAGGTTCGATGGACAGGAGCAACCTTTCATGGCTGCTGGGTCACTGGAAATTTCACGTTTTCGTTTGCACTGTTTGTTTGTGTTCTCATCCCCGGTCCGGCGGGGGGTCGTTCAAAAACACGCGAGTAAATTAAGCACATAAATAAGTTGTCATAAATGAATAAGAAAACATTTACACTGACCCACCACCCCTAAGGGATAATCACCGATAATGCGTGGAATTATTCGAAATCACTACTCCATGTGGTAGGATCACAGGCACGCGGCCGAACTCATTAAACCACTCCAGGACTCCGTCGCACGTAGTGAAATCGTATGCACAAGGACCGAAGTGTATTCCGTGGCGGTTACAACAAAATACAACTATGACCGAAGGACGAACAGTTATTATTTATCTGCGAGTTCGAACTGCGACACACCGTCCGAGATCCGCCGTGGGCGACAGTCAAATTCTGAGTAAGAGTGTGTGGCAAGGATTCACGACGCCAAACAGGACTCGCTAAAGAGAATCACCCGTTCTTCATCATCGAGGAGTTAGTGTGTGAGTCACTTGGATATTTGGCAAAGAGAACACACCCAACCGAAGAGAAAACGACAAACACGAGAAGAGAGCACACACCAGAGGATGGTTCAACACGCATGGATTAGTTTTCTTACACGAGTGTGTCCTGTTCGCGCTGTACCATTCATCGTGCCCACTAAAAGGATGGTTGGCGTTATTGCAAGATGTTTGGCATGTAGTTCGACGGCGGTATTGGGTGGTTGATTCCATCTCGGTCGGCTTGGTTTATCCAAGAGCATTTAACTCTGCTACCAATGCCGTACCCGGGGCAATGCGGTTTACTCTGTTCCTGGCAATCAGAGGTGAACCATATTATTCAATTTATTGAATTCGAGAACACCGCACAGATTGTAATACGTAAATAAATTTAATTTATTTTGGTGTGTTAGGTTGAAATGTACACCCTCGGAGCAAGAGATCCTGATTAATGTGAAGTTAAACGAAAACCACAAGCTGAATGGGGTGCGTTCCCTTGCCGGAAGTTGAAAGGGACATTTAAATAATGCCACGGCCGCACAGCACATGAACGGTGGTTTAAAATTTGATTATTATCCTGTTTTCTGGTTGCGCGGGGTGGTGGGGGGTTACCATTTTCTATTCGTGTATCCGCCCTGTGAAATGATTTAAACTCACTCAGCATAGATGACCCTGGAAATTTGGTCGTGTTGGGGTCTAGTCGATAAAATGGTACCAAATGGCAATGTGCCAGTGTATCCTGTTCATACATTGGAATGGGTGTTTTTCTAAACGAACTTTATTTGCCATCCTTCAATCATTAGTGGCTTCGCCAAAAATGTGGTAATATTATGCTTTTATTTGCACACGAAGGGTGTTAGAAGACCCACCTCGTTTAGTCTCTAACATGTAAAAAAAAGTCGAAGTTTCATTTGAAAACGATATGGGTGTTCTATGTATCTCCAAACGATTTTATTTTACACTGAATTTGGAAAGAATAGGGATTTTAATGTACCTATAAATGTGGAAGAATAATGCGAGAAGCGACAGAGGATAGGGAAAAGTGGTATGAATGCACTTTGGTTTTGATTATCTGGAGAATATGTAAAGACGTAGAATCACATGACAAAGTTCCACATGCGTGTGGCTCGGCTACAGAACGTTTCCCTGTTTATATCGGGCGTTCTATTTCGAACTTTGAATTTATACTATCTATGTTTGTTAACACAGGAAATTAATATTACTGGCCACAAATGTGACTTTACTTGAACGATAAATCAATACCATCAATGTCTGAATATAATTTCGGACATGTGACACCCGGGCTCGGCTCCTCGATAGTATAGTGGTTAGTGTACCCGCCTGTCACGCGCGAGACCGGGGTTCGATTCCCCGTCGGGGAGCCTCTGGAGCAAGACTAATCACCTTGCCCAAAAAAAAAAAACAAATCATTATGGAAAATTTAACAAGCCTCAGGACTTGCTAAATAAGGGCAAGACTGGTTCCCGATTGCAGTGCCGATGATGATGATGACCGCCGGGCTCCTCGATAGTATAGTGGTTAGTATACCCGTCTGTCACGCGGGAAGCCGGGGTTCGGTTCCCCGTCGGGGAGCCTCTGACGCAAGACTAATGCCCTTGCCCGCAAAAAAAAAACAAATCATTATGGAAAATTTAACAAGCCTCAGGACTTGCCAAATAAGGCCAAGACCGGCTCCTGACTGTAGTACCGATGATGATGATGATGATGATGACATGTGACCACCACGACTGGCGGGTAGGTGGCGTAGCTTGGACAGTGCAAATCAAGTCTCAAGATGACATCTGACCGCCACGACTAGCGGGTAGACGGCGTTGCTTACATAGTGCAAATCAAGCCTCAAGATGGCATGTGACCGCCACGACTGGCGGGTAGATGGCGTAGCTTGCACAGTGCAAATCAAGCCTCAACAATGTGCTTGTATTTTTTTACGGGGTTTAACAAGTAAAAACAATGTCTTATATTTTCTTCATAAAAAAACTTTGAAATTCTTCGCCTTCTTCATATCTTCAGGATGGTCTAACCCCTTAAAAACCCCCGTTTACCAATGTGTAATTATAACTTTGCCCACCAGAGTAGACATCAACTTATTAACATACACCGAAAACCTCTATTCATTATGTAATACACATTTCCTACTTATAGCCGTAATTTTAAATGGGGAAGAACAATTCTGGTTCCTCGATAGTATAGTGGTGAGTATACCCGCCTGTCACGCGGGAGACCGGGGTTCGATTCCCCATCGGGGAGCCTCTGGCGCAAGATTAATGACCTTGCCCGGAAAGAAACAAATCATTATGGAAAATTTAACAAGCCTCAGGACTTGCTAAATAAGGCCAAGACCGGGCCCCGGTTGTAGTGCCGACAATGATGATGATGACGATGATGATTAAGAACAATTCTGTTCAGTGTAACCGTGACTCTGGCGCGGTTGACGTCTGTTTGTGTTCTTGGGCACTGAACCAACGCTGAGTATGGAGTATAAAAAGAGCGCATGGTGGGCACTCGGCCTCCCTTTATCCGGCGATGAGCGTCAGGTTTATTAACAGAAATATAAGACCTTTTGTTAACATTATGAGAATAAATAAAGAAAACTAACCTTTTACAACATCGGAAGTTGAACTTAGCTCAGAGTTCGCACAGATTCCACCAAGATCCGACTAAGGGTTAGCCCAGCAGCAGAGCCAGCAGAACGAAGAAAGTGGAGGACGAGTCGAAGAAGCGTGGCTTAAGGGGAGAAAAGAGAAGTCCCAGATCGTGCACAAGTTGGTGGTCTACGAAGGTATACGGGAAAACGAACCAGGTGAGAGCAGCAAGGAAGTAGGCGTAGCCAAAGAGGAATGACACCGGATAACGACGAACAAAACACAGTGAAGAAACTGATGGATGAAATTGAAGCCATGAAGACTAAACCGGGGCAAATCGAACTCATCCGAGCAAATGAATGGAGGGAGGAGACGCTTGCACCAGAACAAAGAATAAGCGCCACAGAGCCGAAAACGATATACGGTGAAGGATGTGGCCGAGATGCTCAGAGAATTCGACCCGGGGAATACAGCAAGACTATCCTCCACGGCATATGTAAGAAGAGTCCGGGAAATTAGAGATATCTACCAACTGATGGAAGACTAGTTATAATGGCAGCCATCAGTAAACTGGCAGGAGCAGCAAAACGTTGGTGCATGGGAATCCTTCACTCATCATTAGAGGAATTCCTATGCGATTTACTAAATAATTTCCCGACGGAAGATGATGCAGCCGATCTGCACGAACGTTTGCGGAATAAAAACCAAATGGCGGGTGAGGACACAGAGGAATTTGTATTTGCCATGAAAGCGATCGCCTCGAGAGGTCAGCTGGACGAGAGGACTCTTGTGAAATACGTAGTACGAGTTGTAATCAACACCGAGTGTCGCGATATATTCAGAAGCTCTTACAGAAAATTTGATGGAACGAACGTGTAACACCGCAGAGAAGGCAGATATTAACCGCAAGGCGCAATGTGGACGCAGCCGGAACGTCAGGGAGAAATGCAGGAAGTCCAGCATTATACGCCCGATCAGATGCTTCAGGTGTAACCTGATTGGAAATGTCGGACGAAATTACCCAGCAAACAGACGGGGTAGAGAAACAACTACAAGCGGATTAACAAAGACGACCCAGAGCAGGACAGACGCAGAACAACCGACGGCAGCCAAATTCGAGTGCTTCAAGCGCAATGAGGTGGGGCACATATCCCGTAATTGCAAAGTAAGTGGGAGCCCAGTATGTCAGAGCTCCAGTGGGCATTACCAAGAGAAGAGAGCAATCCAGTTGTGGGTGCGAGAGGACGGCAGAGTGTACTACAAGACGGTAAATGTGAACGGTTAAGCGGCCGATGCTTTTATTGACCTGGGTAGCGATTGCGTCACGATGCAGGAGTCGATCGAAAACGCCTACAACTTTCGCTATGAGGAGGAGGCCAGAAAACGAATCGGGTTCGGCGGAGGAGGGTACCGAACAATAGGAAAATTATATGCGGACATTCAAGTAGACTCCCTGCGAAGTAGGTGCGAAGTGCTAGTCCCGGATGACAGCCAACCATACACAATAATCATTGGGCGACGATTACTGGATCAACCTCAAGTTCGAATCGGAAAGAGCCACAACGAACTCAAAATTAGCGTTTGTACTGCGAACAGTGAAACGAAAGTTTTGGACGTCACAGACGAATCGGCCAAACAGGAGCGGACTGACATCAGGACTGACGAACTGGACACGGGCGAAATCGGAAAAGAGGGGAAAGGTAAACCAAGTGAATTAGTAAATGTTCACCGAGAGTGCTTCGCCCGAAGTGTTAACGAACTAGGTGAGTATAACTGGGGGGAATTCACAATAGAACTTAACACCACACAGCCAGTGTCCGTTCAACCTCACCGCATACCCCTCTCCAAAGGTAAGATAATAGAAGAAAAATTCGATGAAATGCTGCAACAAGGAGTTATCCAGTCGTCAAACTCAAGTTTTTGTGCACCAATAGTCCTTACGAACAAGAAAGGTGGTGAAGACAGGATGTGTATCGCCTATCGAGGACTAAACAAAGTAACGGTTAAGCAGAAGTTCCTGCAGCCATAGTCCTTACGAAGAAGAAAGATGGTGAAGACAGGATGTGTATCGCCTACCGAGGACTAAATAAAGTAACAGTCAAGCAGAAGTTCCCGATGCCTACTGGGGAGGAGACCCTCGCAATTTTAGCCGGGAAAAAGTACTTCACGACGTCCGACCTCAAGTCCGGATATCACCAGATACCCATAGCAAAACAAAATAGGAACTATACCGCTTTTGCTAGGGGAAGATGGGTTGTATGAATTGGTTCGCATGCCGTTCGGCTTAGTGAATGCACCAGCATACTTCCAAATGTGTATGAATCAGATAAAAGCACGCATAAACAGCGAAGATATAGCGATTTATTTAGATGACATCATCACCGGAAGTGATTCATGCATGGCGGGCACTCGGTCTCTCTCTTTTTCCGGTGGTGAGTGTCAGAATTATTAATAAAAATATAAGATCATTTGTTAACATTTTTAGGATAAATGTGGAAAATTAACCTTTTACAATGATTACTTTAACTCGCAGGGGCAGCAGTCGCTTCACCAAAAAAACACAAAATCTGGATGTGTTCCATTGTCAGTCGCATGTATGGAGTTAAGCAGTTATTTACTACTTCCAAAGTCTAAATCTAAATTAATTTCCGTAGTTACTGCTAGTATATTCAACCAGTTTTTCAAGCAAATGAATGAAGGCTTACAGTGTCATCATGGCTAAAATTACATCACTATGAACACAACAAAACAAGAAACGTGGGGGCAAATCAGTTAACGGACCTACGAACTACGAACAAAAGACTTAACGGCACATATATGGTCATCATTTAAAAAAAATTGATCCTTTTTTAAATTAAGGAAGTATAACATCTCATAAAGTTCTTCTCAAATTTCGAGTCGATTCGACGAAAATTGAACGAGATGGAGCATTTTTAGGCCGGCTCTTCCGAACGGCTCCTGTCCTTATTGAAAACTTTAAACGAGTTTACCTCAAAATAGCATTTCCGAAGTCGGTGGACATGATATTTAAAAAAATAATGAGGCGATTTTTACTCTGGCGTGGCCGAAGGACTTTTATTTTCAATGGAACTTGTTTTGCAAAAACCGTTTTCAAAAAAATCGATTCCTTTTTAAAGTAAGAAAGTAAAACATCTCAGAAAAGTTTGAGGACTTTTATTTTCAATGGAACTTGTTTCACAAAAAAAGAAAAGCTCGAAAATGGTGATTTTGGATTAAAAACTCTCCAAAAATCCAAAATTTTTCAAAATCCTTCGTCCACAAGATAGAATAATCTCTTTCCTTTTTTTGATTTCAGATGATCCTTTCTCGTCTTATCATGTCCACGAGAAGTCACTTTTTTTAAGACTCGAGGAAAAATAATTAACTTTTATAATTATTATTTCAAAAATAATAAATAATCAGTTGTTCTTTAAATGATAATAATTTTTAAATAAATATATTCAACCGTTTTTTTTTTAAATTTATATTTATGCCATCATGACTGCATAGGTCTCCGGGAAGGTTCTTGTTGGGGTGAGCCCCACATTCTCATCAGGACCGATCAAAATCGATTTTTTTTCAACATTTTTTATGGTAAATTATATGTCAAATATAATTAATTTTTTTAAATTTTTTGCAGCAAATTATATGTAGAATATATTCCCAAAACTGTTTGTTAGAATACATTTTTTTTTAAGTTATGCAACAAAAACCACCTTTTTTGTAGAAAATTGAAATCGAGCGTCCATATAACCATACTAAGCAGAGTTACCAAAAGTACCACCAGATGTCGCATACAGCGATGACTCCCAAAAATTTCGAGGGTACGACTCTATACACAATATATTATTTTAATGTTACCACAGTAAATCTTTAATACAATGTTTAATCGCGTTTCCTGAAAAATCATGTTTTTCAAACTGTTGGCCAAGATTTTTCAAAAATTACTTGACGGATTGCGTTTTTTTTATTTTTTATTTTAAAGTAGATTTGAATCATTGAAGCTCCTACTAGAATCAATTTGATATATGCATACTTTTTTTCTACAGTACTTTACAGAGAAAAAATTGTGAGAAGCCGTATTTAAAAATTCAAATGCCCGCCATTTTATTAAATTTCGACATTCATGGGTGGCTCATGACTACACTCATACAGTTTATGAAAATTCTTCGATTATTGATTTTTGATAATTTTTGCAGACGCTAGAGTGGCCAACATTAACGTACCTTTTTTTGAGACAGTCACATTACAAGGCGTGTCAGCAATTATTGTCACCATATTTTTTAATAAAAAAATTATTTTTTTGTTCTTTAGAACATATTAAACAAGTAACAAAAAGCTTGAGTTCTTTTTCTCTATGAGAAAAAAATTCGAGAAAAAGATTTTTTTTTTGGGGCTCTCAGATGAGAACTTAATATCACGACTGCTCAGCCCACACCACACCTCCCCCCAACAACTTTTCTTATAACATCCGAAGAGTCAACTTCCCCCTCATAAATGAATACCTTGGCAATATCACACTTCGCGTTAACGATATAAATGCAGAGGCCACTACAGCCTCTCTCTACACTGAAATCTACAATGCAATTCCATATATGTTCCATTTCCCCGACACAGGATATCGTTTTCATCGCCCCCTTGAAATAACCGCAAACTCCGTACCCTTTGTAACAAGAGGAATAGGTTGTTGAACACTTTCCTAAAAACGCGTTCTCCCTCGAATATTCCAACTATCTTGGTTCCTTTTACCAACTCATAGAGCTCTACAGCTCCCTCTACTGCAATTATCTCACTAAAGCACAATACACCTTGATCAACGACCCCAAATCTTTCTTCCACTTTATCAACTACAAACGCAAATCTGATGCCTATCCTAACTTTTTCTTCTACGGCTCGACTACTTCAACTGACGCCAATCTTTTCGCGTCCTTCTTCAAACCATCCTTCACGGACAACTCTTTCGAGCCTAACCCTTCTTACTTGACTGACCTGCCTGAGTTCTCCCTTGGCCCGTTCATCCCACTACACATTCAACAACACCAAGTTATAGAAAAACTAGAACAACTGCAAGACGAGTTCAGTCCCGGCCCAGACGGACTCCCTGCTATCCTCTCAAAAAATGTTCCTCTTCCCTCTCTCCCCCGCTCACTTTATTCTACAATCTATCCCTTGCACAAAGTGTATTCTCTGACATTTGGAAATTCTCTTATATCACCCCCATACACAAAAAGGGACCTTAAAACTATATATCCTGTTATCCTCCCATTGCTACGCTTTCGCACATTCCTAAACTGTTTGAAAACCTTCTATATGATGCGTTATGTTTCCGCTGCAAACCCATCATCTCTCCCAACCAACACGGCTTCTTCTCTGGCAGGTCCACTACTACCAACCTTGTGGAATTCACATCCCACCCACTCCTTGCATCAGAAAAAGGCAATGAAGTCGACGTAACCACTACCGATTTCAGCAAGACAAAATCCCCCATAACCTCATTCTCTTAAAGTTATCTTTTCCGGCTTTGAACCCCTACTGATTATGTGGATTTCATCGTATCTTAATTATGGAACCTGCCGCGTGCGATTTAGATCCACCCTCTCCGATACTTTTTTCCAACCTCAGGGGTTCCTCACCGCAGTCACCTCGGTCACCTCCTATTTATTCTAACCATTAACGACATAAGTTCTAGTATCAATCTTTTTTTTTTTTTTTTTATTAGACTTTTCTCGGAAGAGGCGAACCTATAGCGCCGGGTGGGCGCCCCTAGATGCCATCAAATAACTGTTGCAGTTCTTTTTGAGCATTTGCAGGTTGTAACGCTCTGGGAACACTCGCGTGGGAAGGGAGTTCCACACCTTCCCTGTCTGTAACGGAACTCCTCTATCTCGCTTTACGCGGATGATACCAAACTTTTCAAGACAACCCGCTCTCCCCTCGACTCAATCAATCTGATGTTGACAATTTGTCGATTTGGTGCTAAAACAACTGCCTAGAACTGAATATCACCAAATGCCACACAATTATCTTCCCTCGGAAACGCTCCCCCACCCAGCCACGCTCCTATCTCTTGCTTAATCAACCGAAAACAGCGGTTAAATCGATTCACGACCTGGGCATCATATGTGACAAGGAGCTCATTTTTACTGCACATACTGACGGCATTTTCTTGAAGGCCAACGCCGCCCTTGGCTTTGTGAAAGCCTGGTTGAAAGAATTCCTACGTCACACGCTCACTCTACATAACTTTTGTCCGTCCTCTGCTCGAATATGCTAGCCAGATCTGATCCCCCTATCATTTGTCTCACATTCACAGGATTGAGAGCGTTCAACGTCGTTTCTTGCGCTTTGCCCTCCGAGGATTAAACTGGGAAAAAACTCTGACCCTACTGCCATACACAAGCCGACTCCTTTTAATCAATCTTAACACACTTGAAGAGCGCAGAATCCATGCCGACATTATCCTCCTCCACCGTCTTCTGTCAGGCTCAATTAATTGCCCAAGCCTGCTCTCCTCCATAATATTCCACACAAACCCTCGTAACTTACATAACCCTTGACTCTTCTACTTGCCCCCCCGTCAAACTTTTTATGGCTCTAACGATCCAATCTCGCGTATGCCACGAAGGGCCAACTCTGTCCCCATCTCCTTTGATTTCAACCTCTCCACTCCCGGTATCAAGTTTAGTGGGGCTACCACCCCAGTTATTGGCAAGCAACATAATTACCTACATCTAAAGTATATCTAAGTTACAAACTAGAGAGCTCAAGAACTATCTTAACTAAGCTTAACCTAAGGTAACCAGGACAAATTAAGAAGACAAGAGTAGGGGCGGGAGGCGGATACAGGTCAGAGAGGAAAGTGTAGAGAGTGCTGCTTAAGATTGGTGATGAGAATGGTTTAGGAGGCGGCGATTGAGAGTATGGGTAGAGAGGTCGAAGTCGAACAAGGTCAAATTGGACGTGACATTTCTCAGCATCCGCGATAGGGTTTCTTTGAGACCATAAGAGGGCCGGTGAGGGGGAATGTAGAGAAGGCGGGAATTACGCGTATTTCGAGGGTTTGTGTTCAGAGGAATTAAGTTAAGGAGGTAGGCGCAGTCGACCGTGCCGGAGAGGACCCGATGAATGAACATTATGTCAGCCACGACCCTGCGCCTCTCAAGGGTTTTGGGGTTGATTAATTTGAGGCGGTTAATGTACGGGCGAAGGATTAAGGTGTTTTCCCATCCTAGCCTTCGGAGAGCGAACCGAAGGAAGCGACGTTGAATACCTTCGATTCTACAGATATGGATTTTGTGATAAGGAGACCATACCTAGCTAGCATATTCAAGTAGTGGCCGGACGAGGGTAAGATAAAAGGATCGAGAAATGTAAGGGTCGGAGAATTCCTTAGACCATCGTTTCACGACTCCGAGGGCAGAACTGGCTTTCCGGATAGCCTCATCAATGCGAAAGAGGAAGTTAAGTTCTTTGTCGCAAAGGATCCCAAGATCTCGAATACATTGGACAATGGTCAGGGGTTGGTTATGAATGGTATAGGAACGTGAGAATAAGTGAATAGGCTTACGGAAAAAGCTTATAGATTCGCATTTGACGATCTTAAGTACAAAGCAATTTTTGTCACACCAAGTCAAGAAGCTGTCAAGGTCAGATTGCAGCAGTGCAGAATCAAGTGGTGACTCGATGATCTTGTATAACTTGGTATCATCAGCGTATAGAGACAAGCCGGAAAGTTAGCAATAGTAACAGGATCTGATGAGGTATGAGAGTTTAAGGTAAGCGATATGGGGTAACCATCGGATCTACGTATAAGATTGACGAACTGGAAAACGGTTTTGGGGTCATTTTTGAGATTGGTCTGAGTTTTGGTACGATAGTTGCGATAAAGGGTGTTGAAAAATTCCGTGAATTGGAGGTAACAGCCAAGAAAGTTGGAGTAGTCAAGTATAGTTCGATTCCGATAGAAGATGCCCCATAACTTATTCCTTTTATTACGCAGGGAGCAAAGTTTGTGATTATTGGCGCAACGCTAACAACCTTACCCGTAAAAATAAATTATTATGAAAAATTTAACAAGCCTCGAGACTTGCTAAATAAGGCCAAGGCCCGATCCCGGCTGTAGTGCCGATGATGATGATGAACTTTGTGATTGTACCATGGATGGGAAGACGTTGATGTTCTTTGTGTAGAGTAGGGAAGGAACAGGGAAGTAGAGAAAAGGATTTCGGTATATAAGTGGGTGATGGCATCTTCAACGGATAGGTGATCGTAGTTGAACGAAAGGCGGGCTAAATAGTCGTTGATGAGGCGAAAATTATCATCATCATCGGCACAATAACCGGGAGCCGGTCTTGGCCTCATTTAGCAAGTCCTGAGGCTTGTTAAATTTTTCATTATGATTTGTTTTTTTTTTCGGGCAAGGTCATTAGTCTCGCGCCAAAGGTTCCCCGATGGGGGAACGAACCCCGGTCTCCCGCGTGACAGGCGGGTATACTAACCACTATACTATCGAGGAGCGAGGCGAAATCGTAGTTTTTTTTTTTTTTTTAAATGTTCTTTATGGAAATCGTAGGCGTAGTGATTGGGAGGGGGGGCGGATGGGGGCGAGTGGACTCGGAAGAAGGTCACGAGAAGAGGGGGGTGGTGATGATCTATAGATGTAAGGACGAAGGGGCTGGGTGAGACTGATGTATTGATAGGGCCTGTTATAAAGATGAGGTCAAGCTGTCTACCCAAAAGGTTTCGACCGTTGCTGATCTGACAGGGACAAAAATCATCTAGTCGATCAATGAAGATACATTTCTTGGCCGAGGTGGGGTGGGAGGTGAAGGATGAATGATCGTTAGATATCATCCAATTGAGTTGCGGAAAATTAAAATCTCCGATGATGATGATGTCGTCCTCGCAATTCCTCAGTTCGATTATATGGTCGATAGCATTAAGAGCTAACGCGTAAACTTCAATAGGCGGGGATGGCAAGATATAGAAGCACTTGACAAAGATTGATTTCCGAGGAAGAGTGAGTTTGACAGTCACAAAGTCCAGCTTGAAGGAAGTAAGGAAAGCGACAAGTGACGATTCGAGGTCGTTGGAAAAGTCAGTAGTGTGATTGTGGAGGTCATCGCGGCAGATGGTGAACGTGGGGGAAAACACTTCCAGGTTATGAATGCTGGGGATTACGTTCGTTTCACTTAAATTGAAAATGTCGACAGATAGGGCATGGGAGTTTTTCGGAATGGATTGGGTCTTTGTGCGAAGGCCTCTTACGTTCCCGTAATAGAGGGTAAGGGGCGTAATACTGTCGGTTTTGGAAGGGGGTAGGGAAGGTGGGAGTATAGGAACGAAAAAACTTATTCAGGGCAGCCTTACTAAGTTGAAGATGTGATAACGTTCTGGAGTGAACGAAGTGGCCGAAAGCTTTTAGGTCATTCGACACTTTATGAGGCGATAAATTGAAAATCACGTGGAATTTTACGAATAATTTGTGGAGACTGGGGATGTCAGTAGGTAAACCTTCCTATTGAATAGAGAGTTTGACACTGGTTTTAGTTTTGCCTTCATAGCAGACAGAATCAGCTTTGTCGTGGAGATACGCTAGAAAGAGACGTATATTTTCATATGTCTTTTGGTCTCAAACATCGTCTTCTAACATACCCTACCAGCCCGCACATATACCGTTCACTGACGCTGTCTCACAAATGCCACATATGCCACACCTACATACACTCGTCCTCCTCCAGCCTCCTAGGACCCCTGTCAACCAGTCTTCTTGTCCTTTCCTTGTTTTTTTTTTCTTTTTTTTTTGTTTTTCTTCTTTTTTTCTTAATGATTACTCTAAATAATAAGTTAGTCTGTAAGATCATATATAGTTCTTATATTTAGCCAAATAAATGAGGGGTCTGCCCGTACCAAACTAAAACTAAACTTAAAGAAGTCTACTCTATGACTAACCGAATCGGAACAAATAAAACAAGATATCAGATAAAGATTAAAACACTATAAACATAAAATTAATAAATAAAAAAGAGAACAAACGACAAATATATAATAAATTTGTCGCGTATCGGTAACAACGGGAGAGCAAGTTGCATAGCCAAATCTCTGTTAGAAGCGGATGAACTATAAACATAGTCTTGCCTGACTTATCCCTTCAACAAGCCTTGCTTTTTTTTCAATGTTGATTGAAATTATTAGTTTTAATTCAAGAAAGTCCAGTGGGTGGACAACTGATTTAATCCTAAAGCAAAAGATTCGACTTGCAAAACGGGAAAATTGTACATACCATGTTTGATATTTATGCGATTTTAAGCTGCAGAGAGTCAGCGACACTTACCTGTAAAGAAAATAAATACAAGAATAATGTTAATTCGGTTAAAAATAAGCATATTCTTTTTAATAATATCCACGTGCTAAAGGGATTATTAATACTCTCCCAATATAAAAAAATACGAGATAAAAGGAGGATGTGCCTGGAAGCAAGTGGTTCGACGGGGATTCAATATAGAGTATATTTAGCTTATGTATACCTGAAAATCCCATCACCCCATTAAACAGCCACACAAAACAGCATCTCCACACTACTAAGCAAAGCCGACGGTGAACGTCTCATACAGTTTTCCTGGCACAAATTGTCACAGGTGTTATTCCTGTTACCCAACTCACTAAACAATCATACATAAACCGCTATTTGCTCTCTTTATGTTATATGTCAGTCACTGCAAGTCCTAGACCGTTAAAATGACCATAAACGTGTCATGCACAAATGTCAAAAAGAACTGATAACGGCCAAGCAAAACGGATAGGTGAACTGACCCCGATATCTTTGGAGTTAATGACACTCGGCATGTAGTAGCCCTTTACGAAAAGCGGACTCAACTGTAGAAGTATTATAAACTTCTACCGTACTGTTCTAAAGTTACTAGGATTAAGGGTTAGAAAAGAGGCATAAACTAGGCCGGAGCGCCAAGATTATCAATCACACGAATAGTACCGTCGGCATTCACTACAATAAACAATATTGTTAAAAAGAGGATAATTTTTTTTTTTACACTAACGCGCGCACAAAAGGGGATTTTGAAGTACACTTAAATGTCAGAGCACAGTGCGAGCGGATGGAGAGGAAGTGGATAAGGAAAGCAGGTGTCGATGTATATTGGTCTTGAATGTCTGCAAACACATGATCAGGCAGAACATTCCACATTCGTGTGGTTCGGCTGAAGAATGACTCTCTATGTTTACTTGTGCGCCTAAAGTCCACTTTCAACGTGAACTGATGCGCATTCACAGATTGACGGGTATCGCGGGAAAATGTCTGAAGGGGCGGAACACATTCAGTAAGTTCAGTTGAGCAACGACCGTGGTAATACCTATAGAAAAGAGATAGGCATGATACGTTGCGCCTATGTTCTAAGGGCGGAATTGATCGACTTACGGTTGGGCCTCCAATAAGTTTCACTGCTCGTTTTTGCATCCTGTCGAGCACGTGTAGTGCAGTTTTGGATGCGCCTGACCAAATATGGGAGTTGAACTCCATTTTTGGACGAATATATACGCCTTGTAAATAGTTGCCAGGTTGGATGGAGTGAAGTATCTTTTGCATCTCTTAAGGAATCCCATACATTTGGCTGCACTTTTCGCAGTTTCAAATATGTGGTCATTCCAGTTAAGAGTCGAATTAATTCGAGTGCCGAGGATTGATAATTCCTTGGCTTCGTCGATGCAAGTGTCGTTCATAGACAGTATATTTACTTTGGGGTTCGCCTTTGACGACAAGAGGCGGCATTGAGTTTTTAGGGCATTGAATTCTACTCGGTTAGATAATCCCCACTGAGGGGATTATCTAACCGGATTGAATTCAGACCTCTTGTTGAGGTCTGAATTCAATGTATCAAGCATAAGTTGCTGGTTGGCAGTGACGTTCGGAGAGTTTGAACGGGAGTGTTCGTAAGAGTATGAGAAGCTCAACGTGCTATCATCAGCAAACGAGTGAATTGGGCTATCAGTAATTGACAAGATAACATTTATAAAGATGAGGAAGAGAGTTGGTGAGAGTACCGAACCCTGGGGAACACCTGCATTAATTTAATGGGAGACAGATTTGACACTATCAAGAATCACTTGGATTGAACGACCAGAAAGATAGTCTCTTATCCATTGGATCAGGGAATTGTCCACTCCATATGAATGCAATTTTGACAAAAGGGCTGGATGCCAAACTCTGTCGAAGGCTTTTGAAATATCCAATGCGACTACCTTGCTTTCACTGAGGTAGTGGATGGAATGACTCTACTTTTCGGTAAGGTACGCCATCAGATCTCCTGTGGACCTGTTGCTACGAAAGCCATATTGGCGGTCATTGAGGAGGTCATTTGATTCCAGATATTTCGAAAGTTGACGGTTGATAAGAGATTCCATTATATTGGAGAGAATAGAAGTTAGTGCTATGGGTCGATAAGAAGAAAGGGATAATTTGTCACCCTTTTTGGGAATTGGCTGAATGTTCGCTGACTTCCATTTGGGAAACGACCAGTAGAATAAGACAAATGGAAGAGTTCCCGCAGTGGTTTGGCGAGTGAAGAGGAACATCTCTTCAAGGGGATTGTGGGAATGCCCTCCGGACCGGCGGATTTGTATGCGTTTAGCTCTTTGAGTGCGCGGGCAACAGTACGCGTTCGGAAGCGAATCTGGCTTCTGGTGTGCTGCTTATGCTCAAGTTGAGGTGGAACTGATGTGGTATCAGGCAGCGTTGAGTTGGCTGCAAAATGTACAGCAAGTATATTCGCTTTCTCTATTGCAGTGGTGACTGGTTTGTCATCGACTATAAGCGATGGAATGGATGAAGAGACTGAGTTTTGAATGTTTTACACGAATGCCCAGAAGTTTCTACTACCTGTGGGAGAGTGTAGTATTTTTTGTCTCACTCTCTGGTCATGCAAGAACTTGGCGCGTTGAATATACGCATTGCAATCATTCTTAGCTCTCTTAAATCCTTCCGGTTTTCCTCAGTATTGTTTGATTTATACAACCGGACGCTCAACTCTTTGGCCATAATGGCTTCTCTGCACCCAGAATCGAACCACATATTTCTCTTGGGTTTGATACTCTTTACTCTGTGTGGAATAAAGATCCGCATGCCAAGTAGAATCGTGTCTGTCATTGTGTCCGCTATAGAGTCAACATCGTTATGGAGGAAAAATAACGACCAATTTAACCTCCCAAAAAAGTCGTTCAGACCTTCCCAGTTGGCTTTCTCGTAGAACCATACTGTTCTTTTGGGAGCTTTCTCATTAACGTTACTGTTGGTTAGAGGAAATTTATCTGACACGGCACAGTAGTCTGAAGTGCCCAAGGGCGAAGAAACATCAATTGTGTATTTGTTTGGGTGGGAGGTGAGAAACAGGTCCAATGTGTTGGCGAAATTACCATATATATCTGGTACCCGTGTTGGCTCATTGACAAGTTGAGTTAAGCTATTTGAATCAGCAAAAAGCTGGACATATTGACCTTCGGGTGTTGTTGTTCCGGAGTGACGAAGCCACTGAGAGTTATGCACATTAAAATCACCCGCAATTCAGTGTGCGGATATAGGGTCAAGATAATTAGTACAAGTTTTTGATATTGCTTGAATTGAGCCAATAAATGGGGTGGTAGTCCCACTAACCTTAACGATAGGTGCCGTTACTACAGAAAATCTTAAATATCGTTGACAAAAAGCTGATAAGCGATATTACTTTGTATGCATGTCATCATCATCATCGGCACTACAACCGGGAGCCGGTCTTAGCCTTATTTAGCAAGTCCTGAGGCTTGTTAAATTTTCCATAATAATTTTTTTCCGGGCAAGGTTATTAGTATGCATGAAGCTAAGTGATAATGTGGGGGAGGCACTAAACTACGTAGGTTGCTTTTTGTATTTCATTTAAAGTCTGACAGTTATGTCGATATTATACGTCGCATCCTTTTGTCGAGCGAACATTAATTGTTAGCAGTGATTTGAAAGTGAAATCTGTTGAGAAAAGTGCACGTTCGTGCTAGAATTTTTTTACAACTTTCGACGTGGGTTGTCTCAACAAAAAGGAATCGTTGAGCTCTTATCGACTTTTAGGAATGAAGTTTAATGAATTTAATCGTGGCCGTCGTACGCTCCTCGAAGAAGATCGTGAAGGTCGTCCAAAATAAGGTCGTTATACTAGAAAAATTGGTGCTATGCGTGAATTGATATGAATGATCGACATGTGACATACCATGAAATTGAGACATCCCATAGGCGCAACGAATCATATCTAACTCGCTTCTAAAGGTATTATCACAGTCTTTGCTCAACTGAACTTGGTATATGTATTGCACCAAATATTTCCCCGTGATACCCAGCATTCAGTTTACATCGAAAATCACCTTCCAACGTATACATAAACGCAGAGCCGAACTGCCCGAATGCGGGTTACTCCGTGTGATTATGTATTTCTTCGTCGTAGTAACACCCCGGCATTTTAGGCCAATGTACATCAATACATCCTCCTCTTATTCTCTTCCTCTTCTTTGTGTGCGATTGTGTAAAATGAAAATGCCTGTGTGTTAGTATGACGAAGTAAGATATTGCATAGCCATTTGGCCATAAATAGTGTGGTTGCATTAAGTCTCGCTCTTCTCAAGCACATAATAAACGCTTCACATTTCCCAAAATGTTGGAAAACAGCGGTGATAGTCCCTATTAGTAAATCCGGTTCTTTCAACAACCCGGCTAACTTCCGTCCCATATCACAGCTAAATTCGCTTAGTAAGGTTTTGGAATGTAAGATATACAAAAATCTTCTCTTATTTGCTAGAGACAACTCCCTTATCCCGAATTTGGCTTTCGTCCACAACACTCAACTTGTCATGCTCTGCTAAAACTGACACATGATGTGACAATAAATCTCCAAAACCAATCCCCAACAATATGCGTCTCTCTCGACATAGCAAAAGCATTCGATTGCGTTTGGATTGCAGGACTGCTATACAAGCTACATTCAATGTTCGGATTAAACACCCACACCATAAAACTTCTCGCTTCCTACCTTTCTGATAGAAAGTTCATGGTGAAAATAAATTCAACTCTTTCGACACCATACAGTATAACCGCGGGTGTTCCTCAAGGTTCCATTCTCGGACCATTATTATACCTCCTTTATACTTCAGACACCCCGCAGCCACTGTCATCTAATACAGTAATGCTGAACTATGCCGATGACACTTTAATTTATTCAAGCAACAAGTTTGTCAAGGAGGCAAGGAACTGTATTAACAGCTATCTCCCGAATCTCTCAGCATATTTTACTAAGTGGAAAATTCGACTCAACCCAGCCAAAACTCAACTCATAGTGTTTAAAGGCAGAAATGCGAATTGTACTAACAACACCATACGCTGCCATAGCAAAATCAGGATCAAGTTAAATAACAATATAATTAAACCCTCCAAAACCTTAGAGTACCTGGGAATAACCTTCACCAACAATCTGTCCTTCTCCGCCCACACCAAAAACTCGATTCGCAAAGCCGCAATTCCACTTAATCTCTGCAGAAAAGTAATGTACAAGCCGAATGGTCTCTCTCCCAAAGTCAAATCACTTATCTACAAAAAGATAATCAGACCCACTCTCACATATGCATGCCCGATATGGTACCATATCACACCCGCCCAAATGGAGAAGCTACGCATTTTCGAAAGGAATTGCTTCAGACTTATCACTGGCCTCAACCAACATCCCAACTCCCACAAATATTACAACAGTAGTTCGCTCTACTATGCCGCTAATATTGAACGTATAGATCGACGATTCCCCGAGCTGTTTTTTTTTTTTTTTTTTTTTAATAAACTTCTCTCGGGAGAGGCGAACCTATAGCGCCGAGTGGGCGCCCCGAGATGCCATCAAATAACTGTTGCAGTTCTTTTTGAACAGTTGCAGGTTGTAACGCTCCGGGAACACTCGCGTGGGAAGGGAGTTCCACAGCTTCCCCGCTCTGTAGCGGAACGAGTTCTGATGTAGGGAAGTTCGCGCCGTCGGGAGATGAACCACAAACGGGTGCGATCCGTCGGATTGTCTTGTGGAGCGCATATAAGCCGAATTGCGCGGAACAATACCACGAATCTCCGAAGAACAGCACCCGTGATAATATCTGTAAAACAGACAGAGGTCGGCTACGCGCCTTCAATGTGATAGCGACTGTAGTCCCGACGTCAGCGCCGAGTCCCCGATCAGGCGGATCGCTCGTCTCTGTATGCTCTCAAGTAGGTCGAGGGTATGTTTAGGAGCCGAGCTCCAAACATGAGAGCAATATTCGACCGCGGGTCTAATTTGAGATTTATATAGGAGAAGAAGTTGGGCCGGAGTAAAATATTTCTTGGCTCTAAAAAGATAGCTCAGTTTTCCTGAGGCTGACCTGGCGATACTCGGCACGTGTTTATGCCACGATACATTCCCACAGACCGTGACGCCGAGCAATCTCAAACTTTGCCCAGCCTTGAGAGCCCGGCCATTCATCATCAGCTGTGGAACCGATGATCCAGTTTTCTTTGTGAATGTTGTATACTGAGTCTTCGTTGCATTGAAGTCGACAAGATTGGCCTTTACCCACTGCAGGACTTTATCCAGATCCCGATTCAGAGAATCAATCTGTCTACATCTCAGCTGGTGTGACGCAGATGCACCAATCGGCCGATCACTCGAAAAGGAGGAAACAAGCGTACTATCATCCGCAAAACTGAACACTTTGTTATCCGTTGTCTCCAACAAATCATTTATGTGAAGCTAGAACAAGGTTGGAGCCAAAATAGAACCCTGGGGCACCCCCGAATTAACAGGATACAGATCCGAACACTCGCCGTCCACAACAACCCGGATCGATCGATTCTCGAGGAAGCTCCTCGTCCAATCGGCCGAACACGCGAAAAGGAGGAAACAAGCGTACTATCATCCGCAAAACTGAACACTTTGTTTTCCGTTGTCTCCAACAAATCATTTATGTGAAGCAAGAACAAGGTTGGAGCCAAAATAGAACCTTAGGGCACCCCCGAATTAACAGGATACAGATCCGAACACTCGCCATCCACAACAACCCGGATCGAACGATTCTCGAGAAAGCTCTTCGTCCAATCGCAAAGCTGTTGGGAAAGTCCGTATGAACGAAGTTTGCTCAGCAATGCCCCGTGCCAGACGCGGTCCAAAGCCTTAGAAATATCCAATGCGACCGCCCTTGACTCACCCTGCCGTTCAATCGCAGATGTCCATATATCGGTTAAGTGTCAAAATGTTTCCCGTGGACCGCCTGCCACGGAATCCGTATTGACGATCATTCAGAAGTCCGTTGCACTCCAAATACTTAACTAACTCTGTATTGATGACTTTTTCCATTATCTTAGATAAAATAGACAGTAATGCTATCGGACGGTAATTTTGTGGGAAACACTTTTTTCCCGTCTTTGAGATTGGCTGAACTCGAGCTATTTTCCAGCAGGGAGGAAAGGTCCTCCGTGCATAAGATAAGCGGAAGAGTCTGCCAAGAACCGGCCATAGTTCTGGAGCACAGTTCTTAAGGACTATTGCTGGTATTCCGTCCGGGCCGGTTGCCTTCCTACAATCCAGTTCAGGTAGAATGCGTTGAATAGTGCGCGGACGAAATCTCGCATCCCACATCGAAGACTGTACCGGCGAGATTACAGGTGGCTCCAAAAGGCCGGGATCGAGGTTTGAATTCGCGGAAAATAAATTAGCGAACACATTAGCTTTATCCTTTGAATTCGTGACTAACGTCCCGCTGTCTGTCACCAACGGAGGGAAAGAGGAGGATGCGAAGTTACCGCTGACAGCTTTTGCCATTGACCAGAAGGAGCGCGAACCAGTCGGGCACCGAAGGAGCTTATTGAGCACTCTGTCGTTGTGGGCCTTCTTCGCGGTATCAATCGCCTGGTTTCACGCATTTCTGATTCTAACAAAATTCGTTCTGCCAACATCGGTGGGATTGGAGCGCCATTGCTTAAAAGCTCTATTTTTTGCCGCTGTAATCAGCTCGCATTTTTTGTCAAACCAAGGTTTATCAGACGAACTTCGTTTGATGGAATGTGGAATATACATCTCCATCCCCTCTGATACCGACTCCGCGCATGCGTTAACATCGGAGTTTCCGAAGCACACCTCGGACCACGGAAAGGATGCGAAGAAGTCTCGCAAATCGTCCCAGTTAGCGGCCCCATACTTCCATACATGGCGAAGCTGCTTAGGCCGGTTGCTTGCTTGGTATGCAAGTGCTTGCGCGACAGATACCAAGCAGTGATCTGAGTTTCCCAGTGGCGCAGAAACCTCTACGGTATAAATACTCGGTTCGGATGTCAAAAACAGATCCAGGGTGTTCGCACAATCGTCTCGGGCATCCGGCACTCGCGTTGGCTCCCCCACGAGTTGAGTCAAGTTGTGGCTTACAGCAAACATCTCCGCCAGCCTCCCAGCCTCGTCGGTTCTGTTAGAATGTAACAACCAGTCGGAATTGTGCACATTAAAATCACCAAGGACAACAATTTCAGAAGCTGGGTGGTTGATCTGTATCCAGTCGACGGTATATGAAAGATGTTCGAAAAATGTCGCCGGTCGATCGTCATTCGGGGAGCGGTAAAGACAACAAAGAAATTTAACGGAATTCCTCAGCACGACCCTCAACCATATGATGTCCATATTATTGGGTTCCAACGCCTCCATCCTCTGGCAAGCCAGATTGGACCGCGTGAAGACGCAGACTCCGCCCTTAAAACGGAATCTCGAATGTAAGTCGTATCCTGAGCAACGAAGATATGTCGAATCAGTTGACGATTCGACCTGGGTCTCAGTTAGGGCAAGGATATCCGGTTTCGTTGTTTGCAAATATTGGTGGACGGTGTTTACATTGGTATTGGTGAAACCGATGCCCCTGATGTTACAAAATGCCGTCACCAGTCGAGCGTGGGCCGAGCCTCGAGAGCGAGCCCGGTTATGCGATGACGAACCTCTCAAAGTTCGGTTATTTGTCATGATATCTCCATGATGTTCCCCCTGACATAGTCCCCCCGGAGATCCGAATGGGAGACTAGTTTACCTCCGGAATTCTTTATATCAGAACGTACCATCATGACTTATCCCCGTGTCAGTCCGGGCCATCAGCCACACATCCGAAACACCGTCGAAGATTTCTCTCGGCGATATCGCGGAATGTACAGCGTGACGGGGTGGTATCTCACCTTGGGATCGACTACCACCTAACCAACCTTTTCTCGAACCGGTCCATCAGCCAAGCTCTGAAAGATGGCCAGGGATTTCTCCCAACCATTTCACGGAGCCTATAGCTCGATGGGGTGGTATTTCACCGGCGCACAGGGCGTTGGCACCCCGGCTACCACTCGGCCTTTAGTCGCCTTTTACGACAAGCTGGCCTAGCTGTAAGTATATTCTAACGCCCTACTCACAGGGCATGTCCATCAATTTTATCGAAAATCTTCCCAATACTCCCAACCCGATAATAAACGCGCTCACATCGACTCCGTCAGATAACCGAAATGCCTTCCTCAACTGTCTCCACATCAAAACGTTCTTCACCTCTGGCAGGTTGGTTAATAACTCTAATGAGATTGTGTACCACAATACAGAGCTTTCACCTCACCAATTTAAATATAGTAATATTCAACCCTTCTCCAATATTTTGCGTTTCAACAAACAAACGGAAAGTAGTTCCCCAACCCACATCTCTGACTGACAATATCCTCACTAACCCATAACCTACCTATTGATCACTATGCTCCCCCCTTCCACACCACACTAACATATTTCAATAATAATTAGGTAACTAGACTAAGTTAAGATAAGTTAAGTTAAGTTAAGTAAATTAGCATAGGTTAAGTAAATAACTATATCCTGGTTTTCTGACCTTTTCCAGGAAGCTCTACCCACTACAATCTTAATCCATAATCAATATATAACTCCTATCATATTGTTTGAAAAATGTACTAGTAAGTATATGTAAACAATTATAGCTAAAGTATCATAAGTTATCTGTATTGCTTATTGTAACAATAATTGATGGTCAATAAATACAGAAATGTAAAAAAAAAAAAATTGAGTCTCGCATAATTTGACAATCGCTGCATAAAAACCATTGACGGGCGTCAAATGTCGCCTCTACAGGGGTGACGGGTTATGGATATATTCATACGAGACTGAAAGTAAATAGCAGTAAACGTGAACTGGATTGTAGGAAGGCAACCGGCACGGACGGAATACCAGCAATAGTACTTAAGAACTGTGCTCCAGAACTATCGCCGGTTCTAGGCAGACTCTTCCGCTTATCTTATGCACGGAGGACCTTTCCTGCCTGCTGGAAAATCGCTCGAGTTCAGCCAATCCCAAAGACGGGAAAAAAGTGTTTCCCACAAAATTACCGTCCGATAGCATTACTGTCTATTTTATCTAAGGTAATGGAAAAAGTCATCAATACAGAGTTGGTTAAGTATTTGGAGTGCAACGGTCTTCTGAATGATCGTCAATACGGATTCCGTGGCAGGCGGTCCACAGGAGACCTTTTGACACTTATAACCGATATATGGACATCTGCGATTGAACGGCATGGTGAGTCAAGGGCGGTCGCATTAGATATCTCCAAGGCTTTTGACCGCGTCTGGCACGGGTCATTGCTGAGCAAACTTCGTTCATATGGACTTTCCCAACAGCTTTGCGATTGGACGAAGAGCTTTCTCGAGAATCGTTCGATCCGGGTTGTTGCGGATGGCGAGTGTTCGGATCTGTATCCTGTTAATTCGGGGGTGCCCTAAGGTTCTATTTTGGCTCCAACCTTGTTCTTGCTTCACATAAATGATTTGTTGGAGACAACGGATAACAAAGTGTTCAGTTTTGCGGATGATAGTACGCTTGTTTCCTCCTTTTTGAGTGATCGGCCGATTGGTGCATCTACGTCACACCAGCTGAGATGTAGACAGATTGACTCTCTGAATCAGGATCTAGATAAAGTCCTGCAGTGGGGAAAGGCCAATCTTGTCGACTTCAATGCAGCGAAGACACAATATACAACATTCACAAAAAAAAAGTGGATCATCGGTTCCACAGCTGATGATGAATGGCCGGGCCCTCGAGGCTGGGGAAAGTTTGAAATTGCTCGGCGTCACGGTCTGTGGGAATGTATCATGGCATAAACACGTATCGGGTATCGCCAGATCAGCCACAGGAAAACTGAGTTACCTTTTTAGAGCCAAGAAATACTTTACTCCGGCCCAACTTCTTCTCCTATATAAATCTCAAATTAGACCCGCGCTCGAATATTGCTCTCATGTTTGGAGCTCGGCTCCTAAACATACCCTCGACCTACTTGAGAGCGTACAAAGACGAGCGATCCGCCTGATCGGGGACTCGGTGGTGACGTCGGGACTACAGTCGCTATCACATCGAAGGCGCGTGGCCGACCTCTGTCTGTTTTACAGATATTATCACGGGTGCTGTTCTTCGGAGATTCTTGGCATTGTTCCACGCAATTCGGTCTATATGCGCTCCACAAGACAATCCGACGGATCGCACCCGTTTGTGGTTCATCTCCCGACGGCGCGAACATCCCTGTATCAGAACTCGTTCCGTTACAGAGCGGGGAAGCTGTGGAACTCCCTTCCCACGCGAGTGTTCCCGGAGCGTTACAACCTGCAACTGTTCAAAAAGAACTGCAACAGTTATTTGATGGCATCTCGGGGCGCCTACTCGACGCTATATGTTCGCCTTTCCCGAGAAGAAGTCTAATAAAAAAAAAAAAATAAATAAATAAAAAAAAAAAACAGAATGGGTCTTTCAAAGTTGGCCAAAACCAACAAAACTGCAAAACAAATAGCCACGGGTTTTTTTTTCTCTCTAAGGAGCATCTCATAAGGAGAAGATAAGGAGAAACAACTTAAGAAGTTCATGCGAGCTAAGAGGGCCCACACAGTTCGAGTTGAACAACTCAATACCTAACCAGCCTAATTAAGGGGGTATCATGGTGTAGAAGGCCAAAAAAATCCGATTTTGTCTATTTTTTTAGAAAAAACTATTTAATATATATTTTTCCAAATTTAAGCATTTGTTGTGTATACATAGAAGTGTTTAAAATATTTTTTTCATTCGATTTTATGAATAAACAAGCAAGTTATAAGCAAAAGACATCAGTGCCAAAAAAAAGTGTTTTGTGGTGTGCAGTATAGAGCCTTGTCGGATGATCCGTAAAAAAAATAAAAACGATTTTGTTTAGCTTATCTGACGAGTATTTAAGGTATTTAAAAAGAACATTTTTTTTATAACAAAAACGTGATTGAAAAAGTCATTTCCTTCGAAATTTTCAACTTATTTTTTTTTTATAACTTTTTATAAAAAAAATGTTGACTTCTAAAAATACATTATCAAGTGGCAAATTAACTAATCTTTCGTTTAAAAAAATATCATATGAGTTCATCTGTAAAATTATGAGTTACCTTGCACACGCGTTTCAAAAGCATGGTTTTACAGTTTCCGAACACTGTACAGTGTTCTCGGACATGCGTAATTTTCGAGCTCATTTTGACCCGCTAAAATACAATTTCATACTTGGGGCTTTGAGAGCATATTCTACAAACGGTATACTATCGATTAAGACAAAAAAATCGGTTCTTTGAAGCTGCTAGACCAGGATACCCCCTTAATCAATGATCCGCCATATAGTCCTGATACCCACCTATATCCTTTCGTTCCCAAGAGTCACATATCCAGACAACTTGAAATTTAGAACATCAACACCGGGGATTTTCTGGGTTTAGCTTAATGTGAACATCTCTGGTGTGCGAACATCTTTGGTGTCTGCTTACAAACAAATCATGAATGGAGTTAAGATGGAAGAATGATGTTGAATTTTGTATTTTGTATGAATAATTTGTGTGGCTTACGTTTCCTGTTCACTTACTTACTCGCTTACAGTCCTGTTCAACTAGTCGATTCCCAAATAAAAGGAAATCATCAAATATTCAACCACGAGTCACTTTCTCATCTCCTGTGGATTTATTGATAGGAATCCGGATTCCTCGAATTGGTGTGAAAGGGGCCATGCCTCTAATCGAGGTCCTGGCATCGACAGGAGGGCATTGTGGTTGACCTGTTGAATATATAGAACGAAATTAAATCTCCCAAAATCATCATAAGCGAGATGACTTTAATATCGTTATAGCTCATCTTTCAGCTTCTCCCTGCAATGTAATACTGAAGACGCGATGCTTGGTTGAATATATACCACTGTAGCGATTCCAACAGATTACACCCGCATGCAACCGTAGTGAAGAACAGAGCACGAAAATAAAAAATTCATATAAGCCGTATACCAGAGCATTAGGGTGGCAATCCAGTGCTTATCCAACAAGTGAATGCATCCATTCATAGCGATTTACAATTACGTCGACATCGAGAATAAACCTTGGGTTGCATATATAAGATGAATAAGACAAGTCTTGGAGAAACTGATTTATGTGCGTCTTCGTCGTGATTGGGTAATCCTGACATTGAATGTTTCGCTTTATGTTGATTCATCCGTTCGCTCTACACTTCGTGCATAGCGTATTCGGTAACATCGGGTGGATTATGATTCCAACAAACTGCGATTTCCCTCTCCCTTTCTTACACATAACTTCTATTTTTTCGAAGGTCTTTATAGAGTCTTTACTCAACTATCGAAACATGCAATGATCGATACGGTTTCTGCCATAACATGTCTGCAGATGATCTGATGGCGTTCCTTACCGAAAGTAGATAGAGAGTAGAGTAAACTAATCCAAACTAAACTAGGTGAGCTGATGGCCCTTTTTACCGAAAAACCGAGTGAGTCGACGCGCTTACTCTGTGGATGCAAGGTTTTCGTACTAGGCATTGTTACATAGTAGCTCCCCCATCACCTTTGTCCCGCTGAGAAACATGCACAATTTTTTTAATTAAAACATGGAACATGCAATTTACATTTATTCATTTTACACACATAAAATTAACACATGAAACACATGTTACACTTTTATATTATACAAACAATTAGAGCATAAAACATGCAATTTACTTTTTTAAATTGGTCACACTAGCGTTGTGAGTAGGGCGTTAGAATCTTCTCACAGCTAGGCCGGCTTGTCGTAAGAGGCCATTAAAGTCCGAGTGGTAGGTGGGATCCCAACGTCCTGTCGCCTGGTGAAATACTATCCTATGAAGCTATCATCATCATCATCATCATCGGCACTACAACCGGGAACCGGTCTTGGCCTTATTTAGCAAGTCCTGAGGCTTGTTAAATTTTCCATAATGATTTCTATTTTCCGCGCAGGTCATTAGTCTTGTGCCAGAGGCTCCCCGACGGGGAATCGAACCCCGGGCTCCCGCGTGACGTGCGGGTATACTAACCACTATACTATCGAGGAGCCTATACAGCTATAGGCTCCGTGAAATGGTTGGGAGAAATCCCTGGGCATATTTCGGAGCTTGGCTATTGGACCGGTTCGAGAGAAGGTTGGTTTAGGTGGTAATCGGTGCCAAGGTGAGATACCATCCCGTCACGCTGTACATTCCGCGATATCGTCGAGAGAAATCTTCGACTATGCTTCGGGTGTATGGATGATGGCCTGGACTGACACGAAGATAAGTCATGATGGTACGTTCTGATATAAAGAATTCCGGAGGTAAACTAGTTTCCCATAAGGATTTCCGGGGGGGACGATATCAGGGGGAACATCATCCTTGACGTAAGATCATATAGAGGAGCCGATTCCGACTCCGATCATCTTCTCATCATTGGCACTACAACCGGGATCCGGTCTTGGCCTTACTTAGCAAGTCATCATCATCATCATCATCATCGGCACTACAACCGGGAACCGGTCTTTGCCTTATTTAGCAAGTCCTGAGGCTTGTTAAATTTTCCATAATGATTTATTTTTTCTGGGCAAGGTCATTAGTCTTGCGCCTATTTATTAAGTCACTCCACCGGTATCCGCCCCTTATCCGAGACTTGCTAAATTTTCCATAATAATTTGTTTTTCCGGGCAAGGTTATCAGCCTTGCGCCAGAGGGGGAAGATCAATATTGCATATATTCTGATAAATAACCGAGCTTCAAGAAATTCGTCATTGCGTAATCGCTTGCGTTTCCGAAGCTCTGTCGACATTCGACTGATAACGGCATTTTGTAACATCAGGGGCATCTGTTTCACCAATACGAATGTCAACGCCGTCCACCAATATTTGCAAAGAGCGAAACCTGTCCTAACCGAGATACGATACGACTTACATTTGAATTTTCGTATTAAGAGTGGAGTCTGCATCTTCACGCGGTCCGATCTGGCTTGCCAAAGGATGGAGGCGTTAGAACCCAATAACTTGGACATCATGTGGGTGTAGGTCGTGCTGAGGTATTCTGTTAAATTTCTTTGTTGTCTTTACCGCCGCCCGAATGACGATTGATCAGCGATTTTTTTCGAACATCTTTCACGTACCGTCGATTGGATACAGATCAACCACCCGGCTTCTATATTGTCCTATATTTCCGATCCTACCTCAAGATTGCTAGGAGGGTTGAATCGTGGGTATGGTCGCGTGCCAACTTTTTGAGATCCTCCACTTCATCAGCTGCTAATTGTTCGAATTTTGAATTTTTTACTTTAAATTCTTTTTACTGTATTCTTGAAATATTAATAAACATCCTATAAAAAAATTAATAGTAAAAATATTGATTGCTTTTTTTTACAGCACTTCAAAAAATTGCGTTAAATTCGTGCGCCTAGACCAGAATACCCCCTTAATTAGAATATAATCCAATTTGTTTAATGTATACTCAAGTGTACAACTCGCAATCCTATTGATAATTCGCTTGGTTACTTTCGCACCATGGTGATTCACGACACGCGCACTCTCGACAGAATGTAATTCAGGTGGTGGAACGACGTCCGACTACGATGACGATTGAGATGTGACTGGTGAATTAGGAATGAACAATCTGGATTCTATTTTCGCACAGCTATTACCCAATCATCATTGCGCTCTTTTCATGACTCTTCTCATTTGCATGTCTCAGTGAGGTGAATAATACGAGCGCATCATTCGATAGTCGCTGGATATGCGAAGGATGAAAAGAACAAAAGAAAGAGCGCAATAACTTCGGGGTTGGCTTAGCTTGGGCGCTTGTATCAAATGAGAATGACCTGCTGCCCCTGTGCCTGAGAATGACCTACTACCCCAGTGTTATGGCTGTGGTGATCTCCGAGTGCATTGAACTGGTGACAGACAGAATTATGGAGGAGAGGAAATGTGGCCGGTGCTATTCACCTGCGAAAAGAGATCATTGATCCCAAGCGAATGGATGATCTGCGGAAAAGCCGAAGTGACGCCAAATTGGCTAGGGTAATTTATCGTGAGAACTAATTAAATATTTTGATAAATTCCCCAGCGGTTGCATGTTTATGCAACAGTGTCGTCTGCTTCGACATGTTGTTCCTAACCGACATGATGTGATTTCCGAGGAAAATCTCACGGGCTAGCAAAAATGGAGTTGGCGTATGGCAAAAAGGTGGTTGAATTCAATTATGCATTATCTGCATAGAAGAATGAATTCAGCTATGCGTCCATTTGGAAAACATGATATTTCAGGTGAATAGCATGAATGGTGGAGTAGGGGTTGATGTGACGCGCTGTTAGCGGTCGAAATTAGGTTGGGATTGTGAGCTGGTTCTCCATGTGATATAGAGAACCCCCACAAGAGCATACAGAGACGAGCCATCCGCTGGATCGGGGACACGGCCCTGACGTCTGGATTGCAGCCACTGTCACATCGAAGGCGCGTAGCGGACCTTTCTCTGTTTTATAGGTATTATCAAGAGGACTGTTCCTCGGCGATTTGTGGTGATATTTAGGGGAATTCGGTTTAATTGCGCTCCACAAGACAATCTAACGGATTCCAGTTTGCCGTTCATCCTGCGACGGGACGTTTGCACTCAGGCAGACGGTACATTCGTTGATTTACCGGTGCTTGATCCTGTATCACCGGTATCTCACGCATTATGGCACAGGTATTTGTCAGGAGGTCAACTTTGAGGTGGAAAATGTCGTTAAACTCCTCACATATTTCCACTATGGATTGACACTTCTGAGGACTAAGGTTTTCTCTAAGTGGAGTTCCTCGTGTAATTGTTTCAACCTTGGATCTTGTGGCGATTCCTCCTCCGGTAATATATTTCGGATATACTGGAGGTGTTCCCCCTCCGAAGGTTTTTTATCCGAATTATATCCCGATGAAAGGTTGTCCTCATTTCCCAGCGGAAAGATGGAAAATTCCTAAATTGGATGTAATTCCACCATAATCCGGTCTATGGTGTGGAGGTAGCTTGCGATATTGAGTACCTGTACTTGGGCACTCTTCGCTTTCCCTACAATACAATGGTATATGAAAATCCCTGTTTGTACTGCTTTAGGTACTAGCACTACCTTTTCTCGGATTTCCATGGGGAGTCTAATCATTTTTCGTGAACGTGCCCGTATTATCGCCGGTTTTCTACCTCCGAAGCGTTTGAGTATTCCACCACTGCTTCTTCTTCGTTTGCTTTTTCGGTTTGTCAGATATCAATATGGGGTTGGGGTACTTGGAACCTGACAAGTTTTCGCCGCCTTTCCCCTGTTTGGGTAGGGTATCCGGTATACATCCTACCGCGGTCTGGACCTCTTTGGATCCCCTTGGTACGGGTTCTCGACTGGTTGCCTTATGCCTTGACATCCGCTTCCTGTCTTTTGTAAATTCAATGGAAAAGCTTACCGGATTTAATTTTATTTGGGAGAATTCCAAACAATTTCCGGGTCCATTAACTTTACAGTTCCTAGACAAGAAGTCGTTCCCTAACAACCCATGTGCTGATAATCCCGGTAAGGAGTCTATCACCTGAAAGCTACAGGAGATTTGTTGGGGAAATTTGAATATCCCCTTACAATAGCCCCTAGACTTTCCCTTGCCAAAAGGCGTTTGGAGGGTAGTTGCTTTTCTGGTGTCCAATGTGGTTCCATATTGGAGTGCCTTCAGCTTAATAAGGCTGATCTCCGCACCTGTGTCCACTATTAGACGTGTAGTGCTTCTACAACCGATGTCTAATGGGAGCTTGTGGCGATTCCGCCAATCCCCACGGCCCACTTACCGGAAAAACCCCCATATCTGCAACCCATATTTACATCCCAATCACCAGCACCTGAAAACATTTCCTTCTCCAAGGACATTAAAGCATACAAGCATTACATGATATTCCTAAAAAGAATTGCATCTACAAGGGCATTTTCCCATGCATTAACGCATCGGCAAAATTTTCCCAACAAGAATTCTTTATGGAATAAACAGCATATCCCTGAAAGAAAACAATTCGGTTCACATATCTTGTAATCTTCACCAGGGACCATAAACATTGCACTGTCTATTTTTCAGCTTCGCCATGGTATGATTAATCTCTTAACGTACACATTGGCCGGCGACCTTTTCCTCCCAGCAATAAAATACCCAAGCAGCTACATTCAATTAGCGCAATCGACGCTGAAGCCAATTTCCCTAACTCGCTCCAAGTGCAAAGAAACGAACGCTGTTCCTCCATAGGCTTCCTGTCGATACCATAAACAATCGATATCGTTTGTGGTATCCTAAATGCATTTTTCATTTGATGAGTGGCTGCTATTTACCCAGCTGGCCTTCATTGCCGAACGATGCATTAGGTCGCTTCTTCCTTTGTCCATGCCGTCTGCCTGCTTCGTTGTCCCATTGCCTTCGCGCACGTGTAAACAACACAGATCTGAACGATTACACACACACACCACCATGATCTCCATTACGAGATCTGGTTTGCTATTCCACCAAGAGAGACTTTACATTTCTCTGGTGGTAAGTAAATACATATCCTTAGTGGAGAGGATATCTACCACCACACCACAAACTAACCCCAAACGAAGGTTTTATCGCCGAGTCAAATTACATCCGCAGACCAGCATGGTCGTTGTCGCTCCCGCTCTCCTTCGCGCGGCGGAGCAGCGTATATATACAGAAGTCAGGTCGTGAAAAAAGTGTTTCACCGTGTTTTAAAACGTATAAAAATCAATTGAATATTAAAGAATAAGTCTAAAATAACCGTGTGTTTAATTTCCCGGCAGCGTTCCCTGGGTGTTGTTATTAAGGTGTTTTGCTTGCTTCCCGTAGACGGTGTGTTTCGAAGACGTTTTCCCTTACTCCAGGTTGTGGACAAACGTGGTGGCGTTTCGTTCATTTATTTGGTGATTAACTTTTGGCGGAACTTTCATTAAGTGAATGATGGGGAAGAAGTGAACGGAGTGCCCATGCCCGGCACAATACTTCTTCTCCCCACAAGCTCGACAATTGGGACTTTCGTTGGTTGGAGTTGAGGACAGGTTTAATTAATTGGTGGCTTTAGTTCGGTCGGGTTGGGGGATTCCGACCCGACCTCTGGGAGTTTTCCGACTTCTCCCATTTTGCTTTTTGTCGACACACTGTCGCCATGTGGTTGTGTCGCCTGCAAAATGTGCACTATTGACCGTTCTTCTGTCGCCGATGTCTCTGCTTTGGAGTCTCTGACGCGTCCGTAGCGGTTGAGTTCGACTGGCTAAGGTTCGACTCGGCGTTGTTTCAATTTTCCTGCTTCCGAATGTTCAGTACTGCTCGAATTAGTACTGTGTTTGCTCGTGTCTGTTGACCGCCTATGTCGCGTGGCTGCTTATTATCCTTCGAATTTTCTCTTGTTTGGACTGTCTGCCATTCCGTATTGACCGTGCAGGTCGGTGGGGTGTGGTCGCGGAGTACAGGCTTAACCACTTTGGGCGCATCTGTTGGCTTTTGGGATTTTACCCACATTGCTTTGCAATGACACTCGTCCCACGTGTGACCCTTTCGTCTGTACCAAAACTCGTTCCGTTACAAAACGGAAAAGCTGAACTACTTCCCCGCACGAATGTTCCCGGAACGTTGGAACCTGAAACTGTCCAATGGTATCTTGGGGCACTGACTCATTGCTATAGGTTCGCCTCTCCTGTGAGAAGTATATAAAAAAAAAATAGGCCTATACGATTTAAGATAAGAGAATTGAAATGTCAAGCATGACGGGCACAAAAGTGAAAGAGCCGACATCAAGCAGTCGAACAAGACGGTCATTATTTTTAAAAGGCGCAAGACAACCGAAGACGAAACCTTTTTTTATTAAATTAATCAATCGTAATGGTCTGGTGTGAAATATTGCAAATCACACGATTTTCAGTTTCGGATTTTCTCAACTTTTCCAAAATGCCAGATATTTTGTATATGATTTTTTTTTATAAAGAAAATACAAGGTCAACTATTAATGATTGCAAATAAATAAAGAATAAAAATACTAAAAGTAATTACAGATCTCGACTGTCGTTTCATAACGACTGCAGCATGTTACACCTCGCTTTACACCCCCTCTCAAACATTATAATATTTTATTAATTTGATTCCATCATACTTGCATCCGATACTCATATGATCAATCCTCAAAATATTCTGCATACAATGCAATACTCGCCTTTCCCACAAGCAATACAATCATCATCATCATCGGCACTACAACCGGGATCCGGTCTTGGCCTTATTTAGCAAGTCTCGAGGCTTGTTAAATTTTCCATAATAATGTATTTTTACGGGCAAGGTTATTAGCCTTGCGCCGAACAAGCAATACAATGCATACAATTAAAATTCGCATTCAGTCAGAAGCAAAGCCTTCTCCACGAGCAATTAATTCATATCGCATACGTTGCGATAATTACCCATTCATGCCCACCTTCCAAGGCCAAAACAATTATCATGTATCAAACACTTGACCCACTCCCCAAGGCCACTGCATTCTGCTTCGTATTTCAAAAAATCAAGCGAGCACCTGTCCGCGGACCTACACGGTTTCATTTTACAAATACATATTTTTACAAGTGTGATACATGATCACAAGCGGTGTTGTCAAAGACCACCGACTACGAAATAATCCAGCGTCGGTAAAGTGCTGAGTTCGGCGAAGTAGCGAACACAGCAATGAGGCGCAATTAATCGTATGATACGATTAACACACACGGACAATGTCCTATAATTGGTTCTCCGCATGGAATTGCTCAATTCTTTATCGCTGCATTTTTAGCAGAGCAATTAAATGATTATTGAATATGGCGAATGGCTTATGACAGGCGAATAACCTCCGAATAGGTTACACGTTCTAGGTGAGGAAAATGCATCATCTGCATTAACTCACCAATAATTTGGTATAAAAAGAGGTGTGCAAATGACTTTCTTCGCAGTGCAGTGTAGTGTAATAAACAAGAAGACTGCGGCCCTTGCATTTGCACAGCGGGTCTTCTTGTTTTTAAAGAAAAAGTCAAAGTGTTTAAAACATAAGGGATGGACATTCCCAGTTCGTTTTAATAATAAAGTTTAAAGTTAAAAATGATAAAGTCTTGTATTAATCAAAAGAAAAAACCAAACCAACAGAAGTCAGCCATCCAAGGAAATCGCAGCAGAGGAGGAGAAGGACTTACTTGAGTAATAAGCCAAACCAAAAGGAAGCCCGCCAGGCGAAGTAAGTAACTCCAAATAAATAGAAATAAATGTTAGAGCAATATACAACATAACAAACAACCACTCTCCGATAACTAATTAATAAATGTTAGCATCTGGGGTTACGCTCAGGTGTTACATTTTGGCGCCCATCGTGGGGCCTATTAAAATATAAATAATTTAACTAATAAAAGATAATATAACTAATTCAACCAAACAATATATAGTGATAACATAAAGTATTAAATGATAATATCAGAGGTCACACTCTGGTGTTACAAGCATCATAAAATTCATAACACTAAAGTTGCAATTAAGATCGTGATAGTGACTTTATATTGGTATACCGTGACGGGTCTGTCTGATGACGTTTCCTCGTCACTGTAATGTCTATTTTTTGTCTTCATAACTTTTTATTCCCACAACCATTATGTTTTTTTTTAAATATACATCATCAAACGAGGTTTTGCATTTTTAATTGAACCCTTCAGTGTAGACTACCTTTCTACAGTAAAGTAAGAATTGATTCTCTTTCTTGAATATGCAAACTTTCCTCCGGTAGGTAATAAGTGAAAAATTGAGTCGTTATATAACTATCAACAGCTACCATGGCCTAGAAACGAAGTTAACATTTTTAAATAGAGGAAAAACGTTCATTAGGTGAAATTAATCGCGCCAGGAAAACTTAACCCAATTATTTTGTTCTCTCCTTCTATTTTGATTTTCCTCTGTCCATCCTATCCTCCAATCAACTTTCCACGTCGTAAACAAAAATTTTCCCTCGGTCTTCGTATAACGTGCCTAATTCAATCATTTCCAAATCAGCTAAATCTACGATAATTTGTTCTACTCCATCCCGGTGGGATGGCCATTATACCCTGCATCGGCATCGACAACGGCAACTAAATAGACGTCGACATCGGCATCTACATCATGGTCGACAATCGGTAATGTAGCACCGGCAACGGCAACGACATGGCCACGGCAGCAATCGCTACATCGGCTTCGGGTTCAGCATCACCATCACCATTGGTATCGGGGTAAGGATCAGGCATAGCAGGAGTAACGACAACCATAACATTGGGCCCTTCTGAAGCACTCCCGCGGCTGAGGAGTGTCGCCGCTCTTGCCGCCATCACCATTGACATTTCCATTACCAACAGGAACTTTGCTTTTTTTTCGCCTTACTCCACACAACATTGTTTCTGGTTCGCAAGGATCCATGTGGAGGCAATGATGTTGCCCGCTCGCATACTTTGACATCCCATCACCGTCATCTTCATCATCATCATCATATCACACTTAAATCGTACTTCACCCACAACCGATACAATATCGCACTCCGACGATGTCGACGATGCTCGAGAGGATGTCCTTCCTACATTTTTCTGCCTCTTTTCTTCCTTTTTTTTGCTTCGTTATTTTATTACTCTTTCCGCTGCTCCTGCCGCTGCTGTTGTGTTGTTGCTGTTGCTATCCTTATTCTCTTATTTGTTTGTTTACTGTTTTTTTTTTGCTTTCGTTTTATTCGTTATTTACTCTCCATATCTACCTATAGGGTTCATCTTTGTCGTTGTCGTTGTCGATGGCGGTGCCGCCGTGCCGTTGGCGTTCTAGTCTCAAGAGTCCTCGTCGGTTGGTCGTGTCTGAATTGGTAGAGTCCTTGTGAAACTTTCACTCATCTTTAACCATCTACATCGTGTCCCTGCACACTTGTGCTTCTAGGTTCTGGTTCTTCTCGATTTGTTGTGCCTAGCTGAAGTGTGATGTGGTGATTTTTTTATGTTTCTCCCATTTCCTTCGTTTTTTCTTTTCTTTCATTTATTTTTGTTTTTTTTATATTGCTTTTTGTTCTTCAGTTTTTTCCTTTTGTTTTGTTCCGTTTCCTGCCAACCCAACCAACCCTAAAAGGCGCCCGCACCTTGCCGAGACTTGAAGAAGGTTCCACCGTTTTACTTTCGGGGGATTTAACATTTTCCTGTCGGTAGTATTCCAGTGTGATGAGAGTTTTTGTCATTTTCAGTGCTTTTTTTAAGCATATCCTTTTCTTTTTATTACCCCAAGGACGAAAGATTTTCAAATAAAAGGAATAAGGGTGCACATCGGAATTTCCTTTGGTGGTTTTTTTTTTTGTTTCTTCTGATATTTTTGTGTTCGTACTTTTTGAAGAGCGGAATGGGGTAACAACAAAAGGACGATACCGACTAGAAAACTTGGTCCCTTTCTGGAATAAATTTGTGAATAATGCTCATAAAGTGGGGGAGGGACAAAAAGGAAAGGATTTGTATACAGTTTTGTATTTTTTCCCTTTCATCATTCGTTAAGGAAATATGAAGAAAGGGTCGGAATGCAATGCCGCAGAGTAAGTTTACGATCGGATGTGCTTATGTAGAGAGGCGATAAATCCCTAGCGCAAGTTTAAATCTGTTACAGAGGCTCACGTCGGCACTTACGCACACATGTACACAAGAACCCGGAGGTACCCACCAGACACTAGTCAGCAGCCTACAGCTTCCAATCAACAGTCAACGGTCGAAGGTAGTCCTTTCTCTTATTCATTTCTTCTAAAGGACAAATGTCCTATTGGGGACACCTTTGCCTGTAACCTAATACAGACAGGACATTCACTACTCCTGCCTTTCTACTATATATCATTTATTTTTCATTGCTACCGTATGCTGAATTCCATAGGGAAATGAACTCATGATAATGTAAAGGTGATAGGGGAATGGGCATGGATTACTGGTTTTGGGAATAAGGAATTCATGACACAAAAAGACGAGGAAACATTCGAAAACATATTGGCATTCGTTGCAGGATATTTGTTCGCGAGTACTCAATTTAGGTATCGGCAGAGCAATATCTGGGAATACATCCTGTGTGAGCAGGGTAAAGGAAGGACAATGCCGACGACGGCAAGGACGCTTGGCCAATTTCATTCACCACACAACTCTGGATGTCCTTAAAGGAACAAATGAAACCATTTTACACACAAAGGGCACATAAAATCGAACAAACAAAAGGGATTGTCGTTGCCATTTCCTTAACCAATATCATGTATGGAATTTTATGCGTGTGTGACACCACGTTCAGCTATTATGAATTGGGTCGTCAAACGTCTATTGGTGGTTCGTCCTTCGTCGCCATGGACCCTCTTGATTGTAGCCGGTGTGCCCATGGATAGATGGGAGTTTTTTTGTAGAAATGTTTGCTATCCCCCTACGACGTAAACAGATAAAGAGAAAGTGAAGAACACACATCAAACATGGCATGTATATATGTGAGTGTACCTGGTGTAATTTTCTTCACATTTTTTCATTTTATTTCACCCTCTTAAACTGGATTTCTTTTTGGACATGTGTCAGTATATATGGGGTTTTATTTTTCTTTATCCTTTTCCTACATGTGTCGAGTCATCCTTAATCTGCTCTTTTGTAAAAGGATGAACGATAAGAAGATAGTCATTGATTTCTCTGAAATAATCAGTCATGTGTACAATGGATTGAATGTTGGTAATCTTACTTGATCAATAGGCAAGGGTTACGATCGACCCAGAAACGGGGGAGAATCGTGTTGAATAGCCACCCCGAAGGTCCGAGGGTCTATTATTGTTTTATTACCACCCAAAAAAAAAAATGAAGAAAGAAATGAATTTATCCAGGAGCAACGGGTGAGAAAAGGTCGTCTTTCAAATGAATATGGAGAGTGTAACTTCAATTTGTGACCGTTGCCATCGATATCATGCCACCAATCTCACTTTGCCACAGCTTACCCGAATTAGAGAGTGGTAACTAACAATCAAATAAGTGTGGAGTAATTCAAATAAGACGATGCCAATTATTTCTATTTTGGTTCACAACACCAATTCCAAAGCGACACAAATGATGAGACACTTTCGGTCTGTTGACGCAATTTACTAAATTGGGGATTTACTTGCTTTGCAATTCCATAACAAGAGGGTAATTGGGTTCAATATTTGTTAACCGTCTCACCGTCGGTTCACCCTCTTTTTCGATACCTTTCTCGAATCAGCAGTTACATTTACATGGCGTTTGAATTATAGATTGTTTGCTTAGGTACGGATTGGGGTCGAATTTTTATTTGAAATTAATGACAAGCCCACGGAGGGAACGGAGTACCACAAGCGTAGATACTTGATTCCGCCTTATGCGGAATTAGAAAGTGGATTGTTTACAGTATTTTTATGACGTAACATACATTCCGGAAGCTACGTTTGGCTTCCGCTGGCATACAGTTGCAAGCGTTCAAGAACGAATTATTTATCGAGATAATTTATATTACAATAGTAACTTGTTTACGGAGGGCGAATATGAAAAGAGAATGGGGGAGGATAAAAACAGATAGTGGTACCGATGCACATTGGCCTTGAAAGTGCAGATATTGCAATGATGGAGAATCACATCATCAGGCAGCCCATTCGGCTCGACTAGCGAACTATTATCTGCGGGTGTCAGTAGGTCTGAAGTTAACTTTGAAGTTAACTAATGCGTGCTCTTTCAATAACGAGTATGGCGGTAACGGGTAGATATCACTCCTATGAATAGGGAGTTAAAATATACCCACAGCTAGGGCGGCTTGTCGTAAAAGGCGACTAAAGGCTGAGTAATAGGTGGGGTTTAAACGCCCTGTTGCCGGGTGAAATACCACTCCATCAAGCTATAGGCTCCGTGAAATGGTCGGTAGAAATCCCTCGCCATCTTTAGGAGCTTGGCTTATGAAGCTGGACGCAAAAATGTTGGCTTATCTGGTAAATTGGCCCCAAGGTGAGATACCACGCCGTGACGCTCTACGTCCCGGCATATTGGTTGGAGATTTTTTCGGCTATGATTCCGACGTTTGGCTAATGGCCCGGACTGAAATGGAGATAAGTTATGATAGTACCTTTTGAGATAAAGAATTCCGCATTCAGCTGGTATCCGTGTGGGGGTTCTCTATACCACATGAAGAACCAACCCACAATTCCATACCTTATTTCGACCGCTTTCAGGGCGTCATTTCTACCCATTCCCCTTATAAGCTATTCCACATGTAAAACATGTTAAAGGGACGCATATCTAAACTCATTATCCTATGCAGATAATGCACAATTGAGTTTAGCTACCTTTTTGCCATACGGCAACCCCATTTCGCTAACCCATGAGATTTTCACAGGAAATCGCATCATGTCGGTTAGCAACGGCATTGTCTGATCAAACGACGCGGTTGATTAATCTTGCGACCGCTGGGGAAATTATCAAAGCATTTAAGTGAGTTCTCATGATCAGATTTCCCTAGCCAAGCCAGCGTCCTTTCCACTTTCTCCAGACACTTCATTCGCTGGGGATTAATCCTCTCTTTTCGCAGGTGAATCATCATCATCATCGGCACTACAACCGGGAATCAGTCTTGTCCTTATTTAGCAAGTCCTGGGGCTTGTTAAATTTTCCATAATGATTTGTTTTTTCCGGGCAAGGTAATTAGTCTTGCGCCAGAGGCTCCCCGACGGGGAATCGAACCCCGGTCGCAGGTGAATAGCAGCAGCTTAATTTTCCCCTCCTTAACAGTTCTGTCTTTGCACAGACCAATGTACTCTGAGATCACCATATTCACCGAATTGGGTCAATGGATTATCCTCAAAGTTCATTGATTCATACACACACAACCAAATCCACCCCGAGATCATCATACATCGTGTTTCTGTTCTCTCATTCTCCCATGTTCGTCGATTATCAATTAACCGATGATCCACCACACATCGATGAACATGGCAATGAGAGAGCAGAAGTATGTTCTCTTTTGGTTGTCAAGTGCGAAAATTAAAAATCCAATTTCATCCCTATTTGGGGTCAGTCTTTCTCAAACATCATCGCGGATGGTCACACCGTTTCACTAATCGTCTTTCCACCAGCGCCGTGTCCGCACGCGAGTGCGTGCGTGAGCTTTAAATTGTACCCTTTCAAATTAATTCGGCTAAACTACATTAAATTAAAAAGATTTAATCCATACATAAACGTTACACAAAATGTATTACAAGTTATATATTTTTGTCTCCTCACCAAACAGTGTTAGAATAAATTAAAACAAATACAAAAACAAAAGTCTAATCACCGTGATCAAGTGTTTTATTATCTTTGCCTGGGAACAGTTGCATCAAGCAGCAGGACAACTGAGTGCATCGCCAAGAGCAGTGTTCGCGTAATATGATAGGATAGGATAGGAGTGAACCTCGTGCCCGTGTTCGGCACATCACTTCGGACCCCACAACCGCATTTCGTAAGATCAGGGACATCGGTTTTACCAATAGCGCCGTCCACCAATATTTGCAAACAGCGAAACCTGACATCCTAGTCTCAACTGACATCCAGGTTGACTCATCAAGTGACTCGACATATCTTCGTTGCCCAAGATACGACTTACATTCGAGTTTTTGTTTTAAGAGTGGAGTCTGGGTCTTCACGCGATCCGATCTGGCTTGCCAAAGGATGGAGGCGTTAGAGTCCAATAACTTGGACATCATGTGGATGAAGGTCGTGCTGAGGAATTCTGTTAAATTTCTTCGTTGTCTTTACCGCTCCCCCCATGACGATCGATCAGCGATATTTTTCGAACATCTTTCACGTACCTTCGACTGCATACAGGTCAACCACCCGGTTTCTGAAATTGTCGTCCTTGGCGATTTTACTGCCCATACAAGGACAGTCAGCTACGTTTGAGAAAAAAATCGAAGTAATTTAAAAAAAACGTGACGGAATAGATATTAACTACTCGATCCTTGTTTTTTTTTTTAATGTTTCGTCTCCTAGGAAAGGCGAATCTATAGGGCTGAGTCAGCGCCCTGAGATGCTATTTTTTTCTCGACCGGGTCTATCAGCCAAGCTCCGAAAAATGCTTAAGAATTTCTCACAACAATTTCACGAAGCCTGTAGCTTAGTGGGGTGGCATTCCACCGTGCGGCTGGACCCCACCTACCACTCAGTAATTATGCCGAACTCTAGCAAGAGTCGTCAGTTGAACTTAGGTTTGCACAATCAAACGCGTGATACAACTTCCTTACCAACTCATCCATTGGGGCGGCTGTTTCAGACACCTCAATACACTAGTCACAATCTTCGCCTCGGCTGAGTCAACCCTTAAAATTATTGCTGTGAATGTAAATTCACTACTCAAAATGAAAAGAACGGGTAATCAGAGCAATCTGCCGGGGTCGAACGCTCAGATGGGCTTTTGGCTAGCGTAAACCAAAGACGCAAGTTGGGCTACAAAATATATGAATTTTAGTCGTTGTATTTAAAAAGATGTTTTTTTTTTAATTTTTTTTTATTGGACTTCTCGCGGAAGAGGCGAACCTATAGCGCCGAGTGGGCGCCCCGAGATGCCATCAAATAACTGTTGCAGTTCTTTTTGAACAGTTGCAGGTTGTAACGCTCCGGGAACACTTGCGTGGGGAAGGAGTTCCACAGCTTCCTCGCTCTGTAACGGAACGAGTTCTGATGCAGGGATGTTCGCGCCGTCGGGAGAAGAACCACAAACGGGTGCGATCCATCGGATTGTCTTGTGGAGCGCATATAAGCCGAATTGCGTGGAACAATACCAAGAATCTCCGAAGAACAGTACGCGTGTTTTGTTTATCAGAAACCTGTGTTTTATTTATCTGAAAAAACGGCAATTACCACATGAAATGTCCGTTTGTCCAATGTTCACTTTCACTACATGAAATGTCCGATTTTCGAGTGAACATCTGCGCCAGAATGTTAAATTTTCCTTTTTTATAAAGTAAAGTGGTACGTGTGCTTGACGTGTAAGAATTTTAGGGTTCGTTACACGTCATCATCATCATCATCATCATCATCATCATCATCATCACCATCGGCACTACAACCGGGAACCGGCCTTAGCCTTATTTAGCAAGTCGTAAGGCTCGTTAAATTTTCCATGATAATTTATTTTTTCGGGCAAGGTCATTAGTCTTGCGCCAGATTTATTGTTACGATTACAGTTTGTTTTTTCTAGGAATTGTTTACCATGCTGTCGGCAGTTCAAATTCTAACCCTCTTCCTTTATGAATTTAAAATGGGACATAATGCGTCATTGACAATGAAAAACATTAATGACGCCTTTGAGGATGTAGCGGTAAACGAATGCATTATATGACGTTGCTTTGGAAAGTTCCGTTCGGGAGATTTCCCCCTCGAAAATGAACCACATGGGAAGCCGGAAACGTTAGTTGACGACGACGTTTTAAGAGCAACGGACCCAACGAAATCGGTGCGGGGGATTGCACAAAGCATGGGAGTATCCTCAATGACAATAAGTCGACGCCTTTCTCTCATAGGAAAGGTAAAGAAACTCGATAAGTGGGTACCCCATGAACTGAACGAGTTCCTAAAACTACGGCGCCTGGAAATCTGCGCATCGCTTAGATTAAGAAACCAAACTGAACCGTTTATGTACCGGATAGTCACCTGTGATGAAAAGTGGATTCTGTATGATAACCGTAAAAGACCTGGGCAGTGGTTGGATGCAGGTGGAAAAACCCAAACACACTCCAAGCCCGATCTTCACCCAAAAAAAGGTTATGGTGACAATTTGGTGGACATCGGAAGGACCAATCCACTTTTCATTTTCCAGGAGAAACGATAACGCTATCAAATATTGTGAGAAAATCGACATATTGCATGCTAGATTGGCTGAAGAGCAACCTGCGTTGGTCAATAGGCACGGCCCGATCCTTTTGCATGACAATGCTAGACCCCACACTTCACACTCGACCGATTCCGGTGGGCGGGACACCTAGCTCGAATGAGCGAAGAGGAGCCTGCCCGGAAAGTCCTTTGTGGCAGGAGGTATGAAAGAAGACAGCGCGGCAAACCTTGTCTGCGATGAAGGGATGGCGTAGACCAGGACGCCCAGAGCCTGGGAGTGCCAAACTGGATGACATCGGCTCGAAATTGGGACCGATGGAGAGATTTGTTAAATAAGGCTAAGACCGGATCCCGGTTGTAGTGTCGATGATGATGATGATACTGTGGGGAAGAAGTATTGTGCAAGGCATGGGCACTCCGTTCACTTCCATCCCCAGCATCACTATAAGTTCCGCTGATACAAAACCGAGAGAAGAAAAACTGTTCGCCAAGACTATGCGAAGAAATTAAACACAGGTTATTGCAGCACGGAAAATTAAACAAGCGAAACTCCACAACAGGAAAAGGAAATAAAACACGGAAGGTTTCACTGAATTTAATTAAGATTATTGTTCATGTTCAGCGATATTTTGAACTTACTAATAATTGTCAATTGACTGAACACGTAATAATGCGACTTTACTGCACTGTACAAAATGTATTGGGAAATGTCTCGTTTATAAAAGGCTCCCAACACTACGACAACGACTCCGTGGTATATTCGGGTAGGTACGCGTCTCCGTGCCAGCCGGAGAGCGGGAGATCGTGCGACCAGCTCGGTCTGCGGATGAAATTAGACTCAACGATATTCGTTCGTTGGCAAAGGAAATTCGGCCAGTGAAACTGGCTCTCTTAATTAGGGGGTGCATTTTCCGATTTTAAGATAGACGTAAAGTCTCTCTTTGGGGTAACCAAACAGATCGGAAGATCGTCACGGTACACATGTATGTGTGTACATTGGTTCTTTTATGGATCAAAGCCATGGGAACGAATCTAAACAAAGAAAGTGAAAATGTGCATCATGGGATGCGAGTTCGGTAAAGCAAACAAAACCGAAACTCCTCAAATGCTAATTGGATCTTTGTTTGAGATAATAAATAGACGCGACGCATCGAAGAAATGGTGTTAACGTGGTTAAGCTAGATTACCGTGAATTGGTGTTTATTGCATCGCTGCCAAGGGTAAGTATACCATACCTATTTGCATTTGCTTATGCCGTAGGATTTAATTGGTGCCAAGAGACGCGATATGCGTATATTTGTTTTGGTCCCTTGGGTGTAGGTCGTCAGCCAATGTGTATGTATGGTGATTTATGATACACTTGGTGAGGACGGGAAATAGGCGACGCAATGTGTATGGTCCCCGTTATGATGGTTGCATTGTATGTAAACCAAATCATCTTGTTTTCAGGAATTCGTCTAAGGGGATTTGATTGGCACTGAAGGTGCCGAATTGGCTTGAGATTCCTGATAAGGTAAGAAAAGAAATCTTTCAGGAAATTATATGCGAAGAGATGCATGAAAGGTAAGTTTTCTTTCCAGGGACTTTTAGGTAAATACATTTGGTGAATTTTGTTGCGTGAAGCATTTCAGGTGCTAATGCGATTGCATTAGCAGAAAGTTGATACAGACTGGGTTGAAGGGATGGGGGTTCTTTAGGTAACTAGTTAGTGGGGTTTGGCGGAACCGCCACAATACTTGACAAGTAACGGTGCAAAACCTGTTGCAGTTGGGATTTGAAATGTTTCCGCATCCACCGTACTCTCCTGACATTTCCCCAATGTCAAAGATGTACCATATTTTCTGCAATCTGGATTCATTGTGCCGGCAGAAGGTCTTTCGGAACCAGGTAGAGGTCATAAAACCCTTTGAAGAACGAAAAAGGAATATTTGACCTTGTATCACGTTGAAAGAATGTCATAGATGCCAACGGATCCCGCTTTGATTGAATAAATAAATAATATTGGCTTTTAAATGTTTACTATAAAATCGGACATTTCATGCGGTACAACCCAATATTTCTCAACATAGTCTCCTTTTAGCTCGATACATTTACGAGTCTATCGTTTTTTCTTTTTTTTTATTCCTTCCAAATAATAGATTTCCTCAAGGCCCTCAAAATATGCGTTAGTTTCTGTGATGACCTCTTCATTCTACCCAAATATCTTATGGCCCAACTATCTCTTCTGTTTTGGAAACAGGAAATAGTGCAGCGAGCTAAATTTGGAGGATATGCCGGATGGGAATGCAGTTCGTAGGCCAATTTATGGATTTTACTTGATTATGGCTCCTCGATAGTATAGTGGTTAGTATACCCGCCTGTCACGCGGGAGACCAGGGTTCGATTCCCCGTCAGGGATCCTCTGGCGCAAGACTAATGACCTTGCCCGGAAAAAACAAATCATTATGGAAAATTTAACAAGCCTCAGGACTTGCTAAATAATGCCAAGACCGGTTCCCGGTTGTAGTGCCGATGATGATGATGATGATGCTTAATCAGCAGACGAAATTCACTTTTTTCCGTTTTCGTTAAAATTCACGAGGTGGTCTGCTGTCATTGGCTGTCAAACACATGCTTAATGAGGCAGTTTGCTCAAACTTTGACAGTAGCCTATTTATGGCGGCTTATGGGAGCAGTGTTGCATTTAGAGTGACTGCTCGGGAAATTCAACAAGTCACTGACTTATCAAACTGCCCTGGTATATATAACAATGTACTGCAATGTACATGTTGTCATAAAATAATTAATATGCTACTTTATTTACGAATTAATCACATATTAATAAATGTAATGACAGTAAACTCAGTAGGTCATTAGAACACATTCTGTTGAATAAGGAGACGAATAATACCTCTGAAATGGATGACCGTCTAGTGGGTAGCCACTGCGGGACATTGTTAAGCCAGGACACAAACTTATACAAGCCCCAATTTTTCCCGCAGTTCTTGTCTCTGTGGATGCACTTAACTGCAAACTACGCCTTGCCATTTGCGAGTCCTTTTTATAGATACTCTACCCCAACTTTATCTACTAATCCCCAACCAATTCACTACCAGGAGCAGCTGTATCTTGTAAAATGATACGAAAACGAACAAGAGAAAGCCAAAACTTTAGGACTCCACTGCAATCCCTCTTTTTTTTTCTCAACAACCAAATTTGTATTCATTGGTCCTTCGAAACCATAGCAGTCGTTTGCTGGAAGGAGGGTGGGAGAGGGATTGGTCGAATTGAATAGGAAACAGTTGGGCGGGCGGTTGTGTTTGGGGAAGGACTGTTGGTGGTCGTCAGGCAACTTAAAAATACCGAATGACAATTTCGCCAAACGACACAAAATAAAAAAGGAATAAAACGACCGAATAAAGACAGAAGGAAAACAAATTCGAAACAAAGAAAAGAGTTCGTGTTCACGGTTGGAAATAAAAGAATCATCGGGAACTTGGAAATGACTGTTGGCTGGGCGGACGTATACAAAAGGCTCCAAGGATAAAGTGTAAAAGGAACGAAATCCACTTCGCCCCTTTCAACTCATTTATTAAAACCCAAGCCCTCTCCATCTACTGAAAGGGAATCGTTGTTATGGCATCCCCAAACTCTTTACTCCGTCCATTACCTTTACGACCAATGGCATTCCACCACCTCTTCCCATCACACCATTTTTCCGCATTGGTGCTCGTCAACAAAAACAATAACAACAGCACAACTGCAACAAGCCCCACCACATGGACGCACCCGTACTTATTGCCTGTCCCCTTACATAAGGGTTTCCAGCGCCCAAAACATCCTGCTTGCACATCAGACATGAAAAATGGAGGACGAAATCCAGAATGGGAAGCGTAAAGAAATACGGAAGCAGTAACGAGAGGCGGTGATTGGGGTAGCATACTTGGGTGGTTGGATGGTTGGTTGGTTGGTTGACTGGATGGATAAATCCTTGGCATCCCAGGAACAATAAAATCCAGGGGAATATACCAAAATGGGCAAGTGGCCCGCGAAACGATAGCAAGGTCCTGGTGTTTTGCAATACAGAATACAACAAAATTCATTTGCACTCCCGAGTGGATATTTGCACATCCTTTTTTGAACGTGATTCACAGAATGTAGTCTGTAGTAATTTTGATGAATTAGATACTTGAATCGATGTTTGGCTAAGTGATGGGCGATGCACAACGTGAGTGTACAGAGCGTCACCGGACAAGGATACTAACACGAATGATTCCAAAAAAGGCACCCGACAGCATGTTGGCCAAGGAGTAATCAAGAAGTGCTGTGGAAGATAAGTTCACTTACAGGATTATCCTGCCGGTATTTAGACGAAACGAAACATCATAACAACTGATTGAAATAAATGGATAGTTGGCAGTAACCGTACAGAGCACATCCATGAAACGTTGTAATACTAAATGGCAGTAGTCGATGATTGGTCAGTTTTGACCTCAATCATCATATTTCCAATTTGGTATTTTAAAATATATTCGACATTTATGGTGACCAAAATAAAACTTAAAGACATCATCATCATCATCATCGGCACTACAACCGGGAACCGGTCTTGGCCTTATTTAACAAGTTCTGAGGCTTGTTAAATTTTCCATAATGATTAATTTTTTCCAGGCAAGGTCATTAGTCTTGCGCCCCGACGCGGAATCGAACCCCGGTCTCCCGCTTGACAGGCGGGTATAAAACTTAAAGACAATTCAGGGAAAAAAGAGAATATTAGGGAAAAGGTTAACAATTTAAATGCAAAAAACTGGCGAGCAATCATTAAGAGACACAGAGAAGCACGTTAATAGCTCCAGGGGTAACTACAGAATCCATTAAACCACATATATCATACAGCAAGGGTACCCGATCAAAACAAAGTTTTCTTTTTTTTCTGTTGTTTTTGCTTGTATTTGACAGCACATAAATAATAACAAAATTCAAAGATCGTTTCCTTTTATGCATCAGCGACTCGAAAGGAAATAATCCCAATTTTAAAGTATTGTATAGAAAGTTGTTAAATACTGTGGAAGGCTTGTTAGATCATAACATAACATGTATGTGTAAATATTCTATAAAAATTTTCTCCGGGCGGTAGAACACTGTATATTATATTCAGATGGGGCAAGACAACATTGAGACATTTGTCACACACTTTGTATCACCAAACTGCGAATTATAAAATACCTACATTACGAAACGATGTATGGAGAGAGACGGCGCGGCAGACCGTGCCTGTGATGGAGGGATGCCGTAGACCAGGACGCCTAGAGCCTGGGAAAGCCAAACTGGATGACATTGGCTCGAAATCGGGACCGGTGGAGAGATTTGTTAAACAAGGCCAAGACCGGATCCCGGTTGTAGTGCCGATGATGATGATGACATTACGAAATATACTGCAGGAACATACTGCGAAAGCACAAACGCAATCGAAACGGATGCCGTATGTAAGAACCAAATAGAGAAGTGAGCGTAGCACCATTGCAACCTCTCTTAACTTAACTGGAGTTCAGTTTCGAAGTTTTGGAGCAACATACTGCGAAATAAAAACGCAAGCAAACTCTCACACAGCATATTCACATGTTCCACCGTTTCATCCCGTATCTCACAATTATCGTATCTCTTGCCCGAAAGAGAATTATAAAAAATTCTCTTAACGAGGACCTTGAATATTTTCACATACATTTTTAGGTACATTGACCCTTTCCAGCAAATTTGCCAGTACATTACCATTATATACTTATGCACCTGACGATTCATTGGAAGGGGGTTGAGGCCAGCAAGAGCCGAAACAAAATTCCAGTCAATCAATAAATGATATGGTGGGGGCAAATTTGTGTCCTCGTATATAAGAATCTGAAAGCGATTTTCGCTCTGGTGTGATTTCAAATTCGTCAGCTCTGGTTGATAATTAGAAAAGTTCGTTCGTTGTGCGTTGTGTTTTAAAAATGTTGTCATAAAAAGACTAGACTAAAAATGGTGTAATAAAGAGACTAGAGTAAAAATGTTGTAATAAAAGACTAGACTTATAGTGTTGTAGTAAAAAGACTGGATTAAAATTGTTGTAATAAAAAGACTAGACTAAAAACCTTGTAATAAAAAGACTAACCTAAAAACGTTGTAAAAAAAGATTAGAATAAAAGTGTTGTAATAAAAAGACTAGAGTAAAAATGTTCTAATAAAAAGACTAGACTTATAATGTTGTAGTAAAAAGCCTAGATTCAAATGGTTGTTATAAAAAGACTAACATAAAAGTGTTGTGATAAAGAGACTACAAGAAAAGTATTGTAATAAAAAGACTAGACTAAAAGTGTTGTGGACTCCTCGATAGTATAGTGGTTAGTATACCCGCCTGTCATGTGGAAGAGCGGGGTTCGATTACCCGTCGGGGAGCCTCTAGCGCAAGACTAATGACCTTGCCCGGAAAAAACAAATCATTATTTAAAATTTAACAAGCCTCGGGACTTGCTAAATAAGGCTAAGACCGATTCCCGGTTGTAGTGCCGATGATGATGATGAAAAGTGTTGTAATAAAAAGACTAAACTAAAAATGTTGTAATCAAAAGACTACACTAAAATTGTTTTCAACCGTTTTTTGGAGTGGAGAATTGTTCCAAAATCCAATACAACGACAAAAATCCAGCGAAGAGGTCACTATTCGATAAGTTCCAGAATATCAACACCAACTTCACCAGAACAGAGAACCACAGCCAGGTAGCAGACAAACCATAAGTACGATTCAAAATACTTATTATAAATACATTATTTGTGTGGGGGGATGGGTGCGAACATACAGGGCAAAGTCTCTGATTGTTTTCAACCCGGTGAGGGCCTGACGATCCTTGACCCTGTTCAATCCAAGTTAACATGCACTCTCCACGTGGCACCCCTGGATAGCTACTTTGGCACCCGTCAAGTAGTGAACCAATGCATGCAGCGACACCCTGAGAAAGGATGGCGCTAGGCTAATAACCTTGCCTGTAAACATAAAATATTATGGAAAATTTTACAAGCCTCAGATATGGACCGGATACACGACGACGACCATGGAAACGAAAATGGCTAAACTATTTAAGAATTTTTTCATGGAACGTCCGCTCACTATACAGAGCTCGAGCTGCACAGCAGCTAGCCGATGCCCTATCCGAATATAAGGCTGACATAACAGCATTACAAGAAATAAGATGGACGGGGAGTGGTGTTATTCAAAGAAACGAGTATGACATTTATTACAACTGTCATGCAAAGCACTATGTGCTAGGGGTAGGCTTCTAGTCAGCGAAAAACTGAAGCCCAGCCATCATCGGCTTTAAAGCAATAAACGAAAGGCTATGCACTCTTCGCGTGCGAGGCAAGTTAAAGAACATAAGCCTCATAAACGTTCACGGACCTAAAAAGGAGTCCCCTGACGACGACGAGGAAGAATACTACGAGAACCTCGAACGGGCCCTCAAGATACGACGTGAAAATGGTTTATGGTGATTTGAATGCGAAAATAGGTCGGGAGCCGGTTTTCAGGCACTACGTAGGTTCCCATAGTTTGTATGAGAACACTAATGGCAATGGACTACGAGTTATCGAACTGGCAGCATCAAAAACCCATAGTAAAGCAGAACTTCACACACGGTCACGACTTCCGCATAGAGCACAGCCTCCAACGTTTTCTCGTTTCTCTCTCTCGTTCGTCCGTCGTCCGCATACGAATCTGGTCGTAACGAAGTTACTGCGGCGGGAGTGGTGTAGCGATTCTAACAGATACACACGATTCACAAGCGAAATAGTGAAGAACACGAACGAAAAATCGAATAAGAAAAATACGTCAGAACCGTATACCAAGCGATAAATAACAAAAAAATAATTCACACCAGTGGAATATAGTCGAGTTTGGAAATCAAATTCTAAACACGGTCAGTAGCCTGGTGTGTAACGCTTAGGTAAATTTTTTTTCGTGATTCGAGCTGTCAGCGTCACTTCGAATCACACGATCTTCTTCACTATTATTTCAAACGCTATAGAGCCACTCGCAATCAAATTGACCACATGTTGATAGATCGCCGCCACTCCTCGAGCCTGATGACGGTACGAACGTACCGAGGTCCCAACGTCGACTCGGATCACTATCTTGCTGGTACAGTTTTCCGAGCGCAGATTCCCTTACGGAGACGTATTGCATCCGCGGATCAGGTTCGAATCAACATGGCTGTCGTACACAATGAGAATACCAGTAACATCTTTGGGCATGCGTTAAGACTCGCCCTCGAAGGGCTCGACGGAGGGAGAGTAAGTCCTGGGGCCAGAATGCCAGGCGTAGAAGACAAATGGATACGCCTTAAGAATACGTCATTAGTACTGCCAACTCCATCTTAGGCAGTAGTCCTAGAGATTGGAGCGACTGGTTTGATGATGAGTGCAAACTAGCGACAGAACGTAAGAATGTTGCACACCGGGCAACGCAACAGTCTCATAGGATCCGGGTACGCGAGGAGAAATACAAAGAGCCCGCAAGATCTGAAAAAAGATTTCACATTTCATCGGATGTTCGAACATGGAAGGAGAGTGCACAGAGCAGGGAACCATGGCGGAGTCGAGTCGGTGAGGTCATAAACTTTCGGGTTCCTACAGGCCAACAAATAGAGTAGAATAGAAATAGCACTATATGTCCAGTAAAGCTTATTTAATTTTTGTGTCATTATAGAGTTTTTGCAGATGTGGATACCTGGACTCTATGATTTCATTGTCAGTTTATGCGTTTTTATAAATACCCATAAATAATTTGTGATGATTAAATACAAATTAATCAATTAAGTGAATCACATTTTTGTGGGAGACAGTCCCAATGAGTAAGTGGTTTGTGGCGGTTTCTGCGTGTTCATTTTCATTCTTTCTAACACTTTTTATTTCCTTTTTTTTCTAATGTTCTAAATTTTTAGCCTAGACAAAACATGCTTAAAATTCAAGTCACTCGGCAGAGTGATCGAGGCTGGTTGCAAGTGAAGAAGTGTGATAAAAGTAAAGTTAAGTAAAAATTAAAGCAGCGTCTAGTTCTTAGTTAGGGATTATAAAATTGAAGAACCAATAAAACTATAATCAGTATTGTTTTCTTTTTCCATCCAGTGGTGACTACAATAATCGCCCCAACACCGTTACGATGCCATACAGGGGCACACTTTGGTGACTATTTCCTGTTCTTGTCTACCAACAATTTATTAGCTTGTGGCGGTTCTACGAACCACACAACCCACTATAGGTTGAGATATCGTCGTTCCACCAAGGAACATACTCACCTATATCCATTACACGTGCCCACAGACACGTTCCTCAAAAGTCCTTCCTTCCGCCTGAAACAAAGGTAACATACCAAATACCCAACATTCAATTCAATAGTAAAAACCAATCGAACTTAACGTTCAAAATTTCCTAATATTGAATTCCATGCATCCATACAATGCATCCATTCGATTCATCCATGAAACGCATTTTTCTGAAAACAAACAGAATAACGCATATCTCCTCATGTAGCTAATAGCAATTAGCACCCTAAATTCCTCGCAAGATCCCAAAACTAAGAAGCGCACGTGCGCAAACAAAGGCGTAGCGATTCGCCCACCGGCACAGAATTCTTGCAATCATAAACATCTTAACGCCAATTCCACGCCAGATGTTTATGACTTGGAAATGCGATCTAGAAACCGATACCAAAGCCCACGGTTCCTTTGTTACCCATCTGAAGCACACAAAAACTCTTGTTGTCTTAAGCCAGATGTGTAACGCAAACAAATCCCATGATAGGACCGAGAAAGAAGTGGCGGTACGCTTGATCCTTCGAAAGGAGATTCCGATAGGAAGATGGAAATATGAATCCAGATGAAAAGTTTCTCTTACAGATAAAAGAACGAGAATAATGATCATGTTGGAAATTGTTTTTACAGATAAGATGATGGGAACGAAAATGGAGATGAAAATTCTCTTTTACGGATAAGGGGATGACAAATTCGAAATGGAGATGAAAACTTTAAGTAGTCGTGACAGAGAAACTCCACCGAGGAGGTCGATCCGCGTAACGTATTAAAAATAGATCGAAACATATTTACCCGACGTTCAACGCCCGACATTCGGAAAAGTGCATCGTTAATCTCTTTCTTCGCTGAAATAACTAAATGAAGTGAGGACCATAGATTCTGAGACTGACAAGTTATCCTCGTCGCGACCCCATTCGTGGTATTCGTATCGTGTGCGATTCTAATTCATCTCGTTTGTAATTGTGCGGAAAATATTAAGTGTAAGGCTATATGCAATAGCCAGGAAGGAAGAAGAACATCTTTAATGTAAGACGAAGGTGTATGTAAGATGAGGTGTAGTAAAAATTGTGTTGTTTCCATTCCGCAACATACCATTGACAAAAAAACGAAATATACAAACAAGGAGCACCCCCCCCCCCCCCCCCCACCCCCTGTGACGTAGTCACGATATGATGTAGGTTGGTTGATGCCTGGGGAACGAAAAACAACTGGCTTTAAGGGCGTGCTCGCCTCCATCTTTGTCGGTGCTCCGATGGTAAAGGAGCGAAGGAAATCGGGTTTCTCGTCTTCTGGCGGTCGTTAGTGGGGGCGGTTTCCGGGCGCGGATTTTCCGGCTCCCGAACGTTGAGGATTCTTGCGGCGTCTTCTCTGGCGCGTTGATCGAGAGCGCGCTGCCGCGTTATTGGTCCGTGTAGGATTTCCGTAGCCTCGCGTGAAACCATTTCGCAAGGGTTCGGTTGGTTCTCAGTGCCTGCCGTGCCTTGCGTTTCGGAGGAGCGTGACGGTTGACATAGTGGGCAGCTTTCGGCTGTTGCCATCGGTTGCTGGTATGATTCTCCCGGTACCGCGTCGGGCGGTTGTTCTAAATGGCACGGCTTTAGTCTTTCGGCACTGACGGTGTACGGCTTTCCGTCGATGTCAACGGAGAAAACTCGGCCGTCTATTCGGTTCAGCACCTTGTATGGCCCTTCGTAGGGGGGTGCCAGAGGTTTCCTTACTTTGTCCACCGTGATGAAGACGTGCGTGCAGCTGTCCATCTCTGGGTGAACAAATATCCTCTTGGAACGGTGCCTGCCGACCGGTGTTGCCCTGACCTTTCGCATGAGTTTGCGTAGGTTTTCCATATTGAGCAATTGTTCGAGTGGGGGTTCTCCATCTGCGAAAAACTCCTGGGAGGCACTGATTGGTTCCGTACGTCAGATCTGCTGCTGAGGCTCCCAGGTCGTCTTTTATGCTTGTGCGCAAGACTAAGAGGACAGTTGGTAGGGCGTCGGGCCATTGATTGCCGTCATGACACATCAGTGAGGCTTTGAGGGAGCGATCCCATCGGTCTATCATCCCATTGGACTGGGGGTGATACGCGGTTGTGTGGCTTTGTTGGCCGTCGAGTAGATCGGTCAGCTGCTTGAAAAACGCTACCTCGAACTGTGGTCATCGGTCGGCTGATCGCTTGATCCTTCGAAAAACTTACTAAATTAAGTGAATTCGCAGTTAAAGATGTCTGCTATTTCTCACGTCTTCTCTACTCTTTTCGTTAATTTAATGTACATATGTGTGTGATATTATTCTTTGGCTTTGTTTTATGAATTGATTACCTGCCTTTATTCCAAATATATAATTTTAAATACTATTTGTTTTTCGTTTTAATGTGCTATAGGTTTCATTAATATATTTTTTTGTTGTTTTTTTTTTAACATTTTCGTAATTTTTGGCTTCATCATCATCGTCATCATCGGCACTACAACCGGGAACCGGTCTTGGCCTTATTTAGCAAGTCCTATTGTTAAATCTTCCATAGTAATTTGTTTTTCCGGGCAAGGTTATTGGCCTTGCGCCAAAATTTTTGGCTTACTTACGTAAAAATACAGTCTAGCCACCCTGATATACAAAAAATGTTGCCTATAATTGGTTTTACATAAAATTTAACTTCCGAGAAGGACCATTATTTTTATATGCCTTTTGCTTCCTACAGAACATTTTGCACTTCGCACTGTTACGTGCGGCTTCCACCACCCCCATCATTTAGTTGTTTTAATGTAATTTGATTTTAATATGGTTTGATGGTAAGGTGGTGGAAGAATTGCACGATCCACATGTGAGTGTTCGAACACGCCCCGATTCGAGTGTGGATCGTGGGCGAGTTCGATTTCGGTTTTCGGAGTGGATGTCGACGGAGAGTGAGAGAGAGAGGCAGCAGGATATTTGAATTCGGTTTGTTTTGATTCCGTTGCCGACGGTTGATGCAGTTTTGCAGTGAGAGTTAATAGTGAAAACGGAAGAACAGCAGAAGGGTTGTTCCGTATTTCTTGTGCTGGTGATCAAAAATTGTAAAGAGGGAATACATTTTGTTAAAATTAAACACAGAAAAAAAAAAACTAAAAGCTAGAGTTTTATTCCGACCACACTGAGTACAAAAAGGAGAACATCCCATCGCTTGCGCTGCAATTGCGTTCGCGGAAGACATATTCGACTTCTCGTCCCAAATCACCATTTGGGGGTGGCCGCCCTAGGCAGGAAGAGTGGAGAGCAGCAGAAGAACGACAGGAAGAGCAGGTAACCCAATTTGTTTTTACACCAATTTTTCTGTGGAAAATATGTTACAGCGCCTCATAAGTACATGTGTGATATTGTTCGTGACAGCTTTATGTACTATAACCTTTTTTTTTAATTGAGATTTATCACAATAAGTGAATAAAATTGTTAAAGTGAAGTTGTGAAAGCATAATAAACATTTCTGTTTGTTTAATTTTAAATAGGTTTAATAAGTTTTATATAAATTTTCGTTTTGTATTTGCTCGGAAGGAGCTTTATAAATTTTACGAATGCTTTATCAGTTTTCGGCTCGGAAGGAGCTTCGCAAAGGAACAAGGAAAGGAAAATAGCGCAAAAAAATTATATTTTTCTCTTTTTTTAAATGACATGCGGCTTTCCTGCGTTGTTGTTGTCCCGCTTCCGTGGGCATCGAGATGGGTCCTGCTTCGTGGCGAGGATGGCTGCTATTCGGAGGTTTGGGTCACGTCGCAGTGACACTGGTACTGTTTTTGTCTGTTTTTGGCGCGTGTTCATTTTAAATTGTGTGTTCACTTTTTATTTCTCGCGTCGGGTTGTCACCAATTATATGGTATTTTGGATGATAGTGAAGAACGTGTGATTCGAACTGATGCTATGACAGTTAGAATCACCAACAATTGAACCAAAGCGCAACCCATCAGGCTACCGCCGTGTGTACGAATTCGATTTCTAAACTCAAATACATTCGACTGGTGTGAATTTTTGTTATGTTATCGCTATGGTATACGGCTCTGATGCATTTTCTTATTCGATTTTCGTTCGGTGTTGTTCACTATTTGCTTGTGTATTGTGTGTATCTGTTAGAAACGCCACAAGCTCACACTCATATTTCTATTATAGCTGGCTAAATTATGAACATTGCCTCTACTAAATCGATTGTTGATATAATATAATAAAACATAAATGGGCAACACACATTTCTGCGGTGCTGAAATCCTAACTTTTCTTAGTGTGCATTGAAGCCAGATCTGATCTGTGTAACCTTCGACCACAATCTAACTCTTTTTGTTAAGAACTACCCAATATTAAGTTAGTCAGCATAACCACAGCCCAAAGCAAGTTCGCTACTTGTCGTCACTACAAAAATTTCACATCTATTCTTGCGTATGATTAATTTATAATGATTTTCCGCTCTGTTCAACGCGGGGCAGTTTCGTTTTCTCACCTAATGTTCAGTTCGAGCAGAAACGTCTGTAATTTTGACTTCGGTTCCTATGGTCAGCCATCAGGTCTGACCATAAAACTCCTTCCACAGTACGGGAAAAGACGGCAACATATTACAATTATATATACCTACATTAAGTTATAATCGTCCTTGAGTTCACATATTTGCTTTGTATAGCAAAACCGTCGATTTATATTTTATTAGCTGGCAGCGTTTAGTATATGGCCTCTCTTCAGGGCTGAACGTGGTGCAAATTTAACGTCACGGCTCAATAGGGCGGTGAAAGTTATGTTGAAAATACCTTTCAATTCATTGGGAGTACTTCTGGTTTTGTTGAGACGTTCTCTTTAACGATAATTCAGGGGGTGTATGAGGGGGACAGGAGCCCCATCGGTTTCATAAATCACATCCGCTCTTACCAGTACTCGGTGGATTCCTGGTCGTGTTTACTTGTCCCGTCCCTTCTGATTTCATAACTTTACCGCCCATATATTTATTCCAATTTGTATCCACGAGCGCTGGTATTTAGGAGACCGCATAAAGGCGGATGAGCTCTTTTGTTATATCCGGCACCCTGTTGTGGAGTTATAACAGATTTAAGTTCATTGACAACGTTTATCGGGAGATTTATACCTCAATCCTCTATAGAGAGTACATACATTTTTATTGATCTATTCAATTGGCTTGCCATTTGATTTACGTACCTATTTCCATACTTGTGCCATTACCATACTTGTGCGTGCCTATCGACACAACTGTCAGACTGCTAAATAATGAAATGCGGCTCCTTGTGTGGAAAATGATTTGCGATGTTGATGAAGTCATCTGGGTGAAGTTTGATGAGGAACGGGGTCCCAGAAACAATAAATGTTGTATATAAAATCAGCTCAATGGTTGTAGCTTCCACCTTGCTATAAAATTCGGGTTATAAATGCTTTATGGGAAGCACACTGCCCAATAAATGTTTCATACATCCATCATTCCTCCGGGGTAACAGGCTTCCAAACAAAATCATCAAACCATATATATTATTAATTCGGAGAAGTGCATAAACGGAGGAACATTTACTGATGCATGGAGCGTGAAGCACTTAATACTTTCGCTAAAGGGAAGAAACACCAGATAGCACATCATCCGATCGTTCCATATGGTAGACTGCTCTTCACTTTAATTACGTTATGTTTTCTGAGCTTTTGAATTCAGTACAACTTCTCATCCTCTAAAAATTCAAATGTGGTCCACACTCGAATAATGTTTGGAGTCCTGATTTTAAGTATAACTTTGTCCTTCTCGACGACCTACAAACTCTACCAATAATATAGAGGACATAACAATAAAACCAAGGCTGCAATTATCATAACAACGAAGGAACTTGGGTAACCCTAGCCACTTTTATAGACTTTTCCACCGGGACAAAATAGATACCACCAACCTTCAATACATCTTTCAAACTCGTTTTGGTACAGAACAGGAAAACTCTGGAAGTGTGAGTGTTTTCAGAGCACTACAATTTGCATATAGTATAGTCAAAAACAGCACCAACAGAAATATATTACCATTAAGGGAGGACGTTCCTGTGAACGATGTTTTTCAATAATTTTTTACAAAAAATTGAAAGCATTTATCGAAGTTACATATTACAATAGACGTTAAAATATGTACGCAAAAGATTTTTTATGAATAAAAAAAAAAAACAAAATGGCGATGCCACAACTAACCAAACTTGACTCTTCGGATTTTTTATAAAATATCACATTCCTGCAAAGGCGATTAAGTTACAGAATCATAATCATCGGCATTACAACCGGGATCCGGTCCTAGCCTTATTTAACAAATCTCTCCACCGGTCCCGATTTCGAGCCGATGTCATCCAGTTTGGCACTCCCATGCTCTGGGTGTCCTGGTCCCGATTTCGACTCCATGTCATCCAGTTCGGCACTCCCATGCTCTGCCGCGCTGTCTCCTTCCTTCCTGGTCTACGAGATCCCTCCATCGTAGACAAGGTCTGTCGCGCTGTCTCCTTCCATACATCCTGCCACAAAGGACTTTCCGGGCAGGCTCCTCTTCGCTCATTCGAGCTAGGTGTCCCGCCCACCAGAGTCTACCGAGCTTGATTTTTCTTACACATTGCTACTAGGTAGATTGCGTACAACTCATGGTTGTTACGTCTCCGGAATCGTCCTCAGTCACATACGGGGCCAACAATTCTCCTTAAGACCTTCCTCTCGAACGCGGCTAAGAGTTCATCATCATCATCGGCACTACAACCGGGATCCGGTCTTAGCCTTATTTAGCAAGTCTCGAGGCTTGTTAAGCTTCCATAATAATTTATTTTTACGGGCAAGGTTATTAGCCTTGCGCCACGGCTAAGAGTTCAGAGTGCCTTTTATTGAGCACCCAGGTCTCGGATCCATACATGAGTACTAGTAAGACCATGGTCTTATAGAGTAGTAGCTTGGATGTTCTGGACAAATTTCGGGATTTCGGGATTTAAAGAGTCTTGATAGACCATAGTAAGTTTTGTTGGATTTGATCAGCCGTCCGCGTATTTCTTCTTCCATATTGTTATCGGCTGATACTATTGACCCAAGGTAGTTAAAGGATTGCACTACTTCAAATTCGTGCTCCACTACCCTGATAGTTTGACCAACGTTAGGTCTTCTCTTCGCAGAAGTTGCCACCATGTACTTACTTTTCCTCTCATTAATGTGCAGTCCCAGTTTTGGTGACGCCTGCTCGATCTGGGTGAAGGAGTCCTGTACAGCCGATTCGGATCTACCGATAAAGTCGTTGTCATCTGCGTAGTAATAATGTCGTAAGTATCTGGGTAGTCTGGTGACAATAGTCCCTCTAGTTGTGACGCCAGAGTCACGGATTGCTTTCTCCAACGCCAGGTTGAAGAGGAGGCAGGCCAGACCGTCCCCTTGTCGGGGTCCATTAAAGATGTTTATTGGTTTGGACAGCAATCCCGCTATTGTTACTTGACTAGTTACGTCGGTCATGGTCAACCTACAAAGTCGTATCAATTTGTTTGGAATGCCGAACTCTCTGATGGCATTATATAGTTCTACCCTGGCTATGCTGTCCTAGGCGCACTTAAAGTCTATGAATAGATGATATAATGGAATCTTAGATTTCTGACACTTTTCCATCGCCTGCCTAAGGGTGAATATCTGATCAATCGCTGATTTGCCTGGGATGAAGCCACACTGATATTGACCAATGACGACTTTAGCGTATGGGGCTATCCGATCTTGTAGCATAGTGGAGAGTATCTTATAGGCGGTACTCAGCAATGTTATACCCCTATAGTTGCTGCACACTGTGGTATCTCCCTTCTTATGTATGGGGCAAATTATACCACGACGCCAATTTTCCGGCATCTCCTCTTGCTTCCATACGTGCACCACGATCTCATGAATTGCGTGATGTAATGCTGCCCCTCCTTGTTTGATCAGCTCAGCTGGTATGCCATCAGCTCCAGGGGCTTTATTTGATTTGAGCTGTCTTATAGCTTTTAATGTTTCCTCAATGCTTGGTGGCGGCAGCATTTGGTCTTGATTTTGCATTGGTGGAGCCTCCAATTCTTCTGTGAGCTGACCATTTAGCAATTCATTGAAGTGCACTCCCCATCGCTCCAGGATGCCTTCAGGATCGGTGATCAGATTACCCTCTTTATCCTTGCAGTAAGTGCACCGTGTTGTGTAGCGCGTCATATTGTGGATTATTTGGTAGAACTTCCGCGCCTGGTGCGGACCTCGCTCTCTACTTTTCTCTATTTCACAGACAAGGTTTTTTTCCCAGGCACTTTTCTTCTGTCTGTGAAGCTTTTTTTCAAATCTTCTGAGCTCTTTGTATTTCTCCTCGCGTACCCACGTCCTATGAGACGTAAGTTAAAGAATATCTGTGTAAAATTTCAAGACAATCGGTTCAAAACTTCGTGAGTTATGCTGCACGGCGCGGAAAAAAACGTTTCGATAAAACGCCATTTACGTCTTCGTTCTTGAAACGTTTTCAGTGAAACCACCAAGGCACCGTTCCGTGATCGCACGATTTTGCGCACGGGTGATCGATGGTCGTTTGTTCCATGAGCCCCTTGTATGACCTATGGAATCGATGGCGACGAAGCCTTCCCTAAATCCGCTGGGATCCATCGCGATCTGTGGTCGCAGAGCCAATTGGTCTGGGTTGGAGTTGTAGGTTCGCAACCCACGGGACTGGATGACGTGGTGGGTGCTGCGCCTGTTAGCACCCATCAAAAGTGAGTAGCCTGCGCGTTGAGCCCTGAGGTTTCGGACTTATTTACCCTTTCCATGGTGAGGGAAGGGTACAGATCAGCCCCGATGACGAGTTCCATCCTGTCCGTCGATGGGATGTTTGGGTCTGTGAGATCCAAGACCGTCGCGATGTAGAGGTCTTTGGGAAGAAGTCGTGGGGACGGCAGGTAGTCTGAGAGCTCGTGTAGGATCACTCCGTTGATGGTCCAACTTCGCGAGCGGTCGCGGGGAGGCAGAATAGTGATCGAGGATTGCGCCCTCACCGTCTGACAGCAAGCGCCTCCCACCCCATAAACTGAAATGAAAAACGCCTGGCGATGGAGGTACAGCCGCTGGGCGAGGGATTCCCAGATGAAAGTGGCCTCTGGGGTCCACCAGGGCACGAACCTAGGAGGTATCGCGCGCGGGGGAGAGGCGTTTAAGACGTGCGCGGATACTGCGGATGTCTGGCCGTCTTTGGCTTTGGGGGTTATACCCGCCTCTGGCCGTGATGGTAAATGAGGTTTTAGGGTTTAGGCTGTACCAGCGTGGTGTAGGGTGTGGTGTCGTCCCTGATAATGTCTGCAAATCTTTGTGAAGCGGCAGTCGTGAAGCAGGTGAAGCACAGTTTTTTGCTGACTTGTATGTGATTTTCGTTGATCGGGACTGAGGGCTTTGGTTGGCTCGTAGGAGCTGATGGAGTGCGCTGATCCACATAATGAGCAGGGAGATTGTAAGTTCGGGGCGGGGATTGAGGCCATGTGCACACAAACGGCTGTCTGGTCACAGAAACTAACAATATCGTGATAAGATGGAAGGCAGTACTTTGAAAAGCTGCTCAAAAAAATATGCGCACCCACCAACCACAAATAAACGCACCAGACGTACATACAGCCGAGCCTCAGATCCCAGAGCCTTCTTTCAACGAAGTTGTAGACGCAATAAATCGAATGAAAAACAACTAGGCTCCCGGAGTCGACTGCATACCGGCAGAGTTTATGACGCATGGAAGAGAGGCAACTGGTCGAAAGATCCTCCAACTGATTAAAACAATATGGGATAAGGAAGTCACACGGGAAGAATGGAAAACGTCAATAGTCGTCCACATTTTCAAAAAAAGGCGACAGATCTGACTGCAAAAACTATAGAGGAATATCATTGCTGCCAACCACATACAAAATACTAACAAAATTCATACTGGCGAGAATCACACCGTATGCAGAAGAAATATTGGGAGACTACCAATGCGGATTCCGTAGGAACCGGTCAACAAGCGACCAAGTGTTCACAATAAGCCAACTGCTGGAAAAGAAGTTGGAATATAAAGAGACGGTTCACCGACTGTTTGTTGACTTCAAAAAAGCCTACGACTCAGTCGGAAGGCAAAGACTTTGCCATATTGTAACTGAGCTGGGAATCCTGAAATAAATATGCCGCCCTCATTCACATCTGCATAAACGAAAACAAAGGGCGGGGTAGAATAGAAAACTACCTCTCAGAACAATTTGAAATCCGGGGCGGACTAAAACAGGGGCTGGCCTCTCATCATGTCGTTTTAACCTTGTGCTCGAGTATGTTATCAGAAAGGTACAAGAAGAAAACATGACCGGATCATGCCTGAACGGGGTCACACAAGTGCTCGCATATCCGGATGACATCGACGCTTTGGGCGATAATCTAGAAACTGTAAGTAAAAACAGTGAAATCATAATGCAAGCGGCAGAAGAGGTGGGCCTAGAAATAAATTAAGACAAAACAAAATACATGATTACGGCGAGACCAGGTGAAACTCAGGGAACACATATAAACATCATCATCATCATCGGCACTACAAGCGGGAGCCGGTCTTGGCCTTATTTAGCAAGTCCTGAGGCTTGTTAAATTTTCCATAATGATTTATTTTTTCTGGGCAAGGTCATTAGTCTTACGCCAGAGGCTCCCCGACGGGGAATCGAACCCCGGTCTCCCGGGTGACAGGCGGGTATACTAACCACTATACTATCGAGGAGCTATATAAACATCAGATGCAAGATATTTGAAAAAGTTAAGGAATTTAAATATCTGGGAACGATACTGACGGCCAGTAACGAAATGTCGAAGAACATTAACAAAAGACACACCGGCAACGCTAATTGGCACGCAGTCAGTAAACTCCTGAAATCCCTACTGCTATCACGTAATGTAAAGCTTCGTGTTTATAGAACCATAATCATGCCGATTCTTCTATACGGATGCGAAACATGGGCTCTCACAAAACGGGTAGAAAACAAATTCCACGTACTTGAGAATAAAGTTTTAAGGAGTATCTTTGGCGGTAAATATGATGAAGAGGCAGGACAATGGACGAAACTCCACAACCACGAATTGGAAGACCCTTACCGCAAACCTACAATAGTAGGAGTAATCAGGTTGCGAAGTCTAAGATGGGCCAGCATGTGGCGAAAATGGGCAACGATAAGACCGTGCGTAGAATTCTTGACGGAAGACCAACGGGAAAGAGACTGGTAGGACGGCCGCGACGGAGATTGGTGAAGAATATAAGGTTTGACCTTGAGGAGATCGGATCAGATGGTCAAACGTGGAAGGAGAGTGCACAGGACAGGGAACGATGGCGGATTCGAGTCGGCGAGGTCGTGAACTTCCGGGTTCCTATAGGTCAATAGGCGAATAAATAGTAAATAGTAATTTTCACAGTTAGCTAATTACCTTTAAAATCCAAACTGACAATCTCGGTTTCGCAGTTTTTCCAAATGAATTGTGACGGGAAAGACAAAGTGGCTCGACAACAAATTTAACGCTCAAAATAAATGGGAATTGTTTCAAACAGCAAAAAGTACATGACACTTACCTGTAAAGAAAAATAGAAAAATAACGTTAATGCGGTTAACAATACGCATTGGTTGTATCTGAGAGAAATATACTGTACGCACTAGTGGAATGTGCTCTATATAATCTTTTTTAGCCGGCGGCCGTCAAAAACTACCAATCCCATCATTCAAGGACGCACAAAGTTTAATTTTCCAACGTGTTGTATACCTCCCCTACTTCCAAAATGAAAATAATAAAATAATCAATACTGTCACGGTAAAAACGTCAGCATTTCATCTTCATGTTAAATCACTCTTAAACGGACAAAGAATATTTTCCTTACTTGAAACTTCTTCTTCTACTCACAGAATACTTTAATATTCCAGGGAAACACAACATTCCTGTCGTGTGCCCGCGTCGTGTACAAAAAACATTTATTTCAGTTGCTAGTGGTGTTTCGTATGGAGTTGTTGCAATGGCGCTAAGTTTCGCGTCGACTAATATAATATTCGCTTTAAGACAATTTCTCTACTGTGTTTGCTTATGTGTTCAGTGACAGAATAGCGATTCTTTCACTAAGTTAAAGACAGTTAGTTGGTGATAGGGATATTTCGGCGTAGCCATAATATTTCGCCGCCAATTCCGGGTCTTCTGATAGTACGTCAGCTGAACGCAAGGATCATTCCATGAACTAAATTCAGGTTCGCACTCGTACTGTTGGCCAAGCACTCAAAGAACTGAATAGGTAATCTGGTGCTCCAGAGGTGGCTTACTCTATAACATTAAAGAGGTGCTCTTTTTCTTTCGCCAAATTGTGAAAACTGTTCTATCTATCTTACTCAACTCGACAATTAACAAATAGATGTAATCTTACGAACAGTCAGCTGTGTAGTGTGACGCCTTCTCTTTCGGCTGCCACCGCGCCCATGTCAGAAGACCTGCTCGCCTGGCCGTGATATTGTAATTAATTATGAATCAATAAAGTTTAATAACAATCATAATTTTTAGTTTGAAAAACAAGTGATGGCTTTTAATAGAGCAATGAATTATCATAAAATTTCGTATACAGCTTGGAAGCGAATACGTAAAAAGATGCGAGGGGCAATCAACAAGTACCCGTGTTTGAAGACAAGTGGCGTTGCTAACAAAAGTCGTGCTCTTAAACGAGGCCATACTACAAGGTGGGCCATTTAAACCTCCGGGAAGCACAAAATTCGCATAATCCAGAGTGGTAATTGAATTTTGTACATTTTGTTCGAAAATAATATTCAATTATCAGGAATTATTAGTCGGAGAGACGTCAGAGAAAAGTAATTTCAGAAGAAAGAGGCGATTCCGTGTTGCTTTTCTGCACACTACAGCTCGCGCAAAGGGAGTTTTTCAGTTACTCTTAAATGTCAAAGGACACTGTGAACGGGAGAACCGGGAGGTCTTGATGTGTTATCAATGTACAATATTAAATGTCTTGATAATACAACGAGCATTCTACATTCGTGGGGTTCGGCTTAAGAACGATTCTTGTTGTTTACTCGTATTTCGAAAGACGATTTTCCTGAACTAATGGCCACTTTATAATTGAAGGGTATCATAGGAAATCGTTTAGAGAGGCGACATACAGTTCACCAACTTCAGTTGAGCAACGGCCGCGATAATACCTGCAGAAAAGAGTTAGGCATAAGACGTTGTGCCTATGTTCTAACGATGGAATTGAAATACTTCCGCCTGCTTCCCAACCCAATGAGATTAAGTTCTCGTTTTTGCATCCTGTCAGGCACATGTAGTGCAGTTTTGGATGCGCCTGATCAAATATGGGAGTTGAACTCCATTTTTGGACGGATGTTTTGGTTAGACGGTTTATATTGCCTTTATTTCTCGTGAATATTTTATTTATTTGTGGGAACATATTCGGGTTATTAGTTTTTATAGCTCGAATTCTGGTGTTCCAATACAAATTTGTTGCTAATCTATAATTAGCTTTAAGTAATTGTTGGAGGATTTTTAATCGGGATTTCAGTGATTTTATGTCCTAGTCCTGTCTGTCCGTAAACTGTCTGTGTAATTGATTTAGTTTTGATAGCAGTCTGCTTTTTTTCCTGTGAAGTGCGTTTATTGTTGTACATGTTTATGTGATCTGTAACTGTTGTTTTGGGAATTGTTTTGTCCATTGTTCGTTTTACGGTTTCGTCCATTTGTTGAATGTATTTGTCGATTTCGTCATTTGTCAGGTTTCTGTTTACTGGCAGATTAAAGTCGTTCGAACGAAGTTCTCTTGTTAATGATCCGGTGAACCGCGGCCATCGCATTGCCCCGTAGTTGTATGGTTATGGGATCACGAATTCCTCCAGATCTGCCAGATCGTTCAGAAGCTCTATTACTGCCGTGAATGCACAGTGGTCACTGTCGTATTCAATTGTCCGTAAACAGTTTCTGTTTTATCTGTTAGTGTTAAGTAGTCTCAGTCGTGACCAATTAGCAAGATATCTAAAAACGATCTACCTCTAGGGAACGATGGATACTCCGTAGCTAGTAGGTACATATGTTTTATATTCTACATGATACAGATCCTGGTTTATATACGTTCGAACATTCCACGGGCCGACGTGTATATCCCGCTTCTTCCTTTTTTCCCTACGTCTTCTTTTTGCCGAGTCGGTGTTTTCTTGATGATTTGTTCTCTTATGGTAGTGTCGGCTCATCTACACCTACGCCTACCGGGTTTTTCGTGAGGTTGCTTTTTGTATATTGATCATTCATTTCGTGGGAACACTCTGGGGTTTCAAATAGTCCGCCATATCAGAGCCCTCCTGGTAAGGTCTGCTGATTCGACCCAGTGTCAGAAAGGCGCCGTTATAATACAGCCGGTATACCCCTGGCTGCAAACCATCTAATGGGCACGGTGACGCGTAATACCCTAGATTAGGGGTGGTAAATCTTTGTGTGTTACTCCTCGCTAGCCTGTCTGACATGGGTGGTGCTACGGGATGCGTCTGCTTCCGTCAGCATAGCCTGAGTGATTTATTGTATTTTAAGCCCCAGCACCACGTCAAGGTTTCTACCAAGCGACGTAACGTATCATGCCGATCTCTTTTCTGTAGGTACTACCAAGGTCGTTGCTCAACTGAACTTGCTGAATGTGTTCCGCCCGTTCAGCCATTTTCCCGCGATACCCGTCCGATCTGAGAATGGACATCCGTTCAGGTTGAAAGTGAACTTCAGGCGCATAAACATAAAGAGTCAATCTTTAGCCGACCACGTGGAATGTTCTTACTGATCATGTGTTTCCTTGTCATTATTCATTATGTCTCGGCATCGATATCTCCTTCCCCTATTCACTTCCATGTAAGGGTACTCCAAAATCCCCTTTTGTGCGCGCGTTATTGTAAAAAAATGGCCGGATCACACAAGTGCTCGCATATGCGGATGACATCGCCGTTCTGGGGGATAATCTAGAAACTGTAAGTAAAGGTGGAACTCAGGGAACACATATAAACGTCAGAGGCAAGATATTCGAAAAACTTAAAGAATTGAAATATCCTGGAACAATACTGGCGGCTAGCAACGAAATGTCGAAGGAAATTAACAAAAGGCTACACTCCGGCAACGCTGGGTGGCACGCAGTCAGTAAACTGCTGAAATCCAAACTGTTATCACGTAATATAAAGCTCCGTGTCTATAGAAACATAATTATGGCGATTGTTCTATACGGATGCGAAACATGGAGTCTCACAAAACGGGAAGAAAAAAAATTCCGCGTATTCGAGAGTAAAGTTTTAAGGGGTATCGGATCGGATGGTCAAACGTGGAAGGAGAGCGCACAGAACAGGGAACAATGGCGGAGTCGAGTCGGTGAGGTCATGAACTTTCGGGTTCCTATAGGCCAATAAATAGAATAGAATAGAGAGATAGTGTGGACACAAAACGAATTCCCGGTATACGAAAATAAAGTTCTAACGGGTATCTTTGGCGGTAAATATGACGAGGAGGCAGGACAATGGAGGAAACTCCATAACCACGAATTGGAAGAACTATACCGCAAACCTACAATAGTGAGAGTAATCAAGTCGCGAATATTAAGATAGGCCAGGCCGGATATGTGGCGCAAATGGGCAACGATAGGACCATGCGTAGAATTCTAGACGGTAGACGAACGGGAAAGAGACCGGCAGGACAGCCGCCACGGAGATGGGAGGACAATATAAGGTTTGACCTTGAGGAGATCGGATCAGAGGGTCAACCGTGGAGGGAGAGTGCACAGGACAGGGAACAATGGCGGAGTCGAGTCGGTGAGGTCATGAACTTCCGGGTTCCTACAGGCCAATAAATAATAAAAGTTATTCCTTCAAGGGTGCGAACAAAAAATAGTCACAAGTCTGGGCTATAAGAAGGGTGTTCGAGGGTTTAGCACCCCATTTCTTACAATGCATCCCTTGTTAAGGACGCGGTGTGAGGCCTGGCGTTGTCATGAAGAAGGATGACTTCTCGAATGGGCATACATCGTCTATTGTTTCAATATGCGGATTTTGCCGACTGTAACAACTGGCACTAGTAAGCTGCATTCACTGTTTGTGAAGAAGGTCTTATAGCGTTTGAAATAATAGTGATGAAGATCGTGTGATTCGAACTGATGCTATGACAGTTCGCATCACGAAAAAAATTGAACCTAACCGTTACCCATCAGGCTACTGACCGTGTTTAGAATTTGATTTTTAAACTCGACTATACTCCACTGATGTGAATAGTTATGTTATCGCTAAGGTATACGGTTCTGATGTATTTTAGTATTCGAGTTTTCGTTCGGTGTTCTTCACCATTTTGATTGTGAATTGTGTGTGTATCTGTTAGAGTCGCCACAGTCTATCATCGAAACTCCCTTTGAGTCGAAAAACATCGTTGCAAGAACTTTTCCGGTTGGGAGACGAGTTTTGGTTTTCATTGGGCAGTCTTCATCGTTCCGTCGCCACTCCTTACTTATAATTTTCGTTTCGTATACACACGATTCTGAGACAGTGTATCATCACCAAACTGTGCCTTTAATCGAGAAAAATTTAACGCCTTCATTTGTTTAAAATTTTATAATAATCCGTTGCGCAACAGACGTATGTACTTCTTGCTCGCTCATGGCTGTACTGACTACAAAGTCAAGGGCGACCGTTAGCCAGGCCAGTACCCCAACTCCTCATAAACCAAAAAACAACCATGCACACGATTATCCAGCTCGCAAATTGTTGCTAAGCAAAAAAGTAAAATTACCGTTTATATTTGATTCGCCCTCGTAATTTGAACTTTGTAGAATAAGAGGAAAACTACTTTATACGTGTACTTTCCTGTCAATGGAATTACGGGCTGCTTCAGGTGCATCGCACTGTTTTATAACGACAATTCACCATTTGTCGCCGAAAGGCAAATTATACAATAGTTATGTAATGTTTAGCTTAGAGCGTGTGCGTAGGACCAGTAAAATAAATAAGCTAGAATTTAAGCATTGTTTGTCTAGCATGCAATTTAAAAACTAAGAAGATAAAAAGAAAATAAAAAAAAAATGTTATTAAAAAAAAAAACCAATTTTAAGTGTGTTTTTCCCGAAACATGATTTCTTAAAACGGCACATAACACAACTCAAACAATTTTCATTTAATCGTTTCAAAATATTTCATCATCATCATCATGATCGGCACTACAACCGGGATCCGGCCATGGCCTTATTTAGCAAGTCTCGCGGCTTGTTAAATTTTTTATAATAATTTATTTTTACGGGCAAGGTTATTAGCCTTGCGCCATTTCAAAATTTTTACCTCTTTGAAATTATATCCCACACAGGATTAGATACGCAATTTTTGATATGTTGATACTTGGATTTTTTATCAACAAATGATTCTTTTTTGCCTTTAATGGTAAAAAATTAGGTTTCCAACGCATAATGTAATTTTTTTTCTTAATTGAACCAATTTCAACGGATTCTCTCCTTCAAAAATATTGAGAAAATAGCAACCGTGAACCATGCGATTATTAACTCCCCACACACAACCGCCGTTTGTTCCAACCGTTGCAGTTATTTGTTGTAGCTCGACTTTTTACGCCCGTCTTCGCTGACGAAAGAATTTGGACTCTCGTAACTTCGACTGTGTAGATCGGTGTGTTATTTTCAATTAATTTTCATTTTAGATACGATATCTTAATCACAAGTAACTTGACTTTATACAAGTGCCGTGTGTGGTCAGCGATATATATATTTATAAGTTAGTAAGTAATGTGATTTAAGGAAAAACATACTTTTTTTAACATTTAAATGTTCTTTGTAATAATAGACAATTGATAATTTGTTAGAACGTAAAAGAGGAGTACGGCCGAAAGGCAGTTGTTTACGAAATTAGTCATACTATGTTTAGTTTAGTGTGTCCGCGTGGGACTAGTAATTTTGGATTTAAGATTGGTGTGAAACCCCATTTTTTTGATGTAAATAGCTGTTATTTACAAACTAAACCGCACAGCAGCTTGGCAGTCCGACAGTGTTGTTGTGAAAAATTAGGTTTACGAAAATTGTCCATTTTTGGATACTAGCCGTGCTATCTCTGGCTCAGGCCAGTACTTGCCATACAGCCCTCTAATATAAGCTAGGGTGTAAGCATATTTTTCTCTAGCTAATTCGCCAACAATTTAACCCTTCCACGGTAGGGTCGTTCTTGGCATCCTTAAATAGTAGGGTCGTCCGACGCTTTAAAAAGTACCTAAAAGTGGTCAAAAAATACTGACAAAATGCATGTTGCTTCATCAACTATCCATATACAAGGACCAATCGCTATATTAATGATTTTTTAATTTATTTGAACAATAGGAGTAAATAAATAAATACCTCCCCCATCTTTCGAAAAGACACGAGTGACCCGAGCCTACCATTTAAGGGGAAAGAATGAATTAAAAAATCTATTTAAAATTAAAAAATATAGTATTGCTAAATAATAGGGTTGGTCTAGATTACACATTGAAAACTATTATTTTTCTGTGAATACTATCAAATTTAATACACTACATTCCTTATCGAAAATTCATGACGGTTAATTTAACTTTTGAAAAAAAAAAAACAACTTTCACAACTCTAACTTATTTCAATTTGTTTACTTTCCAAAATCCTGTAGTTTCCTTTTGGCTTTCGGCCACTTTGACGTTACAAATTGCTGCTCTTGGTCCAGCTAGCAAACCAATAAAATACAGGATCAAATAAAAGGCAAAACAAAATCTTATACTCAATTGTTTCCTAAAAGCAAATCATTAATCCCAATCCAAACATAACTCTCCAACCCCATGGCGCGGAAAGTAGCTGTGCTGGTCAGGACACAGAAGACCGGGTCCATACCAAACGTACACCAAATAACATTCATTTATTTTCCATTGACTTACAAAAGGGCAAAGAACACAAAAAATAGAAAGGGAAAAATACGTTGGCGGAGCCAAAACCCCAGGAGAGGAGGGAAAAAGGCGAAATGGAATTCCAAGAAGGATAATCCACTTACCCTACATGGATTCCACAGTCAATGTTCGGTGGAGTAGGATAGAAATAAAAATAATCCAAAATAACAGCAGCTTGAGGCTAACAACAAGAGCAGCACAGAAGGGGCAGAAGAAACAAAAACAGCACACAAAAGTAAAAATACAAAACGAAAAATAAATGTAGAAAAGAAAGAAAGCAACTCAAACAAAAAAGGAAGATCAAAACCCCTAAAAAGTGGGTCGCTGGGGTGTGCCAAGCCAGGAATGTTTATAAGTTCTCGTTTTTGGACTTTTTTATTTCTATTTCTATATGTTGTTTTATTTTTTTATGATAGTCCCTATTAGATATGCTTAGTCTTTTTCTCAATAGAGGAATAACACGACCCGAGGAGCAGTAGACAAACGTTTTTCCTAGACATCCTAGATATAATCGTACATGTGCACGCACATGCTCTCCTTAACGCCACTTACTCGAAGACCGGTTGTCTAGAAGTGGTAAAGAAACGACGAACAAGCAACAAGGGACGATGAATGGGGAGCAGGACATGGAGAGCCGGGAATAGGAATAGGAGTATGAAAGGCTGAGCGAGTCCAATGAAAAAGAAAACGTCGATGCACAAAAAAAACTACACGACATTTTATATAAAACTGTTGGGAATGAGTGTAGCATCATCAAATCGACATCCTTTACTAAGACAGCAAAGCAAAGGCATCCAGCGAGGGATATCAATTCTAAACCAAAGGACAAGAAAGTAGCAGTAGTAGCAGCAGCAGGAAGTGAAGAAGGAAAGACATGAATAAGTGTCAAACGCTTTGCCATCATCCTTCGATTGATCTAAGTACAATACAAAAAGCGACAACAACAAAATATACAGAGGGAGAAAAAAAAAGAAAAAAAATTAAGGAACAACAAGGTGAACAAGAAGGTGAATAAAACTTGAATTGGATAACAGACATTACCCGGGGACTTCCTTTATGGTTGCATCGCACCCATAAATACACAACTAACTTCATCCGTTGCCGTCCTCATCCGCTTCATGTGTCCCTTACGCAACCGACAGGCACTGCGCGCCGTAGCAACTCCATAATCACCAAGCGCCTCGTTCACTCCGTGTTGAAGGATACGAAAGATTGCTGTCACTCCATGGACGAGTGGGTGGATTGAGACGTACGCTAGTAGAACCGACAAAAAGGACCACAACAGACACCGCTAAAAGAGCATCATCATCGCCATCCTCATCTGTTCAACAAACCGTAAAGAGGTCCGTCAACCTACATGGTTCAGATGGATCTGTTGGATGGATGTTCGCATGGAAAACGCGGCGGCAGTGGCAGAAGAATTAACCGAAATGGGGAAAAGCGCCAGCAACAGAAACGACAAGATACAGTGGCTAAATAGCCATTCTGGTCCTCGTGTCGTTTTGTCCGTTTTGTCCGACTATATCCTTCAGTTTCCGTACATTACTTGTGTTCCCCACTTCTAAAAAATGACTAACCGGTGAAGTGAAGAATAACTCTTCAATGATCTCTAGCTTCCTATGAATGTTATCTTTTCACTCGTGTACTGTTCGTGTCCCTCGTCATAAAGTCCTTCGCTATTATACTTCCGTGTAAGTTACATCCCTTGGAATTTACTTTTCTATAATCATCCATTCATTTCGTGCGCTACAATATCCTTATTCGCCTTCTCAAACTTTATTTCCTTCTACAAAATTCTCTGTTTCCTGCCGGTTAAGTCATTATTGAAGACAAACTATGATTTGTGTGAATGTAAGGACGTTCGGTTCTTTCGTGTTCACGGCGGCAATATCCTCATCGCTCCTGGAACCACTCAAGGTGATCCCTTTTGTGGTTTGCATTGACTCACAATCATTTTAATATTTCTCACCGGAATATTATACGAGTACCTAAACATAACTCAGTCGACGCCTGGTAAGTCCTATGCTATTATACTTCCGTGTTAGTTACATCCTTTGGATTTTACTTTTCTATAATAGTCCATTAATTTTGGGTGCTACGGGGGTGTGGGAGCGAACATACAGGGCAAAGTCTCTGCTTTCAACCCAGCGAAGGCCAGGACGATCCTTGTCCCTGTTCAATCCAAGTTCACATGCAGTGTCCACATGACACCCCTGGATAGTTGATTTGGCACACGCCAAGTAGTGAACCAATGCATGCAGCGACATCCTGAGAAAGGTTGGCGAAAGGCTAATAACCTTGCCCGGAAAAACGAATTATTATGGACAATTTAGCAAGTCTCGGATATGGACCGGATACCGGTGGAGAGACTAGCTAAATAAAGCCAAGACCAGATCCCGGTTGTAGTGTCGATGATGATGTTGAATTTCGGGCGCTACAGTATCCTTATTCGCCTTCTCAAACTCTATTTCCTTCTACAAAATTCAATTTCTCTATTTCCCACCGGTTTAATCACAATTGAAGGCAAAGTATGATTTGTGTGAACGTAAGGACGTTCGGTTTTTATGTGTTCACGGCGGCAATATTCTCATCGCTTTTGGAATCACTCAAGGTGATCCCTTCTGTGCTTTACATTGACTCACAACCATTTTAATATTTCTATTTCTATTCTATTTATAGACCTTTACGAACCCGGAAGTCCATAGCCTCGCCGACTCGACTCCGCCATCGCTCCCTGTCCTGTGCGCTCCCCTTCCACGCTTGACCTGCCGATTCGATCTCCTCAAGGTCAAACCTAACATTGTCTTCCCATCTCCGTCGCGACCGTCTTGTCGGTCTCTTTCCCGTGGATTTACCGTCAAGAATTCTATGCACGGTCCTATCGTTGCCCATTTGCGCCACGTCTCCGGCCCCTCTTAACCTTCGCGACTTGATTACTCTCACTATTGTAGGTTTGCCGTATAGCTCTTCCACTTGTGGTTGTGGAGTTTCCTCCATTGTCCTGCCTCCTCATCATATTTGCCGCTAAAGATACCCCTTAAAACTTTATTCTCGAATACGCGAAATTAGTTTTCTTCCCGTTTTGTGAGAGTCCATGTTTCGCATCCGTATAGAACAATAGGGATGGGTATGGTTCTTTAGACACGGGGCTTTATATTACGTGATAACAGTTTGGATTTCAGCAGTTTACTGACTACATGCCAACTAGCGTTGGAGTGTAGTCTTTTGTTAATTTCCTTAGACATTTCGTTACTGGCGGTCAGTATTGTTCCCAGATATTGAAATTCTTTAACTTTTTCAAATATTTTGCCTCTGACGTTTATGTGTGTTCGCTGAGGTCCACCTGCTCTCGTCGTAATCATGTATTTTGTTTTGTCTTCATTTATTTCTAGGTCTACCTCTTCTGCCGCTTGCATGATGATTTCACAGTTTTTACTGTTTACAGTTTCTAGATTATCGACCAGAACGGCGATGTCATCTGCATATGCGAGCACTTGTGTGACCCCGTTCAGGCATTATCCGTCCATGTTCTCTTCTTGTACCTTTCTCATTGCATACTCGAGCACAAGGTTAAAGAGACATGGTGAGAGGCCATCCCCTTGTTTTAATCCGTCCCGAATTTCAAATGGTTCTGAAACGTGGTTTTTTCGCCCTTTATTTTCGTTCATGCACATGTGAATGAGGGCGGCATATTTATTTCAGGAGTCCCAGCTCAACTACCATGTAGAGTGTTTGCCTTGCGACTGAGTCGTAGGCTTTTTTGAAGTCAACGAATAGTTGGTGAACCGTCTCTCCGTATTCCCACTTCTTTTCCAGCAGTTACTTTACTGTGAACATTTGGTTGCTTGACGACCGGTTCCTACGGAATCCATATTGGTAGTCTCCCAATATTTCTTCTGCATACGGTGTGATTCTCGCCAGTATGACATTTGTTAGTATTTTGTATGTGGTTGGGAGCAATGATATTCCTCTGTAGTTTTCGCAGTCAGATCTGTCGCCTTTTTTGAAAATGTGGACGACTATTGAGGTTCTCCATTCTTCCGGAGCGACTTCCTTATCCCATATTGTTTTGGTGAGCTGATGGATCTTTCGAGCGGCTGCCTCTCCTAAATACTTCACAAGCTCTGCCAGTATGCAGTCGACTTCGGGACCTTTGTTGTTTTTCAGTCGATTTATTGCGTCTACAACTTCGTTGACAGAGGGCTCTGGGATCTGAGGCTCGGCTATATGTACGTCTGGTGCGTTTATTTGTGGTTGATGGGTGCGCACATTGAGCAGGTTTTCAAAGCACTGCTTCCATCTTCTCGCAATAATGTTTGTTTCTGTGACCAGACAACCGTTTGTGTCTCGAATTATTTTGGCTCACCGTACCCATTTCTAATTGATTTTATGCCGGCATACATACCTCTGATATTCTTTGCTTTGGCATTTTCTATGATTTTTTCGATCCGAGTCTTCTCGGATTTGCGTTTTTTGCGTTTGAAAACTGTCATTGTCTCTTTTCGAATTGTCGCGTATCTTTCTGCGTTGACTTCATCATATGTTTCTAAATGGATCACTCTGAGATGTTCACGTGCTTCGATCTTTGCCCTGCACTCATCGTTAAACCAAGGTTTGAACTTAATTGTTTTCTTAAATCCTAATACCTTTTGGACTGTTTGTTTGATTGTGTCTCTGGTCGATGTCCATTCAGTGTCCACACTATTAGCTTCCTCTTCCTCACTACTCCCCTTCTCTAGGGTGCTAAATCTATTCGTTAGTTCCTCTTGATATTCAGTCCTTTTGTGTAGGTCTTTTAATTTATCAATGTCGAACTTTTTGCTCCTCTCCCGTGACTGCCCATGTGGGGTTGCTGCGAGGCGACTCCTGATTTTGCCCATCGCTAGAATATGATCGGAGTCGCAACCTGCTCCTCTATATGATCTCTACTTAATATTTCACACCGAAATATTATACCTAAACGAAACGCAACCGACGCCAGGTACGACTTTAAAACTGAGATTCTTATAGCTCGTTTAAGAATATAAATAGGGGGTGTAGTTACGGGGAATTATTTAGGGAAACAGAGTCCTAGAGTGGATGGCCTGTTAAATTAGAGAGAGCTTATTTTAGAGTGGAACTTGCAGCATTCGTGAAACACGTCCTCGATTTTTTATTAGCCTACACGGGAAAAGCGGTGCCACACATAAAATTAACTGCAACAGTGGGGTTATCAGCGCATTAAAGCCTCCATGACAAGCAAAACCATTACTCCACAAGGAAGCCGGGGTGTTTTGAGGCAGACGACACATGACTTCGTTAGAGTTTAACACAGGATTGCTCGAAAAATAACACTGAACCTTAATCGGAAGACAACATTTATCAGACTTTTTTTCCTTCTTCCACGGCCAAATAAAACTTATCATCATCATCATCATCATCATCATCATCATCATCATCATCATCATCATCATCGGCACTACAACCGGGAACCGGTCTTGGCCTTATTTAGTAAGTCCTGAGGCTTGTTAAATTTTCCATAATGATTTATTTTTTCTGGGCAAGGTCATTAGTCTTGCGCCAGAGGCTCCCCGACGGGGAATCGAACCCCGGTCTCCCGCGTGACGTGTGGGTATACTAACCAGTATACTATTGAGGAGCGGCGGTGATTTTATGCTTTTGAAAATTGTTATATGATAAATATACCAATACAAAGTCAATGCTTTTTGTGCCAGTTTGTGGTATAATAATCATACATATAGTTTGTTGTTTCCTAATTGTATTGTGTCCTGGTCACGGCACCAGTTCCGTGTATTATAAATATATATATATATATATATATTTTCCATATCCCTGTTATCGCCATTTGATACTCACACACGTTTCCGCGCCAGCATCGCTGACTAGGTGCCTGTCAGGCCGATAAGAATCACTTGGTCCCGATTGTCATGTGTGCATTGTCTGAGCTTGTATCTTCTAAACTTTTGAAAGAAGGAGCTCGAACAGAGCATTGAGAATAGAACAACACCTTATATGGTTCACACTCAATAAGGAAGTAAGAAAACCAGGCGGCACGGCACGCAGGCGAGACCCCGTTCGTATGTTCTATTACTAAATTTATTACTGACTTTCTCCTGTTTTCGGGCGATTGGAGATCAAAATGCGCGGCACAAATTACCATCGAATGGTGACAATCTGTTGGATTCTGCTAACACCAAAAAAAATAAGTTAAAAAAACAACAAAATTCCAAGCAAGCTGGAAAGAACTCAGAAGTTCATCACCTCACTCACTGCGCGATCGTTCCCTGTCCTGTACATTCTCTTTCCACGCATCGCCTTCTGATCAGATCTCCTCAAGGTCGGGCTTATATTGTCCTCCCATATTCATCGCGGTCTTCCCACCGGTCTCTTTCCCGTTGATCTCCCATCAACAATTCTACGTACGGTTCTGTTGTTGCCCATTCTCGCTACATGCCCGGCCCATCTCAATCTTCGCGAGCTGATTATTCTCACTATTGTAGGTTTGGAGTACAGCTCTTCCAATTCGCGGTTGTGGAGTGTCTTCCATTGTCCTGCCTCTTCATATCTACTGCCGAAGATACCCTTTTCATGTTGTTTGGGTTTTTTTTGTCTTGTTTCACCTTTCCTTGGTTCTATAAGCATTGTTTTCTGTATGGCCTCTCGTAATATAAAATGTATGTAAGCATTGCTATATCAAGCAAGCATTGCTAAGGGAAAAGCCCTGATGTTGGTAAAGTTCAGAGTATAAAAGTCGTTTGCCATAAGTTCAGTTGGAGTTAGAAATACAGAGAAATCATCTAAAAAAAAATCACATTTACGAGAACCTCAAGATCTACTTTTGTGCACGTGTTGGTGTGAAAGAAAAACCTTAAGAAACACTGTGAATCAATCGATCCTTAATGACCGTCAATACAGCTTTCATACTAACAGGTGCACACCAGATCTGAGCGAATAACTTGCCGAAAAGTAAAATAATTCGCTCCTCCGCTTCGATGAAAGCAAAGTTGCTGCACTGGATACCTTAAAGGCGTTCGACAGAGTTGAGGGCAAAGCCCCGTTTTCGACATTGATTTTCTATAAAGTTGACGAACATACTTATTCAATTGGTAAAAGATATAACATGGGTGCTATAGACTTGGCACGCAGCCCTGTTATCGAAATTGCATTTCGAGCTTCAAGCATATCACAACACATTTTACCTCAATCGTCGGATCCATATTTCTTTCTATTTTCTTCTTAGTTTACGACACTGGACCAAATTTCGGAAGGGTGGCTCTTTTTTATAAATGTTTCGCTCTCTACCTTTAATTATTGTTGAAAAACGACCGTCTTGGTAAACGGTTCGACATGGACTCTGTTTCAATTTAAAATAAAATTACGTTCGTTGAGGTCGACGGCTAAATTTCGACTCTTATCTTTATCTCTTTAATAACGACCGACCATTTTTGTCGACGGTTTGATATCAACTCAAATTATGACTTTCGACCCTCTTTATTTCAGATCTTGAATTCCTCTTTTTCAAATCCTCGTGAATTTCGACTGCCTTGATTTTTGATGTTCCGATTTTGAATTCGACTTACCCTTGGTTTTAATAACTCACTATATTCAGACCACACTATCTACGGACGTAATCTAAACATCCTTTTAAATGCATAGATCGCAGTATATTCTTGGTTTGCGCAAGATTTGGGCGAATGTTTACACTGCGATGTTAATATTTTTATTTTACTTCTTTCGGGAAAGGCTGAACCAGCGCCTTGAGATGCTATTTTTTCTCGATCGGATCCAACAGTCAAGCTCCGATAGACACCCAAACATTTCATGGAGCTTGCAGCATAAGGGGGTGGTATACCTGACAGCTGATCTCTTATTGATCACCGATGTCAGTTAATTACTTTGGAGATGTGTACCGCTATGCTAAGCAACTGCGCAAACAAATGCGTACATGCGTGTGATTTTTTGTTGATAGTACAGACGGCGAAGCGGAATCAAGTATGACTCTGCGTGAGCATTATACGATAGCGGAAGAAAATTTAGGGTGAATTATCTTTGGCCGCAATCAAAAACACAACACAGGTTCCACTATGACACAGTAAATCATCATCATCATCGGCACTACAGCCGGGAGTCGGTCTTGGCCTTATTTAGCAAGTTCTGAGTCTTGTTAAATTTTCCATAATGATTTTCTTTTTTTCCGGGCAAGGTTATTAGTCTTGCGCCAGAGGCTCCCTGACGGGGAATCGAACACCGGTCTCCCACATGACAGGCAGGTATACTAACCACTATACTATCGAGGAGCCAACACAGTAAATAGCGTACCCTTTAATACACCAGCTGCTAATCAACGTTGGCATAGATACAGAGAACGCGATCCTCAATAGTAAGCTCTTCGTGATCGAAGATCCTTTGGAAAAGGTGAACGCTGTGGGAGCTGTCTTTCATGAAATGTACAAGGTGAATGAAAGCATTCGGCGAAATCACGACTTGCAGGACAGAGCTCTACTGAATTACCTGCACCTCCGAAATGAAATTTCACTTTGGCAATCGGAGAATCCCGGTTTTACCGAATTCAGTGACGATAATGTGTCAACTGACATTAATGCCAATGGCAGTGCTAATAGCCTTTTAGTTACGAGGGAAGGAATCCAGAGTATCTTCGACTCATTAAGAAGCAAAAAGTCAGTGGGAGTAGATGGAGTACCTAAGATCGTACTCCAGAACCTGCCCCAAATGGCAATAGATATATACACGGTCCTGTTTAACAACGCGTTGAATAATGCATATTATCCAGCGCGTTGGAAAACGGCTATCATTCAGCCCATCGCACAAAAGGACAAAGACTGTAAAACCCAATGAACATGCGTTCGATAAGTTTACTCCCAAGCATCAGTAAAGTATTTGAAAAGACTATTAACAATGCCCCCCGCTTGGTAGAAACCTTGACATGGTGCGGGGGCTTAAACTACAATGAATCACTCAGGCTATGCTAACGGAAGCATACGCATCCAGTAGGGCCACAAATGTCAGACAGGTTGGCGAAGAGTAACACACAAAGATCTACCACCTCTAATCCAGCGTGTTACGCGTCACCGTTCCCATTGGATGCTTTGCATTGGGGTATCATCATCATCATCATCGACACTACAACCGGGATCCGGTCTTGGCCTTATTTACCAAATCGCTCCACCGATCCCGGTTTCGAACCGATGTCATCCAGTTTGGCACTCCCAGGCTCTGGGCGTCCTGGTCTATGCCATCCCTCCATCGCAGACAACGTCTGCCGCGCTGTCTCCTTCCATGCATCCTGCCGCAAAGGACTTTCCGAGCAGGCTCCTCTGCGCTCATTCGAGCTAGGTGTCCCGCCCACCAGAATCCTCCGAGCTTGATTTTTCTTACAACATTAGCTTCAAGGTAGATTGCCTACAACTCATGGTTGTAGCGTCTCCGGAATCGTCCTCCTTCACATACGGGGCCAACAATTCTTCTTAAGACCTTCCTCTCGAACGCGGCTAAGAGTTCGGAGTGCCTTTTATTGAGCACCCAGGTCTCGGATCCATACATGAGTACTGGTAAGACCATGGTCTTGTACAGTAGTAGCTTGGATGTTCTGGATAAAGTTCGGAATTGCAATGCTGTTATGTCAGCCTTATATTCGGACAGAGCATCGGCTAGCTGCTGTGCAGTTCGACCTCTGTATAGTGAGCGGATGTTCTATGAGAAAATTCTTAAATCGTTTAGCCATTTTCGTTTCCGTGGTCGTCGTGGTGTATCCGGTCCATATCCGAGGCTTGTTAAATTTGCCATAATAATTCGTTTTTCCCGACAAGGTTATTAGCCCTGCGCCAATTTTTCTCAGGATTCAACCATACCATACTATATATATATATATATATATATATATATATATATATATATATATATATATATATATATATATATATATATATATATATATATATATATATATATATAATATATTTGTTTTTGAATTATTCCTTTCATCATCATCATCGGCACTACAACCGGGAGCCGGTCTTGGCCTTATTTAGCAAGTCCGGGGGCTTGTTAAAATGTCCATAATGATTTGTTTGTTTTTTCCGGGCAAGGCCATTAGTCTTGCGCCAGAATTAATCCTTTACTAAATCAAAAAAAATTAATTTGAGTGATCTTTATTTGGACCTTTACAATTTTTTCTAGTTCACAATGTCAAATATGATTGACGTACGACGCCATTTGCAAAAATTATAACATTCCCCGATAGGGTGATTAATTTTGCGCCACCCTATATATAGTGCCGCCTCAATGTCTGAGTTGGTAAAGAGGTTGTGTCTTACGTTTGCTTGTACAAACCTAGGTTCAACTGACGACTCTTGCTATAGTGCAGTTCGGCACAATCACTGAGTGGTAGGTAGGGTCCTAAGCCCAGCCGCCCGGTGAAATTACACCCCATTAAGCTATAGACTTCGTGAGATGGTTGGGCGAAATCCTTGAGCATCTTCCGAATCTTGGCTGATGAACCCGGTCGAGAGAAAATAGCATCCCAGGGCGCTGACTCAGTGCTATAGGTTCGCCTTTCCTGGGAGAAGTAAAAAAAATAAATAAAAGAAGTCCCTTTATATGTGTATGTGGATATTCCATGATGGGGGTAGAAAAGAGAGGGTTGGTTATTATATCCAAGAGTGCGATATCACCGACTTCCTGGAGTTCCTTTAGAGCGAAAATTGCCACCCTGGGGTAAAGTATATCGGCAAACAATGAAGACAAATTGAACCTTAAGTCACAGATGTTGCACTGGTCGAAGCGGTACTCTCGTTCAATATCACCCAGCAATGGCGTATATACTGTCCTCAATAAATACACCATTATTCCCTTACAGCAGCTGCTCCATGGAATTCTTACAGAAACTCAGTAGCCGTGCTATCTAATATCAAGTGCATTGCCTTTCAACAGATTTGACTACTATAGGCACTGAAAACTAGTGTGTGTGTTTACGATCCACATTGTTTCACACTAGAAGCATCTGAATTCATAAAAACCTGCAGTGCGTGTAAACTATAAAACAAAAAAAGTGATATATAACTGCTAAACAAACTGTAATCAGTCTGTGTTCTTCTTGATTCGATCAACCGAAATAACAATGCTGCGCCCCCACACAGATGAAATAGATTATTGAATTAAATAAGAAGACGACCGCGTTCAGAATACTAACGTTCCTTTTTCATTTGCGTTCGTTTTAGACAACTGGGCCAATTCTTAATAAATATTTATGAAATCCACCTAACAATTTCATTATTTGCTAATCTAATTCGGCGAACCATAGAAATTCAGCATTCTTAGGCACTACCATCGAGATAAGACTATCCCATCAAAATGGCTTTATTTACATTTCAGCAGCTCACGGATAATTTTTTGTATTTTTTCGCATCCAAAAAAAGCACGTTCTGTTGATTATAAATTTACCTTCTAACAAATAAACATGAGATGTTTGGGCAAAGTAGGTCGTAGATATACTGCCTGCGATTCAGGTGTACTACTAGATATTCTGTACTAGGTTTTGCATTCAGTACATTGATGTTGTCAAGTGTTTGCGATGCGAACCTTTAGACATGATATTTGAAAATGCAAATTCAAAATTCTTAACTAATGTATCACAATTGTAGCCAGAACTAACTATTTGGATATGATAATATGAATCGTGTTATTTACGAACAAGAAATCTCTCTACCAAGCAAATGCTCCATGTGGCTAGGCTGCCCCAAGCTGAATGGTATCATCACTAAGTCCGATTAATTTTTCAACCCATATAACCGAATCCGCTGATCCAAATGACATACCCCTTTAATTTAGAAGAAGTTAAACCGCTGTAAATGCACTTCCATCTGTCCAATCAGTTGGAAGTCAGAGAATGTCCAAACGATTGCCCAATTATCCCACACGAATGTGCTGAACCTGAGTATTTGTTTCCTCTTCATAAGAATTGTCAGGCATTCAAGAACAATGTTCATCGACCCCTTCTTTCCTTATCCATTTACATCTTCTCCGTCCGCGACATTAAGGTTATGTCAAAAACCCGTTCGTGTGTGCGTTTCGTGTGAAAAATACATATATAACTAGAATCTATGATTACGTATAACTGACTGTTATTGGAGTCAGGTCAGCAAAACCTGATAACATCAGCCTCTCAGTCACCACTGGTAAAACGAGATCATAATGATGTTCACTCCTTCGGGCTCGTCAGAGCGCCATTATTGTTTTCGTTTTTTTTTAATGTTTTTATAGGCACATGCGAACAAAAAACGATTTTGAAGCACCCACAAGTGTCAGACCACAGTGCAAGCGGAAGATCGAGATCATCGAGAACTCCCTTAACTATTATAAAGCCAACGAAAAACCCTCAAACTAGACAGGACGGCTCTATGGGAAATCCAGCTGGAAAAGTCTAAATGACGTAGGCTCGTCCTTATTTTTCCTTAATAATGATATTCAAATTCTGGCTGACGGAACTGCGGACACCATTCGACTTGGCGTTAGGAACTTCCCTCCACACAAAATGGAAAGCATCAAATCCAAACCGAACGTGTGGGCTCATCCTAAATGTAAGCTAGTTGATAGGGCAAAAGTGATTGAGTTTCTGATCAAATATGTCAAACAACACAGATGAGATCAGGGCACCGGACAAAAGGGGCAGGAATGATTGCAATACGTGCATTAAATCTACAAATCTTATGATGAGAAAGTCCATCCCACACGTAGTAGCAATATCTGATTACCTGTGATAAACATTAAAAACGGTGACATTGGTCATATTTGATCACAAACCTCTCACAAACGCAACAAAAAAATTGAATGTCGCGCACTCTTACGTTGTCTCACGCCATATCAGCTCCACATCGCTCACACTATCGTGGCGGTTCCCTTGAACGCCACCAATCATCTTCCCATTAACAAGTAGAAACTCCCACCTAGGGCATACAGAATCCTGGAAAGCAAGTACTTACCTGTTCATGGTTGTACCATAAAGCCTTGAAACGCTGTAAAAATCACAATATTTGCTGATGCTAATTCCATCAGCACCAAACAGGCATGCTCCTTATGGGCAATTTGGTTGCATCACCACGCAACCAACATGAACCGAACCAATCCATTGAACATATCTCGGATCGATTTCCATCATGTAACAGGTATCTTCCACACATAAAGGCAATTTGGTTGCATCACCAGCAACCAACATTGCCCGAACTATATCAATGAGATATACCCTTACGCGCCAGCCGCACACATGCAGGAAATGTTTTGTCTTTTCCCTTTTGCATACATGCCTACATCGATCGCTCATCCGACCGGCAAATACATTAAGGCATACGGCTGACCGCCCAAGGAAGTCGAGTCTCCTAAATGGAAAATTACCATCGAGAATTCGACTACGTGGAGATGCCACCAAACATGTGCACGATCAGCATAAATACTTTACGCAGTCGCTGATCGTGCAAACTCTTCAATCCCTATGTAGAGATATTTGCACCAGCTGCAACCATGCCAGCTAATGTTCCCCTTGTAGATTTGATCGATCCACGGTCCGCATGCTACGATCGTCGTGTGTGTGTTTCACCCCTTTTTTGCTGGACCAAATGCGAGGAAGATACCTTATATGGTCACTGAAGCGATGGATGGAATTTTTGGTATTCTGTCGCTTCGGATAAAATAATTAATCGCGTTCTGGATTCCGTGGAGGCAAGTCGGGCCTCCACGTTAAATAAACCAATGTCCGAGTCGAGTTTTAGTAGCCACAACGTACGGTCGTGCCATCAAATCAAAATAATTTATCATTTTAAAATAATATTGTAAATGTTCCATACTCTGATTTAAAATAAAGAAGTGTCATCACAATTTGTTACTAGTTTACGTTAATTGTACAATAGAATAACAATTAGTTGTTGGTGTTAATTTGTGTATACGCTTTATTAGTTAATACAGTACATGACAATAAAGAGAATTTATTTAATTTGGACCGTGTGTTTCACTTCCTTTTGTTAATTGTTAACCGAGAGTGGCATAGTTGTGCCTTAATTGCCTGTGAACTGGTATTCGAGGACAGTTTCGTGAAACAGTACCCGTGCCGGTACCGGACGCAAGACAGTGAAGAAGGAATTTACCACACTATACTCTCACATCTAAGGTTACTCCAAAATCCCTTTTGTATGCGCAATTGTGTAAAAAAAATCTATTTGAGCACAAACAACATACGATTCCCTGGTCCGTTTGGCATTTCCCCTATAACTCTAACGACATGTTTTTCACTTTCTAAATTCTGTAAAAACTACTCCATCTGTTAGAGCTGCAGCAAACAACAGCGTGCCGATTCCTGAGAAGAAGTTACGATCGACAATACAATCAAGGTCTAATTACTGGCTTAATGAGAAGACGATGAGATCGAAGACTAATTGCTCAATGCCCAGAAGGACTCTACACATAAAATAGTAGCACCAGAGTAGCTGCCTGGTGGATAACGGCACACGAGGACGACTGACGTGTGAGTTCCTGTGACCACGTTCATTCGCAGCTACCGAGCATCTCGGCTTTATATCAGTAACATACCCGATTATGGTCGTACCAATTGGGACAACTTCAATGTCACATGGAACGGAAAACTCCACCAAGTCTTTCTTCCCGCTGACAGGAACGTAACGACGGTTGAGATACATAACATTTTCCCGCGATACCCGTCAATCTGAGAATGCGCATCAGTTCACGTTGAAAGTCGATTTCAACAAACAGACATAGAGAGTCATTCTTTAGCCGAACCACACGAATGTGGAATACTCTACCTGATCATGTGTTTCGTCGTCATTGTAATGTACAGGCATTTAAGCCCAATGTACATCGATACTTCCTTTCTTTATCGACATCCCCTTCTTCCGCTCGCACTACGCTCTAACATTTAAGGGTACTCCAAAATCCCCTTTTGTGCGCGCGTTTGTGAAAAAAGAAAAATAACGCCGCAGCCCGACCACGAGATTCTAGTTGAAACATATCCCAAAATACAAACTTGAAAAGACATCACATTCCCCATGACGACTTCACTCTTCGTTTCATCCGGGAGAGTAAAAAGCTCTGCAGAATGGGATATCGTCACCGCTTCACGCAAGGGAGCCATTGTTACGGACCTCGCGTCCATGTCCTCACCTAACACCCACTAATTCCCTATCGCAAATTTACCCTCTCTGCCTGTAAAGGGAAGACAAATCGTTAAGTAGTTAATTTGCATAAACAACTTTATGCAAATTCTACTTGGCAGGAAAATAATAAAAAACGGCGCCGAATAAAAAAATAAACGTCAACGGCAAAAATAGAAAAAAGATTATTCGACGTAAAACTACGAACACGAACAAAACAAAAAAAACCAGCTAACACTCGAAAGAGAAAAATAACGAAGACGACCGCATCAACATCTGCAGTCCTAGTCAGGAAAGGTCACTCCAGGTTAGCGAAGCGTAACCCGCAGCAATATATAAGCCTTGAGTCCATACTAGCGGAAAGTGGCCTCCACGCGATCCTTTTAATAATCTCTCGCATACAGCAAACACAGAAGAGCGACCGGAATTCAACTGGCTACCAACGTGGCACGAGACATCAGCGTCAACAGGATCAAGATCATCATCAAAATCAACGAACAACAGTAAGCTGAACAGGGGAGCACAAAGCTTAACGCCCCCTGCAATCTGTCAGCAGCAGCTACAGCGACCGCTCCACGGCCAATCCAAGTAAGTTCTTTATTATTATTCGTATTATTACTGACCTGTAGGAACCCGGAAGTTCATGACCTCACCGACTCGGCTCCGCCATTGTTCCCTGTCCTGTGCGTTCTCTTTCCACGTTCGATCATCCGATCCGATCTCCTCGAGGTCCAATCTAACATTGTCCTCCCATCTCCGTCGCGGCCGTCCTGTCGGTCTCTTCCCCGTTAGTTTACCGTCAAGAATTCTATGCACGGTCCTATCATCGCCCATTCGCGGCACGTGTCCGGCCCATCTTAATCTTCGTGACTTGATTACTCTCACTATTGTAGGTTTGCGGTATACATCTTCCAATTCGTGGTTGTGGAGTTTCCTCCATTGTCCTGACTCCTCGTCATATTTACCGCCAAATATACCCCTTAAAACTTTATTCTCGAATACGCGGAATTTGTTCTCTTCCCGTTTTGTGAGAGCCCATGTTTCGCATCCGTATAGAGCAATCGGCATGATTATGGTTCTATAGACACGGAGCTTTATATTACGTGATAGCAGTTTGGATTAATAGTTTACTGGCTGCATACCAACTAGCGTTGCCGGAATGTGGTCTTTTGTTAATTTCCTTTGACGTTTTGTTTCTGGTCGTCAGTATTGTTCCCAGATATTTAAATTCTTTGACATTTTCAAATATCTTGCCCCTGACGAGCCAATAGTTGTCCTCAACTCAGCTAACAGTGGATACTTCGACGACACACATGATAATGATCACGGTTTCGTTAGAACAAATACCCTACACAACCTAGTTAAATCTCGAAACCCTAAGAAGTCACCCGATATCGAGAACATGTGGTACCCCCCGTTGCGAAGGCTTTCTGCTTTATACTTTATAAAGCTCTCCATCCTGTTCAGCCATGCCTACAACTTGGGGTACTTACCTCAAGCTTGGAAGCATGCTGTTGTTTGTCCAATAGCAAAAGTTGGGAAACCAACGTATCACCCAACAAGCTTTCGCCCCATCTCGCTCCTTACTTGCATCACCAAAATATATGCAACATTCATATACGAAAGGGTAAACAACTTTATCAGTGCCAGGAATTTAATAAAAGATTTCCAATTTGGATTTAGAAGAGCGCACAGCACCACTATGGCTCTCAAGGTTTTTCAAAACTACGTCTAGGTGCGCCGCTTTAATAAGGAATGTACCATTGCGATGAGCCTGGACATTGAAAAGGCTTTTGACACGAGGTGGATCGAAGGTCTCGTCTTTAAATTAAACATGGGTCTTAGTAGAACGCTGTGTAGTATCGTCTACCAGTTCGTTCAATAGAGAACGCTCCAACTTCGAGTGAATGGAAAACTTTCCTGAACTTCCAGCGCCGCTGCAGGTGTACCACAGGGCTCCATTCTAGGCCCCATCCTATTTAATATCCCCACCTTAGATATTCCTCGCCTTGTAGACGGGAGAGTAAGCCAGATATGCTATGCGGATGACGTCCTAGTGTACACGTCATCCAAAGGCCCTAAACTCGCAACAAATCGACTCAAGCATTACCTGGACGGACTGTATCAGTATTACAGTCGATGGAAAATTTGAGTAAATCCTTCCAAAGCGATACCCATAATTCTCAGTAGTAATCGCTCCCAACCTGTTTCTCGATATTCACAGAATATTCAAATACAAATAGGAGGTACCACAATTAGACCACAGGACAGGATGAAATATCTTGAGGTCATTTATTCCCCAAAAATAAGCTTCGTCAAACATGTGACCCACATTCTTCAAAGGGGTCCCGGCCGGTCTATGCAACTGCACAACATTTGGCAATAAAGCAACAAAGTTAAAACCAAAGTTAAGCTTCTCTGCTATAAGCAGCTAATCCGATCTGGAATATTGCAGGCCTTTCCCATATGGTCCTGTATATCTTCGGCCCGAATGTAATAAACGTTTTCGAAAAGAAACTCCTCAGAAGATGCATCAACAACTCTAGAATGCCTGACGTTCGCCATTGCCCGAACTCTCACTTATATGAAGGTGCATCCATTACCCCTATCGACAAGTACTAGCTACAATTAGCATACAAGTATCTCGAAAGCATTCAGAACAACGAGAACCCACTTGTACGGGAGTCTTGTGTTCTTGATCCTTCTCTCCTTCGATCCCTTCGGATCCGACCCCCAAAATGTCTTCATCAGTACAAAACTGAAGTAAGCACCCTTGCCAACAACATTCCTTAATAGAGGATTCTTGGACTGGGATGGGTCTACTGCTGACACACTACAAACACAAGACAGCACAAATACACACACACACACCGACAAAAGCGCAGATTATCAAAGATGTAATCTACGTTTACTACCTACCGGTCTTGTATGATTTCTTTCCCACCATCCCTCCATCCAAGTTGTTAGAGAACAGTCGAACTAACCCTGTCCACACTATCCTTAGATACCTCCCACCTTTCTTTTTCAGATATCTTGAGACCAAGCCCAACATCTTCATGAATGTGGGTGATTATGGTTATCACAAGATGACCAGAAGCCGGAGACAGGATGGAGAACACATTTGTCCTTGTCTCGTTTAAGTCGGCCTTCCGCCTCCTTTTTATTTATTCTGGTTGAATTAGATTTTAGAGGTCCTTGCGGATGTGTAGGATGCTTTCGCTTAGGGATAGTTAAGGATTGTAAATATTGTATGGAGATTTATATTTGTCGAATTATAAAATCAATTAAGACAATCTAAGATATTTGGTTTTATCTTATGTAGTGGGAAGTCGCCTCCAATCTTTTGTGTATTACAGGTACTCCAAAGCACTTCCCCCCACCACTGGCCAAGGGCGGTCGATACAATTCCTCTTCGTTTAGATACACGAAAGGCATTTCCACCCAACAGTGGCAAGAGACGCCTCGCGAAGGAAAGGAAAAGGAATAGATGCCACGCTATATAGATCTGATGGTACGCGATACAATCGGCGATAGAGTCTAGAAGGAAGGCGTTCCTATATATATCCTTTGACCACCTGGCACTGGGAGTTAATTTCTTTTGAAGTCCACTACACAAAGCCTGCCGTCCGTTTCAACTGAATTCATAACACCATGTATCTTACTTTACTGGGCAATTTCCAGAAATATGGAAAGTGGCGAAAATATACAAAGAAAATATAAAAATATGTATCGAACGTCTTTCAACAGATCCATACAACCAGCTTTACAGCGTTTTGCAATGGTAGTGAAGAACGCGATTAGAACCCACCCTAGAAAAGGTAGGAACTAAAGTGCAGACTCATCAAAATACGGCCGCGTGTATGGGAGGATATGAATGCTGTATGAATGCTCCGGTATACGCCACTGATAGTTTTTTTGGTCCTCGTTTGGAGGAGTTGGCATATTCGACTCCGCGTAGAACTGAATATATTGACCCATATTGCAATAACGATTTCAGTGTGCGGATAAAGGTCAAGATCCTCAAGATCTTCTCTAATCCCTACGTTTCCAGATCACTCTATATAGCCTTTGTCCGCTTCATCATTTTTTTTTTTCATTTTTAAAACATTTTTTTTATTTTCTTTTGATATTCTTAGTTTCTAAATTACATGCTTGACCACATGGCCACATGAAATGTCCGATTTTATAGTAAAAATTGAAAAGCCAATATTATTGTTCCGTAAATTTTTATTCAATCAAAATAGGATCCGTTGGCATCTATGACATCCTTCCAACGCGATACAAGGTCAAAATATTCCTTTTTCGTAGATGTGCTGACTTTTTGAAGCAAAGAAATCTTCAAAGGCTCTTATGACCTCTGCTCGATTCCGGAAGACCCTATGTCGGCAAAATGAATCCAGATTGCGGAAAATATGGTAGTCCGTTGGGAAAATGTCAGGAGAGTAGGGTGGATGCGGAAGAATTTCAAATCCGCACTGCAACCGTTTTTGCACCGTTACTTGTGATGTATAGAGTCTAGCATTGTCATGCAAAAGGATCGGGCCGAGCCTATTGACCAACGCAGGTTGCTTTTCAGCCAATTTGGCATGCAATATGTCGATTTCGTCACAATATTTGATAGCGTTTATCGTTTATCCACCCTCTCCAATCCTTTTCTTACCAGGGGTTCCCCAGGGCAGTCATCTAGGACCCCTACTATTCATTCTTACTATTAATGATATAGACTCCGGTATCAAACACTTCTCCATCTCTCTATACGCGGACGACACTAAACTCTTCAATCCTTTTCTTCCCAGGGGTTCCCCAGGACAGTCATCTAGGACCCCTACTATTCATTCTTACTATTAATGATATAGACTCCGGTATCAAACACTTCTCCATATCTCTATACGCGGACGACACTAAACTCTTCAAGACGATCCGCTATTCTGTCGACTCCTCACTTCTCCAAATGGATCTCGACTGCTTTTCAATTTGGTGCTAAAATAACTGCCTCGAACTAAATATTGCCAAATGTCACTCAATCACCTTCTCTCGTAAGCGACCCCCTCCCCGCTATGTTCCTATGTCTTACTCAATCAAAAGATAACACCTATACAAACGATGCGTGACCTTGGCGTGTTATGTGATAGGTGGCTTAACTTCATCCCACATATTGATGGCATTATTCTCAAGGCCAACTCTGTCCTTGGTTTTGTGAAGCGCTGGTCAAAAGAATACTCCAATCCCTACGTTTCCAGATCGCTCTATATAGCCTTTGTCCGCTCCCTTCTTAAATATGATAGGCAGGTCTCCCCACTACTCGTCCCATATTCGCAGGGTCAAAAGCGTGCAATGGCGTTTTTTTGCGTTTTGCCCTCCGAGGACTGAATTGGGAAAATCCTCTGATTCTACCCCCATACACGAGCCGTCTTCATCTAATTAACCTTAACAGACTTGAAGAATTCATGCCGACATCTTCTTCATCCACCGTCTACTCTCAAGTTCAATCAACTGCCCACGCCTGCTCTCCTCCATCACATTTTCCACTAATCCCCGAAACCTGCGAGACCCTCGTCTCTTCTATTTGCCCACCCATCACGGGTCTTACGGCTCTAATGAACCCATTTCGCGAATGCAGGGATGGGCAAACTCTCACCAAACCTTCTTCGACTTCAATCTCACCTCATCAGTTCACGTTGAAAGTGGAGTTCAGGCGCACAAAAAAACATAGAGAGTTATTCTTTAGCCGAACCACACGAATGTGGAATGTTCTCCCTTATCATGTGTTTCCTGGTCGTTGTGATGTCCAGACATTGAAGACCAATGCTTTCCTTATCCACTTCCTCTCCATCCGCTCGTACTGTGCTCTGACATTTACGGGTACTCCAAAATCCCCTTTTGTGCGCGCGTTAGTGTAAAAAAAAAACCTCCCCCGCTCTCAAAGGTCGTCTCCTCTCTTACCCCTCTTGACCCCATCCCGCCCACCGCCTACACTCTCTCGCACTCATACTCACATCCTAGCATCCGACTTATCCTCGCCCTTCCCTGTCCACTTATACTATTATTCTATCCATCTTTGTTTAGTTCCCCATTCCCCAGTTTTAAGTTACGTTAAAGTTAGTCCCACACCCCCAACCCGCATGCCATAGTTTTTAAGTTAATTCGTAAGTCTATTTATAAGTTTATAGGTTTATACCACTTGTACTAAGCGAAATAAACTGAGGGTTCTGCCCTCATTTCATTCATTTATCCTATCATCACTATAGTCGGATATTACATCTACTTCATTAGGAAGGTATTTCTATCGAATCTCGGACCTTCGTGTAGAAAACAACAATGAATGATGTCCTTACGAATACGAATTTTTGAAATGATTGCGAAAAACATACAGACAAATATGTAATGACTTTTTACGCAACCCAACACCTACCACGTGGCATCAAGTTACCAGAGGCACCGAGTTTTGTCCATAAATGTATTTTAAATGTAAAATATTTTATCAGTAGCCACCTGGATTAAACTTATTGAAAGAAATGATTGCCTTTGTGCGGATATATGAGATAACCCAGCGGAGAAATTAAACCTCAAGTCACGGATGTTGCAGTGACCAACGCGAAACTCTGGCGTCATTGCAACGGCTCGATACCGAATGCCAATAACATTTCAACGTGGGATGTGGGTCGAAGCTCACAATAGAGAGACGCCAGTGTGCACTATAGGGGCAAGCTCAAAATCCGTGCTGAACCTACAACATAGCCATTATGAATACTCCGCCACTTTCACAAAGCGAAGACGAATAATTAAATAATTATGGTAAATTAATGGTATTTGATGGACGTAATAGATGTCTATTAGGAACGAATGGCATTTTCCCGGACCGTACACACTATCACAAAAGATCTCTCACATTATATGCTCACGCGTGTGGAGATCTCTTTATTTACCAAAGATTCTACATTTCTTGATGGTAGACACAGTGTTGGATGCCCTGAGTTTTTTCTTCTTGTTATTTTTGTTTGTTTAGGACAGCCAGACCAGATGTAAAGGTTAAATCGCAAAAATAACAATTACGTTAAACAGGGCTGCGCATATTGCCTGCTGGACGGTGAAGTTAGATTCTTATAAAAAAAAAACTGAATATATAAAAAGATTTTCAATATTTCCATTACACCTCAACTTCAAGCAGTGGGCTCCCCCTTCAAATATACGACTTATGAAGCAATGCCGCCTGAAGTTGGCAACACCTTAGATTTGCCCTCATCTCTTTCGGTATCTCGCAAATACAAACAGCAACGTTGACGATGAAAACGCCGCAAGCATTAATAAAGGACCTGAAAGGAATTGTTTGCATGATACCCAGGAGCAGGGGAGACATCCTTGTTGTATATCCTGCCAAACCCTCATCACTTTCAGCAGAAACTTCAAGAAACGTATATTCACTGTCGGCACGCCTGAGGTTTCACCAATTATTCCGCCCTTATTCCTCAACAAGGAGCTTAGTTTGCTCTTTCCGTTTGTAGGTGGCACTCCGTCTTCGACTGGGAGGGAACGGTAGGCTTGTTCAATTCTTATCTAACACAAATGTCACATATTTTCATAGTGTCTGCGTTACTTTCGAGGTAATACAAATTCAACATATGAAACAGTGCGTTCTATTAAATGGCACAGTTTTAAACTGTAAATCGAATGGAGGGGTGTGGAGGCCATGTCTGTCGCACCTGTATGCTGCCAACTCGATTTGGTAACCCTCGTACCTCACCTGCCCGGTGTTTCACAATACTGTGTGGGTAGACGCAAGACATTTACCGAGCGCGTAATCCAAAACAAACACATATGTTCAATTATTAATACCTAACTCTGTTGACTATTAGCTTTTATTCAACTTCTTTTTCTGTTACAAACTCTTGGTAAATCAACACGGAGAGAAGTGGAAATATGCGCCCGGTAGTGTTTGGTGTCATGAGACATCTGTAATTGTGAAATGGTTGAGCCAATATTTTTTATTGATTTCTGGCGCATTATTGCACTTACGGAAGCCGAATTAAAGTTAGAGCTGCCATAAGATATAATATTTGTGAAAAATGTATACATCAGAAATTAAATGACTACATTTTCGAATGCGTACCTATTGGATAACCTCTCGCCGCCATGGTGATAAAGTGGTTTCGACATGCACACGACTGCTTAATTGAGCCGCCAATTGATTTGACGTATCGAACACGCTGGTGTAAATCCGCTTACATCCTGCACGACAAGGATACGTTTATAAATCGGGTTTTTAATTTCAATTAAACAAAAGTCGCCTGTTTCAGCCGTTCTATATAACAGAAGTTCGATCCCCCAGTCAGTTGATGTTTGTAACCCTTTTTCATTTAAACGGACATGATCATCCAATTGAAGTTAATGATTGACTCGTGTTGCTGATAGTGGCATTTGCCTGTCGCTCACTTCCCACGCTCTGCACATTTTCCATCCTCGTCAATGACGTGATTTCATTAACTTCGAGTGATGATGATAGGTATGCAAGCCGCAACAAAACGAGCACAACTTGTTTAACTTTATACTTTTATTAGATTAATTGAAACGATATTGTTGGGGTGCAAGAATGTACTGCCCGAAGGGGAAGATATTCAATCAAGCACTTTCACCGAAATTTGCAGGCTGTGAAATCACTGCGACGGAACAGTTGTCATTATTAGCAACACAAGCCAAACGTTCCCATCATTTTTTTCTCATTTTTTATTTTGTTCGCTTCTTGGGTAGATGGCGCAACAGTTTGAAATGGCCCGGTACAATTCTCCACTTCACCTTTAAGTTGATGTTTTTGTACCTACTATTTTTTTTTACTACTATCTATTGGCCTGTAGGAACCCGAAAGTTCATGACCTCATCGACTCGACTCCGCCATCGCTCCCTATCCTGTGCGCTCTCCTTCCACGCTCGCCCATCCGATCCGACCTCCCAAGGTCAAACTTAACATTGTCCTCCCATCTCCGTCGCGGCCGTCCTACCGGTCTCTTTCCCGTTGGTCTTCCTTCCGTCAAGAATTCTATGCACGGTCCTATCGTTGCCCATTCGCGCTACATGTCCGGCCTATCTTAATCTTCGCGACTTGATTACTCTCACTATTGTAGGTTTGCGGTATAGCTCTTGCCATTCGTGGTGGTGGAGTTTCCTCCATTGTCCTGCCTCCTCGTCATATTTACCTCCAAAGATACCCCTTAAAGCCTTATTCTCGTACACGCGGAATTTGTTTTCTTCCCGTTTTGTGAGAGCCCATGTTTCACATCCGTATAGAGTAACCAGCATGATTATGGTTTTAACAGGTCAATTGAAAAGTCCCCGGCCTGACACATAGATGGCGGCACTCGAAATTAAATCCATATGATTTTTAGTTAGCCCTAACCTTCAAAAGACGCGTGTATGTATGTTTGACAGATGTCGGATCATTAGTTTGTGAATTATAGTATTTTGAGTGAAGCAACTTCTGTTATTGTGAAAAAAATGGATAAAAAGGAATTTCGCGTGTTGATAAAATATTGCTTTTTGAAGGGAAAAAATACAGTTGAAGCAAAAACTTGGATTGATGACGAGTTTCCAGACACCGCCCCAGGAAAATCAACCATCAAGGATTGGTATGCTAAGTTTAGACGTGGTGAAATGAGCACCGAAGACGGTGAACGCAGTGGACGCCCAAAAGAGGTTGTTACCGACGAAAACATTAGAAAAATCCACAAAATGATTTTGAATGACCGTAAATTGAAATTGAATGAAATAGCAGGCACTCTAAAGATATCAACTGAACGTGTACATCATATCATTCACGAATATTGGGGTATTAGAAAGCTCTGTGCAAAGTGGATGCCGCGCGAGCTCACTTTTGACCAAAAACAACGACGAGTTGATGATTCGGAGCAGTGTTTGGAGACGATCAAGCGTAATAAACCCGAGTTTTTGCGTCGATATGTGACAATGGATGAAGCATGGCTCCATCATTTCACTCCGAAGTCCAATCGACAGTCATCCGAGTGGACTGCACACGATGAACCCGCCCCAAAGCGTGGAAAACCGCAACAGTCGGCTGGCAAGGTTATGGCGTCTGTATTTTGGGATGCGCGCGTAATAATTTTCATTGACTATCTTGAAAAAGGAAGGACCATCAACAGCGACTATTACACAGCGTTATTGGACCGTTTGAAGGACGAAATCGCCAAAAAACGACCGCATTTGAAGAAAAAGAAAGTGCTGCTTCACCAAGACAATGCACCGTGTCACAAGTCAGTGAAAGCGATGGCAAAAATCCATGAATTGGGCTTCGAATTGCTTCCGCATCCACCGTATTCTCCAGATCTGGCCCCCAGCGACTATTTCCTGTTCTCAGATCTCAAAAGAACGCTCGCTGGGAGGAAATTTTCGTCGAATGAAGAGGTGATCGCCGAAACTGAGGCCTATTTTGAAGCAAAGGACAAATCGTACTACAAAAAAGGTATCGAAAAGTTGGAGGGTCGCTATCACAGTTGGAGGTATCGCAGTGTATCACCCTCGAAGGGAATTATGTTGAATAAAAAAAACGAATTTTGCAAAAAAAATGTGTTTTACTATGGAAGGCCGACTTTTCAATTGACTTGTTATAGACACGGAGCTTTATGTTACGTGACAGCAGTTTGGATTTCAGCAGTTTACTGACTGCGTGCCAACTAGCGTTGCCGGAATGCAGTATTTTATTAATTTCCTTCGAAATTTCATTACCGGCCGTCCGTATTGTTCCCAGATATTTAAATTCTTTAACTTCTTCAAATATCTTGCCTCTGACGTTTATATGTGTTCCGTGATGTCCACCTGGTCTCGCCGTAATCATGTATTTTGTTTTGTCTTCATTTATTTCTAGGCCCACCTCTTCTGACGCTTGCATGATGATTTCACTGTTCTTACTTACAGTTTCTAGATTATCGTCCAGAACGGAGATGTCGTCCGCATATGCGAGCACTTGTGTGATCCCGTTCAGGGATGCTGCGGCCATGTTGTCGTCTTGTACCTTTCTGATGACATACTCGAGGATATGGTTAAAGAGACATGGTGAGGGGCCATCGCCCTGTTATAGTCCGTCCCGGATTTCAAATGGTTCTGAGAGGTGGTTTCCTATTCTAACTCGGCCTTTGTTTTTGTTCAAGCAAATATGAATGAGGGCGGCATATTTTTTCGGGATTCCCAGCTCAACTACAATATGGTAGAGTCTTGAGACCGAGTCGTAGGCTTTTTTGAAGTCAACGAACAGTTGGTGAACCGTCTCTCCGTATTCCCACTTCTTTTCCAGTAGTTGCCTTATTGTGAACATTTGGTCACTTGTCGACCGGTTCCTACGGAATCCGCATTGGTAGGCTCCCAATATTTCTTCCGCGTTCGGTAACATTTGTTAGTATTCTGTATGTGGTTGGGAGCAATGATCTTTGTCTGTAATTTTCGCAGTCAGATTTGTCGCCTTTTTTGAAAATGGGGACGACTATTGAGGTTTTCCATTCTTCTGGAATGACTTTCTTATCCCATATTGTTGTAATCAGTTGGAGGATCTGTGCCGGTTGAAAAAAAGTATTGTTGCTAACGTATGGCACAGGATTCACTTTTTTCCCACAATTGTCCACGTACTTACTTGTCCGAAGAAAATCGTTCCTCGAAGCGCACGAATAAATACAAACGCACTGTTTTATTTTGTTGTTTTTTTTTATTCTATTATCACTCTACAATTTCAATACACAATTGCTTAACAGACAAATAATAACTTCTACTATACTTAGAAACTTTTGGCAATAGAGACGAAATTTTGCAGTTTTTGCTTTTATTATAACGAAAACGAGCAGCGGCGCGACCTTCCACCTTGATTATTCGATAGTGACTGACTGAACTAGGGTGGAACTCGTGATTTCTGCTTTTACACATCGATCCGCCAATGGTAATCATGCTCTCTTGTGCGTTCCCCAACTCACAACACTCACCGAGGTCGAAACGTACTTGTGTATTCGTTCGACGTCGATGGGCGTAGCCAGAATGAAGAAATCAAAAGGGAAAGCACAATAACCCAGAGTTGATCTGGCTTAGTGTGTGTGCATCGGCGCCGCGTGGTCTACTGACCTAGTGATGATCTCTTACGTCATCGCACTATAGCAAGACAGAAATACGAGAGAGAGGAAAACCTAGCTGAGGTTATTCACCTGCGAAAAGAGATCATTGATCCCAAGCGAATGGGTGATCTGGGAAAAGTCAATAGGACGCTGCGTCGGCTGGGGATATAATACCATGGGGAAAACTAAGTGGAATGTTGGTAAATACCCAAGCCACTGGACGATGATGCAACCGCGTCGCTTGGTTTGACTTGGTTGTTGCTAACCAATACGAATGGAATTTCCGGTGGACATCCCATGGTTAGAGCAATAGTGTTGCCGTATGGCGAAGATTGTAGCTAAACTCAATTATGCATTATCTGCATAGAATAATGAGTTTAGCTATGCGTCCTTTTGAGATGTTTTACAGGGTAATAACTTATAAAGGAAATGGGTAGGTATAGTGGTTGGAATTGTGGGTTGTTTCTCCTATAGAATAGAGAAACCCCCACAGATCTTTCGAGCGGTTGCCTCTCCTCCATGCTTCACAAGCTCTGCCGGTATGCAGTCCACTCCGGAAGCCTTGTTGTTTGTCAATCGATTTATTGCGTCTACAACTTCGTCGAAAGAGGGCTCTGGGATCTGAGACTCGGCTGTATGTACGTCTGGTGCGTTTATTTGTGGTTGATGCGTGCGCACATTTAGCAGGTTTTTAAAGTACTGCTTCCATCTTGTCACGATATTGTTTGTTTCTGTCACCAGACAGCTGTTTGTGTCTCGGATTATTTTGGCTCTCCCTCGGTAGCCATTTCTAACTGATTTTTTGCCGGTATACATACCTCTGATGTTCTTTGTTCTGGCATTTTCTAGGATTTCTTCGATCAGAGTCTTTTCCCATTCGCGTTTCTTTTTTTGCGTCTGAAAAGTCTCGTTGTCTCTTTCCGAATTGTCGCGTATCTTTCTGCGTTGACTTCATCATATCTTTTTAATTAGATCGAAAATTATCCCACACACGCGTAGTTCGGCTAAAAAAAAATTCTCTGTATTTGTCTCCATTTTGAATGTGAACCGGTGCATACGGCCTGTTTGGGGGATGTCGTGGACAGACATTTCTGTTTTAAATGCATAGGGTCAAAGGGGATTATGGATACACTTATAATATCAAAAACGGCTCCGCGATAGTATAAAGGTTAGTATACCCACCTTACACGTGGGAGACCGGGGTTCGATTCCCCGTCGGCAAGCCTCTGGCGCAAGACCTTGCCCGGAAAAAAACAAATCATTATGGAAAATTTAACAAGTCGCAGGACTTGCTAAATAAGGCAAAAACCGGTTCCCGGTTGTAGTGCCGATGATGATGATGATAACATCAAAATAAAAAAGCTGGATGTGAATGTGGAAACCCAAACAATGGTCCAAATTTTTGATAACATCACTACATAAGTCCTCTTCAATCTCACCATTATGCATTATTATCTCATCCTTCGGCTGTTGAATTGTTGTTGCCTTATTGGCATAGACCATAAAGATAACCCGAAAGAAAAACTTCCAGAGGCCTCAAATCGCATATTCTGGGCGGCCAATCGACTTCACTCCTTAAGAGATTATGCGACCAGGAAATTTTTCCTTCAATAAAGCCATGGTGGCGTGGGCTGTGTGGTGTGTACTGCCTTCCTGTTGAAACCACATGTTGTCGCTATCGATAGCATTCAATGGCATTCAATTCCGCCCAAAAAAAAGTTGGCTAACATTGCACGGTAATACCTGTCATTCAACGAACTAAAATTTACCACCATTTTCGAGAGAAGGGTCCAAAGATGCGTCTAGCAAAGAATGCACACCAAAAAGTGCATTTTGACAACCGTTCTTGGATTCTTGGCGCCAACAAGACGAAAATAGTTTTCCCTGAAGATGATATTTTGAGACAAAATCTCATCAATTTATCTTTGCTCGTTCATCCGGAGCGTTACAACCTGCAACTGTTAAAAAAGACCGGCAACAGTTATTTGATGGCATCTCGGGGCGCCCACTCGGTGCTATAGGTTCGCCTCTCCCGAGAGAAGTCTAATAAAAAAAAGAAAAAATCCTATTGGCAAAGACGCAGCTAGGTTTGAGTTGCTGTGTTAATTCAATTCAATTCAATTTTTATTTAGTAGATAATTACATTTATGGTATATTTTACAACTAGTACTTAAGAGATTTAGGATAGCAATTCCTTTACAACTATAATCTTAAATCTATATAACGACAATAGCACAATTTTAATGAATAACAAATAATAAATTAAGGGAAAACTACAATAAAAAACCCTTATATGAATCTTAAGACTGTGTTAATTGTACTTTGTAAGCATATAAAGACAAATATTTTTTCCAAACTGGATATAATGTGGTCGTGGAAGGTGTGTGAACGACGACGAATCGAGGCGTTTAGATTTTCAGCTACAATCGCGCGGAACAGGTATTATGATGATGACCTCGCTAAGGCCTTAAATCACATAAACAACCCGTCACGTATTATACACTCTCATGATCAGGATGAGTTGTGCAATCCGTTTTGGGAATCTTAAATATACCCAAGCCGGCGCAAGGCTAAAAACCTTGCCCGTGAAAATAAATTATTATGGAAAATTTAACGAGCCTCGAAACTTGCTAAGTAAGGCCAAGACCGGATCCCGGATGTAGTGCCGATAATGATGATGATGATGAAATATACCCAAGATACCTGCACTATACGTTCCCGCGAAGTTCGAAAACGCCTTTGGGGACTAATAGGGAATCAAAATTTCTTACATGGAAAGTGCCGGTAGTAAAATATAAGTGGTTGGGATCGAGAGAAAGGACTGAAACGGCCAGCCCTGAAATTGAAAATAGTTGATGAATCATTTAATATTTGATTCTCGTAGAGAATGGTAGATGGCAGCATTTAACGTCCGACAGTTCAAACTATCTTAGCCTTAACCCTGGTAATCCCAGAGAAGTTCCTTTGTTTCACATTGACCAACATCGAACTTGTGGCGGTTTCAAGAACGCCACCGCTCGCCTTGTCCAGGCTTGACACCCAACTACCCCTAGGGCATACAGAAAGCATAAAAACCTGGAAAGCATGTACTAACCTTTACATAGTTTGTACTATAAAGACCTGCAATGCTGCAAATCCATAATATTCGCTGATGCAAAATACATCAGCACTAAACAGACATGTTCTTTATAAGCAATTTGATTGTACCACCAAACAACCAACATGATCCAAACCAATTCATTACACATGTCTCCGAACAAAATCTGTTGCACACATACAAGAGATATTTCTCTCCTTTCTTGTTGACCTACAAGCACATCGGTCGGTAAACCGATCGACAGGCATCAACATTCGATAAGCATTACCATCAGGGGCATGCCTGCATACAACGCAGCATATTGCTAAGAATCCAATTCGGTTACGACATTACGTAACCGATATGAATCCTCAAACTTGTCCATGCATACAGAAAGAAAATATTTTTTCCTACACATGTGCATGGCAAGTCATATCAGAGGACGCCAGCAACGTGCGCCCGATCGGCATGGGTCCCTTACGCGGTACCAATCGGATAAAAATTTCCTTTTATAGAATTATTTTATCCACGGTCCGCTTGCTCGTGCACAGCATGAGCGTGCGAGGTAACCGCATCTGTGTGTGTGCACATCCTCACTGTGATCATCATCTAAGATCATCCCTTATATGGTCACCGAAGCGATGGATTGAATTTGATATTCTGTCGTTTCGGTGGCAATCTTCAATCTTCAATCGATTCCGTGGAGGCAAGTCGTGCCTTCTCGTTAAACAACCAATAGAGAGTCGTGTTTAAACAACCACGGAGTTCAGTCAAGTCTGATCACCAGGAGTATTTTCACAGACGGTACGCGAGCCACCAGAATTGAGTTTTAGTCGCGATTCACGAATGAAAGACAAATTGAATTCCCGTATGCGTGTGCTTAAGTTAAAGTTTATTAGTTCTTTGCGTTGTGAATTAACATCATCTATTGAATGACAATATGAATGTACCATGTGCGTGTACTTAAGTTAAAATCTATTATATCCTTACGTTGTGAACGGGCAGAATTTAATTTATATCCTTATGTTAACCTAATGTAAGAAAATGTATATCCGTTTGCTGTGAATTAACAATCTGCTAAAGTTACAATCTATTTTTCCTTATGTTACCGTTAAAGTCTATTATAGGCGAAGGCGCGTGGCCGACCTCTGTCTGTTTTACAGATATTATCACGGGTGCTGTTCTTCGGAGATTCTTGGCATTGTTCCACGCTATTCGGTTTATATGCGCTCCACAAGACAATCCGACGGATCGCACCCGTTTGTGGTTCATCTCCCGACGGCGCGAACATCCCTGTATCAGAACTCGTTCCGTTACAGAGCGGGGAAGCTGTGGAACTCCCTTCCCACGCGAGTGTTCCCGGAGCGTTACAACCTGCAACTGTTCAAAAAGAACTGCAACAGTTATTTGATGGCATCTCGGGGCGCCCACTCGACGCTATAGGTTCGCCTTTCCCGAGAGAAGTCTAATAAAAAAAAAAAAAAAAAATATATATATTCTTACGTGGTGAACTAGCAGAATCTAATCTATATCCTTATTAATGACAGAAAATGTATATACTTATGTTGAATTAAAAATAAAAATGAATGAAGGAAGTGGTTGTTTTACTTGGTAACTGGCGAACAGGTCACCCCGCATCGGCGACTTGGTTTTCAGCGGTACGAATGTTGGGGAAGGACGTGAACCTGTGCCCGTGTAGGCACCGCAACATACCAGAACCCCACAATATGATGCGGTCACAACTAAACGGCCTTTCGAATGTTGTGTAAGGATATTATTTCATTAGAAAATTGTTATTTCATCCCTCAAAAACCTTACTGAAAGTAGGCGACAACCAGAGAAAACTTCATATTGAAGTTCTACTTTAGACGAATACATACAAGGAACAGTCGAACTACAGAAACGTGAAACGTTTTGCCAGGATAAGTGCTCCCTCGCGGTCATAATCAACCATCAGCCAAGATCACTGTGAATCGACGTCTCATTTTCTGGTCTTTTCCTCTTCTTCCGCCACCAGTGGGGGTCGGCATTTTAAGGGATTCAAACAAAAATGATTGCGCGTTCATAATATAAAGATCAAAGGCGTTCCATGATGAACAATATCTTCTGATCTTCCTAAACCAGGCATTATGGTTTACTAAATGTAAGAGAAAACTAGAAATAATATTATTGTAATGTGTTAAGGTGCAGTAAAAAAACAGTTTCCTCTACTCAGAACACAGGGCGAGATCTCAGCGACAGAGGTTCGCCTCTCCTCAGGTAGATATTAAAAAAAAAACAGTAATAATAAATCCATCTTATTATTATTATTATTTATTGGCCTGTAGGAACTCGGAAGGTCATGACCTCCCCGACTCGACTCCGCCGTCGTTCCCTGTCCTGTGCACTCTCCTTCCACGCTTGACCATCTGAATAAATCCATCTATTCTATAAAAAATTTTCTCTGGGCGACAAGAAACTGTTTACTCTGCGACAGGAATGGAGTAAGCACGTCATTAGGATATTGGTCACATATTTTGTATCAGCCATCGGTGAATTATAAACCAAGTAAAAAAAGTATTGACGCTTCCGAGAGTTGATCGGATATATGAAGAATATTTTTATACACTGGTGTATGTCTTGAATAGCACGACTTATTCAATATGTTCGCCAATTGGTCTTCCTGTCGCATAGCACTACTTATCGTGGACGTCACAGTTCAAATTAGGCTGTCGTTTTCAGTGTGATTTGCCGGTGACAAGTTTTCTGAGGAAGGTGAAGCATTTATAATAAATATATAAGGGACGCGGTTCTGGCTTATAATTACTAAAATTGGCTGCAGTTGGTGCAGAGGTTAAAATGTAAAAAGTAGCTGTCGAATTAAATGAAAACAAATTACAAAAGTTTAAACGCAATCGTAGCAAGAAAATAGAAGAATATTTGTTGCTCCGTTGCAACCTCTATTAATTAAATGGAGCATAGTTTAGATATTATGGAATTTGAGTCACGATTATTAAAATTGAAATAGGAATGAGTTTGCGGTGAAGTATAGGGGATGGACTAATGATCTTGCCCGGAAAAAAAAAAACAAATCATTATGGAAAATTTAACAAACTAAATAAGGCCAAGACCGGTTCCTTGTTGTAGTGCCGATGATGATGATAGGGGATGGACGAGCGATATATAACAGAGGGCGAAGCACTCTAGCATATAAATAAACAAATATACAATAGTCTTGTATAGTGTACCCACTTCGAAATGATAATTTCCAGACAAAATAACATGTGCTGGTGCATTGATGTGTGGATGCTGAAGATGTTCACTATCTCCCTTCACACTCAGATTCGGTTAAATTATAACCGGGCCTGGGTCATTCAAGTGGGCCGCGTTAATAGTTAAAAAAACAACATTTTTTCCTTCGTTTGCACAACTGTCACCAATTTTGAAGCTGAGCTTTAGCGCCACTGATCAACAACCAAAAACATTTCAAGTGCCCCTGTCACGCGGGAGACCGGGGAGCCTCTGGCGCAAGACTAATGACCTTGCTCGGAAATACAAATTATCATGAAACATTTAACAAGCCTCAGGACTTGCTAAATAAGGCCAAGACCGGTTCCCGGTTGTAGTGCCGATCATGATGATGATGATGATCAATATTTTTTGCCATTTTTTCTATGGTAAAAAATATTGGGCAAAGAGTTTGTTTGAAGTTTTGGGTTCGGTCGCGCTAAAAATGTTGGAGAAAATCTACGGGGTCTCTGTAATATTGAGAACAAGATAATTTTTGTACTGTAGAGCGTCATGAAGTAGTTGAAAACTTGCCAAACCCGCTAACCCGCAACGGCACTTACTGGAAGTCATCGATTCAGTGAAGGAAATCATGTTCAAAAATGCCCACTATCGTTTTCGACATCCTTGACAAGAACTATCCGTTTCTTATGAATCAGTTCTTCACGTTTTAGGTAATGCTTTGTGTATGAGACGCTTCGCAGGCACGGCTTCCTCTCAAAGTTATTATTATTATTTATTGGCCTGTAGGAACCCGGAAGTTCATGACCTCACCGACTCGACTCCGCCATTGTTCCCTGTCCTGTGCACTCTCCCCCAACGCTTGACCATCCGATCCGATCTCCTCAAGGTTGTAGTGCTCCCGAAGGCCTACCATCCTCCCATCTCCCAATATACATATCCCATCCATTATCCCATTTTCCCATACAATATACATATCCCATCATCATCCCGTTGATCTAAACGATTTCCAAAAATCGTCATCTTATCTGCATGGCAGACATTACACACCCAATATCCCATCCCCCAATATACCTATCCCATCCATCATCCCACTTTCCCATACAATATACATATCTCATCTCCCAATATACATATCCCGTCCATTATCCCCTTTTCCTAAACGATTTCCACAAATCGTCATCCTACACACACAGCAGCTGCAATAGCGGTTGTCTAATATAACGATCCCAGAATCGTCACCAAGCAAATATAGCAAATACTCAATGTGACGATTCTGAAATCAAATCGAGCAACCAGCAGCTGCTACGAAGAATAAATTCCTGTCTCACAAGCCAAAAACCAAAATCGAGCAACCGTAGCAGCTGCTCGATTGTGATTGGCCAAAAGACACTCATGCGTTGTCGGCTTTCAGGTACCTAGAGAGGAAAATTACCCTTTTTCCCCAGGTTCGACTTCGTTCATCAAAGAAACTGAACGAAAGGACACGAAAAAGGGAGAATTTTGTACTTTAGCAGGAGTCGGGTTTCATACGTTGCGGAGTGAGGACGAACATAAAGAAGTTTAAAGAATCTAGTAATGAGGAGTGAAGTAATATCCTCCGAGCGATACAGGAGTGAAGTAATATCCTCCTCGTTTTCGTTTCTAATAATGTTTTATTCAAATTAGTTATTGTATTGCAATATGATTAAAGGAATCACACATTAACACAACCAATTTCATGTGTCGCCTGTGTTTTTATTGAGCGGATGTGCCTGCAAGCGTCAGCCTATTATCAAATTCGGACAATTTTGAAATGAAACAAACGATCGGAAGATTGCGAGGTAGTGTGTACTGTAACTATTATTTAATTCTAACATTAAAGTGAAAGTCCAGTGATTTGCTGGCTCATTGGGGAATATAACACATGAACCGAGTGACTTTCATTGGGAATACAGCCTACGCTCTTTCCTCGGTCGAGACGAGGAAGCACGGCGATAGACATAGAGATATTAACAAAGTCAAACATAACATTGTCCTCTCATCTCCGTCGCGGCCGTCATACCGATTTCTTTCCCATTGGTCTACGTCAAGAATTCTACGCACGGTCCTATCGTTGCCCATTCGCGCCACATGTCCGGCCCATCTTAATCTTCGCGACTTGATTACTCTCAATATTGCAGGTTTGCGGTATAGCTCTTCCAATTCATGGATGTGGAGTTTCCTCCATTGTCCTGCCTCCTCGTCATATTTACCACCAAAGATACCCCTTAAAACTTTATTCTCGAATACGCGGAATTTTTTTTCTTTCCGTTTTGTGAGAGCCCATGTTTCGCATCCGTATAGAACAATCGGCATGATTATGGTTCTATAGACACAGAGCTTTATTTTAGAACGAAGAAGTTAAAATTGCCAAAACAGACGATATTACCTTTACAATACACAGAGCTTTATATTACGTGATAGCAGTTTGCTTGCTCTCAAAGAGCGAATTTTTTTTTCACATGGAGCATCGCAAAACAATATTGACCAAAAACGATCGAGCAAGCCCCAAATTCCCCAGATAAGGCACCCCGTGACTTATCCCTGTTTCTGAAAGTCAAATTAGGCCTTCACGGGACCTGTTTTGAGATGATTAAGGAGATAAATGGAAGACATAAAAGAAAGTTCGCTGAGCGAAATTGAAGGCAATCCCAAAATATGACTAGAGATTGATAACTGGATTGTGCGTTGGAAAAAATGGAGGAAATGAAAAGGATTTTGCCCCTCGATGTTTAATTGATTTGTGTTGCTTCAATCCAAGTTTAAATCTCACTAAATGTAGCTTAATCAGTAAATGAGTTGGTAGCCCAAGTAAAACCTGTGGAAATATCGCTTCAGTGTTTGAGCTGGCAAAAAGGGTTGTGATATATGCACAGCTTCGCAGCGTAGCTACGTATGTTCAAAGGCAACTCTTAATCAGCTGTTTTCATTCTCGCAAAATTATAAGAAATCACGGATATTAGAATTAAGTCAAGGTTACGTAACCGACCATAACGTTAAGGTTTTAGCATTGTATGGGCTGTTAAGTAATTGGGGTTAAGGGTTTATATATACGGCAATCATTAAATAGTAGAATCATCACGGCCTTGTATTTCGTTTTTGACGAAAAAATGTGTATTAAACACTGCTCAAGATACTGGTCAAGAGTGTTTGGTAAACATGAGAAGATATACTCGTACGTATACAATTACTAAATTCATTACCATTTTGTTACGTAAGTAACTCCTGGTTTCAACGAAACACAAGAAGACATCGACGTGTTAAAAAATTTAAATGTCTAAATGTATTAACTAAACACGTCGTATAAAATTTGTAGCTTACAATCGAACTAATTGTTTCAAGTTGAATACCGCGTGTAAACCCAGGCTTTCGTTGAGACGGAGGTTGGAGGTGGAGCGAAAAAAGAAAACACCAACGGTGTGGATTCTTGGGGGACCGCTAGTTAGAGAAGTAGTCGAGAAGCAGACAGCAAAAGGTGTGGACGTCGAAGCGGGCCGTGTGTGGGACGTTTTCTTTCTTTTCGCCAGTGAGGCCCGTCTCTAATGACATTTCGTTTATTTTTGCATGTTGAATTATTTAATTCGTCGCGTACTAGTGAAATAATATTTTTTAATGTGTGGGAGCTGCGAAGTTTAACTTTCATAGTCCGTGGTCTTACGTGCCGTTATCGTAGTCTTAACAGTGTTTTTCGTTGCTGTTTTTTTGTTTCCCCGTTCGTGGTAACGGAGAGTAATTGAAAGGAATTCCAGAAAAGTCTTGAGGAAAGGGGAGAACCGACTGAGATTACAAGGACTATCCTAATGTACAAATAATAAAATAAAGGCCCACCAGAGTTTCAACAATAACGAACCAAGTGTATAGTATGTTAATGACAGATCGAGGCGAATATCCTTAATTTAATAAACTGAAACTAAGTATAAGCGGAAGAGAGGGAGTTTTATTTTGAATGAGAGGTTGCAGACGACCAACACGACCACAGTGTGGTTCTAACACATCTCGGACGGGTTTTTGTGCTGGAGAAGAGAACTTGTGGGTGATGGGTTACTCGTACGCCTGCACGGACGTGGGTTCAGTAACACATCCACGGAATACTTGAAAACTTTTTGGTAGTTCTTTCCTTCAAAAACTGCTGCGGCTACCGAATTTTTCTTCGATGTCTTGGGAGCTGAAGTATATTTTTCTTTTTAAATTCGTATGCTTATATGTATGATTGTTTTGTCGGTTCACTTATCTACAGATGCCTGATTAGGTTCGCGAATATATCTCACAGTAACAGTTAAATTATTTGAAGTAGATTTTATATTAAATTCGTTTCGTTGGATAAGTTTTAATTATTAATTTGCACAATATCCTATTTTACGTACAGTTCGATGACGAGAAAAAGTTATAAAAAATATTTGAAACGATGCAAAATAAATTATGTGGATGTTTGAATTGACGTTAACTAAGCGACGATTTTCTCTCAACTCTGCTTTGACTCGCAATGACCCCTACACATCTGCGCGATTCGGTAGCTAAAATCTGACTCAACGATGCAACTCTCATCCATCAGATTCAATGGCCGCGAATTGCATCGATAGGGGAGGATTCTATGTGTCCGTATAGGACAAGTACGATGCCCTGCGATGAGGACGATGATCGGCGGACACCAGATTAAACAGATGTACGATGATCGGGGCTGCGGCGATGTACCCATACATCGTTGCTGATGTATGCCAGCGATCGAAATAGATTTTTGTTTCAAAGTAAACAAAAACTCTATTTCGCAGGTCAAATGGTGGCACGCGTGATGTAAATGATGTGCCTATGATACAAAGGGGTCGTCATGGTATTTGCCTAAGATTTCCTTGTAAACACCGATGTAGGCAATATCCAATCTAGCCGTATGGCTCCGGCGCACAAGGAGGCAAATTATTTTGTTGACATAAGTCAGCAGAAACCTCTTCGACGGCGGCCAAGGGTCAGGCTGGATGGCTATATGTTTGAATTAATATGCGGGTAAGTAACGAACATAGTGAGATATTGTATGTTTACTTTAGATTTCAGGCGGTTCATCATAGGCATGGCATGGGTAAGATTGCCTAAACAATGATCTTATCCATGCCCCAAATTCCATGATCGGTTGATAGCCGATAACGGGGAATTGTCGCAACTGTCGCGGACCTAAGGGTATAGGCGCCCTATACAATTGTGACTATGGAAAGAATATCGGCTACAGCTATGTCAACAATACGCTGGCCAGGGTTTGTTTATCGTAATTGATGACAGGCTGAGGCGATAGGAGATGAACTGCTTCATGGAACATGAACCAGGGAAATTCAGAATGTGTGGATGCTGTCGGGTAGGTTTTCCTTTCAGGTATGATGCTGCAGGGGAGCTTACGCTGCCCTTAATTGCAGGTAAGTACTATGGCTTGGTATGGTAAGAGGAAGTGGTTAATTTAAGAGGATGGGCGGTTCTTTGGGAATGTATTAAAGAACCGCTACAGACTCATCATACCCAATTACCCGCGGACTAACGCCTTGCAGGCCCAGCACCGGAAGCAGTCTGTGGGATGCCAATTGAAGAGTGAAGACAACGAACCGAGGGCCACCTTACTCTGAGTACCTCTTATTTAAGATTATCTGTTTCCCTCAGCCAGTGGCGCTCGAGAAAGCGACCAATAGCCCAAGTGTGCGAATACTGGCTACCTACAAACACGACTCCACACAACAAATAAATGTTAAAGTTATGTGTAATTATTATACAACATATATATATATATATATATATATATATATATATATATATATATATATATATATATATATATAAATATATATATATATATATATATATATATATATATATGTTGTATAATAATTACACATAACTTTAACATATATATATATATATATATATATAGCTCCTTGGTAGTATAGTGGTTAGTATACCCGCCTGTCACGCGGGAAACCGGGGTTCGATTCCCAGCCTCTGGCACAAGGCTAATGACCTCGCCCGGAAAAACAAATCATTATGGAAAATTTAACAAGCCTCAGGACTTGCTAAATAAGGCCAAGACCGGTTCCCGTTGTAGTGCCGATGATGATGATGATATATATATATTTATAATACACGGAACTGGTGCCGTGACCAGGACACAATACAATTAACAAACAACAAACTATATGTATGATTATTATACCACAAACTGGCACAACAAGCATTGACTTTGTATTGGTATATTTATCATATAACAATTTTCAAAAGCATAAAATCACCGCCACAGACGCGCAACCACCAATCTACATAATTTCAATTATCCAACTCTTCGCCAGGAAGCACAATTATAAACGACCTCAGATATAGGTGGTTGAAATAAATTCACATCATTTATCATGCTGTGATCCTAAAGTGTTTAGGTGGCGCCCTCGTCTCCTTAGGTCTAATTTTCGCATCGTCCCTTAATGATGAACTTCTTTCAACCGGCAAAACCTCTTTCACCATCAACAACATCATGAACTTGGGTATCTCTCTGAGATTCCGACCACGAATTATGGGCATTGCTTGTACGCACATAGCTATACGCCCACATCTGCCTTACTGCTTCGTATACTGTCAACACCTCCGACAACAATAACCCAAGCCGGAAACGAGCAGCATCTACGGAACACTGTATAAAGAAAAGATTTAAAAAATCGCACAAGAATCCTGAAATAATGTTTCCTCCGCCCTGCTGGCCTCATTTACCACTAACTGTTTCACCCTAAAACAGTACCCGGTAAACATTTTAATTGTATCTCGAACTTAAAACCCAAATATTGCCAACACAACCTCAATTCCCAGGCATGAGCAGCGGAAAGCTTACTCACCTACACCGCACGTCCTTCCTATACTTACTTTCCCATCCTTGCCAACCCGCTTTAAAAACATGAACTCGACAAACAGCCCTTCTTGTCGCTGAGATGTCTTCATGTGTTTGACTCGAAATCCCCGTTCCCAAGAGTAATTAAAACGTATTCGTCCTTTTTCCTGTTTTTTTCTTGTTGGTGTTTTTAGTGTTTTTTTTTGTTTTTTTTTTTTTCGTCTACAGTCCTCTCCTTTGCATAATTTCTCTGTTTCATTGATGATTACCGCGGAGGAGCACCAAGAACAGGGTAAGGACTGAGCTGAGTGGTTAACAAGGCACCAACTAGTGTACGGGGTAAATTAAATTCAAGAGGAAGGAGGTGATAAATTAAAGATTCGTGTATACACCGAGAGGCCACACGTCATGCCACACACGAAAGTGGAGCTCCGGTTGCGGCCTCCTCCGGCCAAGAGTATGGCAAAAAATTTCTCTTAGATGTTCAAAGAGATTTCACCTCAAAAATACGACAGGACAAAAAAGACATAAATGACAAGAAAGACAGAAGGATCAAAAAACCAAAAGCAACACAAAACACAAGGACAACTGAGCCAGCAACTAAAAGGAAACAAGGCACATGCCCATAATTTTCCGACGGTACGCACACAACAGTTCCACTTCAGAATACATGTACATTCTGTCTAATACAATTCTGTACTGCAGGAACGATATGGCTGTGCTCGGTGTTTTGGGTTTTTCTTTTAATATCCTTACGCTGCGGCAATTCTTGCTTTGCAACTCCCCAACGCTCCATCGTCACACACACACAGACCCCCAACAACCCCGTTCCGAAGCAGCAAATTGACGCCAACCTTCGATTTTTGGTTTCAAATTACAGGCCTGTTACAGACTGAGTGCCAGTCAGCAGGGCAGCAAATGTGCCTGCCAGCGATGGTGACATGGGGGGAGCAACATGACACATATGCCATTCTGTTTATTGTGCCCTCTTGGTGATTCGATCCCAATCCGCACTCGACCCTTGTTCGAGAGCATGATACAGTATTCTGTTGATTGTGCCATCAATTTGAGAAGATGAAGCAAGTGGTTAATGCCTCTGCGGAAGGGAAGGCTGCGGCGGGGGATCAGACGATGATTGGTGGTATACTCTTGGTTCGTGGCACGTAGTACGTGTGTTGCCGGGGTTTAGGGATGGTAGCACGAAACCCCCATGAACGGTGAACCCTACGCCGCCGTGAGGAAGGTGTTGCAGGCAGTACATCACTGGGCGGGGCTTATGCAAGTGAATATAGCGCTACTGGATCTACTACTATCCATAACTATTATACGGGCACAAGGACGTATTTCAAAATGTACATCCTCGTACGTCAAATGATTACCGCAGTTCTAATGTCGAATAAAAGGATAATCAAAGTCTGCCGCAAATTTAATCATCATGCTAATCAGCGCGAGCATAAACAGGAGCATACAATCAAGTGTGCGGGTAGACCTTCCATATGTCAGTTATATGTTTATTTTTAGACGTCTAATAAACGCCACTTGAAAGTTTTCCTATACCCAGGATATTCTTGGGCTTGTAATGAAATGTCGTGTAGTTACGCAGAAGTATTATTCTCCCATGGATACAGGACGGCGGTGAACTGATCTCTTTACTGGGTCGTATAGAATTCCCATAACCGACAATAAGCTATTTATCCTAGGCCGATTGATACAGGCTTTTTTATGCGAAAAGGGGATTTTTGATACCATAGAATGTCAATGAACACTGTGGGCGGAAGTAGAGGAAGAAGACTGGTAAAAATGTGTCGATGCAAGTTTTTTTTTAAAACACTTCTTTCAAGTAACTATAGATGCTAACTGTTTTAGTTGTACGTTTTGGAAACATTTGTGGTGGAGGGAGTTCCGGTGTTTTCCCATTCAAAAGCAAAACTAGTTTTGATATTGGATGCGTAACATAATCTGACAGATATTTCCATGGGCGTGCAGTGCGACTGAAGAACGATTCTCTGTATTTATCTTACCATCTAAGATTAGCCTCTTATGTGAAGCGGTGTGCATGCTCTCAGTCGCCTTTCGCATGGGAGTATTTGAGGGGGAGGGCTGTAACGTTTGAATTCACTTGTGTAGAACAGCCCTATGTGGTAGGGCGTCGAGGAAAATGAGGAGATTTGGAATAAAAAGCGACTAATTGTGCGATTGGCAATCGTTGCAAAAATATTTACCTATATAAATCCGTTTTTATAGTTCCATTTGACGTTTACGCTTGTCATGATTGTTTATTCTGACGGGCCTGGACTTGGAATGGCAGTAGCGTATTAGGGGTGATTGTTTAATATGTTGGCAAACGTTTACAGATATCACCACGGGCACTGTTTATTGGAGACTCGTGATATCCGAGGGAAACTTTGGAGGATGTTTTTGTCCTTTAGGTTGACGGTTGTTGGCTGCGGTGTTCCGCCGAACACTGCTAACACAAAGAACACTACGGAGCGAAACAGCACAATGAAACACGGAAACATTGTTTTTTCTATTTTTAACTTTTATTGTTCTCGTCTTGTTTTTTTACACTTAAACGTCTAGTACACAATTTATATTTTGTTTTAAGAAAACTAACTCCACAGGATCTTACTAGTCCGTGTCAAATTTTTTTAGCGATCGTTACTTTTGAAGTTCATGGGAGAACATTCGTTAAGGAGTTAACGCTTAAACACCAATAGTTTATGATTGTTGCAGTTAAGAAAGACGAAAGAAACACAAGTTGCTGAGTTAATGTTTTAACACACGTACGACGCGACCTTCTCGATCAACTTTCCTACACCTCTTCTCAGAGTAGACTTCCTCGATTAGGGATCCTCTCCGTTCGACTATCTTTTTTCCACTAAATTCCAATTCCCCATCGGCAAGGGAAATCTTCCCTGCGCATCTTTGCACAGAACTTCCCATCATATCTGCTAACAGACTTTTCCATAGTATCTGTTAACAGCATAAATTTCCCATTGCATCTCAAAAGGAGAATTTCCCATCTTACCTCATAATCATCAACACCATTAGCAGTTGCTAATCGGAATCTTGTTCCTTTTGTTTAAAGATCGGATGCCGCCGCTTATTCTCCGATCTCTCCGTGGGATATGTTTAGGTTAGCCATCTGGCTTAAGCTAACAATGTTCTTGTGCGTTTCAGATGGGTAATAAAAGGAACCGTGGGATTGGTATAGTTCCTTTGTTAGGATTTTCGAACCATAAACATCTAGCGAGCGATCTACGTTAAGATGTTGATGATTGCATGACTATTGGACGGCAGCGAAACGATATGCCTTGTTTGCACAAGTGTGCCTTTTGCGTTAGGGTCATGCAAGGGATTTAGGTGCTAATTGCTATTAACTACCAGAGTATGCATCCGTTGTTCGGTTTATTTACCGACAATGGTATTTCAAGGGAACATCGCGTTGATGCTTAGGATGGGTGAGTGATTTTCATGCGACGCTTTCCTGCATGGCGCATTTGCTTAGACGCGATGCTTTCTTGCCTTTTGGAATTGGGGTAGAATACAATGTATGGATGCGTTGAACTCGATATTGAGAGCTTTTGAACGTTTAGTTCCTTGCTTTCTAATATCGGGTTCAACGTCGTCGCATGTCCTATAACCTTTTGTTTCAGGTAAGGTTACTGGCTATTGGGACACGTGTCTGTGGGCACGTGTGCTGAAAAGGAGAGTAAAGTTCCTTGGCGGAAAGGATATCTCAACCTGTAGTGAGTTGTATGGTTCGTAGAACCGCTACAAAACCACCAAGTTGTGGCTCATCCCTCAACGGCGCTGACATCTCTATGCCAAAACTAATTCCTTACAGAACGGGAAAACTATAAAAATGCCCTTCGGCGCGGGTGTTTCCGGAGCAACTGGAACTGTTCAAGAAGAACACCGACAGTTGTCTAATATCATCTCAGGCCGTTATAATAAACTCACTGTTTCTCAACTGTATGAGATATTAGCCCTTGTATTTACTTCATGATGTTTTGCTATAGTTGTATGTGGTTGGTGAACAAACTAAAAGCCCGTGTACCCACGCAACAATGAGCAGGTATGCAGAAGCAAAGCATTATTTATGGCACTCTCTAATCTTTTTCCAACATCCCTATCTATACTGATTTTGATGTTGGTGGCACCAAAAGAAACCAAAAATATCTAAATAGCGTTTTAGCGACGAAAGGATTTTCGAACCAATGCAACGCTATGAAAAGTTTGGAACTAAAGCATCAACACATCAGACCACGGGTGCACGTTTGGGGGTTCCACGAACCGGACAAACCACTATACGTCGAGATGTCTTCGTTCCACCAAGGAACATACTCACCTATGACCAAACGTCACGTGCCCACAGACACGTGTCTCCAATGTCCACCTTTTCACCTGACCAAAAGGTGACATTCATACTGGTGTCAACAACCACACGTATTCATAGAAACGTGAGCCACAAGTCCCGAACAATTTTCCTACGCCTGCACGGCGATCGAAATTGTGTATCGATCCATCAACTGGATAAACACAAACGGTCGGCACAGCTGCACCAGATGTCGATAAACATCACATCCCCGGCGATAAGCGAATTGTCGGAAAACAAGTCCGTCGACAAAAATCGTTGTCCCTGCCGCAATGCATTTCGCCTAACCAAAGGCCATTGCGGAGCAACAGCAATAAGCGAAAACGCTGTTCCCACAAGGCAAAGTAAACATGATGATTACCATTATCCCATGATCGCCTAAAATAAGCCACACACTCGATTGTTTGCATATGTCACGCAATAGAAGTGTGAAAATTCTGATGATCACAGAATTATCTACAGCAAACAGACAGCAACCTTCACGTCTGTATGTGGGACCGCGAGATTCTCGATTGAGAGAACGTCACCACCCAGGGAAGCGAAAGGAGAGAAAGTCACCACCTAGGGTAAGTGAGAGAAGAAAGAAAACGAGGTTGGAATGAAATCATTCGCCAGAGAAGAAAGTTAGTCGACATTGAGAATCTCATGAGAGAACCCAGGAAAAAGAAACGATGGGACGTCGCGCGTATGAAAGGAGCAACCGTGAACTAGAAATCAGATGAATTTAGATAAACGTGAAGTGTGCGAAAGTTTAGAACAGGTATTGTAAACGGAAATCTGCAAGTCGCAGCAACTATTAAAAATTCGTGTAAAGAAATTCCGCAAGTCGCAGCCACTATTAAAAAGTCGTGTAAAGAAATATCATTATAATAACACAAATTAAGAAAAATAATAAGACGTTTGTAAAAACAAATTCTTCGTGTTTTATTGATGTCCGTGTTCCAATGTTTGTCTTTTCTTGTTTGTGAACGGTGTTCGGCGGAACACCTCCTCGGCCATCGGCTAATCAACACCTCAGACATTCGCACAAACTAAAACCTGCCAAACACGTACTCGAGACTATTTTATATCGCTGCGATACAGACTGTTAATTTCTTTTCCGATCCTCTTTTGGTGCGTGTTCGGTGTTCTGTCGGGATCGCCATAAACCAACTTAATCTAAGATCCTCTTAGCTTCTGTAAGTACGTAAAAGCTGAGCCATTAGGAGGATTGAACGAAGAGATTCTTTTTCAAAGTGGATGTTCTGAGATTAAAGTCAAAAACGTCTTTCTTTCAATTTTGGTTCATTAGATCCATAAGAGGTAAAGAGGTAGGAATACAGAACTGGCGAGGAAGTCACTAATTAACCGTTAACTATAACATCTGGAATCAAATGACCTCCTTAATGACCACCAATATGGGTTTCGTAGCAACCGGTCCCCAGCAGATTTGATGGCGTACCTTACTGAAAAGTGGCGCCATTCCATCCACTAAATGGTATTGGATATTTCAAAGGCCTTCGACAGGGTTTTGCATCCAGCCCTTTTATCAAAATTGCATTCGCATGGAGTGGACAATTCCCTGATCCGTAGGATAAGAGACTATCTTTCTCACCGTTCAATCCAAGTGGTTCTTGATGGTGTCAAATCTGTTTCCCATCAAATTAATGCAGGTGTTCCCCAAGGTGGGGGAATGGGAGCGAACATACAGGCAAAGTTACTGATTGCTTTCAACCCGGCGAAGGCCAGGACGATCCGTGTCCCTGTTCAATCCAAGTTGACATGCAGTCTCCACGTGACACCCCTGGCTAGCTACTTTGGCACCCGCCAAGTAGTGAACCAATGCATGCAGCGACATCATGAGAAAGGTTGGCGCAAGGCTAATAACCTTGCCCGTAAAAACGAATTATTATGGCAAATTTAACAAGCCTCGGATATGGATCGGATACACGACGACGACCACGGAAACGAAAATGGCTAAACGATTTAAGCATTTTTTCATGGAACGTCCGCTCACTATACAGAACTCGTGCTGCACAGCAGCTAGCCAATGCCCTGTCCGAATATAAGGCTGACATCACAGCATTACAAGAAATAAGATCGACGAGGAGTGGTGTTATTCAAAGAAACGAGTATGACATTTATTACAGCTGTCATGCAAAACACCATGTGCTCGGGGTAGGCTTTCTAGTCAGCAAAAAACTGAAGCCTGCCATCATCGGGTTCAATGCAATAAACAAAAGGCTATGCACACTTCGCGTGCGAGGCAAGTTTAAGAACATAAGCCTCATAAACGTTGACGAACATATAAAGGAGTCCCCTGACGACGTAAAGGAAGACTACTACGAAAACGTCGAACGGGCCCTCAATGCCTGCCCAAGATACGATGTGAAAATATTTCTTAGTGATTTGAATGCGAAAATAGGTCGGGACCCGGTTTTCAGTCACTACGCAGATTCCCATAGTTTGCATAAGAACACTAATGACAATGGACTACGAGTCATCGAACTAGCAGCATCGAAAAACTTGGTCGTTGCGAGTACCAGGTTTCCGCGTAAAGATATCCACAAAATGGGTATCACCTGATGGAGCCACTCGCAACCAAATTGATCACGCGTCGATAGATCGCCGCCACTCCTCGAGCCTAATGACGGTACGAACGTACCGAGGTGCCAACGTCGACTCGGATCACTATCTTGTTGGTACAGTTTTTCGAGCGCGGATTGTTTTATGGAGACGTATTGCATCCGCGGATCATGTTCAAATCAACACGGCTGCCTTGCGCAATGAGAATACCAGTAACACCTTTGGTCATGCGTTAAGACTGGCCCTCGAAGACCCCGACGGAGGGAGAGTAAGTCCTGGGGCCAGAATGCCGGGCGTGGAAGAGAAATGGACACACCTTCAGAATACTGTCATTAGTACTGCCAACTCCATCTTAGACAGTCGTCGTAGAGATCGGAACGACTGGTTTGATGATGAGTGCAAACTAGCGACTGAACGTAAGAATGCTTTATACCGGGCAATGCAGCAGTCTCATAGGACGCGGGTACGCGAGGAGAAATACAAAGAGCTCAGAACATGTGAAAAGGCTTCACAGACAAAAGAAAAATGCTTGGGAAAAACCTTGTCTGTGAAATAGAGAAAACTAGAGAGCGAGGTCCGCCCCAAGCGCGGAAGTTCTACCAAATAATCCACAGTATGACGCGGTACACACCACGCTGCACTTACTGCAAGGATAAAGAGGGTTATCTGATCACCGATTCTGAAGACATTCTGGGGCGATGGGAAGTGCACTTCAATGAATTGCTAAATGGTCATCTCACAGAAAAATTGGAGTTTCCACCAATGCAAAATCAAGACCAATTGCTGCCGCCACCAAGCATTGAGGAAACATTAAAAGCCATTAGACAGCTTATATCAAATAAAGCCCCTGGAGCTGTTGGCATACCAGCTGAGCTAATCAAACAAGGAGGGACAACGTTACATCACGCAATTCATGAGATCGTGGTGCACGTATGGGAGCAAGAGGAGATGCCGGATATTAGCGTCGTGGAATAATTTGCCCCATACATAAGAAGGGAGATATCACACTGTGCAGCAACTATAGGGGTATAACATTGCTGAGTACTGCTAATAAGATACTCTCCTCTATCCTACAAGATCGGATAGCCCCATACGCTCAAGCCACCATTGGGCAATATCAGTGTGGCTTTATCCCAGGCAAATCAGCGATTGATCAGATATTCACCCTTAGGCAGGCGATAGGAAAATGTCTCGAATTTAAGGTTCCATTATATCATCTATTTATAGACTTTAAGTCCGCCTACGACAGCATAGCCAGGGTAGAACTATATAATGCCATAAGAGAGTTCGGTATTCCATACAAATTGATACGACTTTGTGAGGTTGATCATGACCAACGTAACTAGTCAAGTAAAAATAGCGGGATTGCTGTCCAAACCAATAAACATCTTTAATGGACTCCGACAAAGGGACGGTCTGGCCGGACTTCTCTTCAACCTGGCGTTGAAGAAAGCAATCCGTGACTCTGGCGTCACAACTATAGGGACTATTATCACCAAGTCCAGCCAGATACTTGCCTACGTAGATGATATCGACATCATCAGTAGAACCGAATCGACTGTACAGGAGTCCTTCACCCAGATCGAGCAGGCGGCACAAAAACTGGGACTGCACATTAATGAGGGGAAAACTAAGTACATGGTGGCAACTTCTGCGAAGAGAAGACCTAACGTTGGTCAAACTATCAGGGTAGTGGAGCACGAATTTGAAGTGGTGCACTCCTTTAACTACCTTGTCAATAGTATCAGCCGATAACAATACGGAAGAAGAAATACCCAAACGGCTGATCAAATCCAACAAAGCTTTCTATGGTCTATCAAGGGTGTTTAAATCTCGAAATTTATCCAGAACATCCAAGCAACTACTGTACAAGACCATGCTCTTACCAGTACTCATGTATTGATGATCCGAGACCTGGGTGCTCAATAAAAGGCACTCTGACCTCTTAGCCGCGTTCGAGGGAAAGATCTTAAGGAGAATTGTTGGCCCCGTAAGTGGGGGAGCACGATCCGGAGACGCTGCAATCATAAGTTGTACGCGATCTACCTTGAAGCTAATATTGTAAGAAAAATCAAGCTCCGCGGGAAACCTAGCTTGAATGAGCGAAGAGGAGCCTGCCCGGAAAGTCCATTGTGGCAGGATTTATGGAAGCAGACAGCGCGGCAGACCTTGTCTGCGATGGAGGGATGGCGTAGACCAGGACGCCCAGAGCCTGGGAGTGCCAAACTGGATGACATCGGCTCGAAATCGGGACCGGTGGAGAGATTTGTTAAATAAGGCCAAAACCGGATCCTGGTTGTAGTGCCGATGATGATGATGATATTTCTGATTTTACTATACCCGGTTATAACTTAGTGCATGTGTTCTTTCCACATAGTGGTCTAGCTACATATATTCGAAGTGATATTGCTTATCAGCTTCTGCCACAACATAAACTCTTCTCAAATTATTATGGACAATTTAACAAGTCTCGGATACCGGTGGAGAGATTTGTTAAATAAGGCCAAGACCGGATCTCGGTTGTAGTGCCGATGATGATGATGATAATATCCCACAAGGTTCTGTACTCTCACCGACTCACATCATTTATAAAGAATCTCTTGTCCATTACCCACAACCCAATTCACTCGTTTGCTGTTGATAGCACGTTGATTTTCTCATACTCATACGAACATTCCAGACCAAACTCTTCGAATGTCATTACCAATCAGCAGATTATGCTTAATACATTGAATTCCGAATTCAGCAAGATATATCAATGGGGATTAACTTACCGAGTGGAATTCAATGCCTTAAAAACTTAGTGCTGTCTCTTGTTGTCAAAAGGGAACAACAGTTGCATCGACAAAGCCAAGGAACTATCAATCCTCGGCACTCGGAATTAATTCGACTCTTACTTGGAATGATCACATGTTTGAAGCTGCAAAAATTGCAGACAAATGTATGGAGTTCCTTAAGAGATGCAAAAGATGCTTCATTCCATCCAAGCTGGCCACTATTTACAAGGCGGATATTCGTCCCTCGGGGCTCCTCGATAGTACAGTGGTTAGTATACCCGCCTGTCACGCGGGAGACCGGGAATCGATTCCCCGTCAGGGAACCTCTGGCTCAAGACTAATGACCTTGCCCGGAAAAAGCAAATCATTATGGAAAATTTAACAAGCCTCAGGACTTGCTAAATAAGGACAAGACCGGTTCCCGGTTGTAGTGCCGATGATGATGATGATGATGATGATGATATTCGTCCCAAAAGGGAGTTCAACTCCCATTTTTGTTCAGGCTCGTCCAAAACTGCACTACACGTGCTCGATAGGATGCAAAACCGAGCAGTGAAGAGCTGGGGGGCCCAGCTGTAAGTCGATCAATACCGTCGATAGAACATAGGCGCGACATATCATGCCTGTCTCTTGTCTATCATCATGTATTATCACGATCGTTGCTCAACTGAACTTGCTCAATGTGTTCCGCCTCCTCAGACATTTTCCCGCGATACCCGTCATTCTGAGATTCGCATCAGTTCACGTTAGATGTGGACCTCAGGCGCACAAATAAATATATAGAGTCATTCTTTAGCCGAACCACACGAATGTGGAGTACTCTACCGGATCATGTGTTTTCTCGTCGTTGTAATGTCCAGGCATTTAAGACCAATATACATCGATACCTCCTTTCCTTATCCACTACCTCTCCTTGCGGACGCACTATGCTCTGGCATTTAAGGGTACTCCAAACCCCCCTTTTGTGCGCGCGTTAGTGTAAAAGAAAGATCATCATCATCATCGGCACTACAACCCGGGCACCGGTCTTGGCCTTATTTAGCAAATCCTGAGGCTTGTTAAATTTTCCATAATGATTTGTTTTTTTCGGGCAAGGTCATTAGCCTTGCGCCAGTAAAAGAAAGATAGAGATATAAAAGTAAGTAAGCAGTCGGATGGAATTGTATTGCCTCATACCGATTATCACTCGTTGTAAACAAAGGGTGTTCCACTTTCTTTTTCTGTCTTTACTACACTTTTTTCACTCTCTTTTAACGTTCGAATTTAAAATTTAGCAACACCAGAATTAACCTTCTGACATGTAGATTTAACACCATCAAGTACAAACCATATTGAGCGCCCAGAAAGACAGTCCTCTTCAATTGAATGAGAGATTCTTCATAAGAGTGGAATTTCGACAAAAGGATACAAAACTTTGGTGAGTGCTTTCGAGATTCATCAGTGTTTTCATCAAAGCAATACTTTGAGTGGCTCTTCTTGTCGCCAAGAGATGGAAACCACAAGAGAATGGACGATTTATTAATGACTCCATAATTTGCAATAGAATCTAAGTGAGAACTATTGGCCAATGGTAACAGCGAGACAAAGCGTCGTCCTTCTCGGGAATCAAATGTATACTTTTTGTCCCCTATTTTCATGGGAATTTTTGAGCTAGTAGGATAGATGGGGCCACATTCCCAGTGGCTTAGCAAGTGAAGAACACATCTTCAAAATTATAGGGCGAACCTCTTTCATTTGTCGGGTAACAGCATAAGTTCGAAAGTGCAAATGCTTCCTGCATTGGACCAGAGCCAGAGAGCTCAATGAGCGTTGGGTTGATTCGCTTTTCGAGTTGCATGGAAAACAGGATTCTCGTTAACAATGCGCGAAGGAGTGGATAAAGGGACAGAGTCTTTGGTGTTCTTCACAAATGCCCAGAAATGTTTACTACCTGGCCAAACGCCCTGAAATTTCTACTACCTGGGGAGATAAGCTTCATGTCGGAAAACGTGGTATTTTTTACCTACACTTGTGGTTTTGAAGAACTTGCGTTTAGCAGTTTTTGAAGGGTGCACACTTCAATCGAGTGCCCACAACACAATTCCACGAAGTAAAGAAACGGACGTTTTTTTGCAATGTGCACACAATTTCAACATGATTAAGCACATATAAACCAGCAACGGAATACCTACAATCTGTACAGGAAATTCAGCGTCGATTTTGTGTATAATATAAATCTCGGGCATCGTTTTGCACTTTAGGTTGGGTAAACAATCAATTTCAATTCCATTCTATCAATAGCCAGCTGCAAATAAAATTTGTTGGATACAAAATCAAACAGACTGAATGAACCATTGACATTGGAGGACGAAGTGCTTTACGGATTTTTTTTAATAGAAACAGGATACGTTGTAAAGAGATGCAGTATTTCTGAAGTGACACCTAAACTGTCAACAATATTGTGCAACTTAATTCACATGAGGAAACTACTGATTTTATTACGTTTTTGTAGACGATATTGCGAAGTTATTTAACGTATTGAGCGTATCAAAATGGGGTTGATTCTAACCTGTCAAAATTCTGAAGTTGACAACGCATTCCACATTCGAGTTGATTTTTCGTGCAAAACGGTCTCGATGATTGACTAATGGATAGTCGACCCCTCTTTGGTATCGCGGTCGAGTAATTGGATTGGAGTTCACGACGCTATCGTCACTTTATCCAGGGGCTGCAAAGAGGTCTTATATTTTGAAGACGAACTGGAATGGGTGAGTTACTTCTAACGCAGCATGAAGAAACACAAATATCTCTGCGTTACATTTCGTATATATTTATCATGGCAACACAAATTGTCATTGACGAATATACCGCGCATACAAGGTGTATCACATGAGTAAATGAGGTTCCGTTTTATATCGTCAGGTGCCAGTTGTCAAATTCCGCGCACTTTTCTGTACCCCTAAGTGAACTGTCGTCAATGAAAAGGTTAATTGGCTTAAGAAGGTCAGCCAAGAGATATTTATAAAACTGAGAATGTACATTAATGGCAAAACAGTGTCTCGTAATTTTAAACGAAACTGACTGGACGCCATCAAAACCAACTTCAATTGGGAGTTCGAAAAGGCAACCTCTATTCAATTGTAGAAAAGGGTGATCGACACAAAACGAAATGAATTTTTAACAAAAGACCCACATAAAAACTGCGTAAAATGATTTTGAAATATCCATCCCAATGCCTCGTTCGTTTGGGTGGTGTAAGGAAACGGATCGAAAGTTTGGAATACCACAAGATTTTGGTTGATTTGCCATCACGGAAACCACAAATATTTTTACGTTATGTAATCAAAAGCCACGTGTAGAAAAGGCCCCCACTTTGTAGAAACCATGACGTGTTGCGGGGGCTTAAACTACAATGAATCACTTACGCTTAAACTACAATGAATCACTCCAGTAGGACCACCCATGTCAGACAGGCTAGCGAGGAGTAACACACAAAGATCTACCGCCCCTAATCCAGGGTGTTACGCGTCACCGTGCCCATTGGATGGTTTGCAGCCAGTGGTATACCGGCTGTATTATAACGGCGCCTCTCTGACACCGGGTCGAATCAGAACAGTAAGCAGACCTTACCATATCAAAGAGGGGCTCTGATATGGCGGACTATTTGAAACTCCAAGCCTCGTGAGAAACTTTTTTTCTCGATTGAAGGCACAGTTTAATGATGATACACCATCTCAGAATCATGTGTACACGGGGGCCAGAGAATTTAAAAGTGGGCGAGAACGTATCGAAAACGAATGTCATGATCGACGCCCATGGACAAGTCGTACAGATGACAAAATCCGTGTCATTCGAGAGCCTATTAAAAGTGAACAGTGAATGTGTAGCGTCTCTAACAGATACACACACAATAAACAAGCAAATAGTGAAGAACACCGAACGAAAATCGAATAAGAAAATACATCAGATCCGTATACCATAGCGATAACAAAACAATTCACATCAGTGGAATATACTTGAACTTACAAATCGAATTAAACACGGGGAGTAGACTGATGTGTTACGCTTAGGTTCAATTTTTGGTGATTCTAACTGTCATAGCGTCAGTTCAAATCACACGTTCTTCACTATCAATACTAAACGCTATAATTGGTGACTACCGCTTGATCTGTACACACAGCACACACTTTCCCGTAGTAAACAGAACTTCACACACGATCATGACTTCCGCATAGAGCAACAGGCACATTCGCCTGCTCCGACGTTCTCTCATTCGCTCCGTCGTTCGCACACGAAGCTGGTCGTAACGAAGTTACTGGGGAGGGAGTAGTATAGCGTCTCTAACAGATACACACAATACACAAGCAAATAGTGAAGAACACCGAACGAAAATCAAATAAGAAAATACATCAGAGCCGTATACCATAGCGATAACATAACAATTCACATGAGTGGAGTATCATCATCATCATCGGCACTACAACCGGGAGCCGGTCTTGGCCTTATTTAGCAAGTCCGGGGGCTTGTTAAATTTTCCATAATGATTTGTTTGTTTTTTCCGGGCAAGGTCATTAGTCTTGCGCCAAAGTGGAGTATAGTTGAGTTTAAAAATCGAATTTTTGGTGATTCTAACTGTAATAGCGTCAGTTCCAATCACACGATCTTCACTATCATTCCAAACGCTATAAATGCAGCTTACTACTGTCAGGAGTTACAGGCGGCAAAAGCCGCATATCAAAACAAAAGACGAGGTATCCCCATTCGATATGTCATCCTTCTTCATGACAACGACAGGCCTCACACCGCGTGCTTGACAGGGAATACATTGGAAGAAATGCGTTGGATAACCCTCGAACACCGTCCTTCTAGCCCAGACTTGTCTCCCCGTGACTATTTTTTGTTCGCACCCTTGAAGTGGGAACAAAAATGAATAATCAATATACAAAAAACAATCTCACGAAAAACCCGGTAGGCGTAGGTGTGATGAGGCGACACTACCATAAGGGAACAAATCATCAAGAAAACACCGCTTCGGCAAAAAGAAGACGTAGGGAAAAACGGAAAAAGCGAGATATACGCGTCGGCACGTGGAAGGTTCGAACGTTATATAGGGTGGGCCATAAATTTTTGCAAATGGCAACACTTGATTTCTTAAAAACCGTTAAAGGGAGGAGCGCGCGAGTGGTGGGGCGTAATAAACATGTGAACAATTCCAACAACACAATAAACAATTCCCCGCCACTCGCGCGCCCCTCCCTCTAACGGTTTTTAAGAAATCACGTGTTGCCATTTGCAAAAATATATGGCCCACCCTATATAACGATCGAACATTCCACGCGCCGACGCGTATATCCCGCTTTTTCCGTTTTTCCCTACGTCTTCTTTCTAAATTATGGCCCACCCTATATAAACCAGGTGCGATACAGACGGTCGTAGAAAACGCGAAACAACATAAAATGGACATCGTCGCGCTTCAGGGAGTTCGACAACCACATGAAGTAATCGAAAGAAACGGGTTTATACTGGCGTGTGGAGGTACCGATACACATAACCTCGGAACTGGCTTCATCATAAGCAAGAAGAGTACGACCCATGTAAAAGATGTAAAATTTATTAATGACCGAATGTCGGTGCGAAAAATATAGGGCCCATGGTACAACTATGTATTTATAAACGGACACGCCCCAACAGAATCTACCGACGAAGAAACGAAGGATACGTTCTACGAGACCTTAAAGGAAGTATTTGATGGGATCTCATCATTCGATGTTAAATGTTGATGGGATCTAATCATTCGATGTTAAAATCCTCCTCGGGGAGCTCAATGCGAAAATTGGAAAGGAAGATATCTTCCAACCAACTACAGGTAAAGAAAGTCTACACGACGTTTCAAATGATAATGGAATTCGAATTATCACGTTCGCAGCTTCAAAAAACCTGGTAGTGAAAACCACGATGTTCAAGCACAAGCAAATTCATAAAGCCACATGGCTATCACTCGACGGCGTAACGCGTAACCAAATAGACCACTCCCTCATAGACAAAAGACACCAATCGAATATTCTTGAGGTAAGATCATATAGACGACCAGATTGAGATTCCGATCATCTTCTAGTCATGGGCAAAATCAGGAGTCGGCTCGCAGCAAACCCACATGGGCAGTCACGAGAGACGAACAAAAAGTTCGACATTGACAAACTAAAAGACCTGCCCAAAGGGGCTGAATATCAAGACGAACTAAGGAATAGATTTAGCATCCTAGAGAATAGGAGCAGTGAGGTAGAAAAAGCCAATAGTGTGGACACTAAATGGGCATCGATCAATGACACAATCAAACAAACAGTCCAAAAGGTATTAGGATTTAAGAAAACAATCAAGTCCAAACATTGGTTTGACGATGAGTGCAGGGCGAAGATCGAAGAACGTAAACGCCTCAGAGTGATCAACTTACAAAGATATGATGAATTCAACGCAGAACGATACGTGACAATTCAGAAAGAGACAATGAAACTTTTCGAACGCGAAAAACCCGAATCGGAGAAGATTCGGATCGAAAAAATCCTAAAAAATGACAGAGCAAAGAACATCAGAGGTATATATGCCGGCATAACCTCAATTAGAAATGGTTACCGAGGGAGAGCCAAAATAATTCGAGACACAAACGGCTGTCTGGCCACAGAAATAAAAAATATCGTGACAAGATGGAAGCAGTACTTTGAAAACCTACTCAATGTGCGCACCCATCAACCACAATTAAATGCACCAGACGTACATACAGCCGAGCCTCAGATCCCAGAGCCCCCTGTCAACGAAGTTGTAGACGCAATAAATCAACTGAAAAACAACAAAGCTCCCGGAGTCGACTGCATACCGGCAGAGCTTGTGAAGCATGGGGGAGAGACAACCGCTCGAAAAATCCACCAACTCATCAAAACAATATGGGATAAGGAAGTCACTCCGGAAGAATGGAAAACCTCAATAGTCGTCCCCATTTTCAAAAAAGGGGACAGATCGGACTGCGAAAACTACAGAGAAATATCATTGCTCCCAACCACATACAAAATACTAACAAATGTCATACTGGCGAGAACCACACCGTACGCAGACGAAATATTGGGAGACTACCAATGCGGATTCCGTAGGAACCGGTCAACGAGCGACCAAGTGTTCACAGTAACGCAACTGCTGGAAAAGAAGTGGAAATACGGAGAGACGGTTCACCAACTCTTTGTTGACTTCAAAAAAGCCGACGACTCAGTCGGAAGGCAAAGACTTTGACATGTTGTAGGTGATAATTAGTACAAGTGTTTGATATTGCTTGAATTGAGCCAATAAATGGGGTGGTAGCCCCACTAACCTTAACGACAGGTGCCGCTACTGCAGAAAATCTTAAATATCGTTGACATTGGGAGTTAAACCTATTGAAATCAATGTGCGGATATAAAATCAAAATCCCATCAATAGAGTCCGATACAGCATCGAATTAAGGATGTGCTGCTATTCAAATTCTGACTTCTGTGCAGAAAACAATAATGAACGATAGGTTTACGAACACGAAGTTTAAGCCACGGGAAGGTAAATTCAGGATTGGAACAGGAGCCATACTGCGACAAAAGCTGATAAGCGATATTATTTTGTATACATGTAGCTATGTGATAATGTGAGGGAGGCACTAAGCTACGTAAGTAGCTTTTTGTATTTTTCAAGACAACAACACAGGCGTTGTTATTTTATATCTAACATTTAAAAGTCTGACAGTTATGTCGATATTATACGTCGCATCCTTTTGTCGAGAGAACTCTAATTGTTAGCAGTGATTGGAAAGTGAAATCTCTTGAGAAAAGTGCACGTTTCTGCAATCATTTTCTTACAACTTTCGACGTGGATTGCCTCAACAAGAAGGAATCGTTGAGCTCTCATCGACTATTAGGAATGAATTTTAATGAATTTAATCGTGGCCGTCGTACGCTCCTCGAAGAAGATCGTGAAGGTCGTCCAAAATAAGGTCGCTGTACTAGATATATTGGTGCTATGCGTGAACTGATATGAATGATCGACGTGAATGATCGATCCCACGCTTGGTAGAGACCTTGACGTGGTGTGGGGGCTTAAACTACAATGAATCACTCAGGCTATGCTGATGGAAGCATACGCTTCGAGTAGAGCCACCCATGTCAGACAAGCTAGCGAGGAGTAACACACGAAGATCTACCACTCCTAATCCAGGGTGTTACGCGTCGGCGTGCCCATTGGATGGTTTGCAGCCAGGGGTATACCGGGTGTATTATAACGACGCCTCTCTCACACCGGGTTGAATTAGAGCAGTAAGCAGACCTTACCATATCAAAGAGGAGCTCTGATGTGGATGACACTGAATAATCAGTGTACAGAGAACAATCCCACGACAGACCCGGTAGGTGTAGGTGTGATGAACCGACACTACCATAAGGGAACAAATCATCAAGAAAACACTAACTCGGCAAAAATAAGACGTAGGGAAAAACGGAAAAAAGCGGGATATACGCGTCGGGACGTGGAATGTTCGAACGTTATAAACGGGAAGAAAACAAATTCCTAAGTTCTAAAGTTCTAAGGGGTATCCTTGGCGGCAAATATGACGAGGAGGCAGAACAATGGAGGAAACTCCACAACCACGAATTGGAGAGCTATACCGCAAACCTACAATACTGAGAGTAATCAAGTCGCGAAGATGAAGATGGCCCGGAAGCGTGGCGCGAAGGACAACGATAGGACCGTGCATAGAACTCTTGACGGTAAGCCAACGGAAAAGAGACCGACAGGACGGCCGCGACGGAGATGGGAGGACAATGTTAGGTTGGAAGGAGAGCGCACAGGAAAGGGAACAATGGCGGAGTCGAGTCGGTGAGGTAATGAACTTTCGGGTTCCTACAGGCCAATAAGTAGTAGGTGAGCTGGGAATCCCGAAAGAATATGCCGCCCTCATTCAAATCTGCATGCACGAAAGCAAAGGGCGAGTTAGAATAGAAAACCACCTCTCAGAACAATTTGAAATCCGGGACGGACTAAATCAGGGGGACGACCTGTCACCATGTCTGTTTAACCTTGTCCTCGAGTATGCCATCAGAAAGATACAAGACGACAACATGGACGGATCATCCCTGAACGGGGTCACACAAGTGCTCGCATATGCGGATGACATCGCCGTTCTGGGCGATAATCTAGAAACTGTAGATAAAAACTGTGAAATCATCATGCAAGCGACAGAAGAGGTGGGCCTAGAAATAAATGAAGAGAAAACAAAATACATGATTACGGCGAGACCAGGTGGACATCAGGGACCACATATAAACGTCAGAGGCAAGATATCTGAAAAAGTTAAACAATGTAAATATCTGGGAACGATACTGACGGCCAGCAACGAAATGCCGAAGGAAATGAACAAAGGACTACACTCTGGCAACGCTAGTTGACACGCAGGCAGTAAACTGCTGAAATTCAAACTGCTACCACATAGCATAAAGCTCCGTGTCTATAGAACCATAATTATGCCGATTACTGTATACGGATGCGAAACATGGGCTCTCACAAAGCGGGAAGAAAACAAATTCCGCGTATTCGATAATAAAGTTTTAAGGAGTATCTTTGGCGGTAAATATGACGAGGAGGCAGGACAATGGCGGAAACTCCACAACCACGAATTGGAAGAGCTATACCACAAACCTACAATAATGAGAGTAATCACGTCGCGAAGATTAAGATGGGCCGGACATGTAGCGCGAATGGGCAACGATAGGACCGCGTTTAGAATTCTTGACGGTAGACCAACGGGAAAGAGACCGACAGGACGGCCGCGACGGAAATGGGAGGACAATGTTAGGTTTGATCCTGAGGAGCTCGGATCGGATGGACAAGCGTGGAAGGAGAGTGCACAGGGCAGGGAAGGATGGCAGAGCCGAGTAGGCGAGGTCACGAATTTCCGGGTTCCTGCATGCCTATAAATAGTAATAGTAGTAATAGTAACATGTAGAAAAGGGATTTTGAAAGTCTGTAGATGTCTCAGTTCATTGCAAGAAGAAGAGTTAGAATATTAAAATAAAACTGTGTCGATGTGCATCATTTTTTATGCCTGAAGATAATGACGAGGAAAGGGAAAGCCTCCCAATCTCGTGTTGTTCGGCCAAAGATTGATTGTATGTGTTTATATATTAGACATTGATTTTAAACGTAATGCGAACTCTCTGATTGGTAGGTATCGCGCGCAAATCTTTGGTGAGGTGAAATACACTCATCATCATCATCGGAACTACAACCGGGATCCGGTCTTGGCCTTATTTAACAAGTCTCGAGGCTTGTTAAATTTTCCATAATAATTTATTTTTACGGGCAAAGTTATTAGCCTTGCTCCAGAAATATACTCACACAACCGTAATAATACCTACAATAGAAGATAGGAAAAATACTGATTATTTTGCAGTCGATGAGATTTATGTTTGATGGAAAGAGAGGCAGAATTGGGGTTTGGAGGAATTGACTAGTGTCTTGTTGACGTCCGAACTTAATGTGTTGAGGTTATGGTGCTGATCCATAATGCGGTTAGTTGAGCATGTTCAAATCAGTACCAAGAAACTCTTCTCTTATCATCGCAACCGAGTCAACCGTGTTATGGGTAAGGGACAAGATACTGCGTATAAATATGAAGGATAGACTGGATAATATTACGAAGCGCTGGGAAACACTAGCATTTATTTAGTAGTAGTAGTAGTAGTATTAGTAGTAGTAGTAGTAGTAGTAGTAGTAGTAGTAGTTGTAGTAGTAGTAGTAGTAGTTGTAGTAGTAGTAGTATTGGTAGTATAGTAGTAGTAGTAGTAGTAGTACTAGTAGCAGTAGTAGTAGTAGTAGTTGTAGTAGTAGTAGTGGTAGTAGTAGTAGTAGTAGTAGTACTAGTAGTAGTAGTACTAGTAGTAGTAGCTCCTCGATAGTATAGTGGTTAGTATACCCGCCTGTCACGCGGGAGACCGGGGTTCGATTCCCCGTCGGGGAGCCTCTGGCGCAAGACTAATGACCTTGCCCGGAAAAAAAAAATCATTATGGAAAATTCAACAAGCCCCGGGGCTTGCTAAATAAGGCCAAGACAGGCTCCCGGTTGTAGTGCCGATGATGACGATGAGTAGTAGTACTAGTGGTAGTAGTAGAAGTAGTAGTAGTAGTAGTAGTAGTCGTTTTATTTCTTATCTGGTTTGTACATTAAATTGTACAATACAATTGACAAATATTATCGACTATAATAATATATAAGAAAACTAGAAGGCATTCAGTGTTTTTATACGATTAACGTAACAAAACAGAGTTGAATGCCTCTTTACAATGGCAATCAAGTAAAATATCAATTTTTTAAATTTGATGGGAGACAGATTTTTCGTCGTCCAGGCCTACACCAACAATTTTATACGAGAGATAATCATACAAATGTGAAACAGTCATATTAATACGTTCCCCCGGGATTACAACCTTTCGAAATTCAAGATAATATGTTTGGATACCTCCTTTACCTACCCAGTCCCTCTTCTTATGACCCCGTCAAGCACTAACATTTTATGGAAAGAAAGGAAGACAATAAATAAAAAAACATGTGCGTGATATCAGAGAAATTTTTAAGCATAAGTAATTGTAAATAATTTAGCATGTTAGTTTATGCCAGTACATATGACATGACGTTCAAATAGCCTTTATATCCTTTCTATTAGATTAAATGCACATTGTTGCTTGCGGTCAAGGTTGGTACTTAGTTGCAACTTTTGAAATCTGTGAATCCGTCCCTTATAATTCAAAGTTGTATATTTATACCAGTACCTGACCTTCTGACGGATGTATTTTCGTGCAACACTTACCTGAAAGGAAACAAAAAAGAAACGTATAATTAATGAGAAACTGTTGTAATTAAATTGCATTAAAATTAATATTAATATAAATGGAAATAATAAATGCTTTAATAGTGGATGAACCAATTGGCACTGGTTGCCTTTAATTCTTTTATTTTTAACACACACACAACGTTTTAACAATACAACATCAACACAAGACAAATATTACAATATTTTGTGTATTTTTTTTTTAGTTGTCAGTTTAAGTTGGACCACCCTGTCCTGGAGTTCATAAATGAGTCAATAAGCCCAATAATAATCATCATCATCATCGGCACTACAACCGGGATCCGGTCTTGGCCTCATTTAGCAAGCCTGTGAGTAGGGCGTTAGAATATACGCACAGCTAGGCCGGCTTGTCGTAAGAGGCGAGTAAAGGCCGAGTGGTAGCCGGGGTCCCAACTCCCTGTGCGCCCGGTGAAATACCACCTCATCAAACTTTAGGGTCCGTGAAATGGTCAGAAGAAGTCCCTGGCCATCTTTCGGAGCTTGGCTGATGGACCGCTTCGAGAAGAGGTTGGTTAGGTGGTAGTCGGTCCCAAGGTGAGATACCACCCCGTCACGCTATACATTCCGCGATATCGCCGAGGGAAATCTTCGACGGTGTTTCGGATGTGTCACTGATGGCCCGGACTGACACGGAGATAATTCATAATGGTACCTATATATAAAGAATTCCGGAGGTAAACTAGTCTCTCATTCGGATCTCCGGGCGGGACTATGTCAGTGGGAACATCATGCAGATATCACGATAAATAATGGAACTTTAAGAGGTTCTTCATCGCATAACCGGTCTCACTCTCTAAGCTCTGCCCACGCTCGACTGGTGACGGCATTTTGTAACATCAGGGGCATCGGTTTCACCAATACGAATGTAAACGCCGTCCACCAATATTTGCAAACAACGAAACCTGATATCCTTGCCCTAACTGAGACCCAGGCCGATTCGTCAACTGATTCGACATATCTTCGTTGCTCAGGATACGACTTACATTCGAGATTCCGTTTTAAGGGCGGAGTCTGCGTCTTCGCGCAGTCCAATCTGGCTTGCCAGAGGATGGAGGCGTTGGAACCCAATAATATGGACACCATATGGTTGAGGGTCGTGCTGAGGAATTCCGTTATATTCCTTTGTTGTCTTTATCGCTTCCCGAACGACGATCGACCAGCGACATTTGTCGAACATCTTTCACTTAGCGTCGACTGGATTGTTGTCTTGGCGATTTTAATGTGCACAATTCCGGCTAGTTGGTACATTCTAACAGAACCGACGAGGCTGGGAGGCTGGCGGAGATGTTTGCTGTTAGCCACAACTTGACCCAACTCGTAGGGGAGCCAACATGAGCGCCGGATGCCCGAGGTGATTATGCGAACACCTTGGATCTATTTTTGACATCCAAACCGAGTATTTATACGGTAGAGATTTCTGCGCCACTGTGAAACTCAGATCACTGCTTGGTATCTGTCGCGCAAACACTTGCATTTCAAGCGAATAACCGGCCATGTATGAAAGTATGAGGTTGCTAACTGGGACGATTTGCGAGATTTCTTCGCATCGGAGGTGTGCTTCGGAGACTCCGATGTTAACGTTTATGCGGAGTCGGTCACAGAGGTTATTCTTCTCGAGATGGGGATCTACATTCCACATTCCATCAAACGAAGTTCATCTGATGAACCGTGGTTCGACAAAAAATGCGAGCTGATTACACCGGCAATAAATAGAGCTTTTAAGCCATGGCGCTCCAATCCCACCGATGTTAACAGAACGAATTTTATTAGAACCAGAAACGCGTGCAACCAGGCGATTGTTATCGCGAAGAAAGCTCACAACGACAGGCTGATCAATAAGCTCCGTCGGTGCCCAACTGGTTCGCGCTCCTTCTGGTCAATGGCAAAAGCTGTCAGCGATAACTTCGCGTCCTCCTCTTTCCCTCCGTTGGTAACAGACAGCGGGACTTTAGTCACGAATTCAAAAGATAAAGCTAATGTGTTCGCGAATTTATTTTCCGCGAATTCAAACCTCGATCCCGGCCTTTTGGAGCCACCTGTGATCCCACCGGTACGGTCTTCGATGCGGGATGTGAGATTTCGTCCGCGCACTATTCAACGCATTCTACGTGGACTGGACTGTAAGAAAGCAACCTTAATATCCGGAATATCCTTAAGTCCTTAAGAACTGTGCTCCAGAACTATCGCCGGTTCTTGGCAGACTCTTCCGCTTATCTTATGCACGGAGGAGCTTTCCTGCCTGCTGGAAAATCGCTCGAGTTCAGCCAATCCCAAAGACGGAAAAAAAATAACTGCCACAAAATTACCGTCCGATAGCATTACTGTCTATTTTATCTAAGGTAATGGAAAAAGTCATCAATACAGAGTTAGTTAAGTATTTGGAGTGCAACGGACTTCTGAATTATCGTCAATACGGATTCCGTGGCAGGCGGTCCACGGGAGACCTTTTGACACTTATAACCGATATATGGACATCTGCGATTGAACGGCATGGTGAGTCAAGGGCGGTCGCATTGGATATCTCCAAGGCTTTTGACCGCGTCTGGCACGGAGCATTGCTGAGCAAACTCCGTTCATATGGACTTTCCCAACAGCTTTGCGACTGGACGAAGAGCTTCCTCGATCGATCCGGGTTGTTGTGGACGGCGAGTGTTCGGATCTGTATCCTGTTAATTCAGGGCTGCCCCAAGGTTCTATTTTGGGACCAACCTTGTTCTTGCTTCACATAAATGATTTGTTGGAGACAACGGATAACAAAGTGTTCAGTTTTGCGGATGATAGTACGCTTGTTTCCACCTTTTCGAGTGTTCGGCCGATTGGTGCAACTGCGTCGCATCAGCTGAGATGTAGACAGATTGACTCTTGGAATCAGGATCTAGATAGGGTCCTGCAGTGGGGAAGGGCCAATCTCGTCGACTTCAATGCAGCGAAGACACAATATACAACATTCACAAAGAAAAGTGGATCATCGGTTCCACAGCTGATGATGAATGGCCGGGCCCTCGAGGATGGGGAAAGCTTGAAATTGCTCGGCGTCACAGTCTGTGTGAATTTATCATGGCATAAACATGTGTCGAGTATCGCCAGGTCAACCTCAGGAAAACTGAGCCTTCTTTTTAGAGCCAAGAAATATTTTACTCCGGCCTAACTTCTTCTCCTATATAAATCCCAAATTAGACCCGCGCTCGAACATTGCTCTCATGCCCTCGACCTACTTGAGAGCATACAGAGACGAGTGATTCGCCTGCTCGGGGAATCGACGCTGACGTCGGGACTACATTCGCTATAACATCGAAGGCGCGTAGCTGACCTCTGTCTGCTTTACAGATATTATCACGGGTCCGTTCTTCGGAGATTCTTGGTATTGTTCCACGTAATTCGGCTTATATGCGCTCCACAAGACAATCCGACGGATCCCACCCGTTTGTGGTTCATCTCCCGACGGCGCGAATATCCCTGCATCAGAACTCGTTCCGTTACAGAGCGGGGAAGCTGTGGAACTCCTTCCCCACGCGAGTGTTCCCGGAGCGTTACAACCTGCAACTGTTCAAAAAGAACTGCAACAGTTATTTGATGGCATACAGAAACGAGCGATCCGGCTGATCGGGGCTACAGTCGGTATCACATCGAAGGCGCATAGGTAATTTTACAGTTATTATCACGGATACTGTTCTTCAGAGAATCGTGTTATTGTTCCACGCAATTCGGTTTATACGGGCTCTACAAGACAATCCGACGAACCGCACCAATTTGAGGTTCATCTACCGACGGCCCGACCATCTCTTCCTTGCATCAGAACTCGTTCCGTTACAGAGCGGGAAAGCTATAGAACTCCCTCCCCGTGCGAGTGTTTCCGGGGCAATACAACCTGCAACTGTTCAAGGAGAACTGCAACGGTTATTTGGTGGCATCTCGGGGCGTATCATGTCGGGGCATGTCGCCGCTGTTCCTCTCCCGAGAGGAAACAAAAAATAATGGATTATAGATAATTACCTCCGCTCAATTTGTCCCAATGAACAAGGTGTATTATACTCATCCTAAACTGGGTTTCAATTCCCATATTTGATCAAGCGTAGTGTGTTGTTTATGCCCAAGTTAAGGCCCAGCTGTTGTAGTATCAGATAACATTGGATGGGCTGCGAAATGTGCTGCAAGCAGATTCACCAATACTGAGGAAAACCGGAAAAGATTTAAGAGAGCTAGGAATTACTGCAATGCGTATATTCAACGCGCCAAGTTCTTGCACGACCAGAGAGTAAGACAAAAAATACTACACTCTTCCACAGGTAATAGAAACTTCTGGGCATTCGTGAAAAACATTCAAAACTCAGTCTCTTCATCCATTCCATCGCTTATAGTCGATGACAAACCAGTCACCACTGCAATAGAGAAGGCGAATCTACTTGCTGCACATTTTGCAGCCAACTCAACGCTGCCTTATACTACATCAGTTCCACCTCAACTTGAGCATAAGCCGCACACCATGAGCCAGATTCGCTTCCGAATGCGTACTGTTGCCCGCGCACTCAAAGAGCTAAACGCACACAAATCCGCTGGTCCGGACGGCATTCCCCCAATCCTCTTGAAGATATGTTCCACTTTACTCGCCAAACCACTGCGGAAACTCTTCCATTTGTCTTATTCTACTGGTCGTTTCCCAAATAGATGGAAGTCAGCGAACATTCAGCCAATTCCCAAAAAGGGCGACAAATCATCCCTTTTTTCTTATCGACCCATAGCACATACTTCTATTCTCTCCAAGGTAATGGAATCTCTTATCAACCGTCAACTTTCGAAATATCTGGAATCAAATGACCTCCTCAATGACCGCCAATATGGCTTTCGTAGCAACAGGTCCACAGAAGATCTGATGGCGTATCTTACCGAAAAGTGGAGTCATTCCATCCACTACCTCAGTGAAAGCAAGGTAGTCGCATTGGATATTTCAAAAGACTTCGACACACTGCACTGGATTCCCTTCTTCCGCCATCACAAATACCGCCGTAAACTGTTCACCAAGTATCCAATGGCCACGCACCGAACACCGCAGCAAAATGCTCACCGAAGAGAAAGTTCCAAAATACTGAGCAAACACAGCACAGCGATAAACACACTGGTATTGTTATTTATAAATGATTATTTATTTTTTAAATTCATTTGAGAGTACTATTACACATAGAGTTTTGCGAATTTCAAGTCAGCGTACTCGGTAATTTAATTTTTAACAATACTTATATCGAACACTGTTATGTATAAATGATTCTTTATTTTTATTCATTCGAAAATACTATTACACATAGAGTTTGACGAATTTCAAATCAGTGTACACTGTTTTGGCAACGGTTAGATTTGAGAACTCGAAATTTATCTTAAATAATTAAAACTGTGCAGGAAAAGCGACTCCTTGATGGTGATACGCGTACCCGCAGCGCTACGGGTAGCGGAAGGCGAACCGACCCGGTCGGTGGATGGTAAGGGACTCAGCGATATTCGTTCGCTGTCAAAAGAAATTTGGCCAGTGACACTGGCTCTCTTAGAGAAGATCATCCAGGTACAGATGTATGTGTGTACGTTAGTTCTTTCATGGGACAAAGCCATGAGAACGAATCTGAAACAAAGAATGGGCATAATGTGCATCCATGACATGTGAGTTCGGCTAAGCACACAAGCCGAATCTCATTGGTTGCTAATTGGGTTTCTGTTTGTTCATGCCGCTAGTCATGAGAAGCAGATCCAGAAATGTGTAGGACAAATAGATCGTATAGATCATTGTGTGCATTGTGCATTGCAGCTGTATTGATAGACCGCAATTCTGGTGGACATGGTGCTAATTGGTTTTAGCGTTTTCATGGAATTGGTGTTCATAGCATTGCTGCCAAGGGCAAGTATACGATTCCTACTTGCATTTGCCTATGCTGTAGATTTTAATTGATGCCTAAGACACAAGATGCGTATATTTGCTTTTATCCCTTGGGTTTGGGTCGCCAGCCAATGTGTATGTAAAGGAATTTGTGGGGATTAGGAGTATTGTGCCAGGCATGGGCACTCCGTTCACTCCTATCCCCATCCGACTGTCACTAATTGTTCCGACACGTATCAGAGGAAACACCAACACAGGACAAGTAAAAAATAGAAAACACACTATTTCTTTGTTTAGTTTTATTTTTATTTTAAAGAAAAACACTACTATTGGAATAACTTGTTTGATTTCATGGATTATTGTACCGTTTGATTTTCTTATTGGATACTAACATTTTACGGTAGCACTGCTTGAAAGTTACAATGTGAAGTCAATAAAAACACAATCTTCGAAGACTGCAGCAAATACAATATTCGACATGACGGTTGCAAACACTGCCCTGTAGATATCCGATGTCCGCACGTCTAAAACTTTATGACTTTAAAACTCGACTTAGAGTTTTCTCGCGTGTCTGCAGCGCTACAGACAGCGGGAGTGGCATGACCATTAAGGTCAGCGGATGGTAAAGGACTCAGCGATAATCATCTCGTGCAGAGATGATTCGCTTATAGGGTGAGTTTGTGGTGTCGTCGTAGATATCCTCTCCACTAAGGATATCGTTTTTACCTACCACCAGAGAAACGTAAAGTCTCTCTTGGTGGAATAGGAAACCATATCTTGTAATGAAGATCTTGGTGGTATGTGTGCGATCGTTCAGATCTAAGTTGTTTACATATGCGCGGAGGCAATGGCAAAACAAAGCAGACAGGCGGCAAAGATAAAAGAAAGATATGACCAAATGCGCCGTTGGTAATGCGGTTCATTATTTACGCGATGCGTCGTCGCTATTATCGACGTTGGGAAAAAAAGGTGCTAATGCGATTGGTGGCCGAACGAATCCCTTGCATGCCTTTGTATATGCCGGGTAAACAGCTGCGGCAGGGAAAGAAATTGAACATTGTTTGTTAGTGGAAAAGGAAAAAACGATGAGTTGGATCTTATGCATGTTTACATGCGTAGAAATCTGGTTTATAGTGTGGGGTAGTTATGCCGCGGCCGTCTGCAAGGACGCAGGTTAAGCTAAATACCCTTCAACAATAATGGTGCACTAAATTGTTCCGCAAGGGAAAGGAGAAAAAAACCAAACACACTGGATAAATCCTTCACACAATTACAAAGAAAATAAAACACACCTGGTAGTTTTTGTCCAGTAACATTTTATTGCGGCGGCACTAGTTCACAACGCTTAATGCTAGATTACCGAAGGTAACATCGATTGTATTATTAATTTTTATTAATTAAAATTCATGTTTATTTCAAAGACACAGGTACGGATCACAAGGCGTTCATTAATTCTGGGTTACTGAAGGTAATTTAGACACTGTCATTAATTGATTGTTCCTCGGAAGGCGATTACACTATAGTCACTTGTTATGCTAACTTGAAGTCGGATAAAAGTTGTTTCTGATATTTAAACAATAGCTATTGATATTAAAGGACACGTAAACAAAATAACTACGAAGACACAACGCGCCAAACAACGTGTATCGTAAACTCACAGACTTCGACGTGTACCCGACGGGGGCTGCAATCTGACTCGCGATTGGATGTCTCTGTACAGACATCCAACAAAAATGAACCTAAGGGATTCGCCGCCGAAGGGCAGCCAATGGTGAAGGTCATACAAAAAAAGGAAAACAGGAAAAACTCATGTTGCAGGTCAAATCTGCTGCTACATGTATCGGCAAGGTAAACTGCCGCCATCCGCAAGGGATAGATTCTTTGATTGACGTGAGTCAACAAAACCCTTGCCGGAGGCAGGAATCTATTTTGGGATAATGAATCAATCATTGGGTATGGCCGTTGCTAGATCGTTTAAAATAAACATATTTCGGTCATGTATGATTCGATGCATGTTGTTTTAGGGATATGTTAATCCCGTTGTGGGTACTGTCAGGCGAAAGTATCCGCTTGGGTGTTTACTTTGTGTAAACGAAAACAGCTTCGATAGCCAGCGTGAGAATCGTGGCTACTCGTTGCTTATGTAAATATTGGTGGTCATGACCGATGCTGCTGATCGTTCCAAGAAACGGCAATGGATCATAAAATCGGTCATGCTGATAACCAAGCAAATATGCGCGCTTGAAAGGCCAATGTTTAATTTGATCTTCTCTACTTTAGGAAAGATAGATCATAGAACATGCCGTTGAAAATCTGGCTTGCAGATGTGCAAGCAACCCGAAATGACTGCAATGACAATGGATGGGTACAAAGATAACACACGGAAAGATTAGCGTGTGTTGGTGGATATGTGCTATCCATTGTTCGGTCGCGAAAGCTCGGTTGATGCTGAATTGATGTCATGGCAAGATTATCATCTTGCCATGAATTATGCTTTCAGGAATGACCGCAGAGAAGAGGCTTGGAACAGCCCCCAAAAAAGGTAAGCTGCCTAATATGTATTTATGTCGGTTATCCGTAGGGATAACCGAATTGACTCCAGCTAATTGGGTGGCGGTTAATGCTGATGATGATTGTACAATCTTGCCGAAATTTCAACTTTAAGGTAAGTTGTATTGCTGGTAATGGTGGGGATCAAGTGATGCGTGGCTCTTCGGGCCCTGAAAAGCCCCACAATAGCATCTGTAAAAACAACCTGTCCGACATAGGGTTTTAACACAGACAAAGGGTGCCGGGTCCAGGAACCTTATCTAACGCGTTGTATGCATTAAATGACCTTGCAAAAGGAAATGTTTCAGGTATGCTGGGTGGCGATTGCGGTGCAGGTGTGGGAAATTGAAATTTGCCTGGGAACCAAAACTACCGAATAGGTTTTGGGATTCCTGAAAAGGTAGAAAAGAAATCTTACAGGAAATTATATGCGAAGAGATGCATGAAGGTAAGTTTTTTTTTACAGGAACTTTTTAGATTATACCTTAGATAATCCTAGATGCGTAAAGCATTTAAGGTGCTAATGCGATTGCATTAGCGAAAGCTTATGCAGACTGGGTTGTAGGAATGGTGGTTCTTTAGATATGTAGTCAGTGGGGTTTGGCAGAACCGCTACAAATTTATTATACACATGGTGAGGCTGAATAGACGACTCAATGTTTATGATCCCCGTTATGATGGTTACATTGTATGTTAACCAATTTGTTTTGTTTTCAGGAATTCGGGTAGGGAAAATGCGTATGTAAAATTGGGATTTGTCTGGCAACCGAAGGTGCCGAATTGGGCTTGGGATTAATGAAGTTTGGAACAGAATTCTTAAAGGGAATTTTGAATTCGAATAAATGAATGAAGGTAAGAATTCTCTTCCAGGAGCTTTTAGCTAAATACGTTTGATAAACTGAATGCGTGAAGCATTTACAGGTGCTAATGCGATGACATTAGCAGACACTAATGAAAGGTGGGTTGTAGTCATGGGGGTTCTTGGGGTAAGTAAACAGTGGAGTTTGGCGGAACCGCCACAGGGTTCCTTAGGAGATGCAAAAGATACTTCACTCCATCCAACCTGGCCACTATTTACAAGGCGTATATTCGTCCAAAAATTGAGTTCAACTCCCATATTTGGTCAGGCGCATCCAAAACTGCACTACACGTGCTCGACAGGATGCAAAAACGAGTAGTGAAACTTGTTGGGGACACAGCCGTAAGACCGAATTCCGTCGTTAGAACATAGGCGCAACGTATTATGCCTATCTCTTTACTATAGGTATTACCACGGTCGTTGCTCAACGGAACTTGCCGAATGTGTTCCGCCCCTTCAGACATTTTCCCGCGATACCCGTCAAATCTGCGAATGCGTATCAGTTTACGTTGAAAGTGGACGTAGGCGCACAAATAAACATAGGGAGTCATTCTTTAGCCGAACCACACGAATGTGGAATGTTCTGCCTGATCACGTGTTTTTTTTTTAATTTTATTTTTATCTTCTAAGTTTCTAAAGTACATGCTAGACAAAAAATGCTTAAATTCTAGCTTAATTATCTTATATTGTAACTTACTGGTCGTTCGCAGACGCTCTAAGCTAAACATTATATAACAATTGTATAATTTGCCTTTCGGCGAACCTGATCATGTGTTTCCTGGCCGCTCTGATGTCCAGACATTCAAGGCCAATATACATCGACACCTCCTTTCCTTATCCACTGCCTCGCTATCCGCTCGCACTGCGCTCTGACATTTAAGGGTACTTTAAAATCCCCTTTTGTGCGCGCGTCAGTGTAAAAAAAAATAAAAATAAAAAAAATACTAAAAACCGTTTTTAGGATAACAAGTCAATAAAGAAAATGTTGGTTTCAAAAGAAGGCAACGCGAAGTCTTTAAACAACCCATTCATTTGGATACAATATGTCAATGTATTTCAATTACGAGAGCTTCCTGTATGTCCTGTTTAACTCTTATCTTACTTTTTATAATTTTCGCTTTTTGTTGATGCTTATAAAGCGCTCCAATTGCGGGACACCTCACTTTTTGACATTTTTTTGTTGGGCTGTTCCGGCCAGAAGGAGGAAGGGTATGAAACAGGAGGCCGAAATGAATTGTTACTGATGTTTTGGACCGGGCGGAAGTGTTGGAGCTGAAAGTCGCTTGTAATGCGTTTGTTTTCTCCATCAACATCATGCTACACACTCTTGTCAACCGTTGCGAGCACATATTTTGATTTTTCAACTGAAGCACATAACAGTTTCCATTTATGTACATCCGTGTGGCAGTCAAAATAGGACAAATAAACAAGAAACTGGAAGAAATACCGAAAAAAAGACGAGAGTCCGAAAATAGAGCAAAACCAAATCCATATAAAGAGAAACAAAATCAAAGTGGAAATCAAAACAAGCAAACAAAACAAACGCACAACAAAGCTTGTGTAGTTATATTTCTACATACATCATTCAAACAAAGGCCCATGTGTGTAAGTCCAGTGTGACCAGCATGTCATAGATACAAAATTTCACCCGACTGCAGAATGGACCCTTGAGACTCGATTTGAACAAATCCTGAACCCCCATCGAAAGAACAAAGGACACAAACTGCAAGTCTCCCCGGGCAGTCATTCTCTAACTGACAAACGTACACAGCAATTCACATGCATCCTGATATAAGGAGATAACACCACCATCAAGTGGTACAAAGTCCAGCTGTCTAACATCCATACAATCACGAAGGCCCTTTTGTTCGGAAAAATTTCAGTTATACACCACTCCAAATAACTATCCATGTTTTCTGGTATACCACTTGTGCGGTCGCCTCCCCCACCCTCAGATTGCTTGACCATTTATGCTAGTGAAATTAACTTGAGAAGAAACCAAATAGCAGGAGTGGTTAAGCACATTATTTTGAGCAGGATTCTCAGGAGCAATCGAGTGCGGAGCCCAAGTAAAAGGGTCAACATGCCCGGAAGGGAAGAGTAATGAATCAATGTATTCATTCGTCCATCGTGACCAGCCCAGATAGATATTTATCTCGGAAAATGTCCGAACCGCGCACACGCACACACACGCACGTATGATAGGACGACCCACTTGTGGCCTTTTTCCGTATTACACCCTTGGCACATGCTTCACGTATAAATCGTTAGAATCCATAATCCGATAATAAAATCCTTATGAAAACGTAAAGATATGCCGCACGTTTAGTGTCCGAAAAGGATTGCCTCACACACAGCAGCTAAGAGGAGCTCAATATAATATCTCATCAATCGTCTTCCTCCCACCGGTGTGTGTATATCTTATTGAGATATTGGTAGTTCACATGCAAACAACCACGTAAAGGGCCTTAAAGAAGCACAAAAACCAGAAAAGAGTGTACAAACCAATGTAAGGATCCGTATAATATAAAATGAACGTGCCCTTACGTTTGTCCTTCTTATAATACAGCAACTTCCCATATATGTTTGCGATGGAACGCTCCTAAGAACTGTAACACAGTTCTTTTTACAGCTTTACAACTCTTTTTCAGGTCCAATGCTAACACTGTGCTTGTCGTCGGTACCACCCCCAGTCACAGTCTTGGCTCTCAAGCAATCGATAATCGACATCATAAGGATGGAGGGGCCTGGACCGTGGAACAAACAACAGGAACAACAGCACCAGCAGTAACGTGATATAAAATATCCTGGCTTAAGGGTAACCTTTCATTGGGTCGAGAAATAAAAAGGAAAATGAAAATCCTGCGGCTTGTACGGTACCCAGGAATGTGTGTGTACAAGGATCAAAAACTGCTATGTTGGTTAAGGATGTTAAACGCTACATCTTAGTCCTTTCTATCACAATCTATTTATCCATACAGCCATATATATGTCTACAATCTATTCGGGGTTACTTATATTTTCCCCCTTATACAGTTGATGCAACATCCATCCGTTCAACTATCCAACGATCCAACCAACTAACCATCCATCCATCCATCCCTCCGTCCCACCACTCCCCTATACCCTTATTCCATCAACCATCTATACCTCTGTTCCTCCCTTCCTCCTCACTCAACACATGACAACCTAACATACATATATAGAGAAATATATTTGCACAACAGGGTGTACCAACTCTTTCCGTACATGCACAATCCTTCTCATATTTCAGGATCCTCGTTCTCGCCTTTGCCGTTATAGATGTCGTCCTCCTCCTTCCCCTAATGGCTGTCATTGTGTGGTGGCATAAAACATTCTCTGTGAGTTGAGAGTTGCCCGCATCCAAGACAGGATAATCGAAGAGGAACATTTGCTAGTGTGGCAGAACTAAGTATAATTGAAAACGAAAAAAAAAACCATTATCAGGAGCAGGAAAAATAATAAAAAAAAACACCCCCCCGCAAGTAGAACAAAATGAATAAACAAAAAAAGGAAAGCCAAAGAAAACCCGCACACCATGTTACGCAAATATTAGAGGACATGCTAAACATTTGGCACCACTGAGTGTTCGTATAACACGACAGGGCGATGTAGCCGAACGAGGAATCCTAAGGATACAAAGTGTGTTTATATAGCTCTTCTGCTTGAATGGTTGCGGTGTCGATGATTATGGTAACATACTGCCGGCGGTGTAGGGCTGTGCTGGAAGAGTGGGCACAGTCTGTTATGTTTGAATGGAGGCGTACGAGGTGACACAGGGTTATAGTTGAACCACGTTTGGAAGGAGATTGAAGATTATAGCTCAAGAAAGGTGTAATATGACAATGTAGAACAGTGTGTAAGGCACTGAAGGGTTTACGAAAGGTGAAAGAGGGTTCATAGGGTTATGACTGAGGGATACTGTGCTACGAACAGATTCTTGAAGAGGATCTTGAATTACTGGGCCGGGTTACACTAGAGTTGTATTCTGGACGGAGTTGAAGATGGCGACGTTGAAAATATGTTTGAAGCGCGATTTGGAGATAAATTTGCGAAAGAAGACGTGGCACGAGATACAAATTACTCGTTGTTGAAACACTACAAAAATTCAGGATGAATTGGATATGGTTGATGGGCCTCCGTTTTGTACGGAACATCTTGGGAAGGTTGGGTGCACTTAAAATGTTGCATAACTATTTCAAAGCTTATCATTTTCTCAATTGACTTACAAGTTGAATTTTGGAAATGTTATCCTTGCCGACAATTCTCCGCAGTGCCTGGGTTTGTAGGGAGATTGGGTCTGCGTGCGATTCTGGGAAGATTAACTGAAGTGTTTGCGTTATTGTGATCATATCTTTTATATACGTTACGGTGCCCTTAAATGTCCGAGCACAAAGGGAGTGGAAGAACAAGGACAACGTAAGAAAAGGGGTTATCAGTGTACATTGATATTAAATGCCCAGAGATGATTATGGCAGAGAAACACAAGATCAGACAGAGCATTCCACATTTGTGTGGTTCAGCTAAAGAACAAGTACCACTGATGGTAATTTCTAACTTCGACTGAGGCACATTCCAAAAAAGCGGCTACTAAAGAATCGATAGAGGACATGCATCTATTTATTTCAGTGTGGTCAGCAAAAAGTATCCTGCATCTGATTCACAAATTGCATCATATATATATATATTTTTTTTTTTTTACTTTTTTTTTTACACTAACGCGCACACAAAAGGGGATTTTGAAGTACCCTTAAATGTCCGAGCACAGTGCGAGCGGATGGAGAGGAAGTGGATAAGGAAAGGTGTCGATGTATTGGTCTTGAATGTCTGGACATCACAGCGGCCAGGAAACACATGATCAGGTGTTATATAATTAAGTTCATTTAATTATCACCCCCCCGCTATGAATAATTAACATCTCGTGTCTTCACATATATATCCTTCCCTCCCCTCCAAATCATCACTTTCCCATTCCAATAGAATATTGCCATATACAATAGTAAAATAATTTAAATAAAGTAAAACCCCTATTTAATAACCGCAATCACATTGCACATAGCCATATTCTCTCTATTAGCCATAGTCTCCCTACCAACCATAGCCCAGCCCCCTATTAGCCAATTCCGCTTCCTAGAAATAACAATCGTGGAAGCGGAACACAAAAGGATATGAAAACGAAGGACGCGAGATTTCCTTCTTGTTCATTGAATCGTCAACGGAGACGGTTCGTAAAATATGTAAATGAGTTGATTAATCGTGTGCGCGTGTGGAATTGATTTAGATAAGTAAGATAGAGAAATATTATAAACAAAAAATACGAGAAGAAGTGATTTAGATAAGTAATATAGAAAAATATTATAAATAAAACAAAAAAAAACGAGAAAAAGGGGAAATAGTGTTTGTTTATGTGCCGAGATTTTATCCCATTAACTTTAAGTTAATCCTTCTTCAGAACTGGTGTAGTTTATTGGATTGTGTGAGAACATTATGGAAAAAATGACATATTATAATTTAATCTGAAGAAGACCAGGGTGTGACACATCGAACTAGCCAAGAAGGAGAAAAAATTAACAAAAAGAAAGAATGATCCGGGGTAAGTTTTGTGACACAAAACAAATATTAATTGTTTAATTATCATTTAACATAGGCAGAATATTCCACATTCGTGTGATTCGGCTAAAGAATGACTCTATATGTTTTTTTGTGCGCCTGAAGTCCACTTTCAACGTGAACTGATGCGCATTCACAGCATTATTCATTGCTCCCTCATGTAATTTATACGAACATGTGAACAAAATTGATTTTGAAATGCCAAAGCGCAGCGCTTTTCGATTGCAGAGCATTCCAGGATCATGAGGATAGACAAACGACGGTCAGCATGTTTAAGACCAATTTTTAAAATAAACTGATGCCAAACTCCTTCATTGGCAGGTACCCGGGAAAAATATTTAGAGAGGTGGGGTACGTTCGCCAGCTTTAGTTGCGTCACGACCGTGTCTATACCTACAGATAGAAGATGGTGGTGCTGTTGAAAGCACACGATTATTTGAATTCCATGTTAAAAATTTGTATAAGTTTTTCAAAAGTGTCACACTAGTTGTTGGACACATAGGTGGCACTACTGCCAACACACTCGTATTATTTATATTTTTATTGGATAGACCTAAACTTCAAAGGATACGTCTAAATTGCGTGACAATCAGATGTTTAGTTTTCAAATTACAGCGGTTTTAATGAAACAACTCTAGCTATTTTCATAACAATGGTTAAAAGCGAATTTCGTTTGTTGATCAAACATTGTTTTTTGATGGGAAAAAATGGTGTGAAAACTAAACAGTGGCTTGATAAACGTTATGAGGACTCTGCACAAGGAAAATAAGCTATCATTGTCCGGTATGCTGAAAATAAACGTGGTGGAACAAACACCGATGATGGCGGACGCTCTGATCGTCCAAATGAAGCAGCGACTCGAGAAAACATCAAGCAAGTCGAAAAAATCGTGACGGAAGATCGAAAAGTGAAAGTGCATGAAGTAGCTGAGATCATGAAATTAATTGGAAACGTTTTCACTATTTTACATCAAAGTTTGACTGCTACGGACTCCGCCCCGTGTCCTCGCCCAACACCCACTAATTTCCGCAACTTTCCACTCTCTACCTGTAAAGGAAAGAAAAATCGTCAAGCAGCTAATTTGCATAAACATAAAGTAGTTTTTTTAGCAAATTCTACTTGCCAGTGAAAATAATAAAAAAAAAAGGGTTGGCGCTGAATAACAAATAGAAACGTCAACGGCAAAAATAAAAATAGTTTTTGCTTATAAAAATTACATATAGTAGGTCTGTAAAAAAATGATTGTGAAAAGTAAAACCCATTTATAATAACCATCATCAACAAACAGTCAGCTGATCAGGGGGAGTCAAGAACTCAACGCCCCCTGCAACCTGCATACCAGGGACCAGCAACACCGACCGCTCCACGCTCCGCTCTACAAGTAAGTCCCTTACAACTACCCTTAATAAATTGTTAATATATTTAAATTATATTATATAACATGACGATGAATAAATTTTTTTTTCAATCCACAATGCACCGTGGCACATCATCATCATCATCGGCACTACAACCAGGAACCGGTCTTGGCCTTATTTAGCAAGTCCTGAGGCTTGTTAAATTTTCCATAATGATTTATTTTGTCTGGGCAAGGTCATTAGCCTTGCGCCAGGGGCTCCCCAACGGGGAATCGAACCCCGGTCTCCCGGGTGACAGGCGGGTATACTAACCACTATACTATCGAGGAGCCCGCACCGTGGCACAACCCGTTGAAAACGATGGCCGAACCGGGCGGTTCGAGCTTCGAGTTGCTTCCTCATCCACCGTATTCTCCAAATCTGATCCCTAGTGATTACTGGGCTGGTTGCGTACCTTCAAAAATGCCACAGGGGGAGAAACTTGGCTCAAATGAAGAAGTGATTGTCGAAAGTAAGACTATTTTGAAAGCAAAGACAAATCGTTCTATAAAAAATGCATTGCAAAATTAGACGAGCATTGGAATGAATGTATCACACTTGAAGGAGAGTTTTTACTTTAACAAATACTGAAAAAAGTTTAAGGGTGCATTTCTATTAAATTACACGATTGTAGTCATCATCGTCATCATCATCGGCACTACAACCGAGATCCGGTCTTGGCCTTATTTAATAAATCTCTGCACCGGTCCCGATTTCGAGCCGATGTCATCCAGTTCGGCACTCCCGTTCTCTGGGCGCCTTTTTTTTTTTGTTTTTTAGCTTTAAACCACATTTATTTTCCTAATTCTTCTTACATATTATGTATAATTTAGGGGTAAATGTTAAAACCTATTTTACAATTCATCATCATCATCGGCACTACAATCGGGATCCGGTCTCGGCCTTATTTAGCAAGTCTTGAGGCTTGTTAAATTTTCCATAATGATTTGTTTTTCCGGGCAAGGTCATTAGTCTTGCGCCACAGGCTCCCCGACGGGGAATCGAACCCCGGTCTCCCGTGACAGGCGGGTATACTAACCACTATACTATCGAGGAGCCAATTTTACAATTACAGTCCTTCAATTAACTTACTGGTTCTATATGAGCTCTCTAAATTACACAGTATCATATAAATTGATTTTTTATTTATGCCTTTCGGCGTACTTTTTTTTTGTTTTATCTTATATATATATGAACATTAAATAAGCAATATATTAGAGGGACTCCTCGTTTCCATCTATATGTATAATTTTTTTTTTATGTAACAAACAAAAACTTCAAAACGAAAGGCTCTGGGCGTCCTGGTCTACGCCATTCCTTCATCGCAGACAAGGTCTGCCGCGCTGTCTCCTTCCATACATCCTGCCACAAAGGACTTTCCGGGCAGGGTCCTCGTCGCTCATTCGAGCTAGGTGTCCCGCCCACCGGAGTCTACCGAGCTTGATTTTTCTTACAACATTAGCTTCAAGGTAGATCGCGTACAACTCATGGTTGTACCGTCTCCGGAGTCGTCCTCCATCACATATGGGACCAACAATTCTCCTTACGATCTCCCAATAGAATATTGCCATATACAATAGTAAAATAATTTAAATAAAGTAAAACCCCTATTTAATAACCGCAATCACATTGCACATAGCCATATTCTCTCTATTAGCCATAGTCTCCCTACCAACCATAGCCCAGCCCCCTATTAGCCAATTCCGCTTCCTAGAAATAACAATCGTGGAAGCGGAACACAAAAGGATATGAAAACGAAGGACGCGAGATTTCCTTCTTGTTCATTGAATCGTCAACGGAGACGGTTCGTAAAATATGTAAATGAGTTGATTAATCGTGTGCGCGTGTGGAATTGATTTAGATAAGTAAGATAGAGAAATATTATAAACAAAAAATACGAGAAGAAGTGATTTAGATAAGTAATATAGAAAAATATTATAAATAAAACAAAAAAAACGAGAAAAAGGGGAAATAGTGTTTGTTTATGTGCCGAGATTTTATCCCATTAACTTTAAGTTAATCCTTCTTCAGAACTGGTGTAGTTTATTGGATTGTGTGAGAACATTACGGAAAAAATGACATATTATAATTTAATCTGAAGAAGACCAGGGTGTGACACATCGAACTAGCCAAGAAGGAGAAAAAATTAACAAAAAGAAAGAATGATCCGGGGTAAGTTTTGTGACACAAAACAAATATTAATTGTTTAATTATCATTTAACATAGGCAGAATATTCCACATTCGTGTGATTCGGCTAAAGAATGACTCTATATGTTTTTTTGTGCGCCTGAAGTCCACTTTCAACGTGAACTGATGCGCATTCACAGCATTATTCATTGCTCCCTCATGTAATTTATACGAACATGTGAACAAAATTGATTTTGAAATGCCAAAGCGCAGCGCTTTTCGATTGCAGAGCATTCCAGGATCATGAGGATAGACAAACGACGGTCAGCATGTTTAAGACCAATTTTTAAAATAAACTGATGCCAAACTCCTTCATTGGCAGGTACCCGGGAAAAATATTTAGAGAGGTGGGGTACGTTCGCCAGCTTTAGTTGCGTCACGACCGTGTCTATACCTACAGATAGAAGATGGTGGTGCTGTTGAAAGCACACGATTATTTGAATTCCATGTTAAAAATTTGTATAAGTTTTTCAAAAGTGTCACACTAGTTGTTGGACACATAGGTGGCACTACTGCCAACACACTCGTATTATTTATATTTTTATTGGATAGACCTAAACTTCAAAGGATACGTCAAAATTGCGTGACAATCAGATGTTTAGTTTTCAAATTACAGCGGTTTTAATGAAACAACTCTAGCTATTTTCATAACAATGGTTAAAAGCGAATTTCGTTTGTTGATCAAACATTGTTTTTTGATGGGAAAAAATGGTGTGAAAACTAAACAGTGGCTTGATAAACGTTATGAGGACTCTGCACAAGGAAAATAAGCTATCATTGTCCGGTATGCTGAAAATAAACGTGGTGGAACAAACACCGATGATGGCGGACGCTCTGATCGTCCAAATGAAGCAGCGACTCGAGAAAACATCAAGCAAGTCGAAAAAATCGTGACGGAAGATCGAAAAGTGAAAGTGCATGAAGTAGCTGAGATCATGAAATTAATTGGAAACGTTTTCACTATTTTACATCAAAGTTTGACTGCTACGGACTCCGCCCCGTGTCCTCGCCCAACACCCACTAATTTCCGCAACTTTCCACTCTCTACCTGTAAAGGAAAGAAAAATCGTCAAGCAGCTAATTTGCATAAACATAAAGTAGTTTTTTTTAGCAAATTCTACTTGCCAGTGAAAATAATAAAAAAAAAAGGGTTGGCGCTGAATAACAAATAGAAACGTCAACGGCAAAAATAAAAATAGTTTTTGCTTATAAAAATTACATATAGTAGGTCTGTAAAAAAATGATTGTGAAAAGTAAAACCCATTTATAATAACCATCATCAACAAACAGCCAGCTGATCAGGGGGAGTCAAGAACTCAACGCCCCCTGCAACCTGCATACCAGGGACCAGCAACACCGACCGCTCCACGCTCCGCTCTACAAGTAAGTCCCTTACAACTACCCTTAATAAATTGTTAATATATTTAAATTATATTATATAACATGACGATGAATAAATTTTTTTTTCAATCCACAATGCACCGTGGCACATCATCATCATCATCGGCACTACAACCAGGAACCGGTCTTGGCCTTATTTAGCAAGTCCTGAGGCTTGTTAAATTTTCCATAATGATTTATTTTGTCTGGGCAAGGTCATTAGCCTTGCGCCAGGGGCTCCCCAACGGGGAATCGAACCCCGGTCTCCCGGGTGACAGGCGGGTATACTAACCACTATACTATCGAGGAGCCCGCACCGTGGCACAACCCGTTGAAAACGATGGCCGAACCGGGCGGTTCGAGCTTCGAGTTGCTTCCTCATCCACCGTATTCTCCAAATCTGATCCCTAGTGATTACTGGGCTGGTTGCGTACCTTCAAAAATGCCACAGGGGGAGAAACTTGGCTCAAATGAAGAAGTGATTGTCGAAAGTAAGACTATTTTGAAAGCAAAGACAAATCGTTCTATAAAAAATGCATTGCAAAATTAGACGAGCATTGGAATGAATGTATCACACTTGAAGGAGAGTTTTTACTTTAACAAATACTGAAAAAAGTTTAAGGGTGCATTTCTATTAAATTACACGATTGTAGTCATCATCGTCATCATCATCGGCACTACAACCGAGATCCGGTCTTGGCCTTATTTAATAAATCTCTGCACCGGTCCCGATTTCGAGCCGATGTCATCCAGTTCGGCACTCCCGTTCTCTGGGCGCCTTTTTTTTTTGTTTTTTAGCTTTAAACCACATTTATTTTCCTAATTCTTCTTACATATTATGTATAATTTAGGGGTAAATGTTAAAACCTATTTTACAATTCATCATCATCATCGGCACTACAATCGGGATCCGGTCTCGGCCTTATTTAGCAAGTCTTGAGGCTTGTTAAATTTTCCATAATGATTTGTTTTTCCGGGCAAGGTCATTAGTCTTGCGCCACAGGCTCCCCGACGGGGAATCGAACCCCGGTCTCCGGTGACAGGCGGGTATACTAACCACTATACTATCGAGGAGCCAATTTTACAATTACAGTCCTTCAATTAACTTACTGGTTCTATATGAGCTCTCTAAATTACACAGTATCATATAAATTGATTTTTTATTTATGCCTTTCGGCGTACTTTTTTTTTTGTTTTTTCTTATATATATATGAACATTAAATAAGCAATATATTAGAGGGACTCCTCGTTTCCATCTATATGTATAATTTTTTTTTATGTAACAAACAAAAACTTCAAAACGAAAGGCTCTGGGCGTCCTGGTCTACGCCATTCCTTCATCGCAGACAAGGTCTGCCGCGCTGTCTCCTTCCATACATCCTGCCACAAAGGACTTTCCGGGCAGGGTCCTCGTCGCTCATTCGAGCTAGGTGTCCCGCCCACCGGAGTCTACCGAGCTTGATTTTTCTTACAACATTAGCTTCAAGGTAGATCGCGTACAACTCATGGTTGTACCGTCTCCGGAGTCGTCCTCCATCACATATGGGACCAACAATTCTCCTTACGATCTCCCTCTCGAACGCGGCCAAGAGTTCAGAGTGCCTTTTATTAAGCACCCAGGTCTCGGATCCATACATGACTACTGGTAAGACCATGGTCTTGTACAGTAGTAGCTTGGATGTTCTGGATAAATTTCGGGATTTAAGGAGCCTTGATAGACCATAGTAGGCTTTGTTGGATTTGACTAGCCGTTTGGGTATTTCTTTTTCTATATTGTTATCGGCTGATACTATTGACCCAAGGTAGTTAAAGGATTGCACTACTTCAAATTCGTGCTCCACTACCCTGATAGTTTGATTAGATTGTAGTCCCTTTTGAAAAACTCTTTATATTCACTGTTATACCCACGCAAGGTTATACGATTCAGTCCTTTACTGTTCACGTTTATACTATTCACCCTTATACTGTAAACTCTTATACTCTTCACATTTAACCCTAAACCGGTAAACATATTTTTGTCAACTTAATCCGGTAAACTGGGATTACTCCATTTGCACTTTTAACCTTTACTATTCAAGGATGCTCCTCGATAGTATAGTGGTTAGTATACCCGCCTGTCACGCGGGAGACCGGGGTTCGATTCCCCGTCGAGGAGCCTCTGGCGCAAGACTAATGACCTTGCCCGGAAAAAGCAAATCATTACGGAAAATTTAACAAGCCTCGGGACTTGCTAAATAAGGCAAAGACCGGTTCCCGATTGTAGTGCCGATGATGATGATTCAAGTATGCGTGGGCGACTGGAGCTAAAAGTATGTCTCCCTACTCTTTAATGATGAAATTGAATTATGATCAGGGTCACATGTTGTAAAAATAAATCGTTCTTTCGGCAGGTGATTTAAAAACTTCTGGGGTGTAAATACCCCCAGTTTACCGATTTAGGTTTAACTCTATACTTTTCAACCTTATACTATTCATCACATTAACTCTATACTTCTCAATCTTATACTATTCTCTCTTATACTATTCTCTCTTACACTATTCTCTTTTATACTATTCTCTCTTATAGTATTCTCTTTTATACTATTATCTCTTATACTATTCTCTCTTATACTATTCTCTTTTATACTATTCTCCCTTATACTATTCACTCGTACATCAAATATTGTTGACATTTATTTGCTTATCAAAAAAAAAACATTCAAAGCCGCCACTCTTATACCGAACACTCATACACTAAAATCTTTTATACTGAAAACTACAATACTGCTAGCTCTTATACTGCAAGCTCGTATACCGCTAACACTTATACTACAAACCCTTATATTGAAAACCCTTACGCTGAAAAGCCGTATGCTGCAAACTCTTATACTGCAAGCTCCTATACTGCAAATTCATACACTACAAGCTCGTATACTGCAAACACATACACTGAAAACCCTTTATTGTAAGCTCGTAAATGCAAACCCGTATACTGTAAAGTCGCATACTGTAAGCTTGTGTGGATAGATGGTCTGTGCGTCGGCATGGACGCTGATTCTACCATCCACCCACTGCTTCGAGTTCAGCTGGAAATTGTTCGCCGGAAATTGTCACCAAGAAACGATCGACACAAGAGGAATCAAAAGAAACACTAGTCTTGTTGTAACTTATTTTTTTAAACTTTTATTAGATTAATTCGCAGCACAAGTCATTTATTTAAGAATTAAGGTGACAAATCGTACTTCACTTAATTAACTTTCAGGGAACCGATTTTGATTACACTGACGACGAAACGTATGCACAAACATATTATTATGAAACTGACGCACTAGAATAAAAATTACTTTTAAATTAAATGCGCGCGCTTACTCCACTCGACTTAGAATATTTACGTCCCCGAGCACGAAACGAGGAGCGGGAGATCGCGTGACCATTGTGGTCAGCGGATGGAATTTGACTGCTTCGTTGTGCATGCGTACACCACGAGGGATAAACTCTGACTCCTTGTCGTGATGGTACGCGACGAGGGATAATTGAACAGAGAAAAACTGGAAGCGCGACGTCCCCGGCACGTCTGCCCTGTTTCATAGTTGCGATCTGACTCCACTGTGAGAGTTTTTGCCAGAGAAAATTAAATATGTATTACAACTTGGTTACCTGGTTTTTTTTTTCAGTGAGGGAGGGCGTCTATTATTTCGCCTCCAAGACTTCCGTTAGAACTCCTCTTCCTCTTCAGGCTCCTTCAGGTTCCTCCCTTTTAATACGACCTGGGTGGCCACCACCAACTGGTGACCTTATAGCGAAGCACGATGGACAGATTTCCCCAATTCAAGTCTGGGCACCTGGGTCCGTAAACGGCGCTCCACGAAAGGAAAAAGTCTTCTTCTTTTCTTCTTCTGGACTTTTCTGTCTCTTGGTTTTTATTTCCAAAATGTTTTTCTTTTACAATTTATTCTTCTGTTCACAATCCTCCAACTGTTAACTTGAACGACTCTTCTAAAGTTATTTTGCACTTGATTAAAATTACTTTTTCTTTCACTTTATGCTCCAAAAAACAGAACAACCTCTGCTCTTAAAAATTCTTTTTTCGGCCACTATCAACTGTTAACCGTTTACCCACTGTTCTTTCTACTACCGTCTTCTCAACGAAAAACTAGACAAACGGCATCCAAAAATGTCTTGCCGCCTCTCTCCCTCGCTCCCCCTCAACGTCCACTTCGAAAACAGAATTCGAACTCGCCCACGATCCACACTCGAATCGGGGCGTGTTCGAACACTCACTTGTGGATCGCGCAATTCCTCCACCACCTTGCCATCAAACTACATTAAAACAAATTATATTAAATACAATTAATTGATGGGGTGGCGGGAACCGCACGCAACACCACCATGAATCTAGATGTTGCTTCGCGCGGATATCTTTATTCGAGATTGCACACATATAGAGAAAGGGCCTGTACATGGAAAGGACAGCATTTCAAATATAGACTGAAGTCGAATAAGGAAAAGCGGCAACAACAACTGACTAAATGATATTCGAATTCAACTCAGGTCAGCTGTGCAAATAGATGGTCGCTCGTATAGCGGCCGAAAAAAGTTGTAATGTTTAAAATAGCGATTCGTTGATGCATTGTTAGATTTCTCAGTGTTATGTCAACAGAACGCTATTCCGAGGGTCATGCGCTAAGATACGCGTTTATTTGGCTTAACCAATGGTATATGGGTTGATTAGGGGAACGATACCGTGGGACCTGATCTGGTGATCAGGATGATTACACAATGACGGTTTGTGTATTTATCCACGTCAATTGTGCATTGCATTGGCAGCGAGTCCAGGGTCTAATTCCAGTGTGAATGTTTACACTGGCAAAGAATTTGGCTCTTGGCAGCTAGGCGCGAGTTGCGCTATGCTTTGCATTTGCGAACAAGAATACTCGAAAGTATTGGTCTGTGTTTGATAGGCATGTGGTCGCCCATGGTAACCGATCGGTTCATGACACATGAACCGAGACGGTTTAATTGATACTATGTATTTGATGCCATGGCAAGATGGTAATCTTGCCGTGGACTTATGTTTCAGGATGGATTGTTGAAGCGAGCTTTGTAATGCTCGTATACGGTAAGCTGCTTATGGATGGTGCATGTATTTGCAGGGTATTTGCAGGTTGGGGGCGGGGAGTTGGATTAAGATGATGGGTGGTTCTTCGGGAATGCTTAAAGAACCCCCACAAGCTCGTCTTATACTGAAAATTCATATACTACAAGCTCGTATACCGCAAACCATCATACTTAAAACCCCTATTGTTGTGGATTCGCCCTTGAAACAACCAGCAAATTCGCAATTAAATACCTGTAGCACCACCTGAATAAGATATGTGGCATCACCTTAAACAATGTCAGCAATCAGCTGACATTTGTGAATTTTCTGTTGGTTGTCACATGACAATCATTTTTACATTTTCTGTCTTCTATTTTTTCTCCTTGTGATTGGCGCTTGACCAATAGTTGATCCTATCAAATCAAAGCCATCTTATTAATTGAAATAAAGATTGTGACTCAGAGTTGAGTATTTAAACGTTAAAGAACTTGCCTTTGATTTATTTAAGAAGTCCTGCTAGATTGTGGATTTTGCAACTTTAGAGAAGTCCTGCTAGATTGTGGATTGTTTACAACTGTAGAGGTATTCGTTGTTATTTGCCCATTAACATCCCAATTAGTTTACAGCACTCATCAATCAAGGAGACACAATCAAGTTTGTTCTCAACTCAACCCACCAGAAGACCCCACCGTGTTCAAACCCCGTGTGTTCAGCGCTTGTCTGACACACAAATCTCTTTGGCCAGGAGACACCATCGTGTTCCTGACCGCGTGTATCCAACGCTTGTTGGATACACCTATATTGAAGGATCGTACACTGCAAACTCATATACTACAAGCTCGTATACCGCAAACCATCATACTGAAAACCCTTATATTGAAAGATCGTATACTGCAAACTCATATACTATAAGCTCGTATACCGCAAACCATCATACTGAGAGCCCCTGTGGGGGTAAAAGTATTATGCCGGTGTATGGCACAGGATTAACTGTAATCCCCCAACGATGATCCGCAGAAAGAACTGAAAAAAAAAACACGTTCTTATTTATTTAATTTTATTTCTGGTGAATGGCACAATATCGATTGAACTTAATTACACAGCTAAAAATTGGTCTTAATTGTATTTGCCAACATGAATCACAGCCTCACTGGATTAATCAGAATATCTATGATTTACTATTTCACTTCTGTCAAGCAGGGAATGCAGTACGCGACGGAAACGCCAGACTGTTCACAGCTGGTCGGTCGTACGCAAATCGCGAATATAGGTGAACCGTCAAAACAGGCTTCGGGAACTAAAAAAACTTTACCTGTACACCAACTCTATCGAACGACTCCTTGGGCTTTTTGTTCCGTGAACTAAACGAACTATCTCATCCGCAGATACAACCACGTTCAGATACAAATAGCGACTCCTGCGGCAGCGTGACTACACGCGATGGTGATTGAATAGTGACTGGGCTGGTGAATTAGGGTTGAAATTCATATTTCTTTCTACACACAGGACAACCAAAAGAGACCACGCCTCTGCTCTCTCAACCTCACGCCCGTCAAAGTATGAGTAACTTTTGTTAATAGGGTAATTGACGGACACGAAGAATGCGAGAACAGAAAACATGATATGCTGTGATCTCGGGGTAGCTTTGGTTGTGTGTGTTGGTATCAGATGCAGCTACTGACACGACCTACTGACCCAGTGGTACGGCTATGGTGTAGTTAAAGCGCATTGAACCGTGGAAAGAAATACGAATGAGAGAGAACCCTAGCGGATGTTACTCCCCTGCAAAGAGGATCATTGATCCCAAGCGAATGGGTGATCTGAGGGAAAGTCGATAGGACGCCGCTGATGTTTGGGAAATAATTCGCGTGAGAACCAGACTCTAAGACGCTGAAATTACCCCAGCTATTTTGCTATGATGCAACAGCGTCGTTCTTTTAGACTTGTTGTTGCTAACCGACATTATAAGATTTCCGATGGGAAACTCATGGTTAGCAAGAATGGAGTTGCCGTATGACATTTATGTAGCTAAACTCAATTATGCATTATCTGCAAAGGGTGATGAGTTTAGCTATATGTCCGTTTGAAATGTTTTACAGGGGAATACATATAATGGAAATTGGTAAGTATGACGCACTGAAAGCGGTCGAAATTAGGTGGAAATGTTGGTTGGAATTGTGGGTTGTTTCTCATGTAGAATAGAGAAACCCCCCACACCCCTATATTGAAAGATCGTATACTGCAAACTCTTATACTGTAAGCTCGTATACTACAAACTCTTATACCGCAAGCACTTATACTGCACTCTCTTATACTGTTTACCTTTTATAGCATACATTGTTATGATGTATAATGTTATACTAGTTATGTTCTATTGTGGTGCTGTTACACTACTTCAATAATATATTTATGATACATTATTTAACTGATATACGTGTACGTTACTGTACTACCTTTCCTCGACATCTGACGCACTGTGCTTCGGCTAGTCGAATATGTCAACATAACCTTACTGTATAGTAAAAAAAAAATGAAGACTATATGCCACATTAAAAATAATAACACTCTGATTATAATAGACAATTTAAAATAAGGTTTGATGTGTGTTTCATTACGTGTAGTAGGATAGTGTTTCATTCTTACAGTGTTCCAAATATCTACATAGAAAGTTCCGCGGGTAAGAACAGGAATTTGTGCTGACGCGCGGTAGTTATAGCCCGCTGAAAATCCGGAATGCGTTCGGATCCCGAGGTATCCGTTGATTTCTACCCTTTTACAGCAGCAAAAATATAATACCAAATAATTACAGATAATCCATTCTTTAGCCGATCCAAATATGGAATGGTCTGCCTGGCTTCTCTGTGCTTGTAATATCCAGGCATTAAACTGCAATTCGCATCGATACCTCGTTTCCTTACATTGTCCTCTCAAAATTCCTTTCGTAACTGCATTTCGTCTGAAAGAAAATCAACCTGAAGGTGATCACCTTATGTTTTGAGGTTGCCATTTAGCACCTTCACGAACTGAAAAACTGATATTTACTTGACTTATTAAGAAATAAATTTATCCGCGCGGTATTTTTATGCCTCTTAGAGATAGCTCGATAAATTCTTTGCCTTTTAGATGAATTATAAGAGGAAACCTCAGGTTTGATGTGTGCGCGATATCAAATTGTCTAATACAGAAGTGACCTTTCCCTGATAGACCTTTAAATAATTAACTATTCTCATATATTCATTTAGACATAATTAACAGAAATCCAACATTACGAAATACCTTGAACCGATAGTGTGCAACGTAATATGCGCCAAAGACTGTGCCAATAGTTCCATCCGTTCGAAAGATTAATAGCTGCAATCAACATACTCGTATTAACTCTTTACGCTGTCTGGCTCGCGTGACACAATATCTCCCCCCAGTGCGGCGGAGACAGGCGAGACCGGGGAGCCAATTAAAGTTGGGCTACTGCGCGCAATTGTCTTTAGGGAATCAAGCGAACCGAAAACCACAGTTCGATAGAATATTAATGAAGCCTACAACCGTATCTAAATGACTAGATATCGAGCACAAAGGACTAAACTGCTTACACCCCCCCCCCCCCCCCCCCCCACCCACCCGTCGCAACACGAAACCACCCACGCACGCAAACACAAAACTGCGGTCGAATGGTAGCTGTCACACGAAACACCGCTCGGCTAAACGAGTGCGTAATTAACAGAGCGAATAAGACACCAAACGTGAAATTATTGTACAACCCTAAAATGCCGCGTGAGGTAGAAGTTCATCCATGGGTAGGCAGAGGAACGTGGCACGATAATTGGTAAATGAGGGCGGACAGTAAAATGCTCACCTAGGCAGGGAAGTGGCGGCTGACGAGTGGCTCATGAATGCTCGGTGTGTAATAACTTCCAACCCTATGGCTTTAGTGTAGTAAAACGACACCATTCTATGGCTGCCGGCTTTGAGTTCACATGTCATTTTTTTATTCCCTTGATAATAACCAATTGCGGTGAGGGCTGGGAACGGGAGTCCACCGTTGACATGAACGAATGCTCATATAACGGGGCTCCCCCCGCTGTGTTCGCTCAATTCCCCGATGTTACACGTTTAGAGGTTGAATATAAAATTGGTTTTCATTTAGCATAGTATCCTGGCGGCCCATCGCATTGTCGTCAATTTCCTGGGAGGCGCACTGCTCACGTTCTCCACTGAGCTCTGTCCCTTTGTTATCAAGCCATCCACTAGCCTCCCCAAGTTCTGGCACCCCGTATATCGCTCTGGGGATGTGATTGTGGCGGATGCCAGTCCTATCAGTCAGAATTACTTGTATTAAGTGAGGTTAGTTGCGGCAGTTTATTGTGTAGCTATTTGTGCCCCACAATACATTCACATGTATGCGTGGGGGTATGTCTGTGCGTTTGTAACCTATCAGGCCTCCTTGGAGCTTCGGAGGATTCCGTGAGATCTGCCCGTGCAGCGTTATCAATTACAGAGTTGCTACTACCTGCTAGTCGTGGTGGTATGGCATAGCATGACAGGGGCTCGGGAACATCATAACAACCAACGCAAAAGCCTTGCAGCTTGTGTGGAGCTGAATTTTCTGATTAATTAATTTTACAAATGCCAGTGCCGTGTGCGGGCATATTATGGTCGACACTTGAGTGATTGCGGTGGTTTCAACTGACAGCAAACACAATAAAATGAACTAAAAGAAACGCACTAGATAAGTGTGTGAATGTGAGTTTCTTAAACTCCCCGGGGAGCACACATTTCTAGACATAAATCACCAACGCTACCGCCCCTTGTTCGTTTGATTAATGAAGTGCGGGCATAGGAACACGTATTTGACCTTCAAGTCAAAGTTACAGTATTCATAAGGGGTGTACACGTTGTGTGTCAAGAGGGGGAAGAGCCGCTAAAGGAAGCTAGGGGCATCTTTATCTAGTTGAAGACAGGCGGTACGTCTCATGCTGTAATCAAACACAAAACGGCCGTCTGAGTTTAAGTGAAATATCCTACGTTCTTCATGTTTCATTTTTCCATATTGTTTATTCCTCTGTAATGAATCGAGCGTTACGTTAACGAGTGAATAGAGGTACGTACGAGAGAAAGATCTCAAATCAAGAAAGAAGGAATGACAACACAGCTGAACGAAGAAGATCATGAAATGATGGACAGCATAAGGCTTTTCATTCAGAGAAAGTTATACAGGATGTCCCAAAATTGGTTTCCACTTTTTATTTGGAATGTAGCAACTGTAAGAAACGTGAAGCAAATGCCGATAACTGTTAGTTTAGTATGAAATTCAGTCAATAAGGAACATTTTGAGAAAGAGGAGCGTATGTAGTGTGTGTAGGCGTTTTACAAAAATAATAATTCAGCTCTTATTACGGGGCGAAAATTTTGTAAGCACCGAGTACTCAAGTGTTCAAAATACGGGACCAGAAGCTTGTGCTCCGGATCGCTAAACGACAGACCAGCCGACCCAGGTCGTCAAGAAACGAGGAAACCACTAAAAATCTCCAGTCAAAAAGCGAGACTATCGATGTCTCTCCACAGTCACTGTGAATTCGAAGCGATGAGTGGCGACGAACAGCAATTTTTTCATTCCAACTTTACATGATCTATGATTAGTGACCGATTCTTCGGATTCAGTAACCTGCCGCTGAAATGGCCTATGCCTGTGGAGATGGAGATTCCACACCGGATCATTCCCAAAAAGGGTGACAAATCCTTTCTTCTTATCGACCCATAGCACATACTTCTATTCTCTCCAAGGTAATGGAATCTCTTATCAACCGTCAACTTTCGAAATATCTGGAATCAAATGACCTTCTCAATGACCGCCAATATGGCTTTCGTAGCAACAGGTCCACAGGAGATCTGATGGCGTACCTTACTGAAAACTGGAGCCATTCTATCCACTACCTCGGTGAAAGCAAGATAGTCGCATTGGATATATCAAAAGCCTTCGAAAGAGTTTGGCATCCAGCCCTTTGTCCAAATTGCATTCATATGGAGTGGACAATTCCCTGATCCAACAGATAATAGACTATCTTTCTAGCCGTTCAATTCAAGTGGTTCTTGATGGTGACAAATCTGTCTCCCATCAAATTAATGCAGGTGTTCTCCAGGGTTCAGTACTCTCACCAACTCTCTTCCTCATCTCTATAAATGATCTCTTGTCAATTACTCAAAACACAATTCACTCCTTTGCTGATGAGAGCACGTTGAGTTTCTCATACTCATACGAACACTCCCATCCAAACTCTTCGAATGTCACTACCAACCAGCAACTTATGCTTGGTATATTGAATTCAGACCTCAACAAGATATATCAGTGGTGATTATCTAACCGAGTAGAATTCAATACCCTAAAAACTCAGTGCTGACTCTTGTCAAAGGTAAACCCCAAAGTAAATATACTGTCTATGAACGGCACTTGCATCGACGAAGCCAAGGAATTGTCAATCCACGGCACTCGAATTAATTCGACTCTACACTGGAATGACCACATATTTGAAGCTGTGAAAAGTGCAGCCAAATGTATGGGATTCCTTAAGAGATGCAAAAGATACTTCACTCCATCCAACCTGGCCACTATTTACAAGACGTACATTCGTCCAAAAATGGAGTCATATTTGGTCAGGCGCATCCAAAACTGCACTACACGTGCTCGACAGGATGCAAAAACAGGCAGTGGAACCTATTGGGGACCCAGCCGTAAGTCGATCAATTCAGCCCTTAGAACACAGGCGCAACGTATCATGCCTATCTCTTTTCTATAGGTATTACCACGGTCGTTGCTCAACTGAACTTGCTGAAAGTGTTCCGCCCCTTCAGACATTTTCCGCGATACCCAATCTGTGAATCCGCATCAGTTCACATTGAAAGTGGACCTTAGGCGCACAAATAAACATAGAGATTCATTCTTTAGCCGAACTACACGAATGTGGAATGTTCTACCTGATCATTTGTTTCCTGGCCGTTGTAATGTCCAGACATTAAAGAAAAATATACATCTACACCTCCGTTCCTTATCCACTTACTCTCCACCCGCTCGCACTGTGCTCTGACATTTAAGGGTACTTCAAAATCCCCTTTTGTGCGCGCGTTAGTGTAAAAAAAAAAAAAAAAAAGCATTGAGGACTATCACTCCGCTCATAACCTCACGACCTCAGAAGACGCTCTAGTATTATATCCCAAGTAGGTGGAAGTTTAGTGATTCATTAGGTTGGCTGATTCATGTTGAACCTGCTCCGAACTCTGCAACGCATTGGTGCTCATCTCCTGTTTGGGTGCCTGAACTTTCCGATCACCCGTTCCTGTGCCCACTGCCTGATCAAAGAGAGGTTCTGGATTTAATGGGCTCATGACTACGCAGTGGGTTCCCCCACTGCCCAATTTCATGAGACTGATGTTCAGGTGTGTTACGACAGCCGTAGTGCTCCAAGAAGCCCTACCGTTTTTCTCCCACATACATATCTATCCACCTACAAAAATCTCATCCATATCCCCAAATCAACATTGAATTCAATGTCAAGCAAATCGAACCAAACGTTCAATTCTCGAACATTGAATTCAATTCCTTAAAATCCAAAAAGCACAATGCATATCTTCACATGTATGGTATGTGCAATTAACACTTGTAAATCCTAGAATCCAAAACCCAAAATGAACACCTGTCTAAACAGAAACATGTCTATTTGATCCGCCGACACACAATTCAGGCAATATAAACATCATAATGCATATCTCCACATTCCAGATGTTTTATGACTTGCAAATAGACACAGATTCCCAGATTCTAATTTCACACCCAATTCCCACGGAGTTTGTGTTACTCATATGAAGTGCATGCAAACTCTTGTTTGCATTATCCAGATGGTTAACACAAACAAACCCCAAAAAGGATCGGTGATAAGTGGCGATGCGTCCAGACTTCGAAAAGATAAAAATAACAAAAGATACAGATAGAGTCTGAATCGAGAGCCGGAATCACAAGTAGTAGAGAGTAAAAAGAGTCAGTAAGTATCGTGCGTAAGGAGAAGAGCTCCTCCAAAATTATGAAACTACAAGTATAAAATTAATCTTTTAAAAAGAAGCAAGTTGTGTTTTAATTTTCAATTACTGTTCAGAAAGAAGTTCGTTGGTCACAGCATTGTTCGAATAGCGATTTGGTTGTTTCTCTCCCGGTTAACAGAATTAACTTTTTTCTCGCGTGTGTATGGAGACTTGCGTTGATAAACTAAAAGAATTACGAAAAAGTGCTGAATATCAAGAGCAACTAACGAATAGAGTTAGCATCCTAGAGGAAACCAATAACCTGGGCACTAAATGGGCATCGATCAGAGACAGAATCAAACAAACAGCCTAAAAGGTATTAGGATTTAAGAAAACAATTCAGTGCAAATCTTGGTTTGACGATGAGTGCAGGGCGAAGATCGAAGAATGTAAACGCCTCAGAGTGATCCATTTAGAAACATACATATTGAAGCCAACGCGGAAAGATACGCGACAATTCGAAAAGAGACAATGAAAGTTTTCAAACGCAAAAAACGCAAATCCGAGAAGACTCGGGTCGAAAAAATCCTAGAAAATTCCAGACCAAAGAGTATCAGAGGTATGTATGCCGGCATAAACTCAATTAGAAATGGCTACCGAGGGAAAACCAAAATAATCCGAGACACAAACGGCTGTCTCGTGACAGAAACAAAAAATATCGTGACAAGATGGAAGCAGTACTTTGAAAACCTACTCAATGTGCGCTCCCATCAACCACAAATAAACGCACCAGACGTTTATACAGCCGAGCGTCAGATCCCAGAGCCCTCTGTCAACGAAGTTGTAGACGCAATAAATCGATTGAAAAACAACAAGGCTCCCGGAGTCGACTGCATACCGGCAGAGCTTGTGAAGCATGGGGTAGAGAAAACCGCTCGAAAGATCCACCAACTCATCAAAACAATATGGGGTAAAGAAGTCACTCCGGAAGAATGAAAAACTTCAATAGCCGTCCCCATTTTCAAAATAGGTGACAGATCTGATTGCGAAAACTACAAAGGAATGTCAGTGCTCCCAACCACATACAAAATACTAACAAATGTCATACTGGCGAGAATCACACCGTACGCAGTAGAAATACTGGGAGACTACCAATGCGGATTCAGTAGGAACCGGCCAACGAGCGATCAAGTGTTCACAGTAACGCAACTGCTGGCAAAGAAGTGGGAATACGGAGAGACGGTTCACCAGCTGTTCCTTGACTTCAAAATAGCCGACAAATCAGTCGAAAGGCAAAGACTTTGCCATATTGTAATTAAGCTGGGAGTCTCGAAAAAATATGCCGCGCTCAATCACATCTGCATGAACGAAAACAAAGGGCGAGTTGGAATAGAAAACCACCTCTCAGAAGCATTTGAAATCCGGGACGGACTAAAACAGGGGGATGCCCTCTTACCATGTCTCTTTAACCTTGTCCTCGAGTAAAAGACGACATCAGAAAGGTACAAAACAACATCAGAATGGTACACGACGGCAACATGGACGGATTATTGCTGAACGGGGTCACACAAGTGCTCGCATCTGCGGATGACATCGCCGTTTTGGGCGATAATTTAGAAACTGTAAGCAAAAACTATGAAATCAGCATGCAAGCGCTAGAAGAGGTGGGCCTAGAAATAAATGAAGAGAAAACAAAATGCATGATTACGGCGAGAGCAGGCGGACCTCAGAGAACACACATAAACATCAGAGATAAGATATTTGAAAATGTTAAAGAATTTAAATATCTGGGAACAATATGGACTGCCAGTAACGAAATGTCGAAGGAAACTACCAAAAGCGCGCAGTTAGTAAACTTCTGAAATCCAAGCGGCTATCGCGTAATATAAAGCTCCGTGTCTATAGAAACATAATCATGCCGATTGTTCTATACGCATGCGAAACATGGGCCCTCACAAAACGGGAAGAAAACAAATTCCGCGTATTCGAGAATAAAATTTTAAGGGGTATCTTTAGCGGTAAATATGACGAGCAGACAGGACAATGGAGGAAACTCTGTGGCGACTCTAACAGATACACACACAATTCACAAGCAAAATAGTGAAGAGCACCGAACGAAAACTCGAACAAGAAAATACATCAGAGCCGTATACCATAGCGATAACAAAAATAATTCACATCAGTGGAGTATAGTCGAGTTTAAAAATCAAATTCTAAACACGGTCAGTAGCCTGATGGGTCACGCTTAGGTTCAATTTTTTTCGTGATTAAAACTGTCATAGCGTCAGTTCGAATCACACGATCTTCTTCACTATTATTTCAAACGCTATAACTCCATAACCGCGAATTGGAAGAGCTATACCGCAAACCTACAATAGTGAGAGTAATCAAGTCGTAAAGATTAAGATGGGCCGGAAACGTAGCGCGAATGGGCAACGATAGGGCCGTGCACAGAATTCTTGACGGTAGACCAACGGGAAAGAGACCGAGAGGACAGTCGCGACGGAGATGGGAGGACAATGTTACGCTTGATCTCGAAGAGATCGGATCGGATGGTCGAACGTGGAAGGAGAGCGCACAGAACAGACAACAATGGCGGAGTCGAGTCGGTGAGGTCATGAACTTCCGGGTTCCTATAGGCCAATATATAGAATAGAATAGATTGATAGTATGGACACTTGCATCCTTAGAAATTAGTATAATTGTGCGGCAACACCTTTGGTATTTTGTTCGGAAGGACAGAATACATACGTTCGACACATCCATCAAGGACAACAACGGTAGCCCACTCTTCCCGGGGAACCGGAAGCATGGTGCTGCACCAAAAATATTATAGCCGCGTTACCTGCTTCTCTTTCTATTGCTTGCCTCGAATGCGTTTGGAGGGCGAGCTTTTGATCACCGTACGCGAGAGTGGCTCGGAATTGCTTTGACGATAATAACCTTCCATTTTTGTTTCATCCAGATCGGCATCGTGTAATTAAATAGTCCTATCCCGATAGCACATGTAGGTCAGTTCTTTAAGGACTGACGCTATCTAACGTTCCCTTCCCGGCAATGGTGTGCGAACTCATGGATCCTACGATCTACGACAATGGTCGGACTTCACCTCGTTCCGCTTGAAGTCACCCTCGTATAGCGCAGCTTCTCGATCTGTCAACCAACGTTGCTCGGCCGATTGAGTACACGCCGACGGTATCTGCAGGACCGAAAGATAGATAAGGGTGTGTGTGTATGGACGTCGTCCGGTTTTGGAGATTCTATCAGGGAGTCTAAGTCAAACCATCGTCCAAAACGGACATCAAATTTAAAACCCGTCGCGTTGTAAATTTGATTTAAGAAAAAAGAGTCTGATACCAATCGTGGTTCTGGGCGGACACAGTGACAAAGCCCATCGCGCTTACAATTTAGTTTTAAAAGATTCTAATTCAAACCTCGTCGCGATCGGACGCAAATAAAATAAAAGGCACGAATATTACCCGTCATCGAAGACGGAGGACAAAGTGAAAACAAAAGGAACGAGTCGTCGTGGTGGTGTGTCGTGTCGGGTGTTTAAAAGTTAAACGTGTTAAATAAAATTCAAATCAAAACTCAAAAACCGCATTTGTAAGAATAAATGGATTGTGTTCGCTGTGACGATCATTCGCTGTACCCAATTTAAAACGTTTAAAAATAGATTTCTATAGGTAAATAAAGTGGCTTTAAATTAAGAACAGACACGTGTGTTTTAATTAACTATTTGGGTGCTTATCTCTCTGTGTGTGTTTGAGTTATCTCTCTGATAGTGCAGTGCAAACAATTTTTATAACATCTCGCTCTGTTGCTGGCCAGCTACTTATTACAGCGCTACTTCGACCATCTACGAATACCTCACTATTAGGGTTCGATGGAATGTCAATTCCCACCTACGCCAATGATGAGTCTCTAGTCCTATCCAGTGATCTTACTATGCGTTCATATGATCACGATGGTATCCCTTCCACTCGTACTCCTCTCGCTGATGCCTCGTCCGCTCACCTCGAACACCCTTCACGGAATCTCACCTAATACAACTTATTTTCAGAGTCGTCGCTAAGTCGTCGACTGCTGCAGTCGAACCCTACTACCTCGTGTAACACCCCGTAAGAAGCCAAAACAATAGGAGAAGCTAATTGTCAAGTTAACAAAGCCCCCAAACTATACTTCCATCGATTTGAATAATTTGCTTCGCTTCTTACGCTTCATAAGGAGCACAATTCATATAATTGCTCAGCCTAAGGTCAAATGTTGGTCACTAACTAAAACGATTTCTTCTCACTGGATGTAAAAGAAGCCGGCACGCATTTGCCCCGTCGTTAATATTAATTGGTTCTCTACAAATTCAGTTTGCTCCCCTAATATACAACACGTTGGCCTGTGGGTGGCAGGGGTAGTTGATTTAATGAAGTACTCTTGCGGTATTCTGCTACCAATCGGTGATATTAATCGGTCATGTGTGTGTAACCACATAATCATTGCCTTTTATTGAAAGGTACAACAGACTCCTTATAAAGCATTTCCCTCTTCAAAGATGTTTTAATGGTTTTAATGAGCCGGAGTAAAGGTCGCATCAACAATAAATCACGAGAATCAACCTTCGGGTTACGTGGGTGGATGTAAAACAATTTTATTAGACCCACATTGCATACCGCCGTTAAAATGCCAATTATTCCGAACATTTGTCTCGTACATAGCGCACGGATATAATAGCCAACACATACCACGGGGAGTAAAGGCTGGCCGGCCACATGCCGTCAATATGACAAACAGGTCACGGGATATTTCAAATAATTGTGGGATTGGAACAAGTTCACGACAACAGACGTTAATCGCCGATTACCCTTTTACCTGCGGACACTATCCGGCGCATTTGCTCACTCTGCATCCTTTTACGCTGTTACATTTATTATTCCCTCTACTTTCTTTACAGCGTATTCCAGCATTCCAGTCACTTGTTTGCATCCATCCCCGCATCCATTCACCCGCACAAGGTGTCCAGCATCCTTGTTGCCTTCATTTACTGTATTCAATGGTGTTCAATCGTCAGTCAGCCAGGGAGTTTTATTGTCATTCATATTACATCGGACTATAACAGTTGTGTGACACTCGTGGTAAAGTATGTATGTAATGACATTTTAAGGCCTCGCCGTCACCCTCTCTTGCAGTAAACTAGACCACTACACAACATGTGACTTCCGGGACAATTGGTATTCGATGTCTACTCGTCTTATGTTCTGTCCCCTTCAGACACATAAAATCCTTATCCTGTGAACTTCAGTGAAGTACGTTAAATTTTTTTTTCTGGCTCACAATTCTCACTCCTCCTGTCCGTGGCATGGACAAACGACAGTCCATTAATTTTGCAAAAGTATCCTTTAATTTTTCCTTTTAATGCTCTCCAGCGTAATCACTACGCGCGTTAGGTTTTTTTTCAATGAATCTCTCTGTTGTCCGCTTTAGTAATCAATGTCCTTTTTGCACACAGGAGAAGCAATGTTATGCGGTGTTGGCAACGGCAACTGCGGTGGTGAACATAATGTGAACTGACTCTTGTGTACACAAAGGCTAGCACTGGAATATCCGCTTTTCACTGGCCTCATCGATATGCCACGGTTCGAAACAGGACAATCATTATGCCAACAATGGAGGGTAAGTTGTGCGACTGTCCGCGCTCCTCGGCCGCAAGTCGTCAAATTATAACTCCAATCAGTAATTCCTTTTTCTTTGACCGGTATTACATCGGGTGTGGGAGATTTGTTGGTTTTAGGTATTCCCTTTGCGTAGCAAATTCCATCGAATCAGCGATTTTAGGTGATACAATACCATTGTTGTGGGATGATCGCCTGTCGTTTCTCCATGCTCTTCAATTACGTCCCAAATTAATCCTCACCGCAATTAAATCAAAATGTTAGGATACTGGCAACAAAATTTCGTCGCAATCGTTATTAGCGTGAGACGGATGAATTTGCAATCTACCACAAGGATGTCTGTCTATTTCTGAGAGCATCAAGAATCTAATAGAAACGCAGGAAAGACTATGATATTTTCTGCCTCGTTTTTTTTTTAATGTTCCTCTCTATTTCACGGCCACTTTCGGCGAATTGAATAAAGAATCGGCAGATCGATTGTCATTTATAGGTAAAAAGGTGAACCAATGTCCACTTCCCAGCTTTTGTAATATTGTATTTAATCGAACAGATATATTCAAGGGAAACTTTCCTCTGCTTTTCCTTTTATGAAGCGGTTATAGGCTTGCGAAAAAGAGCTATAGCTCTCAGGAGTGAAGCCAACAATAAAAAGTAAAGGAATAAAAATATTTTGCATATGTGACGCTAAAAAACAGCTAGAGGAGGTAGTAGCTCAACTCCACCTGCCATAGTCACCAGTAAAAATTTCTTAAGTTTTCTGAGGACAAATTGTTGCTCTTTACAACAGACGGAGTACCACCTAAAGGATCACTTTATATTGGTCACATGATTTTTTTTTTTCAAAACTTTAGGATGTGATAAATGTAGTCACTATCGAACACGAAATAAACCTGTGGGGTAGGAGGTCGCGACGCCAGCATGGGCGAGAGTTCTACCACCAACCCACTCGTTCACTAAGAGGTTGCACGGAAGAGGCAACAAAAGAAAACCAAAACGCTGTAAGTCCGGAAGGAAGGAAAACACATCAAAACACATTCGATTGTTGGTGGTGATTGTTTTTATTGTTTTTCTAATGTTAATTGATTTTTCTATTAGAACAAAAGGAACACATATTAACGTTAAACACTGATTTAACAGATGTACACCATCAGCATTTAATCTTCCTCGACGATCTACTCTCCGAGATGAAAATTCGCGACTCTTACACTCAATGCCCTCGACTCTCGAGTGAATGCGTCCCCGCGGCGCGAAACGGGAAGCGGGAGACGGAACGAGGGTTGGAATCTTGTTCTTGATTCACCCTCGATTCGGTGGTGGTGGATATCCTCTCCACTAAGGATATGTTTTTACTTATCACCAGAGAAACGTAAAGTCTCTCTTGGTGGAATAAAAAACCAGATCTCATAATGGAGCTAAGTCATGATGGTACCTTCTGATATAAAGAATTCCGGAGGTAAACTAGTCTCCCATTCGGATCTCCGGGGGGGACTATGTCAGGGGGAACATCATGCAGATATCATAATAAATAATGGAACTTTAAGAGGTTCGTCATCGCATAACCGGTCTCACTCTCTAAGCTCTGCCCACGCTCGACTGGTGACGGCATTTTGTAATATCAGGTGCATCGGTTTCACCAATACGAATGTAAACGCCGTCTACCAATATTTGCAAACAACGAAACCTGATATCGTTGCCCTAACTGAGACCCAGGTCGATTCGTCAACTGATTCGACATATCTTCGTTGCTCAGGATACGAGTTGCATTCGAGATTCCGTTTTAAGGGCGGAGTCTGTGTCTTCGCGCGGTCCGATCTGGCTTGCCGGAGGATGGAGGCATTGGAACCCAATAGTATAGACATCATATGGTTGAGGGTCAGCTCCTCGATAGTATAGTGGTTAGTATACCCGCCTGTCACGCGAGAGACCGGGGTTCGATTTCCCATCGGGGAGCCTCTGGCGCAAGACTAATGACCTTCCCAAAAAAAAAAAAAATCATTATGGAAAATGTACACAAGCCTCAGGACTTGCTACATAAGGCCAAGACCGGTTCCCGATTTTAGTGCCGGTGATGATGATGGTGATGGTTGAGGGTCGTGCTGAGAAATTTCTTTGTTGTCTTTACCGCTCCTTGAATGACGATCCACCGGCGACATTTTTCGAACGTCTTTCACATACCGTCGACTGGATACAGATCAACCACCCAGCTTCTGAAATTGTTGTCCTTGGCGATTTTAATGTGCACAATTCCGACTGGTTGTTACATTCTAACAGAACCGACGAGGCTGGGTGGCTGGCGGAGATGTTTGCTGTAAGCCACAACTTGACTCAACTCGTGGGGGAGCCAACGCGAGTACCGACTGCCCGGGGCGATTACGCGAACACCCTGGATCTATTTTTGACATCCGAACCGAGTATTTATACCGTAGAGGTTTCTGCGCCACTGGGAACCTCTACGCCACTGGGAAACTCAGATCACTGCTTGGTATCTGTCGTGCAAGCACTTGTGTGGGGCTTTTCAGGGCCCGAAGAGCCATACATCGCTCGATCCCCACCTTTCCAGGCGAACGACTTACCTCTCGGTCGAACTTCAGCAAGGTTGCGTAACCTTGCTACGGCATTTACCCTCAGCCAAATCGCCGGAATTAATACGGTTACCCAATCGGATAACCGTTTCGAATTTATGTTAGGCAGCTTACCTATTCTGTAGGGGATTTCCTTACAAACCCCTTTTTCTCCAGCATCACCACTGAAAACATTAAATCCACGGCAAAGCTTATCACCTTGCCGTGGCATCGAAAACTCACCCTCGGCCAGACCATATTCCCTAAAAAACATTAAGCCCACGGCAAAGCTTATCACCTTGCCGTGGCATCGAAAACTCACCCTCGGCCAGGCCATATTCCCTAAAAAACATTGAGCCCACGGCAAAGCTTATCACCTTGCCGTGGCATCCAAAATTTACCCCCGAGGTGTACATCATTTCCTGAAAAGAATATAAGTCCATGGCAAAATCAACACATTGCCATGGCATCTGAAATCTTACCTTTAGGCATACATTCTGCCGGGGCATCTCGTTTCCATAGCCTTAAGCTATGGAAACAACAATCAACAAGAGTTCCTTGTGACTCGTTGAATTTGTTTACCCCCGGCATAACATGCATACGGCTATTGCCCCTATCGATTTACTATCGCCGACAAGGTTTCTGTTGACGCAAATCAAACATTGTTCCTGTTTACCAGCAATCGCTGGCACCACAATTAGCGTTCCCCATGTCCATAGATAACATTCAAACAACGATCACCAGCAGCCAGAAAGTGTTTACTTACAACATCTGGCAATGGCTGCACCCTATGTTCGTTGCAATGTTTGATCATCGGCAACAGAAACGATGATTTATGGCCTTCCATTAGGATGACCAAATCATCGGTTTGGGTCTTTCACACCCCAGATGCTATTATTTACATTCCTAGGAAATGCACTAGCGATGTTGCCCGCCATCCACGGTCGCTGAACGATCGTATGCATGGCATACGCACACATGCGCAATGTGTGCCTATTCCGTCAGATCCAATCACGATTAACTACATCGAGTTAATCGTGTAACTCCGCCTCTTTTTCAGTCTCTTTGAGGTTCCCTTTTCTTGGATGATTTCCAGTCAGTCAGCCTTTTTCCCTTGAGTCGACTAGTGTGTGGCGAGTCTCGACATTTTATTCCCGTGTCCAGTTTATTTATACTTTTCTATTATTTCTAATCACGCCGTATCGCTTAAGTTAATTTTAATGTGAACATTTAGTTAAAACCGTTTCAGTGCGTTAATTATTGACAAGATCGTCGGGATCTGGTGTGGCCGATGTGCTTTTGTGTTTGCTGTGACTTATATTAGCACTAGACTGATGTAAAAGATTTTACTTGCTCATAAAATTGCTCGAATTGTATTTGATCGCGTAATAAGAGTTTATACTTGAATTTCTATAAAACCTGAAAAATATACATTAAATAAAAAGACAAACTAAAGAATATAAAATTAATAAAAGAACTTTCATCGAAACAACCCGTGTGCTTTTTATTTCACCAGTTCGCTCCGTTTGGGAAGTGTTTCCGCTGAAGAACTTTAAGCGGTATTTTTCGGTTTCTTATGTGACAAGTCCTCGGTGATTCGGTGGTGTTTTAGCTGAGTCCGCACCCGTGCTTGGTGCATAGCCAACATACCCACATTGGTGACCACGACCAGTGGACATACGCCTTCACCTGACTTTTGACCGCTTAACGCCCGAATATTGTGCCGTTCCGTCCTTTTAAAAAACAGTGACTTTCTCGGTGCCGGTGACTTTTCCAACCAACCTTCGGATATAACCCAATGTTGTTGACTCTTGTGTGATCGCGCCACCCTTTTTGAACCTTGTCAAAACAAGTGAGTGAACTATAAATACAACCAACACCACAATACAAAAACGGTGACAAGTGCCAACAATTAAAGACATTTTAAGGGTGAGAAGAACCCCGACCCAACTTTAGCCTGGCGAACAACAACGACTTATAGAGATCAACACCAACATCACAGGAAGCAGTCACGGACCACCAACAGCCACATCAGCAACAACATCATTTGCACCCGTAGCAAGTATTCCTTTTTCTGTTTTTCTTGGTTTAGTGTTAATTGTAAACCGTGTTAGCAACCCCAACAGCATTGTAAAATTTTTTTAAAAGGTTAAAAAGGGTTAGACAAAAACAATTACTAGAAATTTCATAAATGTCATAATTTTTAATCAATTTGCATTTTCGGGCAATAAAAAGTGCTATCTCTTCAAGTACTGATTTATATATTTAACAAACCTGCTACGTGTACATCTAGTCCGAAAATAACAAAACTAAATAAGAATCGATATATTGTGTCGTTTGTAGTTATTAGCAATCGGCTTAGTTGAAATTGGCTCAATATTTTATTAATTCCTTAGGAGTGTGTAACAATTAATTATAAGAATACAAACTAGAGTACATTAAAAATAATAAGTATTATATGATTGTAAAGATCAAATATTTTCGAAAATAGTTATGTTGTCTGATTTGGAGTCATTAAATAAATCAAAAAAATAGATAAACTTTCAAATTTTTCCTTTTACATTCCCGTTTCCCTTTATTAATTTAATATTTCGCATAGTGAACAAACATAAAGCCAACCGCATAGAAGGGTTGCTACAGAATTTTAAACAATATAACCATTATATTATATTTTTTCTTTTTTTATACGCATATTCATTATGGTATAACCACTATACCCTACGTCCTAATCTCATACTAGGCAAAAATATTACAACACCGCTATTAATCTATCAAAAAATAAGTTTTTTCAAGTCGAATGTGCCAAATTGCAAGACATCAATTTAAATGCTAAGAAGTTCATATATAAAGCAAATTTTACCAGTTTAAATAATTATATTATAAATTTATTGAAACACAATATGCGAGATAAAATAAACACTTACACTACGAAAACAAAGTAATCGATTCCTCTAACACATTGCTACTATTGATTAACACGCTCCTCAAGCGAGTCCATATTTTTACATAAATATTTGAATAAGCTAATTAATGTCAATCAAGGCTGAGACGCGTCACTAAGAGAATGTTACATAGGATACCTGGAACGTATCACTGACGAAACAATGCAATGTGCGAGTTTACTTATTAGAATTCAGTACCGAACATAAACCTAATTGCAGGCTGACTAACTACAATTGACATCGGAATAAACTATACGAATAGTATAGTGAGACTAATGAGGATTCTTATTATTGCAATAAAACAATTAAGCATTTTAAAAGAAATCTAAAACAAAACGTGAAATACCCTGTTAATATATTTTAAATAATAAATATTGTAAACCCCTTCAGGGTACATGGTAATATTGAAATCAGGGTTTTACGAAAATAACTTACACTCGCACACCTTTATATACCCGCACGTCCGCGAGATTTGCATTTTTTTTTAATTCTTATTACGGTTCAATAATTAAAATAAAGTTAATTATTTTAGGATTAAGCTGTATAATACAGCCCTATCCGTTATTCGCGACCTATCGACCACCGTTGACTCCATTCCGCTCCGCACGGCTTACATCACGACTCTACTCGACCATCTACGACTCCTTTTGACTATTTTGGCCTCTTTCCCCAACTCTTCGCGTCCTCTTACGCCATTAATTTCCGTTTCGCGTCACTACCCATAATGGTCAACACACGGAACACCATGGCCAAAAAGGCTCAGGAACAATCCGAGCCCCTGGAATTTCACGACGCCTCCAGCGTCGATTTCCCCACCGAGCAAGTCGATGCTGACCTAGACTTGCCCGGACAATCTACTCCTCTGGCACCACCCGTTGCCCCCAGCGTCGTGAACCGACCCCAACCTACTCCCCCAAACGCTCTCCCAACCTCTTCCAACGCCCCTGGTACCGGCCCTTTGGTAAATTCCGGCATTTTAATGCCCACAACTAGTGCCGGTACTTCCAGACAAGCCCATAGGCACCCAGAGCCCCAAGAATTCCGCGATGCTTCCAGCCTCGGGAACGGGACTCGTCATTTAAATATAGGACTTCCCCCCTTCGATGAGGAGGACCCAGACCTTTGGTTTGCAGTGGCAGACCGCATCTTCCAGGCCTCAGCTTTGCACGACGAACAACTTCGTGCAGTCGAGCTGTTGAAAGTGCTTGACCGCACTCAGCGACCGCATGTTGCCCACATAATAAGGTCGGCCGGCCGCAACCCATATAGCAACATGCGTGAAGCTCTGCTCGACGCTTTGGACGAGCCTGGAAGTGTGCGGCAACAACGTTTAGCCGCTGTATCCAACCTTTCTGGGATGAGACCATCTCTTTTCCTGACCCATTTACGCTCTATAGCGGGGACCAGGATTGGGGACGACCTAATAAAGCCTCACTTTTTGAGGTGTCTTCCCCAGCATGCCCGTTCGGCACTTATAGCCCAACCCAATCAGAGTTTGGGCTATTTATCCAAAATTGCGGACGCAATTATGGAAAGCTCAGATCAGTATTCTGAGCCTCCAGCGTACCAGGTAGCGGCGGTTTCTCAACACGCCGCCCAGCCTGCACGGCACCCTCGTCTGCCTTTCTCAGCCCATCAATTGGTCTCAACTCCCAATTCTCCTCAAGCTCAATTGCCTCATAGAAGGCCCGCCTCAACCAATTTCCCTCAGGGGAATCCAGAGGCAGGCCCCAACCTTAACCAAAGAAATTCGCCACCTCAATTAACCACTGCTGACCTTCGGGCGCTTCAAACCTCACTCCTCCGCGAGATAACGCAATTGCGCGCGGAGGTGAGGAACAATCCTCGAAGCGCCCAGAACCGAGCCATGCCGAGCCGTCCTCTCAATCGGCAGAATTCCTACCAAACTGCCCCTCAGAGGACCTATATGCCTCAAAACGCCCCACAGAGGGCCAATTCCTCTCAAAATGGCCCTCACCGGGCCAACTCCCAGCGAGCTCCGGCTCGACCTCCCCGTAACGGCAATGCCAATAGGCAGAATATACCAGATAATGCCGTTACTCTACCTTGGTGCGCCAATCACCAACGATATGGTGATCGCGCATTTAACTGCAAAGCGCCTTGTGGTTGGACACAACCTTCCACCAACCAAAGGCGCTCTTTAAACTAATTTTGCCGACCGACACCCTCGCGCAATCGGCCGGCACCCCTACGATAAGTCGCTTAACCATCCGGGATTCGAAACTGAATATCGCCTTTACTGTCGATACCGGCGCCGATATTTCAGTCCTCCCGCGATCGTTTGCTCCGCGTAACCGCGTGCCAGCCGCACTTAAATTGTCAGCTGCAAATAATACGCCGATACTTACGTACGGACGTAAAAAGCTGACACTCCAATTGGGTCTTTGTCGTCCGATCACTTGGCGTTTCGTCATTGCGGACGTAAATGAACCCCTGATAGGTTCCGACCTATTAGGTGCACATAATCTGTTGGTCGATTCGACCCATAACAGACTTGTGGCTTCAACCGCACCCCCCTTGCCCATGACGGCATCACCAGCGGCAACTTCAGGGGCCACAGAGTGCATAGACCCATTCCAGGTTATGGTACAGGAATTTGTGAGTACAACAATTCCTCTGCCTAACCAGCGCCGACATAAAGCCACGGTGTTTCATCATATAGAAACACGTGGTCCCCCTGTGAGCCAGCGTCCACGTCGACTGGCTCCGGAAAAATTACGTGCGGCGCGCGCGGAGTTCGAGCATATGATCGAACTAGGTATCTGCCAACCGTCGGACAGTCCCTGGGCAAGTCCACTCCACTTAGTGAAGAAACGTTCTGGTGAGTGGCGCCCATGTGGCGATTATAGGCTGTTGAACGCAGCAACTGTCCCGGACAGATACCCAATTGCACACCTCTACGATTTTTCGTACAAGTTACGAGGGTGCAATGTCTTCACAACCCTGGATCTCACCAGGGCATACCACCAAATTCCGGTGGCACCTGAAGACATCCCCAAGACCGCAGTCATTACACCTTTCGGACTCTTCGAGTTCAAAGTGATGACTTTCGGCCTCAGGAATGCCGCACAGACATTCCAGCGGTATATCGACACGGCTTTACGTGGTCTTAATTGCTGCCATGCATACCTTGATGACATCCTCATCGCCTCCAAAGACCTCGCCGAACATAAACGCCACTTACGTCAGGTCCTAGAGCGCCTCCGTGAATTCGGTCTTGTCATCAACCCAGATAAGTGTCAATACGCCAAGGAGAAAATCACCTATCTGGGTTATGTCGTTGACAACCAGGGCATTCGCCCACTACCAGACCGTGTGGAGGCCCTCATGAAGTATCCCAGGCCTACTAACGTAAGTGAGCTGCGTCGATTTTTGGGCATGCTTAACTTTTACCGCCCAACCCTGAAGAATGCCGCTCAGATTCAAGCTCCCTTAAATGAATTTTTGAAAGGAGCTAAGCGCAATGATAAGCGCCCCATTAATTGGACAGAAGTCTCAGATCGAGCATTCCAACTGTCCAAAGAACAATTGGCAAATGCCACCTTACTCCGATACCCTCTCGAGGGAGCGGCACTTTCTATCCAATGCGACGCATCGGATACCGCAATCGGAGCCGTCCTTGAACAGGACATTGAAGGCCGCCCGGAACCACTTGGTTTCTTTTCAAGGAAGCTGAGTCCCACTGAGCGACGTTACAGCGCCTACGACCGTGAATTGCTCGCGATCTACAGCGCTGTTAAGTACTTCCGTCATATGATAGAAGGTCGCTCACTCTCCATCTTAACAGACCACAAGCCATTGGTCTATGCGTTCCGGAAGAAGTCGGGAAATGCCTCCCCCCGACAAGAGCGTCAATTAGACCTCATTGGGCAATATTCCACGGAGATAAGGCATATCTCCGGTAAACAGAATGTCACGGCGGACGCCCTTTCTCGAATCGATACGATTCATTTGCGTACCGCCTTGAATAACACTGACCTTGCCCTAGCTCAAGAGGAGGACGAACAGCTCAAGTCCCTCCTAACTGCCGATACGGCACTAGAGCTCAAGAAAATTACCCTTCGCGACCCTTTGGGCGAAATCTGGTGTGATGTCTCCACTGGAACCGCTAGACCTTACATTCCCGAGAAACTTCGTAAGGGCGTGTTCCAGGTTTACCACAACCCAGCCCACCCCAGCGGCCGAGCAACAGCCGCTGCTGTCCGTCGCAAATTCATTTGGCCCCGGATGAACAAAGACCTCACCGGTTGGGCCCGTGCTTGTCTCCAGTGCCAGCGCTGCAAAGTAGCGCGACATAATGTACTGGAGCCAGCGCAATTCAAGCTTCCCACGGCACGCTTCGCCCATGTCCACATAGACATAGTGGGACCGCTTACTCCATCAAGAGGATTTTCTTATATCCTCACTATGATGGATCGCTGCACGCGATGGCCAGAGGCGACACCTCTCCGGGCAGTTACTGCCGAATCAGTCGCCAAGGCCTTTTATTCAACTTGGGTCACACGCTTCGGTGTACCAACCACCATAACTTCGGACCGAGGTCCACAATTTGAGGCGACGATTTTTAGGCAGCTAACAAATCTTCTGGGCTGCCAAAGGAGTCGTACCACCGCCTACCACCCGCAATCAAATGGGATGATAGAGCGCTGGCACAGATCTCTTAAAGCCTCACTCATGTGTCATAATGACACACAATGGTTTGACGCCCTACCAACCGTCCTCCTCGGCCTGAGGACAAGCATTAAGGAGGACCTGGGTGCTTCGGCAGCAGAGCTTACCTATGGTACCAACCTCCTTCTTCCAGGAGAACTTTTCCTGAATGGCGAAACACCGCGTGACCAACTTCGTGAATTGGGACATCTCCGTGACCTGCTACGTAAGGTTAGGGCAACCCCTGTAACCAGGCACGGCTCCAAAAAACTTTTCGTCCACCCTGAACTGCACAGCTGCACGCACGTCTTTGTCAGGGTGGATAAGGTCAAAAAACCCCTCGACCCACCTTATGATGGCCCATTCAAAGTCTTCCGCCGCATCAGTGACCGCGTCTTCGAGATCGACATTAGAGGCAAGCGATCCACGGTCAGCGTCGAAAGACTTAAGCCCTGTTTTCTGGAAGCTTCCGCTCCAGAATCACCTCCATCTACCGACACCGCTCCTACTCCACCAGCACAACCCCCCCGTACTCGCGCTCAAACGCGCGCCCAGAACCAACTAACCACCCCCTAACCTGCCTTACCTGTTTCGTGACTACGTCACTGGGGAGGGAGTGATGTGGGGCTTTTCAGGGCCCGAAGAGCCATACATCGCTCGATCCCCACCTTTCCAGGCGAACGACTTACCTCTCGGTCGAACTTCAGCAAGGTTGCGTAACCTTGCTACGGCATTTACCCTCAGCCAAATCGCCGGAATTAATACGGTTACCCAATCGGATAACCGTTTCGAATTTATGTTAGGCAGCTTACCTATTCTGTAGGGGATTTCCTTACAAACCCCTTTTTCTCCAGCATCACCACTGAAAACATTAAATCCACGGCAAAGCTTATCACCTTGCCGTGGCATCGAAAACTCACCCTCGGCCAGACCATATTCCCTAAAAAACATTAAGCCCACGGCAAAGCTTATCACCTTGCCGTGGCATCGAAAACTCACCCTCGGCCAGGCCATATTCCCTAAAAAACATTGAGCCCACGGCAAAGCTTATCACCTTGCCGTGGCATCCAAAATTTACCCCCGAGGTGTACATCATTTCCTGAAAAGAATATAAGTCCATGGCAAAATCAACACATTGCCATGGCATCTGAAATCTTACCTTTAGGCATACATTCTGCCGGGGCATCTCGTTTCCATAGCCTTAAGCTATGGAAACAACAATCAACAAGAGTTCCTTGTGACTCGTTGAATTTGTTTACCCCCGGCATAACATGCATACGGCTATTGCCCCTATCGATTTACTATCGCCGACAAGGTTTCTGTTGACGCAAATCAAACATTGTTCCTGTTTACCAGCAATCGCTGGCACCACAATTAGCGTTCCCCATGTCCATAGATAACATTCAAACAACGATCACCAGCAGCCAGAAAGTGTTTACTTACAACATCTGGCAATGGCTGCACCCTATGTTCGTTGCAATGTTTGATCATCGGCAACAGAAACGATGATTTATGGCCTTCCATTAGGATGACCAAATCATCGGTTTGGGTCTTTCACACCCCAGATGCTATTATTTACATTCCTAGGAAATGCACTAGCGATGTTGCCCGCCATCCACGGTCGCTGAACGATCGTATGCATGGCATACGCACACATGCGCAATGTGTGCCTATTCCGTCAGATCCAATCACGATTAACTACATCGAGTTAATCGTGTAACTCCGCCTCTTTTTCAGTCTCTTTGAGGTTCCCTTTTCTTGGATGATTTCCAGTCAGTCAGCCTTTTTCCCTTGAGTCGACTAGTGTGTGGCGAGTCTCGACATTTTATTCCCGTGTCCAGTTTATTTATACTTTTCTATTATTTCTAATCACGCCGTATCGCTTAAGTTAATTTTAATGTGAACATTTAGTTAAAACCGTTTCAGTGCGTTAATTATTGACAAGATCGTCGGGATCTGGTGTGGCCGATGTGCTTTTGTGTTTGCTGTGACTTATATTAGCACTAGACTGATGTAAAAGATTTTACTTGCTCATAAAATTGCTCGAATTGTATTTGATCGCGTAATAAGAGTTTATACTTGAATTTCTATAAAACCTGAAAAATATACATTAAATAAAAAGACAAACTAAAGAATATAAAATTAATAAAAGAACTTTCATCGAAACAACCCGTGTGCTTTTTATTTCACCAGTTCGCTCCGTTTGGGAAGTGTTTCCGCTGAAGAACTTTAAGCGGTATTTTTCGGTTTCTTATGTGACAAGTCCTCGGTGATTCGGTGGTGTTTTAGCTGAGTCCGCACCCGTGCTTGGTGCATAGCCAACATACCCACACTTGCATATCAGGCGAATAACCGGTCTAGGTAGCTACGCCATGTATGGAAGTATGGGGCTGGTAACTGGGACGGTTTGCCAGATTTCTTCGCATCCTTTCCATGGTCGGAGGTGTGCTTCGGAGACTCCAATGTAACGCTTGCGCGGAGTCAGTATCAGAGATTATTCTTCTGGGGATGGAGATGCATATTCCACATTCCCATCAAACGAAGTTCGTCTGATAAACCTTGGTTTGATAAAAAATGCGAGCAGATTACGGCGGCGAAAAATGGAGTTTTTAATCAATTGCGCTCTAGTCCCACCGATGTTAACAGAACGAATTTTGTTAGAATCAGAAATGCGTGCAACCAGGCGATTGATACCGCGAAGAAAGTTCACAACGACAGGGTGATCAATAAACTCCTTCGGTGCCCAACTGGTTCGCGCTCCTTCTGGTCAATGGCAACGGCTGTCAGCGTTAACTTCGCATCCTCCTCTTTCCCTCCGTTGGTGACAGACAGCGGGACGTTAGTCACGAATTCAAAGGATAAAGCTAATGTGTTCGCGAATATATTTTCGGCGAATTCAAACCTCGATCCCGGCCTTTTCGAGCCACCTGTGATCTCGCCGGTACGGTCTTCCATGCGGGGTGTGAGATTTCGTCCGCGCACTATTCAACGCATTCTACGTGAACTGGATTGTAGGAAGGCAACCGGCCCGGACGCAATACCAGCAATAGTACTTAAGAACTGTGCTCCAGAACTATCGCCGGTTGTTGGCACACTCTTCCGCTTATCTTATGCACGGAGGACCTTTCCTGCCTGCTGGCAAATCGCTCGAGTTCAGCCAATCTCAAAGACGGGGAAAAGGTGTCTCCCACAAAATTACCGTCCGATAGCATTACTGTCTATTTTATCTAAGGTAATGCAAAATGTCATCAATACAGAGTTAGTTAAGTATTTGGAGTGCAGCGGACTTCTGAATGATCGTCAATACGGATTCCGTGGCAGACGATCCACAGGAGACCTTTTGACACATATAACCGATATATGGATATCTGCGATTGAACGGCACAGTGAGTCAAGGGCGGTCGCATTGGATATCTCCAAGGCTTTTGATCGAGTCTGGCACGGGGCATTGCTGAGCAAACTTCGTTCATATGGACTTTCCCAACAGGTTTGCGACTGGACGAGGAGCTTTCTCGAAATCGATCGATCCGGGTTGTTGTGGACGGCGAGTGTTCAGATCTGTATCCTGTTAATTCAGAGGTGCCCCAGGGTTCTAGTTTGGCTCTAACCTTGTTCTTGCTTCACATAAATGATTTGTTGGAGGCAACGGATAACAGTGTTCAGTTTTGCGGATGATAGTACGCTTGTTTCCTCCTTTTCGAGTGTTCGGCCGATTGGTGCAACTGCGTCGCATCAGGTGAGATGTAGACAGATTGACTCTCTGAATCAGGATCTAGATGGGGTCCTGCAGTGGAGAAGGGCCAATCTCGTCGACTTCAATACAGCGAAGACACAATATACAACATTCACAAAGAAAAGTGGATCATCGGTTTGTGGCGTTTCTACTAACGCTACTGCCACCTTTTCAACCTACCTCCAAATCTTCCTATCTAAAGCTCCGTAATTTTTTCATTTTTGCTTATGCAAGCGCAATAACTTCCCCAAGCATCCAACAGCAAGCATCTGCCCATCAAGGACATTCACGCAATTAACGCGTTATATCAATTTGCCCTAGAAGAAATTCGGTACGCCAGTACCGCATACATCAATGCATCTCAGCATTGTTCTAAAAAGAAAACATTTCGGTTGCCATACTAGATAACCGAAGTGGATTATGAAAACAATCAGCAGAACCCCTGTCTGCCTGCGTTTACTGTCCCACACGTGCGCAACAGAATTTCATGTTGCGCCAGTACTCACGGCGGCTTTTAGGCAATCTTCAAAGCACCGGCGCAATTCGCGCCTAGCTGCCAAGAGCCGAATTCAATGCCAGTGTAAATACTCACACTGGAATTCGACCCATGACTCCCTAGGAATGCAATACGCAATTAACATGGTTGTAAACACAACCATCAGTATGTAATTATCCCAAATGCATCCTAATCCCTAACGTAGTATTTGGACAACTGCAAATACTTATGCCAAAGATGCGTTTTCATTCCCACGGTTCGATCACCCATGAGCTCGCATCACGAGCCAACAAGGTGATCCGCGCGCAAAAGTAGTTTAGTCGATGAAACGGTTGTAAATGAGTCGAGTCCGATACACGGTGGAGTTCGCCTGCGCAAGTGCAAGAGATTGAAGAGTGAAGTTCCTATAAGAAAAATCAGTGTAAATTAAATAGAATTAGGACCTTGGTAAATTTATAAGCACCCGCGATTATTTGTGTCAGTAAAATTTACGAACTTAGTGCCGGACCTGATATGGTGAAGATTCGCCACAGTTTTCCAACATTAAAAACAAAACGGTATCACCAACCCTAATGTTTTATTTTCTGCCTGGTATCTGCGCTGTGTCTGAGCGCTCGTTGTGAAGTTTATCCCGAAGTGACAGGGCAACGTCCAAACCTGAGGAAGCTCTATCTGGCTGCTTTTTACCTGAGGACGTGGATTAGGTAACTCGTAATGGAATCTTAGTCAACCCGTGCCAATGTCGGCACATAACTAAGACCACCCCTACAGGTTCCACAGCTGATGATGAATGGTCGGGCCCTCGAGGCTGGGGAAAGTTTGAAATTGCTCGGCGTCACGGTCTGTGGGAATGTATCATGACATAAACACGTGTCGAGTATCGTCAGGTCAGCCTCAGGATAACTGAGTTATCTTTTTAGAGCCAAGAAATATTTTACTCCGGCTTAACTTCCTTTCCTATATAAATCCCAAATTAGACACGCGCTCGAATATTGCTCTCATGTTTGGAGCTCGACTCCTAAATATACCCTCAACCTACTTGAGAGCGTACAGAGACGAGCGATCCGCCTGATCGGGGACTCGGCGCTGACGTCGGGACTACAGTCGCTATCACATCGAAGGCGCGTAGCCGACCTCTGTCTATTTTACAGATATTATCACGGGTACTGTTCTTCGGAATTCGTGGTATTGTTCCACGCAATTCGGCTTATATGCGCTCCACAAGACAATCCGACGGATCGCACCCGTTTGTGGTTCATCTGCCGACGACGCGAACGTCCCTGTATCAGAACTCGTCCCGTACAGAGCGGTGAAGCTGTGGAACTGCCTTCCCATGCGAGTGTTCCCGGAGCGTTACAACCTGCAACTGTTCAAAAAGAACTGCAACAGTTATTTGATGGCATTTTGGGGCACCCACTCGGCGCTAAAGGTTCTCCTCTCCTGAGAGAAGTCTAATTTAACAAAAAAAAAAATTGGAGTTCATGGGTGTTTGTGTGTGATCGTTTAGATCTGTGTTGTTTACTCATGCGGGAAGGCAATGGAAAAACAAAACAGGCAGCCGGCAAGGACAAAGGAAACTGGAAGACCGTTGTTTATGAAGTGCATCGCGGCTAAATAAATAGACGACGATGCATCGAAGAAATGTGCTAAAAGAAGATGGGGCGAGGATATCATAAAAGTCTTAGATGACTGATGCCCTTGTGTAAATAGACGAATAGACATTGGGAAAAGATGCTAATGGGTTGCGATACTTTGTACAATGAAGATTGTATGCATTGCTTGCATTTGTATATGCGGAGTAATTCGTTGTAAGAAACGGATTCAATATTTGCCTTGTTTATGCTTTGAATTCGATCTGGCGGCTAGGCGCGAAGTCGATAATTGTTTGGGGATTCAAACAAAGGAGCACTTCTGGGTAAAGTGCTTGCAGCTGTATCGATAGTTGCAAGTCATTGTGAAGCAATTCAGATGGTTACACAATGACGGTTTGTATAACATCTATGCCAATTGTATATGGCATCTAAGGCGACTCGAGGGTCGAACTCTAGTGTGAGTGTTTACACTAAACGAGAATTCGGTTCTTGGTCGCTAATGCAGAGATGCATTGATGCCTGCATGAATGCCCTTGTAGGAGAAATTCTTTACAGGAATTCTTATGAGGAATTTTTACATTCGAATGAATGATGAAGGTAAGAATTCTTTTTCAGAAGCTCTTAAATAAATAAATTCGATAAGCTTGATGTGTGAAGCATTTACAGGTGCTAATGCGATTGCATTAGCAGGAAATTATGAAAGTTGGGTAGCAGTTATGGGGGTTCTTCGGGTAAGTAGCAATGGAGTTTGGCGGAACCGCCACAAACCCGATGTGACATTCAGATCGCATACAATTAAGCAATTTAAATCGCATAAAGTAAAACAACTCCCAATTATGAGCAAAGTGTTATTTCAGTAATAAGTTTGATGTGTAGTCTGATAAAGTGTGATGTCTACATTAGCGGGGACATTAATTGTGCTTATGTTTAAAGTAGTTTGTATTGCGTCAGCCATTAAGGAACAAATAAAGTGATGATCTAATTAATAACTCAAATCAGTGCGTTTGACTTTCTTTCCCGGTATACGTCTTGCTCTGCGGTTTGGAACTTTTACTCACCAGGTGAACTATCTTTCAGCGGAACTTTGTCTTGGTTAAGCTGGTGGAAGGAAGTGAACCTAGTGCCCGTGTCTTGGCACAATACTTCCTCCCCCACAGATTAATCCTTGAAATTTTTGTAAGAACCCAGTAGAAATTCAAGGCCTTAAGCCTCGCCGCCGTATCATATGTCTGACAGTCGTTAGAAAAAAGCGATGGGTCAGCGAGTCAACAGCAAGTTTTGTATCAAAGCAGCCTGTGAAACGTTCAATATAATGGAAAGAAAATATAGTAGCGATTCCTTAAAGCATAAAAATGTTTCTCAATGGTATGTTCTATTTCATGACAACAGAACAAGGTTAAAAAAGCGTCATGAGCATAAATTTCACACCAGTCGTGCGGCAGAAAACATCCAAAAAAAAATCACCAAAATCATTGAATTACATAGCTGTGTTTCTGTCTGGGAATACAGGTCCGAGTGCTTCAATACCACCAGTAGAACATAGACGCAGCGAAGCTCGCCCATTTCTTTTTATAGATATTATCGTGGTAAATGCTCAACACTTCTCCGTGACATTTTTCGATCAAACAGCTCACGGTAAAATTTGACACCAGAAGTATGAACATACAAAGAGTTTCGTTCTGCAGCCGAACCACACGAGTATGGAATGCTGATGACCAGGAACATCATAATCTCAACACCTAAAAGACCAATGCAAATGGACAAAACTAATAACGTTTCGATATCCGTTACGGACATCCAATTACGTGATTATCGCTTATTTGTTTTTATTATATAAATTAAATGCAAATAATAGAAATAAATAAATGTTGTTTCATAAGAACTAACAATTACACAACTTCATTGCAAAAACCCATACAAGAGCCTTGAATACGGAGTAACATGACCAATGTGATACTCGTCGTTGACATTTACTTAAACTTCATAAGCAGACATAGACACGTATCGGATGCAGGTAGATTCTATACATTCTAGTCTAATTGGGTAACCATCCAATTCAATCTAGCGAACCATGATATGGTAGAAACCACGTTTTTACCAGCAAAATCATCAACCTTTACTGAAACCTCACCCTTATCTCCCTATTCCGACATCGACCCACAAATAGGTATCAATGTAGTACGAGAAAAATATTTTACAAACCAACAATAGAGATGATCAAGGTAAAGTAAAACAATAAAAAACATGGAAAAGTATCTGAATGTAAAACGACTACAATCTGTTGAGTTCGGGCGAGGAGAGGCCGAAGTGCCCAACTATTGGTAGAAATGACAGCAAAGATGTTAAGCTTCAGCTTCCTCGACTGCTCTACTAGCAATATATGTGCTAAATAAAATATAATACAACGGATAAGTTCGTCCAGTGGAGTGATGGTCGGATGAAGTGTGGCAGGCAGAGGAATGTTGGAAAATAACACAAAACACCAAACAACTTCAGCCAAAAACTAGGGATCTGCTTTAACTCAATGTGCTTTCAACTTCATTCCAAGAGCCCCAGGGAGGTATTTCCCCAACTATATAAAAGCCAGACCCTCTCAATTCCTGCTTTATCGGGTATTTTGTGAGCATTGTATGTTTTGTGTATGGGGGCCACGGTGTTTGGGGATTACTTACTACAGCTCTGGCTACCGATTCGCCTGCATACTCGTCGGAGTACGACTAAGAACATTTGTTCGGTTGGCTAGATTGCTCGTCATGTGTATCACAGGACCGAGAATATGTCACCCACATTGGATTTTTATTTTTTTGTTTGCTCAACTTCACTCGCTTCAGGATGTCTTGTGTCTCTTCGTCATTCCCGGTTATGGTAGCCCGTCGAGGCACAGACTGAGTTTTGCATAGAAATTTAATTATGACATGAGATGGGGGCTGTTTTCCACACGGTTTGACAACGATAGTAACACAAGAGGGGTACAGTTGAGGAGGTAATCAGCCAGGTACCCTTGTTAGCCACGTGCTGGGTCTGGTACAAGCAAAGCGCGGTTCATATCACAGAATCCGATAGCGAAGTTGGCAACCTTTTGACACACAAGAAACAGCATACACCACTACTTACTAGTTTTTTAAAATTATTGTTTTAGTTGTTTTTCTATTTTGTCAGTCTCTTTGTGTGGTTTTGTTTTGAAATAATTGAATGGGGTAGCCGAAGGCGTGGGCCAGGTTGAGTGTCAGGCAGGCAACGAAACCTACGTGGGATCGAACTGCATACGTAGGGAGAATATTAAAACCTGTTTACTCTGTTTGTATTTAACTTTTTTCGAATATAAGACAACTCCAACGGTTTAGAATTAGGAACAATTCGAATGCACCGAAAATCAAGCGAAGAGAAGCGCATCATCGAAACTTTTGACATTAGTTTTTCGAGTCGCGCCATAGCATGAGTTATACATCAAACCCGAGTCAAATACCAGTTGTATGCCTTTGGACAACCAAATAGAAGAACAGAACAGCTTTCTTTCGATTACAAGTTTCGTTTAACTCTCAGGACTACCAAACGCATATGTAGACTTCATTTCAACGCTCACCAATAATTAGACCCCGAGAAACCTAGGCTGTGATTATGTAAAACGTGATGAGTTTCAAAAAAATTCGGCGGGATTCTTTTATATCGGGTATACACGGGATATTATCGAAAAATAACTGAAATATTTTAATTTTACGATGACAGTCCCAGAATTAATCGGCCTCCCATCCATTTCATGAAGGCTATAGCTTAATAGGGTGGTATTTCACCGGGCGGCTGGGCTTTGAGACCCTACCTACCATGCCGCCGCGGCGTGGCGTTATAGCATCTTTGTACCATGTCCCGCTTTATGCTTATATACATTAAATTCCGATCCCAAGTAAATATATTAATGGGGATTATCTAACCGAGTAGAATTCAATGCCTTAAAAACTCAGTGCTGCCTCTTGTCGTCAAACGCGAACCCCCATTATGTCCATTACCCACAACTCAATTCACTCGTTTGCTGATGATACCACATTGAGTTTCTCATACTCATACGAGCAATCCCGACCAAGCTCTTCGAATGTCAAAGCAGCATATGCTGAATACATTGAATTCTGACTTCAAGAAGATATATCAATGGGGATTATCTAACCGAGTAGAATTCAATGCCTTAAAAACTCATTGCTGTGTCTTGTAGTGTAACAACATACCCACGAAATGACCATGAAGTATAATATCAAGTAAATCAATTTGACCTTGTCACAATTAGCAACTTTCAGGTCACCAGCATTCGTTGCCGACAACAATTCAAAGTCGATTCTTTTCATTGAGTAAAAGAAACGAATTGCTCTGGTTACGATTTGTAAGAATCAAATGACAATCGTTTGCGAGCTTGCTGCTGGCAAATGATTCACAAATTAATTGGGTCATATCGTGTCATTGTTTTTACACTATGCACCAAGCTGGTGATAGAGAATAGAATAGCATAATAAGCATTTTTGTATTTTGAGTGAATTACGAATTAAGTGTGAAATGGCTTATGAAGCATAATTTGTATGAGTAGATTAAGAAATTTATGAATAATTGAGTGATTGATTGGGAGTATAAATACCCCAACAATTTCAATAATAAAGCAATCAAATACCTAAAATGTTTTTGATTCGACCACTGCGGCGCTCTACGCCATAAACCTTAAGCGGGCTGCGCTTCATACAGCAACAGTAGGGACGTAGGTTTTAGATAGATCCTTCCAACAGTCGAATTAGTACATGGCAACACTAAAACTACAGCTAACCGGATGGCGACGCAGCCATAATATACCAGGCGATCCTGCTTCATTACACTCTTGTCGTCAAAGGCGAACCCCGAAGTAAATATACTGTCGATGACAGCACTTGCATCGACGAACCCAAGGAACTATCAATCCTCGGCACTCGAATTAGTGCGACTCTTAATTGGAATGGCCACATATTTGAAGCTGCGAAAAGTGCAGTATGTGGTTCCTTAAAAGATGCAAACGATACTTCACTCCATCCAACCTGGCCACTATTTACAAGGCGTATATTCGAGTTTAACTCCTATATAATGGAGTTTAACTCCCATATTTGATCAGGCGCATCAAAAATTGCACTACACATGCTCGGTAGGATGCAAAAACGACCAGTGAAACTTATTTGGGACTATGTCGTAAGTCGTTTAATTCCATCATTAGAACATAGGCGCAACGTGTCATGCCTATCTCTTTTCTATAGGCACTACCACGGTCGATGCTCAACTGAACTTGCTGAATGTGTTCCGCCCGTTCAGCCATTTTCCCACGATACCCGTCAATCTGAGAATGCGCATCAATTCACGTTGAAAGTGAACTTCAGGTGCACAAATAAACATAGACAGTCATTCTTTAGCCGAACCACACGAATGTGGTATGTTCTACCTGATCATGTGTTTCCTCATCGTTGTGATGTCCAGGCATCCAAGTCCAATATACATCGACTCCTCCTTTTCCTTATGAGCTTCCTCTCCATCCGCTCGCACTGTGCTCTGACATTTAAGGGTACTTCAAAATCCAACGGATCGCACCCGTTTGTGATTCATCTCCCGACGGCGCGAACATCCCTGCATCAGAACTCGTTCCGTTACAGAGCGGGGAAGCTGTGGAACTCCCTTCCCACGCGAGTGTTCCCGGAGCGTTACAACCTGCAACAGTTATTTGGTGGCATCTCGGGGCGCCCACTCTGCGCTATAGGTTCGCCTCTCCCGAGGGAAGTCTAATAAAAAAATAAAAAAGTAAAATCCCCTTTTGTACCGGCGTCAGTGTAAAAAAAAAAAGGTACCGATGCCACTCACTTGGTTTATACTGATAGTTTTGTCAACAGTGGTATTAGAGTGCGGTTCACCCTTTCAACTTGACCGTTGGTCCTTGGAGTACCCGTGGTTGCTAGAACTTGATCAATGCCCTCTTCGCGGCAATAGCTCTCGAACTCCTTTGAAGTAAACGCGGTACCCTTGTCGGAAATGATCATCCGAGGATTTGCAAAGATAAATGATAGCCTTCGCAAATGCCAGATGACATCCGCGGATGGGGTCGATTTCGTGCCATACAGCCAAATGTACTTGGAAAAGGCGTTCACAATTACCAGGATGAGTGCGTAAGCCTTCTTAGCTGACGCCAGCGGACTCAGGTGATAGATGTGGAAGGTGTCGAGGGGCATACTGCCCCTATCTACAGGATTCAGGAATCCTTGTCGTTTTCCTCGGTTTCGCCCGGCTAGTATACACGAAATACAGTTCCGAATTACCTTTTCAATCTTAACCCCTAAACCAGGTATCTAGGAATCACTCTGGATCAGCTCTGTCTTATTGAACCCAAAGTGTCCTCGTTCATGAGCCTTTCGTATCGCCAGTAGCTGCATTGACATCAGAATAACAACGCGCATCTCGTCACCAACATCTTTATATAATACACGAAATACAATTCCGAATTACCTTTTCAATTAACCCTTAAATCCAGCAATCATTCTGGACCCGCGCCTCTGTCTCATTGATCCCAAAGTGTCCTCGTTCATGGGCTTTTCGTTTCACCTGTAGCTGCATTGACTTCAGAATTACAACGCGCACATTTTCGACAACATCTTTATATAATAAACCACGCTGCAAGGTATAGCTATCCTTCTTCCAGCCGTTTGACCTTCTCCTGCATCCCTGGAAAAATCGTTGGAACCAGCAGGTCGTTTCGCCGCGTTCCACTAGTACAAACGTTCTCCAAGAAAAACCAACGCGAACCGCGCGCCCGAATTTGAACAAAAAAAAAAAAACGCAACGATGCCAACAACCAGGTCGCAAGCTCCATCCGATGAAGCACCTGAAGCTCAAAATCCCCCACAGGAATCAACTGTCCTGCGGGGAAGCCGGAAATTCCTCCTATACGGACCAACGTCCAAGCAGAATTTTACGTCCGACGACCCAGATTTCTGGTTTGGCTCCGCCGAACAGATCTTCAACTTGGAAGGAATCTCGGACGAACAGGAGAAATTTCTCCTGGTAACTCGAGACCCGGACCCAACCTTGCTCCCTTACGCGAAGAAATTGATAAAAACCCCGTCAGCCCGACCTTACACCACATTCAAAGAGATGGTAATAAAAGCGTTTAGAGAAACACCGCAAAATCGTATGCGGCGCCTACTGCGGCAGACAGACACCCTGGGGATGCGACCATCCCAACATGCCGCCCAGTTCCGCGCACTGGCTGGCACAAACATGTCGGATGAAGCCTTAGCGGTAATCTTTAGGGAAACGTTGCCTGAATACGTACAAGCAATTGCCCCCCCCCCCCCCCCCCCCCCCCCCCACGGATTCAAGTCTGGACGAACTCGCACGACACGCCGAGGCAGTTATGGCCACGGATCGATCCCGGGCAATTCTCCAGTTTCCCCAGACGACGACGCTCCTCCAAACTCCGCCACAACCCCAACCACGAACTTCCACGGCAATGCACACCCACATAACGCAGCCAAGCAGCGAACTCGACAGCTTGAGACTGCAAGTCCGACAGCTGCAAGCGCAACTCGGCAGTCTTGTTGTCGGAAATCCTTCATGGGTAGGCCGTGGCGGAGCGCAACACCGAAGCGGGTCGCGCGAGAATACAAGACGCGGGCGTAGCAGATCACGTCGGGGTCACCAATTATAGCCGTATACCATCGCGATAATATAACAATTCACATCAGTGGAATATACTTGCGTTTAAAAATCGAATTCTAAACACGGCCAGTAGCCCGATGGGTTGCGCTTTGGTTCAATTTTTGGTGATTCTAACTGTCATAGCGTCAGTTCGAATCACACGTTCTTCACTATTATCCCAAACGCTATAAGGTCATTTCAAGATATTCGGCTTTTGAATGCAACTACTCGTACGCTTTATTCCTCAGTTTCATTCCGACCAACGTTTTTGCCGCTAGCTCATACGTCTGCTTTATGAACTTGAACTGCCTTCCCCACACATGGAAATTATCAGCAGTACCGTTCAACATTCTCACGGATGTGGGTGATTCTAGTTGTGGGAATATGGTCAGAAACCAGACACGATGAAGGACACATTTGTCCTTGCCTCGTTTAAATCGGTCGTCGCCTCTAATTTTTTTGTAAATACATCAGTCTCAACTCGTAAAAAAACGATGGAGCATCATCAACGTAAGTTAACGGAAGAAGTGACGAATTTGATAATTCAAGTTGATTGAAAAGTTCATGTTCTATAGTATATATAGTAGGTGTGCTCAATAAAAACAGACACTATCTACGTCGCATTCTACTAATGAAATCTGAAACGATGATTTCATGAGGCTGGAACGACGTATATCTAATATACAGATTTAGGGAGAGAAGAGGGAGGGCGCATGCAACCTCGGTGGAGGTTGAACGGAATCAGAAGGTCAACACACACTGCAGCGTGTTTATAATTATTAGACTGTGGGTATTTTGTATATTTTCTCTAGTGGTAAGGTGCCTCAGGGGCACAGGTTCACCTCTATACCCTGTCGTCCGTCGCTGCTTTCAGTTCAATTAAGTAAAACTCCCAGTTGATCTGTTTTTTTTTATTTATTATTCGATAAGGAAACAAACTAAAGTCTAAGATAACGCAGATCCGATGTCGATTAAACAAGTCTTATACTTAAGGTAAACAAGTCACTTAGCACTATGATTATTTACTGTCTTAAAGCTAATGGGCACACTGTTTAGATTATTTAATTTTAATACGGATACTATAACACAACTGTTTGAATTAAAGACATTGGTTAACGCAAGAACTTGGTATGTTTATTGTATACGGATACCCTACACAACGGAAACTATAACACAACTGTTTAAATTTTGTTAATTTAAAAGAAAGGAGGACCCTTTATACACACCGTCCACCGGCTGATACTTGACTCGACTCGACTCGACTGCTATATAATTTGTTTAACGTGGAGGCACGACTTGCCTCCACGGAATCCGTATCGCGATTAATTATATCAACCGAAGCGACAGAACACCAACATTTTCATCCATCGCCCCGATGACCATATAAGGGATGATTTTAGAAGATGATCATGTGGCAGTTCCGCCAAACCCGCACACACACAGATGCGGTTACTTCGCACTCTAATGCTGTGCATGAGCAAGCGGACCGTGGATACAATAATTCCATAAGGGGAACATTAGCTGGCATGGTTGCAGCTGGTGCCATTATCTCGACATAGAGATTTAGGTGTTTACACGATCAACGACTGCGTAAAGCATTTATGCTGATCGTGCACATCTTGGCGGCGTCTCCATGTAGTCGAATTCTCGATGGTAATTTTCCATTTATGAGAACTCGAATTCCTTGGGCGGTCAGCCGTATGCCTTGTATTTGTCGGTCGAATGACCGACCGATGTGGGCATGTATACAAAAGGAAAAGATGAAACATCTCCTGCACGTGTGCGACGGACGGGTAAGGGTATATCTCCTTGATGTGGTTCGGGTAATATTGGTTGCTTGATGGTGTAACCAAATTGGTCTTACTTGTGGAAGATACTTACAATTGCTGATGGAATTCGATCCGAGACATGTGTACTGAATTGGTTCGGTTCATGTTGGTTGGTTACACCAAGCGTATGCAGCATGTTATACTTTCATACTAGGAAATCCGATGGTGCAACATACACCCGACGCATTACTTTCTAGCACATGATTCCCGCGAGGAAAACGTCTCCTGTGGTTCGTACTATTGAATTAGTGAAAATATGGCTTACGAGACACTTTAGGTCGGTGACAAAAAGGTAAGTACATGCTTAATTGCTAGGCAAGCAATCAGTACTTGTTTTATCGGTTTTCGGCCGCTCTAGGTGGAAGTTTTTACATGGTTACATGGTTTACATGGTTTTACAGTATTAAAGGAAAGAGGCTGAAATACCGGACTGTCAATGACTATATTAATAGTATGTCATCATAATTTCATTGAGTTTGCATACAAATTAACATCAGGAAAGGGGAAATTGCTAGCTGGCTACTCTAAGAACATCCAGCCCTACCATAAAAAGCATCAAAACTGAGTGTCACCACATTAGGCGGATAGATGACCAAACATACATGACACAAAGGCTCGGATAGAATCCCATATTCAAAGCAGTATTGGACTTAAAATCCTATTCACGGTCGAGTGGTGAGTTTTAAAGATCGGGCTGTACCCAATTTAAGATACAGTTCTTTTCTACTGGATCTGTCATTTTTCATTAGACCATATTGTGGTATAACTATTTTCAATTGACTGTATAATTTACATAGATTGTTGGATGTTGCATCTTCAAATTGACAGTCATTTTAACGTTGAGAAAGGGAAAACCCCCACATGCTTTAAGCCCCTGACTTGTCAGAAGTTGGTGAAACTATGAGTAACAATAAAAACAAAAGAAGCAAAAAAGGGCCACACTTTGTTCCGTTTCATCTGTCAGACATCAGAACCCTCCTCAAAGTTAAATTAAAACAGTAAACATATCCGCCCCAATCTAGATTCGACTTCCTACAGCCCCATTCCACCAAACCACCCCCTCCCTCCTTCATACATAGCCCGGCGCCAATTTACGCAAACAAACACAGCATGGATTCAGGTCTCTGCATCCCTCCACTTAATCGGTGCTGCGGTAAACCGTCTACCGAAAATAGAGCGGTGAACCTCAATTATCATTATAACTATCCACAGAAATTATGAACTTTTCCGCAGAATATTTAACGGCACCAGGCTATCCGATTAAAATTCTGTTACCATGTTAAGAGTACAGGATTTTAAAGAGAAGTTCTCTTATGCGTCGAAAGCGCATGTCCTGTTTTCTCTTTAGCTCTTTATTAACCAGAAGGAGACGACAAAGCATTCAAGGAAGTGCAAGGACGAATACGAATGTATCCGTCCTTCCACAAGTATATTTGAAATATAGAAACAATTCAAATAAGAGAGTAAGAGAGCGAGAGAGCGAGGGAGAGAGAGAGACGGAATGACCGGTTTTGAGTTACCCAGAAAGAGATAGTTGATGACGGCAGGAAACAGGTAACGAAGTAGGCAGGATTGTAAGAGAAGTTTGTCGATAAAAGCTGGCAAGCTACTTTCAGATAAAAAACTGTAAGGAACTTTGAAAAGCTTCTACGAGTGGTAAATTACTTCCGCTGGACAGGCAACCGACATTAATTGAACATGATACTTTTCACGAATAAACCGTAATTCCTGGGATGTGTATTTTGGATGGCAATAGGGTTAACCCTACAGTGCTAGGAAGGCTTCGATGTAAATGTGGTATCTAGCTTGTCTTCAGTCTATCCTTCTCAAGTATACCACCTCAGACTATTATTGACTAGTTCCTCGGGAACTAAGTGAATCTTAATTCAATCTAGTGTTTTGTCCTCCACCTTCCGCCTGTGTCTGTTAAATACTTAGCACCCGCTACTAATAATGTCTGCTTGCGATGGGCGTCACGGATGTGGTTTGTGCCTTGGCTGGCCAGTGCTAAGCAACAACTTATTCTGGCTTCTACTCATATCTCCTATTTTATGTACTCCACAACTCGTTCCTCTTATTTTTATTGTTATATCTTTGGGGCAAATTCGTGTTGTTGCTTCTGTTCAGTATAGGATTCAACGAGTCCTTTTTCTTTCTTTTTTCTTGTGCTAAACACACAGATGTGTATATGAATATTGTACGTATCACTATATGAATCTAGATGTATGTGTACAGATATTTTGTCAAACTTCTAGGGTCATATACTTTGTGTGATGTTAGGTGGAGTGGAATCGCTTAGCTTATGTAGTTGAGTGGTTGGGTGGCGAAAATGTATTCGTATTCAGGAAATGTCTTACGATAACTTATTCGAGAGGAAATTATCCTTACACCAACAACGGGGAGAAATTGTTAGGGGAGAGAAGTGTAACGAGACGGCGACTATCATAAAAATGTGTACTCAACCAATTTATGCAGAGAAATTGTAGTTATCGTTCCTGTCGGTGGTACTAGTGCCATTGCCATCATGTCGAGAATGCTATGAGGTAAGTACCCTGAGGGGGTGGCAAAGGGAGGGCAGTGAAATACTGAACAATTGCTTATAACAGAAAAGCACTTTTAAGTGAGTAGTTGGGAAGGAGGGGGTTTGGCGGATAATAAAAACTGGGTTTTATCCTTTTTACACTTTCACACTCGAAAGTTTGTCGTCGTTGCTGCTCAAGACCACCTTGTTTCCTTCTCGAGCAGCCACTGCTGCTTTTGATGGGATCGTCCTTGTTATTGCGGTGCTGCTGAGACTGAGGAACTTCGGTGGAAAACACTACTTCGTTTATACATTTGAGACTAAACGGGCATAACATGTTTTTTATGATTCCCCTTCTAGTGAGTAGAACATATGTGTTGAAAAACGATGGAATGGTGGTTAGAATATTATTTGGGACAGAAGAGAAGTGTTTAGATTTATTGCTCTGCAGCATTGTGTGTGTACATAGGATGAATTGCAGTGATTGCTGTAGAACGAGGACGCAATTTTGATTAATATTGTATTTTATTTTAATATAAGTTGGCCAGAAAGGATTTTTAGGACATGAGCATAGGGCAGGGCAGGGTTTTGGTAGGGATACAGAAAAAGGATGTGGGAGGTGTTGAGGAAAAGGGATTTCGGCAAGAGGGTAAAACAAGTAATGGAAAAGGTGGAAAAAATAACAGGTAGAAGGAAGAGAATGTGGGAGACCGAGGTCGGGGTGTGTGTGTGTGTGTGAAGAGGATTGCAACACTTTACCGAGGCTGATAAACACCCAAATACGATGAAAAATGCATACGATATTGTTGATATAATAAAAATATTTTAGTTCATGGTATTGTTAGAGCCCTTTAATTTTTTTAATAGCACACAAAAGGGTTTTTGAGATACCCTTAAGTACCGATACAGAGCGCAGGTAGATAAAGAGTGAGAGTATTGGGAAAGCAGATGCCGGTATATAATGGCTCCAGATGCTTGAGAGGACCATGAGCTGGCAGTTTATTCGATTTTATACGATAATCTTCATCCGAATAAGGTTTCTATCAAACACGTGCGCAGTTTTTGATGCTCCACACCAAATATGGCAACTGAACTCCAGTCTTGAACGAATATATGCCATGTAAATCCTAGACAAAAATCATTTCTACACTCTCACAGATAGACCCACAAGATAACACTGGAGCCACCTATTATTTTAGGTAAGTAATTTTGCGCTGTTACTATACTCTTTAGCTTTCTTTTACCTCTGTGGTATGTACAGTTTTAGAAAACGAAAACCGCAATGTTTTTTAAATTCCACTCTTTGTCATCATCATCATCATCGGCACTACAACCGGGAACCGGTCTTGGCCTTATTTAGCAAGTCCTGAGGCTTGTTAAATTTTCCATAATGTCCTCTTTATACCGACGTTAAAATGTTTATGAAATTTGAAATGGGGGTTTGTGGTACCTTTAAATGTCAGAGCACCTTAAAGATGGCAGAAGAGGGAGCAGATAAGGAAAGGAGACATCATAACGGCATATATATATATCGCTATTATAGTAACAAAGATGGCGCAAGGCTAATAACCTTGCCCGGAAAAACAAATTATTATGGACAATTTAACAAGTCTCGGATAAGCACCAGATACCGGTGGAGAGACTTGCTAAATAAGGTCCAGACCGGATCCCGGTTGTAGCGCCGATGATGATGATGATGATAGTGACAAAGAAGAATATAATCACGCTGAGCATTCCACATTCGTGTGGTTTGGCTAACGAACTATTGTCTATGATTATCCGTATGTCTGAAGTTAATTTTTAACGTGAACCGATACACATTCATTGATTGACATGTATCGCGGAAAATATCTGAAATGAATGCAGTACGTTCAGTTGAGCACCGACCATGAAAATACGTATAGAAATTTATTGCGTGTGAACCGATTGTTTTTTTCCAGTCGAGTTCACGGACCATTATGTAGGGTTGAAGTCCCGGAAAAGAAAGTGGCGACAGTTTATCTTTTAAGATCGTGGTTAGTGCCCCGCTGCCTGCCACTAACGAGGGAAAAGAGGATGAATTAAAATTATTACTAAGAGTCTTTGCCATTGAGCAGGAGGGAAATGAGCCATGTTGATTACTTTCTCATTGTGCACCTTCTTCGCAATCTCAGAAGTTTAGTATGGTTGCGAACGTTTCTGACTGTAGAAATTCGTTCTGCTACCGGCCGTTAGCATATAAGATATTCTCGTCTATCCTACAAGATCGGATAGTGTTACAGACCTACCTTGCGTCCAGGTCCCCCCTAACATCCACTAATCCCCTTTCGTAAGTTTCCCCTCTCTACCTCTAAAAAGAAAACAACTCACCAAGTAGCTAATTTGCATAAACTACTTTGTGCAAATTCTGCTTGGTAGAGCAAATAATAATAAAACGGCGTTGGCGCCGGATAAAAATTAAACGTCAATGGCAAATAAAAATATATTTGACGTATTCGACGTTAAACCAACGTAAGAGAACGACAATCGATTGTGTGTACCGAAGGAAATTAAGGAACTTCAGAGTGTCTAGAGTGTTAAAAAGAATCAAGTTATTAATAATCCAGATCTAGAATCGTTGTCAGATCCAAAGCGGAGGGATTCTTGTGTTAGTTGTCTACAACTCAATTATAACGAATCCACATTGGAGTTGGTGGATTTAAATAACCAACCAACGGAAGCTGAACAGGGGAGCAGCCCTTCAACGCCCCGTGCACCCTGTCGGAGAAAACAACCAGCAACCAACACATAGCGACCGCACAACGGTCGACTAAAGACACGTAAACTCCGTTCCGCCCCGCGATGGAATATCTTAAAGAAAGCTCCGCGGAGATCAACGGGAATATGAGCCTGGCGGGAGGTGGTTTTAGTCGGTAAAAACCCGGCATGCCCCTGGATCAGTCTAGAGGTATCTTTTGAAGATTTCCACCTTCCTACCGAAACCAAAAAAAAAAGAAAAAAAAAAAAAACACGTAAGCCCCCCCCCCCCCCGCGCTCTTAATTTAATTAATCATATCAACTCTATTAACTATATATATTAATATTAAATTGTTGTTAAATAATCATAACAATACCCCCATACGCTAAAGTCATCATTGGTCAATATCAATGTGGCTTCATCCCAGGCAAATCAGCGATTGATCAGATATTCACCCTTAGGCATGCGATGGAAAAATGTCCGGAATTTAAGATTCCATTATATCATCTTTTTATAGACTTTAAGACCACCTACGACAGCATAGCCAGGGTAGAACTATATAATGCCATTAGAGAGTTTGGTATTCCAACCAACTTGATACGATTTTGTAGGTTGACCATGACCAACGTAACTATATTCTACTTATTGGCCTGCAGGAACCCGAAAGTTCATGACCTCACCGACTCGACTCCGCCATTGTTCCCTTTCCTGTGCGCTCTCCTTCCACGTTCGACCATCCGATCCGATCTCCTCGAGGCACAACCTAACATTGTCCTCCCATCTCCGTCGCGGCCGTCCTGTCGGTCTCTTTCCCGTTGCCTTACCGTCAAGAGTTCTATGCACGGTCCTATCGTTGCCCTTCGCGCTACGCTTCCGGGCCATCTTAATCTTCGCGACTTGATTACTCTCAGTATTGTAGGTTTGCGGTATAGCTCTCCAATTCGTGGTTGTGGAGTTTCCTCCATTGTCCTGCCTCCTCGTCATATTTGCCGCCAAGGATACCCCTTAGAACTTTATTCTCGAATACGCGGAATTTGTTTTCTTCCCGTTTATAACGTTCGAACATTCCACGTCCCGACGCGTATATCCCGCTTTTTCCGTTTTTCCCTACGTCTTATTTTTGCCGAGTCAGTGTTTTCTTGATGATTTGTTTCCTTATGGTAGTGTCGGTTCATCACACCTACACCTACCGGGTTTTTCGTGGGATTGTTTTTTGTATCCGGCGCAAGACTAATGACCTTGCCCGGAAAAAAAAAACAAATCATTATGGAAAATTTAACAAGCCTCAGGACTTGCTAAATAAGGCCAAGACCGGCTGCCGGTTGTAGTGCCGATATGATGATGATGATGATGTTTTTTGTATATTGATTATTCATTTTTGATCCCACGAGTTTTGGGGTTTCAAATAGCCCGCCACATCAGAGCCCCTCTTTGATATGGTAAGGTTTACTGCTCTGATTCGACCCGGTGTCAGAGGGGCGCCGTTATAATACAGCCGGTATACCCCTGGCTAGTATAGTGGTTAGTATACGCGCCTGTCACGCGGGAGACCGGGGTTCGATTCCACGTCGGGGAGCCTCTGGCGCAAGACTAATGACCTTGCCCGGAAAAAACAAATCATTATGAAAAATTTAACAAGCCTCAGGACTTGCTAAATAAGACCAAGACCGGTCCCCAGTTGTAGTGCCGATGATGTGCCCTGGCTGCAAGCCATCCAACGGGCACGGTGACGCGTAACACCCTGGATTAGGGGCGGTAGATCTTTGCGTGTTAATCCTCGCTAGCCACATGGGTGGCCCTACTGGAAGGTATTTTATTCAATCTGGACAGGGAAAATACCACTCTCTGCTTCGTTCTCCGATTCTTTGGATAGTACACTGCTTATAAATTTTTGGATAGAAATGATTTATCCAATTTCTTTTAATTTTTAAACATTTCCTTTTTACAATGCTTCTTCAAAGAAAAACGGGAAAAATTTCGTTCCTTCCTTGTTCAACCGTAAGCCGAACTGCACCAAAAACCATTTACAACGGAATCAAAAAAAGACCGTCTTCAACAAAAAAAACCATCAACAAACGGCAATAATAGAAACCTGTTGTTCCTTTTTCTCTCTTTTTCGTCAAGTACACAAAAAGAGCCCCTCTCTCTCTCTCCATCTCCATCCACTCCGAAAAAGAGATCTAACTAACACACGATCCACACTCGAACAAGAGTATGTTCGCACATTCAACATGTGGATTGTGTGTTTTCTTCACCACCTTACCATCTATTATTAAATTATATTAAAAAGAACAAACGATGGATATGGCGGAAGCCGCACGTAACAAGCATAACCAGAGTGATTTGTAGTTTAAGCCCCCGCACCACGTCAAGGTTTATACCAAGCGGGGGGCAACGTAACTAGTCAAGTAAAAATAGCGGGATTGCTGTCCAAACCAATAACCATCTTTAATGGACTCCGACAAGGGGATGGTCTGGCCTGCCCCCTCTTCAACCTGGCGTTGGAATGCAATTCGTGACTCTGACGTTACAACTAGAGGGACTATTGTCCCCAAGTCCAGCCAGATACTTGCCTACGCAGATGACATCGAGAACAGCGGTCGATCCGATTCGGCTGTACAGGATTCCTTCGCCCAGATCGAACAGGCGGTACAAAAACTGGGATTGTACATTAATGAGGGAAAAACTAAGTTCATGGTGGCAACTTTTGCGAAGAGAAGACCTAGTGTTGGTCAAACTATCAGGGTAGCGGAGCACGAATTTAAAGTAATGCAATCTTTTAACTACCTTGGGTCAATAGTATCTGCCAATAATAATATGGAAGAAGAAATACGCGAACGGCTGATGAAATCCAACGAAGCCTACTATAGTCTATCAAGGCTCTTTAAATCCCGAAATTTATCAGAACATCCAAGCTACTACTGTACAAGACCATTGTCTTACCTGTACTCATGTATGGATCCGAAACCTGGGTTCTCAAGAAAAGGCACTCTGAACTCTTAGCCGGGTTCGAGAGGAAGGTCTTAAGGACAGTTGTTGGCCCAGTATTTGAGGGAGGACGATTCCGGAGACGCTGCAATCAAGAGTTGTACGCGATGTACCTTGAAGCTAATGTTTTAAGAAAAATCAAGGTTGGTAGACGCCGGTGGGCGGGACACCTAGCTCGAATGAGCAAAGAGGAGCCTGCCCGGAATGTTCCCAATCATTGGAGCTGTTCCGCATAATCCTCGTCCCCATCGACCATATGCAACCTCATAAAAGAATACTATCCGATTAGGAGGGTTACTGCACAGAATTGACAGCCCGATGCGAGCCTTATCAACTGGTCTCATAATCTCGTCAATTCGAGCCATCTGCATGTTGGTGCCGCACCCATAGTATAAACACTTCAGATCAAGTCAGGTAAGCGAGATTGTTTCTAAATAGGCGCAGTTTTTAAGAACTGTATTAAAAAAAGGAGTTTTCTAAGCGAAATTACCTCTACAAAATGTATTTATTATTTTTAAGACCTCCAAGATGCTCCAAGATATAGGGCGATCAACTGCACACAACGTGTTTGCCACAAGTTTGAAAAAGTAGTTTTGGTAAAATCGCGATTAAAGTTTTAAACGTAAATGGCTTTGCTCTCATAATCATCATCATCATCGGCACTACAACCGGGAACCGGTCTTGGCCTTATTTAGCAAGCCCTGAGACTTGTTAAATTTTCCATGATAATTTGTTTTTCCGGGCAAGGTCATTAGTCTTGTGCCAGAGGCTCCCCGACGGGGAAACGAACCCCGCTCTGCCGCTTGACAGGCGGGGATACTAAACACTATACTATCGAGGAGCTCTTGCTCTCATAATGCCAAATATATTTATACATCATCATCATCGGTACTACAACCGGGATCCGGACTTGGCCTTATTTAGCAAGTCTCGAGTCTTGTTAAATTTTCCATAATAATTTATTTTTACGGGCAAGGTTATTAGTCTTGCGCCATTTATATATTTATACAAGGTGGCGCAAAATTAATCATCCAATTTTGTTTTTGAATCACTTTTGTACTAAATAAAAAAAAAATGATTTTGAGTGATGGAAATCTTTATTTGGACCTTTACAATTTTTTCTGTTAAGTGGAAAAGGTTATATCCATCAAGGGGCTGCCGCCAGTGTTGATACACATTTGTAACCGTTTTATCGCATTTTCCATGACTTTCCGCAACATTGCCGGTGATAACTGTTCACATTCCTGTCGAATTTTTGCCTTAAGGGCTGCAATTGTCTGAGGCTTGTTGGCATAAACCCGCGACTTCAAGTAGCCCCAAAGAAAAAAGTCTGGGATGGTTAAATCGAGCGATCTTGCTGGCCATGCCAAATCGCCAAAACGGGAGATTTTCCGAGTGGCTCTTGTACAATCAAACGCAAGACACAACCTCCTTACCAACTCAGCCATTGGGGCGGCATATGGGTATAGACGGCCAAGTCTTTCCTCCATTCTTGACGGAGTAATTTACGTGTGGCTCTTGCACAATCAAACGCAAGACACAACGTCCTTATCAACTCCGTCATTGAGGTAGGAGACCAGGAAACGCTTCCTCCACAATATCCATTGTGGCTCGTGCTGCGTGTGGGATTGCACCGTCTTGTTGAAACCATATGATCACCAAGCCCCGCTCATTCAATTCCGACAGTAAGGAGCCGTTTCTCATGGCCCTGTAGCGTTTGCCAGTAATAGTGAACTTTTTGCCGATGGCGTCCTCAAAAAATACGGCCCAATCACACTTCCCGTGTGAACGCCGCACCACACAGTGGCTTTGAGTAGGTATAGTGGCTCTTCCCTTCCCTGTCCTACCACTTAGACCTTTATTCTATCCACCTTTGTTTAGTTTCCGATTCCAGTTTTTAAGTTACTTTAAAGTTAGCCCCCCACCCACAACCCGCATGCCTTAGTTTTTTAGGTAGTTCGTAAGTCTATTTATAAGTTTATCCGACTTTACTAAGCGAAATAAACTGAGAGTTCTGCCCTCTATTCACTCATTCATTCATTCGTGCACCACACGGGGATTTCCAGTGCCCCAGAAACGAAGATTTTGCTTATTGACGTAACAGCTTAAGTGGAAATGCGCCCCATCGCCCATGATGATTTTCGACACAAAATCGTCCTCAAAAAAATCGACACAATTATTCCACGCTCTTGCGGGGTATAGCACTCCATTGCTTGTCTGTTTGCATGCTGCAACTGTCTAGTTCACAAATGTCAAATATGATTGACGTACGACGCCATTTGCAAAAATTATAACACATTCCGACAGAGTGATTAATTCTGCACCACCCTATATATAATGGGTTCTCCAATAGGGACTTGACAAGTTTTTTTCGGTAGTAAATTTTTATAATTTGCAGACGCTGTTCGTTGGTGTACTCAACCATGATGAAAATGTTGAGTTTACTGAATAAATTGACAGTGACAGTTTGATGATTAGTGAAAGGGTCGTTCACAAATTAAATTCAAAGTTGTCAAGTCTTTATTGTATAACCCCATTGTATCATCATCATCATCATCATCATTTTGGCCCTGTGAGTAGGGCGTTATAATATACTCACAGCTAGGCCGGCTTGTCGTAAGAGGCGACTAAAGGCCGAGTGGTAGCCGGGGTCCCAACGCCCTGTGCGCCTGGTGAAATACCACCCCATCAAGCTTTAGGCTCCGTGAAATGGTCGGGAGAAATCCCTGGCCATCTTTCGGAGCTTGGCTGATGGACCGGTTCGAGAAAAGGTTGGTTAGGTGGTAGTCGGTTCTAAGGTGAGATACCATCTCGTCACGCTGTACATTCCGCGATATCGCCGAGAGAAATCTTCGACGGTGTTTCGGATGTGTGGCTGATGGCCCGGACTAACACGGGGACAAGTCACGATGGTACCTTCTGATATAAAGAATTCCGGAGGTAAACTAGTCTCCCATTCGGATCTCCGGGGGGGACTATGTCAGGGGGAACATCATGCAGATATCATGATAAATAATGGAACTTTAAGAGGTTCGTCATCGCATAACCGGACTCGCTCTCGAAACTCTGCCTACGCTCGACTGGTGACGGCATTTTGTAACATCAGGGGCATCGGTTTCACCAATACCAATGTAAACGCCGTCCACCAATATTTGCAAACAACGAAACCTGATATCCTTGCACTAACTGAGACCCAGGTCGATTCGTCAACTGATTCGACATATCTTCGTTGCTCAGGATACGACTTATATTCGAGATTCCGTTTTAAGGGCGGAGTCTGCGTTTTCGCGCGGTCCAATCTGGCTTGCCAGAGGATGGAGGCGTTGGAACCCAATAATATGGACATCATATGGTTGAGGATCGTGCTGAGGAATTCTGTTAAATTTTTTTGTAGTCTTTACCGCTCCCCGAATGACGATCGACCGGCGACATTTTTCGAACATCTTTCACATGCCGTTGACTGGATACAGATCAACCACCCAGTTTCTGAAATTGTTGTCCTTGGCGATTTTAATGTGCACAATTCCGACTGGTTGTTACATTCTAACAGAACCGACGAGGCTGGGAGGCTGGCGGAGATGTTTGCTGTAAGCCACAACTTGACTCAACTCGTGGGGGAGCCAACGCGAATACCGGATGCCCGAGGCGATTATGCGAACACCCTGGATCTGTTTTTGACATCCGAACCGAGTATTTATACCGTAGAGGTTTTTGCGCCACTGGGAAACTCAGATCACTGCTTGGTATCTGTCGCGCAAGCACTTGCATACCAAGCGAATAACCGGCCTAGGCAGCATCGCCATGTATGGAAGTATGGGGCCGCTAACTGGGACGATATGCGAGATTTCTTCGCATCCTATCCATGGTCCGAGATGTGCTTCGGAAACTCCGATGTTAACGCTTGCGCGGAGTCGGTATCTGAGATTATTCTTCTGGGGATGGAGATGTATATTCCACATTCCATCAAACGAAGTTCGTCTGATAAACCTTGGTTTGACAAAAAATGCGAGCTGATTACAGCGGCAAAAAATAGAGCTTTTAAGCAATGGCGCTCCAATCCCGCCAATGTTAACAGAACGAATTTTGTTAGAATCAGAAACGCGTACAACCAGGCGATTGATACCGCAAAGAAAGCTTACAACGACAGGGTGATTAATAACCTCCTTCGGTGCCCAACTGGTTCGCGCTCCTTCTGGTCAATGGCAAAAGCTGTCAGCGGTAACTTCGCATCCTCCTCTTTCCCTCCGTTGGTGTCAGACAGCGGGACGGTAGTCACGAATCCGAAGGCTAAAGCTAATGTCTTCGCGAATTTATTTTCGGCGAATTCAAACCTCGATCCCGGCCTTTTGGAGCCACCTGTGATCTCGCCGGTACAGTCTTCCATGCGGGATGTGAGATTTCGTCCGCGCACTAGTCAACGCATTCTACGTGAACTGGATTGTAGGAAGGCAACCGGCCCGGACGGAATACCAGCAATAGTACTTAAGAACTGTGCTCCAGAACTATCGCCGGTTCTTGGCAGACTCTTCCGCTTATCTCATGCACGGAGGACCTTTCCTGCCTGTTGGAAAATCGCTCAGCCAATCCCAAAGACGGGAAAAAAGTGTCTCCCACAAAATTACCGTCCGGTAGCATTACTGTCTATTTTATCTAAGGTAATGGAAAAAGTCATCAATACAGAGTTGGTTAAGTATTTGGAGTGCAACGGACTTCTGAATGATCGTCAACATGGATTCCGTGGCAGGCGATCCACAGGAGACCTTTTGACACTTATAACCGATATATGGACATCTGCGATTGAACAGCATGGTGAGTCAAGGGCGGTCGCACTGGATATCTCCAAGGCTTTTGACCGCGTCTGGCACGGGGCATTGCTGAGCAAACTTCGTTCATATGGACTTTCCCAACAGCTTTGCGACTAGACGAAGAGCTTCCTCGAGAATCGATCGATCCGGGTTGTTGTGGACGGCGAGTGTTCGGATCTGTATCCTGTTAATTCAGAAGTGCCCCAGGGTTCCATTTTGGCTCCAACCTTGTTCTTGCTTCACATAAATGATTTGTTGGAAACAACGGATAACAAAGTGTTCAGTTTTGCGGATGATAGTACGGTTGCTTCCTCCATTTCTAGTGATCGGCCGATTGGTGCATCTGCGTCGCATCATCTGAGATGTAGACAGATTGACTCTCTGGATTGGGATTTGGATAAAGTCATGCAGTGAGGAAAGGCCAATCTTGTCGACTTCAATGCAACGAGGACCCAGTATACAACATTCACAAAGAAAACTGGATCATCGGTTCCACAGCTGATGATGAATGGCCGGGCCCTCGAGGCTGGGGAAAGTTTGAAATTGCTCGGCGTCACGGTCTGTGGGAATGTATCATGGCATAAACACGTGTCGAATAACGCCAGATCAGCCTCAGGAAAACTGAGTTATCTTTTTAGAGCCAAGAAATATTTTACTCCGGCCCAACTTCTTCTCCTATATAAATCCCAAATTAGACCCGCGCTCGAATATTGCTCTCCTGTTTGGAGCTCGGCTCCTAAACATACCCTCGACCTACTTGAGAGCGTACAGAGACGAGCTATCCGCCTGATCAGGGACTCGGCGATGACGTCGCGACTACAGTCGCTATCACATCGAAGGCGCGTAGCCGACCTCTGTCTGTTTTACAGATATTATCACGGGTGCTGTTCTTCGGAGATTCTTGGCATTGTTCCACGCAATTCGGTTTATATGCGCTCCACAAGACAATCCGACGGATCGCACCCGTTTGTGGTTCATCTCCCAACGGCGCGAACATCCCTGTATCAGAACTCGTTCCGTTACAGAGCGGTGAAGCTGTGGAACTCCCTTCCCACGCGAGTGTTCCCGGAGCGTTACAACCTGCAACTGTTCAAAAAGAACTGCAACAGTTATTTGATGGCATCTCGGGGCGCCCACTCGGCGCTATAGATTCGCCTTTGCTGAGAGAAGTGTAATAAAAAAAATTAAAAAACAAAAAAAACAAAAAAAAATAAAAAAAAATAAAAAAAAACGGCACTACAACCGGGAACCGGTCTTGGCCTTATTTAGCAAGTCCTGAGGCTTGTTGAATTTTCCATAATGATTTGTTTTTTTTTTCCGGGCAAGGTCATTAGTCTTGCGCCAAACCTTATTGTATAACCCTAGGGTTTTCCAATAGGGACTTGACAACTTTTTTTTGGTAGTAAATATTTATAATTTGCAAACGTTGTTCGTTCATGTACTTAACCGTGATGAAAATGTTGAGTTTACTGTATAAATTGACAGTAACAGTTCGATGATTAGTGAAAGGGTGCGTCCACAAATTAAATTCAAAGTTGTCAAGTCCCTATTGGAAAACCCGATATAAGCAAATATGTCGGAGTCGGGTCAAGAATTCGAACTCTAAGGCCGTTCTAAGCTCATAAAAAACTCTTCTTAGGATATGAATTAAAACAATTTTCCAAAAATTTTACTTTAATGAGATCCCCCACAAAAAACAAAACATTTTTGGTGTAATATTCAACGTACCTCGTTGAGGAGTCATGAGACTTTTTATTTTGTAACCAGGAATTTTGTTGTTTTCATACATCAGGGTTGTCCCCTTCAAAATAGACATCAAAGTGACATACTTTGGAATGGTGTTTACGCTAGGGGACTAAAAGTAAAACCACAGAAATGTTATTTTTTGCCCAAGATTCATTGATGGAGAATGCCAAAAAAATAAATTGTTGACGTAGGGTGACCCATATTGTATGTTCGTAATGCTCTTAACAGACACTTCAAACGTTCTCAATATTCATGTAGTAACTGCATCAAATTGTCCAGGACACGACTCGACCCACTTGCCCCCAAAGGGCCGACGAGAGCGTTTACAATTCATTCACAGTGTTGCCAATCTCATGATTTTTCTAGCAGCGTTCGTATACTAAAAATGGAAATTCAGAATTGTAGTATTTGACTGATGCTGACTGGGGAAACAGTAAGTCACATACGGATTCATGTTTTACTCTGGCAGTGGCATGTACATCAAAGAAACAAAACACAGTTGCTCTGTTCAGTGCAGAACCCGAATACATGGGTACCACCGAAGTATGTAGAGAGAAAATATATTTACGACGCTTGATATGAGTAGTAGCAGGTGAATTAAACGCCATTAATGTATTTAATGGCAATCAAAATTCTCTAAAACTGCCTGCGAGTGACGTATTTCATTATCGTACAAAGCATATTAACGAACGCTTTCACTAATATCGCAATTCTATCGCAGCAATAAAATTGCAAACTTGCAGTATTTAGAGACAGCAAAAATGCCAGTAGATTACTTTAACAAAAGTTTACATGATATTATGATTTCTTAAAATCATTGGACATTCAAGGTATTGGTTGACTATATACGTAGGTGATAAAGTTGTGTGATTGATAATACAATGTCCAGGAAAAAAAAATGTATTCATTTTACATAGGGACGAAGTTTAAGATTTATGGTTCATCAAAATTATGAACACATGGATTGCCATCTTGTGGTCATCAGACACCTGGATTCTTCCGATGTTCCGAGTACCACACCTACGTCGCAAACTAAAGGAAAAAGTGCTATAACGAAAACAACTTGCATAGATACATTATGACATCCACTTGACGGACCAAATCCACGCTTTTAACTGCCAGTCTTCACCCATATACAACCTTGCCAAGCCACCCGCTTTGGTATAACATACTTTGTGACAGGAAAATTAAACGAGCAAGTGCCCAACTATTATTACATATAAACAAATTGCCTTGGACTTAATAATAGAAAAAGTTCGTCGTGGGGTATTTGACGGCCAGTTTGAGAACCTCTATAAGTGAATTCCAGAGAATTGTATATGGCTTGAAATACGATTGAATCCATATTGCGTTGAAGCCACATTAACCCTACTCAAGAGAATTTCGGCTAACTTGAGTGGTGGCGAAGGAATATCACGACAGTTTGAGTTTGAAAAGGGTGCAAATATTGGCACAGCCCTAACAGTGGCAACCTTGTAACTTCCATTTATCTATCTATCTGTTTATCCTTTGCCAATATGTCTTCGCTGTTTCATGGGAACCTCAGAGGCAGTCTGAAACAAATTTCCCTTAATTTCCCGCTATTAAAGGCAGTTTGTTTTGATCGTCAAGCTAGCCGCAGACGTTCGTGCTGTGGGCAAGATAAGAATGTCCTTAATATAGCTGTCTGTAATTGACACTACCGAGCCCATCCTCAAATTGCCTTCCCTATCGTTATGCCTCATTTCACAATGATGCGTCTGGTTGAATTAGCTTTGCCGTTTAATTATGAGAAATTTCCTATGTCAAGGATGGGAATCCCTATTTAGGTTGTGTACTTGTACTGAAGGAAATATGCCATTGTGTCTGCCGCTCTGCTGCTCTGCAAGTCTGTAATTCGAATACTGCCTTCATCATCAGCGCACATTCCATTCATCGTTGATCGGCGGTGGAAGTGTTTGAACTCGGTGAAAGGAGGAAAACTCATTTCCTGTGTGCCGTTCGCCATCTATCGTCGTCGTCTAAGCCCGCCGCCGTGAATCCACTGAAACCTTCATTAAATCACTCACCCACTCGTTTAATTGTGTTAATTTAGTCCTTAACAGAATCTTATCCTAGTCTACTTGCAACCCCTCGAAAGCTCTAAATTCTGAACTCTACCTACCCAACTCGGGAAGCGTTTCAATTTTTCCCCTTTTTTGCGCTTTTCCTTTCGTCCTTTTTGATTCACATCTACCGTTATGGACGACAGCAATGATGACGGCGGTTCTACTTTGAATTCTTGAAGCACTTTGGTCCCCACCCGACAAGCAGAGGTCCTTTTTAGCTGTGGGGCGGCTCTTGTTGCTCCCACAGTTTCTTGCCTTTTACAGTCCTTATGACGACAAGTATTTGATATTGCGCGCATACGTGTGGCTGTGGGTATGGATGTGTGGGTTGTGTCTGCATTGGTATGCTCATTTTGAAATCAGATATTCCTACACCATAAGTGAAGGACGACTACCCCACACCGCTGTTTCAGAGGTATTAAACGCGAGAAATGGAATATGTTGCCGGGAAAGGGTTGCGGCCACAGTTGATGGTGCCGGAGCTGATGCTCGTCCCATCAACAGCCGTGTAAAGGGCTTGCACTGAAGGACGGAGGTAATGTGGTCGATGAGTCCAATGAATATGAATGTAAAAGTGCCCTTGAAATTCCCTCATTTTATACGTTTGCTTCCTTGCTGCAACGCATACTAGGGGTGACGTGATACGTTCTTCCATTTGAAATAATCCGGGGGTTAACCCCCGGATTTACAACAACGCAAACGAGTTTTACGTCTTCCAATGTGTTGCATCGTTTAACAAGCCAAATTGTGAGCCAAGGATACGCGGTCACCGCAGAGAACGGCTGGAACGATCTAACTTACTGCCGTACTCACACTGACGAGTTGTGATGGATAGCAACTCGGATGGGATGTGAAATAATGAGGTGTGCCTTAACATCCACAGTGGCCACAGGATATCAATTATGCCATAAATGCTTTTTGGTGACTCATTTGACTTGTAACAATTTCACGAGTTAAACTGTCGAATAAATACCGTCACATGCATTTAAGTGTGTTCTGGACATTTTCGACTGAGTGGGCACCAATCGGAATCAATTCAAAAATTCGATAAAGTCACCAAAAGGACAACAATAGGTGAACGTAACAAAGCACTCTAACGGACGGGGTTGGATTGCATACAATTTGAGTTGCATACACATCTAAAGAGAGGCATCGTTCTGCGTTTGACGTGTATTCGACCATTAGCTCGAGAACGACCTTAATACCAAATGGATAGCGTGGGCCCTTGTGTAACAGAGGAGATCAAAAAGGATTTTAATTAAAACCTTGCAGTGTCAAGCATATGCCGAAGAGAGACTCTTTTTCGGTTCGCAACGTAAAGTGTGACCGTTTCATTTCCGATTTCTAATTAATTACAGCGACAGCTTCCGTGACTCGATTGCTGTGTGTGTTCCTTCGTCCATGAAAATCTTGTCTGTGTCCTTTTCCATTGGATTCCCTTTTTCACTATGGTTCTTTGTGCAATATCGATGCCAGCATTATCCATTTCTATCCACGTGGAGTTGCTTTAGCATCCCGATGGCATAAGGGATGGTGATGGTTGTGTTTTCATAGTACAACGACGTTGTGTTGTTTACAGTAGCTATCACTTTGCAAGCAGATGCAGATGTTATTCTGTGTCATCCTTTTTTTGGCTTTTTCCTGCCTCATCTCTTCTTGACCTAACTGTGGAATATGGATGTAAAATGCAAACCGAACAATTCCAACTACCATACAGTTTGATTTTCTATTTAAATTTTGTGTCCCCACAAGAAAATAGTTATTTTTCTTTGTGAGATGGAATAGGAGATATTTTGCTGGAAAATAAAATCGTGTTCAAGTTCTGGGATTGGTGTTCGTGTTAGTTGGCCTCTGTTTGCCTTCCTAAGGTCTCGCCATAATCGAATTACTATCGAACTAGGAAAGGTGGCGTTCATACTTAGAGGATGTCATTTGAACAAGCACATTTCATGTAGGTTACATAAGAACATTGTTATTCTTTATTGATCATGGATGTGTAAAAATTCCCTTTAGTCACTACTCCAACCAAAAACTTGTAAGTATTTTTATCTAATAATATGCACGCGCTAAAGGGCTTTTTAACACTCTCACAATATTGAAAATGAAGGAAAAAGAGAGTAGCCAATATTGGAAAATAGGAGAGAGTAACAACATGACTTTATTTTGCCTGCAAGCCAGTACCTCGACAAGATTGGCAACAACAAAACTCATATTTGCAAATGTTGGATATCTAATGTTCTACATTAGTGTACATCCGATGCGCACACCGGCGACAATAAAATTGGTTGAACTTGACGCACATCCACCATTTTGCATTTCGTCAAATTGCAACGGCTTCCTGATGATGTACGTGCACATCATCACTCTCCTCTAGTAACTAGCCGCTTCAGGGCACGTCCATCCAACCACGTGGTATCCTCCCTTCGTCTCTACTACTTTATAAGCAGCATTCACCAGAGCACTGCGAAATAGAGTCACGGTTGGATAAACGCGTGGAAAACCTACAAACAACACAAGAAAGCTAAATTCTCATCTATCAACAAAATGGCGTCATCCACAGCGAGCATCGAACAATGCGGAAGGATAATTTCAACACTTGGAAGCTGCAGATGGAGGCGATCCTAGTAAAGAACGACGCATGGGGCTATGTGACTGGAGAAATCGTGAAACCTGAACGACGGAGGCGCGCACAGACGTGGTCGAGCAGTGGAAAACAGGAGACAGGAAGGCTAAGGCAGACATCATACTAGCGATCGGACCATCTGAAGTCAAGATCATTAAAGGGTGTGAAACTTCCCGAGAAGTTATGGGAGAAACTCATCTCCGTGAACGAGTCAAAAGGTCCGGCCAGGAAAGCCAGTCTACTGAAGAGACTGACGCTTCATCGAATGAGCGATCACGACGACCTGCGAATACACTTAAGTGACTTCTTTGACACCGTCGATAAATTGAACGACATGCAAATCGAAATCAACGACGATCTGCTATGCATCATGCTCCTGTATAGTCTCTCCCCGAAGTTCGAGAACTTCAGATGCGCCATAGAATCCCGAGACGAGTTACCTTCACCGGAGGCGCTACGAATCAAGATAATCGAGGAAAGCGACGCCAGGCGCACCAACGAACGACATGAAGCCGAAGGCGCGATGGCCGCCAAACAACGTGACACGAGGACGGAGGATAAAAGCCATGGACACAATCACCCCGGAAACCACAAAAGCCTTCCTACAAATGCTACCATTGCGGAAAAGCGGGGCACAAGGTCGCCGAGTGCCGCTCTCTCAACAGAAAAGGACCGGGATCCTCTAAAGATCGAGGAAAGGAAAACAAGACGTACAACTAAGGTACAAGTGTACTAGCTTACACCAACTCAGCGCAACATAGATTTCAGGCTTTTAAGTCGACTGTCAGTAAGGTGTGGTGCCTGGACAGCGGAAGCACATCCCACATGTCGAGTAACACCGAAGCATTCGAAGGATACAACGAAATTCATCCGATGAAACTAAACCTTGCCAACAGTGCCTCAACCGACATCACCGGACGAGGCAACATAAACATCATCACCCAGTACAAAGGCAAATATCGAAACGTAAAAGTGGATAACGTTCTACACGTCCCCGATCTGCGGGCGAATCTAATGTCTGTGAGCAAAACCGCTGACAGAGGATTCACAATCACTTTCGATAATAAAGGAGCGAAAGTAACGAACTCAAAACGGGAGGTCATCTTCGAGGCTGTAAGGAAAAACGACCTATACTTCGTTCCAGCAAGCCTGAAAAAAACCCATGCAGCCGCCGCTACAACTACCCCGGATGGATCACTACTGGAAACCTGGCACCGGAGACTGGGTCACTTGAATATTAAGGATTTAACTTCGAGCCATAGAAACGTGACTATACAAGGAATATTTTTCAGGCAGCCCACACAAGACATGAAGTGCGATATTTGCCCTCTCGGGAAAACAACGAGGCTTCCATTCCCGAAGGAGTCAGCGCGAAAAAACGGCATATTGGACCTGGTTCCCACCGACACTTCCGGGCCAATGAGGATCAAAACATTGGGCGGGTCTGTATACTTCGTCACGTCCATCGACGATTGTTCTAGGTGGTGCACAGTGAAAATGATCAAAAGCAAGAGCGAGGTTTTAAACGCCTTCAGAGATTTTAAAGCGTTTGCCGAAAAACAGACTGGAAGGAAGATCAAGAGCTTACAGTCTGACAACGGGGCCAAGTACGTCAACAACGAATTCAATACCTTCTTAAGGAAAAACGCCATCCACCACAGGCTCTCAGTGACTCACACACCTCAGCAAAACGGAGTAGCCGAAAGAAAAAACCGGACCCTGGTAGATATGGGTAGATGCCTCCTCATACAAGCAAATCTGGACACAAGATTTTGGTGAGAAGCAGTCAACACAGCAAACCACATCAGAAACAGATGTCCGACCAACACACTCAACGGAAGAACCCCATACGAAGTGTGCACTGGAAACGCTCCAAACGTAAGCCATTTTCGCGAATTTGGAGGCGTTGTCTACTCGCTAGAACGAGGACCAAGGAAAGGTAAATTCAGCCCCTGGTCCAAAAAGGGGATTTTTGTCGTCTACACGCTGACAAATCGAAAACGTACAGGATTTGGCTCCCCGGCGAACGAAGAATTGAAATTGCGAGGGACGTGAAGTTCTTCGAAAAATATAACGACCGGAGTCCCGCCTCCAACGATTTTCGCCCAACAAACAACAAGCAGGACGACAGTGGCACACAAAGCTGAGCTGCGAGCTCAAAGGCCTCGGTATCAAGCAGTCCACTGCCGATCCTTGCATATTCTTTGAAGGAAAAGGAAAGGACATACTACTGTCCACCGTATACGTGGACGATATTTGAGTTTCCTCACAAAGCACAGCAAAGATTGAGGAACTATCGAAGCAGCTTTCAAAAACATTTAACACAAAGGACCTCGGCGAAATAAAGCATTGTCTTGGAATCGAATATCATCGAGACAAGGAAGAACTGAGGATGACTCAAACCAAATACATATCCGAAGTCCTAGATCGTTTCAGCATGAGCGACTAGAAGCCCGCGAGTTTACCTCTGGACAACGGCACTATACTACAGAAAGGGAAGGAGGAACGCGACAGAAACCTGCAGTTTCGAGAATTAATTGGATCTCTCATGTACCTGGCAGTATGCACAAGACCAGATATAGCCTTTGCCGTGAGCAGATTGAGCCAATTCAACAGCCGTTTCGACGAGCATCACTGGAAAGCCGCCAAACGTGTCTTACGCTACCTGAAAGGCACGGCGAACATTGGGTTATCCTATAAAACGAGCGGGAAATGTCTCACCGGATACGACGATGCGGACTGGGCCAACTGCCCGGACGGCAGGAGATCGTACACTGGGTATGCCTTTATTCTTAACGGCACACCTGTCTCGTGGGAATCGCGTAAACAAAGAACCACCGCGCTATCATCCACAGAAGCAGAGTATATGGCCATATCCGATGCGGCGGAAGAGGCCATACATCTACGAAGACTGATTAGTTAACTGGGATTCGCCTTACCAGACAAGCTGAAGTTATTCAACGGCAACAACTGTGCTCGGAAGCTGGCTGAGAATCTCGTATTCCACTCCCGGAGCAAACATATCGACGTCCGACATCATTTCATCCGTGAAGCACTGGACAGCGGAACACTCTCGGTCGAATACATGCCCACGGAACTAATGCCTGCAGACATTCTCACCAAGGCCCTATCCAAACCGAAGCACGAGAGGTGTCTCGACCTCTTAAACCTGATGTAAATTTTTCACACTACATTAGTGTACATCCGATGCGAACACCGGCGACAATGAGATTGGTTCAACTTGACGAACATCATAAGAGAATGGCAACGAAGATGGGATTCTTCCACCAAAGGAAGATGAACTCACACCATGATACTTGATACATGGGTGGAAAGAAAACATTCGAAAAGAACCACCACCTGACTCAGGACGGATGCTTTCAGCAATACTTGCATAAGTACCAGGTGTATACATACGCTTTTTCCAGTTTCATTGGTAAAAAAAGTACGTAATTTTGTAGGGACATTAATTTTTTTCTATTCAAATTATTGCCCATTGGTTTGTACATATTTTGCCCATCTTTCAGGTAATTTATGAATAGCATGCCAGAAAAACTGGGAGAATGGGAGCGAACATACAGCGTCAAGTCTCTGATTGCTTTCAAGACGGCGAAGGCCAGAACGACCCTTGTCCCTGTTCAATCCAAGTTCACATGCAGTCCCCACGTGACACCCCTCTGGATAGCTACTTTGTCACCCGCCAAGTGGTGAACCAATGCATGCAGCGACATCCTGAGAAAGGTCCGCGCAAGACTAATAAATTTGCCCGTAAAAACAAATTATTATGGAAGATTCAACAAGCCTCGGATATGGACCGGATACACGACAATGACCACGAAAATGGCTAAACGACGTGATTTTTTTCATTTCATTTTCTCATGGCAAGTCCGCTCACTATACAGAGCTCGAGCTGCACAGCAGCTAGCCGATGCCATGTCCGAATATAAGGCTGACATAACAGCATTACACGAAATAAGATGGACGGGGTGGTGTTATTCAAAGAAACGAGTATGACATTTTTTACAGCTGTCATGCAAAACACCATGTGCTCGGGGTAGGCTTTCTGGTCAGCCAAAAACTGAAGCCTGCCATCATCGGCTTTAATGCAATAAACGAAAGGATATGCACTCTTCGCGTGCGAGGCAAGTTTAAGAACATAGGCATCATAAACGGTCACGGACCTACAGAGGAGTCCCTTGACGACGAAAAGGAAGAATTCTACGAGAACGTCGAACAGGCCCTCAATGCCTGCCCAAGATACGATGTAAAAATCGTTCTTGGTGATTTGAATGCGAAAATAGGTCGGGAACCGGTTTCAGCCACTACGCAGGTTCCCGTAATTTGGATGAGAACACTAATGACAATGGACTACGAGTCATCGAATTGGCAGCATCGAAAACTTGGTCGTTGCGAGTACCAGGTTTCCGCGTAAAGATATCCACAAAGCCACCTGGGTATCACCCGAAGGACCCCGCGCAACCAAATTGACCACGTGTTGATAGATCGCCGCCACTCCTCGAGCCTGAGGACGGTACGAACGTACCGATGTGCTAACGTCGACTCGGATCACTATCTTGTTGGTATAATCTTCCGGGCGCGGATTGCCTTACGGAGACGTATTACATCCGCGGATTGGATTCTGATCAACACGGCTGCCTTATGCAATGAGAATACCAGTAACACCTTTTGTCATGCGTTAAGACTCGCCCTCGAAGAGCCCGACGGTGGGAGAGTAAGTCCTGGGGCCAAAATGCCGGGCGTAGAAGAGAAATGGACACGCCTTAAGAATACTGTCATTAGTACTGCCAACTCCATCTTAGGCAGTAGTCGTAGAGATCGGAGACACTGGTTTGATGATGAGTGCAAGCTAGCGACTGAACGTAAGAATGCTGCAATACTCATAGGACGCGGGTGCGCGAGGAGAAATACAAAGAGCTCAGAAGATCTGAAAAAAGACTTCACAGACAAAAGAAAAGTGCCTGGGAAAAAACCTTGTCCGTGAAGTAGAGAAAAGTAGAGACCGAGGTCCGCACCCGGCGCGAAAGTTCTACCAAATAATCCGCAGTATGACGCGGTACACACCACGCTGCACTTACTGCAAGGATAAAGAGGGTAATCTGATCACCGATTGGTTGGAGGTTCCACCAATGCACAATCAAGACCAAATGCTGCCGCCGCCAAGCATTGAGGAAACAATAAAAGCCATAAGACAGCTCAAATCAAATAAAGCCCCAGGAGATGATGGCATACCAGCTGAGCTGATCAAACCAGGAACAGCGTTACATCACGCAGTTCATGAGATCGTAGTGCACGTATGGAAGCAAGAGGATATGCCGGAAGATTGGCGTAGTGGTATAATTTGCCCCATACATAAGAAGGGAGATATCACACTGTGCAGCAACTACAGGGGTATAACATTGCTGAGTACCGCCTATAAGATACTCTCCACTATCCTACAAGATCGGATAGTCCCATACGCTAAAGTCATTATTGGTCAATATCAGTGTGGCTTTATCCCAGGCAAATCAGCGATTGATCACATATTCACCCTTAGGCATGCGATGGAAAAATGTCTGGAATTTAAGATTCCATTATATCATCTATTTATAGACTTTAAGACCGCCTACAACAGGATAGCCAGGGTAGAACTATATAATGCCATGCGAGAGTTCGGTATTCCAAACATATTGATACGAATTTGTAGGTTAACCATGACCAACGTAACTAGTCAAGTAAATATAGCGGGATTACTGTCCAAACCAATAAACATCTTTAATGGACTTCGACAAGGGGACGGTCTGGCCTGCCTCCTCTTCAACCTGGCGTTGGAGACAGCAATCCGTGACACTGGCGTCACAACTAGAGGGACTATTGTCACCAAGTCCAGCCAGATACTTACCTACGCAGATGACATCGACATCATCGGTAGAACCGAATCGAAGAAGCCCTACCATTTACCTCCCAAATTTCCTTTTCCCCCGCATCTATAATGGATACAAACCGAATTCCCATCCAATATCATATATTCATGTCCCCAAATCTACGTTGAATACAACGTCAAGCAAATTGAACCAAACGTCCAATGATCGAACATTGAATTCAATTCCAAAAATCCAAACGTCACAATGCATATTTTCACATGCATTGTACGTACAAGTAAACACGTGTGCACACCAATCTATGTCCAATTGATCCGCCGACGCACAATTCCGGCAATCTAAACATCACAATGCATACGCATTGTAACCAAATGATTTATGACATCCATATTCTCACCCATTTCCCATGACCTCTGACCCCTTTTGAAGTGCAATATAAACTCTTCTTTGCATTTGCCAGACCCGCTAGTGGATAACAAACAAACCTCAAAAAGGATCTGCGACAAAGGGCGATGTGTTCAGACTTCGAGTAAGAGGCAAAAGTAGATCAGAAAGTAGTCAGTTTCTAACGGGGGTCGTGTGGAAAACTCACAATAAAGAGTACACTAATATAATTAGTCTGCGTTTTAGTACGGCTACGGCAGCGAACAGAGTTCCTTGCAAAGTTATGGTACGCTGTGTTAAATAACATTATAGAATGGAAAATAGTGCGTTTCCAATGTATTGTGATTTGTTTGTTCTCGGGGTTTGAAAAACGTATTCGTGTGTGTGCTTTGACACTTGCGCCCATAGTGGTATTATCCTGCGCTTCACATGCACATGGACGGCGCATTCCATAGTGGCTACCTGGAAAAACCAAGGGCGCGACCGTGTATCCACGTAACCATAGTGGGACCAGGACTAAACAACAAGCATCCATTTACGATCCATCGTTCGCTTCTCTTCCTCGTTGATCGAGAAGCACGGAAGCGAACCGTACTACAGTATGGCACAAAATCGACGGCATCCGCAGAAATCATCTGCCATTTGCGAAGGCAATCATTTATATTTGCAAATCCCGGAGGATCACTTCCGACAGGGGTACCGCGTTTACTTCACAGGAGTTCGAGAGCTATTGCCGTGGAGAGTGCTTCGAGCACGAGGATTCCAGGGGTCAACGGTCAAGTTGAAAAGGTGAACCGCACCCTAAATATATAAAACTATCAGATCCAAAACCAAGTGAGTGGTACCGGTACCTGGACATGGTACAAATATGGTACAATGCCACGTCGCATCGGAGCATAGGGATTTCACCATTTCGACTAATGTTCGGAGTCGACGGTCGTTTGAAGGACGATCCGCAGATTAAGGTGCTTCTAGAGGAAGAATTGATTGTCTCATTCAACGACCAACGAGAAAGAACTCCGCAAACAGGCAAAGGAGAATATCCAAAGTCTTCAATCCGAAAATAAATGGAACTTCAATAAACAGGAAGGCGGCGTTCCGATATCAAGAAGGCAATATCGTCGCTACACGCAAAGTACAGCAAGGACCCGGCTTAAAGCTCTCACCCAAGTTCCTTGGACCGTATGAGGTTATCAAGACCCAGCGCAAAGATCGCTACGTTGTGCGTTGGATAGGAGAGAGTCAGATGCCCAAACAGACATCATCTGCCGCCGACTATATGAAAACGCGGGCAAGCGATGAGAGTGAGGATATATTTGGCAGTGACGAAGAGGACGAAAACGATGATCATTCGGGTCGAATGTCCAGTCAGGACGGCCGAGCGTGGAATGGAAATGACGGAGGTGAATTTGAGATAAACTTATAGTTCACAGTCACATCATGACAATGGAGACAAGCGGGATTTTCTTTAGTCCTATAATTCACAGCCAATCAGAGCAGGGCACTCTTGATAGGGTGAACAAAAGAATAAAAGAGGGGGAGTCATGTAAAATTGAATAAACCGAATATTTTTTATCCCACAATAGTGACTACTGGAAAGCCAAGTAACACCTAAAGGAGTTTTTTGAAAAGTTAAATTGGTCGTTATTCTTCCCTAACAACAGTGTTAGCTTTAGAGCTTTGGAGCAATAACAGGTATGATTCTACTCGGTATGCAGACCTTTATTTCACACCGTATTTTTTTTTTAATCTTACTTCTCCGAAGAAAGGCGGAACTACATAATTTAATTTATTTATGCGGCTTAATTCAAGCTTAGTTACAATAAATATAATACCTTATAAACTAACTGAAAACTAAAGTAGTAATTAAAAAAAGAGAAAAAAAAACAAAACAAAAATTATATATATATATATATATATATTAAAAAAAAACATTAAAAATAAAATCACAAAAAAACAAGAAAGGAGAAGAGGAATTCGGGGTAGGGGAGGTAGGAGGCGCTCCTCGATAATATAGTGGTTAGTATACCCGCCTGTCACGCGCAGACCGGGGTTCGATTCCCCGTCGGGGAGCCTCTGGCGCAAGACTAATGACCTTGCCCGGAAAAAACAAATCATTATGGAAAAATTTAACAAGCCTCAGGACTTGCTAAATAAGGCCAAGACCGGGTCCCAGTTGTAGTGCCGATGATGATGATGGAGGTAGGAGGCTGGAGAATAGCGAGTGTATGTGCCGGTGGCAAATGTGTCATATGTGAGACAGCGAACAGTGAACGGCATATGTGTTGGAATGTGTACGGGTTGTGAGGGGTTGGGCGGGGCAAGGCCAGGACGGGAAAGAGAGGATACGGAGTTTAAGTGCACTAGATGTAAGGTGGAAATCGAAGGAGGTAGGGTAAGAGTTTGCCCACCTCAGCATTCGCGAAATGGGTTCATTAGAGCCGTAAGAAGTGTGGTGGGTGGGCAGATAGAAGAAACGAGGGTTTCGCCAGGTTACAGGGGTTAGTGTGAAGTGCAATGATGGAGAGCAAGCTTGGGCAGTTAATTGTGCCTGAAAGGAGATGGTGGATGAAAAGGATATCGGCATGAGTTCTGCGCTCGTCAAGTGTGTTGAGGTTAATCAGATCGAGCCGGCTTGTGTATGGGGGGACTCACCTAGTTCAGTCCGCGGAGGGCAAAACGCAGAAAGCGACGTTACACGCACCTACAGCGCTGAATCAGCGAACTGAAATGCTATTTTTTATCAAGGCCTAATTTGAATACGTGATTTCACTCCGACGGCAGGGAAAATATTAGAGCTCAGGACGTATAAATGTAATAATACAGAAAAATACGGGAGAAGGTTTGAGAGAGCTAGGAAACCAAGGTACATTCATCTCGAGTCGAACATGTGGTTTGATTCTGGATGCAAGGAAGCCTTCCGAGCTTTGAATTCAGATTCCGTCATCAATCGAACAATACAGATAAAAACCGAAGAGATCTCAAGAGGATTAGAAACAATTGCATTGTTCAAAATTTTTCGTGAGAAAAAGTGAGAGAAAAAATAATACATTCTCCTATCGGCAGTAGAAATTTCTAGGCATTTACGACACAAAAAACATCAAAAAGTCTATCATGATGCCCATTCCATAGTTCATCAGTCAGTCAAGCCATCGCTAGCACTGTGCTTTGATATTAATATATGGACATATGGACTTTCCCAACAGCTTTGCGACTGGAGGAGGAGCTTCCTCGAGAATCGATCGATCCGGGTTGTTGTGGACGGCGAGTGTTCGGATCTGTATGCTGTTAATTCGGGGGTGCCCCAGGGTTCTATTTTAGCTCCAACCTTGTTCTTGCTTCACATAAATGATTTGTTGGAGACAACGGATAACAAAGTGTTCAGTTTTGCGGATGATAGTACGCTTGTTTCCTCCTTTTCGAGTGATCGGCCGATTGGTGCATCAACGTCGCACCAGCTGAGATGTAGACAGATTGACTCTCTGAACCAGGATCTAGATAAAGTCCTGCAGTGGGGAAAGGCCAATCTTGTCGACTTCAACGCAACGAAGACCCAGTATACAACATTCACAAAGAAAACTGGATCATCGCTTCCACAGCTGATGATGAGTGGCCGGGCCCTCGAGGCTGGGGAAAGTTTGAAATTGCTCGGCGTCACGGTCTGTGGGAATGTATCATGGCATAAACACGTATCGGGTATCGCCAGATCAGCCTCAGGAAAACTGAGTTATCTTTTTAGAGCCAAGAAATATTTTATTCCGGCCCAACTTCTTCTCCTATATAAATCCCAAATTAGACCCGCGCTCGAATATTGCTCTCATGTTTGGAGCTCGGCTCCTAAACATACCCTCGACCTACTTGAGAGTGTACAAAGACGAGCGATCCGCCTGATCGGGGACTCGGCGCTGACATCGGGACTACAGTCGCTATCACATCGAAGGCGCGTAGCCGACCTCTGTCTGTTTTACAGATATTATCACGGGTGCTGTTCTTCGGAGATTCTTGGCATTGTTCCACGCAATTCGGTCTATATGCGCTCCACAAGACAATCCGACGGATCGCACCCGTTTGTGGTTCATCTCCCGACGGCGCGAACATCCCTGTATCAGAACTCGTTCCGTTACAGAGCGGGGAAGCTGTGGAACTCCCTTCCCACGCGAGTGTTCCCGGAGCGTTACAACCTGGAACTGTTCAAAAAGAACTGCAACAGTTATTTGATGGCATCTCGGGGCGCCCACTCGACGCTATAGGTTCGCCTCTCCCGAGAGAAGTCTAATAAAAAAAAAAAAAAAAAAGGGTACTGTTGGAGACGGAGCAGCACACGATGGCAACACTGGCGCAGGCACTACTGAAAATGCTCTCATGACAACACAAATAACAAATGTCAGCAAACAGCTGACATTTCAATAATATTTAAATGAGTTGTCACACTACCGTGCTGGTGGCCCGATAAGTGACTCATTGTCAAGAGTTCCGTATTGGAGATAGTAGCTGATTCCAACAGAGACATCCTTGTTCCTGATTATCCCCACGGTCCATCACCAGAAGCAGTTGTTGGTGGAACTACAAGGCGCAGATTGCCGTTCGCAGCAAATTTACATATTGGCCGACCGAGTGCCAAAACAGGTACCTCAATATCTCACGGGTTGATGTAAAAAACATTCGCGCGATACGGAAAGAAAATATACTTGCCGCACATTTCACAATCAGCTCAACGCCCTCTGGTAATCAGCTCCGCCTATAAACGAGCGCTAGCCGTTATTATCTAAGTAAGTAGAGCTCTATGCCTCCAAAACCGCATACTGTCTCGAGTCATCAAAGGTGAATCCTAACATAGACTCATTGTCAAAGAACGACATTTGTATTGTCCAACTCAACAAAGTATCGATTACTGGCATCTGCATTAATTCAATGGTCACTTGGAATGGCCACATAGTTAAGGCTGCGAAAAATGAGGTCAAATGCATGGGGTTTCACAATTTATAAGGCGTATCAAATTCCTTTTTATGTGGGCGCGTTTGTGTAGCAAAAACAATAATTCGCCTAATCTGAAATTAAATTACTACATCCGGTCAGGGGCATATATAGGGGCGATGCACGTTCAACACGATGAAAATTCGAGCAGTGAAACTCATTGGTACAACAAGCCTCAGGACTTGCTAAATAAGGCCAAGACCGGTTCCCGGTTGTAGTGCCGATGATGATGATGATGATGATGAAACTCATTGGACTGAGACCATTTCATACTACCATTTGACTAGAGGTGCAACGAATCTTACCTATCTCTTTTCTATAGGTATTATGGCAGTCGTTGCCCAACTCATTGGACTGAGACCATTTCATACTACCATTTGACTAGAGGTGCAACGCATCTTACCTATCTCTTTTCTATAGGTATTATGGCAGTCGTTGCCCAACTGAACGTGATCAATCCACTCTACCTCTCTAACAAAAAATATCCGTGGTACCTGTCATTAAAGATCAGTTCACGTTGAAAAGTCAACTTCAGATCTACAAATAAATACAGGGAACCCTTCTTTAGCCGAACCACACAAATGTGAAATGTATTTCTTCGGCATTTTCACATCCTGACTTTCACGACCAATTTGCTTCCATGTTGGTCTACCTACCTACCTACCTCTTCTACCAGTCGCACCATGCGTTAATATTTAATGGTACCTCAATATTTTATTTTGTGCGACGTGCTTATTGGTGATAATGCGGATTACGCGTGTAAAAAGTGCAACATTTTATTTGTATTAATTACTACTAGTTAATTTTCAATCAGTCTAATTAACTGACGACCAGACATTTCGAAACGTCCAACTTATAAAACTACATGTCCCTAACTAATCGCAAAATTCCATGCCAGTGTTTCTTTTAATCTCGTAATTAGAGTCGTAGGGTACAAACTCTTTAGAACCGAAATAAACTGTAAAGTAAAACAAGAAAACCCCAAGACTACCCGCACATACACCACATTACACCACAGGAATACCATTTTAGTATTGCCTCAACTTTACGTTGTTGATGAAAAGCCAGGAATGTAATGAAAACCATTCAAGCTTAGGCGGCTTCTATGGTGCCCCCAAACTCCCGCCAGTTTTCTTATATCAATTTTCGTTCTCACTCTGATCCTTCATTACCCCGCAGTTGTTCGACCCTTGCACTATACTCAAATCCGAGTAATCAGCACATTTACACCGGCAGTACTTCCGCAAACAGGAATGGCAGAAGTAGCACAGGCAAGAAGGAGCCGTTTGTACAGCAATTTCCGCACCTCTCGTCTCCCCTCTACCACACAATTATACGAACAGAGAGCTCTCGAGCAACTAATAGTGAACTCTTAACAAAGTCACTTGTATGCTCTATGCTCTCCTCCATCGTTATCGGGCACGCAGTTACTTTCTTTCTTTAGGACTAGAATATATACACAGCCGTTTACGTAGGTACGGCCTTGCTTTTGTCCTTTTAGACTTTGAGTCCTTTCGGGTTGTGGCAGGAGTTGTATGGCGCGTAATATAAACCTCACTTACACACTTTCTGCATAACAGGGTATTTAGTAAACTCCTATAAACAGATATAAAACGGATATAAACACACACACAAGCGGTTTCCTAACCTAGGGAATTTGTCCAACCAATGAAACACTGGAAGCCAAGGAATTTTCGTCCTTTACACAAAATCTATAAGAGTAAAAATTCCTTTGTCAAACTCCTCTGAAAACCATATTTACCCAGCTATGCTAACACCCAGACCTAACTTTTATCAAAAGCGGCTCACCAAGTCTTCCCTCTGCATTCATCTCTTGCACCTTCTCCTATTCCTGCTTCTGTTCTATCTATTAACAACAACAAACACAAACTCTAATAGCATCTCACCGTATCGCCCTCCCATTACAGAAACCTCCAGGACAACGTTGGAACAAAACTCGAATACTATTCTCAATTTAAATGCCTTTAGTCACTCTGGTCTTGGGGGGTTGATGCCATAGTTGCCTCGGTAGGTTAGTTGTGGCATTTATCCAAAGTTCATGGTAGTGCGGCGGTAATGGTGGTATGGTGGTGACGGTGGTATGGTGGTATGGTGGTATGGTGGTATGGTGGTGATGGCGGAGGTGGTAGTGGCGGAGATGGTGCTGCTAGAAGGGTTGAATGCGGTTTCCTTCGATTCGGTTTCCGTTGGGTGACTATTACCATGGCAAGCCACAGAGTCAAGCAAAGGAACCACTTTACTATTCCTTCGTCGTTCTTCGACCAGCGCCACAACCGCCACAAACACCATTACCACCATTGCCACTGCCGCTGGTAAAACTACCGCTACAGCCAGTGCCACCATCACCGCTGCTATCGTTGTCGACCTCCTCATCAGCCTTATCAACCTCATCATCCTCGTCGCCGTAATAGTCCTCATAGTCTTCACAGTCCTTATAGTCTCTATAGTCCTTATAGTCTTCGTTGTCCTCGTCGCCCTCGTTACCAGCAACATCGTCATCCTAGTTGATGTTGCCGTTGCCGTTGCCATTGCCGTCGGTGGTATTGTCGAAGACTAAGTCCATCTACTTTTAACCGCACGACCTCTTACAACGAGAAACCAAGGGGTTGAGGCTTAAACCGTCCCTATCGCCACTGTTGTTCACATTGCCGTCGTCTTCGCCGTAGACTTGGGAAATGTGGTATCACCCATGCGGTGGAATAGTGGGCGGTGGGCTGAGCGCCAGCAAGGGATGTGTTGGGTTGAAATTAAGTTCGTTATACGCATATATACACACCACACAGAGCATACCATTTATCCATGAGATTTTCGGTGATTTCATTTCTGATTCGTGGAGTCCGGTCTCCCCCAGGATAACTAGGCGAAGAGGTGAATTGAAATAAGAACATTAAAGACATTGGCTACTTAGCCGAACTTGTTATTGGGCGAGGGGTGGGTGGGCGACCCAAAGCAAGGCGACGGATGGCTAAACAGAGTGTGGCATTATTTGGCTTGGCAAGTGTGCGGGTTTGGTATGTCAGTTTTCAAGATGTGTACAAGCGCTGTCGTAGGATAAATGACTCTCTTAGGGTGAAACGACAACACAAAACGTCCATGGCACCAACCGTAACCGTAACCAGAGTTAGATGAATGGTTAAGGGAGTAAACGACAATAATCAGCGAGAGAAGGTGTGAACGTTTTTATATACGAGTACCCACGTAAATCATAAAGGACCGGAAAGATGCTTTTCATGCACGATGAGTATCTAACCAATTCACTTAGGTTGCGATACAATGGTTCAATTTATATTATGACCGATAGTATCACCAGACCAAAAGACCTTCAGACCACCGGACCACTTATACCCACATTGTAAGTGTGCTGGCGTAACGTAAGGCCTTATATAGTCTTAGCATATGATCATGTTAGAGAAAGGGCGCAAATTGAGCTTATGTGTGGTTTGATTCCCAAGTGGATTACACACTCTTGTGAAAGGCAACGAAGATTAATTGGTATTATATGGTCGTGGCGAGGTGTGTAGTAGTGTCAATATTTGAGCTTGCTGAGAACGTTCTCGCATTACCCTCGGGGGTAGTTGTTCGGAATTAATGAAACGACGTCGATGAACACCTGATAACAAGGTAAATTGCGGTGATTGATGTTAGGGAATTTATCATCTCAGCTTGTCAGCGATCAAGAAGACATACACCTTGTTACTGCTGCACAAGCATTCTTTCACACTGTGTTTTACGAAAATAGTTAATAGGCACTTGTTAAATGTTACACCCTTAAGAATACACACTGCCTATTTGATATATCTGGAGCAAAAAAGGGATAGTCAATCCCGTCAAAGGTTAATCTATTTATGTTTGTAATGTTATATTAGTGGTGAGCACATAACACGCAGTTAAATAGCTTACCACACCTTCTGAAAACTGCCTTTTCTTCATAATGTGCACAAGCTAAAGGGATTTTGATACGACTGTTAATGGCTGATTATCACAAAGAAAGGAATGATTCGCTGTTCTTAGTTTTAGATCTAACTCAAGAGATTGTAATTGTCTTATTTTTTGTCTCTTAGTACAAATGTCAAAAACATTTTCCAAAATTTCAACTCAAACGGAGTAAATTTCAAGGAGATACAGTTCTCAGGAATTCTCCTCATTAGGCCCCGTTTTATTTCCCACTTAAAACCTTAATCGGTTTTTTCTCTAAAATCAATTTTTGAAGTCATTAACAGAATTTCTCACATTTCAACCATTACACAATTTTCTGCTTTATAGTACTTTAACAAGTGCCCAACGTACAGCCCACGTTTGTTCACATCTGTGAGTGAAGGGAAAGCGAGAGAATAAAGAGAGAAAACATCGATATACATTAATTTTGAACATGTGGATATGATAAAGGCTCCTCGCTAGTAAAGTGGTTAGTATAGCCGCCTGTCACGCGGGAGACCGGGGTTCGATTCCCCGTCGGGTAGCCTCTGGCGCAAGACTAATGACCTTGCCCGGAAAAAACAAATAATTATGGAAAATTTAACAAGCCTCAGGACTTGCTAAATAAGGCCAAGACCGGTTCCCGGTTGTAGTGCCGATCATGATGATGATGGATATGATAAAGATGGGGAGACATACGATCAAGCAGAGCATGCGACACTCGTGGGGTTCGAGCTAAGAACGATTGATTTGGAATATTAACATCCAGCTCTGTGAGTAGGGCGTTCAAATATACTCACAGCTAGGCCGGCTTGTTGTAGGAGGCGACTAAAGGCCGAGTGGTAGGTGGGGTCCTAACGCCCTGTCGCCCGGTGAAATACCACCTCATCAAGCTATAGTCTTCGTGAAATGGTCGAGAGAAATCCCTGGCCATCTTTCGGAGCTTGGCTGATGTACCGGCTCGAGAAAAGGTTGGTTTAGGTGGTAGTCGGTCCCAAGATGAGATACCATCCCGTCACGCTGCACATTCCGCGATATCGTCGAGAGAAATCTTCGACGGTGTTTCGGATGTGTGGCTGATGGACCGGACTGATACGGACATGTCATGATGGTACCTTCTGATATAAAGAATTCCGGAGGTAAACTAGTCTCCCATTCGGATCTCCGGTGGGGACTATGTCAGGGGGAACATCATGCAGATATTATGATAAACAACGAACTTTTAGAGGTTCGTCATCGCATAAACGGGCTCGCTCCTGAGACTCTGCCTACGCTCGACTGGTAACGACATTTTGTAACATCAGGGGCATCGGTTTCACCAATAGGAATGTGTAGCGATTCTAACAGATACACACGATTCACAAGCGAAATAGTGAAGAACACGAACGAAAAATCGAATAAGAAAAATACATCAGAACCGTATACCAAGCGATAAATAACAAAAAAATAATTCACACCAGTGGAATATTGTCGAGTTTGGAAATCAAATTCTAAACACGGTCAGTAGCCTGGTGTGTAACGCTTAGGTAAAATTTTTTTCGTGATTCGAGCTGTCATAGCGTCAGTTCGAATCACACGATCTTCTTCACTATTATTTCAAACGCTATAAATGTAAACGCCGTCCACCAATATTTGCAAACAACGAAACCTGATGTCCTCGCTCTAACTGAGACCCAGGTCGATTCGTCAACTGATTCGACATATCTTCGTTGCTCAGGATACGACTTACATTCGAGATTCCGTTTTAAGGGCGGAGTCTGCGTCTTCGCGCGGTCCGATATAGATTGCCAGACGATGGAGGCGTTGGAACCCAATAACATGGGCATCATATGGTTGAGAGTCGTGCTGAGGAATTCCGTTAAATTTCTTTGTAGTCTTTACGCTCCCCAAATGACGATCGACCACCAACATTTTTCGAACATCTTTCACATGCCGTCGATTGGATACAGATCAACCACCCAGCTTCTGAAATTGTTGTCCTGTGATTTTAATGTGCACAATTCCGGCTGGTTGTTACATTCTAACAGAACCGACGAGGCTGGGAGGCTGGCGGAGATGTTTGCTGTTAGCCACAACTTGACCCAATTCGTGGAGGAACCAACACGAGTGCCGGATACCCGAGGTGATTATGCGAACATCCTGGATATATTTTTGATATCCGAACCGAGTATTTATATCGTGGAGATTTCTGCGCCACTGGGAAACTCAGGTCACTGCTTGGTATCTGTCGCGCAAACACTTGCATTTCAAACGAATAACCGGCCTAGGCAGCTTTGCCATGTATGGAAGTATGAGCTTGGTAACTGGGACGATTTGCGAGATTTCTTGGCATCCTTTCCATGGCCGGAGGTGTGCTTCGGAGACTCCGATGTTAACGCTTGTGCGCAGTCGGTCACAGAGGTTATTCTTCTCGGGATGGAGATCTACATTCCACATTCAATCAAACGAAGTTCATGTGATGAACCGTGGTCCGACAAAAAATGCGAGACAGATTACAACGGGGAAAAATAGAGGTTTTAAGTAATGGGGCTCAAATTCCGCCGATGTTAACAGAACGAATTTTGTTAGAATCAGCAACCAGGCGATTGATACCGCGAAGAAGGCTCACAACGACAGAGTGACCAAAAAACTCCTTCGGTGCCCGACTGGTTCGCGCTCCTTCTGGTCAATGGCAAAAGCTGTCAGCAATAACTTCGTTTCCTCGCCTTTCCCTCCGTTGGTGAAAGACAGCGGGACGCTAGTCACAAATTCAAAGGATAAAGCTGATGTGTTCGCGAATTTATTTTCCGCGAATTCAAACCTCGATCCCAGTCTTCTGGAGCCACCTGTGATCGCGCCGGTAGGGTCTTCCATACGGGATGTGAGATTTCGCCCGCGTACTATTCAACGCATTCTACGTGAATTAAACTGTAGGAAGGCAACCGGCCCGAACGGAATACCAGCACTAGTCCTTCTTGGCAGACTCTTCTGCTTATCTTATGTACGGAGGACCTTTCCTGCCTGCTGGAAAATCGCTAGAGTTCAGCCAACCCCAAAGAGGGGAAAAAAGTGTTTCCCACAAAATTACCATCCGGTAGCATTACTGTCTATGTTATCTAAGGTGATAAAAAAATGTATCAATACAGAGTTAATTAAGTATTTGGAGTACAACGGACCTCTGAATGATCGTCAATACGGATTCCGTGGCAGGCGATCCACAGGAGACCTTTTGACACTTATTACCGATATATGGACGTCTGTGATTGAGCGGCATGGTGGGTCAAGGGCGGTCGCATTGGAGATCTCCAAGGTTTGTGATCGCGTTTGGCACGGGGCATTGCTGAGCAAATTTCGCTCATATGGACCTTCCCAACAACTTTGCGACTGGACGAAGAGCTTCCTTGAGAATCGATCGATCCGGGTTGTTGTGGACGGCGAGTGTTCGGATCTGTATCCTGTTAATTCGGGGGTACCCCAAGGTTCTATTTTGGCTCCAACCTTGTTCTTGCTTCACATAAATGATTTGTTGGAGACAACGGATAACAAAGTGTTCAGTTTTGCGGATGATAGTACTCTTGTTTCGTCTTTTTCAAGTGGTCGACCAATTAGTACACCAACATCGCACCAGCTTAGATATAGCCACATCGACTTCCTGACTCGGGATCTGGATAAGGTCCTGCGGTAGCGAAGGGACAATTTTGTCGACTTCAATACAGCGAAGACACAATATACAACATTCACAAAGAAAAGTGGATCATCGGTTTCACAGCTGATGATGAATGGCTAGGCCCTCGAATTTGGGGAAAGCTTGAAATTGCTCGGTGTCACGGTCTGTGGGAATGTATCGTGGCATAAACACGTATCGAGCGTTGCCAGGTCAGCCTCAGGAAAACAGGGCTATTTTTTTAGAGCCAAGAAATATTTTACTCCGGCTCAGCTTCTTCTCCTGTATAAATCCCAAATTAGACCCGCGCTCGAATATTGCTCTCATGTTTGGAGCTCTGCTCCTAAACATACCCACAACCTACTTGAGAGCATACAGAGATGAGCGATCCTCCTGAACGAGGACTCGGCGCTGACGTCGGGACTACAGCCGCTATCACATTGCAGGCGCGTAGCCGACCTCTGTCTAATTTACAGATATTATCACGGATACTGTTCTTCGGAGATTCGTGGTATTGTTCAATGCAATTCGGCTTACCAGTTTGCGGTTCATCTCCCGACGGCGCGAACATCCCTGTATCAGAACTCGTTCCGTTACAGAGCGGGGACGCTGTGGAACTCCCTTCCCACGCGAGTGTTCCCGGAGCGTTACAACCTGCAACTATTTAAAAAGAACTGCAACAGTTATTTGGTGGCATCTCGGGGCGCCCACTCAACGCTATAGGCTCGCCTCTCCCGAGAAAATTGTAATTAAAAAAAAAAAAAAAACCGATCTTCCTCAGGGAGACAAGAGTTAACCGGATTTCTTTTCTTTTTTTTAAGTAAAACTTACGCTGCTTTTCCGTTTCTATTATAGGATCAACCAACAAATCCAAATGTGACGCCTAAATGGAAACATAGAATAATGTTTACACATGATGTTTTATGATATTCGCAATTTGGTTTCAATAGAAGGTAGTATTTCTAGCCTTATGGTTGTTTGGCAGAGTCAAGTTTCCGACTCTCTCCTGCTTTGAGATTTGAGCAAGAAACTTTCTGTTTATTCCCTTAAAGTGCAACCTGATATGCCAGCCCGTTTTGACCCAACATGGACTTCTATTGAATTAAAGTGACTTTAGAAGTGTTTTTTAAAGTAGGTTTTTCCTTCAGTTTTTTAAAAAAACCCGCACACAAAAAGCACTGCTTCATGAACGTTAAATGACAATGCCCACGTAGAAAGATATGATTAAGAAAGAAGTTGTCTGTGTGCATTGGCCTTCAAATTTTCTAAAATGTAACCACAAGGGCACTCTCGGGTGCTTCGATTGAAAAACGATTTCCACAGTTCATTTGTCCGTCTTAAATCGGCCGATAGTGTGAATTAGTGTTCCTAGTATTAAAAAAAGTACGACCGAATTAGGGTCGCTCGTGAATATTGCTCGAATATCTGGAGTTCAACAACACACGCCACCCTTCTTTGTTTACTCGATAGCATGCAGTAGCAGGTGTTTCAACATAACATTAAATATGTACTTACCGTCTGGGTATGCTAGTTAAACACAAACGTTGTTAATATGTCGTAGAATATTTGCGAGGTACTAATATTGTTAGTATCCGGCGCAAGGTTAATGACCTTGCCCGGAAAAACAAATTATTATGGACAATTTAACAAGTCTCGGATGTGGACCTGATACCGGTAGAGAGACTTGCTAAATAGGCCAAGGCCGGATCCCGGTTGTAGTGCCGATGATGATGAATATTGTTGGTATACTCTATACATGTTTTATATCCTTAAAAACTTTGACTGCTGTAAATGGCTTCTAGTGTTGTAAAACAATAGGCGTTTTCGGTATTCCGAGAATAAATATTTAAAGATGAATTTCAGTCAAATGCAATAACGCTTACGCACTTTAGGTCTTAAGAAGGTCGAAGTATTTTCCACTTACCTAAAAGAAAAGAAGAGAAATGAAAATTAATAAATTCTTTTCTCAAACTAATAAATTTATTAAATTTGATTTTTCAAAAATATGGACCAGATGTACATTTCGCGAATTTCCTAACGCCTCGCCATGGGAACAGCACCACTGGCAGTCCCTTTTGCTATGTACGATTTTTAGGGGTTACTAAATCAATACAATGCTGGAAGACATAGGATGATGGATAGAGGTGGGAAAATGACTTGTAGTTTTTCAAGTGTTTTGCTTTTTGTTTGGTTTTACAATACATTCATCTCACGAACCTTTGAGACAGCGCCCTAAAATGATATCAAAGCAACATTCAAATATAAAACGATATTGACCGTCTACTTCTGTCACAGCATGGTTTCTATAGAAGCCCTGATTTGAAGGAACTGCTCGTGGCTAAAACCGCACGTTGATAAGACTACCATCGGTTATTGCTTTCATTACGATTTTCACCCATTAGCCGCGCGAGAGTGCTTTTTTTACACTATCGCGCACACAAAAGGGTATTTTGAAGCCTATCTCGCAATGGCTTCAATATTCTGGACAGACAACTCTGTTGTCTCTTGCATAACCGCATTACTGTTCATATCTTGCACAACCATAATCCCTTCTTTTTTGCTTCTTTGATCTTTTCATATTCCATACCCTGCGTATAGGTTGGTTGGCCAACCATGAAATCGAGGCATCTTCCTTTGAAAATTTCTTTAGTTACTCTGTTTGCAGATAAAGCAAAAATCAATCATGGCCATAAAATCAAATTTTTCTTTTAAAGAATTTATAGACCTAATAGGAGTGGGCAAGAACATCTGAAATCAACTGGCAAAAGGCAAACATAGGTGTAATGGATCCTGAATTTCAGTTTATTACAGTTATTGTAACAAAAATAGCTGAAGTGAATTCGGAAAAAGCGTCCCTCTTCCTCTAATATTCGCTCACGAAATCGTGCACAACAGTTCAAACTAAAAGTTTAGACTAATAGAGATTCGTTCTTCAGCCGAACTTCACAAATGTGAAATGTACCGCAAGTCTTATGTCCGCTGTAACAATCTGCAGGCGTTTAAGATCAATATGCATCAACCCCTGTGTTACTCAACGAATCCACAAATCATTTATTAAAAAGAAAAAGCTACGTAGGATATAGAAGACCTCTAAGTTTTAAAAGATTTACAAAAGACTTCGCTTCTGATATTTAACAGTACCGTTTACAACAATAGTTGATAAAACGGAATCATTTCGTTTTATTTATTAGTATGTGTCAGGGATGGCCAACTGTAACGAAGTAACTGTTTTCCCTCCCAGCGCAGTTGTTCGGCTGAAGCCGGCTAAAATAAATAAGTGTACAAATAAATAAGTACACAAATAAATAAGTGTCCAAATGAAAAAGTACTACAAATAAATAAGTATACAAATAAATAAGTCTACAAATAAATAAGTGTACAAATAAATAAGTACACAAATAAATAAGGGTACAAATAAATAAGTATACAAATAAATAAGTATACAAATAAATAAGTAAACAAATAAATAAGTAAACAAATAAACAAGTATACAAATAAATAAGTATACAAATAAATAAGTATACAAATAAATAAGTGTACAAATAAATAAGTATAAAAATAAATAAGTGTCCAAATGAAAAAGTACTACAAATAAATAAGTATACAAATAAATAAGTATACAAATAAATAAGTGCACAAATAAATAAGTGTACAAATAAATAAGTATACAAATAAATAAGTATACAAACAAATAAGTAAACAAATAAATAAGTAAACAAATAAACAAGTATACAAATAAATAAGTAAACAAATAAATAAGTAAACAAATAAACAAGTATACAAATAAATAAGTATACAAATAAATAAGTGCACAAATAAATAAGGGTACAAATAAATATGTATACAAATAAATAAGTATACAAACAAATAAGTAAACAAATAAATAAGTAAATAAATAAACAAGTATACAAATAAATAAGTATACAAATAAATAAGTATACAAATAAATAAGTGTACAAATAAATAACTGTACAAATAAATAAGTATAAAAATAAATAAGTTAACAAATAAACAAGTATACAAATAAATAAGTCTACAAATAAATAAGTGTACAAATAAATAAGTATACAATTAAATAAGTATACAAATAAATAAGTGTACAAATAAATAAGTATACAAATAAATAAGTGTACAAATAAATAAGTATACAAATAAATAAGTATACAAATAAATAAGTATACAAATAAATAAGTGTACAAATAAATAAGTATAAAAATAAATAAGTAAACAAATAAATAAGTAAACAAATAAACAAGTATACAAATAAATAAGTATACAAATAAATAAGTATACAAATAAATAAGTGTACAAATAAATAAGTATAAAAATAAATAAGTAAACAAATAAATAAGTAAATAAATAAACAAGTATACATATAAATAAGTAAACAAATAAATAAGTATATAAATAAATAAGTGTACAAATAAATGCTCCTCAATAGTATACTGGTTAGTATACCCGCCTGTCACGCGGGAAACCGGGGTTCGTTTCCCCGTCGGGGAGCCTTTGGCGCAAGACTAATGACCTTGCCCGGAAAAAGCAGATCATTATGGAAAATTTAACAAGCCTCAGGACTTGCTAAGTAAGGCCTAGACCGGTTCCAGGTTGTAGTGCCGATGATGATGATGTACAAATAAATAATTATACAAATTAATAAGTATACAAATAAATAATTATACAAATAAATAAGTATACAAATAAATAAGTACACAAATAAATAAGTATACAAATAAATAAGTATACAAATAAATAAGTGTACAAATAAATAAGTATACAAATAAATAAGTATACAAATAAATAAGTACACAAATAAATAAGTGTACAAATAAATAAGTGTACAAATAAATAAGTACACAAATAAATAAGTATACAAATAAATAAGTATACAAATAAATAAGTATACAAACAAATAAGTATACAAATAAATAAGTGTACAAATAAATAAGTATACAAATAAATAAGTATACAAATAAATAAGTGTACAAATAAATAAGTATACAAATAAATAAGTATACAAATAAATAAGTATGCAAATAAATAAGTATACAAATAAATAAGTACACAAATAAATAAGTGTACAAATAAATAAGTGTACAAATAAATGAGTACACAAATAAATAAGTATACAAATAAATAAGTATACAAATAAATAAGTATACAAATAAATAAGTATACAAATAAATAAGTGTACAAATAAATAAATATACAAATAAATAAGTGTACAAATAAATAAGTATACAAATAAATAAGTGTACAAATAAATAAGTATACAAATAAATAAGTGTACAAATAAATAAGTATACAAATAATTAAGTATACAAATAAATAATGTGAGCAGTGAGGAAGAGGAAGCTAATAGTGTGAACACTAAATGGACATCGATCAGAGACACAATCAAACAAACAGCCCAAAAGGTATTAGGATTTAAGAAAACAATTAAGTCCAAACCTTGGTTTGACGATGAGTGCAGGGCGAAGATCGAAGAACGTAAACGCCTCAGAGTGATCCACTTAGAAAGATATGATGAAGTCAACGCAGAAAGATACGCGACAATTCGGAGAGAGACAATGAGGCTCTTCAAACGCAAAAAACGCGAATGGGAGAAGACTAGGATCGAAAAAATCCTAGAAAATTCTAGGGCAAAGAACATCAGGGGTATGTATGTCGGCATAAATTCAATTAGAAATGGCTACCGAGGAAGAGCCAAAATAATTCGAGACGCAAACGGCTGTCTGGTCACAGAAACAAACAATGTCGTGACAAGATGGAAGCAGTACTTTGAAAACCTGCTCAATGTACGCACCCATCAACCACAGATAAATGTACCAAGCGTACATACAGCTGAGCCTCAGATCCCAGAGCCGTCTCTCAACGAAGTTGTAGACGCAATAAATCGATTGAAAATCAACAAGGCTCCCGGAGTCGACTGCATACCGGCAGAGCTTGTGAAGCATGGAGGAGAGGCAACCGCTCGAAAGATCCACCAGCTCATCCAAACAATATGGGAGAAGGAAGTCACTCCGGAAGAATGGAAAACCTCAATAGTCATCCCCATTTTCAAAAAAGGCGACAGATCTGACTGTGAAAACTACAGAGGAATATCATTGCTCCCAACCGCATACAAAATATTAACAAATGTCATTCTGGCAAGAATCACACCTTACGCAGAAGAGATACTGGGAGACTACCAATGTGGATTCCGTAGGAACCGGTCAACAAGCGACCAAATGTTCACAATAAGACAACTGCTGGAAAAGAAGTGGGAATGCGGAGAGACGGTTCACCAACTGTTCGTTGACTTCAAAAAAGCCTACGACTCAGTCGCAAGGCAGAGACTCTACCATATTCTAGTTGAGCTGGGAGTCCCAAAAAAATATGCCGCGCTCATTCAAATTTGCATGAACGAAAACAAAGGGCGAGTTAGAATAGAAAACCACCTCTCAGAACCATTTGAAATCCGTACACAAATAAATAAGCATAGAAATGAATAAGTACACAAATAAATAAGTATGCAAATAAATAGATACACTAATAAATAAGTATACAAATGAATAAGTATACAAATAAATAAGTATACAAATAAATAAGTACACAAATAAATAAGCATAGAAATGAATAAGTACATAAACAAATAAGTATACAAATAAATAGATACACTAATAAATAAGTAAACAAATAAATAAGTATACAAATAAATAAGTATACAAATAAATAGGTAGACAAATAAATAAGCATAGAAATGAATAAGTACACAAATAAATAAGTACACAAATAAATAAGTATACAAATAAATAAGTATACAAATAAATAAGTATACAAATAAATAGGTACACAAATAGATAAGCATAGAAATGAATAAGTACACAAATAAATAAGTATACAAATACATAGATACTCTAATAAATAAGTATACAAATGAATAAGTATACAAATAAATAAGTGTACAAATAAATAAGTATACAAATAAATAAGTATACAAATAAATAAGTATACAAATAAATAAGTACACGATTAAATAAATATACAAACAAATAAGTATACAAATAAATAGGTACACAAATAAATAAGTATACAAATAAATAAGTATACAAATAAATAAGTAAACAATCATACAAAATATACATTATTCGTTCGAAATTTACGATGACAGCTTGATAAGTCAATGACTTTTTGAATAAAAGATATTTTTTTCGGCAAGTAAGCATTTTATTTCTGAACATAGTCTCCTTTTAGCTGGATACATTTAGTCCAGCGTTTTTTGAATATTTTTATTCTTTCCAAATAATAGGATCCTCCAATGCCTTCAATATCGGCGTGAGTTTCTGTGATGACCTCTTCATGGGTATGTGTATGATGATGGTAAAACTCCTTAATCTTTCCCCCGTACATTTACCGTCTCAAATTAATCAACCTCAGGACCCTTGACGAGCATAGGGTAGTGGCAGACATAATGTTCATTCATCGGGTTCTCTCCGACTGCGCCTACCATCATCATCATCATCATCGGCACTACAACCGGGATCCCGTCTTGGCCTTACTTAGCGAGTCTCGAGGCTTGTTAAATTTTCCATAATAATTTAGTTTTACGGACAAGGTTATTAGTCTTGCGCTGAACGACTGCGCTTACTGTCTGAAATTATTTCCCCTGCACCGCCTCCTAAGCCATTCTCACCACTAATCTTAAGCGGCGCTTCTACACTTTACCGTAACCTGCCCCCACCCCCCGCCCCTTCTCCTGCCATCGGTCCTGGTTACCTTAGGTTAAGCTTAGTTAAGATAGTTCTTAAGCTCTCTGGTTTGTAACTTATATATACTTTATATGTAACTATGTTGCTTGAATTAAACCAATAAATGGGGTGGTAGCCCCACTAAACTTCATTTGACCCAAATCTCTTATCGCCCAGCCATTTCTTCAGTTTTGGCAACAGGAAATAGTCTCAGCGGGCTAAATTTGGAGAATATGCTGGATGGGGTAGCAATTCGTAGCCCAAAAGGCTATCATTGCTCCCAACCATATACAAAATACAAACAAATGTCCTACTGGCGAGAATCACACCGTACACAGAAGAAATACTGGGAGACTACCAATGTGGATTCCGTAGGAACCGGTAAACAAGCGATCAAGTATTCACAATAAGGCAACTGCTGGAAAAAAAGGGGAAATAGGGAGAGACGGTTCACCAACTGTTCGTTGACTTCAAAAAATCCTACGACACAGTCGCAAGGCAAAGACTACCATATTGTAGTTGAGCTGGGGGCCAGAAAAAATATGCCGCCCTCATTCACATATACATGAATGAAAATAAAGGGCGAGTTAGAACAGAAAACCACCTCTCAGAACCATTTGAAATCCGCGACGGACTAAAACTGGGGGAGGCCCTCTCATCATGTCTTCTTAACCTTGTGCTCGAGTATGTCATCAGAAAGGTAAAAGACGACAACATGACCGGATCATCCCTGAACGGGGTCACACAAGTGCTCGCATATGCGGATGACATCGCCGTTCTGGGCGATAATCTAGAAATTGTAAGTAAAAACAGTGAAATCATCATGTAAGCGGCAGAAGTGGTGGGCCTAGAAACAAATGAAGACAAAACAAAATACATGATTACGGCGAGAGCAGGTGGACCTCAGGGAACACACATGAACGCCATAGGCAAGATATTTGAAAACGTTAAAGAATTTAAATATCTGGGAACGATACTGACGACCAGTAACGAAATATCGAAGGAAATTAACAAAAGACTACACTCTGACAACGCTAGTTGGCACGCACTCAGTAAACTGCGGAAATCCAAACTCCTGTCACGTAACATAAAGCTCAGTGTCTTTAAAACAATAATAATGACATTCAAGATCAATATACATCGACACCTGCTTTCCTTATCCACTTCCTCTCCATCCGCTCGCACGGTGCTCTAACATTTAAGGGTACTTCAAAATCCCCTTTTGTGCGCGCGTTAGTGCGAAAAAAAATGCCGATTGCTCTATACGGCTGCGAAACATGGGCTCCCACAAAACGGGAAGAAAACAAATTCCGCGTATTCAAGAATAAAGTTCGAAGGAGTATCTTTGCAGGTAAATATGACAAGGAGGCAGGACAATGGAGGAAACTCCACAACCAAGAATTGGAAGAGCTATACCGCAAACCTACAATAGTGAGAGTAATCTGGTCGCGAAGATTAAGATGGGCCGGACACGTAGCGCGAATGGGCAGAATTCTTTCCAGTAGACCAACGGGAAAGAGACCGGTAGGAGGGCCGCAACGGAGATGGGAGGACAATGTAAGGTTTGACCTTGAGGAGATCAGATTGTTGCGTTTCTAACAGATACACACACAATACACAAGCAAATAGTGAAGAACACCGAACTAAAATCGAATAAGAAAATGCATCAGAGCCGTATACCATAGCGATAACCTAACAAATCCACATCAGTCGAATGTACTTGAGTTTAGAAATAGAATTCGTACACACGGCGGTGGTCTGATGGATTGCGCTTTGGTTCAATTTTTGGTGATTCTAACTGTCATAGCGTCAGTTCGAATCACACGTTCTTCACTATCATTCCAAACGCTATAGAATCAGATGGTCAAGCGTGGAAGGAGAGTGCACCGGACAGGGAACGATGGCGGTGTCGAGTCGGTGAGGTTATGAACTTCCGGGTTCCTATAGGCCAATAAATCGTTTAGTAATAGTTGTCTGAGCATTAAACTTATACATTTTTACAGTGTTCTAGTAATTTTTTATGATTACGGTATTGAATAAAAATAAAACAGACAAGAATATATTATACTTTATTTATCATACCTGCACATTGACGTGTAAGAGTTGCACACAATCCCATTAGTGCGCAGGGTATTATAGGGTTTTCCAATAGGGACTTGACAACTTTTTTTCGGTAGTAAATTTTTTATAATTTGCTGACGTTGTTCGTTCGTGTACTTAACCATGATAAAAATGTTGAGTTTACTGAATAAATTGACAGTGACAGTTCGATGAATAGTGAAAGGGTGCGTTCACAAATTAAATTCAAAGTTGTCAAGTCCTTATTGGAAAACCCGATATTAAAAAAAATCGATGCGAAGGAACTTTCTATCCTTAACAGTCGAGTTAATTCAAGGACGAAAAACGGTGTAGTGAAATGCCCAGGATGTTTTGAACGCTTCAGCCTGACCAATTTGGCCACAATTTACAACACGTTTATTTGCCCGAAACGCGATTTCAACTCCAATATTTTGAGGCTACTCAAAAACAGTCTCCGTGTGTGCTTGATAGAAGACAAAAAAGCCAAAACGAAGAGTGACACTCATTGGGGATTCAGGTACAAGTCGTGGAATCATGACATTAGAAAATAGGTTCAGGTTCAGGGTACTCTACCAGCAATACTATATTCCCCTTCTATAGATCTGTAGCAGTGAAACAGAGAGTACATTTTTATATGAAAACCGATTTTTCTCTCACTAATGTTCGGGATACGAAAAGTATTACAAAAAGAGAACGATCCATACATTTTCTATATGAGTCTTCAAACTGACGCGGTCTATGAATTGTAGGGTTAAAACATGGATTTAATTACCGTACCACTTGTTGACACATTTTCCACTTTTTATTATCTGCAACATATCAATAATTCGATAAACAATTAAAAGCCAACAAACTGGAACAAAAACGATGGAAAAGGCGTCGCAAAATTGAATTCGACAGAGCTGGGATCGAGGGCTTCAGTGACTAATTTGTCGACGCGTGGAAAACAAAAGCGTCGGTAAACATTTATTATAACAAGAGGTACTCATAAGCGTAAATAGATTAAATGCATCACTCCAAATGTTGTGAGTCTTATGGGATTTTTAACGTATAAAAGACTGGCTTCATACATGCAAGTGTTGGGAGCAAATACGGCAGATAGACTCTAGCAATATTTGCTATTTGAACACCTAAGTAAACATGTACAATTAATAATGGCAGGCGCCTCAGTTCCTGGGCCCTAAACTCCTTCCATATTTGCATACGTAGTTATATTACGAGCTCTCATTTGACACGACGCTTTTTGCGAGACTACTCCAGACATGTGTCATATTAACTTTGGCTCTTTTATTACCTCTTTTGTTTTGCAGTTTTTATTCCCGGATGTAATCAAACGTTAACCAGTATTTGGTGTTCTTGTAATCGTACGCTCCAGTCCCATGCAGATACTGTTGAGACATTGTTTGCTCTTTAAATATGATCGAAAATACGCGATTACTCAAATATTTGCCTGTTGGAATATTTGAAAAACTGCGCAGGCATGTGAAGTGTTATTCCGCTTTCAGTCCCCAATTGTGGAGTGGTATTGTGCGTTTGGGTCGTTTCTTTAGCCCATTTAGACATCGTGTAGAGCTCATATCATTGTAGAGGATTCACTTACTTATGACTAATTTCACCAGGTAACAAGATTCTGGCTGGAACGGACATTTCGCAAATTAACAGCCAATTTTCGTGTGGAAACAATTTCATTTTCTTAAAAATATCTTCACTGGTAATTGTTGCCTGAATGCTTTCCCTCTGAACGACTTTCAAAACTTTTATCTGTCTACTTGCACTTTCAACTAATCAACCATTCTAAATCTGGTGCGGTATATTAATTTAATTTCTAAGGTTTAAGTTGCTTTGACAATAATCTTATATCTTTTTTTTTACATTAACGCGCGCACAAAAGGGGATTTTGAAGTACCCTTAAATGTCAGAGCCCAGTGCAAGGGTATGGAGAGAAAGGGGATAAGAAAAGGAGGTGTCGATGTATATTGGTCTTGAATGCCTGGACATCACAACGACGAGGAAACACATGATCAGGTATAGCATTCCACATTCGTGTGGTTCGGCTAAAGAATGACTATGTTTATTTGTGCGCCTGAAGTCCATTTTCAACGTGAACTGATGCGCATTCACAGATTGACGGGTATCGCGAGAAAATGTCTGAAGGGGCGGATCACTGATCAAGTTCAGTTGAGCAACGACCGTGGTAATACCTATAGAAAAGAGATAGGCATGAGACGTTGCGCCTATGCAGTAATGACGGAATTAAACGACTCACAGCTGAGTCCCCAATAAGTTTCACTGCTCGTTTTTGCATCCTGTCGAGCATGTGTAGTGCAGTTTTGGATGCGCCTGACCAAATATGGGAGTTGAACTCAATTTTTGGACGAATATACGCCTTATAAATAGCGGCCAGGTTGGATGGAGTGAAGTATCTTTTACATCTCTGTAGGAATCCCATATAGGCTGCACTTTTTGCAACATCAAATATGTGGTCGCTCCAACTAAGAGTCGAATTAATTCGAGTGCCGAGGATTGATAGTTTCTTGGCTTCGTCGATGCAAGTGCTGTCATCGACAGTATCTTTACTTTGGGGTTCGCCCTTGACGACAAGAGACAGCACTGAGTTTTTAAGGCATTGAATTCTACGCGGTTAGATAATCCCCATTGATATATCTTGTTGAGGTCTGAATTCAATGTAGCAAGCATAAACTGCTGGTTGGTAATTATGTTCGAAGAGGTTGGTCGAGAGTGTTCATATGAGTATGAGAAACTCAATGTGCTATCATCAGCAAACGAGTGAATTGGGTTGTGAATAATTGACAAGAGATCATTTATAAAGATCAGGAAGAGAGTGGGTGAGAGTACCGAACCCTGGGGAACACCTGCATTAATCTGATGGGAGACAGATTTGACACCACCAAGAACCACTTGGATTGAACGGCCAGAAAGATAGTCTCTTCTCCATTGGATCAGGGAATTGTCCACTCCATAGGAATGCAATTTTGACAAAAGGGCTGGAAGCCAAACTCTTTCGAAAGCCGCCGAAATAACAGACTACCTTGCTTTCGCCGAGATAGTGAATGATATGGCTCCACTTTTATATAGATGAAGAAAAGAGTGGGTGATGGTGATGATGATGCATTAATTTGATAGGAGACTGATTTGACACCATCAAGAACCATTTGGATTAAACGGCCAGAAAGATAGTCCCTTATCCATTGGATCAGGGAATTGTCCACTCCATATGAGTGAAGTTTTGATAAAAAGGACTGGATGCCAAATTCAGTCGAAGGCTTTCGAGATATCCAGTGCAACAACCGTGCTTTCTCCGAAGTATTGGATGGAATGGCTCCACTTTTCGGTAAGGTACGCCATCAAATTCCCTCTGGACCGGTTGCTACGAAAGCCATATTGGCGCTCATTGAGGAGGTCATTTCATTCCAAAGATTTCAAAAGTTGGCGGTTAATCAGTGATTTCATTACCTTCCGGAGAATAGAAGTCAGTGGTATGGGTCGGTAAAAAGAGGGAGACGATTTACCACCCTTTTTGGGAATTGGCTGAATGTTCGCTGACTTCCATCTATTTGGGAAACGGCCAGTAGAATAAGACAAATGGAAGTTTCCGCAGTGGCTTAGCGAGTGAAGAGGAACATTTCTTCAAGAGAATTGGGGGAATTCCATCAGGACCAGCGGATTTGTTTGCGTTTAGCTCCTTGAGTGCGCGGGCAACAGTATGCGTTCGGAAGTAAATTTGGCTCATGGTGTGCTGCTTATGCTCAAGTTGAGGCGGAACTGATGTGATATCAGGCAGCGTTGAGTTCGCTGCAAAGTCTGCAGCAAGTAGATTCGTTTTCTCTATTGAATGAATAGAGGGCAGAATCCTCAGTTTATTTCGCTGAGTACAAGTCGTATATCAAGCTCCGTAGACTCCGGTGGGCGGGACACCTAGCTCAAATGAGAGAAAAAGAGCCTGCCAAGAAAGTCCTTTGTGGCAGGATGTATGGAAGGAGACAGCGCGGCAGACGTTGTCTGCGATGGAGGGATGGCGATGGAGGGACGCACAGAACCTAGGAGTACCAAACTGGATGACATCGGCTTGAAATCGGGACCGGCGGAGAGACTTGCTAAATAATAAGACCAAGATCGGATCCCGGTTCTACTGCCCATGATAATGATGGTCCGGTTCAACAATCATCATCATCATTGGCACTACAACCGGGATCCGGTCTTGGCCTTATTTAACAAATAAAAAAACAAACAAACCACCGGTCCCGATTTCGAGCTGATGTCATCCAGTTTGGCACTCCCAAGCACTGGGCTTCCTGGTCTACGCCATCCCTCCATCGCAGACAAGGCCTGCCGTGCTGTCTCTTTCCATACCTCCAATCATTTCTACAATCCAAATCTGCTTTTATCATACCGTCTCCGACTCTGTGAGGTCCGAGCCGATTTCGGTGGTGTTTGTACTTCAATGCTTTTTACGTCCTGACCAGCACCATGCTGGTAGTAGATTTATGATGTTTCCCTCTGTCCTTCAAATGCTTCACACTGGTTAGCTATTCTAGCCTTGCGATGGACAATCTAGATAGAAAGTCTCGCAGGAAACCACATTTTTTGACGGAAGATGGTTTTAGCCGGTAAAAATCTAGTATGCTTCTGGATAGATTCAGATCGATTCTTTTGAGGATTTTCATCTCCCCACGGAAAACAAAACAAAAAAAGCTAGTGGATTGGTGGATTATGGCGACGACTCTTGTTGAGTTTAGTTTCACTTTCCACCGAATATAATGCTGATGGAGGTTGTGAAGGTGACTATTGAGACAGTCGCTTTTTGTTCCCTTATGCAGCGCTCCTTTATACGCTACTTGTCTAATTGAAAGGTGTCCGTCGACTCTGTATCGAACCGCGAAGTTCCGTGTAGGTGATGGGGCACAATTCAGAGCATCAGTTGCGTGGTTTTTGGTGATTGCTTGGTATTGATACCACTAGTGTTCAGTGCTGGATACTGTGTTTAACAGTGCAGTGTTACAGGTTTAGTTAGAGATACACTAGTCTCGTTCAATAAGTCCTTAGGCGCTTGTTGTATCGAAAATGATTTATTTTTATCAACCATCATTATTCACTAGTTAACTGAACGAAAAATTAGATGTATTGTTTGCGAACAAAATCACAAGTACGAGGGCAGGTCAATAAGTCTTTAGAAAATGAGGACGATTTTCTATTATTTTCTCATTTAGCTGAGCTAATAATGACGCATAATACTGTCCAGTTATCGTCTGTCCCTTTTCCAAATACTCAATGAAGATAATACCAGTGGCATCCCAAAACACAGTAGCTATAACCTTTCCAGCTAATTTCTCTCCTTCCAGACATCCTGCCACAAAAGACTTTCCGCTCATTCGAGCTAGGTGTCCCGCACATCGGAGTCTACCGAGCTTGATTTTTCTTACAACGTTGGCTTCAAGGCCCTCACATACGGGGCCAACAATTCTCCTTAAGACCATCCTCTCGAACGCGGCCAAGAGTTCAAAGTGCCTTTTATGGATCCATACATGAGTAGTGGTAAGACAATGGTCTTGTAGAGTAGTAGCTTCGATGTTCTGGATGAATTTCGGGATTTAAATGTAAAACTGGATAATGGAAGAGAAAAAAGGAATTAGATTAGCCTGCATGCTTCAACTAACAAAGAATCACCCAGATCTCGAAACACTCAACGTCCACGCTACTGCCTTTCGAAATCCACAAACGGGCTTCTAATAAAGAGGGTGCATGTGAATGGAGCAAGGGTAATGTAGTATATAACGTCATTCGAACCCACGCTCTGAGAAGTTTAGAACCAAACGATCATGCCACGGCCACGTCTATTCGAGGATGTCTCAACTCGTTACACAAGCTGTGGATTGCTATGCTAATGCTCAAATGATTTCTTTTTCTTTTTGTTTTTACTTTTCTCAAGTTTTCACTTTTATGCTACCGCTGTAGGCAGGTAGGGTGCGGACGCATCCCACGCATACAGACACGATCATCGCCCAAGATGCGATAAGTATCGTGTTGATCGCGATGTTCCTTTTTAGGAAAAATTTACCACAGTGTGATTTATGATCAATGGCCGCCTTATTTTATTGGCATTGTTATCTTCTGACAGGGCGCACAGGTCGTGACTATGTCACAATATGGGGACATGCATTATATTCATCTTAAAGGCTTTTTAATCCCGTTCCTCTTGACAAAATTTCCGTGAATGAACACCCAATAGACACGGAAAACAAGTCGTATAAAATTTGCCAAGCATTTTGAAGACAACCAAGGTCTTACGGTGCTACCTCCTTGGCAAATTGTGTCCACCCAGAATTCGTGTCGCCAAACAATTTTGGTTTTACGATCATGTATCTCGACATACGTATAAACATATTCATTTAGCTCCTCGATAGTATAGTGGTTAGTATACCCGCCTGTGACCCGGGAGACCGGGGTTCGATTCCCCGTCGGGGAGCCTCTGGCGCAAGACTAATGACCTTGCCCAGAAAAAATAAATCATTATGGAAAATTTAACAAGCCTTCGGACTTGCTAAATAAGGCCAAGACCGGTTCCCGGTTGTAGTGCCGATGATGATGATGATGATCTCGACATATTCGTACAGGCGAGAGCCAGATGAGACTTACGTGTCTTGAGATACCCGAGCAGAAACTTGGGACTGGACGAAGGAGCTGATAATTGTCGGAGGTTGTGCGAACTGTAGAGTGGTCTCTGACTCCAAATTAGGAAGCAAGGAACTCCAATTCAAAACCCGGATAAGTGAGTAAGTAATAAAAATAAACTTTTTTAAAAACGAAACTAGTTTGTTGAATTTGAGTCTCACAAACTTTTCAGTTTCATTACTTAATGTATTTTCTGTTCTGTAAATAATTTTTATAACAAAATAGGAAAACCATCGCCTCTTCTATTACGTTTGTCGTAATTTTAATTCAGATCTCTCTAAGCATACCATTCAACTATATTGTTGGGGTAAAGTGCCTGCGGATCGTCAGATGGAAAAAAATACGAAATAGATCTTTTCTATCCGTCATAGTAGTCTTTTCCATTATCGACCGTCTTTTTTAAGCAAGGGTCTATTCAGTGTTTGTGTTGTGTCAGTGGAGCCCACCGATTGAACCATTATGGCAGATTCTACACGATGGCACTTTCGCAGATACACACCTATATTTTAAAGTTGAATATCGAATATCGAGTACGAAACGGACCAGCCGTTGCAGCTAACAGATTAATATAATACAGCCCCCACGGTTCCGTAATATTCAAAGGATACAGGATAAGGAATACAGAAATAAAGAAGTACACATTTTAAGAAGTATCTTTGGGTTTAAATATGATGAGGACACGGGAAACTGAAGAAACTTTTATAACCTTGAATTGGAAGGTCTATACGTCACCCCAACGATAGTGAGAACCATCAGGTCACGGAGATTAACATGAGCCGAGCAGAGAGAATAGGCAACGACAGAATCTTCCATAGAGAATTCTTGTCGGAAGACCAACGAAAAAGAGACGTATGAAAACATGGCTACAGAATTGGGAAGGCATGACCTTGAGGAAATCGGATCTGATGGCGAAGCGTAGAGGAAAAGCACGCAGGACAGGTAACGATGGCGTAGCCGAGTTCGTGAGATCATGAACTTTCGGATTCCTACAGACAAATAAATAGTAGAAGTAGAAATACTAACAAAAAAATTTTCTGTGCGAATAAGTGGGGTATTTTTTGCAAAGTTTGCAGAAACACGAACAACGTCACAGATAAGAGGTAAGAAGCATAATCAGGAGATTCCGGACGGCGTTTTATAACTATTAATAATCCTTTTATTTTTTCAAAAGCTTGCAGAAACGCAAACGACACTACTGATAAGAGGTTAGGCGCAAAATTTGGAGACTCTGGACGGCGTTTGGAAGCTATTAATAAACCCGTACAATAGTACATACTACTAAATGGCATCGCTGTACTAATGGAGCACTAGTTATTATCATGTCGCCAGTCACACTCCAATATGACCATATGAGCAACCACTCGACATACGCCTATTGCTTAACGTCCACTGTCTACTACACTTGGAGTATGGCATATCTACATTTTTGGCGCTATCGCGAAGTTACAATACCGACTCAATGACATCGATATCATTCTCCCCAGTCGCTAACGTGACCTTTAAAGCCAGTCCATGACAACCCGCACGACTCAGGTACACACTAAGCCTATGGTAGTATATCATTGTTGAACAGAACCAAATAAAAATATTCAAAAAATGAAAAAAAAAATAATAATAAATAAACATATCGACAAGAGTTGCGACACCGGTTGGAATTACTGATACAGCGTACTACTGAAAGGTATGCGTCACGCGTCGCGAGACTCGTCGTAGAAACTCGAGCACGGTTCTTAACACATTTCGATTCTTATCTGTGTCATACAGTTACTGTGTATCTACTGAGATCTTCAACACTTCCCTGTACCCGTGTTTGTTTTACTGGTTGTTGACTCATGTAGACAAGAAAAGCAAAAGTAGACCATTGCCCGAGTGAATTCCACTTCAAACAAAAGAGATATTCGTCCCCGTATTTACCCAATCGATGGATGCCAAACAAAAGGCAACGTACGTAACTTTACTAGACACGGTTACCAAAATACACAACAAGTAAATCTTCTTTCAATTAACGCACCAAAATATTCGTCCATAATTTTTCAAATCATTTTCCCCAAATATTTCGAGAGCTGGTGCCGGAATTTGTTGAAGTCGTGGAAATCCTTCGCTACTCAATTATCAACAGTTTTGAATCGCAACAACAAGCCCTCGTTTTCCTTCACAATAAATCCTATCGCAAAGATCTTTCCAAACTGGTTCCTCTTGGGTCAAACGAATTGGATCCCCCGCCCATTTAGTCATGAAATTAGTGGAATTTCGAAGAATGAAATCATGCATTTCGAATAATAAGAGGATAACCAGTGGCATTTCAAAAGGCCAAGAAACGACCGTGATTCATGCATTCAGCCTACAAAGTTCTTACATGACTAATAAGTGAAACTAGTACATTTGTATTCCTCCTATTAAGCCAAAAAAAACTTGAAAATTGGGATGATATCCGAAATGCCATTTTCAGTTATTTTACTCAAAAACAAATTGATTTTTTTAACTTGATTTATCATCATCTTCGGCACTACAACCGGGATCCGGTCTTGGCATTATTTAGCAAGTCTCGAGGCTTGTTAAATTTTCCATAATTTATTTTTACGGGCAAGGCCATTAGCGTTGCGCCAATAACTTGATTTATAGAGGCCGCGAAATTCAAAAACGACGGATACTTATTGATCACACCATATATATTAAATATCATAAGATGGCACTTTATACATGTACACATTACTCAATTCCTGTGGGCGATGCATCATGTCGACACGAATTCCCAGGAAAGGCAAGGCAAGCGCCAGCACACAAGTCCTGGGAAACAACGATCAGACAACACCGATTCCAGGAAGCCACTAAGGAAAGCAGCACCCAGACAACATGCGAACGAGAGGACGACTGCGGGCCTATATAAGGTGGGCACATCGGCAGAGTAGCAAGAGTTGCCACGGGAGCTTTGAGTTACATAAAAGACTTGACAGAGTAATAAAGATTAAGCAATTGTAGCAGCGTTTTATTTGGAGAATAAAAGAATCGTACTGAGCACGACAATAACGCCCTTCGTCCAGAGGAGAGTTCCGCTCTGGAAGTACGGTACGTTAACCAAATAAATCGCATACAGCCACAATACACGAAGAGAGGAAAGCTGAGACGTCGCCGGAGAAGGCGCCGTTCTCAGAGCAGTAACAACTCCTCATTGCCGACGTCAACGATACATCTATTCTTCAAATTATTTCAACTATTAATTGGAATGACCTCATATTTAAACCTGCGAGAATAGCGGTCGAATTCATGAGAGGCAAGGAATTCTTCACCCCACCCAACCTCACTACGGTTTACAAGGCGCACATTTGATTCCGCGTAAAGATATCCACAAAGCTACCTGGGTATCACCTAATGGAGTCACTCGCAACCAAATTGACCACGTGCTGATAGATCGCCGCCACTCCTCGAGCCTCATGACGGTACGAACGTACCGAGGTGCCAACGTCGACTCGGATCACTATCTTGTTGGTACAGTTTTCCGAGCGTGGATTACCTTACGGAGACGTAATGCATCCGCGGATCAGCTTCGAATCAACACGTCTGCTTTACGCAAAGAGAATACCAGTAACACCGTTGGTCATGCGCTAGGACTCGCCCTCGAAGAGCTCGATGGAGGAAAAGTAAGTTCTGGGGCCAAAATGCCGGGCGTAAAAGAGTAATGGACACGCATTAAAAATACTGTCATTAGTGCTGCCAACCCCATCTTTGGCAGTAGTCGTAGAGATTGGAACCACTGGTTTGATGATGAGTGCAAACTAGACTGAACGTAAGAATTCTGCATACCGGGCAATGCAGCAGTCTCATACGACGCGGGTACTATATATCTATTTATTGGCCTGTAGGAACCCGGAAGTTCATGATATCACCAACTCGACTCCGCCGTCGTTCCCTGGCCTGTGCGCCCTCTTTCCACGTTCGACCATCCGATCCGATCTCCTCAAGGTCAAACCTAACATTGTCCTCCCATCTCTGTCGCCGCCGTCCTGTCGGTCTCTTTCCCGTTGGTCTACCGTCAAGAATTCTATGCACGGTCCTATCGTTGCCCATTCGCGACACGTGTCCGGCCCATCGTAATCTTCGCGAGTTGATTACTCTCACTATTGTAGGCTTGCGGTATAGCTCTTCCAATTCGTGGTTGTTGAGAGGCGGGTACGCGGGGAGAAATACAAAGAAGTCAGAAGATCTGAAAAAAGACTCCGCAGATAAAAGAAAAATGCCTGGGAAAAACCCTTTCTGTGAAATAGAGAAAAGTAGAGAGCGAGGTCCGCACTAGGCGCGGAAGTTCTACTAAATAATCCGCAGTATGACGCGGTACACACCACGCTGCCACTTACTGCAAGGATAAAGAGGGTAATCTCATCACCGATCCTGAAGGCATTCTGGAGCGATGGGAAGTGCACTTCAATGAATTGCGAAATGGTCAGCTCACAGAAGAATTGGAGGCTCCACCAATGCAAGATCAAGACCAAATGCTACATTGAGGAAACATTAAAAGCCATAAGACAGCTCAAATCAAATAAAACCCCTGGAACTGATGGCATATCAGTTGAGCTGCTCAAACAAGGAGGTACAGCGTTATATCACGCGATTCATGAGATCGTGGTGCACGTATGGGAGCAAGAGAAGATGCCGGAAGATTGGCGTCGCGGAATAATTTGCCCCATACATAAGAAGGGAGATATCACAGTGTGCAGCAACTATAGGAGTATAACATTGCTGAGTATCGCCAATAAGATACTCTCCTCTATCCTACAAGATCGGATAGTCCCATACGCTAAAGTCATCATTGGTCAATATCAGTGTGGCTTCATCCCAGCCGAATCAGCGATTGATAAGATATTCCCCCTTAAGCAGGCAATGCCAAAATGTCTGGAATTTAAGATTCCATTATATCATCTATTTAGAAGACTTTAAGGCCGCCTGCGACATCATAGCCAGGTTAGAACTATATAATGCCCTGAGAGAGTTCGGCATTCCAAACAAATTGATACGACTTTGTGAGGTTGACCATGACCAACGTAACTGGTCAAGTAAAAATAGCGAGATTGCTGTCCAAAACCTTGTCTTTAATTGACTCCGACAAGAGGGCGGTCTGGACTGCCTCCTCTTCAACCTGGAGTTGGAGAAAGCAATCCGTGACTTTGGCGTCACAACTAGAGGGACTATTGTCACCAAGTCCAGCCAGATGCTTGCCTACGCAGGTACCATCGGCATCATCGGTAGATCCGAATCGACTGTACAGGACTCCTTCACCCAGATCGAGCAGGTGGCAAAAAAACTGGGTGGCAACTTCTGCGAAGAGAAGACCTAACGTTGGTCAAACTATCAGGGTAGTGGAGCACGAATTTGAAGTAGTGCACTCCTTTAACTACCTTGGTTTATTGACCCAGCCGAAAACAATATGGAAGAGGAAATACCCGAACGGCTGATCAAATCCAACAAAGCTTACTATCAAGGGTCTTCAAATCTCGAAATTTAGCCAGATCATCCAAGCTACTACTGTACAAGACCATGGTCTTGCCAGTACTCATGTATGGATCCGAGACCTGGGTGCTCAATAAAAGGCACTCTGAACTCTTAGCCGCGTTCGAGAGAAAGATCTTAAGGAGAATTGTTGCCCCCGTATGTGAGGGAGGACGATTCCGGAGACGCTGCAATCATGAGTTGTACGCGATCTACCTTGAAGCTAATGTTGTAAGAAAAATCAAGCTCGGTAGAGTCCGGTGGGCGGGACACCTAGCTTGAATGAGCGAAGAGGAGCCTGCCCGGAAAGTCCTTTGTGGCAGGATGTATGGAAGGAGACGGCGCGGCAGACCTTGTCTGCGATGGAGGGATGGCGAAGACCAGGACTGGTAGTGCCAAACTGGATGACATCGGCTCGAAATCAGGACCGGTGGAGAGATTTGTTAAATAAGGCCAAGACTGCATCCCGGTTGTAGTGCCGATGATGATGATGAATCGTTTGTCGGCCAAACTACACAATCTACCTGACGAAATATTCCTTCGGCAATGCAAACAAAGTGCATCGACAGCCTGTTTTTCAAACCTCTCCCTCCTTTTCCGTTCGAAAAGAGCTTTAATGTTTACGAGACAAAACGAATGTGACTGCCCAAAAAAAGAGGTTTACGGGTATAAGAAATAATAATATAAGAAAGGTATAAAATAAATAATAATATAAGAAAAGCATAAAACAAATAATAATATAAGTAAAAGTATAAAATATAAGTAAAAGTATAAAATAAATAATAATATAAAAAAAAGTATAAAATATAAATAAAAGTATAAAATAAATAATAATATAAGAAAAGTATAAAATAAATAATAATATAAGAAATAGTATAAAATATAAGTAAAATTCTCCTCGATAGTATAGTGGTTAGTACGAGGGTTGCCTCTTATGTTTCGGGATTTGGCAACCCTATTGTTGCAATCCGGCAATTGACAGCTCTGTCGTAAAGTTGGACATTTTTGAAGTTATACGCAGAACGTTTTGACATACGAGCGCTATTTGTGTTGTTTACAGTAACTTAAAAGATTCATCTCGGCCCAAAAATGGAATTAAATCGTCAACATTTTCGTGCGATTATTTTTTACAACTTTCGGCATGGATTAACTCAGCAACAGTGCATGGATGAACTTAATTCAATTTTTGGCGATGAAGCTCCATCAAGGACCAGTGTTTATCGATGGTATGGTGAATTCAATCGTGGTCGTAGTTCACTCCAAGATGAATTTCGTGAAGGTCGTCCAAAATCAGTTGTTGTTCCGAAAACCATTGATGCTGTGCGCGAACTGATATTGGAAGATCGTCATGTGACCTATCGTGAGATTGAGACAACTTTAGGCGTTAGTGGGACCAGCATACATTCAATATTGCATAAACATTTGACTGTCAAAAAAATTTGTTCGCGTTGGATCCCACACAATTTGTCAATCGCCCAAAAAAAAGGCTTGTGTCAATTGGTCGAAAGAAATGCTCAAAAAATACGGTCGCGGTGCTTCGAAACACGTCTATGACATCGTGACAGGTGATGAATCGTGGATTTACGCGTATGAACCCGAAAGTAAACAGCAGTCGATTGTCTGGGTGTTTCAAGATGAGCCAAATCCAACAAAAGTTGTTCGCGCACGAAGCACTTCCAAGCAAATGGTCGCCTGTTTTTTCGGAAAAACTGGACATGTCGCAACCGTACCACTAGAACAACGCGGAACAGTCAATTCTGAGTGGTACACAACCATTTGTTTGCCAGTTGTCTTCCAAGAAATCAGGATAACCAACCGCCGAAGACGGATCACTCTTCACCATGACAATGCGAGCTCTCACACATCGGCTGCGACAACTGCATTTTTGAGCACCCAAAACATCGATTTGATGGGTCATCCGCCGTATAGTCCTGACTTGGCACCGAATGACTTCTTTTTATTCCCGTACGTAAAAAACAAACTGAGAGGTCAACGTTTTTCGACACCTGAAGAAGCGGTTGCTGCATTCAGAATGCATGTGTTGGAGATACCTCAATCAGAGTGGCAAAAGTGCTTCGACAATTGGTTCAAACGCATGCAAAAGTGTATAGATCTTCATGGGGAATATTTTGAAAAACAATAAAGTGATTTTCGATGATCAATATTTGTTTTTGTTCTCTAATCCCGAAATATAAAAGGTAACCCTCGTATACCCGACTGTGTCCGGGGGGACCGGGGTTCGATTCCCTGTCGGGGAGCCTCTGGCGCAAGACTAATGACCTTGCCCGGAAAAAACAAATCATTATGGAAAATTTAACAACCCTCAGGACTTGCTAAATAAGGCCAAGACCGGTTCCCGGTTGTAGAGCCGATGATGATGATGATGATAAAATAAATAATAATATAAGTAAAAGTATAAAATAAATAATAATATAAGTAAAAGTATAAAATAAATAATAATATAAGTAAAAGTATAAAATAATATTATAAGAAAAGTATTGCATCGAATGTTATGAAATATTGAGGATATATCTCTCGCTATCTGTCCGCTTCTCTTGAAATCTTAATTTCTTTTTCCACTCGGACAGTGTTCAACCCTATCAACAGAATCGAATTCGTCTATCAATACATTACAATTCAGGTTTAGGTTTCTATACATTCAGGAATAGTGAATGATATACTAGCGAATGTGAACATTATAATCATATGTACATATAAATCAAAATACGTAGTTGTATGCTCTACAAAAACGACCACAAAATTGCTCAAGCACGCAGGTAACCGTCAAGCTTTTCTTTCCATCAAGTATTTGGCAGAAATAATCAATGTCCCGAGAGTGCGGATCTTAAAAGTCGATGTTAGACAACCAGGTGAACTTAGGGAATCGTTCTACAGTCGAGTTGCATGAGCTTGGTACATTTTGCTTGGTCACGTGTTCGCCCCGCGAATTCCACCTATTCAAAACCAATAAGCATTGACGCATCCCACATGAATATTGAGGGGATCGCAAAACCCCTTTTGTGCGTACCTAGGGCAAAAAAAGAACACGACTGATTATTTTGAGTAAAATCGCATTCGTGTAAAATATCATGTTCTTGACGTTGCACTAAATATTTTCCATCTAGCGTTTAGCATCACCAAATATCAACTGAGAATATAAAGTGGCCACACAGAGAGCTTTTCATACATTTGACAACACAACCCCCATATTAATGGATTCCACACCTGTCGCAAATTGCGGAATAACCATCGTCCTCAATGCCATAACAATAAACACCCGCATGTGGACAGCTAATATAAATCACAAGCCGCCAACACACTGATCTATTTATCTATAATATATAAACTTAATCATGAATGCTTAATTTTATTCAGTCTTCGACGCGTCAATTCGCGCGACCTGCTGTGGGGATAAACAAGTTAATAATTGGTTAATTATACAGCAAATTAGGCGACTTTGCCAAGACTCATTCTGCTATAAATACCTCCCACAAAAACACACCCTCACGCTGGCGTATGCCTACGTAAACACACTGGCAAAAAAGCAAACACACATGCACCCAAGGTCAGGTGGCTCCAATTAAGTTAATAAACGATGCGTGCGATGCTTGACATGCTTTTGTTAGGCAACCTGGGGAGCACCTTACTGTCGCTTGCTGTCATAAAGAGATTACCATGGTTTTGGATCAAACACACAGAGATGTCTGCTGCGTAACACTTTCATATATTAAACCAGTTACTGTGCCATCGATCTGAACACAATTTACGAGTAGAGCACGTTGCAGATGATTGGATGGAAATGAAGGTAACAAATTCAAACTTAAACCTAACCGCATACCACATTTAAGAGTCGCTAGTCATACCGTTTAAGAGCCCAGTTGCAGCATATTGCGGTGGGCTGAGAAGAGAATCTAACCGCTATTGCGGTCAGGTTGTCGGCTTTGAGTTAGTCGGACCATCCCGGTTCTAGTAGTCTTCCGACAATTATTGCTCCCAACCGATGGGCCTTACCAGTATAGCCCCCCACATCATTGAATTAGCCAATTAATTAGTATTATAAAACGTGATGTACACTAAAATATAAAGCGAAATTCTTCCTTTTCAAGCCTATGGCCGGGTGGGAAACTTCAAGAACTCCCGAACAGCTCAAAATTCAATTATCCGATCCCTACTAGGTTCCTACGTTGTTAGATGCCTATACACCCACCCAAACCACTCCGAATGAATTATGTTTTCTTGTAGCAGCACGTGATACTTTCACTTTGGCGTGTTTGAAATTGACCTATTTTCAAGCGATTAGGTCATGAAGGTCTTATACTTCCTTGCTAAACAACCCATTGCCGGTGTGCAACATTCGAGTATTGCATTAAATATTAATCTACGTTTATTCACGCAGTGATTCACTATATCAGCGTAATCAAATGGCTGTCATTATTATGTTTTACATTATGAAACATAGGGGCGTATAACTAAGCTCCTCCTTTGGCACATACGCCAGGATTAAGAGACCTGTGAGGGTGGGTCAATAAGTAGCCAACTTTTCATTTCCCCGCTTTTAAAATGGCCTTCAATAACATTCTAATATTTAATTATAAATGCTTTTACCCACAGAAATATAAAGAAAGAGTAGTTCCAAATAACATGCAATCCACGTCTTTTATATGGAAGATTGGATTTGAAATGTGCCAGAGCATTCATTCAGACTGAATGTGAACGCAGAAATACCTTTCAATTTGTGTTGAAGTAGTCATTCCAGGTAATCAGTGTTCAAGAGGTGGTTAATGTAAAGGATATCGACACATGCACGTCGGCTGGCCTGTATGACAACCAGAAATAAACGTTTTTCGCTATAGTATTATACTTGCACTCCTGCCTCGAAATCATCATCTCCGATTAGTGCATTCCATCGTGGGTATCTTAAAAAACATTTAATACCCAGTTACTCTGGTTATATATCGGTTCGAGCTATTAAATTTGTGTGGAATTCAAAGTAAACAAATTGATTTCTACTCTTTCTCGTGGTCTTTATGATATAATCAGAGAAGTGTTGGACCAAAATCTGCACTCTTCTAACACGAGTGCGGAATTGTGGGGTTTGTAAGTTGTGGTGCCGATCATGGGCACAGATTCACTTAATCCCCAACGTATAATTTCGACGATGTCCCAAAACCAAATGAAAACGCACTGAATTAATTTTAATATTTCTTTAATTGATCTTTTGATTTTTATATTTTCACAGCAATGTGTTGATACGGAGATAAAAATTTCATTGATTCTATTAATAACACAAAGTTACTTCCAACATTCAAAAGTTCGTTTAAACAGATACTTTTAACATTTAAGATTTTGTTCCTATCCGGTACAATGAAGTAGGATAAACGGAAAAACTTGCCACCAACAGTCAATAGGCAGGGGGAAACGCTGAGATTCACCTCAAGTTTTACTTTTACACACAAACTATTCGCTTAATTATAACACATTTACAAACACAATTGATTAGTTACGTAAATGGAATTTGACTAAAATTAACAAGATGTTTAAACAACAAACTACTGGATTGTAAATAGCACTCGTCGCGGAAAATGGAATGAACTGAGCAAGGTGACTCTTGAAAAGTAGTTGCGCCTACTTCAAGTGATATAATCGGACTCCTCGTCACGTCGACATTAGACTCCCTGTAAGCTGCGCTATGCTGAACCGACCTAATTGAGTGAGGTTTCCACTCATGTCATCGTAGGGGAAAACAATCATTCCTTCCCCCCAACGACCAATGAGAAACCGATTCGCATCCCTGGTTAAGGTTCCCATAGACATCGCCCCGATAGGTTGAATGTCTCTGCCTAGGGAAGAAAGACAAACGAAACATGCGTTGGGTGAAGGAAGCGAAAACAAACATGCAGCTGATCAAATATGAATACCGATGTATGGAGGCTGGCTGCCCTGCCATCATACACGATAGTGGCGATCGCCGGGTGCAGAAATAGGTTTCTGTGTATTATGTAAACAGAAACGCTATTTCGGGGGTCATACGCTGAGATGCGCATTTGTTTGCCTTAGCCAATGCGACATGGGAACATCGGTTGTTTACATCAACTTCATCATCATCGGCACTAAACCAGGATCCGGTCTTGGCCTTATTTAACAAGTCTTTCCACCGGTCCCGATTTCGAGCCGATGTCATCCAGTTTGGCACTCCCAGGCTCAGGGCGTCCTGGTCTACGCCATCCCTCCATCGCAGACAAGGTCTGCCGCGCTGTCTCCTTCCATACATCCTGCCACAAAGGACTTTCCGGACAGGCTCCTCTTCGCTCATTCGAGCTAGGTCCCCGCCCACCGGAGTCTACCGAGCTTGATTTTTCTTACAACATTAGCTTCAATGTAGATTGCATACAACTCATGGTTGTAGCGTCTCCGGAATCGTCCTCCCTCACATACGGGGCCAACAATTCTCCTTAAGACCTTTCTCTCGAACGCGGCTAAGAGTTCAGAGTGCCTTTTATTGAGCACTCAGGTCTCGGATCCATACATGAGTACTGGTAATACCATGGTCTTGTACAGTAGTAGCTTTGTTCTGGCTAAATTTCGGGATTGAAAGAGCCTTGATAGACCATAGTAGGCTTTGTGGTTTTTAATCAGCTGTTCGCGTATTTCTTCTTCCGTATTGTTATCGGCTAATACTATTGACCCAAGGTAGTTAAAGAATTGCAATACTTCAAATTCGTAAACCACTACCCTGATAGTTTGACCAACGTTAGGGTCTTCTCTTCTCAGAAGTTGCCACCATGTACTTAGTTTTTCCCTCATTAATGTGCAGTCCCAGTTTTTGTGCCGCCTGCTCGATCTGGGTGAAGGATTCCTGTACCGCCGATTCGGTTCTACCGATGATGTCGATGTCATCTGCGTAGGCCAGTATCTGGCTGAACTTGGTGACAATAGTCCCTCTTGTTGTAACGCCAGAGTCACGGATTGCTTTCTCCAACGCCAGGTTGAAGATGAGGCAGGCCAGACCGTCCCCATGTCGTAGTCCATTATAGATGTTTATTGGTTTGGACAGCAATCCCGCTATTTTTACTTGACTGGTTACGTTGGTTATGGTCAACCGACACAGTCGTATCAATTTGTTTGGAATGCCCAACTCTCTCATGGCATTATATAGTTCTACCCTCGCTATGCTGTCGTAGGCGCACTTAAAGTCTTCTAAATAGATGATATAATGGAATCTTAAATTCCTGACATTTTGCCATCGCCTGCCTAACGGTGAATATCTGATCAATTGCTGGTTTGTCTGGGGTGAAGCCACACGGATATTGACCAATGATGGCTTTGGCGTATGGGGCTATCCGATCTTGTAGGATAGTGGAGAGTATCTTATAGGCGGTACTCGGCAATGTTATACCCCTATAGTTGCTGCCCAGTGTGATATCTCCTTTCTTATGTATGGGGCAAATTATACCACGACGCCAATCTTCCGGCACCTCCTCTTGCTCCAATACGTGCACCACGATCTCATGAATTGCGTGATGTAACGCTGTCCCTCCTTGTTTGATCAGCTCAGCTGGTATGCCATCATACTACAGGGGCTTTATTTGATTTGAGCTTGGCTTTTAATGTTTCCTCAATGCTTGATGGCGGCAGCATTTGGTCTTGATCTTGCATTGGTGGAGCCTTCAATTCTTCTGTGAGCTGACCATTTAGCAATTCATTGAAGTGGACTTCCCATCGCTCCAGAATGCCTTCAGGATCGGTGATCAGATTACCCTCTTTATCCTTGCAGTAAGTGCAGCGTGGTGTATACGCGCCATACTGCGGATTATTTGGTAGAACTTCCGCGCCTGGTGCGGACCTCGCTCACTATTTTTCTCTATTTCACAGACAGGCACTTTTCTTTTGTCTGTGAAGTCTGTTTTCATATCTTCTGAGCTCTTTGTATTTCTCCTCGCGTACCCGTGTCCTATGAGACTGCTGCATTGCCTGGTATGCAGCATTCTTACGTTCAGCCGCTAGTTTGCACTCATCATCAAACCAGTCGTTCCGACCTCTACGACTACTGCCTAAGATGGAGTTGGCAGTACTAATGACAGTATTCTTAAGGCATGTCCATTTCTCTTCTACGCCCGACATTCTGGCCGAACAGCAAACTGTTGGGTTGTAAATTGCACTCGTCGCGGAAAATGAAATGAACTGAGCAAGGTGAAAAGTAGTTGCGCCCACTTCAAGTGATATAATCGGACACCTCGTGCCGTCGACATTCGACTCCCTGTAAGCTGCGCTATGCTGAACCGACCTAATTGAGTGAGGTGGGTTTCCACTCATGTCATGGTAGGGGAAAACAATCATTCCTTCCCCCCAACGACCAATGAGAAACCGATTCGCATCCCTGGTTCAGGTTCCCATAGACATCGTCCAGATAGGTTGAATGTCTTTGCCTAGGAAAGAAAGACAAACGAAACATGCGTTGGGTGAAGGAAGCGAAAACAAACATGCAGCTGGTCAAATATGATGACCGATGTACGGAGGCTGGCTGCCCTGCCATCATACACGATCCGGGATAGGTTTTTCTGTTGATGTTACGTCAACAGAACTTCGCTAACGATGGCAAAGGCTAGAATGCATGGGTGCATGTTTGTTTTAGAAAAAACGTATAGTGGGGCACGATCATTGGTATGATTGTTTGAATAACAATCATGATAGTGCCCGATCCAACGGGTGCTTAAAGCTTATACCAGCGGTAAGGGGCAGTGTGGAGATTGTTTAGTTTAGGAAAACGATACGTGGGACATAATCATCGGTATGATTGTTTGACTAACAATGATGGTCGCGTCCAATTCGCTGGTCGGTTGTCACTTGGGCGATCGATCATCGGAAATCTGACTTGGAGATGTGCAAGCAAGCAAGTTGCCCGGCGTGTCTTTTTTTGGACCAACGGATTGTTGGAACAAGAACACACAGAAGGATTGGCGTGTCTTTGATGGGCATGTGGCCGCCTATAGTAACCGATCGGTTCATGACAGATGAACCGAGATGGTTTAGTTTACGCGATTTGTTTGATGCCATGGCAAGATGGTAATCTTGCCGTGGGTTTATGTTTCAGCTATGAACTGATCAAAGGAGAGCTTTGAACAGCTCATATTCAGGTAAGCGGCTTAATGATCGGTAATGGTATTTGCAGGTTGGGAAAGGGGAGTTGTGTTCGGACGATATGGGTGGTTTTTCGGGCGCCTTAAAGAATGAACTAAGTGAATTCGAAACTGCAACATGAGATGTCTCTAAAAGCCTTAGAAAATTGGTCTAAAACTATAACCAGTTCCACAGAGGAAAACCCAACGTCAGACCCAGAGTGATACGAAATGACAGAAACCCTGTTAGAAGGTGATAGCTGTGTTATTATACACTCCCAATCACTAGGATGAGGCCACAAATTTTGCAATTGATTTTTGCTCTTTATACCTGTTGGAAATGTTGTACCCAGAAACACATACTACCTGTGAATAGGTACGTATTTTCCCAAAAGAAATTCATAAAATTAAAGGGTAATTAAGAAACGACCGTTGGAATTTCCCAAGATCAAATAATAACCTACTTAAAAAGGGTATAAAAAAGTGCGTCACTAGGATGAAGCCACATGCAAAATTTTAGAAAAGAAGGAAACAATTAATGAAATGTTTACATTTTATGGTTTAAATCATTTTATCCACATGGATATCACCCGACGGCGTAACGCGTAACTAAATAGACCACTTCCTCATAGACAAAAGACACCACTCGAATATCCTTGACGTAAGATCATATAGAGGAGCAGATGGCGACTCCAATCATCTTCTACTGATGGGCAAAATCAGGAATCGCCTCGCAGCAATCCCACATGGGCGGTCACGGTAGACGAGCAAAAAGTTCGACACTGATAAACTGAAAGACTGGCGTAAAAGGGCTGAATATCAAGACGAACTAACAAATAGATTTAGCATTCTAGAGAATGGGAGCACTGAGGAAGAGGAAGCTAATAGTGTGGACACTAAATGGACATCGATCACAGACACAATCAAACTAACAGCCCATAAGGTATTAGGATTTAAGAAAGCAATTAAGTCCAAACCTTGGTTTGACGATGAGTGCAGGGCGAAGATCGAAGAACGTAAACGCCTCAGAGTGACCCACTTACAAAGATATGATGAAGTCAACGCAGAAAGATACGCGACGATTCGGAGAGAGACAATGAGACTCTTCAAACGCAAAAAACGCGAATGGGAGAAGACTCGGATCGAAAACATCCTAGAAAATTCTAGAGCAAAGAACATCAGAGGTATGTATGTCGGCATAAATTCAATTAGAAATGGCCACCGAGGGAGAGCCAAAATAATTCGAGACGCAAATGGCTGTCTGGTCACAGAAACTAACAATATCGTGAAAAGATGGAAGCAGTACTTTGAAAACCTGCTTAATGTGCGCACCCATCAACCACAAATAAACGCACCAAATACAGCCGAGTCTCAGATCCCAGAGCCCTCTGTCAACGAAGTTGTAGACGCAATAAATCGATTGAAAAACAACAAAGCTCCCGGAGTCGACTGCATACCGGCAGAGCTTGTGAAGCATGGAGGAGAGGCAACCGCTCGAAAGATCCACCAGCTCATCCAAACAATATGGGATAAGGAAGTCACTCCGGAAGAATAGAAAACCTCAATAGTCGTTCCCATTTTCAAAAAAGGCGACAGATCTGACTGCGAAAACTGCAGAAGAATATCATTGCTCCCAACCGCATACAAAATATTAACAAATGCCATTCTGGCAAGAATCACACCGTACGCAGAAGAGATACTGGGAGACTACCAATGCGGATTCCGTAGGAACCGGTCAACAAGCGACCAAATGTTCACAATAAGACAACTGCTGGAAAAGAAGTGGGAATACGGAGAGACGGTTCACCAACTGTTCGTTGACTTCAAAAAAGCCTACGACTCAGTCGCAAGGCAAAGACTCTACCATATTGTAGTTATTCAAATCTGGATGAACGAAAACAAACGGCGAGTTAGAATAGAAAACCACCTCTCAGAACAATTTGAAATCCGGGACGGACTAAAACAGGAAGATGGGCTATCACCGTGTCTTTTTAACCTTGTGCTCGAGTATGTCATCAGAAAGGTACAAGATGGCAACATGGACGGATCATCCCTGAACGGGGTCACACAAGTGCTCGCATATGCGGATGACATCGCCGTTCTGGGCGATATTCTAGGAACTGTTAGTAAAAACTGTGAAATCACCATGCAAGCGGCAGAAGAGGTGGGCCTAGAAATAAATGAAGACTAAACAAAATACATAATTACGCGAGAGCAGATGGACCTCAGGGAACACATAAACGTCAGAGGTAAGATATTTGAAAAAGTTAAAGAATTTAAATATCTGGGACCAATACTGACGGCCAGTAACGAAATGTCGAAGGAAATTAACAAAAGACTGCATATCGGCAACGCTAGTTGGCACGCAGCCAGTAAACTGCTGAAATTTAGACTGCTATCACGTAACATAATGCTCCGGGTCTATAGAACCATAATCATGCCGATTGTTCTATAGGGATGCGAAACATGGGCTCTCACAAAAGGGGAAGAAAACAAATTCCACGTATTCGAGAATAAACTTTTGAGGGGTATCTTTGAAGGTAAATATGACGAGGAGAGAGGAAAATGGACGAAACTCCACAACCACGAATTGGAAGAGCTATATCGCAAACCTACAATAGTGAGAGAAATCAAGTCCCGAAGATTAAGATGGGCCGGACACGTGGCGCGAATGGGCAACGATAGGACCGTGCATAGAATTCTTGACGGTAAGCCAACGGGAAAGAGACCGTCACGACGGCCGCGACGGAGATGGGAGGACAATGTTAGTGATCTTGAGGAGATCGGATCGAATGGTCAAGCGTGTAAGGAAAGCGCACAGGCCAGGGAACGATGGCGGAGTCGAGTCGATGAGGTCATGAACTTCCGGGTTCCTACAGGCCAATAAATGATAATAATAATAATAATAATAATACAAAAGAAGTTTCAGGAACATTAGCGTACGTGCACTTAAAAAGCACCGAAGCAAATCAAATGACTTTCCTTATCAACATTTTAAGCCACTCTATGCATGCTTTCGGTAATATTTTTAAAGAATCATGATTTTTTCATTCACTTTTTTATTAAATTACAAAATAAGTCCAACATACATCTAATAGTATCTCACGGCACTGACCGTCGGTCTATAAGTTCGACTTCGAACTTAAAAACAAAAATAAAAAAATAACTATTATACAATAACATATATAATCAATTGTTCAAATAAATTAAATGCAAGAGTGGGATTGACAGTCACTGCACTGTAAAGTAATGTTCATTGTTCAAAATTATCTTTAAGAAACTTCTCGTTGTGCGAGAGAGTTTTAGTTTAAGTGGATGTATATAAACGAAACACAATTACTTTTACTTATAAACTTTACTTTGTTATCATGCAATTAAAGCCCACTTGTTATAAGAGGGAAACTCAAGTGGCCAACACCCAACGATTTTATTTGTATTTACGGTATTTATCTCGGAGTGCAATGAACATTGAATTACTTGAATTAGTTGTTTTATCGGTATCATTATTGGGTCAACGTGGTATATTACTCCCGCGTATACCTTCTTTTTTTTTAATTTACCCACGAAAGTGATTTGTACGATTCTTCTGACCTGTTTTTTTGTTGTACAGCTGGTATGAAGTTACTTATACTTCAATGTTGTGATGCGTGGGCGCTTTGGTTCTAAAATCTTCATATCTCTATGTTGAAAATCCAGGCGAAGATTGCTTCCTTAACGCCAGCTCCCACCCTAGACCCGAGTGACGAGAGGAAACATCGACTTGCCGCCAACAACAATGAGTCATAGTTGTCATGGTCATAGTGCATCTATAGTTGCTGCAGCAATCTTACCAAGCGGGGCATAACAGGGGGAGAGGATGCTGTGGCAATATCTCCTCCTCCAATGTCAACGCAAAAAAATCAAACAAATCCACACCGGCAAAATCAATAGTAAACAGCGAACAAGTTATATACTAGGAAACAACAAACAACTCCTACCCTGGGCACTAAAACTACGGCATCACCATTCATTCGAGAGAAAGATTAACAAAAAAGGGCAACTGTGAATCCAATCCCAAATTCCGGTCCTTGAACACATTATTCTTCTGACCGAAACGCTCAACTCACTCGACAGCTCTCGGCCTCGCCACCATCTTCTCCGTCTAGCAGTAACTCTTAACACAAACCATTCTGGTCAATGGAGTCTAGCACCATTGTGCAACCAACTTGCAAAATGGTTCCCTTGTTCCCTCATATAATCGCATCCCATCCATGACCGACGATCCTATACAGCAGCGGCAGCAGCAGAAGAAGAATACAATTTAGTCGACCAGTATGTAGATGATTACGTAACTGACACAACTTGTACGTCAACAAACGGACACGAATATTCTCAAAAGTTGGGGTTGTTCCTCATCATCCTCGTCCTCGTCGGCCTGCTCCAATAACATGAATCACACTCACACCTATTCGTCATGTTAAACGCAATTCTTAATTGTACTACCCGATAGTGACAACAGAATGCGACCCTCGTCAACTGGTCGCAAGATCTCGTCACTTCAAACCACTTTCGGACGTTGTGATCTTTGATCCCCACACTTAAATTAAACATCTTGGATCGCATCACGGTGGATCCCCGATTATGAACCTGAGAGAATTATTTACAGTTGCATTGTTTCTCTCCTCATATTAGAGTTTTTTCCTTAAAGTAGCCGGATGCGAAGATTATGGAGTTACCTCAATAGAGTCAGTATTATTGAAGTGTTAGCCATGGTCAGACGTGACTCTAATATATCTTCTTTTGAACATTGACTTGTTTTAAAGTTAAAGCAATTCGTGGTGTCAATTTCTATCATCTTCTTTTGTGTTGATTGTTCGAATATATCTTCTTTGGAACATTCACTTCTTTGAATTCAAAGCATTCGTGGTGTCAATATTTGTCACATTTCTTTGTGTTGTTGTGATTCCTTGTTGAGTGTCAAATCTTAGACTCGTATTCAGAGTTAATTCTTTAAACACTGGGAAGTCTTGGAATCGTGTGCTCCACGTAGAAGACGGAATATTGTCACTTTGTTACGAAAGAAACGTTGGTCCTGAATGTTGCGCCGTTCGTTGAATGTGACCTGTCCCTGGCACTTCAGCATCAAGGGGTAAGTTCAGTTATTGTGTTTTCTTGGTCTATTGATCTTGTTCTGTGACTTTGCGTTCCTCTATTCACTCGATTCATCTCCATGATGACGGATTATCTGCAGTTTGTTGTAACCGTCGAACTCCAAGTGCCACAATCAACAATTGATTGTGGCTTATAATGCCCAGCAACACAAGTGGCAGTGTCGTAAGTCAGGTTTCGTGATTACTTTCAGGATCTGTGAAGGTAGCGAGCATCAAGTATAATCCATTTTCGTGCCTACATAGTCCCCGAGAGGGTTGGAGCCTCAATGCATCTCCTTTCTGGATTGCTCCATGACCTACGACAACGGTCGAGCCACACGCCTACACATCTTACTTTCTGGATTGCTCTCCGACCTACAACAACGGTCGTCATGTGCCTTCACATCTTACGAACCACAACAACGATCGACTCCTACGCCTACACATCTTACTTTCTGGATTGCTCTACGACCTACGACAACGGTCGAGCCATCACCATCCACCCGTCTCCGACGAACGTGATAAAGCCTGGCCTATGACACCGGTCTTCATTCTTACATTTTGGTTAACAACACCAGTCACGCTTCTCCGTCATATTCTCTCTCACGCTCCTTGCCTCGTGGTGACCGAAGGTCTCATCTTTCTCAAGAAAAATTGCTTCACCCGTCTCACCATGCCCGCTACCAATCAATAACTCCTTGTTGTTACAGAGTTTAGTTATTGCATAATTTTACCTTCCAGTTGCAACAGCACTCGCCACCTGCACCCCAATCACCAACATAAGAGTGTCTCACCCCGCATCATTCCAAAGTCCACAGTGTCTCACCCCGCATCATTCAAAAGATTAAACGCTCGATCCGAAACAGTTGATACACTTTGGTGACCCAGATGTGATCTGTAGACACAGCAAGACACTCTCCCATAATTACCAAGAACTTAACTTCCTCGGTCTAACCGCCTCGTCCCCCCGGTCAAAGTGACCTTAACATAGTTGCTAATGTGACGATTCCAATAGATTACGCACACGCGACCGTAGGGAAGAACGTGGCACCAAAAGGGAGTCGATTTATGTGGCAATCACACAGCTAAAATTCCGAGTTGAGGCATCAGCCCTGTAAATAGGGCGTTAAAATATACTCACAGCTAGGTCGGCTTGTCGTAAGAGGCGACTAAAGGCCGAGTGGTAGGTGGGGTCCCAACGCCCTGTCGCCCGCTGAAATACCCCCCATCAAGCTTTAGGCTCCGTGAAATGGTCGGGAGAAATCCCTGGCCACCTTTCGGAGCTTGGCAGTTGGACCGATTCGAGAAAAGGTTGGTTTAGGTGGTAGTCGTTCCCAAGGTGAGATACCACCCCGTCACGCTGTATATTACGCGATATCGCCGAGAGAAATCTTCGACGGTGTTTCGGATGTGTGGCTGATGGCCCGGACTAACACGGGGACAAGTCATTATGGTACCTTCTGATATAAAGAATTCCGGAGGTGAACTAGTCTCCCATTCGGATCTCCGGTGGGAAATATGTCAGAGGGAACATCATACAGATATCATGATAAATAATGAAACTTTAAGAGGTTCGTCATCGCATAATCGGGCTTGCCCTCGAGGCTCTGCCCACGCTCGACTGGTGATGGCATTTTGTAACATCAGGGGCATCGGTTTCACCAATACGAATGTAAACGCCATCCACCAATATTTGCAAACAACGAAACCTGATATCCTTGCCCTAACTGAGACCCAGGTAGATTGGTCAACTGATTCGACATATCTTCGTTGCTCAGGATAAGACTTACATTCGAGATTCCGTTTTAAGGGCGGAGTCTGTGTCTTCGCGCGGTCCGATCTGGCTTGCCAGAGCATGGAGGCGTTTGAGCCCAATAACATGGACATCATATGGTTGAGAGTCGTGCTGAGGAATTCCGTTAAATTTCTTTGTTGTCTTTACGCTCCCCAAATGACGATCGACCACATTTTTTCGAACATCTTTCACATGCCGTCGATTGGATACAGTTCAACCACCCAGCTTCTGAAATTGTTGTCCTTGGTGATTTTAATGTGCACAATTCCGGCTGGTTGGTACGTTCTAACAGAACCGACGAGGCTGGGAGGCTGGCGGAGATGTTTGCTGTTAGCCACAATTTCACCCAACTCGTGGAGGAACCAACACGAGTGCCGGATGCCCGAGGCGATTATTCGAACACCTTAGATCTGTTTTTGACATCCGAACCGAGTATTTATACCGTAGAGGTTTCTTCACCACTGGGAAACTCAGATCACTGCTTGGTATCTGTCGCGCAAACACTTGCATTTCAAGCGAATAACCGGCCTAGGCAGCTTCGCCATGTATGGAAGTATGAGGTTGCTAACTGGGACGGTTTGCGACATTTCTTCGCATCGGAGGTGTGCTTCGGAGACTCCGATGTTAACGTTTACGCGGAGTCGGTAACAGAGATTATTCTTCTCGAGATGGTGATCTACATTCCACATTCCATCAAACGAAGTTTATCCGATAAACCGTGGTTTGGCAGAAAATGCGAGCTGATTACAGCGGCGAAAAATAGAGTTTTTACGCAATGGTGCTCCAATCCCACCGATGTTTACAGAACGAATTTTGTTAGACTCAGAAACGCGTGCAACCAGGCGATTGATCCGCGAAGAAAGCTCACAACGACAGGGTGATCAATAAGATCCTTCGGTGCCCAACTGGTTCGCGCTCCTTCTGGTCAATGGCAAAGTCTGTCAGCGGTAACTTCGCATACTCCTCATTCCCTCCGTTGGCGACAGACAGCGGGACGTCAGTCCCGAATTAAAAGGATAAAGCTAATGTGTTCGCGAATTTATTTTCCGCGAATTCAAACCTCGATCCCGGCCTTTTGGAGCCACCTGTGATCGCTCCGGTACGGTCTTCCATGGGGGATGTGAGATTTCGTCCGCACACTATTCAACGGATTCTACGTGAACTGGATTCTAGGAAGGCAATCGGGCCCGGACGGAATACCAGCAATAGTCCTTAAGAACTGTGCTCCAGAACTATCGCCGGTCCTTGGCAGATTCTTTCGCTTATCTTATGCACGGTGGACCTTTCCTGTCTGCTGGAAAATCGCTCGAGTTCAGCCAATCCCAAAGATGGGAAAAAAGTGTCTCCCACAAAATTACCGTCCGATAGCATTACTGTCTATGTTATATAAGCTGATGGAAAAAGTCATCAATACTGAGTTAATTAAGTATTTGGAGTGCAACGCACTTCTGAATGATCGTCAATGCGGATTCCGTGGCAGGCGGCCCATGGGAGACCTTTTGACACTTATAACCGATATATGGACATCTGTGATTGAACGGCATGGTGAGTCAAGTGCGGTCACATTGGATATCTCCAAGGCTTTTGACCGCGTCTGGTACGGGGCATTGCTGAGCAAAACTTCGTTCATATGGACTTTCCCAACAGCTTTGCGACTGGACGAAGAGCTTCCTCGAAAATCGATCAATCCGGGTTATTGTAGGTGGCGAGTCTTCCGATCTGTATCCTGTTAATTCGGGGGTATCCCAAGGTTCTATTTTGGCTCGAACCTTTTTGCTTCACATAAATGATTTGTTGGAGACAACGGATAACAAGGTCTTCAGTTTTGCGGATGATAGTACGCTTGTTTCCTTCTTTTCGCGTGTTCAGCCGATTGGTGTATCTACGTCACACCAGCTGAGATGTAGAGAGATTGACTCTCTGAATCAGGCTCTCGGTAAGGTCCTGCAGTGGGGAAGGGCGAATCTCGTCGACTTCAATGCAGCGAAGACACAATATATAGAACATTCACAAAGAAAACTGGATCATCGCTTCCACAGCTGATGATGAGTGGCCGGGCCCTCGAGGCTGGGGAAAGTTTGAAATTGCTCGGCGTCACGGTCTGTGGGAATGTCATCATCATCATCATCATCGGCACTACAACCGCGAACCGGTCTTGGCCTTATTTAGCAAGTCCTGACGCTTGTTAAATTTTGCATAATGATTTGTTTTCTTTCCGGGCAAGGTCATCAGTCTTGCGCCAGAGGCTCCCATACGGGGAATCGAACCCCGGTCTCCCGCGTGACTGGCGGGTATACTAACCACTATACTATCAAGGAGCTATGGGAATGTATCGTGGCATAAACACGTGAGCTATCTTTTTAGAGCCAAGAAATATTTTACTCCGCCCCAACTTCTTCTCCTGTATAAATACCAAATTAGACCCGCGCGAATATTGCTCTCATGCTGCGAGCTCGGCTCCTAAACATACCCTCGACCTAATTGAGAGCATACAGAGACGAGCGATCCGCCTGATCGGAGACTCGGCGCTGGCCTCGGGGCTACAGTCGCTATCATATCGAAGGCGCGTAGCTGACCTCTGTCTGTTTTACAAATATTATCACGGGTACTGTTTTTCGGAGATTGGTGGTATTGTTCCGCGCAATTCAGTTTATATGAGCTCCACAGACAACCCCACGAATCGTACCACTTTGTGGTTCATCACCTGACGGCGCCAACATGTCAGCGTCAGAACTCGATCCGTTACAGAGCGGGGAAGCTGTGGAATTCCCTTCCCACACGAGTGTTCCCAGAGCGTTACAACCTGCAACTGTTCAAAAAGGACTGCAACTGTTATTTTGTGGCATCTCGGGGCGCCCACTCGGCGCTATAAGTTCGCCTCTCCCGAGGGAAGTGTAATTAAAAAAAAAGGAAAAAATCCTCATGCACACGCGGCCTTGAGCTGACGTGTTAGTGCTTCGATTCTAACGTTTTTAAAGAATGAGTTCGAGTCACGTTTTTCACTATTTCGCTACACGCTATAACTCCCTCACCTTCGACATAGAGGAAGTTAGTGCTATGGGTCAATATGAAAAAGATGATTCATGTTCCTTTTTAAGAACTGTTTAAATTCTCGCTGAATGCCATCTACTAGGAAATATACGAAGCTAAGCCATAATTTTTCTACACAAAACGCGCACTCAAAGAGATTTTGGGACATCCGTAAGTGTCAAAGCATAATGTGAGCGGTAGAAGAAGAAGATGTGAGAAGAACACAGGTTCTAAGTTATAACTAGCCTAGCTGAAACTAAGAAACTTGGATACCATTATTACTTCGGTTTCGATTAGTATATGGAGGGCTAGCGTAACAGACTACAACCACCAACATCACTATATTTATCTAATGAAATCGTGCCCCACCGTGCTTGGAATCACGTAAGGTAAATTCTCTTATGTTGATTAATCTCAAATTGATCAACACATCAACAAAATAATCTAGAGCAATAAAAATGTTGAGTCCAGGCACATATCTGAGAAGAAAATTCTATAGTGGCATCGCTACTATTAAATCCTGTTTCAGGAAAAAATGTCCTGCACGAAACAAACGGTGCCGCACATGAATAAACACGATTATGGCGAAAACATGTGTGGCACTGTGGGGAGCGGAGTCGTGGCACCGGCATGGGTGCGAGTTCTACTCCGTCCCCATCACTAATCGAATGTTCAGCCGCGGGAAAGTAAACTTGAAAAGTACAAACCGAACTCGACGACGCAACGTCCACACCAGGAGTAAGTAAAAACACAAGTTGTCCTTAATTGATTCTTATTTTATTTCACTTTCATTAATCACTCTGCTCCTTGCCATCATTAAATATGTTGATGTATTTATACTTTACTTACGTTTCCACGAGCACTTAATTTTAGGTTAATTTCCACAAGGAAATTTCGCAAATCGTTTCAATTAACACGAATGAGGACTTTGGGATGTACGCGTCTCCGTGCCCACCGGAGAGCAGGAGTTCGGCGGATGAAATTCGACTCGGCGTTGCTCTGCTCGATGCAGAGCCACTTCGCAACCGGGGGTGAGTTTTCTCGAGAGAGAAGCTGTTCGTCTCGTGGTGAAAACGAGGAAAGAGGATCTCACTGGTGAGGTCCTGTAGTGGTGTGCGTAAAGTCGATCGTTGAGATCAGATTGTTTACATAACGCTTGCAGGTCAAAAGCGAAACGAAACCTAGACAAGGGATACAGACAAAGAAAGAAGCGACCTAATGCATCGTCTGATAATGAGGGTCAGCTGAGTAAATATCAGCCACTCATTAGATGCTAAAAGGGATTGAAATAATAGAGATCGTATATCGTATCTCCGCCAACTGGAAGAATCGGATTCTTTTGTTAGCATAGGTTTATGCTATTGAATCCAATCCGACGGCTAAGCGCGACGTCGGTGATTGTTTGAAGATTCAAACAAAGAAATATTTCAGCGAGAAGTACTTGCAGCTGTATCGATAGTTGCAAGTCATTGCTAAGCATTTCAGATGATTACATAATGACGGTTTGTATATACCGTCTGTGTCAATTGAACATGGCATCTATGGCGACGCCAGGATCGAACTCTAGTGTGAATATCTACACTGATTGGAAATTCGGTTTTTGATAGCTAATACAAAGATGCATTGATATATGTATGAATGCCCTTGAAGGAAAAATTCTTTACAGGAATTTTCCGATAATGCGTTGTATGCATTAATATCCTTGAAAAAGGAAAATGTCTTCAGGTGCCTATGCAAATGCATTGGCGGGAAACAATGGGAGTTGGGTTGTAATAATGGGGGTTCTGCCTGATAAGTTAAGAAAGAAATCTTATGGAGAATTGTATGCGAAGAGGTGCATGAAAGGTAAGTTTTCTTTTACAGGGACTTTTAGGTTAATGATTTGATCTCTTTAATGCATTTTTCATTTTCATTTTTAAAACATTTTTTATTTTCTCTTTATATTCTTAGTTTCTAAATTAAAGACTAGACAAAAAATGCTTAAATTCTAGCTTAATTATCTTATATAATAACTTACTGGTCCTTCGCAGACGCTCTAAGCTAAACATTACTTAACCATTATATAATTTGCCTTTCGGCGACAGAATTTTGTGGCAGTACTTATAATTATTTGAAAGACAAAGAAGAATTTGAAAAACTTCATTTTTTTTTTCTTAAAATTTAACTTACTTAACTTACCTATTTTTTATTTATTTATTTATTTATTTATTTTTTTTTTTTTAATTTTTAATTTTATGTAAAAGTACTTAACTTAACTTAACTAAAATCTTATACTACCCTAATTCTAGAAAAGCTAAGTCTATGACTCTTTAATGCATTAAGCATTTAAGATGCTAATGCGATTGCATTAGTGAAATTAGGAGATTGGGTGAAAGTTATGGGGGTATTTCAGGAGAGCAATCCGTGGGGTTTGGCGGAACCGCCACAGCACCTTGGCCACTACAAACACTGATACGATCATCAAGCGTATACACATCTTGTGGACATTATGTAGAATCTCAACTGATGTTCGATTATCTCCCATATTATTGATCCAGGGGAAAAAATAACAAAGCAGAGGATATATCATTGCCTCTGTAGACTAACAAAAGATATCCTCAAATAGATAAGCTGTAAATAAATAAATAATACCAGGCTACATGTCGATATGAAAAGGAAAAAACCAATGGTCGTAAAGAAAGATAACAATTCAACCATTGGCTTAAATAGTGATGTTTCGATGTCAGTCGAGTGCAGTCCATAGCGCGGAAAATGAGAAAACCGTGAGTGACTTCAAGCTTAAATCGAGAACAGAAAACTAACAGCCATTCAACGATCCTCCAACGTCGCCAATGAACGATGATGTTATAGGAGTAAACTACTAAAGTTGATTATGATTATACACTTCATGTTGTAATTTCGAGTTCAATAACATTCTACGTTTCTCTACTGAGTTATAATATTACCGACGAGAATTTCTTGGACTTACAGTCAACCATGATGGAGAATATGACAGTGCAGTGCCTTGTGAAAACTTACCCGTCAGAAACATTTATGGAAATTGTTTTATTATTAATTTCCATAAATGTTTCTGACTGAAAGAAGAAACCAAAATTACTGTGGTAGTATCAAGAGTATAGACACTAACATGTATCCCCTGAATGTTGTATAAATGTGACAATCAGGAATATCCGACTCCTTAAAAACGCCCCTCCCATACCATACGATCATTTTGGACACTCACCCTTAAGACCTGCAAGCCATTGTAAGCTAAGACGTAGGACCAGATACGAATTCAAAAGTATTGTATTATAATAGGTTAAAAGTTTAAATAAACAGACCCTTGCTATTAATAGGATACTAGGCACAGCACTCCACCTGATTGCTAAGATACAAAACGAGCAATGGAACTGATTGGGGATTCAGGCGGATGTTATTCCATCACGCCAGAATATCCTGCCAACCTCCAAATTCTCGTCAATCTTACCATGCGTATAATTGTCGTCTGGGCACATTGTTATCGAATTGCTTTGCTTTCTGCTCTTGCGTATAAGAAGGTTATACAGAATGGACCATTTTCTTTGTAAGCGACTACAAACGAAAAATGATTAATTTAATTATAGGTAAGGGTCCTTTATTATCAAACTCTACATTAGAGCAGTTGAAATCCCAGACATCGAACATAGGTACTTGCCCAAGATTTTCAGTAAGGTGCGTTAAGCAGAAATACATTTGAAAAAAAAAACGAAGAAAGAGCATCTGAGAAAGGACGAAGGTACCCAGGTACAGGGATAAAGAAAGATTGAACACGACCACAAAACAACAGCCGTATCAAGTGAATACTTGCAGGGAGTGCGGTCTTAACAATAAGGCTATATAATAATACAACAGCAAAGGTAAGGTTTCAATGGAGGACGTACAAGGATATGAGCTTGATTCGACAGGCATCTGCAGATCAATTAGGGATCCGACGATGTTGTGCCTTTTTTTCTTTATACTTATCATCGTCTTGTGTTTGTTTATAATTTGTTTTTCTTTTTTTGTTGTTGTTTTCCTCGTTTACTTTATTTTAGTAATCCATGTGTGCGAGAGAAAACGTAGGAATGGTAATTACCATCGCGGGTATTGCTCATTTATTATTCCCCTCAACGGTCGCGATTCATTTGTCAGAAAGAGGAAATCCGCACACGAATGGGCACACCTCCGGACGAAGTAGTAACCCGACGTCTGTTTCCTCCCATCCGGGCGTCGCTTTCCTTGGAGCGTGTAAATTATGCCAGTTAATGCGTGAATGAGCTTCGCGGCGATTGTACCTTCTCCCTACTCTCGGCCATCTTGCCGCTTGGCATTTTTTCCTCCTTCCGTCGGCGTACCTCTTGAACGTTAGATACCATTACACCAGTATTCTCGTACTGTGGCACTAAGGCACTCAGGCACTCCTGCGGTCTACGCTGTTTCTTGGGAAGTGAACAGTGGCTTGTGACGTCCTGGAATAATTAATGGTCTTTATCCTCGAGCGGGCAATTTTGCAAGGCAAATGCTTGGTAAGGCATTGTGAATATTTCATGGCGTCATGGTCGTGTATGTTAAACGCGAAGGATATTAGGTGACTTCCTTGTAATTTGACGTGTTTCGCTGAGCAGTCCGCAGCGCGGAGGAAGAAGCTAAACAAAAATAAGAGATTAAATAATAATTAAGTAAACTGTGGTGGTGGCATATCCAGTGTGAGGATAATGCCGCCGATTAAATTTGCGTGTTGCAAAAGACGAGTACAACATCCTTTGTACGATAATTAGACACTTCAGTTCTGGGGCAAGCAGTTTAGAGCTGGAGTCTTGTAAATAATTTATCCACGAACGCTTATAATAATTGGGCCATTAGTACTAAATGGGAAAGTTTCGTCTTATTGTGCCAGACAGTCGGATGATGGGAAAAACTAACGTCGCAGTCGTGTTGTGGTATAGTTTTTCGAGCAGGATGGAGGTTTGGTCATTTGGCTTCCAAACAGTGGTACTATTCAGGGTATTGGCGAATAAATTAATTAAGTCCTATAAAATAATGTAAGTTGCACAACGTAGTGTCACGTATAGTTGTTACTTACGTCTGTTTCTTACGAAACCTAAGCATTTCAAGGGGTTTTAACTACCTGTGGAAATTTTAAAATCTGTTCACGCACATGAATATGAAACTATAATGGGTAAGACAACATACTGGCCCACAGATTGAACTAAGATTGTCGATCGGATAGATTTCTACATCATCAAAAATACGAGGGTAGGTCAATAAATCCTTAGAAACGCCTACGATGGCGCTCGTGGCATTGCTTATGGTGTGTTTTTAGTAATCATCATTCCTCACATTCCTCACACGCATAATAAATTGAGTATGAAAAAAATATCTGCGAGATGGGTGCCGCATTTTCTCTCAGCTGAGAACTTTTGGAGCGCAGGCGTCGCAACCCAGATTAGTAACCGTAGATGAAACATGGATATACCACAACATTCCCAAGACAAAAGAAAATCCAAAACAGTGGATTGTTAAGGACGAACGGGCTCCAAAGAAAGCAAAGACGGTGAAATCAGCTAGAGAGGTTATGGCTACTGTGTTTTGGAATGAACGTGATATTGTGGAGGTTCTTTAAAAGCTACGCAAAGGACCACCCCACGATTCCAACCCCAAACCCCTTTGCCAAACCTGCAGTTACCTGCAAACATTACCTTCCCAAGTACATCTAAGGCATCACCCAAAATTCCCTGGAAAGAATTCATTAACATGTCCGCCAGCTAAGATACAGTGCACAATCACCATTGCGGACCTAAATTGCTTTTGGCACCAGCTTCCTAATGGCTGGCGGGCTATTTATACAGCTGCATCCATCACCACTATGATGTCCTTTGTTCTATCCTCCTTTCTCAGTTTCGTTTTCCCATGAGCTCGTTGCATGAGTAAACAATGGATCATTAGCAGACTAGCTAAGATCGACCCGGGGAGATTCTCTCCAATTCAGCGTTGTTTTAAAAAACGTTTACACCACCCACTTTGCACACCACACATACTTGTAATAAAACACTCATTTGTTTCTGTTAACACTGCTAGTCTTTCTTCCTAATTATCGTATCTTTATTCCCATCTACGGGCACAACTTAAACTTATTAATATTGTTCCGGACACTATTTCAAATTAATTCCTATTTGTCGGCACAACTTCAATTTATTAATTTTGTTCCGGGCACTATTTCAACTTAATTTCCCGCACCACTTTAACTTCAATTTTGTTTCGGGCATAATTTCAAAATTAACTCCACGCTCCACTTTCAGACCAACTCGGTCAAATCTCAAAAACCAACTCAACTCTGACCGTCTTGGCCAACGTCTTCAAAACCCACTATCTCTAGCGGTTTTCTCATTTCTTTTTCTCTGGATCGAAATTTTTGTTTCCTCCGGCAGATAATAGGATATCTCCCTTTTTCCCGCCTGATCCACTTTGCGGTATATCAAACACAAAAAAAAAATCAATAGCGCATCGTGTTAATGCACCTTTCTGATTCCCTTTTTTTTGTGTTGTTAGCTGCTTGGATGAACGTGTAGTCCGTTTTATTGCGCCTGTTGTCTTCTTTAACCGCATGGACCAGGATCTCTTCCGTGGGAAGTCGGTGCACAGGTAAAGATCAATAGCGCCTAGGTGAACGTGCAGTTCGTTTTATTCCGTCTGTTGTTTTCTTAAACCGCATGGGCCAGAATCTCTTCCGTGGGAAATCGGTACAAAGAAAAGGATCAATAGCGCCTAGGTGAATGTGCAGTTCATTTTATGGCGCCTGTTTATTTCTTTTAGGCGAATGGGCAAGGATGGCCCTTGTGGGAAATGGTTTGGGTAAACAAACCTTTGAAAGATCATAAAAATGCAGACGTGCAATTTATGATTCTCAACAACTTTACTTGAAAGTTGGTCATTTGGTCCACAGATTTGGATCCAGGGGATTCTGCGTGTTGAACATATGGTTCGTTCTCTCACGTCTTGGATTCAACTTAAATTCAATATGGGCAAATTGAACGTGCAGTTCAATTTGTTTGATATTAAATTGATATCGCGATATTTCCTGTATGCGCATTTAATGACGGAGCTTAGCTCCAAAGAGGTAGGTTTTATGGGATGGGTGGTTGTGGCCGTAACACCACCACAAAGAGAAACTTCACGTTTCTCTCGAGGAAAAGAAAACTCACCTTCAGCTGAGAGAGGACTCACCACGAGTCTCTCGAGGGTAATCACTGAGTAAGTGAGTCAAGATCCAACCACCCAACAGGCAGTCGAGTTGTATATGCGGTAGATTGCGCACAAAGACGGAGTCGAGTGGCAATCGGAGTCGGAGTCGTACGCTTGTGCAAGTTAAATATAAAAGTTAAACAAATCACCAGTTCATCTTAAATATAAACGTTAAACAATCACCAGTTCATGTTAAATATAAAAGTTAAACAAATCACCAGTTCATGTTAAATATAAAAGTTAAACAATCACCAGTTCATGTTAAATATAAAAGTTAAACAAATCCCCAATTCATGTTAAATATAAAAGATAAACAATCACCAGTTCGTGTTAAATATAAAAGTTAAACAATCACCAGTTCATGTTAAATATAAAAGTTAAACAATCACCAGTTCATGTTAAATATAAAAGTTAAACAAATCACCAGTTCATCTTAAATATAAACGTTAAACAATCACCAGTTCATGTTAAATATAAAAGATAACAATCACCAGTTCATGTTAAATATAAAAGTTTAACAAATCCCCAATTCATGTTAAATATAAAAGATAACAATCACCAGTTCATGTTAAATATAAAAGTAAAGCAAATTTTCCAACAATATCCGTGCGTTTTATTTCGCGTTGACGAACAGTGTACGGGGGAACAACCGGTGGAATATTAGTGAACCGGTGCCCGCGCCGGCACATCTATTAAATATTACCCACAATATAATCTTCATTGACTATTTGGGAAAGGACAGGCGATAACTGGACAGCATTATGCGTCATCATAAGGCCAGCTAAATAAAAAAATACAAGAAAATTGTTCTCACTTTCTAAAGACTTATTGACCTGCCCTCATATATTAACGAATAACATTTGTTACTGAGTTATATACCAAAATGTCTATATACCGTTTGCGACGATAGTGAAGAATGTGTGATTCGAACCGACGATATGACGGTTATAATCACTAAAAGATAGAACCAATGCTCAACACATCAGACCACTACCGCGTTTCGAATTCGATCATTATCATCATCAGGAGTCGAGTTGTGACGCCCGGCAAGATAGCACGTGCGCTTCTGCCTCGTGATCCTTCGGATTAGTTGTAAGAGGCGTTGATCCCCGCGGAACTTTCTTTTAAATATTCCATCCGGGCGAGAGGGAGTTTACCTGTTATTCCGCTCGTCGCGTCGCAACTGCTGCATCATGTCACATAGAATATCATGTGCTACGGACCATGCTTGTTTTTAACTCAACATGTTTTCTATTACTCCTGCCCGAGTAACTGTCTGTCTCATATGTCACATTTCACAACTCACATTTTCTATTTTCCCTTCGCAATACAAGCAGTATGGTATTGATTCACATGCTTATACTTGTGCAAGTATTGCCAAAAGCATCCATGTCCTGATATTAGCTGCGTCAAATGGTAGTTTAGATCGCCATGTTTTCTTTTCACCCATGTTTCTATATCAGGTATCATGCTGTGGGTCCATCTTCCTTATGTGGAAGAATACCACCTTCGTTGCCATTTTCTTAGGCTTGAGCAAATTTTCCAACAATCAAATTGTGACCACATTCTCCGATGATTCTCTTGGGAGACCTCATGCAATGCAGCGTTTTCTTTAGCTGCAATGTCAAGTGGTGTCCTCCCGCCAAAACATTAATGGCAACTGCGGATACCGTTCGGAATGCACAGCATACTCTTAGTGATGCCAGCCTATGTGCTGAGTTCACTCCCCTCATGTACGACTTGTACTGTGCGGCTCCGGCACATATGTGAGCTGCATACATTATAATGGAGGTGTTGACACTTGTTATGAGTTTCCTTATGTGGTGCCGGGGTCATCCAACATTGGGTAGCAGTCTCGCCAAAACTGTGCATACTCTTGTCAATTTTTCACTCGTTTTCCTCAGGTATTCCTTGAAGGTCAACCTGTTGTCGAGTATAACACCAAGATATTTAACCCTAAACCGGTAAACATATTTTTGTCAACTTAATCCAGTAAACTGGGATTACCCTACTTGCACTTTTAATCTTTACTATTCAAGCTTGCGTGATCGACTGGAGCCAAAAGTGTGTCTCCCAACTCTTTGCTGATGAAATTGACTTATGATCAGGGTCCCGTGTTGTAAAAGCAAATCGTTCTTTTGGCGCGAGATTTAAAAACCACTGGGGTGTAAATACCCTCAGTTTACCGGGTTAGGTTTAATATAGGGACTGGATCTGATTGTTTGTCCTTCTATTTCCAAATTAAGATGTTCAACTTTCTTGCGGCTGCTTACTAAAACTGCATACATCTTATGTCCAACTAGTTTCAGTCCGGCCATATCATATATTCTCCAGGTCATCTAGATGTTTAGCTACGACCACTATTGCCAAATCATCTGCGTACTCAGTGATTCTAACCCCTTCTGGTATAGTGACCCTGAGCACACCATCATACATGATATTCTATAACAGCGGACCTAATACAGATCCCTGAGGTACGCCTGCTGTTATTTTATTTTCCTGTGGTTCTTCATCTGTGTCATAGAAAAGTCCTTTATCCGAGAGATAGTTTGCTAGTATACGTAGCAAGTAGGGTGAGACTTGAAGATCGCGCAACGCTTGTAGAATCCGATTCCAATTCACCGAGTTAAACGAATTTTGAACATCTAGTGTCACCACCGCGCAATATTTTTTCGTACCTCCTAGCCATCGTACTCCAGCTATCGCATTGCGAGCAATGCCGCACACCACAGATAGTGCCTTACCGGCTGATCCACCTTTCCGGAATCCATACTGCGATTCAGTGAGCCCGGATGTCCCCTCAATGAATTGTTCCAGGTGAGTGGCAATTATTCGGTCAAGCAGTTTTCCTGTTGTGGACAGCATGCACAGCGGGCGGTAGGACGACGGCGCTTCTGGATTGACTCATTTTCGTATACGCACATCGTGGTCTAGCCACATATATACCGTGTTATTGCGTATCAGCTTCTGCCACAATATGGGCTCTGCTCCAATCCAGAATTTAATTTCTCGTGGCTAAAACTTCACGTTCGTCGGCATACCATACATTACTGCTTTCTTTACAGAAGCGTAGATATAGACGGTCATTCCGCCGCCGGATGTGTTTCTCACCTCGCACCAAAACAAATACACAATTGGAGTTTCTTCGTCTGAAAAAAGGTAACATTCATACTGGTGTCAGCAACCCCACGTATCCACAGATACGTGGGCCACAAGTCCCGAACAATTTTCCTACGCCTGCACGGCGATCGAAGGACATGACCCAGCACAGAAATTGTGTATCGATCCAATAACTGGATATACACAAACGATTGGCACAGCTGCGCCAGATGTCGACAAGCATCACATACCCGGCGATAAGCGAATCGCCGGAAAACCAATCCGTTGACAAAACTTTTGTCCCTGGCGCAATGCACTTCGCCTAAATAAATGCCATTGCGGAGCAACAGCAATAAACGAAAATGCTGTTCCCATAGGGCAAAATAAACAATGGTAATTACCTTTATCCCATGATCGCCTAAAGTAAACCACATATTCGACTGATTGCATAAGCAAACACAACAGAAAATTGGAAATTTCTGGTTAACCCACAGACGGCAAACCCCACGTCTGTATGTGTGAGCGCGATCTTCCCTGGTGGAGAGATTCTCGAGTGAGAGAAAGTCACCACCCAGGGAAAGCGAAAGGAGAGAAAGTCACCACCTAGGAGAAAGAAAAACGAGGGTTGAATGAAACCATTCCCCAGAGAAGAAAGGCAGTCGAAATCGAGAGTCCAGATAGAGAACCCTACGAAGAGGTCGGTCCGCGCTGCGCAACACATTAAATTAATCGAACGGTACGAACTCACCCACCAGTGTAGTTTCGCGATACATTGAATTATCGAACGGTACGAACTTATCCACCAGTATAGTTTCGCGATACATTAAATTAATCCAACGGTACGGACTCATCCACCAGTGTAGTTTCGCGATTAATCGAATTAGTGAGCGATACAGGATAGTGGTAAAGAACCGAGAATAGCAGACCCGTATCCTAGTTTGTGTTTGATTGACATTGTAATAAATGCATCCGCTCCATAAATATAAAGAGGTATTTTTGTTTCCATGCTGCGGCACTGACAAAGCTTTTCTACCTGTTCTTAAATAATCAGTTCCCAAATAGTTGGAGGTCAGTGAATATTCACCAAATTCCTGAAAGGGTCGACCCATCATTTATAATACTTCCACTCATCGAGCCATAACACTAACCTCTATGCTATCATGGGTTATAGAATCAGTGATAAAACCTCAACTTTCAAAATCACTGGAAAAATTCGATCACCTTGGTGACCGCTAATGTTATTTTCACAGTCGAGAAGGGATCTAATGGCGATAATTGGACTCCTTACACGCATTTCTTCACTGAAAGCAAACGTGTAAACAAGGCAAACGGCAACATATTAGGGATTAACAATGCCAGGAAAGCTACACACAAAAATACAAATCCAGGTATAGAATATTTGTAAGTAAAGCTTATCAAAGACTTTGATCTGGAGCAAATGCTAAGAAACATATCCTGGAATCCTAATCCACAAAGGCAGATAAGTGACCCGATAATATGCCTGCCCAACCTGTTGCTGTTGTGGTATGTCATCAAGTTCAGTTAACCATTAATATGCCTGCCGATTCGCACCGCCCTTGGAAATCCTCTAACCGATTACCAATTTACAATTGTAGATCAAGAGTCTGTCCATGGTGCTGCATAAACATCTAGCTTATCTTGAAAGTGGCGCATTAACTGATCGAAAGTTAAGAATTACAAGTCAAGAATACATTCACGTGACCTTGGTTATGAGTAGGCTGCTGTATATACATACAACACTCTTTATATCTTACCACCGAAGGCCACGGAAAAGCCGTGTGTTACTTCATTTTAGTTTTATGAAATGCTAAACATAAAAAGCGACAAATCCACCATCCGTCGTCAGTTTCACAGGGATATACAGCCAGAAACTTCCACTTATGTTCGGATGATTAATGGCGCTCTATCCCTTTAGACATTTCCTGCCAGAACTCATGACTGCGTCGCACAGGCCAACAAATTCAACAAAATGTTTTCTGCTTCTGTACATATCTTATGGATTTGCATAAGTTCACCATTGACGAGCGACAGAACGTTGCGGCCAGAAAATATGAGACAGGGTATGGTTTCGTACCGAATGCCAAAGGACATCAGACTTAAAAAACAAAACTGACTTGAGAAGTATTCTATCGAAATAAATCAATCAATCTGCCGTCGTCGTGAGTTGCCATTAGGGATACCGGCGAAAATTGACCGTCCCTGCGGGGAGTTAAACGAACATCTTAGCTCCGAACTACATTAGTATTTCTCTGTCGGCAAGACGAAAGACATTAGAGACAATTTAGAAACAAGAAAATCCGGCTATTTGCCTTACTGTGGATAGTGACTCGTATCGGGTTTCGGCGAAGAGGCACTTGTACGTGAAGCCGCATATCTGGTGGCAAAAGTCGGATGTATTTGAAACTTCGAGTCTTTGGCGGTAGTACTCCTTATATTTATATGTAGTTAACTAGGTAAAGCTTATATGATAACTTTATCAATTTATTTATGCTGTAACAAATTAATTTCATTAATTTGTTTTATTAATTTAATTTCTGCTAAATATTATTCTTTTGATTTCGTCTTTCTTTTCTACTCCATACCTTCTCCTCCTTCTTTCTCTTCTCTTTTTTATTTCCCTCTTTTCCGTTTTTCTTTCTTCTTTCACTACTATTACTCCTGCCTTTTGCTTTTCATTACTTTTTTCTTTCTTTTTCTTGTATTTCCTGTTTTCTTTCTTCTTCCTTTGGACTTTCTTTTTTGTTACTTCTTTCTTTATTTCTTGTTTGCTTTATTTCCTATCTGGTTCCTTCTTTCTTCTTTCATTATCATACTTCTTTTTGTTTCTCCTTTGTTTTTTCTTTCTTATTTGTGCTTTCTATTTTCCTTTCTTTATTAATTTCTTCCTTCTACCCTTTAAACTCCTGCCATTTTCTCCACTTCTCAAGATGCGTTTTGATATCTAATGGATTTTTCTAACATTCCGAACTGAACTGCAATTTCCAACCAACTCATTTCTTTATTATTCTTTTTTTTTCATTTTCAATGCCACTGAGAATCTCCTTCAGTTTTTATTCACTCAATTTTAAATGCCATAACTAGTGAGAATATTTTTTGGTTTGTGAGTCTATTACTCTCAATAGCCTGCCTAACGTACAATAAAAGCAAGCATACTTCTGCGACATGTTTTCGCAACACAGATTTTCAAAATGTTGTCCCCCAGCAAATGAAGTTAGAGTTTCAACAGTCCCACCATTTATTGCAACAAACTTAACCATTCCCAAGCGGAATGAAGAACGAGTCTGTTCCATTTACAAAACCAAACCAGCTTCCAATAAATTGAAACTGTTTCAGTACAAACCTACAAGTAATACGGACTCCACGATTTATAAAAATAAGGCAGAGCTATGACCTCCGTGACCAACAAAGTTGCAATCTGGAGATTTTTCAGTAAAAGCCGAAATGGGAGTCGAACAGACATCCCATTGAAGCTTACCCCCTTTAACCACCAATCCGACGAAGTCGAAAGAGAGCTACCACATCAGCACTTTTTGCTCGCCTTTAACCAATACCCTAGCTACGATTAGACGCAGACATTAACAAAAACTTCTAATAGTGGATACTAGGGTCTCACATCTCCTCAGAGTTTGAAGTAGTCAGCAAGATATCCGATAACTAGAAAACAGTCTATTGCAAAAACACCAGTGTAAAAAGCCTAAAACAACGGGTCACATTCCTTCCCCCCGAAAAGAATCCTGAGTACTTGATGTGCCAATTAAACTAACAAACTCGGCACCTAAGAGAAGTGTAATGTGGGACAACAAGAGGACCCCCAAAATACTCCTCATATCAAACACCATGCGATGACACAGGAGAAAAAGGTATTCTATTGTACAGAAAAGAAAGACGGTGGTATTACAAACTATGTGGGACCTTAATCTTATAAGATTTTTCAATTACGCAGTTATGAGCGTTATAAGAGTCTTGGCACACTGTCATAATGGCACAGAAGTCTATAGCATTGACAATGGCGGTGAAATACGTGATTCGAACTAACGCCATGTAAACGTTAGAACCAAAGCACAGATACATCAGACCACGGCCGCGTGTGTGCGAGGATATTTCAACTCGCTACTGAAGCCGTAATTACTACACTAATGCTCTGGTGCACGACTCTGATAGTTTTAGGGATTCTCTTTTGGTGCTGTTACACTCGCCGCTGTACTTTATAGAAATTAACTGTCGGGAAATTATTCACAATTCTCTGTTTTGGGAAATTTAGATGTGAAACGTGAGACACCGTCGTCGATTTATCACCGGAAAAGTCGATGAAATTACGGGAAAGACTCAAGCAGCTATTTGTACAGTAACGACATCGCCACCCAACCAAAAATTAAACAGAAATTCATGGAAATGGAACGGGTGCTCACAATGTGCTCTGGTACTTAAGGGTACTTCAAAATCCAGGTTGGATGGAGTGAAGTATCTTTTGCATCTCTTAAGGAACCCTATACGTTTGGCCGCACTTTTCACAGCTTCAAATATGTGGCCATTACAAGGACGAGGAAACACATGATCAGGTAGAGCATTGCACATTCGTGTGGTTCGGCTAAAGAATGACTCTATGTTTATTTGTGCGCCTGAAGTCCACTTTCAACGTGAACTGATGCGCATTCTCAGATTGACGGATATCACGGAAAACTGTCTGAGGAGGCGGAACACATTCAGCAAGTTCAGTTGAGCAACGACCGTGGTAATACCTATAGAAAAGAGGTAGGCATGATACCTTGCGTCTATGTACTAACGACGGAATTGATCGACTTACGGCTGGACCCCCAATAAGTTTCACTGCTCCCTTTGGCATTCTATCGACCACGTGTAGTGCAGTTTTGGATGCGCCTAACCAAATATGGGGGTTGAACTTCATTTTAGGACGTGGCCAGGTTGGATGCTGTGCAGTATCTTTTTCATCTCTTAGCTTTTGCATCGCAGCTTCAAATATGTGTTCATTCCAATTAAGAGTCGAATTAATTCGAGTGCCGAGGATTGATAGTTCCTTGGCTTCGTCGACGTAAGTGCTGTACATCGACAGTATATACACTTTGGGGTTCGCCTTTGACGACAAGAGGCAGCACTAAGTTTTTTGGGCATTGGATTCTACTCGGTTAGATAATCCCCACTGATATATCTTGTTGAGGTCTGAATTTAATGTATCAAGCATAAGTTGCTGGTTGGTAGTGACGTTCGAAGTGTTTGGACGGGAGTGTTCGTATGAGTATGACAAACTCAACGTGCTAACATCAGCAAACGAGTGAATTGGGTTGTGAGTAATTGACAAGAGATTATTTATAAAGATGAGGCAGAGAGTGGGTGAGAGTACCGAACCCTGGGGAACACCTGCATTAATTTGATGGGAGACAGATTTGACACCGTCAAGAACCACTTGGATTGAACAGCCAGAAAGATAGTCTCTTATCCATTGGATCAGGGAATTGTCCACTCCATATGAATGCAATTTTGACAAGAGGGCTGGATGCCAAATTCTGTCGAAGGCTTTTAAAATATCCAATGCGACTACTTTGCTTTCACCGTGGTAGTGGATGGAATGGCTCTACTTTTCGGTAAGATACGCCATCAAATCTCCTGTTGACCTGTTGCTACGAAATCCATATTGGCGGTCATTGAGGAGATCATTTGATTACACATATTTCCAAAGTTGACGGTTGATAAGTGATTCCATTACCTTGTAGAGAACAGACGTTAAAGCTATGGGTCGATAAGAAGAAAGGGATGATTTGTCGCCTTTTTTGGGAATTGGCTGAATGTTCGCTGACTTCCATCTATTTGGGAAACGGCCAGTAGAATAAGACCAATGGAAGAGTTTCCGCAGTGGTTTAGCGAGTGAAGAGGAACATCTCTTCAAGAGCATTGGGGGAATGCCATCCGGACCAGCGGATTTGTGTGCGTTTTAGCTCTTTGAGTGCGCGGGCAACAGTACGCGTTCGGAAGCGAATCTGGCTCATGGTGTGCTGCTTATGCTCAACTTGGGGTGGAACTGATGTGGTATCAGGCAACGTTGAGTTGGCTGCAAAATGTGCAGCAAGTAGATTCGCCTTCTGTATTGCAGTGGTGACTGGTTTGTCATAGACTGTAAGCGATGGAATGGATGGAGAGACTGAGTTTTGAATGTTTTTCACGAATCCCCAGAAGTTTTTACTACCCGTGGGAGAGTGTAGTATTTATTGGTCATGTGAGAACTTGGCGCGTTGAATATACGTATTGCAGTCATTTCTAGCTCTCTTAAATCTTTTCCGGTTTTCCTCAGTATTGGTTGATTTATACAACCGGAAGCTCAACTCTTTGGCCTTAATGGCTTTGTTACGACCACAACCACCCATCCCATAAAAATTACCCTTTTGGAGCTAGTCTCCACCACTAACGGCGATACACGCCAAAAACATCCACTTAAAGGATGTGACATAATGCTAAATCAAAGCATTACCCCATACACCTCGTCCCGCATAAATTGACAGCAAGCAAATCGAACTAAACGTTCGATTTGCGCTAATCAATTAAACTCCAAGCAAATTGAACTAAACGTTCAATTTGCTCACATAAAAAACTGGGAAACATAATCATTAAACCAAGGGTTCACCACAACAACCCCTAAGAGCCAAATGTGCAGGCCAGATGCCGTCCTTCAAACAAAACCATTGAGTATCATAAAAAATTGCGCGCCAGCAATTTTACGAGACCTCAGAAAAATGGTTATCTAAAACAATTAAAACAACCAACGCCAGTTTTCGTTTTAACAAAATTAAGTTAAAACAAACAAAAGGAAAATATTCGCCTTTGTATCGATTCCCCATGGAAAAGATCCTTGCCCATTCGGCTAAAATAAACAACATAGAGAATCAGAAAGGCTCATTAGCACAATTCTCTATTTGTATTCCCTAACGTATCCTTACAAAAGGGATCCTTGCCGAGTCGGCTAGAACAAACAACAGGCATCATAAAACGAATTACACATTCGTTTAGCGCATATCAACATAGAGGATTATAAATGTGCATTCGCACGATCCTCTGTTGATTTTTCCCTTTGTGTTTCCGCGTTTGATCCCAAGCCGGGAAAGATAAAGAAAGAAATGCCATATCCTTCGACCTTCAGGATGAAGAAAAAACAGGTCTTCGTTGACGGGTTGAATTTTGAATCTCGACCAGACGGTCAGATAACAGAGAGTTGAATTTTGAATCTCGACCGAGACGGTGAAAAAAAAAAGAGTTGGTTTACGAATCTCGACCGAGACGGGAGACTTTTTGGAGTTGGTTGGGACCTAGTGACTGAGAGAGTTCGCGTACGCCAAAGTGTCGGTGGTTTAAGTGGCTGATAAAGGAAAGTAAGTGTTCGATTTCCCGGTGTGGTAATATAAGGAGAGTTCCTATTAAAAGATTAGTAATTATAAGTGAGATTGCTAAAATTTGAAAATAATTAAGTGCTACCTAATAAATGTAGAAATAATAATGTGAATAGTAAATATGACTATAATTAAGTTAAACTAAAGACAAAAGAGTGTTTTACTTAAAGTGAGGGATTCCAACGTGAGTGTGGTGTTTAAAGTGAATGACAAAAAGAACATTACAGCTTCTCTGCACCCAGAATCGAACCACATATTTCTCTTGGGTTTGATACTCTTTACTCTGTGTGGAATAAAGATCCGCATGCCAAGTAGAATCGTGTCTGTCAATGTGTCCGCTATACAGTCAACATCGTTATGGAGGAAAAATAACGACCAATTTAACCTCCCAAAAGACTCGTTCAGACCTTTCCAGTTGGCTTTCTCGTATAACTGTGGAGGTTCTCTATATCACACGGAGAACCAACCCACAATTCCTACCTAACTTCGACCGCTAACAGCGTGTCACCATAACCCAAACCTGCAATAGCACACATTCGCACACGTGCAAAGAACACACTTCCCAATGTGCAACAGTATCCGCTCCCAAGTCTGCAAACGCATACATCCTCAAACTAACAAAGAATTCATTCACCAACCTGCAATACCATATATTTCCCAATCCCTAAAAGAATGCATTTGTAAAACATACAACAGAATATACCCCGCATCCCACAACAGAATACATTTTAAATCAGTTCCCTCATTTACATCAAACCGCACGCATTTTTCCCAAAAACCACTTCGGTAAATTTCTTACTTAAACTATACTTCTCGCTTGCGACCAAGCAGCATTAGTTTCCCCGAAAACCATTTCGCCTCCCATCCCACCCAAACCAATCGAAACAACACCAATTCTCCTTACTGGTAAGTCACCAGCACGATGCGTTGCATTTCCGCGAAACAACCATCGCAACGACCAAGACCAATGTTCCTTTGTCTAACTGACAACTCATGCCCATACTTGGTTATGCCCCCGAAACCGATTTCTCCGTATACACAGCAACAGAGGAATCTAATTCAGCCTGTACGGCAGAAAATTCCCCGAAACAATTCTCTATGTACGCATAGCAACCCTTCTTCACATTCCTAGTAAGTGGCAGTGAGTTTACCCAGCGATGACTCCACTGCCACGACACCATGAATGGATTCTTGCCCCTTTCTTTTTAGTCAGAGTTAAGAGTCGATGTAGAACGGTTGGCGTGAGAAGAAGTCGATGGATAAGGTCAACAAAACGAGTCGGCGCGATGAATGTGATTTCCTTACGTATTTCCTAAATAAATTTCTCAAACGTCGGCTAATTGCAAGGTCGCCCAAGTGTAATAAGAATATAACATGTTGAACAAAACAATTGTAACTGAAACGAAGTATATTGCGCGAATTGATAAAGTTTGGAAGTGTGTTTTCATAAGTATTTCCCAAATACTAAACATTCTTAAATATCCACTAATAGCTAAACCATGTAATTATTGTTCATACGAATTGTAAAAAGAAAAAGAGAGCGTATTGAGTTTTAAGTTCAGTTGACATTGAGTTTAATAGAATAAGTGGTGAAATAGAGCCGCGTTGTAAGACATACAGCACCAATAGAAACGGAAGTCCGTAGCGACACAGTAGAGAAAAATGCGAATAATAGAACAGAACAAGTTTCGTCATGCGGTTCATTTTAGTTCTACGAAGTCCGAAATCCGCCAGCGATTCACGTGTTACTGTGCTGGATCTGTAAACTCTCGGTTTTATGATAATGTTAACTTCGATACTTTTGTTAATTCTAACCAACAATAAAATCTAACGTCAACGCAAAAAACAAACCTGAGCGTTTATTTTGTTCCTGTGCCGTGTCCGGTCAGTTTCGAAGATCAACCACCATGCCATCCGCTCCGAGTTTATCATTCCCGTGAACGGCTTACAGTCTGTCAACGACATCACGGCGGTGGGAGTGTAGTGAGTCTGTGCCATACGTTGGCACCAAACCACAAACCCCCACAGAACCATACTGTTCTTTTGGGAGCTTTCTCATTAACGTTACTATTGGTTAGAGCAAATTTAGCAGACACTACACAGTGGTCTAAGTGTCCAAGGACGAAGAAACGTCAATTGTGTATTTGTTTGGGTGGGAGGTGAGAAACAGGTCCAGTGTGTTGGCGAAATGACTGGTACCCGTGTTGGCTCATTGACAAGTTGAGTTAAACTATTTGAATGAGCAAAAAGCTGGACATATTGACCTTCAGGTATTGTGTGTCCGGAGTGACGAAGTCACTGAGAGTTATGCACTTTAAAATCACCCGCAATAACGACTTCAGTGTGTGGATATAGGGTCAAGATCCGATCGATAGAATCAGACAGAGCATCAAATTCGTTAAAGAATGCGTTTCTATCCAAGTTTGGGCTTCTATAAAGAAAGCAGTAATGTATGATATGCTTACGAACGTGAAGTTTTAGCCACGAGAAATTAAATTCTGAATTGAAGCAGAGCCCATATTGTGGCGGAAGCTGATAAGCAATATCATTTCGTATGTATGTGGCTAGACAACGATGTGGAAAGACCAGAGGGCACTAAGTTATATCCAAGTAGATTGAAATCAGAAATATCGCTAAGTGCAAGGATAGTTGGTTTCTGGTTAGAAACAGGGGCAGACACAGAAGAGAAATTGCATCTCAAGCAGCGAATGTTACACAAATCAACGCGAAATTCCCGCTCCATTGAAATGGCCCTACACGGAAAACAAATACCGACTCGGGAAAGGATGCAAGTCGGGACCAGCAATAGAAAAGCGAAAGCAACCACTACAGGTGGTATACCCTTGTAGTAGGTGCCCCACTAGATCCGTGCCGAAATCCAGGTCACATCCCTCCCATGATGAACACTATGCTACTATCAAAAACTCTCCAAAAACTATAAATCAATCAAGAGTATCAATACCTGAGAAACGCAAACAGAGGTGCGAAAAAAAGGAAAACAGACACAAGGGATGCAATGAGTAGAGGGTTTTCCCGCATTGCACATCACTCGCGTGTATATTCTCGCACTATTCACACCACTAAGACGCGTGTACGGAGATCCGTTTATTTGCATAGGATCGCACAGAAAACTTTGCACTGCACTCGGACGCGTGTGTGAAGATCCGTTTGTGTATTTAGGATCCCACAGTAAGACTTCTCGCGCGAACCGATAGTGCAATTGGGTATCTTATGTGTATCTAAGATTCCCAAAACGGATTGCACAATTGATCCGATGGTACGGATCACGAGGCAGAAGCGCACGTGCTGTCTCGTCGGTGTAACACCAGAGTGCAAACCTCTGATGTTGACATTTAATATTTAGTTATCGGGCAGCTAATGGCCAAGATATTGTATTATTGTCGTTATTAATATTTCATTATGGTCCTGTTCGGGCGCCAAAATGTAACACCAGAGTGTGAGACTCCGGTATTGACACTTAATATTCTGGTTATCGGAAGATTTGTTGGGTTATTTAGTTATATTATCTTTTATTGGTTAAATTATTCATATTTTATTATTGGTTAAATTATTTATAATTTATTAGGCCCCACGTTGGGCGTTAACATTTATTATTTCGTTATTATGAAATTTTGGAGTTACTTACAATGTAATATGGCGGGTCTCCTGGTTAACTGGCTGACTTCGTGGTGTTGAGATTCGGAGTTGAAACTAGACTTTTTTATTTTTTAAGATATCACTTTATTTGTTTGTAGTTTTTAAAAACGGGAATCATCATCATCATCATTATCGGCACTACAACCGGGAGCCGGTCTTGGCATTATTTAGCAAGTCCTGAGGCTTGTTAATTTTCCACAATGATTTGTTTTTTTTTTTTTTTGGGCAAGGTCATTAGTCTTGCGCCGGAGGCTCCCCGACGGGGAATCGAACCCCGGTCTCCCGTGTGACAGGCGAGTATACTAACCACTATACTATCGGGAATATCCATCCCTTAATATATTCATTTTACAATTTTATTATTTTGTTTATTTAAAAACAAGAAGACCCGCTGTACAAATGCAAGGGCCGCAGTCTTCTTGTGTATTACACTATACTGCACTGCGAAGAAACTCATTTGCACACCTCTTTTTATACCAAATTATTGGTGAGTTAATGCAGATGATGCATTTTCCTCACCTAGAACGTGTAACCTATTCGGAGGTTATTCGCCTGTCATAAGCCATTCGCAATATTCAATAATCATTTAATTGCTCTGCTAAAAATGCAGCGACAAAGAATTGAGCAATTCCATGCGGAGAACCAATTATAGGACATTGTCCGTGTGTGTTAATCGTATCATACGATTAATTGCGCCTCATTGCTGTGTTCGCTACTTCGTCGAACTCAGCACTTTTCCGACGCTCGATTATTTCGTAGTCGGTGGCCTTTGACAACACCGCTTGTGATCATATATCGTGTATCACACTTGTAAACATATGTATTTGTAAAATGAAACCGTGTAGGTCCGTGGACAGGTGCTTGCTTGATTTTTGTAATACGAAGCAGAATTCAGTGGCCTTGGGGAGTGGGTCAAGTGTATGATTGATATATGATAATTGGCTTGGAAGGTGGGCATGAATGGGTAATTATCGCAACGTATGCGATATGAATTAATTGCACGTGAAGAAGGCTTTGCTTCTGAATGAATGCCAATTTTTATTGTATGCATTGTATTACTTGTGGGAAAGGCGAGTACTGCATTGTATGCAGAATATTTTGAGGATTGATCATATGAGTATTGGATGCAAGGATGAAGGAATCAAATTAATAAAGTATTATAATGTGTGAGAGGGGGTGTAAGTTTAGTTTAATGAGAGCAGAAACCTCGTTTATTTCGCTTAGTACAAGCGTAAAAAAAAAAACATCGGTTTTAAATCGACGCTTGGATGACGATGGAAGTTCGGGACGTCTAAAAACTGCAACAACTGACGATAACATCGTTAAAGTTCACAAAATGGGGCTAGACGACCGTATTTATGAGTAAAATGTATGTCTTGTATGAAAACAATTAATTTACACCGACTAATGCTGCACCTCCCTCCATCCTTCTATCTATCAACATGCGCCCGCTGCCATTTCAAACACTGGCCTTGAAAAACTATTTCTGATACATTATTGAAATTTTAGTATATTATTCATGATGGTATAGGCCAGAGATGGCCAACCTCGCGCCCGTACGCGATAATTAACAATAAACATACAGTGGTAGAAAAAATAATAGAAACAAAGGTTTAGATAACGATCACCAATCAGTAACTGCGTACAATTTGGTTTCTCTTCGACACCAATTCTATACCCGAACCGTACCTAACAGCACTTTGATATGGTACATCAATTTGCTCTAATCAGTTTTTTGTTTTTGCCTAGTAGTAAAAAGTACAAGCGAAAGGGATATTTGCCTGGAAAAAGTAATAGAAAGAAACCATCACCACAGTCTTCAATCGTGATTGTGAAGTAAACTACTGGTTCGTCTTTATTGAAATCTTCGTAAATGTGTTAGACTTGTGTTTTAGTGTTTGTTAAAAAATAAAAAAAAATAAAAAAAATAAAAAAAATAAAAAAATAAAAAAAAATTTGTGAAAATGGGTCGTGGAGTACATTGCACTAGTTCCGATCGTGAATCGATAAGAAAATTAACAAATGACGGGAAAACAATGGATGAAATAGCTAAGTTTAATGAAGTGCTCTAAGAAAAAACATGCACAGCTCTTCATTCAGGTCCCAAAATGGAAACCAGAGGCAGAAAAAGAAAAACAACCTCACATTCGACAAACTACTAATCCGACTATCCAAGAACAAGCCGTTTTTTTCTTCAACGGAATTAAAAAATGACTTAAACGCACCTTGTACGAGCCGTACAATTAGAAACAGACTAATAAAAACGGGTCTTGCTGGAAGAAGTCCCAGAAAAGTTCCATACTTGAGCAAGAAAAATATAGAGCAGAGACTCGTTTTTGCCAAAAAACATCTCCACCGTGCGAATTGGAATAACATCTTATGGTCGAGTGAAACCAAGATTAATTTGTTTGGATGGAAAAATGTACGTCAGACGACCAATGAACTCAGAATTCGATCCAAAGTATACGAAAAAGGCAGTGAAACACGGTGGGGGCAATTTAATGATTTGGTGGTGCTTTTCAGCGTTGGTCCAATTTTTCTTATAAAGGACAAAATATGTGGTAAAGATTATGTAGAAATCTTAAACACCATTATGCTACCATTTTCTGAAGAGGACGTGTGACGGTTCTTTAAAGGTTTCCCAAAGAACCATCCATTTCTTTAAATCAACCTGCTTTTCCCGCATCCACAAGACACCATACCTACCTGCAATTTTGGGCAGCGTAAGCTACCTTTCATTCGCTTTCACCTGAAAGTAAAAACCCCAGCAAGCATGCACATCAAACAAATTATTTCATACATATTACATGAACCGTACCAACCCAATCGGCTCGGCTTGTCAGCAATTATAAACGATAAACACTCGTTGGCGAGAGTAATTGTTGACACAGCTGTAGCCGATGTTCTTGCTACGGTTCATGGGTGAATATTGCTCCAATCCCAAGGTTTGCTACAGTTGCGACCAATTTCCTTTATCAGTTATCTACCGATCATGGGATTTGGGCACGAATATGATTGACGTTAGACAATCATACCCATGATCATACCTAATGATGCTCCGGCCTGTAAAACAAACAAACACACAGTACTTCACTGTGTTTATTTTACTTACCAATCGCTGTCCATGTTTCCCCTGGGCGGACGTACGCTTGTACATCTGCATGTCAAATTCCTCACCGTCATACCCATGTTCTATTTAATTAGATCAAACAAAAGCCACCATAGCGTTGGCCATAGGCGAGCAAACCTTCGGTTTGCTTATCGCCACGGAAAAATCGATTGCCTGCAATGGCATAAATCTGGGGCGATTATGTAAACAGCCGACGTTCCCATGTAGCATCGGCTAAATCACAAATAATGTGCATCGCATCGTATGACCCTTGAAATAGCGTTTCTGTTTATTTAAGACACAGAAACCTATTTCTTCGTTCGGCGGTCTTCGCTATCGCTTATCTCAATAATGCCTGCAGTTCATTACACCAGTCTATGTTTATTCAGGTGCGGTTTCGTTTCGGATATGAGGGCTAAGGGGCATCGTACTTGTCCTATACGGACACATAGAGAATCCTCCCATTCGATCCTTTTGCGATCGCCCATTGGTCGTCGCCAAGTTGAGTCTACTCGCTCCTCCCACACCGATGTAATCCACCACCGTTGAATCTGACGGATATGGATTGCATCGGTGAGTCAGATTTTATCCGTTGAGGAGCCAACACATGTGTGTTTTAAGTGCGAGTGCGATCAAAGTTTTCCTCCCGTTTGATGAGCCCCAAAATCGAGTCAGATGTTAACCGCCGAGTCATACCCACGTGATGGGACGTTGCGAGTAAAACGCCAATCGGTTGTGGCAATAAAATAAAGAGAAACAGTTTAAGTGCATAAGAGTTTTCGTGTATCAATGGATCCAAACATCATCATTTGTTAAAGTAGATTTGTTAAATAGACAATAAAATAAAGAGAAACAGTTTAGGTGCACAAGAGTTGTCGTGTATCAATGGATCAAAAACATCATCATTTGTTAAAGTAGATTTGTAGGATAGACAAAAATAAAGAGAACGCCTAACACTTAAACAACACCAGTGAGTTTTAATTTGTTTCCATTCCTTTTCATCGGCGAACAATTTGTGTGTACGAAGTGAATCCGGTGCCGTACGCCGGCATACCCCACTTTAACCCCACAGAGATGTCTATTAAATGGGAGTTTATGCAGGATAATGACCCCGAGCAGACCTCAAAATTGGCTAAGAGAATGGTTTCTTCAAAACAAAGTCGATGTTATGGAGTGGCCATCGCAGTCCCTTGATCTTAACCCAATAGAACACCTATAAGGCATTCTTAAGGGCAAGATCGGAGACTGCAAAGCCAAAAATAACGAAGAACTTTGGTCCAAAATAAAAGATGAATGGTACTCTATACCACCCGCGACTTGTACCAAACTAGTTAATTCAATTCAATTCAATTTTATTTGGTAGATAATTACATTTATGGTATATTTTACAACTTAAGAGATTTAGAATAGCAATTCCTTTACAACAATAATCTTAAATCTATATAATGACAATAGCACAATTTTAATGAATAACAAATAATAAATTAAGGGAAAACTACAATAAAAAAACCCTTATTTGAATCTTAAGACTAATATTGCAAGGGCTTTCGATTATTTTATATAGTAATGACCTCGATATAATTTTCATAGACAGAGTACATATGTAGTGATTTAGGATAACGTAAGACGGGAAACGAGAACATTGTCAGAAAAAGAACAATTGACGAAGAAGTTTCGATTGATGATACTCGACTCGTTTTTCTTGTTTTACGTGGAGGCCCGACTTGCCTCCACGGAATCTGTATCGCGATTGATGATTGCCACCGAAACGACAGAATACCAAATTCCATCCATCGCTTCGGCGACCAATAAGGGATGATCTCAGATGCCCCGGACACGGTGAGTATGTGCACTCACACAGATGTGTTTACCTCGCACGCTCATGACATGTGTCCATGAGCATTGCGAGCCGTGGAAATTGCAATTCCATAAAAGGAAATGTTTACCCGATCGGCACTGCGTAAGGCATCTATGCCGATCGGGCGCACGTTGCTGGCGTCATCAGAGGGTCGAATTCTCGTGTGTGTATTTACACTAACACCTGTGGCCAGGTGCGAGTTACCCATTTCATGTCGATTGGTTTAGCGACCGATATGATTGCAGCATGGAAGTAAGGCAAGCGTATCTCCTGCTTGTATGCCGCAAATTCGATGGGGGATATGTGCACCGCGGTGGTCGAGACATGTTGGTTGCTTGGTTGTGAAACCAAATTGCGTTTATGGAACATCCATGGCCAATTCTTTAGCTTGCCGGTCGGTTTAGCGATCGATGTGCTGTAATAAAATAATGAAAGAATATCCCCTGCACGTGTGTGGCAGGATGAATATGTTTATCATCATCATCATCATCATCGGCACTACAACCGGCAACCGTCCTTGGCCTTATTTAGCAAGTCTTGAGTCTTGTTAAGGCGCAAGACTAATGACCTTGCCCGGAAAAAACAAATCATTATGGAAAATTTAACAAGCCTCAGTTCTTGCTAAATAAGGCCAAGACCGGTTCCCGGTTGTAGTGCCGATAATGATGATGATGAGTCTTGTTAAATGTTTCCATAATGATTTGTTTTTTTTTTCGGGCAAGGTCATTAGTCTTGCGCCAGAGGCTCCCCGATGGGGAATCGAACCCCGATCTCCCGCGTGGCAGGCGGGTATACTAACCACTATACTATCGAGGAGCTAAATGAATATGTTTATACGTAGCACCAAATGTGTTGGTTGCTTGGTGTATGCCGCATGTTATACTTTCTTACTAGTAAATCTGATGATGCAACATACACCCGACGAATTACTTTCTAGCACATGATGCCCATGAGGAAAGTGTCTCTTGTGGTTCGTTCTATTGAATTAGCGAAAATATGGTTTAGAAGACACTTCAGATGGGTGACAGCGCGGCAGACCTTGTCTGCGATGGAGGGATGGCGTAGAACAGGACACCCAGAGCCTGGGAGTGCCAAACTGGATGACATCGGCTCGAAATCGGGACCGGTGGAGAGATTTGTTAAATAAGGCCAAGACCGGATTCCTGTTGTAGTGCCGATGATGATGATGATTCGGTGAGGAGTTTGGATTGTTAATTGAACGTACTTAAATAAGCGAAACTCACCAGTGAGATCACACAATTTGTGAACGATGTAAGACAGAATAAGAAAATAAGAAAACTCGTTTCGACAAACAGAATTAAAAAAAACTATTTCCAATAAAAAAAAACAATGCTCAACAAGCCAGTGCGTTTTATTCCTTTTTTCCTTCCTCGTTGGTGAACGTTAGCAGTTCTGTGGCAACTCTAACAGATACACACAATTCACAAGCAAGAATAGTGAAGAACACGAACGAAGAAAATCGAATAAGAAAAATACATCAAAACCGTATACCAAGCGATAAATAAAAATAATTCACATCAGTGGAATATGGTCGAGTTTGGAAATCAAATTCTAAACACGGTCAGTAGCCTGGTGTGTAACACTTAGGTAAAATTTTTTTCGTGATTCGAGCTGTCATAGCGTCAGTTCGAATCACACCGATCTTCTTCACTATTATTTCAAACGCAATAGTTATATTTGGCCAGTGACGTGTTGGGGGTATAGTGAAACCGCGCCCGTACTGACACACCCTACTTATCTACCCCAACAACCCTTTAATACTTAGTTGTTGCACCTTTGTTTTTAATGACTGCTTCGCATCTTCGTCTCATGGAATTGTACCTAACTAGTCAATTCCATGAGACGAAGATGCGAAGCAGTCATTAAAAACAAAGGTGCAACAACTAGGTATTAAAACGATATGAAACACGTTACTGTAAATTAATTCTTCACAAAACACAAACAAAAAAGTAATTTGTTTCTATTCATTTTTCCAGGCAAATCCAAGGAAAACCGGAATCAATTTTTTTTTCACTATTTCTCGCTTTTTTTTATTAAAAATTTAGTATTTCTTTTATGTATTACAATGCACTAAATCTATTAGTATATTTTTAATTCTTATTTTTCCCCAAATACATTTTTTCTTAACGATTAATGTCGAAGAACAAGCTTGTTTCCATTATTCTTTCCACCACTGTATATGTCATTTCATATTGTTGCGCATGCAACGTTCATGAACATTTTTAATTCCGCCCTTGCTTGCAAAAAGGCCAACATTGGTATAGACTATCGAAAAATGCGAAAAAAACATAAATGAAAACCAAATTTTCAAAGAAGGATCACACTAGTTGTGCCCATTAATACTATTGAAAGTATGTCTATGCTCAGTAACCCGTAGGTCTCTGTTGCCGCACATAGTTAACTCACTGTGTTCTTCACGCGAGGCACCACCATCTTTAATACTATTTACGGTATATCTATGCTCAGTAATCCGTAGGTCTCCTTTGCCGCACATGGTTAACTCGTTGTGTAATTCACGCGAGGCACCTCCAAGAAATTTTACCATATTTTAACCACTCCTCTACAAGAATACGCTATATTTCACATAGCTACCTTAATCTTGATTTTCTTAAGCACCAAATGAAAATTAGTAGTTCCTTAGATAGAACATCGCGGACTTATAGCTCCTACACTCGTAGCTAGGCGCCACTGCCGCGATCTACTCGTGAGGTTTCTCGTTCACGAAATACGTATGCAGTTTGCACCCTTTTGTGCATTACGTTGATAGTAATAGCCATTACCGCCAAAGCACACATTTTTAACCGCATCATCACCATCACAGACTACACTGTTCCCGGGCATCAGCAGCCACGTCAGAACAATTAATCGCCCGGTAGGCAATCACATTGTGGTAGTCTTGTGTTTACCCTAAACAAACGCCCATTTCAGTGAACAGCTCCCCAAAGTAGGTGGTGTACTTCATTTGTGGGGTTTTTATGGACACGAATGACGTTCTATTAAAGACTACACGTGTACACATTATTCATTCACTCCCTGATACGTCGGCGTCTCAAATGCTTCTGCATTGTTTAATGCGGTGTTCGAAATTCCACTGAATTTTGTGTTTATTGCACGTTCGTGCTTTAGGGCTCAAGTACGAGGGTTGCCTTTTATATTTCGGGATTAGAGAACAAAAACAAATATTGATCATCGAAAATCACTTTATTGTTTTTCAAAATATTCCCCATGAAGATCTATACACTTTTGCATGCGTTTGAACCAATTGTCGAAGCACTTTTCCCACTCTGATTGAGGTATCTCCAACACATGCATTCTGAATGCACCAACCGCTTCTTCAGGTGTCGAAAAACGTTGACCTCTCAGTTTGTTTTTTACGTACGGGAATAAAAAGAAGTCATTCGGTGCCAAGGACTATAAGGCGGATGACCCATCAAATCGATGTTTTGGGTGCTCAAAAATGCAGTTGTCGCAGCCGATGTGTGAGAGCTCGCATTGTCGTGGTGAAGAGTGATCCGTCTTCGGTGGTTGGTGTTCCTGATTTTTTGGAAGACAACTGGCAAACAAATGGTTGTGTACCACTCAGAATTGACTGTTCTGCGTTGCTCTAGTGGTACGGTTGCGACATGTCCAGTTTTTCCGAAAAAACAGGCGACCATTTGCTTGGAAGTGCTTCGTGCGCGAACAACTTTTGTTGGATTTGGCTCATCTTGAAACACCCAGACAGTCGACTGCTGTTTACTTTCGGGCTCATACGCGTAAATCCACGATTCATCACCTGTCACGATGTCATAGACGTGTTTCGAAGCACCGCGACCGTATTTTTTGAGCATTTCTTTCGACCAATTGACACGAGCCTTTTTTTGGTCGATTGACAAATTGTGTGGGATCCAACGCGAACAAATTTGTTTGACAGTCAAATGTTTATGCAATATTGAATGTATGCTGGTCCTTTGGCGGATTTATACGTTGTTCAAGTGTTCCGCCGAACACTGCTTGCCGCAGAGAAAACATACATACACAGAGCGAACGCGGTTACAAATGAAACACCAACAAAATTGTTTTTAATTTTTATTTTAATCGTAGTTGTCTATTGTATTTGGAATTATAAGTTTCGCTGCTTTTCTTACGAAATAAGTGCCGAGTAAGTTACCGAAAAGAACGTTCTTATCCTATCTAAATAAACATATTGTAGGCGAAAACAAATCGACTCACACTTAATACGACACATTTTTACTTTTAATGACACGAGAAGTATCAAGGATTCTTGGCGCGGATTAACCACCTCGGCGGGGTTCTCTGGTCTCCTCTCTGTACGGATATTCGATATATCCTTCTCGTCCCGGTGACGATCAGAATTAGACTATTGTTCGCGGCGAACAATCTCAATTTACCCGGCAACCGATTTGCAGGTGCGTATGAGCGCGGAAGAACGGAAATATCCGCACCTGTGTCAATAATGAAGTCCACATTTAACTTCACGTCGTAAATTGACAAGCGACTTAATTGGGGGCTGCTGGCCGTTTGCGCTTTTTCTACGGTCGGCAGTTCTAGTTTAAAGAACTAGACTGAATCCAGTTGCAAGGTTGCCTGCACCTCCTGGCCTGTGCCCCGAAACGATGGTGGAAGTAACATCTGCCCAAGGTGTTTTCGTTGGCTGGCGTGCGCGATCTGCCGCGCCCGCGTCTAAAGTTCTCGCGCGACCTGCTTCGGCGTCGCGATCTGTCACGGCTAGGCCATGAATTGTTCCCCGCGCTGAGGTTATTCAGTTGCGCTTGCAACTGCTGGACCTGCCTGCCTAAACGTCCTACCTCATTGCTCGTCTGTGTTGCATGAGTGCACGTTACCGTGGAGGTTCGTGGTTGGGGCAGAGGTGGATTTTGCGCGGGGTTCGTTGCCGGAAGGAATTGGAGATCCGTTCGGGATCTGTCCGTGGCCATTACTGCCTCGGCGTGTCGCGCTAGCTCATCGAGACCAGATTCGGCTAAAGGCGCGACGATTGCCTGAACGTATTCTGGCAAAGACTCTCTAAATATAGCCGTTAAGGCTGTCTCGGGCATGTCCGTGCCGGCCAGCGCACGGAAATAGGCGGCGCGCTGGGATGGTCGCATCCCAGAGGTGTCGGTCGACCGTAATAAACGTCGCAAGCGATTTTGCGGCGTTTCGCTATAGGCGTTAGTCACCATCTCTTTAAACGCCGTGTACGGTTGCGGAGATGGGGTTTTTATTAAACACTTCGCATATGGAAGCAATTTTGGGTCTTGTAGCCGTGTTACCACGAGGAATTTCACATCCTCGTCAGTGATTCCTTCCACGCTGAAAGCTTTTTCGGCGTAACCGAACCAGTACTCTGGGTCGTCGGACGTGAAGTCCGGTAATATTACGTTCGGCCTTCGTGGACGTTGGTCCGTAAAGGGGGGCATGTCGGCTTCCCGTAAGGGAGTTGGTTGAGATGCCGTCGGGGAAGTGTCCCTGTTAGTTGCCATTGTCGCTGTTTCGACCGAAGATTGCGACCTCGTGATTGGCATCTACTTTGAAATTTCGCGTCGTAAATCCGTGCGCGGATCGCTTGTTAACGAGAGGTTCGCGTTTACTTTTTTCGAGTGGAACGCGGTAAAACGACCTGCTGATTCCAAAGATTTTATTTTCAGGGATTGGCCTAGCACAAAAGGATTCTATCTATTTTCCAAAGATAGTAAAAGGGTGGGCCTACACCAGAGGATCCTACGTGTTGTTCGACTGTGCTGGGAGCGGACAGAGAGAAACTTTTCCGTTCGGAGGAGGACGAGAAGAACGAGGAGGTGAGGACTATCGAAGTTTTTTCGCGGATGCGCAACTGTTTCTTCGTTGCCTTTATTTCGGATGATTAATTTCCCTTGTATTTCGCGGTCGTCACGAAAGGAGAAAAACGAGAAAAAATTTGTCGAGTGTGTCGTCGGTTCGCGAGTGCTTCAGGCTCTGAAGGAGCTTACAAATTTCACTTCTGGCTCAGAAGGAGCTTTGTAAATTTCTTAATATTAAGTTTTCTTTTAATGTCGTATCTATAAATGGTGTGGCATAAATCTTATTGCAAAGTGACTCAGAAGGAGCTTACAAAAATTTTACTTTTGAATATTTGTATCTGAGCTTCCTTAATTGCAGTTTACTATCTATTTGAACACAATACAAGAACAGGAAAAAAAAACAATATGCAAGGAACACGCTCGTAACAATTATATAGCAATCACACGCGAAAAACAATAGTAAACTCAACACTAATCCAGTGCCGAAAACAGACAGTGAGGAGTGCTAGCCCAGGAAACTTAACCACCCAGTGAAAGTGACCCGACCACCTACAGTTTTAAGTGCCCACCGGACTGCAACTCGCCTTCGGACGTATATAAGGACTCAGCACGACGCCCACGGACGCCAGGACAACGAACAAAGCGGCAAGTTTTTTCAAAAGCATTTCATTTCTTTATACATATTCTTCTTTTTACTTTTTTTTGCCGTACTGTGCTAAATTTATCAAGCTCCTTCCGAGCCGAAAAGTGAGATATCAGTCTGAATCTATTGAGCTCCCTCCGAGCAAAATTTAAATTTAAAATTAATTAACAAAAAAGCAATTTTCTTTTATATTCTTCTTTGTTTTTCTCTTTATTTTTCTCTGTTGTGTTGAACAAAATTTCGAAACATAAGTGACAACTAAACGACAGTATATAAAGTAACGAGTACACATACCTTAATTTGTTACAAATCGCAAATCAGTAAATATTAGTTGCATCAAGTAAATAACAGTAAATGATAAAATAAAGCACACAATTAAGCCAAAGAAGCACAGACGTAGGTGTAGCGATTCTAACAGATACACACAATTATAGCGTTTGAAATAATAGTGAACAAGATCGTGTGATTCGAACTGACGCTATTACAGCTCGAATCACGAAAAAAATTTTACCTAAGTGTTACACACCAGACCGTGTTTAGAATTCGATTTCCAAACTCGAGTATATTCCACTGGTGTGAATTATTTTTATTTATCGCTTGGTATACGGTTCTGATGTATTTTTCTTATTCGATTTTTTCGTTCGGTGTTCTTCCCTATTTTTGCTTGTGAATTGTGTGTATCTGTTAGAATCGCTACAGTCCCACTAGCGCCTGAGGTTGTCTCAATCTCACGATAGGTCACATGACGATCTTCCAATATCAGTTCGCGCACAGCATCAATGGTTTTCGGAACAACAACTGATTTTGGACGACCTTCACGAAATTCATCTTGGAGTGAACTACGACCACGATTGAATTCACCATACCATCGATAAACACTGGTCCTTGATGGAGCTTCATCGCCAAAAATTGAATTAAGTTCATCCATGCACTGTTGCTGAGTTAATCCACGCCGAAAGTTGTAAAAAATAATCGCACGAAAATGTTGACGATTTAATTCCATTTTTGGGTCGAGATGAATCTTTTAAGTTACTGTAAACAACACAAATAGCGCTCGTATGTCAAAACGTTCTGAGTGCGTATAACTTCAAAAATGTCCAACTTTACGACAGAGCTGTCAATTGCCGGATTGCAACAATAGGGTTGCCAAATCCCGAAACATAAGAGGCAACCCTCGTAAATAGCCTGTGGGAAAGGGGGCTTTGGTACACACAGCTGTTCTAATACAGACAATATTCGCCTTCCCCCTTTGCTTATTTCCTTCTGCAAGTTTGATAATTGGTACTGACCCCTTTGGCCCCTTTTAATAAACGAACTTATTAAACAATATAATATATATTTATGATTTGAAATAATACAATCCGACCGGGAAAAAGGTGTTAAATCCATACGTAGGTGCGATTATCAAAATATTCACACCACAAATAATCATTTTAACATTTTCGTAGCGTTCGTAGTCGAAGTCACCCATAGCAGTCATTCAGAACAAGTCCATGTATTGTCGATAAGATACAGGACCGTTTATAAAAAAAAAACAGCAATGGCAGCTTGGTGTACAAAGAAAACATCAAAACAGTACTGATTGCTCATTTTGTATTTTCAATATAACCTTCAATTTTTTTATTTAAGCGCGCAAACAAAAGGAATTTTGAGATACCCTTAAATGTCAAAGAGCAGTACGGGCGAAGATGTTAAGGAATGTAGGTATTTATGAATGTCTTCAATGAATCATCCATTCGTTTGATTCGGCTGAAGAACGATTGTTTGTTATTATCCATGCGGCTGAAAGTAATTGTTAACATAATCTATGCACATTCTCCGTTTGACAGATATGGCAAGAAAATATTTGGAGAGGGGTGAAATGCAGTCCCCACGTCAGAACTAGCTTGATAATGCCTATAGAACAGAGGTGGGCAGGATGCACCTATGTTGTAATGGTGGTATTGAAAGATTTGTGCTTGCATGCTTGATGCAGTCAGTGAACCAAAAACAGAGCCACATTAGCGGCCGCGGGAGTTATTACTTCCAACGCTTAGACATTCAATAAATATAAACGCGTTTCAGTCTCGTGACGTCCACACTTTTGTCTTTATTTTTAGGAATCTCTTACACTAAGTTGAGTAATTACATTTGACTGTGTCTGTTATGCTTCTGCTACGTGGGTGTACAACATACAGCGTAAAACGTATAGCGTTGAGGCTATGCTATGATCTCCGATTTATACTACATTCTTATCGTTACTTATTGATAAAAGGTTTGGCGTCTCTTCTTGACTCATCTTCTGTTGGATAACATGTGATTGTGTCTTATCGTGGGAATAGTAGGTTGGTTGATATTGAATTTGTATTGGGAATGCATTAATTCATGTGATTATGTCTTACGGTGGGAATCCGTTAACCCGGGCAAGCTTATTTCAAAACGATGCTGGTGGATTTATGTGAACCAAAGCAACACAGATGAGTATGAGATTTGCTGGATGAAGGGTTTGTGGTGATTTCAATAACCAAACCGGTAATGAAGAACACCGTACCAAAAGAGAATCGAAAAAATCATCAGCTCCGTATACCAGAGCATATTAATGTAGCAATTCACAGCTTATGTAGCGTGTTGAGACATCCTCGCGTACATGCGAGTGTGGTTTGATGTAGTGATGCTTTGATTTTAACCTTTTCAGATGATTGGTTCGAACCACATTTTTCACTACCATTGGCAAAGCACTGTAGGTTCACCGTCTCCCTCCTGGATTTATCAATGGCCAAGATACTGGTGCAGAAGGCAGACTGGATGCGCACGTCCTACAGGCAATCGGTGGACGAGCCGAGTCGAGGAAGGGTCACCCGTGATTTTTTTTTTTTTAACATACTGTGTTTATTTGACCAATAATCAATGTTTACAGTAAGTACTACAGCTAACTTATAATTCTAGTGATACAACTGTTTACATGCATACATTACACATTTTTCAAACATAACTGAATGTGTGAATAACTATTCGAGTATTATAGGTTTTAATAGTAACAGTTTTCCTGGAAAAGGTCAGAAAACCAGGATTTTTATTTTTTAATTTAATCTAATCTAATACTTAACTTAACTCTAACTTATTCTAGCTTAACCTAATTTATTTTATAATAAGTTAAATATCTAATGTGAATTGGGGAATATAGGGATTGATGGTTAAGGAAGTAGGTTGGGGTGGGATATGGCCAGTTAGTGGCCTCAGGTGTGGTAACACTTTCCGGTTGTTCGTTAAAACGCAGAATGTTGGAGAATGGTTGTATGTTACAGTATTTAAACTGATTGGGTGCCAGCTCGGTGTTATGGTATACTACCTCGTTGGATTCATTAACCAATCTTCCAGAGGTGAAGAGACTTCTAGAATGGAGACAATTCAGATAGTGAGCCCTGTTATCTAGAGGAGTTGGTAGTAGTGAAGTTATTATGGGGTTGGGATTATTTGGGAGGTTTTCAATAAATTTGATAGACAGCTCTAGGAAGCGTCTATCGAGACGGTCAATATTGGCGGCATTGTATAGCAAGCTGTTATTGTAATACTTCTAAGAGTTGGGTTGTTGGTTGAGGCCAGTGACCAGCCTGAAGCATTTCCTTTCGAAAGTGCGTAGCTTCTCCATTTGGGCTGGTGTTATATGATACCACAGTGGACACGCATATGTCAGTGTAGGTCTGATTATTTGTTTATAGATGAGCAGTTTGACTTTGTGAGAGAGACAGTTGGGCTTCCACATCACTCTTCTATAGAGAACTGAATCTATTGTGTATTGTGGCTTTACGTAAAGTATTTTTAATGTGGGTGGAGAATGAAAGGTCATTGGAAAAGGTTATTCCCAGATATTTTAAAGTTTTAGAAGGTTTTATCTGGGTGTTATTTTGTTTGAGTCTAATTTTGTTGTGGGTGCGCCTTGTGTTGTTTGTGCAGTGCTCATTTTTACCCTTAAACACTATAAGCTGGGTTTTATCAGGATTTAGACGAATTTTCCATTTATTGAAGTATGTTGATAGATTTGGGAGGAAGTTATTAATGCGGTTTCTTGCCTCTTTTACAAACTTGCTGCTGGAGTAGTCTATGGTGTCATCAGCGTAATTCAACATTACGGTATTGGGTAATTGAGGCTGCGGTATGTCTGAAGTATAGAGGAGGTAAAATAGTGGTCCAAGAATTGAACCCTGCGGAACCCCTGCGGTTATATTATACGATTGGGAGATAGAAGAATTTATTTTGACCATGAATTTTCTACCAGAGAGGTAGGAAGTAAGAAGTTTGGTAGTATGGGTGTTTAATCCAAATATGTAGTGCAGCTTGTAAAGCAGTCCTGAGATCCAAACACAGTCGAATGCTTAAGATATGTCCAGAGAGATACAGACCGTCGGGCTTTGGTTTTGAAGATTAGTTGTGACATTGTAGCGTCTCTAATAGATACACACACGGTACACAAGCAATAGTGAAGAACACCGAACGAAATTCGAATAAGAAAATACACCAGAGCCGTTATACCATAGTGATAATATAACAATTCACATCAGTGGAATATACTTGAGTTTAAGAATCGAATTCTAAACACGGCCAGTAGCCTGATGAGTAACGCTTAGGTTCAAGTTTTGGTGATTCTAACTGTCATAGAGTCAGTTCGAATCACACGTTCTTCACTATCCATCTCAAACGCTATAATTGGTGACCCCGACGTGATCTATACACACAGCACACACTTTCCCGTAGTAAACAGAACTTCACACACGATCATGACTTCCGCATAGAGCACCAAGGCACACTCGCCTGCTCCGACGTTCTCTCGTTCGCTCCGTCGTTCGCACCCAAGCTGATCGTAACGAAATTACTGAGGAGGGAGTAGTGTGGCGTCTCTAACAGATACACACACAAACACAAGCAAATAGTGAAGAACACCGAACGAAAATCGAATAAGATAATACATCAGAGCCGTATACCATAGCGATAAAATAACAATTCACATCAGTGGAATATACTTGCGTTTAAAAATCGAATTCTAAAATCGGACAGTAGCCTGATGTGTTACGCTTAGGTTCAATTTTTGGTGATTCTAACTGTCATAGCGTCAGTTCGAATCACACGTTCTTCACTAACCATCTCGAACGCTATAACATCGTGCGTTAGTTTTAACAGAGCATGACAGGTGGAGTGTTGTAAGCGAAAGCCAAACTGGGAATTTAGGATAATAATGTTGTCATTAGCAAATGAAAGGAGATTTCGATATATCTTGCATTCCAATATCTTGCTTAATGTGTTTAATAACTATATTGGACGATAGTTGCTGGGGTTGTTGCAAGGGATGGACTTACTGATAGGGACTATAACCGTGGTTTTCCAGTTATCTGGGAAATGTGATCCGTTAATTATGTGGTTGAGAAGAACGAGAATAGGGACTAGATTTGACGGGAGAAGTCTTTTGTAAAGGAGGTTTGGAATTCCATCTAAGCCTGTCGACTTCTTGTTGTTGCATGATGTCATAAATTCAGATAATTCGTCTGCTGTTAGGAAGGTTGCATTATCCAGAGGATGAGACGCTTTGTCCGAGATGAAAGGGGTGAAGGATGGGATCAGTGTGCGTGAGATGTAGTCGTTTACAGTATCTTGAAAATCGGAGACTGAGAGGGAGTCGTTTTGTTGATCGATTTTATAAAAGTGATTAGCTAGACAGTTTGCTATGTCAATATCTGGTTGGACTGGGTGATTGTTAGTAGGGTTGATAATATAATCGATTCGGGGTTTGTATTTTCGACCCGTTAGTCTGTTGATATTTTCGAATAAATCACGATTTTAATTTTTTTAAGTACAGACGTGTAAGCCCGGCCGACAAATTGTTTTAGTTGTCCATTTATCAGGGTAGTCAAGAGTTGGATTTGATTTTTAATAAAAGGGGAGTAACTGCTATGTAGTTTTCGTCTAAGCTGTTTTTCACGCGTAACAGTTTTGTAAGGATGCTGGGTAAAGGTTTTCCTATGTGATTATGGGGGATGGATGTAGATGTGTGGCTAAAGAGGGCATTTTTTAGTATTTGCTTTATTCTTAAGGCTGCTTGATCAATTTCAGCAGGGAGTAGATTTGAAGTCTCTGGCAAAGTATAGTCTGTAAAACTGACAGCAATGTCCCTATTGACTCTTTTCCAGTTTGTCCTGGAGAAATTCGGGATCGGATTGAATGAGTAACATGGTTCGAGGGCTGGGATTTGGACAGTGGTGTGGACGGATCCATGATCGGAAGGAAATTCGAAGGATACTGTACGGAGGTTAGGTGAGTAGACGTCTACGGATTTTAGGAAAAAATCTATTGTTGATTTAGTAGTATTGGAGATACGTGTTGGCTGTAATGGACAGCCCGCATAGATATATGGATGGAGTTGAAGGAGTGCTAGAAGTTGGCAACCGTATTTATTGCACTTAGTGTCGTTAAATGAACTATGCCGAGCATTCCAGTCTCCTCCTATTATGAAAAGTGCAGGTAGAGACTGTTGGATTATCTCAGTGATGTCGGAACTAAGGAAATTTGGTTGGCGAGAAGGGTGAATGTATACGGACGACAGTACAAGCACTTTGTTGCTTTTGCAAAAGATTTTAATTGCCGTGTACTCAATATTATTTATATTCATCATCATCGGCACTACAACCGGTGACCGGTCTTGGCCTTATTTAGCAAGTCCTAAGGCTTGTTAAATTTTCCATAATGATTTATTTTTTCTGGGTAAGGTCTTTAGTCTTGCGCCAGAGGCTCCCCGACGGGGAATCGAACCCAGGTCTCCCGGGTGACAGGCGGGTATACTAACCACTATACTATCGAGGAGCCCATTATTTATATTGGTCAACCTAATTTCGGAAAATTGGAATTTCTTGTGTATTAGAATTCCAGTACCTCCACGAGGTCCAGTGGTTCGTGGATTAGAAACAAGTGTATAATTCGGGATAGATACTAGGGAGTTTGGTTTAAGCCAAGTTTCTGAGAGGAGGAGGATATCTGGAGAAAACATGTCAACGAACAATCGGAGGTGTTGTCTGCGAATATTGGAATATATGGACTCTGCGTTGAGGGAAATTATGGTTAAATTAGCCATTAAGGGAGAGGATATGTGAAGTTATAAGAGATAAAATCTGACCTGTGCTTCAACGTGGGCAGCATCTTCTGTAAGCTACTTATGTATCCTGTGATGTCCACATTCAGATCGTTACTGTTAGATTGGTGATTTCTTGTCATGTTAAGGGAATCCTTGACAACCTTAGCGTATGACATTCCTGGACTTGTAGGATTTATTGATTGAGGTGATGTTGTTTTGGTTGGTGAAGGTTTGCTCGTTGCCATGGGTGTTGTTCGCCTTTCTAGAATCCTCAGCTTATGAGGACATTGCGAGAAGTTGGCAGGGTGGGGTCCCCCACAGTTACAGCATGTCACTGTGGTTTTCTTCGTTGTACTGGATCCATCGGGGTTTGTTGTTTGGATTGTTCCTGGTTCCATCCCAGGCGGGCTGACCTTACATTCTCCAGGTTGATGTTGCTCTGCACACTTTACGCATCGTACGCTTAGATGACATGCGGCCGCCAAGTGTCCTGAACCTTGGCATCTTTTGCAATGAAGGACGTTTTGTTTATGTGGTTCCTCAATCGCAATTTTATGCGTGAACAGATATTTTATTTGTTTGAGCCGGGTGACATCAGTTGGAGGAATTTGTATGATACGTAAATGCAGATTCTTGTTAGTCCGCATGTATGGTGTTTGGAAGTAGTCCAACCTGTTTATTTTCAGTTCCGGACAGATCCTGACTATTTCTGCTGCAAGTTCCTCATTAGTCCATGCTGGATCGATATGCCTTAAGATGAAAGTTGCTGGTTTCAACTGTCCATGTTGAAAAGTGAAAAATTCAAGCTTATGTTGCGCAAGTTTTTCTACCGCCTTGTTGTGATCCGTTAAAGTTGTTGTTGTGATGGAAGTCGAAGCTCCTCTTGTGTTTGTGGTGAAATTGCGGTGGCCTAAGGTACTTTCAAGCATTCTAATTAGTTCTTTGATGCTTGTTATATTTTTAATATAGATGGGTGGTGGTATTGTATTTTTGGCGTGCGTGTTAGGCATTTGATTCCCGGCTGTCTTCTTTTGTTGGGGCGATGGTGTTTCAGGGGACAACAATTGTTGGTTTGGAGATGATGGGGCTAGTCCGGGGTGTTGAGCAGGCGTTTCTTTTATGCAGACGTCATCTCTGATTTTATTGGTTGTTTTTAGGGAGCGAATTTCCTCGTGGAGTTGTTTCATCTGGAGTCGAAGTGTATTGATATAATCCACGGCGTCCAGATACTTTTTTTGATAGTCCATAGCTTGTGTCTCCATGGTTGTTGGTTTCTTTGTTGCGCTCAGTAAATCGTCGGTGGCTCTTCTTTTACGCTCTATCATGAATTGTTGGTCATCACTGGGGCCGTCGCCCAGCATGCGTTACTGTTAGTTTTCACTGTTTTCACTGTTTTATTACTAAAAGTATTACAAAACGTATTTTTACACGTGCACTTCACCCACGTGTGTTACAGACTTTCACAAACACGTGTTTCACAACCACGAGTTTCAGCTATGCTATGAGCGAACGTCTGTTCGCTCTGCAGTACTCGATAAGAAATGTCACCCGTGAAGAGTCGACATGAATATTGTGCCGCATATGACAATCAGTACTAGAATATTCTAGAGAGTCCGAAACAGAGTACTAGAATATTCTATAAAGTAATGGAAAACTGGAGACTAGGAACAGTAGAACACTCAAGGCAGTGGAACGGACGGAAACGAAACGCTGAAACAGTATAAATACGTCCACACAGAGCATGGTGATGAGTAAGAAGTAGAACGTGAAACAAGCGTCTCGAGCGAGAAGTAAGCAGTAAAATACGCGATAATTACGGAAGCGATAATAAAGAAAACGTTGTGTTAGGTAAAAAGTGATGATTGTTATTACGGACTAATAAAATGTCACATTAATTCAGAATCGATTTAACGGCTCTTATTTATTCAAAAATAATTAATCCAGCGAACCCTAAGCTCGCTACAATATCAAAGGGGTGCACAGGAGAAGCAAAAGGTCGATTGAACTAAGGACGGTCGTTAATTTGAAACTCGCCATACAGAAGGTGAAGAAAGAAACAATAAGAGGATACGGGCACCTTGTTAACCATCGAAGAGCAATTCATCTGCACCTTGGAAAAATACTCATACGACAAAACAACTGGGGGTATACAATGAGGTTACAGAAAGAGAGGTCTCGAACCAGTCGATTAGCTCACCGGTTTAAGGTGGCCCTTCGCGAATGCAACGACAGAGATCATGTTGCAGTATGAATCGCCAACCATTGCAGGGGAATACGGCATTAGTGTAAAGTTAGAGATGTTAGAATAGCGCCATCGAGGTATTAAAGTAGACAACAAGCCGACTGCCAAGCCGAAGGTTGGAATCAGGATTATTATGGAATACTGTGGATGAAGTTCTGCCCTCCAAGACGTTTTGGAGAGACACAGTTCTTCACAAGGAAGGGTAGTTATGAAGTTATACTTCCACGTTGACTGTGGGACTGATAATATTTAACATGATCTATAATATGCAGGGATATCCGATTTGTAACAAATTCAGATATTCGAATACTTGTTTATAGACCATAGGAAAGAAATACGTAGTTCACATAGATACACTAGAATGGTTTTAAGTTATACTTCTACTGTTCCAGAAATACCTGTGATGAGGGATCGATTAATGTTCAACATGATCTATGATATACACGAATGTCCGATTTGTAACAAATACATAAAAACACAAATAGGTAAGTTACACTTGTTTTCTTTGAAGAGCAGAGTATAATAAAATAGGGTGGTATCATCTTATTATTCCTTTATTCTTTTACTTCACTACTATGTCCAGTTGGAAACAACCGAAAAATAATGCAAGAAGCCTAAAAAGGACTTACCGAATTGTTAGACGTCACTGGATAGTTCTGTGTCATGTATTTTAGGTTATTCAAAGGATTCCAATCTAATTTGAATTTACCAAGACAATACACCCTGCTGGCATTCAAAAGCTTAATGAATGAAACTCGATAGTCTGTGAGGGGTCATCAACCAGCCAGGGCAAAATTATAATATAATAAATTCATGTTTGCAATCGCGTGTGAGTATTCAGCTGACGAGTATTTGGCATTACTAATTTACTTTATTATGTGATGATTGACGTGAATTCTGTTCCCCTACATGTTAGTAAACGAGCTATCAACGACCCTGTATCAACAGCGGCTTTACAAAAAATCAATTAAGATCGTTTGCAAATTAATTCCAAAGCTGATATTATGAAGCCACGTGAACCAGAAGGAAGCTCACGTGAAAGATGTTTCTTTCAAAAAACATTTGTTAACCGATGAATATTTATGAGGCGCAGATGTTTAAGAGTGATTTTGAATAATTCGAATTCTCAGTTCTAAAAATATACATTCCATTTTAAATCAGTTTTTTCTGTCTCTTTGTCGCATTAACACCACTTTGATGGTTTTATAAATAACTATAAGTGGTTTCTCTAAAGAGGAATGATTTGAGTGAAAGGGACTTTGCTTAGACATGACGTGGAGAAATGCTCAGGCAGTTTTCTCAACAATCCGCCTCGGCACAAATAAGATTTAGTAGAATTGAAATTTGCGTCACCAAATTGTTAATTTACACTCTAAAGTAAAACAGATTGACATAGCGAAAAAAGTCGGTGTTCCGGTTTTCCTTAAGTTGTACAGTTTGCCAAGAAATTCTTTTGCCAGGAAACCTTTCGCCAGGAAACCTTTTGCTTCAATTCGGTTCCCTGTTAGCAATAAAACTACATCATCACGATTACGTCTCTATTACTGCTCCATAAAACGCGGTATTAGTACTATATTAACCAACTGAACTTGGTGAATGTATATGTATATGTAAATATATCCGCGATACCCGCCAATGGGAGGGTGTGCATGGCTTCATGTTCAAAATTAACTTCAGAGGAACGAAAAATCACATTCAGTATGGATGTGGTATGTTTACGAACGTCAAGTTTCATCGACGAGGAGTTAAGTTCCGAACAGAGACTGTTAGCTTCGCGTCATAATAAAAATGGTACATATAAGTGAACTGACAAAACACAAACACCTGGATCGTAGGCCTAGAGAAGCCGGACATACGTACATGTACGGCGAGTTAATTCCACATGACAACCTACAGAAAGGAAACTTCTTCTTTTATCTTGAACAGAACGTGTTAGATCCAATAACTATCTATTGTATTACCCAATACATTACAAGCACTGCCAAATTCAGGCCAACAGGCGCCGAACAAAAAAAAAAAGTAGGTAAACAATGCGAAGTGTGGTGATCCCTACAAACACATGCGCACACGCACAAAACAAACAAAAAAATAATCACCAGAGCCGTATACCAGAGCAATGAACATACCAATCCACAGCTTAAGTAGCGAGAAAATACATCGTGGTGTACACGCGGCCGTGGTTTGATATGTTAATACTCAGGCTCTCGTCCAGTTGACGGCAGCATTACGACGACTCGACGCACGCTTGATTAGATCACCGAAAAGGATCGAAGACCAAGTCAAAGTGATGAGGTTATGGTGGAGCTGTTAGAGTGGACTCGAAGATGGAAGTCAAGGCTGGTGAAAAATAAATTCACCGTCATACATCATGTCGAACCCGGTCGATGAATAGAAAAAAATGCTGCAAGTATTTCTCATGTCGACTGAAGCGTTAGCAACGCTATCTCAAAAATCATCAGAAGTAACTATGCGGTGATAGAGCTACAACACCTCAACGCTGCTAGAGAAATGGCTGGCCTTCAGGAAATCATTTGAAGATGCGGCGTGCGCCTTCACTTGCGCCCAGAACTTGGCACGTTTGCAAAGTGTTTCCGAGAAAGACGACCATCGCTGAGAACCAGCAGAGAGTTATGAAGGGGGTGGAGACACGTAAATCTCAACGGTCGACCGAGGAAGGCCCGGTCAAAGTATGAACTTATAGCGTTTGAAATAATAGTGAAGAAGACCGTGTGATTCGAACTGACGCTATGACAGCTCGAATCACGAAAAAAATTTTACCTAAGCGTTACACACCAGGCTACTGACCGTGTTTAGAATTTGATGTCCAAACTCGACTATATTCCACTGGTGTGAATTATTTTTATTTATCGCTGGTATACGGTTCTGATGTATTTTTCTTATTCGATTTTTCGTTCGGTGTTCTTCACTATTTTTGCTTGTGAATTGTGTGTGTATCTGTTAGAATCGCTACAAACTTTCACTAGCCACCTGAGGAACTCAGTCGTTACCCGGAAAACAGTAGGTGAGGCGCAATATCTGGGTGCGCTCAAAAATATGAAAGAGTTGACCAGAAAGCTGCTGTTATTCATGCGGTATATTATATATTATATATGCGGTGGCTCATATACCACCACACTTATCTTGATGTGTAGCAACCAGGACTTATGCTCCTTAGCGACTTAATGAAACTGTAAGTTAACATGTGTGGTAACGTCGCCACACCAAAAGCATGCTGGAAGTAAAAAGAACCACCAGCAATATCTTCACCTGAAGTGAAAGACAGCTCACTGACGAGAATTATCCGCACCGTATAAGAAAATAAAGCACCTCAGCATAATTTACATCGATTTCTCTTTTTCTCACACTCCCCCTCTTCTTCCTCTCGTACTTTGCTTTGACATTTAAGTGCATCTCAAAATTTACTTTTGTGCGCATGCTCGCGTAAAATAAAACGACAGTGTGGCGAGTATACTACGAGGATCATTCGAAATTCCAAGTTTGGGAGCCGGCGTGGCCAAGAAAGGAGGCTCCGCTTCAAATGCATCCGTTGTCAATGAAACTACTACATAGGCTGAAAAGTCTCGGAATTTTTAATACAAACATCTCCCGACGGCGCGAACATCCCTGCATCAGAACTCGTTCCTCTACAGAGAGGGGAAGCCGTGGAACTCCCTTCCCACGCGAGTGTTCCCGGAGCGTTACAACCTGCAACTGTTCAAGAAGAACTGCAACCGTTATTTGATGGCATCTCGTGGCGCCCACTCGGCGCTATAGGTTCGCCTCTTCCGAGAGCAGTCTATTTATAAATAAAAAAAAAAAAAAAAAAAAAGGCCTTTTTTGGATAAAGTTATATTTGTTCCTCAACATAGTCGTCTTCCTCGATAGTATAGTGGTTAGTATACCCGCCTATCACGCGGGAGACCGGGGTTCGTTTCCCCGTCGGGGAGCCTCTGGCGCAAGACTAATGACATTGCGCGGAAAAAATAAATCATTATGGAAAATTTAACAAGCCTCAGGACTTGTTAAATAAGACCAAGGCCGATTCCCGGTTCTAGTGCCGATGATGATGATGATGATAGTCGTCTTCGAGGGCGATACACTTGGTATAGCGATTTTCGATGCCCTTTCTGTAGTACGAAACATCCAAGCCTTTGAAATACGCCTCGGTTTCCACGATGATTTCCTCAATTCATCCCTGTCTCTGGAGTCACTGTTTGAGGTTTGGGAACAGATAATAGTCGCTTAGGGCCATGTCTGGAGAATACGGTGGGTGAGCAACCAATTCAAATCGTAATTGGTCCAATTTGCCCATCACTTTCAAGGACGTCCGTGACCGGTGCGTTATCGTGATGGTACAGAACTTTTTTCTTCCCCACATGTGGCCGTTTTTCTTTATTTCGTCGTTCAGTTTATCCAATAACGCTGGATAATACTCGTGTCACTGTTCTTCACTTCTGCAGGTAATCGATGAAGATTATGCCATCATCATCATCATCGGCACTACAACCGGGATCCGGTCTTGGCTTTATTTAGCAAGTCCTGAGGGTTGTTAAATTTTCCATGATAATTAGTTTTTCCGGGCAAGGTCATTAGACTTGCGCCAGTGAAGTTCTTCCCTTCTGCAGGTAATCGATGAAGATTATGCCATGCGCATCCCAAAAAACGGAGGCCATAACCTTCCCGGCTGAGCGTTTGTCTTTGGGTCGCTTTGGTCGGCTTTCGTGGCTTTCCAGCCACTCTTCAGACTGCCTAGTGGTATCAGACGTACGACAATGAACCCATGTTTCATCTGTTGTTACAAAACGTCAGAAAAAGTCCGCTCTTTTACGCTGCAACAACGTCAAACCGGCCGTTGAATCATCAACGCGCTGCTGTTGGTCGACGGTCAGCAAACACGACCCACATCGCGCCGATTTTTATTTTTATTTATCGCACCGGTAGCATTTTTATCTCCAAAAGATCGTGCAAAATGTATCCCGCCCGTTCTTTTGAGATGCCCACGGCCTCAGCTATCTCACGTAACTTCACTTTACGATCACTCAAAACAATTCGACGCACTTGGTTTAGGATTTCCGCATTCGCAGCCTCTTTTGCCCTTTCAGAGGGAGGTGCTTCTTCGGTGCTTGTACGACCAATTTTAAACTCGCCAAACCAGCGATAAACGGTTGTTCTCGAAGCAGCAGATGTGGAATACCATTTCTGCAACCTTTGCAATGATTGTTCAGAAGTTTTACCCATCGAAAAACGGTGTTTGATCAAGATGCGATATTCCTGTTTTTCCATTTTTTTTACGAAGGCGAAAGTAGCGTCACTCAAACGACAGTAGATTGTAAAGTGACAGATAAGCCTCTCGAAATGAGTTATGTTCAATTACTAGTGGCACCCCCTATTGAAAAATCCCGGGACTTTTCAACCCATGTAGTACTTATAAGAAAAAAACGACACAGTGGCCAGTATACCATGAAGGAATTTGGATATACGAATATTCCAAGTTGGGAACCAGCCCCGCAGCGAAAATAAAGCTCTGCTTTAAACGCATTCGTTGCCGATCAACCCACAATGAGCCCCCAGCAAAAATGATGCATGGAGAAATTACCAAACCACGCCTCGGCGTGCTTCATTCCGACGAAAGAGGAGGACGTCACCAACGTACACACCATTAGCAAGCGAGGTATTCTCAAATTAACAATAGAATAGAACACAATCTACTTAGGAAGGGTATCTTATTGGAATTACTAAAATAATATTGACCATATTGTGGCAGAATCTAATAAGCAATATTATCGCGTATTGCGACGATAGTGAAGAACGTGTGATTCGAACTGGCGCTATGAGGTTAGAATCACTGAAAATGTAACGAAAGCTCGTCATCAGGCCACTACCGCGTGTACGAATTCGAATTCTACACTCAAGTACATTCAACTGATGTGGAACTGCTATTTTATTATTGCTTAGTATACGGCTGGTGCATTTTCTTATTCGATTTTCTTTCGGTGTTCTTCACTATTTGCTTGTATATTGTGTGTGTATCTGTTAAAACGCCACCCTATTCTCTCCTCAGTTACTTTGTTACGATCAACTTAGTGTGCGAACGACGGAACGAGGAACGTGCGAGCGAGAGGACGTCGGAGCAGGCAAGTGTGCCGCTGCTCTATGCGGAAGTCGTAATCGAGTAGTAAAGTTTTGTTTACCTATGGGAGATTGTGTGTTGTGTGTATATACAGATCACATCGGGGTAACCAATTATCGCGTATTGCGACGATAGTGAAGAACGTGTGATTCGAACTGACGCTATGACGGTTAGAATCACTAAAAATTGAACCAATGCTCAACACATCAGGCCACTGCCACGTGTACGAATTCGAATTCTAAACTCAAGTACATTCAACTGATGTGGAACTGCTATGTTATTGCTTGGTATACGGCTGATGCATTTTCTTCTTCGATTTTCCTTCGGTATTCTTCACTATTTGCTTGTATATTGTGTGTGTATCTGTTAGAAACGCCACAATATCACTTCCGCTCGGACTGTGCTCTGGCATGTAGGCGTACTCCAAAATCCCCTTTTGTGCGGGATGTATATAACTATGGTATAATGTGAGAAGAACAGAAGCATTACAATATATTCCGGCAGGTGGAAATCCAAAATACCGGATAGAATTACCAACTGAATTTCATATAATTCAAGAATTGTTGGTCTGTGGTTAGATATATGGACAGGCACAGTAGATAAAGTGCATCTTAAGCCGCGTGTGGTGTAATGGTCCATGCGAAACTCTGGTACATTTGCAACAAAAGCCAATACCGCCTAGAAGTAGAAAATAAACAGAGATCTGAAATGGATGAATGAGAGCTATCGCTATACATGCTATGCTCTAAGAGCAGAGTCCCTGCAGCAAGCCGGGGCCCAACCTATCCGTAAGGAATATTGCGACCTTCTCCCACCATAAGCATTGATGCTTAAAGAACGCAACAGAGGTAGGACAAAGAACAGATGCTAAGGAAACGGACAGAATGTTTTCTTGCACTGCACTATACTTTTTTTTCAGCGTTAGTATACTTTGGAACCCACACAAAGCTAGTCCCATGAACCGATAAGTGCATCTAGGTATCTTGATTGATTTAATACACAGATTGTACTACTGAACTCCGAGATAAGAATGTCGAGACAAGAGCGATAATACTGACCTGGTCGTTCACGTTAGAAGATCGGGTAAAGGATTTAATAAGCTCATATAGGATAAGCTTAAGTAAGACTGTGGCGGTTCCACGAACCGCACAAATCACCATAGGATGAGATATATTCGTTCCACGAAGGAACATACTCACCTATAACCAAACTTCACGTGCCCACAGACACGTGTCCCCAAAGTCCACCTCTTCACCTGACCGAAGGTGACATACATACTGGTGTCAACAACCGCACGTATCCACAGATACGTGGACCTCATGTCCCGAACAATGTCCCTACGCCTGCACGGCGATCGAAGGACACGACCCAGCATAGAAATTGTGTATCGATCCATTGGCTGGATAAACAAAAGTGGTTGGCGCAGCTGCGCCAGATGTCGACAAACATCAAATCCCCGGCGATAAGCCAATTGCCGTAAAACAATCCGTCGGCAAAACCTTTGTCCCTGCTGCAATACACTTTTCCTAAACAAGGGACATTGCGGAGAAACAGCAATAAACGAAAACGCTGTTCCCATAGGTCAAAGCAAATACGATAATTACTACGATTCCACGGTCGCCAAGAATAAACAACACATCCGAATGTTTGCATGAGCAACGCAACAGAAGTGTGAAAATTACGGAGATCCCACAGACGGTAACCTCCGCGTATGTGTGTGTGAGTGCGATCTGTGTAGAGGAAGTATTGTGCCTGGCACGGACACTCCGTTCACTTCCTCCTCCATCATAATTAATTGTTCCCACGAGCACTACACGGTTCCGCCGAAGCAAAGAAAACGCCAAACACCGGACAAGTACAAATATAAAACACACTATTTCTTTTGTTTAGTTTTATTTCTATATTAAAGAAAAACACTACTATTGGAAAAACTTGTTTGAATCCATGGATTATTGTTCCGTTTCATTTTCTTATTGGATACTAACATTTTACGGTAGCACTGCGTGAAAGTTACAATGTGAAGTCAATATAAAACACAATCTTCGAAGACTGCAGCAAATATAATATTCGACATGGCGGTTGCAAACACTGCACTGTAGATAACCGACTTTCGCGCGTCTCAAACTTTATGACATTAAAAACTCGACTTAGGGTATTATCGCGTGTCCGCAACGCTACAGACAGCGGGAGCGGCATGACCGTGGCGGTCAGCGGATGGTAAAGGACAACGATATTCAATCGTTGTTAAAAGAAATTCAGCCAGTGAAACTGGCTCTCTTAAATTAAGGATGCATTTCCTGTTCCAAAAGAGACGTAACGTTTCTCTTTGGGGTAACCAAACAGATCTCATATAGAAGATCGTCACGGTACACATGTATGTGTGTACACTGGTTCTTTTATGGATCAAAGCCATGGGAAAGACTCTAAACAAAGAAAGGGATAATGTGCATTCATGGGATGCGAGTCTGGTAAAGCAAACAAAACCGAAACTCGTCGGATGCTAATTGGGTCTTTGTTTGAGATGTGCGTTGCGGCTACATGAATAGACGCAACGCATCGAAGAAATGGTGTTAATGGATTTTGTCTAGATTACCGGGAAATGGTGTTTATGGCATCATTGGTAAAGAAAGGGATAATGTGCATTCATGGGATGCGAGTCTGGATGCGAATTGGGTCTTTGTTTGAGATGTGCGTCGCGACTAAATAAATAGACGCAACGCATCGAAGAAATTGTGTTAATGGATTTTGGCTAGATTACCGGGAAATGGTGCTTATGGCATCACTGGTAAGGGTAAGTATTGATTTCTTATTTGCATTTGCTTATGCTGTAGGATTTAATTGGTGCCAAGAGATGCGTGTATTTGTTTTGGTCCCTTGGGTGTAGGTCGCCAGCCAATGTGTTTGTCTGGTAATTTATGATACACATGATGAAGCTGGGATAAGCCAACTCAAGGGTAATACTTCCTGATTATGCGGTTGTATTATATCTGAACCGATGAATTTTCTTTCAGGGAATTTATGATAAGCTTGGAGAGAACTCTTATAGGGGATTTTAAATGCAAAGTTATGCGTGCAGGTAAGAATTCTCTTTTCCAGGGGCTTTTTAGATTATACCTTAGATAATCCTAGATGCGTAAAGCCATTAAGGTGCTAATGCGATTGCATTAGCGAAAGCTTGTGCAGACTGGGTTGTAGGGATGGGGGTTATTTAGGAAAGCGAACCGTGGGGTTTGGCGGAACCGCCACAGATCTTCCCTGGTGGAGAGATTCTCGATTGAGAGAGAATCACCAGGACAAGGAAAATGAAAGTGAAAAGAGAACTATGGGGTGAATAGAATCAACCCCAGAAGAAAAATGAATGAGTCGACATAGAGAACCCTAACGAGGATGATAGTCCGAGTAGCGCGATAAATCGAGTAAGAAACTGTTCGACCCGAAGTTAAACCTTTTAAAAATACGCGAGTTAACCTAAGTACATTGACCGAACTGCCACCAACGGCAAACACCATAAACGTATATATTCGGCATTCAACGCACAGCAATTCAACGTGCGCAGGCCTGTGATCCTCACTAAGGACATCGGAAATGTGTTTATTGGTTAATTACATCAAAAATAATTAAAAGAAGTGCGGACAGTAAATACGAATACTGACACGGTTATCCTCGTCGTGACACTTCCGTGGTATCCTAACGTGTGCCGTTTTTATATTGTCAATTTTCGTGCTGAAAACACTAAGTGAGATAAGATTTCGAATGTGGTTGTGTAAAAAAGGATTATCAATTATCCTTAAATCCGTATTAATGTATTGACTAAAAACAGAGAAGGGAAAGCAACCTGCAGCTGTTCAAAAAGAACTGCAACAGTTATTTGATGGCATCTCGGGGCGCCAACTCGGCGCTATAGGTTCGCCTCTCACGAGAGAAGTCTAATAAAAAAAAAACAAAAAAAAAGCTCAGTGTTTTATTTATGGCAGTGTCTCCGTGTTCCGGTTTGTTTATTTTTCTCTTTTGTGGACAGTGTTCGGCGGAACACATTTGACCAAAGACAAAATCCGCCAAAAGACCAGCACGGGAGTGGTAAGAGGTGCTATAGTGTTTTGGCGGTTTTGGATGTTGTTGTCGAAGTGTCACCGAAGTGTTCCGCCCAACACTGTTCACAAGGAGAGAAACAACCCGGAACACAGGGGCACTGCCACAAATAAAACGCGGAGCTATTTTCACTTTCTATTTTATTGTAAATGTTTCATCATCTTTCTCACACATAAACTACAACGTATTAATCCGAATCACACGACAACCGACACACATTTCGTTTTGACGACACGGAAGGTTTACTATTACCTTTACTTGTTTCGCGGTGAGATAATCTCGCGCAAGTGCAAAGTTACGGATACCTCCTCATCGAGTTCTCTCCCTCGCAAGTCGACTGTCTATACTCAACTAACTTCTTGTTCCCCATCGGCAAGGGAAATCTGCCCAGGGCATCTTTGCACAGAATTTCCCACAGTATCTGTTAGCTGCATTTCCCATAGTCTCTGTAATAAGAAGAAATCTTTCTCATGATCATTATCATCATTAGTTTCTGGTGGTCGGTATCTCTTTTCTTTTGTTTCAGGATCGGATGCCGCCGCTTATTCTCCGATCTTTCCGTAGTTTATTTGCACTACACATCTGGCATGCGGGTAAAGGATCCCATGCACTTCGGATGGGTGCACGGACTATGGGATATGTTTAGGTTAGCCACCTGGCTTAAACTAACAATGCTCTTGTGTGTTTCCACTGGGTAATAGAAGGAACCGTGGGATTGGTATCGTTCCTTTGTTAGGCTTTTCGAATCATAAACATCTAGCGAGCAATCTACGTTAAGATGTTTATGATTGCATGACCATTGGACGGCAGCTAAGCGATATGCCTTGTTTGCATAAGTGTGCCTTTGCATTAGGTCATGCCAAGGGTTTAGGTGCTAATTGCATCCGTTGTTCGGTCTATTTACCGACAATGGTATTTCTTTGGAAACATCGCGGTGATGCTTAGGATGGGAGATTGATGACCTGTATGCGATGCTTGCTACATTTGCCGCATTGCTTAGATGCGATGCTGTAGTTGCCCTTTTGAATTGGTGTAGAATACCATGTATCGGTGCGTTGAACTCGATATTGGAAGTTTTTTTGAGCATTAAGTTCCTTGGTTTTGGATATCGGGTTCAACGTTGTTGCAGTTTCATATGACCTTTGTTACAGGTATGATTAAGGACTTTGGGACACGTATCTGTGGGCACGTGTAATGAATACAGGTAAGTATGTTCCTTGGCGGAAAGGACATCTCAACCTATAGTTGGTTGTGCGGTTCGTAGAACCGCTACAGTGTAATTGCGTACGTAGGCGCAGTGTGCGAATCGTTTCGTAATTTCAGGAGATCTCTCATTTTCTCAAAGATAAAGAAATCCTAGTAACTTTACCATGGAACGCCTTCAAATTTACACGGTCAGTAACGTAAACAATCTGCTAAGTGTCGACTTACTGGTTCATCTCAACTCTACTGTGTAAAATAAAAATGCCCCGGCTATATTTTATATTAAAGGTTGGGAGTTAAGGTTAAATATAGTTGCAAATAATAAAAAACAAACCTACGTTCTAAAACATCCTTGACCTCACACAACAAAAGCTATCTTAGACAAACCAGAAGATCGTGAAGAATTGCTAAACAACTTCTCAAGTTTGTCGCCGTCGCTTAGCTTACCTTATCGACATCACCCTTTTAGAAATGGAGATTTGGTCATAAATAAGCGACCTTATTCCAGATGCATGCTCATCAGTTACAATGACAATTTACTCCTGAACGCATATATATATGCATATGGAAATTCACAGAACCGGACTGAACAAATCAGCGGTCAGCGAGTCCAATACTACATGTACTTCCTTGACCCGCCACAGGTACAACCGAGCCGACCACAGCATGGCAACGACAAAACTCAATTTGAAAACAACACCGAACCAGAAACGCCAATCGAAAAAAGGAGAGCAGAAATTAAAGATTAAAAAAGGCTAGCAAAAAAAACCCAACGTCCTACCCCGCCCCGAGAGGCATCATACGTGCCTTAAGTTTGTGGTATGATAGTCACTCTAGTGACTGAGCGACAGATGGTCCATGGACCGCAACGACAACGATGAACCGACGGCAACCACGACAACGGAGGCGTTGGCGTTGGCGATTACGGTGCGGACCTCGACCACAATGGAGGCGAGCATGCGTAATTTAATAAATGATTACCCTGCTCAGTGTTGCCTGAATTCATCGGTAGCAATTGCCGTTGATAGTGTTGTCGTTGCGTGAGGGTTTTTGCTAAACCGGAATATGCGAACCTCCCAAACAATCGTTTCCTTCATCGCCTTAAACGCGCCGGAACTAGGGCTTCGATACCAAAGTCGCGCGACAAAGCCCACAATGATCACGACTACTTAGTAAGCTAGCGACATAATTAAGACGGGCAACATAAGCAAAATAGGCGAGCGGGCATGACACCAAATACAATTGAAGACAGAAGGTGCTACTGATTCAGAAAATCTAAATCGGGCAGAGATCCACAGTCAAAAGGAAACCCGTTGTACTCAAAAGCCGCACCCGACCGAGCTTGATAAGACTCTTCCGCCGACACATCGTCAGACACCACGTTTTATTTTCACCCACAATTTGAACGTCGTTCCTTCCACCCCAACTGCGGCTGTAGTGTTACTAGTCCTGAAGTGAGTCAAACGCCCCACCGACGTGGGAGTCCGTTCAGTGAAGCGGCAATTGGCCAAGTGGAATCGGCTTAAGTACGACTGTCGAGACGACTTTCGTATGGTTAATGTCTGTTTTTGTTGTCGCTCTGGTCGTTTATGATCGCCTATAACTCGGTTGTTCTTGTTGTTGACGATCATGTTCGGAAAGAAGACAGTATCTATGGACACCTAAGGAACGCTGATGGTCTGTTTATATCAACTCACAGCGAGACTGCTACGTCCCGGTCGAAGTTCATGCGAGATATATCGTCAACTGTCGGTTTGTGCTTTAATGTTGTCGCTGGGCTACTACACGCTCATTGGCTTGTGTCCCCATGGTACACTTGTCCACCGCCTGCCCTCCTGTGAGTAGTTGCTCTAGCTGCTGCTGATTGTAGCGTGCGCATTTATGTCAGTTAGCGTGTGACTAACTGAGTGGCGCACCACGCGCCTTCTACTGAAGTGGAAAAGTCGCGACAGCCATTCACAGACAAGTAGTAACACCTTGTCGAAGCAATTAAAAAAGAGAAACAAGCCAACACACTGCTGTCCGGTCCCCCTTTATGGGTCGGGAGTCCGCGCTTCTCGTCACGTTTTGTGGTTGGCGTGTTACTTAAATTTCTTCTGTCGGAACTGGAATTTGTCTGTCCAGCTAGTTGTCTATTCGTTGTGTGGTTTCATTGTGCTTTTGAAGCGCTCATTTTAGTGCGATCTTGCTTTGGCAGTTGCGGTTGCGATTGGTAGTGGTCTGTGGTTGGAGTTGTGGCAGACAGAGTGGTTGTGGGTTTTCATCGTCGAACTCAGAAGCTAATAAGGAAAAAATAGACGGCAATTATAATTGTATTAAATGATTATGAGCTCTTCAATTCTTCAAGGATTTCTGATGGTATAACGGCTGCCATGGCATTTGCAAACCACAAAGGAGATACACCTGGGGTGCCTTTACTCATACCCACCAACACCATTGTGTATAGTGTGAATGGTTAACATGGGATGTAATTCTATGAGAAGACACTGAAGAAGTGTTAAAACTTAATTCTGCTTGGAAAAAGCGGAAAGCGGTCATAGGTGGAGTCTGTAGTCATAATGGGATGTGGCGAACCTTAATGTTCACGGGTGGTGGAATGGAAAAGAGCCAGATCCAATTTGAAAACAATAGTCATATAAAAGATCGAATTTTCCCCACACACACCTAACCCGAAAAAAGGGATTTTAAGGTACATTTCTCAAAGCACAATGCACGCGGTAGGCGAATGAGGAAAAAGGTAGGAAAATGCGGAATCAATGTACAATGGCTTTGGATGCCCGGTTTTTACAACAACTAGGAAACACGAGATCATGAAAATCATTCCACGTCCATGCGGTCCGGTTAACTACGATTGCCTGTGTTTATTTGTATTTATTAGAGTGGAAAGTGGGGAACTGTGTTTTGGTGGAATGAACGCCTATGTCAGACAGCTGTATTGGCCTAGTTAAACTGTTTGAATCGCTGAGGAATTGGACGTATTGACATTCAGAAGTTGTGTGTCCGGAGTGTCGAAGCCATTAAGAATTATTCACATTAAAATCACTAACAAACATTCTCATTAAATGGGTGAAGCGTTTAGCAAAGCAATAAGCAAAGTGAGTGAACCTATTCTATGAAGCTTAGAACCAAAGCCTAAAGGTATCAGACTATGAACGCGTGTTTGCGACGATGTTTCAACTTGCTACTAAAAGCTATGGATTGCTACGTTAATGCTCTAGTACGCGACTATGATACTTTATTTTTTCGATTCTCTTTTAGTTCTATGTTCCTCACTAGAAAATAATCACGTTCTTTTTTCTACACTAACGCGCGTAGTAGAATGGGGAAGCGCGTGATGGTTCTACGAACCACAAAATCCACTATTGGTCGAGATGTCGTCGTTCCACCAAGGAACACACTCACTTATAGGTAAATTACACGTGCCCACAGACACGTGTCCTCAAAAGTCCTCCCCCACACCTGAAACGAAGGTAACATACATCTGGGAGGCAACAACCCCACGTGCCCACAGACACGTGGGTCACAAGTCCAACCAATCGTCCTACGCTTGCACCCGATCGAAGGACACAACAAACTGGCAAACATTGCCTAAACAAGGACATTTAACGCATCGTCCTAAATTCCTGAAAATAATCCTATACATCATACAGGTGTCGTAAATTCGAAAACCTGATCGGCGCCCCTGTTAGCCAGCGTTACCTGCAAACGTGCAAATATAATCCGAGCCTTGCCGCCAGCTAAGATACGGGACACAATTACAATTGTATACCGAAATCCTTTATAGCACCATTGTCCTAATTGCGTCACAGGCTATTAAGCAGCTACACAATGATCCTATGATGGCCCTTTGTTCCTTCCTCTTTTCTCAATTCCGTTTTTACATGACCTTCGCTGCATGAGAAAACAATAGATCTATTAGCACACACGCTAAGATCAACCAGAGAGAACATTCGAGATACAGAATCCGTGCAACGCGAACAGTTGAGATACACAGTTGGCATTCAGAGCTCACGAGAGCAATCCGGGAAGGTAAACGACACGACGTCGCGTGTGTGAAGGAGAGAAATCAGTTAATTAGCAAACGTGATGTGTGCGAGAATATAATACGAAATATTTGGGAAAGAAAACCTACAAGTGGCCACAACCAGTAGCAGTAATCCTTGTGCAATTAATAATTTATGAGAAAATTGCAATTAATAATTTATGAGAAAAACTAAAATCATGTCCTAGACGACTAAGTGTACAAACTAAATAAATAAAACAATAAAAATAAAAGGAGTGTTTCCGAAAAGTAGAACTCGTGTTTGATTTTTTACAGTGTCTGCTCCAGGTTCGTTTTTCTTTTGTGAACGGTGTTCGGTGGAACACCGCAGCCGACGATCAAAATCCGCCAAAGACCCACAGCAGAGGCCGCGCTACTCGAAGCCCTCGCAATTCTAGATGTGGTGTTACTTAATCATGGTGCTGATGACACCTTCATAAACGAGAGAGGTCGATCCAAAATCGACATCACATTTGCCAGCTCCATGTTGGCAAGAAGTATGGAGTGGCGAGTTTTGGACACATACACCTATAGCGTATTGCTACAATAGTGAAGAGCGTGTGATTTGAACTGACGCTATGACGGTTAGAATCACTAAAAATTGAACCAATGCTCAACACATCAGGCCACTGCCGCTTGTGCGAATTCGATTTCTAAACTCAAGTACACTCTACTGATATGGAATTGTTATGTTATCGCTATGCCATACGGCTCTGATACATTTTCTTATTCCTTTTTCGTTCGGTGTTCTTTACTATTTTGGTTATGTATTGTGTGTATCTGTTAGAAACACCACACTACTCCCTCCTCAGTAACTTTGTTACGATCAACTTCGTGTGCGAACGACGGAGCGAGCAACGAGCGAACGGGAGGACGTCGGAGCAGGCAAGTGCGCCGGTGCTCTATGCGGAAGTCGTGATTGTACTAGTAAAGTTCTGTTTACATATGGGAGATTGTGTGCTGTGTAGATACAGATCACGTGGGGGTTGTTGCGTTAAGCAAGGATAGTGAAGACTTGGATTTCTGTTGCCCGTTGCTTTAGTGTGCGCTGAACGCCGAATATACGTTTGCCTTCGGTGGCAGTGTGGCGGTTCCGCCAAACCCCACTGTCTACTTACCGTAAAACCCCCATAACATTCAGCCAATCGGCAATTCGCTTATCGCCGGAGATGTGATGTTTGTCGACATCTGGCGCAGCTGTGCCAACCGTTTGTGTATATCCAGTTGGTGGATCGATACACAATTTCTATGCTGGGTCATGTCTTGCGATCGCCGTGTAGGCGTAGGAAAATTGGTCGGACTTGTGGGCCATGTATATGTGGATACGGGGGCTTGTTGACTCCAGGATGAATGTTACCTTTTATTTCTGGTGAAAAGGAGGACTTTTGAGGACACGTGTCTATGGGCACATGTAGTTTGGCTATAGGTAACTATGTTCCGTGGTGGAACGACGACATCTCGACCTATAGTGGTTTGTATGGTTCGTAGAACCGCCACACATCCAAGCCGTGATGTACAAAATATTACCACACAGGGGATTTATCACTGGCGAATTGGCGAATAAGGTCCAGAAAAATGGGTTGAAAGACAAGAACCTCGATGTGGAACTGCTCGATTATACTGGAAGACACTATCGAACAGTTTGACGCAGAGGCCAATGCGAACAGGCAGGCTGGAAAAGTCATGAAGTGACTAACTTGCGCATGTTATGCTTCTATGCCACGGCAAAGACAACCAGCAGGGATTATCTAACCTGTGTATTGGTGGAACCCAAAAATCACCCATATGCGATCGGAGTGCAACAGGTTAAGACGCTTGGAACAAAGAGCAAGAAACCGTAACACTTACCCACAGTTGCATTGAATTCGTCACCAAACGGAAGGAGTTGAGGAATGTAATCCGCAACTAAATATGACGCGTTCTACTCCCTAAGGGATGAATTAAATAACCACCCATGGAGCAGCGCCTACAGGATAGTCATGAAAAGACTACACAACAACAGTAGTCAAATGCAAATAAGTAAAACTGAGATGGCCAGAATCGTTGCTGTCCTCTTCGTGATGAGGTGTTGAGAGTGCAAGAGGAGAGGAGTATCACTGAAGGAGAGATACCTCCCGTGACCACCAAAGAGGTGCTCTTGGCTGCAAGGGTTGTTATAAAAAAAACAAGACCCCGAGATTGGATGGTATTCCTAACGCTGAAGTGAAGACTGCTTTAACAAAAAAGCCCTAAGTCTTCAGCAGTGTCTTCACAATCTGCCTCGAAACAGGACACTTTCCTCAATGAAGGAAAAAAACATCGACTTTTGCTTATACCAAAAGGAGTCAAGAATCCAGAAGCGCCGTCGTCCTATCGAAACAGGACACTTTCCTCAACGATGGAAAAAACATCGACTTTCACTTATACTAAAAGGAGTCAAGAATCCAGAAGCGCAGTCGTCCTATCGCCTGTTGTGTATGCTGTACACAACAGGGAAATTGTTACTCACTTCACTGAGGGGATATCGGGGCTCTCTCAATGGCAGAATGGGTTCCGGGGAAGTAGATCAACCGGTAAGGCACTATCTGCGGTGTGCGACAAGGCCCGCAATGCGATAGCTGGAGCACAACGGCTAGGAGGTACGAAAGAATATTGCGCGGTGATGACACTAGATGTTAAAAATGCATTTCACTCGGTGAACTGGAATCGGATTCTAGAAGCGTTGAGCGATCTACAAGTCTCACCCTACTTGGTGCATATACTAGCAAACTATCTCTCGGATAGAAGACTGCTCTATGACACAAATGAGGGTCCACAGGAATATAAAATAACAGCGGGTGTACCTCAGGGATCTGTATTAGGTCCACTGTTATGGAATATCATATATTATAATGTGCTCGGGGTCAATGTACCACAAGGGGTTAAAATCACGCCAACAATTCTTCATACTAGATAGTATGTAGTAGCAGGCACTTCAGCCTATCATTTAAAGTATACCTACCATATTGATGTCTAGTTAAGTATAGATAATACGTCCAAATATATTGTCAAAGTACTAATACTGGTTATATTCCGGATGTATGTTTCATATCGATAAAACACCTGGACTGCTGTTAGTGGCCTACAGCGTTATAGAACAACGGGCGTGTTCTGTATTCCGAGTGCAAAGGTTTAAAGATGAAATTTAGTCAAACCCAACAAATCCTACGCGTGAATTGCCTTGTATTTCAATGTATTTTTAGTCCACTTACCTGAAAATAAAAAAAACAGAGAATTATTAATTAATCGTCCTTATAAACAAAATAATTTTTAAAAATATTTGTGGGATGGAAATGACAGGTGAATTTGAGATAAACGTATAGTTCACAATCACATCGCGACAATGGAAACAGGCCGAATTTTGCTTAGTCTTATAATTCACAATCAATCAGAGCATGTCACGCTTGACAGACAAGTGCATGTGAAAATAAAAAGACAGTTTGTGGTTAATTGTCAGCTCAGTGTAATAGTTAGTTCTAACATGAATTAATAAAGTGAATATTTTAAAGTAAATATTTTTACCATCATCATCATCGGCACTACAACCGGGATCCGGTCTTGGCCCTATTTAGCAAGTAAAATTTGTTAAATTTACCAATTTCCAGGCAAGGTTATTAGCCTTGCGCCAAAAAGAAATATTTTTATACCACATGTTAAATGAGGTGTTTCGAAAATTAGTATAAGCTTCCATACTGCGATTTTCCAGATTATTAAAATAACAAATACTGAGGTCTCGTTAATGACCAAACAGTTCTTATAGTCTGAGTGGATTATTAAGTCATTGAAATGTTGGACGATATACAGTATATTCGACAAGGAGATTTCTGTTTATCATTCGCACATGTCAAATTTTCCCTTTGTTTTATAATACCCTTGTCTCACGAGCAGCGAACCTGTAACGCTAAGGCAGTGCCTTGAAATGATGGCATAGCCACATACGAAACGGTACTGTCTATCAATTTGTGTTAAAAATAATGAAATAAACATTCCCATAAAGGGTAACCCACCATCCACATCTTTTAATGAGCCTATATTGTGGAGTCACCGTCAACCGTAGAAATATGTGGAAACAAACGACTCCGCGCGGGATGGGACCGACCATACAGGGTAAAGTCTGTGCTTTCAACCCGGCGAAGGCCAGGACGATCCTTGGCGCTGTTCAATCCAAGATGACATGCAGTCTACACGTGACACCCCTGGATAGGCACCCGCCAAGTATTGAAACAATGCATGCAGCGATATCCTGAGAAAGGTGGGCGCAAGACTAATAACCTTGCCCGGAAAAACAAATTATTATGGCCAATTTAACAAGTATCGGATATGGACCGGATACCGGTGGAGAGACTTGCTAAATAAGACCAAGACCGGATCCCGGTTGTAGTGCCGATGATGATGATGAAACGACTCCGCACTGACCAAAAATAAGGATTTGGCATCATCAACAGATATAATGGCGCCCCACTGTTTCGGTGAAAGTAAGGTAGTCACATTGGATTCTTCAAACGTGGACAAGAGGAGTTCGGCATCCAGCCCTGTTGTGGAAATTGCTTTCCTATGGGGTTGACGATAATTGATTCAATTAAAGACGCCATCTTTTTGGCGGTTCAATCCATGTACTTTGGTTGCTATCAAATCTACCTCCTATCAAATTAATGTTGGTGTCTCTCAGGCCTCTCAATTCTCATCCACTCGGCTTCTCATTTCTAAAAACCATCTCTTGCCCATTATCCACAACCTAATCTATTCGTTTAGTGTTTAGTTTCTCGTACTTATTCGATCATGGTTGAACAACTTTTGCGCAACTCATCGACTTCCAACCTTAACAATATTTACCAATGGGGGAAAAGCGTTTACGACGATAGTGAAGAGCGTGTGATTCGAAGCGACGCTATCACGGTTAGAACCACTAAAAGATAGAACCAAAGCTCAATGCATCAGGCCACTGCCGCGTGTATGAATTCGATTGCTGAACTCAAGTACACTCAACTGATGTGGAATCGTTATGTTATCGCTATGGTATACGGCTCTGATGCTTAGCTTATTCGAATTTCCTTTCGATGTTCTTCACTATCTGCTCGCGTATTGTGTGTGTGTAACTGTTAGAAATGCCACACTACTTCCTCCTCAGTAACTTTGTTACGATCAACTTCGTGTGCGAATGACGGAGCGACGAACGAGCGAGCGAGAGAACATCGGCGCAGGTGAGTGTGCCGGTGCTCTATGCGGAAGTCGTGATCGTAGTAGTAAGGTCCTGTTTACATATGGGAGATTGTGTGTTGTGTGTATACACAGATCACGTTGGGGTCACCAATTATAGCGTTTGCGACGATAGTGAAGAGCGTATGTTTCGAACCGACGCTATCACGGTTAGAATCACTAAAAGATAGAACCAAAGCTCAATGCATCAGACCACTGCCACGTGTACGAATTCGATTTCTGAACCCAAGTACACTCAACTAATGTGGAATCGTTATGTCATCGCTATGGTATACGGCTCTGATGCTTAGCTTATTCGAATTTCCTTTCGATGTTCTTCACTATTTGCTCGCATATTGTGTGTGTGTATCTGTTAGAAGCACCACAGGGGGATTATCTAATCGCCTCGATGACTAATTGCGTTTGATTGTGAATACGCAGGTTCAATTAACGACTCAGGTTATTCTGCCTCCCAGTGCCCAACCGCCCGATGAAATACCACCCCATTAAGCTATAAGCTCCGTGGAATAGCTGATGAAGCCGATTTTAGGGGGAAACGAAAAATCGGACCTCCTGGCTAGTATAGTGGTTAGTATCTCCGCCTGTCACGCGGGAGACCGGGGTTCGATTCCCCTCTGGCGCAAGACTAATGACCTTGCCCGGAAAAACAAATTATCGTGGAAAATTTAACAAGCCGGTTGTAGTGCCGATGATGATGATGAAAAATCGGACCTGGACAAGAGAAAAAAAATCACCTGGCACTGACTCAACGTTATAGGTTCGCCTTTCCTGGGAGAAGTAAAATAAGGGTAGAATTCACTGTCTCTAAAATCTAGTACAGTACATCAAAGAAGAAATTTAAGGTATGATGAATGACAGATGCATCTCGAACCTGTTACGGACCTCGCGTCTATGTCCTCGCCTAGTACCCACTAATTCCCTTTCTCAAATTTCCCCTCTCTGCCTGTAAAGGGAAGACAAATCGTCAAGTAGCTAATTTGCATAAACTACTTTATGCAAATTCTACTTGGCAGGAAAATAATAAAAAACGGCGTTGGCGCCGAATAAAAAATAAACTTCAACGGCGAAAAAACAAACAAAAATAAGATGATTCGACGTAAAACGACGAACAAAGACACGCATGTCGAGAAACCAATTCGGACGTGAATAACTTCGAGAATATTTTAAATATTTGTAGTAATTATCGTAAGTTTTATTTAAATGCTTTAAACAATAGAAATAGTATTCAATAAAATAAAAGCACGATTGAAACGGGAAAGGGGAAACAAGGGAGTCTCTACAGGAAGTTTGAGACCAGCCAATAACATACAACAATCAACAACCAACAGCAAGCTGTACAGGGGAGCACAAAGCTCAACGCCCTCTGCAACCTGCCAACAGCAGCTACAGCGACCGCTCCACGGTCGACCAAAATCAAGACTAAGTAAGTCAATTCACTTACCATTTAAATATATTTATATATACATATATATATATATATATATATATATATATATATATATATATATATATATGTATATATATATACCATTTAAATAAATTTAATTACTATATTATTTAAATTAAATTGTTAAATTACCATGTAACAAACCCAACGAGCAATCGAATTAATTCAACTCCTATTGTGAACGACAATATATTTGAAGCTGCGAAACGAGTGTCTTAAGATGGAATTCAATTGCTATATTTGGTCAGGCGCCTCCAAAACAACGATGGGTATGCTCGATAAGATGCGAAAAACGAGCAGTGAAACTGGGAACCCTAGACGCATGTCTCACAATGTCGCCATTAGAACATAGGGGCAACGTACCCTGCCTGTCTCTTTTCTAAAAATATTATCACCTTCTTGTTCAATTGAATTTTCTACAACGCCTCCTCAAATATTGTTTTCCCCGTAATATCTATCAGTTTGTTAAAAATTGAACACTGACAATCGTTCTTTAGCCGAACAACACGGATGTGGAGTGCTCTACTTGATCACGTATTTTACCAACATTGTAATAGCCAGACATTCAAAACGAATGCACATCGATACTTTCGTCCCCCTCCTCTTTCCTCTTACACTGTGTTTTGACTTTTAAGGGTACCTCAAAAAATTCCCTCTTATGCGCGCTTTTATGTAAAGAAAAAATCTCAACACCATTTCACTTTGACTGGCATTTAACTGAATACGGTCTCAATGACCCGATCTCTCGAATATATATAAATAATTACAATCATTCAAAAGGGATATTTAACTTTCATCACTCGAAACATCATTAAAAACACTCAGCACACCCACTTTCAATTCTGTTTTTGGAGCGATTGACACTCGCCTTCTAGTCGCCTTTTACGACAACCCGGTCCAACTGTACGGGTATATTCGAACGCTCTGATACACCTGCCCCCAGCGTCAAATATCTGTGAATTTGTGCGATGTGTAATCCGAGAATTAATTCTCGAAATGATGAGTGTGTTCTGGCAACAGACCCAGCCGTGAAGAAGAACATGGCATTAAGTAGCGATGAGTACCTCGGTCATCCACAGTAAATTATGGGGATCTGAAAAGGCCATCACCCCAATCACCACCCGCATGGGAAGACTTAATTATCTCAGTGTTGAGGGACACTGCGATGACTGCCTATGTCATATTCAAATTACTAAATACTCAACTCAACAATCAGCGAACTATTGGATCAGCTCCTAATTGTCTATTGATTACGGGCGTCGTGTACCGCCTTCTCGCCCCTCATTGATGTGTCAGTCGCTCGTTGCCTCTTCCCCGAAGAGTTTAATTTGCCAATATAAACACAACAGCTTATATTTTATACATTCCCCCCATAAGAGTCTCGAATGGTAAACACCAGCAATGGTTTGCCAAAGATGACACACAAGGCAACAGAGAAAGAGTGAAGGATACAAAAAAGGCTGACAACAACCCTTCAACGTTTACCTTAAAATAGCGTTCCCCAAATGTTTACAGTGACGTGTATCTTACTATTTGCGTTGTGTCCTGGATTTTATTTGCTCTGCCAGTGTAGTTTCTTCAGCACCCTGTTCGCTGGCTTGAGCCCCACATAGAGTGTTGACAGAATTTCTTTTTCTTTTTCCCCCGGTTTTCAGTGTTTATTTAGAGAAAATTATTGGAGGAGTAGCACTCCTCTAGTCGTCTTTCATCATGCAACATTAGCACCGTGGGAGTTGGGCGAATCGCGTGGCTTCCTTTAGAAACACCCTAGTATTAGATAAATGAAAGATGACGAATAGACAGACCTTATTTGGTTTAGCTCTGTTTACTTTACCATGGCTACGGATATAACCACCGTGTGCTGTATAAACAGTGACAAGTTGTGTGATCCTAAGCGGCTGATTGGAGTGTTTCTCTAAAACTGTTTGTTTTGTGAATACAGTCTATACAGAGTGACGTTGAGAGAGGTAGCTTCAATGGAACGGCGGTTGTTTAAATCTGATCTAATCATTAAATGCCATCTTGTCAACCTCGTCATCGTAGTCATCATCACCATCATTATTATCATGCTTATTTGGGTGTAGAATTAATGTAGAGTCTTTGCCTCAGGTTTAGCTTGCTGAAGAACCATTCACGTTAAATAAGTAGCAGCAAACTTTCAGGCAGTTTAGTTGTCCTTGTTGCTACAATCCCTCTGCACATAGAGAAGGGTTGCTATGGAATTGAGTCGTTCGACCCACAATTAGTGTATTTTACAATAAAAGTATTTCGTTCACCTGTTGCATTTTACTGGGGTATAACTAACCAACTAATCTCTGTATGTAAGGCCGATTTATTTTATAGAACAGGGAATGCGAATCCAATCTAACGCGGAAAATAAACTAAACTTTTTCCCTGGTCTAGGTTAGTTAATATCCGGCCAATTCCAAAAACGTTCCCCTCTACCTAACAACCCATAGCACTATTGTATATTTTGTTGAAAACTGTAGTGTCAACATTCGAAATATTTGGAAATAAGTGGCCTTCCTAACGACCAGCAATATAGGTTGCGTAGTGGCAAGTGAAAGTAAGGTTTTCGACAAATTTGGGAACCCAAATATACACCGATTTACTGTTTAAAAAACTATTTCTCCAGCCCATCAATATAAGTAATTCAAAGTGGTGCCAAACCTGTATCGCTTAAAATTAACCCTGGCGTCCCGCAAGACTCCTTTCATTCACCCAATATATTCCTCATTTTTATAACTGACATCTTGCTCATGACCCACTGCTAGTGACCCAGCATTCCATTACCGAAAAGGCGGCACAAGTGTGGCGGTTCCGCCAAACCCCACGGTTCACTTACCTAAAAAAACCCCCAGAACTCCCATCCAATTACATAATTTCGCTAATGCAATCGCATTAGCACCTTAAATGCTTTACGCATCTAGGATTATCTAAGGTATAATCTAAAAAGCTCCAGTAAAAGAATTCTTACCTTTTCTTGCATCTGTTCGCATACAATTCCTGTAAGACTTCTTTCTTACCTTATCATAAATGCCCTGTAATAAAATTCATGGGTTCGCATATCAGGGAATCTTACCCTTGAGTTGGCTAATCCCAGCCTCAATATGTGTACATAAAAACTATCTATGCACACATCGGCTGTCGACCCTTTTAGCCAGCGATAAATAGTCCAACACCAGCTGCATGTAATTAGCACCATCCACGTATTTTACTAACTCGCACCATGCGTAAACAAAAGACCGCTGTCCTTCATCAGGCATTCTGGCGATACGCAAACAATTCAATCACTCTAGTATCCCAAATGCACCTACCATCTAATGAGTTGCAACTTGTTTACTCAGTTGAACTCTCAGGTCATAAATTCCTTTTATCCTACATAGTTCTGGATTCGTTCCCCAGTAACTTTCTCACATAAACAAAGATCTCCAGGATCCCTTTTCCCTTTCTTTGTTTAGATTCGTTCCCATGGCTTTGATCCATAAAAGAATCAATGTACACACATACATGTGTTCCGCGACGATCTTCTGTATGAGATCTGTTTGGTTACCCTGTGGGGGGTTTCTCTATTCTACATGAGAAACGACCCACAATTCCAACGAACATTTCCTACCTAATTTCGACCGCCTTTCAGCGCGTCAAATCAACCCCATTTCCCCCGACTTACCTGTTCACCTGCAAAGCATGTTTCCACCAACGACACATAGCTAAACTCATTGTACCACGCAGACAATGCATACATGAGTTTAGCTTACCTTTTTTGCCATACGGCAACTCGTGTCCATGTAGATTAGCGACAACCAAATCCAGCCGACGAAGTTGTCGTATCATTGCAGATCCGCTTGGGAAATTTATCACCACATTCGATTGAATCACGTGATAATATTTCCCTAGCGTTACTTCGGCTTTTCTCCAGACACTTCATTCGCTGGGGATCAATGTTCTCTTTTTGCAGGTGAATATCATCAGCTCAATTCCCCTCTCTTTCTCAGTTCTGTCTTCGTATGGATCAATGTACACTGAACTCACCATACTACCGAATCAGGTCAACGGGTTCCGCTCAGAACTACATTGATTCATGCACATACAACCAAATCCACCCCTAGGATAATTGTACATCGTGTTTCTGTTCTCTTATTGTCCCGCTCTCTTCGATCATCAGATTACCGATGTAACCTACCACACATCGAAGAACGTGGCAATGAGAGAGCAGAAGTATGTTCTCTTTTGGTTGTATCCAATTTCTTCCCTTTTCAAGTCAGTCGATTAACGTGTTTAATCAAGGGAGGTGGTGCCGCCAATTGCCACCGCGTGTGCATGCTCATGCACACGCTCGTCCGCGGACACCCTACACTGTGAAATAAGTCGTTTCAACCAGTACGTTGTAATTGTAATTATTAGAAATATTATCTGAGTTATGTGTTGTGTGACCGCATCGGAAGGTTGTCTCTAGTGAATATTTTCAATAAATTAAAACGCTTGCCGGCAGTGCTATCTGTTATCTTTTTTATTGATTACTTTGGTGTCTTAAGTCACTTATTCGAATTAGACTTCAATCGTTTATTTATCTATCCACTCGAAGGAGATGTCGTCCAATATGCGCATCGGATTCGGTACAACCAGGAAGTGGACGTGCGTCCCATAAATGTTTACAATTACACATTCTTCAACAAAGATGAACATTTCCCACGGATCGATGGGAGGTATAAGGAATTCGTGCCATACGCTGGCATCATCAACCCTTATACTCCCACAACCCCAAAGAGAGACTTTCCGTCCCTGTTGGAATCGAAAAATCCACCCCTTAATTAAGAGAGACAGTTTCACTGGCCGAATTTCCTTTGCCAACGAACGAATATCGTTGAGTCTTTTTACGTCCACCGACCGAGCAGGTCGTGGTCGTTGTCGCTCCCGCTCTCCGTCGCCCGGCGGAGAAGCGTCCCAATAGCGAAGTCGTGTCGAGGAAAGTGTTTCGCCACTTAATGTATTTATAAAAGTTATAAAAAATCAATTTAATATCAATTTAAAATAATTGGATACATCCAAACCAAATGACAGTGTTTATACGCTATTAAAATAAAAAAAACGGTGATCGCCACTAGACAGTGCGTTTTAATTTTTTTATCTCCCTGTGTTGCAGTTTCCACCAGTGATCGTGATTGTTATGTTCGGCGTTCCTGGATGTGTTTAGTTAAACGTTCTTTTGGTTCGGTGTTAAACGCGGCGAACAACTTATGAGGGAGGAGGAAGTGAACGGAGTGTCCGTGTTAGGCACAATACTTCCTCCCCACACTAGCAACAACGCGACAATTCTCCAGAACACGCCATGAGCTACAGCCCGCCACCTCCCAGGAATAAGCCGCACGTCCCAGGTTCAGGGAAGACGCGTAACAATTAACAGCGCAGCAATTTGCAGAAAGCGTACACATCAACAGCACACACACAACAAGGGCGACGGTGACGGTGACGGTGTCGGTGTCGGGGACTACAAAAGGAGAACGTAATCGCATGGCAATTCAAATAAGTCACTCCCAATCTTAAATCAGAAAGTTGTCTTCAAGGTATTTCAAAACTATGAAATACATCAAAGCACACGCTGGCAACGCGTCGGACACGTTTTCAAAAAATGCAACGTTCAAAAGATGTGTTCCGACTACAAATATTTGGGATGACAAAGTTCTGACAACTCGCAATTCCCGCAAGAAGGGTCATCCGACCAGATGCCGAAACTGTCTAAAAAAAAAATAAAGAGACAGTATAAATATTCAACGCGGCAGACCGGGATTCGAATCCCCGTCGGGGAGCCTCTGGCGCAAGACTAATGACCTTGCCCGGAAAATACAAATCATTATGGCGGGATGTCCGACTCAACCCAACAAAATCTGTCGCCATAATTCCGTGTAGTAATCACTTTCAATCTACTCCTAGGTATTCACAGAATAGAGTCGATATTAACCCAAACACGAAGACAGTCGTGATTTTGTATAATTGAAAACACGAATATGATTTAAATGGTTAAAAAAGACGGTAATAATTAATAAAATTAAAAGTCCGAATGCCATTTCTTAAAGGCAGTTCTATTATATTATGAAACAAACATCAAGAGTCGATTATAAATCGTCGTGGTAAAAGGTCGTGAAAGCTTTAAGTTAAAAAATGAGTGTCTGAATAAAACCCTCGACAACGACGGTCGTGTAACTAGATAAAAATAAGAGAGTCTAATTCAATCTGTAGACCCAAGCGTCGTATTTTTAAAAACGGTCTCTTTTACAAAAACAGCCGTGTTTATTAATATCAAAGAAATGAAGTCGATCATAAACCGTGAGTAAAAACAGTCCTATTATTTTTAAGGCGGTCACCTTTTAAAAGACGGTCGTATGTTTAATATAATAAAATCAAGAGTTGACCATCCAGAAGTGGTCGTTATTAATCAAGGGTCCAAATTCTAAAAGCATAGCCTGACATCGGAACTGTACTTGGTACCATAAACAGTGCCCAAATAACCAATTAGGATGTGTACATTAAGAAAAATTCCAGCAAAGATCAGACGAACTAATTGACTAGACAATTGAAACCTCATTTAAGCACAGAATTTCGAGCTTCGGTGCTTGGAAATTTAGGTGAAGGATGTGTACGTTTATTTATTAAAAGTGAACATAAACAGGTAGCGCAAGGCTAATAACTTCACCCGAAAAAATAAATTATTATGGAAAATTTAACAAGCCTCGAGACTTGCTAAATAAGGCCAAGACCGGATCCCGGTTGTAGCGCCGATGATGAAGATGATGATATTAGTCCTTTTACAAGATTAGTAGAGCCATTGCAAGTTTAAGCAAGTTAAAATATGAAGCATAATTGACAGCGGTTAAGCAAACATCCTCGGGTGGGATTATTAGACGACCTATTACCTTTTACGTCACTCTACTCAGATGTGCATATATTCTGTTACCCTCACTCACGGGTTATATTTTGTGAACACAGTGTTTAGCGTTGGAGTTTACAATACATACCCACACCTTGTTCCCTTTGAAGTATTTTTTTTCTTCTTTTTTTTAATATATTATTATTATTATTACACATCTCTTGGGAGAGGCGAACCTATAGCTCCGAGTCGGCGCCCCGAGATGCCACCAAATATCTGTCGCAGTTCTTTTTAAACAGTTGCAGGTTGTAACGCTCAGGAAACACTCGAGCTGGGGGGGAATTCCACAGCTTCCCGTTCTGTAAGAGAACGAGCTCCAGTGCAGAGATGTTCGCGCCATCGGGAGATGAACCGCAAATTTGTGTGATCGTCGGAATGACTTGTGGAGTGCATATAAACCGAATTGTGCGGAACAATACCATGAAACTCCGAAGAACAGTACCCGTGATAATGCCTGTAAAACAGATAGAGATCAGCTACGCGCCTTCGATATGATAGCGACCGTAGTCCCGGCGTCAGCGCCATATCCCCGATCAGGGGGGTCGCTCGTTTATATATGCTCTCGAGCAGGTCGAAGGTATGTATAGGCGCATAGGTCTAAATAATATTCGAACGCCGGTCTAATTTGGAATTTATACAGGAGAAAAATTTGGGCCGGCGTAAAATATTTCTTGACTCTAAGAAGATAATTCAATTTTCCAGAGGCAGACCTGTCGATGTTCGACACGTGTTTATCTCACGATACATTCCCACAGACCGTGACGCCGACCTATTTCATGCTTTCCTCAGATTCGAGGGTCTGGCCATTCATCATCAGGTAGGCAGCCGATGATCCATTTTTCTTTGTGAATGTTGTATATTATGTCTTGGTTGCATTGAAGTCGACGAGACTGGCCTTTCCCACTGCACCTTATCCAGTTCCCGGTTCAGAGAGTCCATCTGTTACATCTAAGCTGATGCGACGTTGATGCACTAATCGGCGGCTCACTCGAAAAAGAGGGAACAAGCGTACTATCATTTACAAAACTGAACACTCTGTTATCCGTTGACTCCAACCGATCATTTATGTGAAGCGAAAACAAGGTTGCGACCAAAATAGAACCTTGAGGCACCCCGGAATTAACAGAATATAGATTGGAAGACTCGCTGTCTACAATAACCGGGATCGATCGATCCTCGAGGAAGGTCTTCGTCCAGTCGCAAAGTTCCTAGGGAAACCCGTAATGGCCCGTGCCAGACGCGGCCTTGGAGATATCCAATACCGCCCTTGACTCACCATGCCCCTCAATCGCTGATGGCCATATATCGGTTATAAGGATCAAAAATGCAGTCGTCGCAGCCGATGTGTGAGAGCTCGCATTGTCGTGGTGAAGAGTGATCCGTCTTCGGCGGTTGGTTTTCCTGATTTCTTGGAAGACAACTGGCAAACAAATGGTTGTGTACCACTCAGAATTGACTATTCTGCGTTGTTCTAGTGGTACGGTTGCGACATGTCCAGTTTTTCCGAAAAAACAGGGGACCATTTGCTTGGAAGTGCTTCGTGAGCGAACAACTTTTGTTGGATTTGGCACCCAGACAGTCGACTGCTGGGTGCCAAATCCAACAATGAGCTTTCGGGCTCATACTCGTAAATCCACGATTCATCACCTGTCACGATGTCATAGACGTGTTTCGAAGCACCGCGACCGTATTTTTTGAGCATTTCTTTCGACCAATTGACACGAGCCCTTTTTTGGGTGATTGACAAATTGTGTGGGATCCAACGCGAACAAATTTTTTTGACAGTCAAATGTGTATGCAATATTGAATGTGTGCTGGTCCCACTAACGCCTAAGGTTGTCTCAATCTCACGATAGGTCACATGACGATCTTCCAATATCAGTTCGCGCACAGCATCAATGGTTTTCGGAACAACAACTGATTTTGGACGACCTTCACGACATTCATCTTGGAGTGAACTACGACCACGATTGAATTCACCATACCATCGATAAACACTGGTCCTTGATGGAGCTTCATCGCCAAAAATTGAATTAAGTTCATCCATGCACTGTTGCTGAGTTAATCCACGCCGAAAGTTGTAAAAAATAATCGCACGAAAATGTTGACGATTTAATTCCATTTTTGGGCCGAGATGAATCTTTTAAGTTACTGTAAACAACACAAATAGCGCTCGTATGTCAAAACGTTCTGAGTGCGTATAACCTCAAAAATGTCCAACTTTACGACAGAGCTGTCAATTGCCGGATTGCAACGCTAGGGTTGCCAAATCCCGAAACATAAGAGGCAACCCTCGTACTATCTATATAATCAATGTAGTCTCCTGCGTGATCTACACACTTTTGCCACCGATTTGGAAGCTTTAATATCCCTTATTCGTACAATAACTTAAGGTGAGCTGTTAGCCAATTGCGCGCATGCTCCTTGACTTCATTACTTTCGATTTTTTTTCCTTTAAGTAATTCCTTCAAGGGTGCGAACAAAGAATAGTCTCAGGGAGACAAGTCTGGGCTATAAGGTGGGTGTTCGGCGGTTTCCCAGCCCATTTCTTCCAATGTATTCCTTGTGTTTACGCGATGTGAGGCCTAGCGTTTTCATGAAGAAAGATGACACCTCGACTGGGCATACCTCGTCTTGTGTTTCGATATGCGACTTTTGCCGACTGTAAAAACTGACAGTAGTAAGCTGCATTCACTGTTCGTTGGGGCGAAAATCAATCATTAAAAAGCTCTCGAACAGCACGGATGTTGTCACCGGTACGACTTTTCTTTGGACATTGTTCATTACATTCGTTTTCGATACGTTCCCGCCCTCTTTTAAATTCCCTGGCCCACGTATACACACGATTCTGAAACAGTGTATCATAACCAAACTGTGCCTTCAACCGATAGTTCTGCAGCACAATTCTTAAGAACTATTGCTGGTTTTCCGTCCGGGCCGATCACATTCCTACAGTCCAGCCCAGGTAGAATGCGGTGAATAGTACGCGGGCAGAACCTCACATCCGGCATTGAAGACTGTACCGGTGCGATCACAGGTGGCTCCAAATGACCGGCATCGAGGTTTGAATGCGCGAAAAATAAATTCGCGAACACATCAGCTTTATCTTTAGACTTGTGACTAGTGTCCCGCTGTCCGTCACTAACGGGGGAAAAGAAGAGAAAGACAAGTTACGGCTGGCATACTTTGTCATTAACTAGAAGGGACGCGAAGGCGTTCTGCAATCAAGGAGTTTATTGGTCACTCTGTCGTTGTAAGCCAAAGAGCTCAGAAGAAAAAAAACCCCACAGACAAAAGAAAAGTGCCTGGGAAAAAGAACTTGTCTGTGATATAGAAAAAAGTAGAGCGCGAGGTCCACACCAGGTGCGGAAGTTCTACCAAATAATCCACACTATGACGCGGTACACACCACGCTGCACTTACTGCAAGGATAAAGAGGGTAATCTCATCACCAATCCTGAAGGAATTCTGGAGCGATGGGAAGGGCACTTCAATGAATTGCTAAATGGTCAGCTCACAGAAAAATTTGAGGCTCCACCAATGCAAGGCCAAGACCAAATACTGCCGCCACCAAGCACTGAGGAAACATTAAAAGCCATAAGACAACTCAAATCAAATAAAGCCCCCGGAGCTGATGGCATACCAGCTGAGCTGATCAAATAAGGAGGGAGAGTGCCAAACTGGATGACATCGGCTCGAATTCGGGACCGGTGGAGAGATTTGCTAAATAAGGCCAAGACCGGATTCCGGTTGTAATGCCGATGATGATAATGTCGTTGTAACCCTTCTTCGCGGTACGCATCGCCTGGTTGCACGCGTCTCTGAATCTAACAAAATTCGCTCTGTTAACATTGGTGGGATTGGAGCGCCGCTGCTTAAAAGCTCTATTTTTTGCCGCTGTAATCTGCTCGCATTTTTTATCAAACCAAGGTTTATCAGACGAATTTCGTTTAATGGAATGCGGAATGTAAATCTCCATCCCGAGCAGAATAATATCCGCGACCGATTCCGCGCATGCGTTAATATAGGAGTCTTCAAAGCACACCTCCGACCTCGGAAAGGACGCGAAGAAATCCTGGAAATCGTCCCAGTTAGCAGCCCCATAGTTCCACGCTTTGTGAAGCTGCTTACGTCGGTTATTCGCTTGAAATGCAAGTCGTTGCGTGACAAATACCAGTGGTCCGAGTTTCCCGGTGGCGCAGCAACCTCCACGGTATAAATGCTAGGCTCGGATGTCCAAAAAAAACCAGGTGTACCGGTCTGAAGTAAGCGTCAAGATACAAATGTATCGATAGGGAACGTTTGCTGTGAACGAGCCCTTATATTTTTTTTTTACTTGGTTGTTATGACATCTGTCAAACATATTTAGTATGCATCAAGTCATTGTACAAACATCATTTTTTTTAATCCTGTTAAAAATGTCGAATTTTGTACCAGAAAATGATGATTTGCGGAAAGCATTAATGTTTTGTTTTCATTTGAAGAAAAGTGCTGCAGAGTCGCATCGAATGCTTGCGAGGCTTATGGTGATCATGCTCTACCGGAAGCAACATGCAAAAGATGGTTTAAGCGGTTCAGAGATAATGATTTTGATGTGCGAAATGAAGAACGTGGAAGACCACCAAAAAAGTTTGAAGACGCCGAATATCAAGCAATATTTGACCAAGATGACAAGATGATTTCTGACCGTTTAAAAACTATGGGAAAGATCCAATAGTGTGGAAACTGGGTGCCACATGAATTGAATGATAGGCAGATGGAAAAGCGAAACGCCACATGTGAAACATTGCTTCTACGACACGAAAGGAAGTCAGTATTGCATCGAATTGTGACTGGTGATGAAAAATGGATTTATTTAAAAATCCTAAACGCAAAAAATCATGGGAACATTCAGGAGAAGCGTCAACATCGGCTGCAAAGCCTGATCGGTTCGGAAAAAAGACAATGCTCTGGGTTTGGAGGGACCAGAGGGGGGTGGTGTATCATGAACCTGGCGAAACTGTTGATGCGCAACGCTACCGAGAACAAATCATCAATTTGAACCATGTATTGATTGAAAAACGACCAGAATGGGCCACAAGATACGGAAAGGTAATTTTGTTGCATGATAATGCCCCGAGTCATACAGCAAAACCCGTCAAAGAAACAATAAATGCTCTCGGCTGGGAAGTGAAATATCGGTCACAATGTCATGTGAAAACGATCGTTGTCATAGCGCCATGAAGCGACTGAAACGATAGTCCAGCCAGGACAAACGACCAGTACAGTTTGCAGTTTTTCTATGTATTTGGAGGGGCTGGAGAAAACTCCGGGATCTTGGTTGGAAGGTTTTGATGCATCTACCTTATAGTCTGAACCTAAAGCCACGATTATAAAAATAGCTTAATCTATTGTGACGCATATGACAATCAGTACTAGAATATTCTAGAAAGTCCAAAACAAAGTATTAGAATATTCTAGAAAGTACTGGAAAACTGGAGACGATGGGCAGTAGAAAATTCGAGGCTATGGAACGGACGGAAACGAAACGCCGAATCAGAATGAGGAAACGGTATAAATACGTCGCACGCAGATCAAGGAGGGAGTAAGCAGTAAGAAAGTGATAAGTAAGGAAGCGATAAGTAAAGAAACAGTAAGGAAGCGATGGGAATTAAACGATAAGTCTCCAGAGATGAAAGATGCAGACTCCAAAGGAGAGTAAAATTCCCAGGACACATCGTTTCATCTGCAGGAGTCCAAACGGAACCTGATAAGATAGCAGCCGTCCGAGAGTGGCCTACTCCAGAAGACAAGCAACAGCTGAGAAGCTTTATGGGATTAGCTACATCTTACCGACGGTTTGTTAAAGGTTTCGCCCATGTTGCTAAAACCCTACACGAACTAACGGGTAAAGACGAGAAATTCAATTGGACAGAAAAGTGTGAGGCGGCATTCAACACATTGAAGGCCGAGTTATGTAAGACTCCAACATTGGCATTCCCAAGATCGGATCGGACGTCGATTCCACCTTCGGACGGATCATGCCGCCCTGAAATGATTGTTAAATTTTAAGAATCCGGAAGGACAAATAGCTCGATGGATCGAATGACTTCAAACGTACGATTTCTAAATTTCCCACCGTCAAGGGAAGGTGCATAATAACGCTGATGCTCTATCAAGAAGACCATGTAAGCCAGATTGTAAACATTGTCAGAGCGGAAGAGAAAGAAGAGGCGTACAACCTGCGAAATGTACAAGTAGAAGTACTAGATGGGTGGACGAGTGATGCTATACGCACAGCTAAACTTCAGGATGAAGATATGTCGCTTATCCTGGAACACAAAGAGAAGAACGAGCGGCCAACTTGGAACAATATTTCCGACAAGAGTGGAACATTTAAAGCATATTGGGCACAATGGAATTCCTTGCTGGTGGAAGATGGAATTCTTAAGCGTAAATGGGAAGCAGCGGACGGAAAATCCCATCGAATGCAGATTCTAGTCCCTACCATCAAAAGTGAAGGATGTACTAACAGACATGCACGACAGGGCCTCCGGTGGACATCTGGGAGTTAAGAAGACACTCAAAATTACGATCTCGTTTCTACTGGCTTCACATGAGAGATGACGTCGAGTCTTGGTGTAGGAAGTGCACAACTTGCACTGCGACCAAAGGACCAACAGCAAAACCAAGGAACGCTATGAAGCAGTACAACGTGGGTGCCCCTTTTGAGCGAATTGCGATTGATATCTCAGGACCATTTCCAAAAACCATCGACAACAACAAATACATGTTGGTCATCATGGATTACTTCAGCAAGTGGGTGGAAGTCCTTCCAATTCCAAACCAAGAAGCAACAACCGTCAGTGAGCAGCTTATCAATAATTGCATCAGCAGATATGGAGTTCTGACGCAAGACTAATGAACTTGCCCGGAAAATCCGGATCCCGGTTGTGTTTCCGATGATAATGATCATTGGGCGATATTTGTCCTCTATCATATTTTTAGCCTCAGCTTTGTTTAGTCGCATATCAATTCTGAGTCGATTTGTTCTTGTGGAGAAAAGTGTTATAGGTGGACATGCGTATATTCGTTGCTTTGAGAAGGCGCAAGACTAATGACCTTGCCCGGAAAAAACAAATCATTATGGAAAATTTAACAAGCCTCAGGACTTGCTAAATAAGGCCAAGACCGGTCCCGGGTTGTAGTGCCGATGATGATGATGATATGGAGTTCCCTGTGAGCTGCATTCCGATCAAGGCCGAAACTTCAAATCACAGATATTTCAAGGCATCTGTGCGGCACTGGGCGTAAGGAAAACCAGGACCACACCTTTACATCCGCAGTCAGACGGAATGGTCGAAAGGTTCAACCGAACAATGAAAGAGCTCTTATCGAAGGTCGTTAGTGATCACCAACGAAATTGGGACAAATATGTGCAAACCTTTCTCATGAGCTATAGATCGTCTAATCACGATACAACAGGCCATTCTCCAGCAAGAATTATATTTGGACGAGAGATACGATTACCAGCCGATCTGCGATTCGGAATACCTCCAGACGGCATAGATAAGAGCGAAGACTACGCAGCCGAATGGAGAAATCCCCTCGATGAGATTCATCATTTGGTTCGAAAGCAAATCAAGGTATCAAGTGACAGGGTGAAAACAAGGTACGACGTTCGAGCCAACGCATTCGGATTTAATGCAGGCGATAACGTGTGGCTCTACAACCCTCACCGGCAAAAAGGAAGATCCCCGAAGTTGCAGCAACATTGGGATGGACCGTATAAGGTCCTCACAAGGATTAACGACGTTGTCTATAGGATTCAGCGAAGACCGAACGCCAAAATGAAAGTGGTACATCGTGACCGACTGCCGATTTTTGTTAACCCAGGAGACCAGTGAACTTAGTTCGGGACGAACTAATCTAGACGGAGGGTAGTGTGACGCATATGACAATCAGTACTAAAATATTCTAGAAAGTCCGAAACAAAGTACTAGAATATTCTAGAAAGTACTGGAAAACTGGAGGCTATGAACAATAGAAAATTCGAGGCTATGGAACGGACGGAAACGAAACGCCGAATCAGAAGGAGGAAAAACGGTATAAATACGTCGCACGCAGATCGGCAAAATAAGTAAAAAGTAAGAAGTAAGCAGAGTAAGCAAGCGATAAGTCAGGAAATCGTTAAGTGGACGATCAAAGTAACGGTTGTTATTAATAGACCAATAAAGTGTTACATTAATTCAACATCGATTCAACGGCTCTTATTTATTAAAATAATTAATCCAGCGAACCCTAGGCTCATCATCATCATCGGCACTACAACCGGGGACCGGTCTTGGCCTGAGGCTTGTTAAATTTTCCATAATGATTTTTTTTTCCGGGCAAGGTCGTTAGTCTTGCGCCAGAGGCTCCCCGACGGGGGGACGAACCCCGGTGTCCCGCGTGACTGGCGAAAAACCCTAGGCTCGCTACACTATAATTTCGCCAATGGAGATTAGGACGTCTATGAGAAAAGTATTATGAAGTTACCTTGACAACAAATTATAGAACAAAACAATACCTATTTAACACGACTCCAACAATCCGAAGTATGTGGTTAATGAAATCTTAAAACAAATGTGAGAATAATAGATTTCTTTCTTCCAAAATTAATAATACACAAAGAAAAGAAGATAATTAATATAAGGAGCAAAATATTAACATATGAGGGAAATAAACAAAGACCTAAAATAAAAACCGCAACTTCAACATAAAATAATAATAAAATAAAGGAAAATAATTTTTAAAAAAAATTTCCAAAAATTAAAGAAAACTATAAGACAACGGTAAAGTTGCAGATCCATTATAATTTTTAGTCAAAAAGATTATTAGCGGTATGGGGGAAAGATTAAAAATAAAAATAAGAACGACCTGCAACCGAAACCTCGATTGGATCGACTCAATAAAGCAAAACAACAATAATTTGTGTGTGTGTATAACCGCCCCATTCGAGATAAATATACATACAGACAAGCTACAACAGAAACAATTGTACAAATAAATATGAATCCCCACCGCACTGTGCACTGACATGCTTATTCATTATTACCGGTTGCAAATACACACACCCGACACACAACACGAGTTTGGAGTGTCGCCGTCATCGCCACCGCCACTGCCATTGCTCTACCACACTGTACTCAATCATCGTCACCACCATACTATTCTCTCTCTCTTCTTTCCAAACACTGCATTTTCCTATGATGTTTCTTCGTCACTTCCTCCCGCACACATTTCACAATTCAACCGACAATCAGCGTCTCCGCTCCTACATTCCGACACTTAAGTAGTTATACCAAAAAAAAAAAAATAAATAAAACATAAATGAAAACCAAAAAAAAAAAAAGAAAACAATAAAATAAAAAACGAAAAAACTAAATAAAATTTAAAATAAGAAAAGAATAATAAGACAAGACAAAAAAGCAGTAAAACCCAGCGAAGCAAGAAAAACAAAACAACCAAAAGCCGAACATAGCTTGGGTCTAAAATCCCAGCACACATTTGTACACACACAACTCGCCCATCAGTTCACACGTCAGCTAACAGCCACACGGCTACACACAACAGGCGGCCCCAACCGAACAGGGCTCCATCAACTGAACTGAACTTAACTCCACTATATGTTTCCCAGTAGTACTGATGACTGTGCGGATGGGGGTGTTGCCCACGGGGGCGTATAAGACGACAAAGGAGTGGAAAAGCAAATCCAAAAACCATCCAACTATTCAACCATCCACCTAAAACCGCTTGCAGAGCGAACACCCTTTCCTGGCGCCCTGTCTTGGATTGTATGCTGATTCTTCAACCAAATAACTCCAATGATCTCTTCCCTTTCCGCTGAATCTTTTACCCTTAACGTACCGACAAAAGAACACAAGCGAATGGGAGACAACCATTCCCTTGGACCGACAGTCGACATAATCCCCTCTTCGCTCTTACACCCTTCACTTATTCTTTCCTATACCAACAAAATAACGTGAAATTCTATCAACATCGTCATCATCATCATCCTCGTCGTCGTTCTCATCATCATTATCATCGTCTTCGTTTCCATCGCCATCGTCGACGTCGTCGTCGTCGTAGTCGTCACCGTCGCCACTGCTTTTCTCATCTTCCTCCCAGCTTGTGTTCCCCTCTGTCTAACAGCAGCAACACCCTTTCTGAATCGACCTACCCCGATGTAGCCCTCACCGCACCGCACGAACATAACATTATCTTACCCTTCTCTCGCCTCTCTACACTACAAGTCGGCATTCAGTCGGGGATTAGAACTGTTTATTGACCACAGACGCAGCTAGCTCCACGTGGAGTGAACACAACAGACCCGGCATGTTAGCCAGTATAGCCAAAACAGAATTTCATTAAAAATGAACAAGCAAAAGCGAAGAATGAATTCCGTCGAAGCGGGAAGAACCGGAACGGACGTCGGAAGTGTGCTACAATGCCGGGGAATAGAGAGGCGTAGCAACGTAACGCAGCCACCACTGATGGGACCGACAAGAACATCAAGGCTTGCCAAAGGGTTGGAGGGGAAAAGGCACGACGGACGACGGACGACCAACAGCTAAGAGATGCAATAGAACGAGGGTCGACTAATGTCAAGTTGCTGCCGGGCGAGGTGGGGTGGGGTGATTGACTGACTATGCTCACTCACTTTACTATTGCCGCCGCCACTGCCACTGCCACTGCCACCACCTTTACCATTACCATCGTGAGCGCTGGCACCACCATCGCACCACACCGCCGGTTTAACAATTCCTGAACTCATGGCTGCCGCTGTGTTGCCGCAGCCCGCGAAAGTACAACAACAATTTTTCCCTTGCTCGCTGCTGCTGCTGGTGGAGCTCGTAATGTGCCGCTGTCACTGCCGCCCGCATTCCTACTCCACCCCACTTCCCTTGGGCCAACAGATTCCTATGCTCTGTCTGTTTAACTTGACTATGCATCCACGTGTGTGTATACATACCAACGATGTTGGGGTAATACGATGTACTTTGGTGCGCTTTGCCTCGATTGGGTTCTGTTTCGAGTTACACTCCCTTCCACCCTGCAGAGCACTTTTCTTACTATTATCTTCGTCACCTTAAGAGGTGCTCTGCTGTTATTTCCCCCCTCAGCCGACCGCATTACATTTTTATTTCTTTCCACCACCTCCCGGAATCTGACTCATCCTATCCCACACCTGACTTGTCTTCATCCTCCTTACCAAAATTGCCCCCACCAATTCGCCCAGCGTCATTTTTTCGTTTTTTGCTGTTAGTACAGTTATTATTGTCGTCGAATTCATCATCACCCTCAGCCCCACTACATGAGCGTCAGGAAAGGGGAGACGACAACACAACATTGTCGTAAGCGAGATTGATGGACACGGCGTTGGTGCAAAAACATAATTGTTCTCGTTACATGGAGGCCCGATTGCGTGCAGAGGACGGGGAAACGGAAAGCGATAAACGGGAGATGCTGCCGGCAATGGCATAAGTAGATGTAGCACCGCAGCGCTAAGACAAAGGCGGCGCTCGTAACGCAATGATGATTGCAATGGCAGCGCCGCTCCGTTGACGTCGTCCGTCGGCTTATTTACTTTTAGTCGCACAATGATACGATGCAACCGCTATACTTATCATGTAACACAGAAGGCCGACACTCCCCTGCCCCACTGCAGGCAACGGCCCACTTCCTCTGTCCCAATGCATTCCCCCGTCGCATTTCCCAGCCCGGCACTTTGGCCCACCGCAGTCCCTTAATTTAATGAATTCTCACTGTTTCCCGCATTTCTTTCCAACTAACAGCTGACTTCAGATACAACACAAATCCAATGAGTGGGGGTACAAGTTGATGTGTTGTGGGGTGTGGGGTGTCGGTGCGGTGTGCCGCAGGGAGCAGGGGGGGTTCATGTAACTTTTCCTTCGGTTTCCTGTGAGTGACTGATTGATTTTTTATATCACTTTTTTTTATTTAGTTTTTTCCCTCCTTGTTATTGTTGCCGCTTTTGTACCGGGCTATTTATATGTCAGGGTAGCTCTTCGGTGTTAGAAAGGCATTTCTCTAATGGGCGGAACGTAATATTGTAGGAACGACTTGGTGACTGGGTGAGGGTGCGCGAAGAGGGTCGTGTACGTGCCAAAAAGTGGGAGCGAATGCACCGGTCACAGGGGACGATGTGAAAGAACTCATCAAGACTACTAGTCTCGGCAAGGGTGGGCTACGTGAAATCAAGGACAAGGGGTTGATATTGTCGTTGTTCAGTGATTGTATTCTAATTGGAAGGCAATTAACTCGGACATTAGCCGGGGTTGGTGTAAATGGTCCAGGGATAATATTTCCTCCCCATTACCACCGAGGGTCATATTTCCTTTTCATTTTACACACCCTTCATCTCCGCATACGGCCAAGTGATTTCAAAACAGGGGTTACAACTGTCATCATACTAGCCGGCACAGCAGTCAGCGCTCAATCGGAACTAGGAGGAAAGTGGAGTGCTTTTGTTTTCCTGGTTTTTTCTTTCCCTTTTCATACCATTCTCAGACCATAGGAAAGGGGGATTAGAAATACCCTCAGATCAATACCACACAATACAAAACGGAACTCGTCTATTTTATAATGCGCGCTCCTTGAAAATTGATTATGACACAACCCTCGAGCGTGTGAGAATTTGGGGCGTACCGAAAACTACGGACGAAAGTGAAGGATGACTAATTGAATATTGAATTGGATTATCGACAAAGTTTCCTCCGATTTTACCCGGAACATCAAACACAATTTTCTAATATTTTTCGTGATCTTTGTCGAACTTTACCCTCTACCATTTCTCTCTTCCGTTGGCAGTTTGAATTAACGTTTAGGGGCATTAATGAATCCCTTTTTGTGCGCACGTTATATTTAATATAATCTATCTGACGGAAAATTGTTGATAATTTTCGGACTAATATTTCGTGTCGCTGACATCTGAGAGTCTGGCGGAAGACTAATGACCTTGCCCGGAAAAAACAAATCATTATGGAAAACTGAACAAGCCGCAGGCCTTGCTAAATAAGGCCAAGCCCGGTTCCCGGTTGTAGTGCCGATGGTGATGATGATGACATCTGAGAGACCTTGGCAGATCTCGAGTAATGGATTTGAACGGTGCGCATCGTTGCCCGTGAAGGACTAAAACACCGTAACTGTCTACAATTGTACGGGACTAAACATTAATGGTCGTTTTAGAATATGCCCAAGTCTCTGTCAAGGTGGTTATGTCTTAGGCCAAATCAGTGGCAGCCCAACCCTACCATGGCAACTCCCCAATTTTAGTCTGTTCTTTTTGCCTTCAAACACCCACGACTACCACCCACCTTTTTCTCCTGTCTTCTTCTCACGATTCCCAACTACTGAAGATATTACTATCACCATGTCTATCACAAAGGCAACTTCAGCCATATTAATGATTATCTATGCTGACTTTGTGTTAGTTTTAATCAACCATTTCCTTATTTTACAACCGTCATTTTTCTAGGGTCGATCAATAAGTACCCGTGTTTAACGGCAGGTGCACCGCTGACAAGAATCAAGAAAACCGTCATGTCTTGTCATTTCTTTAACGACACCATTTCGAGTTTAATCTTTGCTTGGCAATTGATTGTGCAAACAGCTGAAATCCTGCTCTTTTCACGCAATATAAAGCTTCGTGTCTATAGAACCATAATCATACGGATTACTCTATACGGATGCGAAACATGGGCTCTCACAAAACGGGAAGAAAACAAATTCCGCGTATTTGAGAATAAAGTTCTAAGGGGTATCTTTGGCGGTAAATATGACAAGGAAGCAGGACAATGGAGGAAACTCCACACCCACGAATTGGAAGAGCTATACCGCAAACCTACAATAGTGAAAGTAACCAGCGCAATGCAGCAGTCTCATAGGACGCGGGTACGCGGGGAGGAATACAAAGAGCTCATCAGATCAGATAAAAGTGCCTGGGAAAAAAACCGTGTCTGTGAAATAGAGAAAAGTAGAGAGCGAGGTCCGGTGCTTTCACAAAACGGGAAGAAAACAAAGTCCGCGTATTCGAGAATAAAGTCTTAAAGGGTATCTTTGGAGGCATGTAAATATGACGAGGAAGCAGGACAATGGAGGAAACTCTACAACCACGAATTGGAAGAGCTATACCGCAAACCTACAATAGTGAGAGTAATCAAGTCGCGAAGATTAAGATGGGCCGGACACGCGGAGCGAGTGGGCAATGATAGGACCGTGCATAGAATTCTTGACGGTAAGCCAACGGGGAAGAGACCGAGAGGAGGGCCGCCACGGAGATGGGAAGACAATGTTAGGTTGGAACTTGAGGAGATCGGATCGGATGGTCAAGCGTGGAAGGAGAGTGCAAAGGACAGGGAACGATGACGGAGTCGAGTCGGTGAGGTCATGAACTTCCGAGTTCCTACAGGCCAATAAATAATAATAATAATACCGCAAACCTACAATAGTGAGAGTGTGGGGGTATTTTTATGTGTGCCAGGACAGGGGCACGGATTCACTGAAATCCCCAACGATGATCCACAGAGGGTTTCTCCATATCACATGGAGAACCAGCCCACAAGAGCAATCAGATCGCGAAGATTAAGATGGCCGGGCATGTGGCAAGAATGGGCAACGATAGAACCGTGCGTACAATTATTGTTGGTAGACCAACGAGAAAGACACCAGCAGGACGGCCGCGATGAAGATGGGAGGACAATGATAGGTTTGACCTTGAAGAGATCTGATCGGGTGGTCAAGCGTGGAAGGAGGGTGCACAGGACAGGGAATGATGACGCAGCCGAGTCGGCAAGCTCATGGACTTCCGGGTTCCTACAGGCCAATAAATAGTAATAGTAATAGTTACCAATTGATTTTATCACGTCCTTTTTATATTTTTTGATATAATGGACCAATTTCAATATCGATCCGTAATTTGTCTCTTATTTCATCATCATCATCATCGGCACTACAACCGGGAGGCGATCTTGGCTTTATTTAGCAAGTCCTGAGGCTTGTTAAATTTTCCATAATGATTTTTTTTTTGGGCAAGGTTATTAGTCTTACGCCAGAGGCTCCTCGACGGGGATTCGAACCCCGGTCTCCCACATAACAGGCGGGTATACTAACCACTATACTATCGAGGAGCCCAAGTGTTTCTTATTTATCTAGGGAAAAATATGCGGAAGAATTGAAAGCGAAGTCTATGGGGAGACTTTACCATCTAACAATCCCGGTTCTGGTGTTTGTTTCATTTTACGTACGAGGGCGGTCTGGACCCCAACATGAAGATAGCAGCACTCGCCAATAAAAGCTAGTGAATGTAGTTCTGCATCCTTTGACAGTTACTCAACAAAATTTCAGCCATTTTGGACGCGTAGTTTTTATTTGACAGTCGTTTTAGTGAGCCGAGGTGAGTGTTTTTGTGAAAATGGACAAAATTGAGTATCGAGCTGTCATTAAATTGTTGTTGTTGAAAGCCCAATGATTGTTAATATTTTGACTCGGTTGATACGATGTACGAGTGTGGTCCGACCTCAACGTGAAGATAGCAGCACTCATCAACAAAAGCTAGTGAATGTAGTTGTGCATCCTTTGACAGTTACTCACCAACATTTCAGCCATTTTGGACGCGTAGTTTTTATTTGAAATTCGTTTGAGTGAGTCGATGTGCGTGTTTTTGTGACAATGGACAAAATTGAGTATCGAGCTGTCATAACTTTTTTGTTTTTGGAAGGCAATACGCCTACGCAAATCAAAGATGAGTTCGACTATGTGTATGGGGACTCTGCACCATCATTTACCACTGTGAAATTTTGGGCAGGTGAATTTAAACGTGGCCGTGAGAGCTTGGGATATGATAAACGTTCGAGACGTCAAAATACTGCAACAACTGACGATAACAACACTAAAGTTCACCAAATGGTGTTAGACGACCGCCGAATTAAAGTGAGAGGGATAACAGAGGCTATGAAAATGTCCACAGAACGTGTTTGTCACATATTAAATCAAGATGGAGGCATGAGAAGGGGGCTCCTCGATAGCATAGTGGTTAGTATACCCGCCTGTCACGCGGGAGACCGAGGTTCGTTTCCCCGTCGGGGAGCCTCTGGCGCAAGACTAATGACCTTGCCCGAAAAAAAAACAAATCATTATGGAAAATTAAACAATAGGACTTGCTAAATAGGGCCAAGACCGGTTCCCGGTTGTCGTGCCGATGATGATGATGTAGGCATGAGAAAGCTGTCCGCGCGTTTGCTCGCGTTAGACTATAGCGTATTGCGACGATAGTGAAGAACGTGTGATTGGAACTGATGCTATTACAGTTGGAATCAGTAAAAATGTAACCAATGCTCAACACATCAGGCCACTGCCACGTGTACGAATTCTAAACTCAAGTACACTCAGCTGATATGGAGTTGTAATGTTATCGCTATGGTATACGGCTCTGAAGCTTTGCTTATTCGAATTTCCTTTCGGTCTTCTTCACTATTTGCTTGTATATTGTGTGTGTATCTGTTAGAAACGCCACACTACTCCCTCCTCAGTCACTTTGTTACAATCAACTTCGTGTGCGAACGAGAGAACGTCGGAGCAGGCAAGTGTGCCGGAGCTCTATGCAGAAGTCGTGATCGTAGTAGTAAAGTCCTGTTTATCTATGGGAGAATGTGTGTTATGTGTGAGATCACACGAAGGGATTGTTGCGTTTTAGCAAGGATAGTGAAGAAGGTGAATTGAACACACGATGAAACGGGTGAGAAGTGATGCATTGAAGCATCAGGATACTGCCGCGTGTACGAATTCGATTTATAAACTCATGTACACTCAACTGATATGGAATTGTTACGTTATTGCTATGGTATACGGCTCTGATGCTTTGCTTATTCGAATTTCCTTTCGGTCTTCTTCACTATTTGCTTGTATATTGTGTGTGTATCTGTTAGAAACGTCACAAGACCAAAAACGTGTTCGAATGAACATTTCCAACGCTCTTTTGGCATAGTTTGGGGGCAATAAATCCGAGTTTTTGCGCCGATTAATTACTGTTGATGAAACTTGGATACACCATTATACGTCCGAGACAAAAATACAGTCAAAACAGTGGACTGCAAAAGGGAAATCGGCTTCAAAAAGAGCAAAAACTGTTTTTTTCGGCTGGGAAAGTGGGGGCGACTTTTTTTTGGGATAGTCATGGAGTTATCTTAATCGATTATCTTCAAAAAGGAAAAACCATTACAGGAACATACTATACATCATTACTTGACCAACTGAAGGCAGAAATTGTGGGAAAACGGCCATATTTGCAGAAAAAGAAAATCCTGTTTCACCAAGACAAAGTGCCATCTCACACCTCAGCGGTTACCATGGCGAAAATTCACAAATTACGGTTTGAACTGCTTGACCATCCGCCTTACTCACCAGATCTAGCCCCAAGCGACTTCTTTTTGTTCCCTAATCTAAAAATTGTGCTCGGAGGACAGAGATTTTTTGTCAAATGAGGGGACAATCACCTTCGTGAACAGTTATTTTGCAGAGAAAAACGGCGAGTACTATTTGGACGGGTTAGAGAGATGGGAGTATTGCTGGGAGAAGTGTGTAGAGTTGCAAGGAATGTATGTAGGTATGTAGAAAAATAAAAATAAATTTTAAGAAAAAATATCTTGTATCTTTGTTAGGTCGGAAACTTTTCAGATCACGCTGGTATATTGTTATTTTGTTCTTTTTCTTTCTTTCTAGACAAAAAACGCTTGAATTCTAGTTTATTTAAATTATAATTTAACTTACTGGCCCCCTGTGGTCGCTGTAAGCTAAACTTGGGGTGACTATACCCGCTTCTGATGATCCCCAGGGCCCGTCCTCCTACCTATTGTATTCCTGTAAGCCCCGAGAATCATTTTTTAGCTGAAACACAAGGAAGTGGAATGTCTTGTTGTCATTGTAATATCCAGGCATACAAGACCGATGTACACCGATGCTGCGTCGAAATCTCGATCTCATATGGTTGGCTTAATCGTATTACACAGTTCGAAAATAATAAACAAGGACGGAGATCAATCAATAATCGCAGTGTGCCCTGACATTTAAGGGTTCTCAAAAATCCCCGTTTGTGCACGCCTTAGTGTAAAAAAAGTGTGAACATCCGCCAAATCTTGGGGAACCATGATGCGATGCACGCTTTTTACAGTATGTTTAGATTACATCCACAGATAGTGTGTCCTGATTGTAATGAGCCACAAAAGCATTGATTAAGAAGAATCAAAAATATATCCATCCGTGTGCAAGATCGAAATCAAAGCGAGTCAGAATTCGATTACTGACCAAGAGGGTCATATTTTTATATTTGCAAGTTTAGACTTCATTAGCACTGTCACTCTAATCACCGTCTCTTAAATACATCCCTCTAATTTATTTCCATCCCCCATCCTGCTCCTTACTGCCGTAGACAAGTTACTACCTAATCAATGAAGTTAGGTCGTAAGTTAGCTCGTAAGAATATTTTTGCAAGCTTGCACTAAGCTAATAATTGGGGTGGTAGCCCCATCAAACTTAAATCCAACCACGCCAACGAAACGGGTCATTCGTTTATTAACGTATTATAATAATAGGAGAGTGCAAACCAACCGCAGTTCCGATCGGACATGTTTAAGGGAGTTCGAATAAAAGCGTCAACGAAGACGGTCATTGATATAAAGAACACAGAGTCGTGTTTCAAAAGTTGTTCCGCGTTTCTTCTTAAGTTGTGCGCGTATGAGGTCGTGTGTCTTTAATTAAAACTATTTAAAATGTCTATTGAATTTTAAAACGCAATGATCAATCTTTCATTAATCAAAAAATAATTTGTTCCGGTATTGGTAAAAATTCATCGAACAAGAAAAACACGAACATACAAAACAAGCACAAAATGTCCATTTTACTAAAAAAAAAAAAAACAAGGTATTCACAAAAAGATAGGTGTGGTGTAATTTGAAAATATAACTATGATAAAGTAGATTAAAAAATGTGTGTGTTTTGTTTGGCAAAAGAGTGTGGGAGTGATTTACATATCTACAATAACACTGGATGCCCTGCAGCATTGGAAGTAATGTTGTCGCACTAGATATCTTAAAACTGTTTGAGGTGACAGGTAGCCCTGTTGTCAACACTGCATTCCTCTTGACAATAAATATTGGTGGAGCAAGCCGTTTCCAATTCGTCAAGATCTCTTCCTGATTGGCAGCGTTCACCTGTGACTGCCCAAAATGTACTCTCCTCACCTCAAAAATGGAGCGACGGGAGGTCGACTTAAGCGAGACAAATACAAATGTATCCTATTGACAATATATAGAATCTATGGATAAGAGGATATCATTTTGGCCACTCAAACAAAATGGTTCAAGATTATGTCAAACCTGCCTCCCATCAAATCAACATATATATTTACAGGGGTTCCGTGCCATCTTGAAAAAAGGGGTGGCGGGAGGCCGATTTAAACGAGACAAGGACAAATGTGTCCTTCATCTTGTCTCTGGCTTCTGATCATCTTGCGACAACCAGAATCCCCACAGCCGTGAGGATGTTGGGCTCGGTCTCAAGATATCTGAAAAAGAAAAGGGGGGAAGGTATCTAAGGATAGTGCATACAGGGTTAGCTCAAATGTTCTCTAAATACTTGGATAGAGGGATGGAAGGAGGGAAATCGTACAAGACCGATAGGTCTTGGGTGCGGTAGTATACGCAAATTACGTCTTTGGCGTCTGATAATCTTGGTGTCGGTGTGTGTGTGTATTTGTTCCGTATTGTACAGTGCGCCCGTATGTGTAGCGTGTTAACAGTAGACCCTATGGGATGGGTCCAGGAATCCTCTATTATAGAGGTGAATGTTGTTGACAAGGGTGCTTTCTTCAGTTTTGTACTGAAGAAGAAATTGTGGTGGTCAGATTCGAAGAGATGAAAGGAGAGATGGGTAAGACGCCCTTACAAGTGGGTTCCCGCTGTTCTGAATGTACATGTCTGCTAATTCTAGCAAGTACTCGTCTATAGGGGTAATGGAGGCACCTTCGTATAGACGAGACTTGGGGTAATGGCGATCGTCGGGCCTTCTAGAATGGTTTATGCATCTTCTGAGGAGTTTCCTTTTGAAAATTCGAAGCCGTATCGTACTTGGGCCGTACGATATTCCAGATCAGGCTCCACGATAGTATAGTGGTTAGTATACCCGGCTGTCACGCGGGAGACCGGGGTTCGATTCCTCGTCGGGGAGCCTCTGGCGCAAGACTAATGACCTTGCCCGGAAAAAACAAACAAATCATTATGGAAAATTTAACAAGCCTTAGGACTTGCTAAATAAGGCCAAGACTGGTCCCCGGTTGTAGTGCCGATGATGATGATGATATTCCAGATCACATTAGCTGCTTTGAGCAGAGAAGCTTAACTTTGATGTCAATGTTATGCAGTTGCTTAGACCGCCCGAGGGCCCTCTGAAGAATGTGGGTCACATGTTTGATGAAATTCATTTTTGGGGTATAAATGACCCCAATTCGTGTTATCTTGAACGTTAGTCCTTATTTTAATAATGATGTCTTGTCCATTACCCACAACCCCATTCACCAGTTTGTCGATTAGCTTCACGTACCTTTTCGAACCGCACATTATCAAGCCATAGATTATGCTCAATTGATTGAATTCCGACCTCGAAAATATGCACCTATGACGATTATCTTACCGAGTGATATACTTTGCTGATAACAGCGCAATGAACTCGACAAAATCATTCAAATTTCATTATCGAGGAGTATGGTATGCTCAACTCCTCTGAATTCCGAACTCAACAAGATAGGTGAGGTGCAACCAAAAAGTGATGGCAAGTTTTGAATTACACCGACTTCATGAACCTAATGTTATAAAAATATAAATAAACGCAGATAGTTTTGTTGCTATATAAGTTTCTGATGTATGTTGAAGATCGCAGCCACAGTGAATGTTTAGTTTATTTTCGACAGTTGAAAAAGTTATATTTGTTTTGGTGCATTCGGTGGTTTTTGCGTTTTCCACACCTTCACTGGTTTTTGGTAGAATAATGAAAAACGGTATTTCGCCTCAGTTAGCGTTTTTTCATATATAGCCCTTTGTAAGATACTTCCATTCCCGAAACTCAAACACCCATGAAATGGCGACGTTTTGCCACCATTGATGGGATAAAACGGGAATCGTTGAAGGATGAATATGTGCTATAGATTGGAAAAGGATATTATTTTTGAGGAGGATTACTTTAAGAGGTAAGTGTACCTCAGGGATGTGTAATAGGTCCGCTGTTATGGAATATCATGTATGATGGTGTGCTCAGAATCAATGTACAAAAGAGGTTAGAATCATTGGGTACGAAGATGATTTGGCGATAGTGGCCGTAGCTAACCATCTAGATGACCTGAAAAATATTTGCTCCCAAGCAATCCCGAGCATTAAATGCTGGCGTTCTGGTTTTTTTCAAAAAATTGATTTTTGTTTGCTTAAATGATGTGTTAGGGTCTTAAAATTGATGTGTGGGGGTTCTTTAAGGCGCCCGAAGTATCACCCAACCTAACCCAACTCCCCTTTCCCAACCTGCAAATACCAGTACCGATCATTAAGCCGCTTACCTGAATATGAGCTGTTCAAAGCTCACCTTTGATCAGTTCATACCTGAAACATAAGCCACGGCAATATTACCATCTTGCCATGGCATCAAACAAACAGCATCAACTAAACCACCTCGGTTCATCTGTCATGAACCGATCGGTTATTATGGGCGGCCACATGCCCATCAAACACACGCCAATCTTTCTGTGTGTTCTTGTTCCAACAATCCGTTGGTCTACAAAGACAAGTCGGGCAACTTACTTGCTTACACAGCTGCACCCCAAATTTCCGACGATCGATCGCCCAAGCGACAATCGATCATCGAATCGAACACGATCATAATTGTTATTCAAACAATCATACCAATGATCATGTCCCACGTACCGTTTTCCTAACCCAAACAATCTCCACCCTAGCCATTGTCATGGTGAACAAATCTTCTGTGTACTTATCATCACCTGCAACGGCATGATTTTAACCGATCATGTAAACAACCGAGGAAGGATGGGTGCGACATATAGGGCAAAGTCTCTGATTGCTTTCAACCCGGCGAAGGTCAGGACCATCATTGTCCCTGTTCAATCCAAGTTGACATGCAGTCTCCACGTGACAGCCCTGGATAGCTACTTTGACACCCGCCAAGTAGTGAACCAATGCATGCAGCGACATCCTGAGAAAGGTTGGCGCAAGGCTAATAACCAGGCCCGTAAAAATGAAGTATGGCTCCTCGATAGTATAGTGGTTAGTATACCCGCCTGTCACTCGGGAGACCGGGGTTCGATTCCCCGTCGGGGAGCCTCTGGCGCAAGACTAATGACCTTGCCCGGAAAAAGCAAATCATTATGGAAAATTCAACAAGCCTCAGGACTTGCTAAATAAGGCCAAGACCGGTTCCCGGTTGTAGTGCCGATGATGATGATGATGATGATAGCTTCATAGGGTAGTATTTCACCAGGCGACAGGGCGTTGGGATCCCATCTACCACTCGGCCTTTAATGGCCTCTTACGACAAGCCGGCCCAGCTGTGAGAAGATTCTAACGCCCTACTCACAAGGCTCACCTGATGGAGACACTCGCAACCAAATTGACCACGTGTTGATAGATCGCCGCCACTCCTCGAGCTTGGTGATGTACCGCGGTGCCAACGTCGACTCGGATCACTATCTTGTTGGTACAGTTTTCCGTGCGGGGATTGCCTTACGGAGACGTATTGCATCCGTGGATCAGGTCCGAATCAACACGGCTGCCTTACGCAATGAGAATACCAGTAACACATTTGGTCATGCGTTAAGACTCAACCTCGAAGAGCTCGACGGAGGGAGAGTAAGTCCTGGGGCCAGAATGTCGGGCGTAGAAGAGAAATGGATATGCCTTAAGAATACTGTCATTAGTACTGCCAACTCCATCTTAGGCAGTAGTCGTAGATGTGGGAACGGCTGGTTTGATGATGAGTGCAAACTAGCGGCTGAACGTAAGAATGCTGCATACCGGGCAATGCAGCAGTCTCATAGGACACGGGTACGCGAGGAGAAATACCAAGACCTCAGTAGATATGAAAAAGACTTCACAGACAAAAGAAAAGTGCCTGTCTGTGAAATAGAGAAAAATAGAGAGCGAGGTCCGCACCAGGCGCGGAAGTTCTACCAAATAATCCACAGTATGGCGCGTATACACCACGCTGCACTTACTGCAAGGATAAAGAGGGTAATCTGATCACCGATCCTGAAGGCATTCTGGAGCGATGGGAAGTCCAATTCAATGAATTGCTAAATGGTTCACAGAAGAATTGAAGGCTCCACCAATGCAAGATCAAGACCAAATGCTGCCGCCACCAAGCATTGAGGAAGCATTAAAGGCCAAGCTCAAATCAAATAAGGCCCCTGGAGTATGATGGCATACCAGCTGAGCTGATCAAACAAGGGGGGACAGCGTTACATCACGCAATTCATGAGATCGTGGTGCACGTATGGAAGCAAGAGGAGGTGCCGGAAGATTGGCGTCGTGGTATAATTTGCCCCATACATAAGAAAGGAGATATCACACTGGGCAGCAACTATAGGGGTATAACATTGCCGAGTACCGCCTATAAGATACTCTCCACTATCCTACAAGATCGGATAGCCCCATACGCTAAAGCCATCATTGGTCAATATCAGTGTGGCTTCACCCCAGACAAATCAGCAATTGATCAGATATTCACCGTTAGGCGGGCGATGGAAAAATGTCAGGAATTTAAGATTCCATTATATCATCTGTTTATAGACTTTAAGTGCGCCTACGACACCATAGCGAGGGTAGAACTATATAATGCCATGAGAGAGTTCGGCATTCCAAACAAATTGATACGACTGTGTCGGTTGACATTAACCAACGTAACCAGTCAAGTCAAAATAGCGGGATTGCTGTCCAAACCAATAAACATCTATAATGGACTCCGACAAGGGGACGGTCTGGCCTGCCTCCTCTTCAACCTGGCGTTGGAGAAAGCAATCCGTGACTCTGGCGTTACAACAAGAGGGACTATTGTCACCAAGTCCAGCCAGATACTTGCCTACGCAGATGACATCAACATCATCGGTAGAACCGAATCGGCGGTACAGGAATCCTTCACCCAGATCGAGCAGGCGGCACAAAAACTGGGACTGCACATTAATGAGGGAAAAACTAAGTACATGGTGGCAACTTCTGAGAAGAGAAGACCCTAACGTTGGTCAAACTATCAGGGTAGTGGACTACGAATTTGAAGTATTGCAATCCTTTAACTACCTTGGGTCAATAGTATTAGCCGATAACAATACGGAAGAAGAAATACGCGAACGGCTGGTTAAAAACCACAAAGCCTACTATGGTCTATCAAGGCTCTTTAAATCCCGAAATTTATCCAGAACATCCAAGCTACTACTGTACAAGACCATGGTCTTACCAGTACTCATGTATGGATCCGAGACCTGGGTGCTTAATAAAAGGCACTCTGAACTCTTGGCCGCGTTCGAGAGAAAGGTCTTAAGGAGAATTGTTGGACCCGTATGTGAGGGAGGACGATTCCGGAGACGCTACAACCATGAGTTGTACGCAATCTACATTGAAGCTAATGTTGTAAGAAAAATCAAGCTCGGTAGACTCCGGTGGGCGGGGACCTAGCTCGAATGAGCGAAGAGGAGCCTGTCCGGAAAGTCCTTTGTGGCAGGATGTATGGAAGGAGACAGCGCGGCAGACCTTGTCTGCGATGGAGGGATGGCATAGACCAGGACGCCCAGAGCCTGGGAGTGCCAAACTGGATGACATCGGCTCGAAATCGGGACAGGTGGAGACATTTGTTAAATAAGGCCAAGACCGGATCCTGGTGTAGTGCCGATGATGATGAAGTTGATGTAAACAACCGATGTTCCCATGTCGCATTGGCTAAGGCAAACAAATGCGCATCTCAGCGTATGACCCCCGAAATAGCGTTTCTGTTTACATAATACACAGAAACCTATTTCTGCATCCGGCGATAGCCACTATCGTGTATGATGGCAGGGCAGCCAGCCTCCATACATCGGTCATCATATTTGACCAGCTGCATGTTTGTTTTCGCTTCCTTCACCCAACGCATGTTTCGTTTGTCTTTCTTCCCTAGGCAGAGACATTCAACCTATCGGGGCGATGTCTATGGGAACTTTAACCAGGGATGCAAATCGGTTTCTCATTGGTCGTTGGGGGGAAGGAATGATTGTTTTCCCCTACGATGACATGAGTGGAAACCCACCTCACTCATTTAGGTCGGTTCAGCATCGCGCAGCTTACAGGGAGTCTAATGTCGACGTCACGAGGTGTCCGATTATATCACTTGAAGTAGGCGCAACTACTTTTCAAGAGTCACCTTGCTCAGTTCATTTCATTTTCCGCGACGAGTGCTATTTACAATCCAGTAGTTTGTTGTTTAAACATCTTGTTAATTTTAGTCAATTCCGCTTACTTAACTAATCAAGTGTGTTTGTAAATGTGTTATAATTAAGTGTATAGTTGGTGTGTAAAAGTAAAACTTTAGGTAGAACTCAGCGTTTCACCCTGTCTATTGACTGTTGGTGGCAAGTTTTTCCGTTTATTCCACAACATTGTACCGAATAGGAATAACATCTTAAATGTTAAAATTACCTGTGTAAACGACTTTTTGAATGTTGAAAGCAACTTTGTGTTGTTAATAGAATCAATGAAACTTTTATCTCCGTATCAACACATTGCTGTAACAATATAAAAATCAAAAGATCGATTACAGAAACATTAACATTAATTCTGTGCGTTTTCATTTGCTTTTGGACATCGTCGAAATTATACGTTGGGGATTAAGTGAATCTGTGCCCATGATCGGCACCACAAACTTACAAACCCCACAGATGTACACTTGGTCCAAAGTCCCAAATAAAATGCTATGTACCCTAGAAGCCCGTCCGCCGAAGGCGGGTGCAACGTCACAGCTCGGACAAAAATCCAGTGGAACGCTCCTCCATTTCTCGTAACTTCATCATCATCATCCTCGGCACTACAACCGGGAGCCGGTCTTGGCTTTATTTAGCAAGTCCCGAGGTTTCTTAAATTGTCCATAATGATTTGTTTTTTTCGGGCAAGGTCATTAGTCTTGCGCCAGAGGCTCCCCGACGGGGAATCGAACCCCGGTCTCCCGCGTGACAGGCGGGTATACTAACCACTATACTATCGAGGAGCCATTTCTCGTAACTGTGAGCTTGAGAGGTCAGAATGTCGACCAAATCATTCCGGAAAGAATCAGGGGAGACGGATGGTAGTATTGAAGATGAAATGTATGGCGCCGGCAGTGCTGATTAAACGTACAGTAAAAATCTCCATCCTTTTATGGCTTTCAAAACTTTAAACGCGTTTATCCCAAAATAAAATTTTTCAAAACCTCGGGAAACGGTTCTTCCTCGTTTTTCATCCAATTGTCTTGAAATTTCGACTCTAACTTGATAATAACATTCATCATAAGATGACGTGGAGGATTTTTGAAATATTAGTTTGTTTCTTTTTTATAAGTAATTTATCGATGAATTTTTGGTAAACAATTTTTTTTCTTTCAAAACCGCCATTTTGTTAAAAATCAATATTTTGAAAAAATCCTACATTATCTTATGTCCTTTGAACTTAAGCTTAAAAAACACCTGTTTTTGTTTTCAGGTCAAAAATTGTTCCAGTTACGTTTCCCGAGGTGCAGCCGCCTTGAAAACATCTTTTTTGGATTATTGAGCACAGCCACTATTTTGTATGAAAATGCCAATGCAATTTTTTGTTACAATCCAGAAATGGGCATCATAACCCTTTATTAACAGTTTTCCTAACAACCTATTCATTCTCCACAAAAAAATTACGAAAAAAGGGCCATTTTTGAGTGCGCCAGAGTGCGAACAGAGTAGATTGATCTATAGAGCTTAATTAAAATTAAAACCCCTTCTTTATACAGTAGACTACCCAATAGTATCCAAGTAATATGAAGGTACAGAATAATAAGTTTTTTCTTCCCTTGGCAAAATGGACTTGATCGCGAGGTTTTGTATACTATAGATCCCTTTTAGTTGGGTTGGCCATGGTTACCTAACCAACTTTGTTACATAGAATGTTATTATATTTTATTAATATCAGAAGGGCACAAAATATGCAAATTTGCCACAAAATGTTTGAGCTCTTTGTCAAATCAGCAAACTTCCCCAGCACCAATTGAACAAACTGAGTGAACCTTTCAACATCCGCGAGATAAGTGCGTGCAGTAATTGCCTAAAGAGCATTGCAACTTATCAGTGTGCGGTAATTTAGAAATCATCCTTTTCGATCCATAACCCCTTAAAATAATACCGAGTTAAGCCATGAGCCAGGTGCAGACACAGCACGCTATCAAAACCATACCTTAGGTCGCACCCACATAAAATCACTGCCTTGATCTCATCTAACATCCGGAAATTCCTGCGAAAATCAAGATTGTGCATTGCTTCTCTTCGAGGAACGAAATTTGTTATTTATGTGAAGAGCGAGAAAAAAATGTCTAACAGAAAAAAAAGAAGCAAAAGACCCCTGAGATGACGGGAATTCTTTTGTTCATCAGAATAGATCTTCTCAAAAGGATACGTGCAGCAGCTACGTAATGGTAATCGGAGTCGAGACCTCAATAAGCCGCCAAACATAACAATAAAAAGACGACAACAACGACAAACGATATTAAGAAGGTCAGCCAGGAGAGGGCGAGGTAGACGAACAACCGAATCAAATCTATTGCCGTCATCTGTTGTCCTTGGTTGCTCTGCCCGTTTCACAGGATCCATTTTTACGGTTCGATTCCAATGCGAAGACTGCAAAAAGGCACCCAGGGAAAACAAATCTTGTTTCTAACAAGACAACACACACACAATCCCAATGCTCATGCATAAAAGAAGACTCCGGCCATGGAGAGTCACATTGAACGCGCTGCGGGGGCTAAGGAATAAACAAATCGACCATTCAATCTCGATGGTGTAATTTATTTCCAGGCGCGTATTGTTATTGTCCTCGCTTCTCTTCTACAGTTTTGTACTTCGTCTGTCTTCTTTTTTTTATTTAATTTCCCTTCTGATACCCTACTCGTAGTTTTATACTTTTTACGTTACAATGTAAAAAAAAAAAACGGAACAAATCGGGCAATGTTTTTGGGGCGACTATAAATTGAAATGGTGCCAAAAATAATAGATAAATAAACTAGACAAAGATGGGACCCTTATACATATATAAGCCCACAATCTTAACGTTCTCCAAGTTTCGTGCTACAATCTGCTTGGGGGCTAGCACCATGAACAACTACCGTCGCCATCACCTTAACATTGTCATACAACTTAATTAATAAGTAGACATATAATCACGGCGTCGAGTGTTATTTTCCGTATAGCAATAGAACAATGGGGGCTCATTAATTAGCCCCGATAAAAAAAGTAATTACTTTTTTATAATTAGAGAGTTGTAATATTGCTTAACAGTAATATATACGTTTCATCTGTCGCGTAAAAGAATTTTCTTGTCCACTATGAGTATATGTTGAGCACTGAAAAGAGGATTTTAAGGTACCTTTACATATCACCTACTACTAAGAAAAGGAGGAACTGATTACTTCTAATAGATGGTAAAATGCCGACAACACCCAGGCCGATAATACAGCCCCATGAATGTTAATATTTTGACTCGCTCGGTGGGATGTATAGATCTGCTATCTATCAATCATATTACAAATATCGTGTACTAGGAGGCTTCTTCTACAAGACCAGTCCAATTACGTTGGTGAGATTTGCAAAAATTCGTCTTTGCATAACTACTTCGCATATCTTATGCTCAGAAAATGTTTCCCACCTGTTGGGAAACCGCTCGCATTCAATCAATCCCAGAGAAATAGAAAAAGTGTCTGCCACAAAATTATCGGCTAAAAGCCTTATTGTCCATGTTGTCTAAGGTGACGGAAAAAGTAAACATAACTAAACTGATGAAATATTTGGAATGCAACGCTCGCACTGTGCTCTGACATTTAAGGGTACTCCGAAATCCCCTTTTGTTCGCGCGTTAGTGCAAAACCAAGAATGGACTCCTCAATAACAGCCAGCACTTTGTGATCAACTCTGGACAACTGCAGTTGAAAAGCATGGTGAATTAAGAGAAGTCGCCCTGAATACCTTTGCGTTATGTCTCGACAACTGTGGGATTGGATAGTTTCTTCAAAAAACGATCGTGACCTCTTTCAGGTCAGATCTCTTTACCATTAATCGTGGCGTGCATCCGGGTTCTATATTGACACCACAACTTCAATCTAACTCTGTTGGCGATAATATGCTGACTTGTTCATTTCCATTAATACATCAACGTCGCATCAACTGAGACGAGATGTGAAAAAGCGAATCTTGTTGACTACAAAACGAGGAAGACGAAATGTATATTTATAAAAAAAGAAAAGAAAACAACCCGGCCTCTCAATACCACAACTTAAAACAACCGATCTAGTTATTATGGGGTAATATTGTGGCGGTTCCGCCAAACCCCACTGTCTACTTACCGTAAAACCCCCATAACATTCAGCCAATTTCCTAACTTCACTAATGCAAATGCATTAGTACCTGAAAATGCTTCACGCATTATATAGATCAAATCTATAATCTTAAAGTCCCTGTAAACAAAACTTACCTTTTCATGCATCTCTTCGCATACAATTCTCCGTAGGATTTCTTGCTTTACTTATCTGGAATTCCAAACCAATTCGGCACCTGCGGTACCAGGCAAATTCCTGTAAACAAAATGATTCGGTTTGCATATAATGTAACCGTCATGACAAGGACCATAATTATTGCGCCCAGCCGCGCCGTGTGTACAACAATGTTGCCTACATACACATTGGCTGGCGACTTACACCCAAGGGACCAAAGCAAATACGCATTCCGCGTCTCTTGGCATCAATTAAATCCTACAGCATAAACAAATGCAAATAGGAATTCAATACCTACCTTTACTAGCGATGCCATAAACACCATTTCCCAACTAAAACCGATTAGCACATTTCCACATCGCATCGTCGTCTCTTTGTTTAGCCGCGACGCACATTTCCAACAAAGATCCCATTAGCATCCGACGAGTTCGATTTATTTGCTTTACCGAAATCGTATCCCATGAATGCACTTTATGCCCTTTCTTTGTCCTAGGTTCGTTCTCATCCCTGAAAGAACCATGCACACATACCACCATGACCACGATTAGCGAGTGAGCTCTGCACGAGCAAGATTCGTTGAGTCGTTTTCCATCCACTGACCGCCATGGTCACGTGTCACTCCCGCTCTCCGTCACTGCGGAGACGCGCATATATAGTTCCGAGTCGTGTTCGTGTTGCACCCCAAGTCCTTACAATCGGTGTTCGAATTAGTTCTGGTATTTCAAACATTGCCACCGTAAAATGTTAGTATCCAATAAGTAAATGATACGAAATCAATAATCCGCGAATTCAAACAAGTTATTCCAATAGTAGTGTTTTCCCTTGATTTCGAAATAAACTTAAATAAAAGAAATCCTGTGTTTAATTTTTCCGCGTTGTCTTGGCGAACAGTTTTGTTTCTCCTGTTTGTGCTTTTCTTTGGTGCACGTCGGAACTTTGTCTTGGTTAAGGTGGTGGAAGGAAGTGAACCTAGTGGCCGTGCACAACACTTCCTTCACCACAATATCACCTTGTGTTCACTAAATTTGACGTGATTTTCTGAGACATGCCATGAACGACAGGAAATTGATAGAGATATGAGGCGCATATCAAACTACTATTCTTAACTACAAAAACATATTTTATTATAATTTTACGATGCAAAATTGCGGCACAATAGCGCACGCAAGGAAAAATAATCTCGGACGATCGACATAGGCGCATCGCTACAGGCCAAAATCTTTAAACTTCTTTTTTTTTTATTTATTGGCCTGTAGGAACCCGGAAGTTCATGACCTCACCGACTCGACTCCGGCATTGTTCCCTATCCTGTGCGCTCTCCTCCCACGTTCGACCTCCCGATCCGATCTCCTCGAGGTCAAACCTAACATTGTCCTCCCATCTCCGTCGCGGCTGTCCTCTCGGTCTCTTTCCCGTTGGTCTACCGTCAAGAATTCTGTGCACGGTCCTATCGTTGCCCATTCGCGCCACGTGTCCGGTCCATTCTAATCTTCGCGACTTGATTACTCTCACTATTGTAGGTTTGCGGTATAGCTCTTCCAATTCGTGGTTATGGAGTTTACTCCATTGTCCTGCTTCCTCGTCATATTTACCGACAAAGATACCTCTTAAAACTTTATTCTCGAATACGCGGAATTTGTTTTCTTCCCGTTTTGTGAGAGCCCATGTTTCGCATCCGTATAGAACAATCGGTATGATTATGGTTCTATACATACGGAGCTTTATATTACGTGAGAGCAGTTTGGATTTCGGCAGTTTACTGACTGCATGCCAACTAGCGTTGCCGGAGTGTAGCCTTTTGTTAATTTCCTTCGACATTTCGTTATTGGCCGTCAGTATCTTTCCCAGATATTTAAATTCTTTAACTTTTTCAAATATCTTGTCTCTGACATTTTTATGTGTTCTCTGAGTTCCACCTGCTCTCGCCGTAATCATGAATTTAGTTTTGTCTTCATTTATTGCTAGGCCCACCTCTTCTGCCGCTTGTATCATGATTTCACTGTTTTTACTTACAGTTTCTAGATTACCGCCCAAACTGCGATGTCATCCGCATATGCGAGCATCTGTGGGATCCCGTTCAGGGATAATCTGGCTATGTTGTCGTCTTGTACCTTTCAGATGACATTGTGGGGGTTCTCTATACTATATGGAGAACCAACCCACAATCTCATACCTTATTTCGGCCGCTTTCAGCGCGTCATTTCTACCCTTATTTCCCTTGTAAGCTATTCCACCTGTAAATCATGTTAAACGGACGCATAGCTACACTCATTATCCATGATCAGATTTCCCTAGCCAATTCGGCGTCCTATTCACTTTCTCCAGACACTCCATTCGCTGGGGATCAATGCTCTCTTTTTGCAGGTGAATAGCACCGGCCACATTTGCTCTCCTCCATAATTCTGTCTCTCACCAGTCTTCCTGCAGTTCAATGCACTCTGAGATCACCGCAATCGCCGAATTGGGTCAGTGGGCTAGTCTCAGAGCTGCATTGATTCATGCTTACACAACCAAACCCACCTCGAGATCATCGTACTTTGTGTTTCTGTTCTCTCATTCTCCCATGTTCGTGGACTATCGAATTAACCGATGTATTCACCACACATCGACGGGCGTGGCAATAAGAGAGCAGAAGTATGATCTCTATTTGTTGTCCTGTGTACAAAAATTAAATTACCCATCTTCATCCCTAATTCAAGTCAGTCATTACCCAACTACCGCAGCGTGTGCACGCTGCTGCACACGCTCGAGCTCCAAGGAAAAGGAAAGACGTGTCTGTCGGCAATTTGAGTAGCAATAACCATTCCCATTAAAGAGTTAAAACGAGTTTGATTTTAAATTAGATCCATTCCAATTCCGTTCGGTCAGCAAGTTTTTATTGTTCGATTTTATAATGCACACAGTTTTAACTCGTGGAAATGCCACCGTGGCGTACTCACTTAGTGTGTTGGCGTGCCTTACATTCTGCTGCTTCATCTCAACCGTATTCTTGGATTATCGCACGCACGTACGGATTAACACAGGGAAAGTCCTAGTGAAGAACGTGCCCGTGTCGTGTTAGACATACTACTGAACCGCACAACATACTCGAGGACAAGGTTAAAAATCTTTAAACAGGAATAAAAACCCCAAACGTTTTTTTACATAGACTCCAAAATCTAATCAACATCATAGGATGTGAGTAGTGTGTTAAAATATACTCACAAGCTAGGCCGGCTTGTCGTAAGGGGCGACTAAATGCCGAGTGGTAGGTGGGGCCCGAACCCCCTGCCGCCCGGTGAAATACCACCCAATCAAGCTATAGCTCCGTGAAATGGTCGGGTGAAATCCCTGGCCATCTTTCGGAGCTTGGCTTCGCCATCCACCAATATTCGCAAACAGCGAAGCATGAAATTGTGGCGTTTCTAACAGACACACTCACAATATACAAGCAAATAGTGAAGAATATCGAAAGAAGATCGAATAAGGAAATGTATCAGCCGTATACCAAGCAATAATAACGTATCAATTCCACATCAGTTGAGTGTACATACTTGAGTTTAGAAATCGAATTTGTACACGCGGCAGTGACTTGATGACTTGAGCATTGGTTACATTTTCAGTGATTCTAACCGTCATAGCGCCAGTTGGAATCACACGTTCTTCACTATCATCGCAATATGTGATAATTGGTGACGCTGACGTGATCTGTGTATTCACACAACACACAATCTCCTATAGGTAAACAGAGCTTTACTACTCGATTACGACTTCCGCATAGAGCACCGGCACACTTGCCTGCTCCGACGTCCTCTCGCTCGCTCGTTCCTCGTTCAGTCGTTCGCACACGAAGTCGATCATAACAACGTTACTGAGGAGGGAGTAGCGTGGCGTTTCTAACAGATACAAACAATGTACAAGCAAATAGTGAAGAACATTGAAAGAAAATCGAAAAAGGAAATGCACCAGCCGTATACTAAGCAATAATAACATAGCAATTCCCCATCAGTTGAGTGTACTTGAGTTTAGAAATCGAATTCGTACACGCGGTAGTGGCCTGATGTGTTAAGCATTGGTTACATTTTTAGTGATTCTAACCGTCATAGCGCCAGTTCGAATCACACGTTCTTCACTATCGTCGCAATACGCGATAAGATGCTTGCCCTAACTGAGGCCCAGGCCGATTCGTCAACTGATTCGACATATCTTCATTGCTCAGGATACGACTTGCATTCGAGATTCCGTTTTAAGAGTGTAGTCTGCATCTTCATGCGGTTCGATCTGGCTTGCCAAAGAATGGAGGCGTTGGGCTCCATATCATGGATATCATGTGGTTGTCATGTGGAATTCTGTTAAATTTCGTTGTTCTCCATACCACTCCCCGAATGACGATCGACCGGTGACATCTTTCATGTACCGTCGACTGGATACAGGACAACTACCGGGCTTCTGAAATTGTCGTCCTTGGCGATTTTAATCTACCCAGCTCCGGCTGGTTGGTGTATGCTAACAGAACCGACGCGACTGGGCGGCTGGTGTAAAAGCTCGCTGTTAGTCGCAATTTGACTCAACTCGTCGAGGAACCTACGCGAATGCCGGATACCCTTGATGATTATGCGAACACCCTGGATCTTTGATACCCGAGCCGAGCATTTATACCGTAGACGTTGCTGCGCCACTGGGAAACTCAGATCACTGGCGGGTACCTGTCGCGCAACCACTTGCATTTCAAACGAATAATCGACCTAAGCAGCTTCGTCATGTATGGAGGTATGGGGCCTCTAACTGGGACGATTTGCAGGATTTCTCCGCGTCTTTTCCGTTGTCGGAGGTGTGCTTTGGAGACTCCGATGTTAACGCATGCGCGGAGTCAGTCACAGAGATTATTCTTTTCGGGATGGAAATCTACATTCCGCATTCCATCAAACGAATTTTATTTGCTAAACCTTGGTTTGATAAAAAATGTGAGCAGATTACAGCGGTGCAAAATATACCTTTTAAACAATAGCGCTCCAATCCCACCAATGTTAATAGAGCGAATTTTGTTAGAATCAGAGACTTGTGCAACCAGGCGTTTGATACCACGAAGAAAGCCTACAACGACAGAGTGACTAATAAAATTCTTGAGTGCCCAACTTCTTTTCGACCCATGTGGTCGATGGTAAGGGCTATCAGCAGTAACTTTTCTTCCTCCTGTTTTCCTCCGTTAGTGACGGCAGTGGGACGTTAGTCACAGATTCAAGAGATAAAGCTAATGTGTTCGCGGATTTATTTTCCGCGAATTCAAACCTCAATGCCGGTCTGTTGGAGCCATCTGTAATCGCGCCGCTACGGTCTTCGATGTGAGATGTGAGGTTCCGCCCGCGTACTATTCCACAGATTCTACGTGGACTGGAGTGTAAGAAGGCAACAGGCCTGGACGATATACCAGCAATAGTCCTTAAGAACTGTGCTCCAGAAATACGGCCGGCTCTTGCCAGGCTCTTTCGCTTGTCTTATGGACGGAAGACCTACTGCCCACCTGCTGGAAAGTCGCGCGAGTTCAGCCAATCCCAAAGAGGGGAAAAAAGTGTCTCCTAGAAAATTACCGGCCCGTAACATTACTGTCTATGTTATCTAAGGTGATGGAAAAGGTCATCAATGCAGAGTTAATTAAGTATTTGAAGTGCAACGGACTTCTGAATGAATACGGATTTCGTGGCAGGCGGTTCACGGGAGACCTTTTGACTCTAATAACCGATATATGGACATCTGCGATTGAAGGGCATGGTGAGTCATGGGCGTTCGCATTGGATATTTCCAAGGGTTTTAACCGCGTCTGGCACGAGGTATTGCTGAGCAAACTTCGCTCATACGGACTTTCTGAGCAGCTTTGCGACTGGACGAGGAGCTTCCTCGAGGATCGATCGATCCAGGTTGTTGTAGACGGCGAGTATTCGGATCTGTATCCTGCTAATTACAGGGTACCTTAAGGTTCTATTGTGACTACAACCTTGTTTTTGCTTCACATAAATGATTTGTTGGAGTGAATTCTCCATTCACTTGTTATCCACAAGGTATTCAGCTTTGCGGATGATAGTATGATGCTTGTTTCCTCTTTTTCAAGTTATCGGCCGAATAGTGCATCACCGTCGTATCAGCTGTGATGTAGACCGATCGACTCTCTGAATCGGGATCTGGATAAGGTCCTGCAGTGGGGAAAGGCCAATCTCGTCAAAATCAGTGCAACGAAGAGACAAACACAAGGAATAGTGGATCAGCGGTTCCACAGTTGACGATGAATGGTCGGGCCCTTTAATCTTAGGAAGGCTTGAAATTGCTCGGCCTCATGGTCTCTGGGAATGTATCGTAGCTTAAACATGTATCGAAGATCGCCAGGTCCGCCTCTGGAAAACTGAGTTATCTTCTTAGACCCAAGAAACATTTTACTGCGGCTCAACTTCTGCGCCTGTATAAATCCTAAATTAGATTCGCGCTCGAATATTGCTCTCGTGTTTGCAACCCTGCTCCGAGGCATACCCTCGACCTATTTGAGAGAATGCAGAGATGAGCGATCTGCCTGATCGGGAACATGGCGCTGACGTCGGGACTACAGTCGCTATCACATCGAAGGCGCGTAGCTGACCTCTGTTTTACAGATATTATAACGGGTATTGTTCTTCGGATGTTGTCCCTGTTCAATCCAAATTGATATGCAGTCACGTGACACCTCTGAACAGTTACTTTGGCACCCGCCAAGTAGTGAACCAATGCATTGGTATTGTTCCGCGCAATTAAGTTTATATGAGCTTCACGAGACAATCCGATGGATCGCACCAATTTGCGGTTCATCTCCTGACGGCGCGAATATTCTTGCATCAGAACTCGTTCCGTTACAGAGCGGGGAAGCTGTGGAATTAACTTCCCACACGAGTGTTCCCGGAGCGTTACAACCTGCAACTGTTCAAAAAGAACTGCAACCGTTGTTTGGTGGCATCTCGGGGCGCCCACTCGGTGCTATAGGTTCGCCTCTTCCGAGAGAAGTCTTTATAAAAAAAAAAAAAGGAGACTATCATCACTCAATCAAAATGGTTCCAGATGATGTCAAACCTGCCGAATATCGATTTACAGGGGTTCCGTGCTAACTTGGGTGGTAGCCCCACTAAACTAAACTTTAAACTATAACTAGCTGGCCAAAGATAGCGCTACTAATACTTAAAAGTGACACAAGAATATTGTCAGATTGTTAAGTTGCTGCGGTTGAATAGGAGTAACCGCATTTGAACAACTCAGACGGTCTTCGTCAAATCATCTTGTACGACCACGTTTGAATACATCTGATCAATAGTTTATGGTTCATAACAAAGGGTACCACTGGTCGACATTTAATTTTCCCATTGCTGTATAATCACAAAAACTGTTCTATTTAAATGGCTATTATTCACACACTATGGGCTCTTCGATAGTATAGTGGTTAGTATATCCGCCTGTCACGCGGGAGACCGGGGTGCGATTCCCCGTCGGGGAGCCTCTGGCGCAAGACTAATGATCTTGCCCGGAAAAAACAAATCATTATGGAAAATTTTACAAGCCTCAGGACTTGCTAAATAAGGCCAAGACCGGTTCCCGGTTGTAGTGCCGATGATGATGATATTCACACACTATACCACGCGGTAACTCGGCAATCTGACAATATAGTTGTGAAAGATTGTTTACGAAAAACATAATTTTTTAAATACTAGGAGCGATATCATTTGCCTCGAGCCTCGTATTTGTGTATAAACGTATGTGTAGCAATTTTTTTTTTATGAAAACAATCAATTTTCAATGAGTTATGCGCCATCTTGCTAAATCCCCCCAATTCCCACTCATCTGCCCATTACCTCTTAGAAGACTGCTATTCAAAAACTATTTTAGATCCATCCGTAAAATTTTAGTACGTTATTCTCGAAGGGATAAACTGTCAAAAAATGCAGGACATCGATTTTTCAAAAGTGCCACACGAATTGTGCTTAAGGTGCCAGCTAGTAGTTCTGGGTTAGTTTGATACCTTGTATGGTATGGCGCTTTGTATAGTCACTAAAGTCGGGTTATTCGTACTCAAAGGAGCAGATTATTACGTGTCAGGATGCATAGGTTGAAGGATGGCTATGTAATTATTGGGTTATTGGGCCATAAACTCGATATTTATTATTGTCGAACAGTGGTAAACCGAAGAAGCAGAAACTACAAGCCGTCAATAGTTTTATTTATTACGGTTTACTCAAAATCTCATTCGATAATCGGCAAGGCATATATAAGACAATAGCATTAAACAAACCGAATGTCTGTGCTAAAAATACAGGGCCGATGGTACAATTATGTATTTATAAACGTACACGCCCCAACAGAATCTGCGGACGAAGAAACGAAGGACACGTTCTACGAGACCCTAGAGGATGTATTTCATGGGATCTCATCATTCGATGTTAAAATCCTCCTCGGGGACCTCAATGCGAAAATTGGAAAGGAAGATATCTTCCAACCAACTATAGGTAAAGAAAGCCTACACGACGTGTCAAATGATAATGGAATTCGAATTATCACGTTCGCAGCGTCAAAAGATCTGTTAGTAAAAAGCACGATGTTCAAGCACAAGGAAATTCATAAAGCCACATGGATATCACCCGACGGCGTAACGCGTAACCGAATACACCACTTCCTCATAGACAAAAGACACCACTCGAATATCCTTGACGTAAGAGCACATAGAGGAGCAGATTGCGACTCCGATCATCTTCTAGTGATTGGCAAAATCAGGAGTCGCCTCGCAGCAATCCCACATGGGCAGTCACGGGAGACAAGCAAAAAGTTCGACACTGATAAACTGAAAGACCTACGCAAAAGGGCTGAATATCAAGACGAGCTAACGAATAGATTTAGCATTCTAGAGAATGTGAGCAGTGAGGAAGAGGAAGCTAATAGTGTGAACACTAAATGGACATCGATCAGAGACACAATCAAACTAACAGCCCAAAAGGTATTAGGATTTAAGAAAACAATTAAGTCCAAACCTTGGTTTGACGATGAGTGCAGGGCGAAGATCGAAGAACGTAAACGCCTCAGAGTGATCCACTTAGAAAGATATGATGAAGTCAACGCAGAAAGATACGCGACAATTCGGAGAGAGACAATGAGGCTCTTCAAACGCAAAAAACGCGAATGGGAGAAGACTCGGATCGAACAAATCCTAGAAAATTTTAGGGCAAAGAACATCAGGGGTATGTATGTCGGCATAAATTCAATTAGAAATGGCTACCGAGGGAGAGCCAAAATAATTCGAGACGCAAACGGCTGTCTGGTCACAGAAACAAACAATGTCGTGACAAGATGGAAGCAGTACTTTGAAAACCTGCTCAATGTACGCACCCATCAACCACAGATAAATGTACCAAGCGTACATACAGCTGAGCCTCAGATCCCAGAGCCGTCTCTCAACGAAGTTGTAGACGCAATAAATCGATTGAAAATCAACAAGGCTCCCGGAGTCGACTGCATACCGGCAGAGCTTGTGAAGCATGGAGGAGAGGCAACCGCTCGAAAGATCCACCAGCTCATCCAAACAATATGGGATAAGGAAGTCACTCCGGAAGAATGGAAAACCTCAATAGTCATCCCCATTTTCAAAAAAGGCGACAGATCTGACTGCGAAAACTACAGAGGAATATCATTGCTCCCAACCGCATACAAAATATTAACAAATGTCATTCTGGCGAGAATCACACCTTACGCAGAAGAGATACTGGGAGACTACCAATGTGGATTCCGTAGGAACCGGTCAACAAGCGACCAAATGTTCACAATAAGACAACTGCTGGAAAAGAAGTGGGAATACGGAGAGACGGTTCACCAACTGTTCGTTGACTTCAAAAAAGCCTACGACTCAGTCGCAAGGCAGAGACTCTACCATATTCTAGTTGAGCTGGGAGTCCCAAAAAAATATGCCGCGCTCATTCAAATTTGCATGAACGAAAACAAAGCGCGAGTTAGAATAGAAAACCACCTCTCAGAACCATTTGAAATCCGGGACGGACTAAAGCAGGGAGATGGTCTATCACCGTGTCTCTTTAACCTTGTGCTCGAGTATGTCATCAGAAAGGTACAAGACGACAACATGGCCGGATCATCCCTACACGGGGTCACACAAGTGCTCGCATATGCGGATGACATCGCCGTTCTGGGCGATAATCTAGAGACTGTTAGTAAAAACTGTGAAATCATCATGCAAGCGGCAGAAGAGGTGGGCCTAGAAATAAATGAAGACAAAACAAAATACACGATTACGGCGAGAGCAGGTGGGTCTCAGAGAACACATATAAACGTCAGAGGTAAGATCTTTGAAAAAGTTAAAGAATTTAAATATCTGGGAACGATACTGACGGCCAGTAACGAAATGTCGAAGGAAATTAACAAGAGACTGCATTCCGGCAACGCGAGTTGGCACGCAGTCAGTAAACTGCTGAAATCCAGACTGCTATCACGTAACATAAAGCTCCGTGTCTATAGAACCATAATCATGCCAATTGTTCTATATGGATGCGAAACATGGGCTCTCACAAAACGGGAAGAAAACAAATTCCGTGTATTCGAGAATAAAGTTTTGAGAGGCATCTTTGGAGGTAAATATGACGAGGAGGCAGGACAATGGAGGAGACTCCTTAACCACGAATTGGAAGAGCTACGTCGCTAACCTACAATAGTGAGAGTAATCAAGGTGCGAAGATTAAGATGGGCCGGACACGTGGCGCGAATGGGGAACGATAGGACCGTGCATAGAATTCTTGACGGTAGACCAACGGGAAAGAGACCGGTAGGACGGCCGCGACGGAGATGGGAGGACAATGTTAGGTTTGACCTTGAGGAGATCGGATCGAATGGTCAAGCGTGGAAGGAGAGTGCCCAGGACAGGGAACGATGGCGAAGCCGAGTCGGTGAGGTCATGAACTTCCGGGTTCCTACAGGCCAATAAATAATAATAATAATAAATAATAAAGCATTAAACAAACTAAGTCATATCCGCCTACAGTTTTAGGGCAAATTTGGATGTGTGATACTTTGCCTACGAATCCTTTGCCGACAATCATCTGAAGCGATAACATAATTCTACGCTTAATGACGGCACAAGCACACAAACCTGAGAGATATAAGAAGAAGAAGAACTCTCATCAAACATTTTACCAAAACCTCAAGGCGGGTTCATCTGTCATTTCTATCCATTCACGTATTTGCGTATTTGACTGCTACAATACAATCATATTGGGGTGTTATCAAACGCTATTTATTTAAATAGTTAAACAACAAAAGTATGTAAGTCACAAAAATATTTACTCATGTTAATTACATACCCAGAGGTGTGCTGAATAAATAAAACAGACCTATTTACACATATGACTCAACAATTTCTAAATACGTACATATTAGCATTTCAAAGCGACAACTGGCAGCCCTAAAGGCCATAACATAATGTGTACAATAGAATGTTTTCATAATTGTGGCAGCGTGAGTGTCAAAAGCGGAATAATAATTCATTTAGACTAGAATTAAATACGAGGTCTATAGAGGGTTCATTGAATTGCCCACTGCACTTAAACCGTTTTGTGTGACGTCTAGTTGGTGAAACTGAAAGTGCTATTGAGGAAACAAATGATAGAGACTAGGATATCGGGGTCGAGGAAGGTATGTATACCAAGCAAATCTTACAACGCTTGGCAGACAACATAAAACACAGGGGCGTTACATTGAATTTAAAAAACTTCAAGCAAGACTTGGCTAGATGATATTATCAATCTCTATGGTACTTCGACTGGCTATATTTTTGTGTTAGGTTCAAGAGGTTTGGGCCATTGAGATGAGTTGTTTGGGGGGCGGGAAACTTATATGCACAGCTTAGAAATGTTATGTTAAGAACGGGATCTAAGTCTTCCTTAAAAATTAGGCAATTTTGATCCCTTTCTAGGGAAACACACAAAAGACTGCAGAGTAGAATACCAGTGTCTTCTCATGAAGTCATCAAGATATATATAAAATTGTTTTAATTATATGCTCGTGAGAAATAATAAGAACGAACTAAAGTTTTCTCCGCTGTCGTTCACCGTAACCACTACCGGAAAGTTCTCTATACTCTCTTCTATATATATTCACATAAATTAGATGTTCCGCCCCTCAGCGAAACGTATAACAAAGCTTAACATTTTTTATGATACCAATGTTGGGAGAATGGGTTTGATGATTTCGGTGATGCATAATCGTATTAAAAAAAAAAGACGTCGAACATACTATACAACTTGCGTATCAAAGGGCATAACTGTACTACCCAGTTACGTGAAACACGAGCTTGGCAGAGGTACTATAGAACTTAGAGTGAATACACATCAAGAATCCTAATCACCAGAACCTCTTGGAATTAGAGGTGAAGGTTGTCTCATACAAGATGCACAAACACACTATACAACTGGCGTATCAAAGGGCACAACTCTACTACCCAGTTACGTGAAACACGAGCTTGGCAAAGGTACTATAGAACTTAGAGTGAATACACATCAAGACCCCTAATCACCAGAACCTCTTGGAATTAGAGGTGAAGGTTGTCTCATACAAGATGCACGAACATACTATCCAACTTGCGTATCAAAGTGCATAACTGTACTACCCAGTTACGTGAAACACGAGCTTGGCAGAGGTACTATAGAACTTAGAGTGAATACACATCAAGAATCCTAATCACCAGAACTTCTTGGAATTAGAGGTGAAGGTTGTCTCATACAAGATGCACAAACACACTATACAACTTGCGTATCAAAGGGCACAACTCTACTACCCAGTTACGTGAAACACGAGCTTGGCAAAGGTACTATAGAACTTAGAGTGAATACACATCAAGACCCCTAATCACCAGAACCTCTTGGAATTAGAGGTGAAGGTTGTCTCATACAAGATGCACAAACACACTATACAACTTGCGTATCAAAGGGCACAACTCTACTACCCAGTTACGTGAAACACGACCTTGGCAGAGGTACTATAGACTTAAAATGAATACACATCAAGACCACTAATCACCAGAACCTCTTGGTATTAGAGGTGAAGGTTGTCTCATACAAGATGCACAAACAATTTGAGGTTATTTCAACCTTGAAATAGTTCACCAAAAAACAAGTTCATTGCTCGCAGATAACGTAAAACTCGAAATATAGGAACGCTTCTTCCAACAGAACAAAGGGTTCCCAGTGTTCAATTTAAACAATCTAGTCTCACAATGCTAGACATTTTTTTATGCCTGTTTGAACAGAACAGGAATCGTCTGTGCTCTAACTTTGGGTGTTGCACTGAATGATTTGGGCGTATAAAATTAGGAGTCATGTCAGAAGTTGTTGTCAACGATCATCTCGGATTATTACGGTATTAGGAATGTACGTTGACGTATTCTTACCACATCAAGTATTCTATTGATCAATTACATGACCGCAAATCAATTTCAAGTTCTTGATTAAAAACTCTGCGTCTCTCTCATTAAAGGAGTCCGTGGCGACTCTAACAGAAACACACGAACACGCAAAACCATAGTGAAGACCAGCACAAAGAGAAAAATCGAAATATTAAAATCATCACAGCCGTATGCAACAGCAATTAGCATATCTCTCCCATAGCAGTAAATAGTACTCGAAAAAAATACTTTACCTCCTACACGTGGCCGTCTCATGTCTTGAGGGTTTGGTTCTATCTTTTTCTGTGATTTTAACCGTCATGGTTAGAATCGCATTCTTCACTATCGTTGCAAAACGCTACAAGTCAACATTTTCTTCAATAAATGCGTTGGGGATAACACAATTGCACCTTTTTTAAAAGGGGGATTAAGTGTCTCATTTTAGGGGATATGGTCTTAATCAGCAAGACCAGTTCTAGCCTACCCCGACCCGGTCTCTATCCGGAATTTATTATTTATTGGATTGATATTGAAACCGGAAGTTCATGACCCCACCGACCATCGCTCCCTGTCCTGTGCACTCTCCTTCCAGGCTTGACCATTCGATCCGATCTCCTCAAGGTCAAACCCAACATTGTCTTCCCATCTCCGACGCGGCCGTCCTGTCGGTCTCTTTCCCGTTGGTCTACCGTCAAGATTTCTACGCAGAGTCCTATCGTTGCCCATTCGCGCTACTTTTCCGGCCCATCTTAATCTTCGCGACCTGATTACTGTCACTATTGTTGGTTTGCGGTATAGCTCTTCCAATTCGTGGTAATGGAGTTTCCTCCATTGTCCTGCCTGCTCGTCATATTTACCGACAAAGGTACCCCTTAAAACTTTATTCTCGAATACGCGGAATTTGTTTTCTTCCTGTTTTGTGAGAGCCCATGTTTCGCATTGTTGTTCTATAGACACGGGGCTTTATGTTACGTTATAGCAGTTTGGATTTCCGCAATTTTCCATAGCAGTAAATAGTAGTCGAAAAAAATACTGTAGCGAGCTTAGGGTTCGCTGGATTAATTATTTTAAAATAAATAAGAGCCGTTAAATCGATTTTGAATTAATATAACACTTTATTAGTCCGTAATACAACGGTTACTTATACCGTACACTTAATGATTTCTTTACTTATCGCTTCCGTACTTATCGCGTCTTTTACTGCTTACTTCTCACTCGAGACGTATCGCTTGCTTCACTGTCTTACTTATCTCTAACTTAACTTCCGCTCTGCGTGCGACGTATTTATACCGTTTTTCCTCATTCTGATTTGGTGTATCGTTTCCGTCCGTTCCATAGTCTTGAATGTTCTATTCCAGTTTTCCAGTACTTCCTAAAATAATCTAGTACTTTGTTTCGGACTTTCTCGAAGATTCCAGTTCTGATTGTCATATGCGTCACACTACCCTCCGCCTAGATTAGTTCGTCCCGAACTAAGTTCACTGATCTCCTGGGTTAACAAAAGTAGCCAGTCGGTCACGATGTACCACTTTCATCATGGCGTTCGGTCTTCGCTGAATCCTATAGACAACGTCGTTAATTCTTGTGACAATCTTATACGGTCCTTCCCAATGTTGCTGCAACTTCGGAGACCTTCCTTTTTGCCGACGAGGGTTATAAAGCCATACGTTATCGCCTGCATTAAATCCGGATGCGTTGGCTCGAATGTCGTACCTTGTTTTCATCCTGTCACTGGATACCTTGATTTGCTTTCGAACCAAATGATGAATCTCATCGAGGCGATTTCTCCATTCGGCTACGTAGTCTTCGGTCTTATCTATGGCGTCTGGAGGTATTCCGAATCGCAGATCGGCTGGTAATCGTATCTCCCGTCCAAATATAGTTATTGCTGGAGAATGGCCCGTCGTGTCGTGATTAGCCGATCTATAGCTCATGAGAAAGGTTTGTACATATTTGTCCCGATCTCTTTGGTGATCACTAACGACCTTCGATAAATGCTCTTTCATTGTTCGGTTGAACCTTTCGACCATTCCGTCTGACTGCGGATGTAAGGGTGTGGTCCTGGTTTTCCTTACGCCCAGTGCCGCACAGATGCCTTGAAATATCTGTGATTCGAAATTTCGGCCTTGATCAGAATGAAGCTCACAGGGAACTCCATATCTGCTGATCCAATTATTGATTAGCTGCTCAATGACGGTTGTTGCTTCTTGGTTTGGATTTGGAAGGACTTCTACCCACTTGCTGAAGTAATCCATGATAACTAACATGTATTTGTTGTTGTCGTTTGTTTTTGGGAATGGTCCTGAGATATCAATCGCAATTCGCTCGAAAGGGGCACCCACGTTGTACTGCTTCATAGCGCTCCTTGGTTTTGCCGTTGGTCCCTTGGTCGCAGTGCAAGTTGTGCACTTCCTACACCAAGGCTCGACGTCATCTCTCATGTGAAGCCAGTAGAAACGAGATCGTAATTTTGAAAGTGTCTTATTAACTCCCAAATGTCCACCGGAGGCCCCGTCGTGCATTTCTGTTAGAACATCTTTCACTTTTGATGGTGGGACTAGAATTTGCATTCGATGGGATTTTCCGTCCGCGGCTTCCCATTTACGCTTAAGAATACCATCTTCTACTAGCAAGGAATTCCATTGTACCCAATATGCCTTAAATGTTCCACTCTTGTCGGAAATATTGTTCCAAGTTGGCCGCTCGTTCTTTTCTTTGTATTCCAGAATTAGCGACATATCTTCATCCTGAAGTTGAGCTGCGCGTATAGCATCACTCGTCCACCCATCTAGTACTTCTACTTGTACATTTCGCAGGTCGTACGCCTCTTCTTTCTCTTCCGCTCTATGACAATGTTTACAATCTGGCTTACATGGTCTTCTTGATAGAGCATCAGCGTTATTATGCACCTTCCCTTGACGGTGGGAAATTTGGAAATCATACGTTTGAAGTCGTTCGATCCATCGAGCTATTTGTCCTTCCGGATTCTTAAAATTTAGCAACCATTTCAGGGCCGCATGATCCGTCCGAAGGTGGAATCGACGTCCGTAGAGGTATTTATGGAAATTCTTAACGGCTTCTACGACAGCCAGCAGTTCCTTTCTTGTTGCGCAGTAATTTCTAAAATAATCTAGTACTTTGTTTCGGACTTTCTCGAAGATTCCAGTACTGATTGTCATATGCGTCACAATACTTTACTTCCTACACGCGGTAGTCTCATGTCTTGAGGGTTTGGTTCTATCTTTTTCTGTGATTTTAACCGTCATGGTTAGAATCGCATTCTTCACTATCGTTGCAAAACGCTACAAGTCAACATTTTCTTCATGCGTTGGGGATAACACAATTGCACCTTTTTTTAAAAGGGGGATTAAGTGTGTCATTTTAGAGGATATAGTCTTAATCAGTAAGACCAGTTCTAGACTACCCCGACCCGGCCTCTATAAGGAATTGCCCTATAAAATATGTATTTCTATGCAAATTTGACACCTGTGTATGCCATAGTGATTAATGGTAAACAGAGTGTCCCAAAAGTTGTTTTTCATTTAATTTTTCCCTGTGCGAACGCAGCCGAGGGCAGAAGCGCAGGGTATATGATGATAGTTAGCCCTGCCGTTGGGAGTGCAGTAGCTGCTGGGCGTTTCACGTTTGTGGATGCATAAGTGTGCATGAGTTTTACAAAACCGGAGAAGTGTTAGGACATTCTAGGGTGTGTTTTAGTACGTACGCCCAGTGTTGTGACATACTGTACAACTCTGTGAGTCGTGCATGCCAAAAGCTTGAGCCCGTGCTATCTTTAGAAGGATGTACACCCTTTGACCCAATCATAAATAAAATGCTATATTTTTCTGACGAACATTTTTCAATCTGCGCCAAATTCGTCACATTAGAGAAACTCAATTTATCAAGACGTAGGTAAAGGAATTTGAGGAGACTGGTTCGATAATTGACAAACCCCAGATGGGACGACCTAGGTCGTCAAATCCCCATATAGAAAAGAAGCATATAGAGTCAGTTCACGAGACTCCCGGTCTCTTTGTACGAAGAAAGGTGTCTTATAGGAACGATACAAGGGAGGCTTAACAACTATTTCACCCCAGCATGATTTTGTTGGTTTTAATAATACCAGTGGCGCAAGGATAATGACCTTGCCGGGAAAAACAAATTGTTATGGATAATTTAACAAGTCTTGCAGAATAAGGCCAAGACCGGATCCCAGTTGTAGTGCCGATGATGACGATGAATAACACCAGATTCTATCGGGATGGAGCAACATCTCTCACGATTGATATGTCGTTGTTCGTAAAATCTTTACTGCAAAATTGATAACGCGCGAGTTATATGGATGTTTCTCAGCACTGAACCATCCTCAAAAATAAAATACGATTGAAATATTTCCTTTTTCGAAGTTTTCTGTTTTATTCTCTCTTTTTTTTAACTTTAAGGTCGACTATTATCACAAATCACCTCTTTGTCTTTTTCTTTCTCTAGCTATGTACTTGTTAAGGCACTTCTGCTGGATACAGCATACACCAAACTGTTTCAAGATACTTTGCTTCTTTGTCTTATTCTTACTTAAGTTATTCTTTAGTTTGAGGCATACTCTTGGACACAACATTCATCAAACTGTTTCAAAACAATTATCAAAAAATATTACTTTTTATTATTACAAGCCCAAACACTGATTCTTTACGTCGATCTCCTATCTTTCGGAAGACCTTCCGTTCTTTCTTCCAATTCTCCACTGAATCCCGTTTTTCTTTTACCCCTTCTTGTTACCTTGGGGTCAACACCTCCCGATGACGACAATGCAAATTCGCTCCCCATCGACCTACTTCCTGATTAACAATTTCAATTTGCAATTGTGTTGAAATGCGACATCAGCCGATATACCTCCATCGGTTTGCGTCACAGTTCAACTTCAGCGATTGGAAAGTGACCCAATAAATTTTAATGTGCAATTGCACAATTTCTACTTCAATGGTTGTGGCGAAATGTGGGGCGATTAATTCGATTATCGCTCCGGGGGTAACGTGGGTTCAAAATCGGTTTGCGTTTTTTGGTTTAAGTGCATCAATGACAATGTGGTCCATATCTTTATTTAGGTCGCCATTGATGTTTTTTTTTATTTTTTATTATTAGACTTCTCTCGGGAGAGGCGAGCCTATCGCGTCGAGTGGGCGCCCCGAGACGCCATCAAATAACTGTTGCAGTTCTTTTTGAACAGTTGCAGGTTGTAATGCTCCGGGAACACTCGCGTGGGAAGGGAGTTCCACAGCTTCCCCGCTCTGTAACGGAACGAGTTCTGATGCAGGGATGTTCGCGCCGTCGGAAGATGAACCACAAATGGGTGCGATCCGTCGGATTGTCTTGTGGAGTGCAAATAAACCAAATTGCGTGGAACAATACCAAGAATCTCCGAAGAACAGCACCCATGATAATATCTGTAAAACAGACAGAGGTCGGCTACGCGCCTTCGATGTGATAGCGACTGTAGTCCCGACATCAGCGCCGAGTCCCCGATCCGGCGGATCAATCGTCTCTGTATGCTCTCAAGTAGGTCGAGGGTATGTTTAGGAGCCGAGCTCTAAACATGAGAGCAATATTCGAGCGCGGGTCTAATTTGGGATTTATATAGGAGAAGAAGTTGGGCCGGAGTAAAATATTTCTTGGCTCGAAAAAGATAACTCAGTTTTCCTGAGGCTGAACTGGCGATACTCGACACGTGTTTATGCCATGATACATTCCCACAGACCGTGACGCCGAGCAATCTCAAACTTTCCCCAGCCTCGAGGGCCAGGCCATTCATCGTCAGCTGTGGAAGCGATGATCCACTTTTCTTTGTGAATGTTGTATACTGGGTCTTCGTTGCATTGAAGTCGACAAGATTGGCCTTTCCCCACTGCAGGACTTTATTCAGATCCCGATTCAGAGTCAATCTGTCTACATTTCAGCTGGTGTGACGTTGATGCACAAATCGGCCGATCACTGGAAAAGGAGGAAACAAGCGTACTATCATCCGCAAAACTGAACACTTTGTTATCCGTTGTCTCCAACAAATCTTAACATGCGCACAAAAAGGGAATTTTGGAGTACACTTAAATGTCAGAGCACAATGCGAGCGGAAGGAGAGGAAGTGGAAAATGAAAGGAGGTATCGATGCACATTGGTCTTAAATGACTGGTCTTTACAACGGCCAGGAAACACATCATCAGGTAGAGCATTCCACATTCGTGTGGTTCGGCTAAAGAATGACTTTCTATGTTTATTTGTGCGCCTGAAGTTCACTTTCAACGTGAACTGATACACATTCTCAGATTGACGCGTATCGCGAGCAAATGTCTGAGGGGGCGGAGCACATTCAGAAAGTTCAGTTGAGCAACGACCGTGGTAATACCTATAGAAGGGAGATGGGCATGATACGTTCCGCCTATATTCTAACGACGGAATAAAACGACCCAACCGCCCAATAAGTTTCATTGGTCGTTTTTGAATCCGGTCGAGCACGTGTAGTGCAGTTTTGGATGCGCCTGACCAAATGTGGGAGTTGATCTCCATTTTGGGACGAATGACCTTGTAAATAGTGGCCAGGTTGGATAGAGTGAAGTATTTTTCACCCATACATTTAGCTGCACTTATCGCAGGTTCAACTATGTGGTCATTCCATTTAAGAGTCCAATTAATTCAAGTGCCGAGTTCCTTGGCTTATTACGGACCTCGCGTCCATGTCCTTGTCCAACACCCACTAATTTCCGCAAATTTCCCCTCTCTGCCTGTAATGGAAAGAAGAATATTCAGCGTTGGGCGAGGACATGGACGCGAGGTCCGTAACAGGCTTCGTCGATGCAAGTGCCGTCCATCGACAGTATATTTACTTTGGTGTTCGCCTTTGACAACAAGAGGCAGCACTGAGTTTTTTAAGCATTGAATTCTACTCGGTTAGATAATCCCCAATGATATATCTAGTGGGAGGTGGGAATTCAATGTATCAAGCATCAACTGCTGGTTGGTAATGACATTCGAAGAGTTTGGTCGGGAATGTTCATATGAGTATGAGAAACTCAACGTACTGTCATCGGCAAACGAACGAATTGGGTTTTGGGTAATTGACTAGAGATCATTTATGAAAATCACAAAGAGTGTGGGTGAGAGCACCGAACCCTGGGGAACACCTGCATTAATTTAAAGGAAGGGTGATTTGACGCCGGCAAGAACCACTTGAATTGAACGCCAGAAAGATAGTCTCTTACCCTACGGATCAGGGAATTGTCCACCCCATAGGAATGTGATTTTGAAAATATCCAATGGAACTATCTTGCTTTCGCCGAGGTAGCGGATGGAATAAATCTGCTTTTCGGTAAGGTACGCCATCAGATCTCCTGTGGACCTGTTGCTACCAAAGCCATATTTGCGGTCATTGAGGAGGTGAAGTGATTCCAGATACTTCGAAGGTTGACGGTTAAAATGGATGGAATGGCTCCACGTTTCTCTCCTCAAATCACCTGTGGACCTGTTGCTACGAAAGCCATATTGGCGGTCATTGAGGAGGTAAATTCATTTCAGATATTTTGGAAGTTGACGGTTTTTTTTTTATTTTTTTTTAATTAGACTTCTCTCGGGAGAGGCGAACCTATAGCGCCGAGTGGGCGACCCGAGATGCCATCAAACAACTGTTGAAGTTCTTTTTGAACAGTTGCAGGTTGTAACGCTCCGGGAACACTCGCGTGGAGAGGGAGTTCCCTAGTTTCCCCGCTCTGTAACAGAACGAGTTCTGATGCAGGCATGTTCGCTCCGTCGGGAGATGAACCACAAACGGGTGCGATATGTGATTCCATTACCTTCGAGAGAATAGAAGTTAGTGCTATGGGTCGAAAAGAAGAGGGACGATTTGTCGCCCTTTTTGGGAATTGGCTGAATGTTCGACTTTCACCTATTTGGGAAACGGCTGGTAGAATGACACAAATGGAAGAGTTTCCGCGGTGGTTGAGCAAGTGAAGAGAAACATTTCTTCAAGAGAATTGGAGGAATGGTATCCGGACCAGCGGATTTGTTTGCGTTTAGCTCCTTGAGTGCGCGGGCAACAGTACGCGTTTGAAAGTGAATCTGGCTCATAGTATGCTATTTATGCTCAAGTTGTTCCGGAACTGATGTGGTATCAGGGAGCGTTGAGTGGGCTGCAAAATGTGCAGTAAGTAGATTCGCTTTTTCTATTGCACTGGTGACTGGTCTGTCATCAACTAGAAGCGTTGGAATGGATGAGGAGGATGTTTTTGGCGAATGCCCAGAAGATTCTACTACCTGCGGGAGAGTGTAGTATATTTTGCCTGCAAGAACTTTCCGCGTTGAATATCCGCATTGCAGTCATTTCCAGTTCTCTTAAATCTTTTCCGATTTTCCTCGGTATTATTTGATTTATACAACCGGAACCTCAACTCTTTAACCTTAATGGCATATCTGCACCCGGAATCGAACCACATATTTCTCTTGGGTTTGATAGTCTTTACCCTGTGTGGAATAAAGGTTCGCATGGCAAGTAGAATAGTGTCTATCAATGTGTCCGCTATAGAGTCAGCATCGTTATTGAGCAAAAATAACGACGAATTTAACTTCCCAAAAGGTCGTTCAGACCTTTCCACTTGGATTTCTCGTAGTTCGCATACCAAGTAGAATCGTGTCTGTCAATGTATTCGCTAAAGATTCCACATCGTTATTTAGGAAAAATAACGATCAATTTAACCTTCCAAAAAAGTCATTCAGATATCGATTCGATATCTCCGCGAAGTGACGTAAAGTGGTCTGTACCTAGCTGCGACTTGACACCAATAGACCTTTTCCAAGGCTCACAGCAAGATCTCACACTCTGGATCAATTAAAAGCAAATATTTCAATGAAAATGACAGCGATAACAGTGAATACATGGCAGTTCGCAGAGTGCCAGCAAAATAATAGAACACATCTACACGACAAAATGTTGATGAAATAACTGCCCATGTTTCGTACATGCATAAAATGTAAATTTTGATTCATTTATCCTACCCAAGACTTCTATTAAATGATTTTAGTTTTGGGGTCGACTTTTGGGACACTTTGTACTTCTAAATGCGAAGTTTTATATATGAGAAGTTAAATTTCAAAATTAAATATAAAAATTGTGATAGAGATTGACAAACAACATCATTTTTGTATGTACGTAACTAGGCGGGGGATGGGAACGAACATACAGGGAAAAGTCTCTGCTTTCAACCCGGCGAAGGCCAGGACGATCCTTGTCCCTGTTCAATCCAAGTTGACATGCAGTCTCCACGTGACACCCCTGGATAGCTATTTTGGCACTAGCCAAGTAGTGGACCAATGCATGCAGCGACATCCTGAGAAAGGTTGGCGCAAGGCTCATAACCTTGCCCGGAAAAACAAATTATTATGGACAATTTAAGAAGTCTCGGATAAGGACCGGATACCGGTAGAAGGACTTGCTAAATAAGGCCAAGACCGGATCCTGGTTGTAGTGTCGATGATGATGATGACGTAACTAGGCAGCGATGTGGGACAAACAGATGTAATAAGTTTTATCGGGGCGGTTTTAATTCCTTATATTGACAACAGTTACTAGCTAGAATTCGCCTAGTTCAGGAATTTAACAAATCCGGCTGGATAGACAAAGCAAAGAAATTGCACCCAAGATCATGGATATTGCACTGGTTGAGGAGAAGAAGAAGAATCGGAAGGGGATGTATGCGGAAATCTGTATGACCTGATTAAATATCATTCGATATTGGTAATATTTGCGCAAGGGTAATAACCTTGCCCGTAAAAATAAATTATTATGAAAAATTTAAGAAGCCTCGAGACTTGCTAAATAAGGCCAAGACCGGATTCCGGTTGTAGTGCCGATGATGATGATGAGTGGTAATATTTGAGAGATGCAGCATGTATGTGAGAAGACGCACAATTTTTTTTGGCAGTGTATTGCATTCGCATGTACATTTGTTATGAACTGCACCACATATATGTACAGGTTTTATCGAAAGCACGATTGTAGATTTCCTTTTGTTTACTGGGATAGAACGCATTAACGAAATCTGTATTATTGATTTCGTGAAGCTATAGCCTCGTTGGCGGGTTAAGCGGAACATCCAACGGAAAACAGTTGAGTGTCGGGTGTTCACCGACTGTTGTTTATTCTCCATGGTATGGAAACGGATCTATAAGTACATGTGCCAGACGCTGCAAAACCTTGTTCATATTAAGTTTGAATAGCGTCAACACTCATTTGAAACCGCTGCGTTTGTGAACAATTGTACGCAATACTAAGTTTTCACCAATAAATCCTTATTGAAAAAATGGAATCAATGACTTAACAGTCAATGTACAACGGTTCTGCAGCCTCCTAAATTAAGTTCAGGTAACATGGATAAATATTTAATGTATTGCTCAACCGCCTCAGAACCATACACATGTCGCAACTTCGTTACCATCGCAATTGCTAAAGTGACAATAATTAGATAATGATTTTCGCTTCGCTGGTATCAACCTATGTAATTACGAGGTTATTATAACTCGGAAGGTCATACGGATTAGAATATATTTATTTCACACTTCAGTTATCACCACTCTCCGGCTCGGTCGACTGGGGCTACCTCCTTAACTTAATTCCTCTGAATACAAACTCTTGTAATACGCGTAATCCCCGCCTTCTCTATATTCCATCTCACCACACCTCTACTGGTTGCAATGAACCCCACTGCCGAATGCTGAGAAATGTCAACTCCACATTGTTCGATTTTGACCTCACTAACCATACCCTCAAGCATCGCATCCTAAACCATTTTCACCCCCAATCTTAAGCGGCGCTTTCTACACTTTTCTCTCTAACCCGCCCCCACCTCCCACCCATACTATTACCTTCATAGTATGACCTGATGACCTTACGTTAAGCTTAGTTAAATTAGTTTTACATTCTTTAGTTCGTAGGGTTATATATACTTTAGTTTGTAAGTACTTAAGTTGCTTGTATTAAGCCACTAAATGAGGCGGTAGCCCCCCTCGCACATGTGCTCGCAAGGGTTATTTTGATACCCATACATTTCAAAGCTCAACCCAGCCGGAATAATCATTTATCTGTTACTTATAACTCAATATGTGTGTTCTGAAAACCACTCAGACATTTTTGACCCGAATTTTCGGCTCCCCGTCGTTTGCCATCTAGGTTCCATTATAGATACACTTTTATACCATATTCTCCCGTCTACTCTCCCATACAAAGACTAAGTGGTCGTAGACGAAAATGGTATTTGCAACATCAATTTAAGATGGTGAATTATACATGTATGGAATTGTTTGCAAGGTAAAGCGTATACATATCAGGCACACTGCGATACCAACCGATTATAAGGGATCAAAATCTACTTTTCTGCGTCTGGTTTATAAAAATAAGAAAAATTGACGTTCGTCGGACTGAGTTTATTTTACAGACATTACTTGAAGACCCTTGTGAAAGAGAAGTTGTTTCAATACAAAACGCCTTGTTGGCATATCCGGAACATAAATAACCGACTAGCCCAATTAGATGCTCTGGCAACAGTAATACCAGCGTTAAAATAGACAAACACACGTAGATAAGTACCTGAGTTTTATTAGGACTGATATAACAAAAAAAATGAAGAAATAAAAACCAGACGAATAAACAAATGGATAAACCATACACCTCTACACTCCGAAGAATGTGTGACAAATGCAGGTGAGCGATAAGCTGCCACCAAAGAGATCCAACTCGAAGAACAAACAACAAAACTAGATCAAATTCTCTGGCGTGTTTTGAAGTCAGAATTTAAGACTTTGATTATGACATTCGTATTTTACGTGTACGCAAAGACGCCCAGGGAATAGTAATCCATGAGTACGATGACAGTCTTTTGGTTTGCCCATCCATTTGGACAGGTTTTCGGGTAGTATATATGTACCTGCAACGGGTGGCAATTGAACAATTATTTTATCATCTTTCCCTCATATCAACTTATTTGTTGTTACTGAAACAACTGACCAGGCGAATGTTAAAGGAGAACAAACATAAATGGCGTCTCAACACGTCATCCTAAATTAAGACGTCTTTTACGGTTGGCGCATTTACGTGCCGCTCCGGCAAATATTTAGTGTCGCAGGTAATGGATCCCAGATGGGTAAAAGTACTTCCGAATTTACCAACTTCGGTATTTATAAAGTTTTTCCCGAAGTAACATTCAAGTGTGGATATTTTGGGGGATTCCAAGAGCTTGTGGAGTTCTTTAACGTGTTTGCCTTCGGTGCGAACTACTCAAGCAAAAAGATATTTTGGTAAATTTAATTTGCGCCCAGGGAAGTGATGTTGATTTGGAAAGTTGATAGGGGGTGCGCACCGGTTTTTGAATTTAATTATTTCTGTATACTTCGTGGAGTTTTTCAATTAACCGGAGGCTATGTAGGTGAACAGTTATGAAATGAGGAGTAATGATTCTTACTATTTTATTTCCAGACACCTATAGGCAAACCATTTTCAATTTAACTTTTACGAAGACGGATCAATAAATCCACGACGTTCGAATTTTCTAGGGTGTAACTTGAAAATGTATCCAAACTATCGTGCGATACAGCAGTCATCACAGGCCAGTGTTTATAGGCATAGGGACATACTTTGGCTTTCGTTTCTTTGATTCTTTACACTCACAACCTGTCAGAAAAAGAAACCATGACCCCAGGTACAAGTCGCATTGTTTTTGAGTTATTTTGGTTATTTGAAATAGGTTCAATAAGATATTGCATAACTATATCGTTTGAAATAATAGTGAAGACGATCGTGTGATTGGAACTGACGCTATGACAGCTCGAATCACGAAAAAAATTTTACCTAAGCGTTACACATCAGGCCACTGACCATGTTTAGAATTTGATTTCCAAACTCGACTATATTCCACTGATGCGAATTATTTTTATTTATCGCTTGGTATACGGTTCTGATGTATTTTTCTTATTCGATTTTTCGTTCGGTGTTCTTCACTATTTTTGCTTGTGAATTGTGTGTATCTGTTAGAGTTGCCACATAACCATTTGCCGTAAAAAATGATTGGTTCGCGTTGGATACCGTATAATTTGACAACCACTCAAAAAGGCTCTTGTCGATTGATGAAAGGAAATGCTAAGAAAACTCAAGCACGTTGTATCAAATCGTGTGAATAACATCTGTACAGGTAACGGATCATGGATCTATTCCTATGAGCCCAAAACAAAATAGCAATTGACCGCATTGGTCTTCAAAGACGAGCCAAATCCAATAAAAATTTGTTGGCGGAAGAAGCAAGAATGGTTGTTGGCTTCTTCGGCATTACCAGACATGTGGCTACGGAGGCATTAGAGCAACGTAGGTCGGTTAATTGTCTGTCAGTAGTCTTTAAAGTAGTAAGAGAAGCCAACCGCCGAACGGTTCAAACCGCCGAATTCTAACGATTAATTGTTCTTCATCATTACAACACGAGATCTCTCAGATCGGTTTAACAAGTGCCTATTTGAGGACCGTAAACATTGAATTGATGGATCATCGAACATATAGTCCTGATTTGGCACCCAATCCTTTTTTCTAATTTCCCGTATACCAAATTACATTGTCAACGATTTTCGATGCCAAACGAGCGGTTCATGCCATCAAAACGCATGTATTTGAGGTACTTCAATCGGACTGAAAAATCTCCATTGAAGAATATAAGTAGCATTCCTCAGAACCCTTTTATCATGTGCGTATCAACGAAAAAAAACTACTTATGATTGGCAAAGGGGGGATGGGTGCGAACATACAGGGCAAGGTTACTGATTGCTTTCAACCCGGCCAAAGCCAGGACGACCCTTGTCCCTGTTCAATCCAAGTTGACATGCAGTCTCCACGGGACACCCCTGGATAGCTACATTGGCACCCGCCAAGTAGTGAACCAATGCATGCAGCGACATCCTGAGAAAGGTTGGCGCAAGGCTAATGCCCATGCCTGTAAAAATGAATTATTATGGCAAATTTACCAAGCCTCGGATATGGACCGGATACACGACGATGACCACGGAAACGAAAACGGCTAAACGATTTAAGAATTTTTTCATGGGACGTCCGCTTACTATACAGAGCTGCACAGCACCTAGCCGATGTCCTGTCAGAATATAAGGCTGACATAACAGCATTACAAGAAATAAGATGGACGGGAGTGTTGTTATTCAAAGAAACGAGTATGACATTTATTACAGCTGTCATGCAAAACACCATGTGCTCGGGGTAGGCTTTCTAGTCAGCCAAAAACTTAAGCCTGCCAACATCGGCTTTAATGCAATAAATGAAAGGCTATGCACTCTTCGCGTGCGAGGCAAGTTTAAGAACATAAGCCTCATAAACGTTCACAGACCTACAGAAGAGTCCCCTGACGACGAAACAGAAGAGTACTACGAGAACGTCGAATGGGCCCTCAATGCCTGCCCAGGATACGATGTGAAAATCGTTCTTGGTGATTTGAATGCAAAAAAAGGTGGGGAGCCGGTTTTCAGGCACTACACAGGTTCCCATAGTTTGCATGAGAACACTAATGACAATGGACTACGAGTCATCGAACTGGCAGCATCGAAAAACTTGGTTGTTGCAAGTACCAGGTTTCCGCGTAAAGATATCCACAAAGCCACCTTGGTATCACCTGATGGAGCCACTCGCAACTAAATTGACCACGTGTCGATAGATCGCCGCCACTCCTCGAGCCTGATGACGGCACGAACGTACCGAGGTGCCAACGTCGATTCGGATCACTATCTTGTTGGTACAGTTTTCCGAACGTGGATTGCCTTACGGAGACGTATTGCATCCGCGGATCAGGTTCGATTCATCACGGCTGCCTTACGCAATGAGAATACCAGTAACACCTTTGGTCATGCGTTAAGTCTCGCTCTCGAAGAACTCGACGGAGGGAGAGTAAGTCCTGGGGCCAGAATGTCGGGCGTAGAAGAGAAATGGACACGCCTTAAGAATACTGTCATTAGTACTGCCAACTCTATCTTAGGCAGTAGTCGTAGAGATCGGAGCGACTGGTTTGATGATGAGTGCAAACTAGCGACTAAACATAAGAATGCTGCATACCGGGCAATGCACCAGTCTCATGGACGCGGGTGCGCGAGGAGAAATACAAAGAGCTCAGAAGATCTGAAAAAAGACTCCACAGACAAAACCGCAGTATAACCTATTTTTTACATTCGTCGCTTTGAATACTTCGGTAGTACGAACAAATTGAGGCAGACGTGATGTGATATTAGAAAGTGTGGAAAGTTTGTAACAAGTATGTTTTGTTTCTTGGCGGAAGGCTAATAACCTTGCCCGGAAAAAGAAATTATTATGGAAAATTGAACAAGCCGCAGACTTGTTAAATAAGATCAAGACTAATATACATCACACCTACTCTCCTTATCCGCTTCCTCTCCATCCGCTCGCACTGTGCTCTGACATTTAAAGGTACTTCAAAATCCCCTTTTGTGTGCGCGTTAGTGTGGAAAAAAAATACACTTTAAGATGTTTTTTTTTGCTTTGAGAGCTCTTCTAGCTGCTCTATTCAACTAGTCAATCCACAAGCAAATGGAAGACATCGAACATCCTATCAAGGCGACCCATTACTCGCGTTTTTAGATTAATCTATAGCGTTTGCGACAATAGTGAAGAGGAGGTGATATGAATCGACACTGTGACGGCGAGAATCACTAAAAGATAGAACCAAATCCTCGGCACATCAGGCGCTCCCGCGTTTTCGAATTCCATTGTTATTCTTAGGTACGCTCAGCTGATGTGGAATTGCTATGTTAACTGCGGGTGAATACGCCTCCGACGAATATGCTTTAATAGTATTTCGGTGCTCTGCTTCACTATATATTTGCCTGTTGTGTGTGTATCTGTTACGAACACCACAATCCATACCACTAACTTCTAATCTATCGAAATTATGGAGTCAGTGATAAACCGTCAATTTTCGAAATACCTAAAACCACACAACCTCCTTTGTAACCGTCAATAAGGCTTTCGTAGCAACAGATCAGCAGGAAGTCTAGTAGCATCATCATCATCATCGGCACTACAACCAGGATCCGGTCTTCGCCTTATTTAGCAAGTCTCTCCACCGGTATCCGGTCCTTATCTGAGACTTGTTAAATTGTACATAATAATTTGTTTTTCCGGGCAAGCTTATTAGCCCTGCGCCAGTCTAGTAGCATACTTTACCGAGAAGTGGAGTTACTACTCAAAGTTGTCCCACTGGATATATCAAATGCGTTCGACAGAATTTGCCACCCAGCCCTATTGTTGAAACTGATTGCTTATGGAGTTGGTGGCAGACTGATCCAGTGGTTAAGAGACTATTTTTGAGTGGGGAAAATCAATATAACATCCCCAAAAAGTCATCCTTCTGGTAGCCCAGTTCAAATATAGAGTGGGCCATTTAAACCTTCGGCATTTGGTGAAGTCTGTAATTTTCACATCTATTCGGATCGGCTTATGACAGCCCCCGTTCGAAGTATTAGCTCAAGCGAATATGTGCCACAAACAACAAGCCACATCGCCAATTCACATGCGAATTTCGTCGTGAACACTGCTCAAATCAACAGTAATTTTAACTGGCCTTCGCGATCGCCTGATTTATCGTCTCCCACGTTCTTTCTGTGGGATTATTTGAAGTCCAAAATGTATGCCGATATGAAAACGGGCTCTGGCAACCTTGAAATATAATAATCGACGGTAAATTATCGCTATTCAGCCCGAGATAATTCGAAATGTGATGAAAGAAAACGGCCCAATTACGACATCCAAAGCAGAGGTGTTGACTTACGCGATATCATATTCAAAGAGTGTTTAAAACAAATATAACTTGTGTCTTATAATTCTTAATGGTGATGAATCTACATCCCACCAAAGAAATACTGAAGTTCCCCAAGGCTGTATATTGTCACCCATTTTATTCCTCAATTTTTACAAATGGTCATTTGTCCAACAAATCAGGTCGCGAAGATTAAGATGGGCCGGACATGTGGCGCGAATGGGCGTAAAAATCCTGACGGTAGACCAACGGGAAAGAGATCGGCAGGCCGGCCGCGACGGAGATGGGAAGACAATGTAAGGTTTGACCTTGACGAGATCGGATCAGATGGTCAAGCGTGGAAGGAAAATGCACAGGACAGGGAACGATGGCGGAGTCGAGTCGGTGAGGTCATGAACTTTCGGGTTCCTACAGGCCAATAAATAGTAGTAATAGTAGTCCAACTAAATCAGATTTTCCGATAACAGAACATTGATTTTCTCATACTGATTTGAACATGCTCGACCAGCCTCTTCCAACCCAATTACCAAGCAGAGCATAGTGAAATTCTGAGCACAACAAAATATATCAGTGAAGATCATCTAACTGAATAAAATGCAATATATATATATATATATATATATATATATATATATATATATATATATATATATATATATATATATATATTAGAGGGTGAGTTAACTAGTCGCATTGCTTTTGCGACAGATCTAGTCAGGAGAGAATGGCGTGGCACTGTGCACAGGATTATAGCGTTTTACGATGGCAGCGAAGAACGTGTGTCGAACCCACACTATAAAAAAGTTAGAACCAAGACACCAACGCATAAAACCACGACCGCGTGATTGCGAGGACGCCTTAATTTGTTGCGTAAGTTGTAATTAATCTATTAATAATGGTGTATACGACGCTGATGATTTTTTCGACTCTCTTTTGATGCCGTGTTCTCCACTAATCTCTTGGAATCGCCAGGGAATGCTTACATGAACGCGTATTATATATGAAAACAAATAATGATTGTTCGCCCGCAGTGTGTTAAGATTTCAGAGTATCGAGCGTATAATAAAAACGCAGCCAGTTGCCTCTCATTTGTAGCAGAATCAATGTTTATACTCGTTTCCAGAGAGGATTGCCTATAACACTGTGACAGCGCGTAGTATAGTAGTAAAACACTACCTACTAATATATTCCTATAATACACTATAGATTCCCATGTTCACGATAGCATCCAGGAAAAGCAAGCCTACGTTTGAGAATGTCTAATTGGTGAGCATAGACTTCGTTGTCATGGAACTCCAACCAAAACAACCAACATAAAGGAAGAGACTAAGTGTTACGCTAACGTATACCGATAGGTGGTATTTGTATCATAGATCGCCTTGTTTTCTATGAAATTGAGAAAGAAAAACGTAACATTCTAAGCCACCAGCTCATGCTGCGATGTCCAATGAGATATGTGATGAAACGGGTTCCAATTGATAGACATCGACCTCGTTTCGCAGGGAAGCAGTGGTAAAACTTAATTCCACAGCATACATCTCTCCTCTCATGACTTCCAACGAACGAGGGAAAAGTTTCTAGATCAGCAAGATAAGAACCAACTGAATGCCCCACCAACGCCCTAGTTCCCCCGCAACGAAAGATACAAGTCCAAGTGCAAGTGCTCGCTTTTCCTTTGTTCGGTATGCCATAACATTATGCTGCTGCCTAACAACACGCATTGCCCCCCATTTTAGATAATATTGTACTGTTTGCTTAGATGACTTGAGATGAGAAGGCGTTTATAAATAATTGGCAATAATTAGACCCAAGGTGTCTATGGTACTTATTACTCAGCTTCTGTGTCATTGGTGTGTAGTAGCTGGTCTTAGAATTTCATAATGCGTTCCACATTTCGACTCGCACAGTACATCGAGATGAGGGTACACCTGGCTGTCGTTTGAATTCCTCAGAACCTACAGGAACCAACGAATGAAGGACATCTTCAGTGCTTCCCCATACGGAACGTCATCATGATTAACGCGCAAATTTTAACTACTTATTCGTATTGTCTGCCAGCCCAGCCCCCCTCAGCCTTGTCCACCACGCTAGCTCCGGTACAAGAACACAAATGTAGTGAACAGGCACATTTATCCACGGTAAGAGTAGGGGCCTTCCACGCTTATAGAGAAGACAAGAGGCTTGTCCCTAGCAGGCTCATAATTAAATTATCTTTACTGCGTTGCTAAAGAGTTTTGAATGTCGCGCTGGTATCTTGGACTAAGTGTCGTGTCGGGAAAGCGTGACGTATTTCGCGAAGCACCGTACAATGCGGTAGCTGAAACCACAACTCACTGGACAAGGCATATGTAGATACTGTTCGGTCGTTCGTCTTAATACGACTTTTAATGACGTTCTAAACATGATGTTGGAGGGGCTTTCTGAACACTTTTAATTACTACCATTAATCGAAGGTTACAAATAGACATTTTCCGTTGGGCTATTTATGAGTAATTTTATTCCTGTTCGGTCACATCGAGTGGCAACCATCAAGCACAGACGTTTAGCATGCAGATTTCGTTTCACGGCACATTTTACAGCTACACCAGCAGAAAAGTATCGTGGTATGGTAACGAGTGGAAGAGTTTTACGCCAGGAATGTAATGTGCCCATTATAAATACGTTGAATATGCTCCCAGTGAACGCTAGGATCCGATTGCCTAAGTTGCTGGAGGAGGGAATATTGTCAAATTTTCGAGAGATTAACATTTCTGGGCGGTACTGGAAAGATTATGTGTATATTAAACTGTCCCTGGTTTACGGTATAGTTCTTCGTACTCACGGGAAACGCCAGATTTTTATGTCCACTATAGAACCAATTCTCGTAACAGTACTGGTTTATTTTAAGAGCGATCCACTTTCTAGTTCCGAACTGTTTTCACATTAAACACATTTATTGGGGTTCGATTTTTTAAGAGACTATGATTTGAATGAAGTGAAATACATGTCAAACGGGCGTCTCAGGGCGTTTTACAACGCTCGATCCTTTTAAAGCACTTAATCTTTTGAGGGCATCTGGGGGGTGTGCTTCAATTACAATTCCCTCAATGTTGTTTTTTTTTCAGAATCCAAAAACACCGTACACACGATTCCTAAGGACCTTATAAACTGCCCCAATGTTAACATCAATTCCGTCACCAAAACGTGTACTATGTTGTTCTGTGTTTAAGGGATTTCCACAAAATTTCGACATTTTTCCGTTGAGGATGAATTGTGAAATGATTGCCTTGTGGGCGCAAACAAACCTCTTTGTTGAAATGGTACTGTGGAGTTTCTAACAGGTACACAGACAGTACGCAAGCAAATAGTGGAGAACAACACAGAAAGACAACACTTTAAAACTAAAGTATAACAGGCAATACGATATTAATTAATGAAAAAAAAAAAAAAAAAAAAAAAATATATATATATATATATATATATATATACATATCATCATCATCATCGGCATTACAACCGTCAACCGGATTCCGTCTTGGCTTTATTTAGCAAGTCTAATTATTAAACTTAAAAACAAACTTAATTACAAACTTAAAAACTAAGGTATAATAACTAGAACACTAAGGTATTAGGGTATTATAAGGGTGCGCTTCCATGAAAACGTAATTGAGTGAAATTTGTTGACATTAAGCTCCAGACAATTTTTCTGGCACCATAACGAAAAGTTGTCAAGGCCTATCTCGAGAAGAAAGAATCAAGCGGAGAACAAATTGTTTTGAAAAATTTGGTATCGTCGGCGTAAAGGTTTAGTTTAGTTTAGTTTAGTGAGGGCAGAACCCTCATACATTTAGCTTAGTACAAGCAATAAAATTTAACAACTATCTTAAAACTATATATAGGAATATAAATTATGGTTAAAAAGAATTAAAAAAATAAAAAAAAAAAAAAGCGGGGTGTATGTTTGTCGAGTTGGTTACTGGGTTTATCCATCAATTATAGATAGATACAGGAATGCTTGGTAATCATATCGATGTCGTTTATTGTTAATATGAACAAAAGGGGACCCAAATGAATGCCCTGGGGGACTCCAGAGATAGCACGAAAAGGATTTGAGAGAATGGATCTGAAACGCGCTCTGTAGAGCCGGTTACTCAGGTATGACGAAATCCACCTCTTTAACCGCTTAATGCACACCCCCGTGACATATACGGGCAACGTTTACCGTTTACCGTTTAAATGTGCATTAAGGGGTTAATATGGGTTCGAAGCCCAAGGTGGATTATTTGAAAAGTATCACTCTGTGCGAAATTTGATCGAAGGCTTTACTAAAATCCGTAGTGATAATTTTGGGGATGTGGGAGGGTTTGACGATGGAACGATCGTTTGAGATATCCCCTTTGGGTCCCTTTTTATGCATGGGGGTGAACTTATAGCGTTTGGGATTGATAGTGAAGAATGTGTGATTCGAACTGACGCTATGACAGTTAGAATCACCAAAAATTGAACCTAAGCGTAACACATCAGGCTACTGGCCGTGTTTAGAATTCGATTTTTAAACTCAACTATACTCCACTGATGTTATGTTATCGCTATGGTATACGGCTCTGATGTATTTTCTTATTCGATTTTCGTTCGGTGTTCTTCATTATTTGCTTGTGTATTGTGTGTGTATCTGTTAGAGAGGCTACAAACTCACCATGAGACATATCAAAAATAGTCGAAAGAGGAGAAGAGAGAACGGAGGAGCATTTTTTAGGGAATATAGCTCAGGCGCGGGGGTGAATTCGTCCGTGAGCTGGGTTAGCTTGTTTTCAATCGTGGGTGGATCAATAAATTGGGAAAGAAATGGACCATGGGAGAAATTTTGTAAGGAATTGAAATAGGTGAGGTCGAGAACAAAAGAGTCGTCTGTGAAAGATTGTCTGAAAAAGGAGGCGAAGAGGTTTGCAATGACACGTGAATCTGTGGGGAGGAAGTAATGTGCCTAACACGGACACTAGGTTCACTTCCTCCTCCATCATAAATTGTTCGCGCGAACACTGCTCACAACGCAAGGGGGAAGAAGACGATCGTTGACCTTCGCGACCGAGCGGACACAACACAGACACAAAAACACTCCGGCGATTCTATTTATGCTTAAACATCTTTTATTGTGAATGATCCTTACTTATACTTATTATTAGTGTTGACTGATTTTAATAAATTCTTAAACATTACACACACGAACTGCGGCACAAACGTTTTAACCCACCGTACCGTCGCCGGTACGGTGGATGACGAGCGACCCGACCGCTCTAAAGATTGAATTACGACTCAACGATATCTTGCTCGTTCAGAGCTCACTCGCTCATCGTGATCATGGTGGTATGTGTGCCTAGAACAAAGAAAGACATAAAGTGCATTCCTAGGATACGATTTCGGTAAAGCAAATAAAACCGAAATCGTCGGATGCCAATGGAATCTTTGTTGGAACATGTGCGGCTAAACAAAGAGACGATGATCCGATGTGAAAATGTGGTAATTGGTTTTAGCTAGGTTACTGGGAAATGGTGTTTATGGCATCGCTAGTAAGGGTACGTATTGAATTCCTATTTGCATTGTTTATGCAGTAGGATTTAATTAATACCAAGAGACGCGGGATGTGTATTTGCTTTGGTTTGCACATTGTGCGAGTCAGTGAATTTTATTGCTGGGAGCAAAACGTCGCCAGCTAAATGTATACATAAAGAAATTTATCGTGTACATGAATGAAGCTGGGAATAGGCGACGCAATGATAATTATCCCTGTCTGGAATGGTTACATGATATGTGAACCGGGGTTTTTCTTTTCAGGATAATTTATGATAAGGAAAGTAAGAACTCTTACAGGGGATATGTAAGCGAAGGAATGCTTGAAAAGGTAAGAATTCTTTTGCAGGTACTTTTGGGTTATAATAATTGGATCTATTTGATGCGTGAAGCATTTAAGATGCTAATGCGAATTGCATTAGCGAAAGCTTATGCAGACTGGGTTGTGGTTACGGGGGTTTTTTCAGGAAGGCGAGCCGTGGGATCTGGCGGAACCGCCACAAATCCATTGAGGTTTTCAAGTTAAATGAGAGGGAGGTGGGTAATCATCGGATTTACATGTGTGAATGATAAATTGGAAATATGTTTTTGGGCTATTTATTAGGTTAGGCTGAGTTTTTGTTATGTATTTTTGGTAAAGGTCGTCGTAGAGTGCGTTGAATTAAGGATAAGTGCCAAGGTAGTTGGATTGATCACGGACGGAGCGATTACGGAGGAAGGTAGCCCACAGCTTGTTCCATTTATTACGTAACGAACGAAGCTGACGATTAAACCAAGGAGGTGAGGATTTTTTGCCTGTATTTTTGCGCCTGGAATAGGGAACGTAAAGAGAAATGGATTTAAAGATTTCGGTGTAAAGATTGGTGATAGCATCTTCTACCGTCAAAAGATCAAAATTGAATGAAATTTTGTTCTGGTAGTCGTTAATAGGGCGAAAGTTCGCTTTGTGGAAATCATGTGAGTAAATGTCACAAGATGGGGTGGGCTGCTCTGCAGAATTATGAAAAAAAGACAGGGCAAGAGACGGGTGGGTGACGCAAGGTTAATAACCATGCCCGTAAAAATAAATTATTATGGAAAATTTAACAAGCCTCGGGACTTGCTAAATAAGGCCAAAACTGGATCCCGGTTGTAGTGCCTATGGTGATGATGATGAACAGGCGGGTGGTGATTGTCGATGGTAGATAGAACAAGTGGATCCCACTTCAGTTAAGTGTACTTAAGTTTAGAAATTGAATTCTTACATGCGGCCGTTAGTCTGATGCTTCAATTCTTAGCTTTTCACTTGTTTCATCCTGTGTTCAATTCACCCGCTTCACTATTCCTGCTAAACGCTACCAATCCGACTTGATCTGTGTGTAAACAGCACATAATCTCCTATAGGTAAACAGGACTTAACTACTACGGTCCCGACTTCTACACAGAGCACCGGCTCACTCGCTAGCATCGACATTCTCTCGCTCGCTCGCTCCTAACGCTGTCGTTCGAACACGAAGTTGATTGTAACAAAGTTACTGAGGATGGAGTAGTGTGGCGCTTCTACCAGATATACACACACTACACAAACAAACGGTGAAAAACAACACGGAAAGAAAATCGAATAAGAAAAACATCAGGGCCCTATACCATAGCATAATAACATAACAATTCCACATCAGTTGAGTGTACTTAAGAATAACGATCGAATTCGTACACACGGCAGTGGCCTGATGTGTTGAGCAGTGGTTCAATCATTTAGTAATTTTAACCGTCATAGCGTCGGTTCGAATCACACGTTCTTCACTAGCGTCGCAAACGCTATAGTACTACGGATACCCAAGGAACAGTCATCATAATCATCATCGGCACTACAACCGGGATCCGGTCTTGGCTTTATTTAACAAGCCTGAGGATTGTTAAATTTTCCATAATAATTTGTTTTCCGGGAGAGGTCATTAGCCTTGCGCCACCAAATAACAGTCCTCGGGGGGTAAAAGAGGGAAAAGTCTGGCACGCGTTTTCGGCTTTATGCTAGTGGCTTGTTGTTAATTAAGTGGAATGACACCTCGATTCTCCAGGGAACATTTCCCATAATAACATCGGTAAAATAAACATGTCAGAACGCTAAAAGTCAATTTGGCGATATTCGATACGGGTTCGTGCCATGTTACATTTGCATTTAATGTCACACCGAACAAACTCATGGTAGGGTTAAACTGGACGACCTGGCCCTTCATGGCAAGCTGTGACACTGACAATCCATGTTTCTATAGTCGTATTTTGCATCTTTTTCGCGTTGAAGTAACGAGAAAAATGATTCGACTGCACCCCACCGACGAGAATAATACACTAATGCTTGTGTCTTCAGGCCAACTCTATTCCTGTTTCTTTTTAATGGTAGTGTAACAGTGGTGTGTAACAGGATATTCAATTTTATATCCTGTTACTGAATGACACTAGCAAGCCATTAAAAAGACAGAAATAGAGTTGGCCTGAAGACACAACCATCGGGCACCCTGAAATAGTAGAAAATAGATCCACCTACAATACCTCGTATCTATTGGGGAAACTGGTTATGCAATCACAAAGTTGTTGGGAAAATCCAAAAGGACGACACTTACTGAGTAAGGCCAGACGGGGTCAAAAGACTTGTAGATACGCAATACGACTGCCATAGATTCGCCTAATTATTAACGTCCAACTATTTGCGACAAAGCTCAAAAATTCTTCTATGGATTGCTGTCAGCGAAATTCGTATAGGTGATTATTTAGGAGTCCACTAGATTCTAAATAGTTAAGTAACTCGGACTAAATAATCCTTTCCATCAACTTAGATAAAATGGACAGTAGGGTTATAAGGCCGACAGTTTGCGGGAGAAACGTTTGCCCTTTTTTCGGAACGGCTAAGTGCGAGCTGTGTTCAGGAAGGACAAACACACAGGGCAAATTCTCTGCTTTCAAGCCGGCGAAGGCCACGACGATCCTTGTCCCTGTTCAATGCAAGTTGACATGCAGTCTCCACGTGACAGCTCTGGATAGCTGCTTTGGCATCCGCCAAGTAGTGAACCAATGTATGCAGTGACATCCTGAGAAAGGTTGGCGCAAGGCTAATAACCTTGCCCGGAAAAACAAATTATTATGGACAATTTAACAAGTCTCGAATAAGGACCGGATATCGGTGGAGAGACTTGCTAAATGAGGCCAAGACCGGATCCCGGTTGTAGTGCCGATGTTGATGATGATTCTCACATAAGCTTACTGGCTCTTCGCAAGCTTAGAGTGCTATATACAATATCAATTTTTTGTTATTATGCCTTTCGGCGTACAATTACTTTTTGTTTTTTAATGCATGATTTCGTGCCTGACCTTGCGCGAGCCTGCCATTAGAGGTTATAAATTAAACCGCCGATCAAGGAAACGTCGCGAAGAAATCCCGTAAAATTCTGTCAGTTGATAGCTCTGTCTTCCATATTTGGCAAAGCCGCCCAAGTTGGTCAGTGTTTGCAACAGATAGCAGACAATGGTCCGAAATTCCGAGCAGTTGTCGGAGTAGAAGATGACTCAAATGTATGTTTTTCTACTAGCTGCTGGTGGCTTCAAAATTACGCTGCATCCAGTATGTTATACCGTAATTCTACCTCACCTTAAAATTACGGAATATGCTCCCGGCACATAGCCTGCGAAATTGAGAGCTAAGTCAACCATTTAGAATTCTCTGGACATTTCGATGGCGTCGGTTTGTTGTTGTTGTTTATAATAGAGCCAGTTAACTTTAGCCACTCAACAAGAAAACTTGTGCAGGTCGTGACGAAGTGGCTGATAAATGTTGTCATACACTGCCAAGTTCTTCCTATACCACTTGGTTGTTTAACAATTTAAACAAATAAATTCTGGTAAATAAATTTGTAGTTCAAATAAAGTCATTTTCACTCTAATTCGATATTCAAATAAATTCTCCAAAACCCTAAAGAGCTTGGGGACTTTTAATGATTGTTAATCGTGTATGGCACACGAGAAAACCCCCAAAGTTCGGTATGAGTGCCGTCATGTTGATGATAGACGAACAAGATAAGCTACATGTAGGTGTAATGAAGATGGTATAAGAAGCATCTGAATCTTCCCCAACTCATAGCTTAATGTACTCTTCAGTCCACCAAAATTAATTTTCTCTCTTCCCTGAAATGAATTAGATAATTCGCCAGCTCGTCGTAGATCAAAGATTTGCAAATCAATTGGTTCTCGAATACACGAACATGATTCCATTTCATTAATTTTTTTTTTTTTGTTAGGTTTGTTGTCAATCGAAATCAACAGTTTAGACGTATCTTTATTCTTTAGCCGAACTGCACAAGTGGAGAATACTCTGTTAGCTCATGCGGTTTTTCGTCATTATAACCTCCAATCATTTAACGTCGAAAACTCTTTTCCTTCTTTTCCCGCCGCGCAGCTCTATGACTTTAGGGTATCAAAAAAAAAAACCCTATGTGCGCTTGATATATAAAAAAAGGCGACCACTTACCACTGTGACCTAGAGACTATATTCTATACCACCGGTCCCAGATTTAGAAAAACCCTGTTTCCGCAACAATTTGACGAGAATAAATAATACATTTATTTTCCCATCCCCTCAAGGCTACTATATAATCACTTGAACCTACGCATATAGGTAGCCCCTTGCATCTGAGGGTCAATTGTGATCTTGTGATCTACATATGCATACCCTTCATTAACCCCACTCAATATATTTCCACTGACTGTACATTCAATTCGGTGCTGCGACTTCTCGGAATCCTATGGCATCTGCTTTTAGGGTGTTGTCACGCCCCTTCTGGATGAATTTCGGCCTTGTGTGAGCCTTCACTAAATTTTTTTTTAATTTTTGGGTGAAATTAAAATTGAAATTCACATAATGTGCGATGTGCATACGTGCTGCCGGCAGTGATAGTATCAGGTACGTTTTATTTCATTTTCATTATTGTATTACAATACACTCAAGCTAATTTTAATTTTTTTTTTTTTTGTGAGTTCACTAAACCACGTGTGCAGCGTATCCGCGTATTTCGGTAACGGTACTCCACGTGGAGTCGGTCACAGGAAAATGAATGAATAAGAGACTTTCTTGTTTGCGTTGAAGTCAAACGTGTGTACAGATGTGCTGTGTGGGGCTGTGCGTTCAAGTATGTATGCGGTGATGATAGCAGCATCACCAGGTAACCGCCGATACACAGTCAGGTTTCCAGAGATGAAATCTCTAAAGATTTTGAGAAGACAAAACAATAACGACAAAAAACGCATTTTCTTCTTTTTTCGATCACGTTTTTGTTAAGAACTCGAATTCTGAGTATCGAGGAGGAATGATTACAATTCCAGTCGAATTACTGTGTCTCGCAAAAAGGAGCACAAGGATCGCGGCATAATGTGCGCCGTGCATCAGACCTTCACTCCTCGTTCTGGTTCAGTTCACTTTGTGTTTTCACCTTTATCCTTTTTTGTTCGTTTAATTTTTTTTCTTCATTTTTTTCCATTTTTGTTGCTCTTTGTTAATTTTTTTTGAGCTCACTGATTTTGTTTGCTTTATCATACAGTAATTTCTTAGAAGCGTGTTGTTCTTTTTTATGGTGTGTGTTCCGTGTACGTTGGGCTTACGGAGATAATTAATGCAGCGCGCAATAATTGGGACAGGCTTGTGTTTACACAAGTGCTTAGAATATTATCTGAGGAAGGAGGGAGGTGTCGCTTTGCTTTCGGCTTTTGGCTGGTAATGCCACCAGCCCTGGTGAACAGATAGTTTATATAATGAACGAAGTCTGATTAATGAAGCATGGCCATTTATTAATTTTTACTATTTCAGACGGCGTTTACAATTGCTAGTATCGGGGTCGGGGGCCCACCTGATGGTGCCGTGTTTATGCATAAATTCTTCACCACCACCATTGTTTCTTCATTATGTGGCTTGTGGGTGTAATCCTGGGTGATTATCCTCCCAAGTGGAGCAAATTGTAGAATTCAGTGCTTAATACTTAATCCTCTTTCGTGACTCCCACGAGTTACCGTCGGCATTCAAGGGCACTTCAGAGTACAGATGAGCAATGCCTTTTTCCATCGGGCCAGATGAAAAGCTCTTATTACAACACAGATTGGTCGATAGATTCAATTAACCGTATCAATACGAAATTCGCCATTCACTAATATTCAATGTAATTATTAGGTGGCTCTTTATAATAAGGTAAGTGAATGAAATACACTCATTATTATATACAGTGGATCAAAAAAGTTTTCAAACAGACTGAAACATGAAAGCAGATAAAAGGATTCGGTGTTTTAAGAATGTTCGGTTCATGAGTCGGTACTTATTTTAGTTCTACATTTCATTCTTTTTCGCAAAATAAAAGTCGAAGTTAAAGAATAAATTATATGGAAAAACTAATTGAAAAGAAAAAACCAAAATACAATATAAATCTGCAAAAAAAAAAAAAATGGTTGCAACATTGTGAAGGGTGTTCCAATAAGGACGAAATGTTTTTAGAATTATATAATGCATTCTCCAATACAGCCGATGTGTTTTTTAATCGTTATGGCAGGTATACTTAAAATGGTAGAAATAGAACTAGATGTTATTTTTAGCATACAGTATGAACTCGATTTACGCAACCCTCGATTCGTGCAACTCCTCGATTTTCGCAACACTAAATTTGTAGCACGTCTTGACTCTATAAATACAACTTTTCAAAAATGCTACCTCGATTTGTGCAACTTCTTGTGTTTATTCATCTGTTTTCTATTTGCATGCTCTCCTTTTGATTCTGTGTTCCTGCCGTTAACTTACAGCTAGCGCTGTGAGTAGGGCGTTAGAATATACTCACAGCTAGGCCGGCTTGTCGTAAGAGGCGACTAAAGGCCGAGTGGTAGCCGGGGTCCCAAGGCCCTGTGCGCCTGGTGAAATACCACCCCATCAAGCTTTAGGCTCCGTGAAATGGTCGGGAGAAATCCCTGGCCATCTTTCGGGGCTTGGCTGATGGACCGGTTCGATTAAAAGTTGGTTAGGTGGTAGTCGGTCCCAAGGTGAGATACCACCCCGTCAGCTGTACATTCCGCGATATCGCCGAGAGAAATCTTCGATCGTGTTTCGGATGTGTAGCTGATGGCCCGGACTGACACGGAGATAAGTCATGATGGTGCCTTCTGATATAAAGAATTCCGGAGGTAAACAAGTCTCCCATTCGGATCTCCGGGGGCGACTATGTCAGGAGGAAGATCATGCAGATATCATGATAAATACGGGACTTTAAGAGGTCCGTCATCGCATAATCGGGCTCGACTCGTGACGGCATTTTGTAACATCAGGGGCATCGGTTTCACCAATACTAATGTAAACGCCGTCCACCAATATTTGCAAACAACGGAACCTGATATCGTTGCCCTAACTGAGACCCAGGTCGATTCGTCAACTGATTCGACATATCTTCGTTGCTCAGGATACGACTTACATTCGAGATTCCGTTTTAAGGGCGGAGTCTGCGTCTTCGTGCGGTCCAATCTGGCTTCCCAGGGGATGGAGGCATTGGAACCCAATAATATGGACATCATATGGTTGAGGGTCGAGCTGAGAAATTCCGTTAAATTCCTTTGTAGTCTTTACTGCTCCCCGAATGACGATCGACCGGCGACATTTTTCGAACATCTTTCACATACCGTCGACTGGATACAGATCAACCACCCAGCTTCTGAAATTGTTGTCCTTGGTGATTTTAATGTGGACAATTCCGGCTGGTTGGTACATTCTAACAGAACCGACGAGGCTGGGAGGCTGGCGGAGATGTCTGCTGCAAGCCACAACTTGACTCAACTCGTGGAGGAGCCGACGCGAGTGCCGGATGCCCGAGGCGATTGTGCGAACACCCTGGATCTGTTTTTGACATCCGAACGCAGTATTTATACTGTAGAGGTTTCTGCGCCACTGGGAAACTCAGATCACTGCTTGGTATTTGTCGCGCAAGCACTTGCATGTCAAGCGAATGACCGGCCTAGGCAGCTTCGCCATGTATGGAAGTATGGGGCTGCCAACTGGGACGATTTGCGAGATTTCTTCGCATCCTTTCCATGGTCGGAGGTGTGCTTCAGAGACTCCGATGTAAACGCTTGCGCGGAGTCGGTATCAGAGATTATTCTTCTGGGGATGGAGATGTATATTCCACATTCCATCAAACGAAGTTCGTCTGATAAACCTTGGTTTGATAATCAATGCGAGCAGATTACAGCGGCAAAAAATAGAGCTTTTAAGCAGTGGCGCTCAAATCCCACCGATGTTAACAGAACGAATTTTGTTAGAATTAGAAACGTGTGCAACCAGGCGATTGATACCGCGAAGAAGGCCCACAACGACAGAGTGATCAATAAGCTCCTTCGGTGCCCAACAGGCTCACGCTCCTTCTCGTCAATGGCAAAAGTTGTCAGCGGTTACTTCGCATCCTCCTCTTTCCCTCCGTTGGTGACAGACAGCGGGACGTTAGTCACGAGTTCAAATGATAAAGTTGATGTGTTCGCGAATTCAAACCTCGATCCCGGCCTTTTGGAGCCACCTGTGATCGCGCCGATATGGTCTTCCATGCGGAATGCGAGATTTCGCCCGCCTACTATTCAACGCATTCTGCGTGAACTGGATTGTAGGAAGGCAACCGGCCCGGACGGAATACCAGCAATAGTCCTTAAGAACTGTGCTCCAGAACAATCGCCGGTTCTTGGCAGACTCTTCCGCTTACCTTATGCACGGAGGACCTTTCCTGCCTGCTGGAAAATCAGTCGAGTTCAGCCAATTCCAAAGACGGGTAAAAAGTGTCTCCCACAAAATCACCGTCCAATAGCATTATTGTCTATGTTATCTAAGGTAATGGAAACAATCATCAATAATGAGTTAATTAAGTATTTGGAGTGCAACGGACTTCTGAATGATCGTCAATACGTATTCCGTGGCAGGCGGTCCACGGGAGACCTTTTGACACTTATAACCGATATATGGACATCTGCGATTGAGCGGCATGGTGAGTCAAGGGCGGTCGCATTGGATATCTCCAAGGCTTTTGACCGTGTCTGGCACGGAGCATTGCTGAGCAAACTCCGTTCATATGGACTTTCCCAACAGCTTTGCGACTGGACAAAGAGCTTCCTCGATCGATCCGGGTTGTCGTGGACGGCGAGTGTTCGGATCTGTATCCTGTTAATTCCGGGGTGCCCAAGGTTCTATTTTGGCTCCAACCTTGTTTTTGCTTCACATAAATGATTTGTTGGAGACAAAGGATAACAAAGTGTTCAGTTTTGCGGATGATAGTACGCTTGTTTCCTCCTTTTCGTGTGTTCGGCCGATTGGTGCATCTGCGTCCCATCAGCTGAGATGTAGACAGATTAACTCTCTGAATCAGGATCTAGATAAGGTCGTGCATTGGGGAACAGCCAATCTCGTCGACTTCAATCAGCGATGTCACAATATACAACATTCACAAAGAAAAGTGGATCATCGGTTCCACAGCTGATGATGAATGGCCGGGCCCTAGAATCTGGTGAAAGCTTGAAATTGCTCGGCGTCACAGTCTGTAGGAATGTCATCATCATCATCATTGGCACTACAACCGGGGACCGGTCTTGGCCTTATTTAGCAAGTCCTGAGGCTTGTTAAATTTTCCATAATGATTTGTTTTTTCCGGGCAAGGTCATTAGTCTTATGCCAAAGGCTCCCCGACGGGGAATCGAACCCCGGTCTCCCGCGTGACAGGCGGGTATACTAACCACTATACTATCGTAGGAATGTATCATGGTATAAACACGTGTCGAGCATCGCCAGGTCAGCCTCAGAAAAACTGAGCTATCTTTTTAGAGCCAAGAAATATTTTACTCCGGCCAAACTTCTTCTCCTGTATAAATCTCAAATTAGACCCGCTCTGTAACGGAACGAGTTCTGATGCAGGGATGTTCGCGCCGTCGGGAGATGAACCACAAACGAGTGCGATCCGTCGGATTGTCTTGTGGAGCGCATATAAACCGAAAGGCGTGGAACAATACCACGAATCTCCGAAGAACAGCACCCGTGATAATATCTGTAAAACAGACAGAGGTCGGCTACGCGCCTTCGATGTGATAGCGACTGTAGTCCCGACGTCATCGCCGAGTCCCCGATCAGGCGGATCGCTCGTATCTGTATGCTCTCAAGTAGGTCGAGGGTGTGTTTAGGAGCAGAGCTCCAAAAATGAGGGCAACAATTGAGCGCGGGTCTAATTTGGTATTTATACAGAAGTTGACGCCGAGCAATTTCAAGCTTTCCCAAGATTCGAGGGTCTGGCCATTCATCATCAACTGTGGAACGGCCGAAAACTCGAAGAGGAGGAAACAAGCGTACTATCACCCGCAAAACTGAACACTTTGTTATCCGTTGTCGCCAACAAATAATCTATGTGAAACAAAAACATGGTTGGAGCCAAAATAGCACCTCGAGGCACCCCCGAATTCATAGGATATAGATCCGAACACTGGCCGTCCACGACAACCTGAATCGATCGATTTTCGACCATGCCAGCGCGGTCTAAGGCCTTGGAGATATCCAATGCGACTGCCCGTGACTCGCCATGCCGCTTAATCGAAGATGTCCATATAGCGGTTATAAGTGTCAAAAGGTCTCCCGTGGACCGCCTGCCACGGAATCCGTATTGACGGTTATTCAGAAGTCCGTTGCACTCCAAATACTTAATGAACTCATTATTGATGATTGTTTCCATCACCTTAGAAAACATAGACAATAATGCTATTGGACGGTGATTTTGTGGGAGACACTTTTTCCCGTCTTTGGGATTGGCTGAACTCGAGCGATTTTCCAACAGGTAGGAAATGCCCTCCGTGTATAAGAAAAGCGGAAGAGTCTGCCAAGAACGGGCGAAAGTTCTGAAGCACAGTTCTTAAGGACTATTGCTGGTATTCCGTCCGAGCCGGTTGCCTTCCTACAGTCCAGTTCACGTAGAATGAGTTGAATAGTAGGCGGGCGAAAGCTCACATTCCGCATGGAAGACCATACCGGCGCGATCACAAGTGGCTCCAAAAAAACCGGGATCGAGGTTTGAATTCCCGGGAAATAAATTCGCGAACACATTAGCTTCATCCTTTGAATTTGTGACTAACGTCCCACTGTCTATCACCGAAGCGCACCTCCGACCATGGAAAGGATGCGAAGAAAGCTCGCAAATCGTCCCAGTTAGCAGCCCCATACTTCCATACATGGCGAAGCTGCCTAGGCCGGTTATTGGCTTGAAATGCAAATGGTTGCGCGACAGATACCATGCAGTGATCTGAGTTTCCCAGTGGCGCAGCAATCTCCACGGTATAAGTGCTCGGTTCGGATGTCAAAAACAGATCCAGGGTGTTCGCATAATCGCCTCGGGCATCCGGCACTCGCGTCGGCTCCTCCACGAGTTGAGTCAAGTTGTTGCTAACAGCAAACATCTCCGCCAGCCTCCCAGCCTCGTCGGTTCTATTGGAATGTCCAACTAGCGGAAATTTTGCACATTAAAATCGCCAAGGACAACAATTTCAGAAACTGGGTGGTTGATCTGTATCCAGTCGACGGTATGTGAAAGATGTTCGAAAAATGTCGCTGGTCGATCGTCATTTGGGCCACGATAAAGACAACAAAGAAATTTAACAGAATTCCTCAGCATGACCCGCAACCATATGATGTCCATGTTATTGGGTTCCAACGCCTCCAGCCTCTGGCAAGCTAGATCGGACCGCGCGAAAACGCAGACGCCGCCGTTCTTCACAAATGCCCAAAAGTTTCTGCTACCTGTGAGAATGTAGTATTTTTTGGCTCACTCTCTGGTCATGCAAGAACTTTGTGTGTTTCTAGCAAGAACATTGCAGTCGTTTCTAGCTCTCTTAACTCTTTTCCGGTTTCTTCAGTATTGTTTGATTTATACAGCTGGAAGCTCAACTCTTTAGACTTAATGGCTTCTCAGCACCCGGAATCGAACCACATATTTCTCTTGGGTTTGATACTCTTTACTCTGTGTGGAATAAAGGTTCGCATGCCAAGCAGAATCGTGTCTGTCAATGTGTCCGCTATAGAGTCAACATCGTTATTGAGGATTACATTTTCACATTCAGAAAACAAAAACAAAACCATATCGATTGAAGTAATCTTACCACATAACGGTTAGATGGTATGATTTGGTTTCTCAGCGGAATTACGGTAAAAGGATAAGGTAAAACCCGTGGTTTTGTGGGGAGGTATTGAGTATTGTGCCAAACACGGACACTCCGTTCATCTTCCTCCTCCATCATACACGAATTGTCCATCCACGGAAGAAATAAATACACCTACAAAAGACGAAACGCCGCCACGTTTGTTGTCCACATTAAACGATCGGCACCACCAGAAGTAAATAACCGAAACGCACTTTTTATTTATTATAAAAGGTTCTTATATTTCACTTAGACCTTATTATTAGTATTAAATTGATTTTTATAAATTTTATATAGGATGAAACACTTCTATCTCGACACGACTTCGATATATCTACGCTTCTCCGCCGCGCGACCGACGTGGTCGGCGGATGGAATTAGACTCAACGATATTCATTCGTTGTCAAAAGAAATTCGGCCAGTGAAACTGGCTCTCTTAATTAATGGGTGCATTTCCCTATTCCAAGAGAGACGTAAAGTCTCTCTTTGGGGTAACCAAACAGATCTCATAGAGAAGGTCGTCACGGTACACATGTATGTGTGTACATTGGTTCTTTTATGGATCAAAGCCATAGGAACGAATCTAAAACAATGAAAGGGAAAATGTGCATCCATGAGATGTGAGTTCGGCTAAGCAAACAAGCCAAATCTCATTGGATGCTAATTGGGTTTGTGTTTGCTTATGTGAGAAGGTCAATAGTAAACGGATCCAGGAATATGTAGGACAATGGGAATTTATGATCTGAGAGTTCAACTGAGTAAACAAGTTGTAACTCATTAGATGGGAGATGCATTTGGGATACTTCAAATGATATAGATTGTTTATCGTATCGCCAGAATGCCTGCGGAAGAACAGCGTTCTTTTGCTTGCACATGGTGCGATTTAGGAAAATTGGCGTCGATTGCGCTAATTATATGCAGCTGCTTGGGTTGTTTATTGTTGGGAGAAAAGGTCGCCAGCCAATGTGTATGAAAAGGGATTTGTTGTACACATGATGAAGCTGGGAAAAACCAACTCAAGGGTGGGATTCCCTGATTATGCGGTTGTATTATATGTAAACCGATGAATTTTCTTTCAGGGAATTTATGATAAGTTAGGAAGGAATTCTTATAGGGAATTTGTATGCGAAGAGATGCATGAAAGGTAAGAATTCTCTTCTAGGGGGCTTTTAGATTATAAATTGCTCTATTTAATGCGTAAAGCGTTTAAGGTGCTAATGTGATTGCATTAGCGAACTTAAGGAAGTTGGGTAGCAGTTATGAGGGTTTTTCAGGTAAGCGGGCCGGGGGGTTTGGTGGAACCGCTACAGTTTCGTATCGCGCGAGATGAGTCAGTCGTAAATGAGTAGTCTAAAAATAGAGTCGATAGTCGAAAGCAGTCAATCGAGGGTGTGAACGATTATTACCGGAGTGCAGTTACATTGCATTAATTGTGAAATTAAAATTCTTTTTACCAAAAACCAACACAACGTGTGATACTTGACATTACATTGTACTAATTGTGAAATTAAAATACTTTTTCATTAAAATAATTTTTTTTAGCAAAAATTGGGAAATTAGAACGAATTGTGCTAAAAGAAAAGGCAGATATAGGCAGTTGGATATTCCGAACAATAGGATCCAAAACAACTTACGTGTGGATTGATGGGGCAGAAGAATGTCCCGTACTTAAAATGAGAATTTTGGGTAAGTACCAGCCCAAGTCAAGCCATCCAGGGAGCACCTCCGACGCCACCACAACGGGGCAAACCCGAAGAGCAGGTACAGTCCCGAAACTGGAAGTAGCCTCTTGTTCTATTTTATAATTATTTTTTTTGTGCACCCAACGACGACGTATAACAAAGGGATCTAGATGTACATTCCAATCGAGACTAATTCTATATTTGAAGGAAGAAAACAAAGCAATGTCGTCGTTAACACCCACGAAATATCTGCAAAATTAAGTGTCGCTGTCATCGTTTATCGTCGTCGTCCAGTTAAGATATCATTAGGCCAAAGCAAGTGCCAAATTATCATTTCCATTGTGCTTTCCGCGTCATTATCGTCAACTTTGCTCTGCTTAAGTGCCTGGAAAATTTAATTTCAGATTAAATCAGTGACGAGGCCGGACATCACACCTCGAGATATGCTCTCCTTGAACTTAAACAAAGCGTGTGTCATTGCAATTAAACGCAGCGGTGCGAACACAATGAACTTCGTATAGATACGCGAATTCTCGTGTCCTTTGTCCCCATTTCCTGTGCGCTAACCATTACAAGCGATTAGATATTTAACGACCTGAGAGTAATTACTTCAAATATTCCTGTTTTGAATAATTCAAGTGTATAGTGCACTGTTTTGTTAATTGTTTTTTTTTTGCTTTCGTTACTCCTCACAATAAATAGGGAACAAGCTCCACGAAGCCGATAGTGTAGATAATTCCAGTGTATTTGATGCACGCCCCACATATGAGACTACAGTCGAACAAGTTTCTCGTGGGAGAAACATTCAAAGAGGAGTGTCGCCTAGAGGGCGGGCGGACGAAGGTCAAGCAAGCAGGTCACGAGAATCCGGAGGGAAATCGGTGCTGTCGGTATTTTGTCAAATTGATTCTGTTAACCGGGCGGTACGCCGAGCGACACCACTTTATCCATCTGCCACATTAATATTCACTCAGCACATAATAACTAAGTGAAACGTCTCGGGTGTACGTAGCCAACCAACGTGCTTCGTCGTCACGCTGTCATATATCTGGCACGACGCGTCGCTTTTGTTTATCTCTCGTGCGATTCCGTTCCCCTGCCACCTTCCGGCACTCCAGGTGTCAGGCAAATGCTGTGCGGTAGACCATTACTAACGTGCTCTTGCTTAACAACCACGGGGCATAAATTTCGTTAACAAAGTGTGTAGCGTCATCCCCGACACTACCTCTCGCCACGCTCCCCTTGCCCGCCCTTCAACCCACAACAGTAGAGTGTTTGTTATTTTTAGTTATTTACTTAATTAACTGTTTGCACACACATCGCATTGGTTTATTTTTGAGACCCTCCTTCCTCCCTTCGTTCTCCTATTAATACATCCAAAAAGATAGGCCGGAATCTGTTTCTCTTATACAAAAACATTTAGCAAGCAAAATAAAAAATAAAAACAAAAAAAAACTCAAAGAGCCGTCGTCATGTCACAAATGATGAATTTGTCAACCCCGCACAGTCGGTGTCTACTCATCGGTGGCGTGGCGGTAGCATGTAATTGAAAGCACGAACAACAGCGTTTACTTAGCCACTGCCGCCGCCATCGTAGCTGGTCTGCACACCCCACTGTAACCACTCCACAACCCATAGATGGGTAATTGGTCGGTGGTGTGAGAAATTTCGATTTCACTTGTATGAATTCAACGGGGCGGTAGTCATTATTCTTATCGCACATCGCCGCGAGGGGTGCCGGTTCACATCGCTACGACACTGAATTCTTGTTGAATTAAACGCATTCAGACGCACAGCGGAGCATTAAAATTAACACAACTACGTGCCATCGTGCCCCGGAGGGGGCGAACAAATCGAATCGCTACAATTCAGATTATTGAGAAACATTTCTGGGTGGCGATTGATGCCAACGGCCGGACGATACGTGGTCAGGCCGACCCCCATCTAATCCCATTTAATGCACAAAAAAGCCCACACGTTAAAAGCCCCCAACCGCAGTTGCAGCAACAGCACCGTCAGATAAAAGATTGAATTGAATGTAAAGTCTGAAAGTTCACACCTTCGCGTTCAGCGGTGGGGATTTCGTACGAGGAACCAGGTCTAGCGTGCGGGGTAAAAGTGCCCGCGCTGCAGGAAGGAGGGCAGCGAATCGTGAGTATACAATGAACACGACAGCAATGGTGATTGTTTAATTGAACTTCGATAGCAGGGTGCGCTGTAGAAGAGAGTTTTGCTCGTACGCACCGATTTAATCCATCAAATGCACCTATCTATCGCCTGCTACAATTTTCGAGGGAAAATCGGTACATATACCCTGACATTGCACGGGATGAGACTGCCGACGTCATTTGTTGGAATATTGGTTGTCTGTCGGAATCACTGGGGCGGCTGCTTCATGTGCGGTATGTATTTAATAAGAAAACATACATGGCGATTGATTAGGAAATAGGTCTCCGCAGGTTTGCCTACTTTGCTTATTCAGCCTACTTAACACAGCGTGTAGTAATGAATCTCGAAAACGATCTGGTAATGAACAGATATACACGACGAGTACGAGAAAGTGATTGAATGTTCGCTATTTGTTGTTGCGAAACTCGATAATTTTGTTTATCAATAAATTCTCTGCCTTCACTAAACCGCCAAGAAGGCTCTTCTATCTGTCCCATTCAATTGTTTAATTCTCAGAGAGACAGGAAACGAGCATATCTTTACGAAAAAAAGCCACCCTTCATATCCTCTTTCCTATCAAACCAATAGCACTATGTACCGTTCTGCCCAAAGTCATGGAGGAGTCGAAATACCTGGAATTAAACGACCTACTTATCGACCGCTAATATAGGTTTCATGGCAGCAAGTCCACAGGAGATCTGATGGCGTTCTTTAAGAAAAGTGGAGTCCCTCCATTCATTGCCTCGGTGAAAGCAAGACTGTTTTGGATGGTATCAAACTTGTCTCCCATCAAACTATTGCAGGTTTTCCCCAGAGATTCATACCATCATCATCGGCACTACAACCGGGAACCGGTCTTGGCCTTATTTAGCCAGTCCTGAGGCTTGTTAAATTTTTCCATAATGATTTGTTTTTTTCCGGGCAAGGTCATTAGTCTTGATTCATACCATGTTATTTCTAATTTTTATTAACGATCTCCTGCTGCCTATGGACCACAACCTAATATACTCATTTTATGACGACAGCACATTCAGCTTCTCGAATCCATTCGAACAACTTCGACCAACCTGTTCGAGCCCCATAACAATCAGAGCGATATGCTCAGTTCAATGAATTCCACAAGATTTGTTAATGGGGAATTCAATCCATATTAAGCCGAATGCTTCTTCTTGTCGTCAAAAACGGGTCTCAATGTAGACTTGGGGTGGCCTTATATTACACCGGCTGGAAATTTCAAATTATTATACAATAAGTTTGATCTACTGTAGAATTACAGAGCTAACTCCCTGAACGGTGCCCTTGATGGTTTTGCGTCGCTTTACGAACGGTCACAAGAAAACTGCGAGATGGAAGGAAAAGAAGCCACGTCAATAAATTAGTACATTTAGAGATTCGATGGCGTCGGTTTTTTTTTTGTTCTCTGCGTGTGAGCCAGTTGGGTTCGTCCACTCTCAGAGGATGATGGATGTGTGGCGTTTCTAACAGACACAGCTTGTACTAAGCTAAATATATGAGGGTTCTGTCCTCACTAAATTAAATTAAATTAAATTACACACACCGTACACAAGCAAATAGTGAAGAACTTATAGCGTTTGGGATTGATAGTGAAGAACGTGTGATTCGAACTAACGCTATGACAGTTAGAATCACCAAAAGTTGAAACAATGCGTAACACATCAGGCTATTGGCCGTGCTTAGAATTCGATTTTTAAACGCAAGTATATTCCACTGATGTGAATTGTTATGTTATCGGTATGATATACGGCTCTGATGCATTTTCTTATTCGATTTTCGTTCGGTGTTCTTCACTATTTGCTTGTGTATTGTGTGTGTATCTGTTAGAGACGCTACAAATTCACAGAAAGAAAAATCGAATAAGCAGAACCATCAGCCGTAACCAAGCTTATCATAGCAATTGCCACATCAGTTGAGTGTACTTGAGTTTAGAAATCGAATGCGTACATGCGACAGTGGCCTAATGTGTTGAAACAATAATTTTTAGTGATTCTAATTGTGCGATGTATCTCGATGCCGCACGAGGAATGTCGTCGGCCGAGATCGTTGCTGATGTTCCGCCGAACGACGAATGTCGTTGGGGAATAGCGAACGATGGAGCACGTTGGGGATGAATTGATCAACGTTGCCTGAAACCAAATGTGTTATAAGTTTAAGGAACAGCAATACCTGTTGATGATCACGAGGTTGAGTTGTATCGCTTCTCCTTCTCACACTGAACGTATCGATAATTTGTTGGAATTTGTGTTTAAGTAGGAAAATTAAAACTTCATTAACTAAATTAAAAAATTGAAGTAAAGCCGATGCGACTGGCGAACGCCTTTAGACGAATATAGATAAAGTACGACTGAGTTCTCGATGGAGACAACTTTATTTGTTAAACACAAAAAAGCCACATGGTGGCGTGCAAGGTCTTATAAAATGTTCATAATATTAAAAAGCACCATAACAGTATATATCTTAACAGTTGCAGAAAATCTCCACGATCATGCACCAAAAAACAGTCAACCAGCACGTTAGTATAGTTGAATGAGCACCAAAAGCAGTAAACAATGTATTGACAATTGTTTGTGCACTGTCATCGAGTTGTCGGCAGGTGTGGTGAATATTTGTCGGGGAGCGTACTAGACGATGTACTAGATTCTCCCCGAGCATATAATTGTGAATCTGCAACACTAACCATCATAGTGTCGGTTCGAATCACACGTTCTTCACTATCGTCGCAAACGCTATAGATGGCTCGGCGACGTTTTCATTTGGATCCTGCCACTACTGCCACTGTTTATTGATCTTTACAAACTCAAAAGTTCTTGACTTTACCAATTAGGCTACGCTGTGATATTTATTTCGTGTTCCGAGTCAGAATGAAACAACCCCTCAAAGCCCCATTGTCGATGAACGACACTTGCAACATAAAAACCCACCAACGGACCTTCAATTGAATTAATTCAACCCTTAGAAGGAACGACCGCATTATTGAAATTGCGGAAGATGCGGTCAACTGTAGGGTGTTTCTTAAGAATATATGCATTGCAATCATTCCTATTGGCTCCTCGATAGTATATTGGTTAGTATACCCGCCTGTCACGCGGAAGACCGGGGTTCGATTCCCTGTCGGGGAGCCTCTGGCGCAAGACTAATGACCTTGCCCGGAAAAAACAAATCATTATGGAAAATTTAACATGCCTCAGGACTCGCTAAATAAGGCCAAGACCGTTTCCCGGTTCTAGTGCCGATGATCATCATCATCATCAATCATTCCTATCCTTCGTGGTTCCAGTTTTCCTTGTATTGATTGGATTTTACAGCCGAAAGCCTCAACAGCTTCCTTACGCTTGGAATGGAACCACATGCTAGGCTTGGCTTTGATGTTTTTCACTCTATGTAGATTGAAGTATATCATGCTGTTATTGCGTCAGCCGAAACGTTGTCATTGAAGCAAAATAACTACCCAGGGCTTTGTCGTAGAGCACTGTACGTTTTGCTTTAACTTTATTGTTTGTTTACGGAAATATAACTGACACAACCCAGTGGTTTGATGAGGCCAAAGGCGATGTTGTTTATTTAGTAGGGTGATCCGATGTGTTGGAGGAATTCTCATTAATGTCTGCAACCTGGATTGGCGTGTTTACGAGATCAGTCTGTACAGATAATATGGCTGGTATGCCGACACGGGCACGGGTTCACTTCCACCCCCAACGTTTCACTGGACACCACTGGAAATTGTTGCCTAAATGGGAAAAGAAACACCGGAATGTTGTTTTGAAATCTGTTCTTTATTGTCTTGACATTTTTCTTAAAGTACTTAATCACTAGGTGAACACTACATCACACTTGTACAACGAGTCGAAGTAATTTAATTTGGGAAAATATCGTTGCTGATCGGAATTAATGTTCAAATAATTTAATTTGTGTAAAAAGGTATACTGATTCACTACTTGCACTCCACGGTGATGGAAATATGACTCCTGTTGATGCGCACACTTCCGAGGATATGACTCCGCACAATTAACGATGCGCACTCTCCAGTGGCTGAAACTCGACTCTTGTTATGATCACGACTGATCCCCACGGTGGTTGAATTTCGACTCCTTGAAACTGACTCGTGCAGAGTCGGTCATCCGCTACGGATGGGAAACGTGAAGTTTCTCTCTGTGGTAACCAATAGGAGAGGATGGCTCTGCCGATCCTGGCGGGATTATTTCGCTTCCCCATGTTGCTAGGTCATGTGCAAAACGAAAACGAGAAAAAGGGAATGAGACAAGGGCATCGATAATTGTGCACGGTATCAATGCCGGTGGCCAGAGTCGAATTGTTTGTGTGCATGTTTACATGTTAGAGAATTCGATTCTTGGCGGCTCGACGCGCGATGTGTTAACTGCTTTTGTCGGTTGGTCAAAAGTTGGTGTGACTGTAGACAAGTCAGAAAAAATGTGCTGGCTGACACGGCGCCGAAATGATGATGCTTGCATGTTAAGAATTCTTTTCGGAGAATTTTGATGATGCATTAAATGCATGAAATGATGAATTCTTTTCAGGAATGTTCAGGAGGTGCATTGAATGCATAATATTAGAGAACCCCCACAAGTCAACTCAGAAAAGAGCTGAACGTCCCGAATTTCAAGTGTTGAATATCGAAATTACCGCAACCATTTGAAATCCTGCACATTGAAATCACCCGCAATAAGGATTTCCGTGTGCGTTTTTTTTTTTTTTACACAAACACGCGCACAAGATGAGATTTTAGAGTACCCTTAAATGTCAGAGCACAGTGCGAGCGGAAGGGGAAGAAGAGATTACAGAGTTTAAGGTATCAATGTACGTTGGTCTTAAATGTCTGGACATTACAACAAGGAAACACACGATCAGGTAGAGTATTCCACATTCCTGTGGTTCGGCTAAAGAATGACCCCCTATGTTTATTTGTGCGCCTGAAGTTGATTTTCACCGTGAATTGAGAGCGCATTCTCAGATTGACGAGTATCGCGGGAAAATGTCTAAGGAGGCAGAACACAATGAGCAAATTCAGTTCAACAACGACCGTGATAATGCCGATAGATGAGAGATAGGCATGATACGTTGCGCCTGTGTTCTAACGACGGAATTGATCGACTCACAGCTGTGCCCCCAATAAGTTTCACTACTCGTTTTTGCATTCTATCGAGCACGTCTAGTTCCGTTTTGGATGCCCCTGACCAAATATGCGGGTTGAACTCCATTTTGGGACGAATAAATAGTGGCCTTGCAAATAGTGGCCAGGTTGGATGGAGTAAAGTATTTTTTGCATATCTTAAGGAACCCCATGCATTTGGACGTACTTTCGGCAGCTTCAAAAATGTGATCGCTCCAATTAAGAGTCGAATTAAATCGAGTCCCGAGGATTGATAGTTCCTTGGCTTCGTCGATGCAAATGCCGTCCACTCACAGTGTATATACTTTGGGGTCGCCTTTGACGACAGGATACAGCACTGAGTTTTTGAGGCATTGAACTCTACTCGGTTAGATAATCCCCATTGATATATCTTGTTGACTTCGAAATTCACTGTATTAAGCATGACCTGCTGATTGGTATTGACGTTCGAATAGTTTGGTCGGGAATGTTCATATGAGTATGAGTGCTATCATCAGCAAACAAGTAGATTGGGTTGTGGGTAATTGACAAGAGATTATTTATAAAGATGAAGAAGAGATGGGTGAGAGTACAGAACCTTGGGGAACTTATTATTATTATTATTATTATTTATTGGGGTAGAAACCCGTTCGACCTCACCGACTCGACTCCGCTATCGTTCCCTGTCCTGTGCACTCTCCTTCCATGCTTGACCATGCAATCCGACGTCCTCAAGGTCAAACCTAACATTGTCCTCCCATCTCCGTCGCGGTCGCCCTGTCGGTCTCTTTCCCGTTGGCTTACCGCCAAGAATTCTACACACGGTCCTATCGTTGCCCATTCGCGCCACGTGTCCCGCCCATCATAATCTTCGCGACTTGATTATTCTCACTATTGTGGGTTTGCGATATAGCTCTTCCAATTCGTGGTTATGGAGTTTCCTCCATTGTCCTGCCTCCTCATCATATTTACCTCCAAAGATACCCTTCAAAACTTTATTTTCGAATACGCGGAATTTGTTTTCTTCTCGTTTTGTGAGAGCCCATGTTTCGCATCCGTATAGAACCATCGGCATGATTAACGATTCTATAGACCCGGAGCTTTATGTTACGTGATAGCAGCTTGGATTTCAGCAGTTTACTGACTGTGTGTCAACTAGCGTTGTCGGAATGCAGTCTTTTGTTAATTTCCTTCGACATTTCGTTACTGGCCGTCAGTATCGTTCCGAGATATTTAAATTCTTTAACTTTTTCAAATATCTTGCTTCTGACGTTTGTATGTGTTCCCTGAGGTCCACCTGCTCTAGCCGTAATCATGTATTTTGTTTTGTCTTCATTTATTTCTAGGCCCACCTCATCTGCTGCTTGCATGATGATTTCACAGTTTTTACCTAGTTTCGAGATTATCGCCTAGAACGGCTATGTCATCCGCATACGCGAGCACTTGTGTGACCCCGTTCAGGGATGATCCGGCCATGTTGTCGTCTTGCACCTTTCTGATGACAAGTACCTTTCGTACTTTGTAGCTTTCGAGGACAAGGTTAAAAAGGCATGGTGATAGGCCACCCCCCTGTTTAAGTCCGTCCTGGATTTCTAATGGTTCTGAGAGGTGGTTTTCTATTCTAACTCGCCCTTTGTTTTCATTCATACAAATTTGAATGAGCGCGGCATATTTTTTTGGGACTCCCAGCTCAACTAGAATATGGTAGAGTCTCTGCCTTGCGACTGAGTCGTAGGATTTTTTGAAGTCAACGAGCAGTTGGTGAACTGTCTCTCCGTATTCCCACTTCTTTTCCAGCTGTTGTCTTATTGTGAATATTTGGTCACTTGTTGACCGGCTCCTACGAAATCCGCATTGGTAGTCTCCCAGTATTTCTTCTGCGTACGGTGTGATTCTCTCCAGTATGACATTTGTTAGTATTTTGTATGTGGTTGGGAGCGATGATATTCCTCCGTAGTGTTCGCAATCAGATCTGTCGCCTTTTTTGAAAATGGAGACGACTATTGAGGTTTTCCATTCTACCGGAATAAATTCCTTATCCCATATTGTTTTAATCAGTTGGTGGATCTTTCGAGCGGTTGCCTCTCCTCCATGCTTCACAAGCTCTGCCGGTATGCAGTCGACTCCGGGAGCCTTCTTGTTTTTCAATCGATTTATTGCTTCTACAACTTCGTCGAAAGACGGCTCTGGGATCTGAGGCTCGGCTTTATGTGCGTCTGGTGCGTTTATTTGTGGTTGATGGGTGCGTACGTTGAGCAGGTTTTCAAAGTACTGCTTCCATCTTGTCGCGATATTGTTTGTTTCTGTGACCAGACAACTGTTTGTGTCTCGAATTATTTTGGCTCTCCCTTGGTAGCCATTTCTAATTGAATTTATGCCGCCATACATACCTCTGATGTTCTTTGCTCTGGCATTTTCTAGGATTCTAGGAACCAGGATACATAGGACTTTGAAATTGATATCAGTTCAGCCACAAACAAAGTTGTCTCGCCGAAAGGCAAATTATACAATAGTTATGTAATGTTTAGCTTATAGCGTCTGCGAAGGACCAGTATGTTACAATATAAGATAATTAAGCTAGAATTTTAGCATTTTTTGTCTAGCATGTAATTTAGAAACTAAGAAGATAAAAGAAATATAAAAAAAAAAATTATAAAAATGAATTGAAAATTGATATCAGTTCATACTCAGGTCCAAACTAACAACTCTATATCCTTAAAAAAATTTGAGCCACGCCCCAATTAATTCGGACATGAAAGGGGTAACAAAAAAAGTTAGTAACGTTTTGTAGATTACTTTGATTTATATATATGTTCGAAACTTGTTAACTATACTTAATATTTGGCAGGTATGCAGAAATGAAACATTATGGAACTCACTGCTTTCTAATTATCCGTTGTTTCTTAAACTCCCTCTCATCATCATCATCATCCCTTTTCTAGTTTGCTGTTGGTGCAATAACTTTTGATGCTATTATGTAAGGGTATTAACAATCCCTTTAATGTGTGTACAAAAAAGGTAAAAAATTGCGTTCAGAGGGAGTGAATGTTACTCTTAATATATTTTGTTAGCTTTCGAAATTAAGCGATCTCACAATAGTGGCCATTTAACACCACCGAACTGATTGCTTATATGAAGGGCTCTCGAGATCATTCTATACAATTTTACTATCATTCTACTCACGTCCTTACTCTAGTGCATGTACACCCTCTGTCCCGTTTGAAAGTCATCGGTATACAGGGCACGCACATCCATACAACAGGCTTGGGGAATACTGTCTAATCCGAATCCAATTGTGGCAAATTTCTAAGGACCGGTAAAGAAAACTAAAAGGGGTATCCGATACCTCATGTCCTGTCCTGGGAATTAGTTTACAAGTGTGAGTGCGTATTCAATATCCACAGATCCTGCCAACCGATTGAAACGTACTCCACGTTGTCGTTCTCACTCTTCTCACTCTTATTGCGGTCTTGCTATTATTTGGAACTGTCTCCTTGGTGTCCTTCTGCACAGCACGGCATCCTTTATACACAATATTTATTATACCTCCTGCTAGGATTTCTTCGTTTCGCTCCTTTTCTTGTCTCTATTGGGACTCGAAACAGGATATTTTCCTTTTCTCTTTATTTGTCGTCTTTCCCTGCTTAGGGATCGTCGTGTCAGCATGTTTTTGTATTTTGATTTTCGTCCTTGACGAACGACTTTCGTTAGTGGCTATTAAGGGTGCAAATGCCGGTAGGTACTCAGGTTTAATTTGCCACGTCTTTTCCCGATACGATGGGGTAAATGTCTTTGTCACAAATGAATAGGTAGTCTTTTCAGTGAATTCAGGTATGGACCTTAAAAAGCAATTTACCACTTCCCCGAAAGTATATTAGGTAGCCGGGTGTAGCTGACATTGCTCGCTCAAAATACCCGGCAAGAGTCACTTCACCACCTTTCTCCGGCACTTAATTCAATGTGGTGGATTTAATGTTTTCGGAAGTAAGCAGGATAATGCAACACAGTGAGGGTAGCTTGCCCACATTTACCAGAGAATAAGAAAATTACTTTCATGGTCGGTTCATTTGGGAATAGCATCTTCAAAACCCAAGTTTTTTTGGTAGGGCTTGGCCGTCCCTTGTCAGCCTATCATTAAGGCAAGCAATAAGAAATTCAACATTCGGGAATGTAAGCAGCTAGTACGAACTTGAATTAAAAAAAATTAATTCTTTTTTGTAACTTTCAATTCCTTATGTCGGGTTTTTCAGCAGAGGCAAAATAATTTTGAATTCAAATAAAATACAGAATAATTGAGATATTGAGTTGGAACTTATTCCAGACGCAGTACACATGTCACATTAACGTATGGAAGATCTTTAGGCGAAATTCGACACAAATCTCTCTCCAAATTCATTTGAGAGGTTCCCAATGCCCGTGAAGAGGGTGGAATAAACTGATTTAGATCATTTTGAACTGAAGGCTACCATACTTGTGGTATTTCGACCGATGCGTTTCCTCACTGGCACAGGAACATCCAATAAAGTATATTTTGACTCAAATTTATATACTATAGAGCGCACAGCCTGTCTGGTGATTATTATGACCGAAATAAGGAGTAAGCGCTTTTAACCCTTTGCCCTCGAGGTCTTTTTCGCTTAGCCAGTAAGTAAGTCAAGACGATTTCGGCCAAATTAGGGAAACTTTTTACAAGTACTTTAATTACTTTTAATTTTATTTATAAACAAACAAACGCATACAAATAATACAATTTCACCAATTTATTTATTTTTATATCGAAAACAACAGCCGTAGCAGCATCGCTCGAGTTGACACTTCAAATCAGCCGCTCGAGTGCAAAGGGTTAAAGTTGCGAACACCTACTCATAATTTCGATAACAATTTTTAATAACTTCCAAACGTTACTCGTTCGTCAATTCCAAAAAAAAAAATCATAACGTATGTGCGAATTCTCTGCTCTGCTTCAAAAAATTATTCAACAAATAAAATCCATGATGATTAATTTTCCGCAGTATGGAAAATGTTATTTCGAGAAAAGCTCTTGTACGTTTTTCTCGAAATTCAGGTTTTCCTAACTGCGAACAATTAGTCTCCGGATCCAATGAACTGACTTTAATAAATCTGGGTAACGCCATTGTTTCAAAAAATTGATTTTTTATTGTTTTAATTGTCCGCAATGGACTGAGAACTTTATCAAACACTTAAGAGCCCTGCGTCGATTACACAAAGAACCGAAATTAAAAAAAAATACGAAAATGTTTTTTTTAAGTTTCATTGCATTTTTGAAAAAAAGGGTTAGGAAAAAAAAGTTGAAAATTGGCATTTTTCTGCTTTCTAATTCATACCAGTTTTTTGTTTTTAAGTTTCATTGCATTTTTGAAAACATAAGCTAAGAAAGAAGTAGTTGAAAATAGGCATTTTCCTGCTTCTAATTCATACTAGTTTTTTTTTAAGTTTCATTGCATTTTTGAAAAAAGGAACTAAGAGAGAAATAGTTGAAAATTGGCATTTTTCTGCTTTCTAATTCATACCAGTTTTTTGTTTTAAAGTTTCATTGCATTTTTGAAAACATAAGCTAAGAAAGAAATAGGTGAAAATAGGCATTTTCCTGCTTCTAATTCATACTAGTTTTTTTTTAAGTTTCATTGCATTTTTGAAAAAAGGAACTAAGAGAAAAATAGTTGAAAATTGGCATTTTTCTGCTTTCTAATTCATACCAGTTTTTTGTTTTAAAGTTTCATTGCATTTTTGAAAACATAAGCTAAGAAAGAAATAGGTGAAAATAGGCATTTTCCTGCTTCTAATTCATACTAGTTTTTTTTTAAGTTTCATTGCATTTTTGAAAAAAGGAACTAAGAGAGAAATAGTTGAAAATTGACATTTTTCTGCTTTCTAATTCATACCAGTTTTTTGTTTTAAAGTTTCATTGCATTTTTGAAAACATAAGCTAAGAAAGAAATAGTTGAAAATAGGCATTTTCCTGCTTCTAATTCATACTAGTTTTTTTTTAAGTTTCATTGCAGTTTTGAAAAAAGGAACTAAGAGAGAAATAGTTGAAAATTGGCATTTTTCTGCTTTCTAATCCATACCAGTTTTTTGTTTTTAAGTTTCATTGCATTTTTGAAAACATAAGCTAAGAAAGAAATAGTTGAAAATAGGCATTTTCCTGCTTCTAATTCATACTAGTTTTTTTTTAAGTTTCATTGCATTTTTGAAAAAAGGAACTAAGAGAGAAATAGTTGAAAATTGGCATTTTTCTGCTTTCTAATTCATACCAGTTTTTTGTTTTTAAGTTTCATTGCATTTTTGAAAACATAAGCTAAGAAAGAAATAGTTGAAAATAGGCATTTTCCTGCTTCTAATTCATACTAGTTTTTTTTTAAGTTTCATTGCATTTTTGAAAAAAGGAACTAAGAGAGAAATAGTTGAAAATTGGCATTTTTCTGCTTTCTAATTCATACCAGTTTTTTGTTTTTAAGTTTCATTGCATTTTTGAAAACATAAGCTAAGAAAGAAATAGTTGAAAATAGGCATTTTCCTGCTTCTAATTCATACTAGCTTTTTTTTTAAGTTTCATTGCATTTTTGAAAAAAGGAACTAAGAGAGAAATAGTTGAAAATTGGCATTTTTCTGCTTTCTAATTCATACCAGTTTTTTTTTTTAAGTTTCATTGCATTTTTGAAAACATAAGCTAAGAAAGAAATAGGTGAAAATAGGCATTTTCCTGCTTCTAATTCATACTAGTTTTTTTTTAACTTTCATTGCATTTTTGAAAAAAGGAACTAAGAGAGAAATAGTTGAAAATTGGCATTTTTTTGCTTTCTAATTCATACCAGTTTTTTGTTTTAAAGTTTCATTGCATTTTTGAAAACATAAGCTAAGAAAGAAATAGTTGAAAATAGGCATTTTCCTGCTTCTAATTCATACTAGTTTTTTTTTAAGTTTCATTGCATTTTTGAAAAAAGGAACTAAGAAAGAAATAGTTGAAAATTGGCATTTTTCTGCTTTCTAATTCATACCAGTTTTTTGTTTTTAAGTTTCATTGCATTTTTGAAAACATAAGCTAAGAAAGAAATAGTTGAAAATAGGCATTTTCCTGCTTCTAATTCATACTAGTTTTTTTTTAAGTTTCATTGCATTTTTGAAAAAAGGAACTAAGAGAGAAATAGTTGAAAATTGGCATTTTTCTGCTTTCTAATTCATACCAGTTTTTTGTTTTAAAGTTTCATTGCATTTTTGAAAACATAAGCTAAGAAAGAAATAGGTGAAAATAGGCATTTTCCTGCTTCTAATTCATACTAGTTTTTTTTTAAGTTTCATTGCATTTTTGAAAAAAGGAACTAAGAGAGAAATAGTTGAAAATTGGCATTTTTCTGCTTTCTAATTCATACCAGTTTTTTGTTTTAAAGTTTCATTGCATTTTTGAAAACATAAGCTAAGAAAGAAATAGTTGAAAATAGGCATTTTCCTGCTTCTAATTCATACTAGTTTTTTTTTAAGTTTCATTGCAGTTTTGAAAAAAGGAACTAAGAGAGAAATAGTTGAAAATTGGCATTTTTCTGCTTTCTAATCCATACCAGTTTTTTGTTTTTAAGTTTCATTGCATTTTTGAAAACATAAGCTAAGAAAGAAATAGTTGAAAATAGGCATTTTCCTGCTTCTAATTCATACTAGTTTTTTTTTAAGTTTCATTGCATTTTTGAAAAAAGGAACTAAGAGAGAAATAGTTGAAAATTGGCATTTTTCTGCTTTCTAATTCATACCAGTTTTTTGTTTTTAAGTTTCATTGCATTTTTGAAAACATAAGCTAAGAAAGAAATAGTTGAAAATAGGCATTTTCCTGCTTCTAATTCATACTAGTTTTTTTTTAAGTTTCATTGCATTTTTGAAAAAAGGAACTAAGAGAGAAATAGTTGAAAATTGGCATTTTTCTGCTTTCTAATCCATACCAGTTTTTTGTTTTTAAGTTTCATTGCATTTTTGAAAACATAAGCTAAGAAAGAAATAGTTGAAAATAGGCATTTTCCTGCTTCTAATTCATACTAGTTTTTTTTTAAGTTTCATTGCATTTTTGAAAAAAGGAACTAAGAGAGAAATAGTTGAAAATTGGCATTTTTCTGCTTTCTAATTCATACCAGTTTTTTGTTTTTAAGTTTCATTGCATTTTTGAAAACATAAGCTAAGAAAGAAATAGTTGAAAATAGGCATTTTCCTGCTTCTAATTCATACTAGTTTTTTTTTAAGTTTCATTGCATTTTTGAAAAAAGGAACTAAGAGAGAAATAGTTGAAAATTGGCATTTTTCTGCTTTCTAATTCATACCAGTTTTTTGTTTTTAAGTTTCATTGCATTTTTGAAAACATAAGCTAAGAAAGAAGTAGTTGAAAATAGGCATTTTCCTGCTTCTAATTCATACTAGCTTTTTTTTTAAGTTTCATTGCATTTTTGAAAAAAGGAACTAAGAGAGAAATAGTTGAAAATTGGCATTTTTCTGCTTTCTAATTCATACCAGTTTTTTGTTTTAAAGTTTCATTGCATTTTTGAAAACATAAGCTAAGAAAGAAATAGTTGAAAATAGGCATTTTCCTGCTTCTAATTCATACTAGTTTTTTTTTAAGTTTCATTGCAGTTTTGAAAAAAGGAACTAAGAGAGAAATAGTTGAAAATTGGCATTTTTCTGCTTTCTAATCCATACCAGTTTTTTGTTTTTAAGTTTCATTGCATTTTTGAAAACATAAGCTAAGAAAGAAATAGTTGAAAATAGGCATTTTCCTGCTTCTAATTCATACTAGCTTTTTTTTTAAGTTTCATTGCATTTTTGAAAAAAGGAACTAAGAGAGAAATAGTTGAAAATTGGCATTTTTCTGCTTTCTAATTCATACCAGTTTTTTGTTTTTAAGTTTCATTGCATTTTTGAAAACATAAGCTAAGAAAGAAATAGGTGAAAATAGGCATTTTCCTGCTTCTAATTCATACTAGTTTTTTTTTAAGTTTCATTGCATTTTTGAAAAAAGGAACTAAGAGAGAAATAGTTGAAAATTGGCATTTTTCTGCTTTCTAATCCATACCAGTTTTTTGTTTTTAAGTTTCATTGCATTTTTGAAAACATAAGCTAAGAAAGAAATAGTTGAAAATAGGCATTTTCCTGCTTCTAATTCATACTAGCTTTTTTTTTAAGTTTCATTGCATTTTTGAAAAAAGGAACTAAGAGAGAAATAGTTGAAAATTGGCATTTTTCTGCTTTCTAATTCATACCAGTTTTTTGTTTTTAAGTTTCATTGCATTTTTGAAAACATAAGCTAAGAAAGAAATAGGTGAAAATAGGCATTTTCCTGCTTCTAATTCATACTAGTTTTTTTTTAAGTTTCATTGCATTTTTGAAAAAAGGAACTAAGAGAGAAATAGTTGAAAATTGGCATTTTTCTGCTTTCTAATTCATACCAGTTTTTTGTTTTTAAGTTTCATTGCATTTTTGAAAACATAAGCTAAGAAAGAAATAGTTGAAAATAGGCATTTTCCTGCTTCTAATTCATACTAGTTTTTTTTTAAGTTTCATTGCATTTTTGAAAAAAGGAACTAAGAGAGAAATAGTTGAAAATTGGCATTTTTCTGCTTTCTAATTCATACCAGTTTTTTGTTTTTAAGTTTCATTGCATTTTTGAAAACATAAGCTAAGAAAGAAATAGTTGAAAATAGGCATTTTCCTGCTTCTAATTCATACTAGCTTTTTTTTTAAGTTTCATTGCATTTTTGAAAAAAGGAACTAAGAGAGAAATAGTTGAAAATTGGCATTTTTCTGCTTTCTAATTCATACCAGTTTTTTGTTTTAAAGTTTCATTGCATTTTTGAAAACATAAGCTAAGAAAGAAATAGTTGAAAATAGGCATTTTCCTGCTTCTAATTCATACTAGTTTTTTTTTAAGTTTCATTGCAGTTTTGAAAAAAGGAACTAAGAGAGAAATAGTTGAAAATTGGCATTTTTCTGCTTTCTAATCCATACCAGTTTTTTGTTTTTAAGTTTCATTGCATTTTTGAAAACATAAGCTAAGAAAGAAATAGTTGAAAATAGGCATTTTCCTGCTTCTAATTCATACTAGCTTTTTTTTTAAGTTTCATTGCATTTTTGAAAAAAGGAACTAAGAGAGAAATAGTTGAAAATTGGCATTTTTCTGCTTTCTAATTCATACCAGTTTTTTGTTTTTAAGTTTCATTGCATTTTTGAAAACATAAGCTAAGAAAGAAATAGGTGAAAATAGGCATTTTCCTGCTTCTAATTCATACTAGTTTTTTTTTAACTTTCATTGCATTTTTGAAAAAAGGAACTAAGAGAGAAATAGTTGAAAATTGGCATTTTTTTGCTTTCTAATTCATACCAGTTTTTTGTTTTAAAGTTTCATTGCATTTTTGAAAACATAAGCTAAGAAAGAAATAGTTGAAAATAGGCATTTTCCTGCTTCTAATTCATACTAGTTTTTTTTTAAGTTTCATTGCATTTTTGAAAAAAGGAACTAAGAAAGAAATAGTTGAAAATTGGCATTTTTCTGCTTTCTAATTCATACCAGTTTTTTGTTTTTAAGTTTCATTGCATTTTTGAAAACATAAGCTAAGAAAGAAATAGTTGAAAATAGGCATTTTCCTGCTTCTAATTCATACTAGTTTTTTTTTAAGTTTCATTGCATTTTTGAAAAAAGGAACTAAGAGAGAAATAGTTGAAAATTGGCATTTTTCTGCTTTCTAATTCATACCAGTTTTTTGTTTTTAAGTTTCATTGCATTTTTGAAAACATAAGCTAAGAAAGAAATAGTTGAAAATAGGCATTTTCCTGCTTCTAATTCATACTAGTTTTTTTTTAAGTTTCATTGCATTTTTGAAAAAAGGAACTAAGAGAGAAATAGTTGAAAATTGGCATTTTTCTGCTTTCTAATTCATACCAGTTTTTTGTTTTAAAGTTTCATTGCATTTTTGAAAACATAAGCTAAGAAAGAAATAGTTGAAAATAGGCATTTTCCTGCTTCTAATTCATACTAGTTTTTTTTTAAGTTTCATTGCAGTTTTGAAAAAAGGAACTAAGAGAGAAATAGTTGAAAATTGGCATTTTTCTGCTTTCTAATCCATACCAGTTTTTTGTTTTTAAGTTTCATTGCATTTTTGAAAACATAAGCTAAGAAAGAAATAGTTGAAAATAGGCATTTTCCTGCTTCTAATTCATACTAGTTTTTTTTTAAGTTTCATTGCATTTTTGAAAAAAGGAACTAAGAGAGAAATAGTTGAAAATTGGCATTTTTCTGCTTTCTAATTCATACCAGTTTTTTGTTTTTAAGTTTCATTGCATTTTTGAAAACATAAGCTAAGAAAGAAATAGTTGAAAATAGGCATTTTCCTGCTTCTAATTCATACTAGTTTTTTTTTAAGTTTCATTGCATTTTTGAAAAAAGGAACTAAGAGAGAAATAGTTGAAAATTGGCATTTTTCTGCTTTCTAATCCATACCAGTTTTTTGTTTTTAAGTTTCATTGCATTTTTGAAAACATAAGCTAAGAAAGAAATAGTTGAAAATAGGCATTTTCCTGCTTCTAATTCATACTAGTTTTTTTTTAAGTTTCATTGCATTTTTGAAAAAAGGAACTAAGAGAGAAATAGTTGAAAATTGGCATTTTTCTGCTTTCTAATTCATACCAGTTTTTTGTTTTTAAGTTTCATTGCATTTTTGAAAACATAAGCTAAGAAAGAAATAGTTGAAAATAGGCATTTTCCTGCTTCTAATTCATACTAGTTTTTTTTTAAGTTTCATTGCATTTTTGAAAAAAGGAACTAAGAGAGAAATAGTTGAAAATTGGCATTTTTCTGCTTTCTAATTCATACCAGTTTTTTGTTTTTAAGTTTCATTGCATTTTTGAAAACATAAGCTAAGAAAGAAGTAGTTGAAAATAGGCATTTTCCTGCTTCTAATTCATACTAGCTTTTTTTTTAAGTTTCATTGCATTTTTGAAAAAAGGAACTAAGAGAGAAATAGTTGAAAATTGGCATTTTTCTGCTTTCTAATTCATACCAGTTTTTTGTTTTAAAGTTTCATTGCATTTTTGAAAACATAAGCTAAGAAAGAAATAGTTGAAAATAGGCATTTTCCTGCTTCTAATTCATACTAGTTTTTTTTTAAGTTTCATTGCAGTTTTGAAAAAAGGAACTAAGAGAGAAATAGTTGAAAATTGGCATTTTTCTGCTTTCTAATCCATACCAGTTTTTTGTTTTTAAGTTTCATTGCATTTTTGAAAACATAAGCTAAGAAAGAAATAGTTGAAAATAGGCATTTTCCTGCTTCTAATTCATACTAGCTTTTTTTTTAAGTTTCATTGCATTTTTGAAAAAAGGAACTAAGAGAGAAATAGTTGAAAATTGGCATTTTTCTGCTTTCTAATTCATACCAGTTTTTTGTTTTTAAGTTTCATTGCATTTTTGAAAACATAAGCTAAGAAAGAAATAGGTGAAAATAGGCATTTTCCTGCTTCTAATTCATACTAGTTTTTTTTTAAGTTTCATTGCATTTTTGAAAAAAGGAACTAAGAGAGAAATAGTTGAAAATTGGCATTTTTCTGCTTTCTAATCCATACCAGTTTTTTGTTTTTAAGTTTCATTGCATTTTTGAAAACATAAGCTAAGAAAGAAATAGTTGAAAATAGGCATTTTCCTGCTTCTAATTCATACTAGCTTTTTTTTTAAGTTTCATTGCATTTTTGAAAAAAGGAACTAAGAGAGAAATAGTTGAAAATTGGCATTTTTCTGCTTTCTAATTCATACCAGTTTTTTGTTTTTAAGTTTCATTGCATTTTTGAAAACATAAGCTAAGAAAGAAATAGGTGAAAATAGGCATTTTCCTGCTTCTAATTCATACTAGTTTTTTTTTAAGTTTCATTGCATTTTTGAAAAAAGGAACTAAGAGAGAAATAGTTGAAAATTGGCATTTTTCTGCTTTCTAATTCATACCAGTTTTTTGTTTTTAAGTTTCATTGCATTTTTGAAAACATAAGCTAAGAAAGAAATAGTTGAAAATAGGCATTTTCCTGCTTCTAATTCATACTAGTTTTTTTTTAAGTTTCATTGCATTTTTGAAAAAAGGAACTAAGAGAGAAATAGTTGAAAATTGGCATTTTTCTGCTTTCTAATTCATACCAGTTTTTTGTTTTTAAGTTTCATTGCATTTTTGAAAACATAAGCTAAGAAAGAAATAGTTGAAAATAGGCATTTTCCTGCTTCTAATTCATACTAGCTTTTTTTTTAAGTTTCATTGCATTTTTGAAAAAAGGAACTAAGAGAGAAATAGTTGAAAATTGGCATTTTTCTGCTTTCTAATTCATACCAGTTTTTTGTTTTAAAGTTTCATTGCATTTTTGAAAACATAAGCTAAGAAAGAAATAGTTGAAAATAGGCATTTTCCTGCTTCTAATTCATACTAGTTTTTTTTTAAGTTTCATTGCAGTTTTGAAAAAAGGAACTAAGAGAGAAATAGTTGAAAATTGGCATTTTTCTGCTTTCTAATCCATACCAGTTTTTTGTTTTTAAGTTTCATTGCATTTTTGAAAACATAAGCTAAGAAAGAAATAGTTGAAAATAGGCATTTTCCTGCTTCTAATTCATACTAGCTTTTTTTTTAAGTTTCATTGCATTTTTGAAAAAAGGAACTAAGAGAGAAATAGTTGAAAATTGGCATTTTTCTGCTTTCTAATTCATACCAGTTTTTTGTTTTTAAGTTTCATTGCATTTTTGAAAACATAAGCTAAGAAAGAAATAGGTGAAAATAGGCATTTTCCTGCTTCTAATTCATACTAGTTTTTTTTTAACTTTCATTGCATTTTTGAAAAAAGGAACTAAGAGAGAAATAGTTGAAAATTGGCATTTTTTTGCTTTCTAATTCATACCAGTTTTTTGTTTTAAAGTTTCATTGCATTTTTGAAAACATAAGCTAAGAAAGAAATAGTTGAAAATAGGCATTTTCCTGCTTCTAATTCATACTAGTTTTTTTTTAAGTTTCATTGCATTTTTGAAAAAAGGAACTAAGAAAGAAATAGTTGAAAATTGGCATTTTTCTGCTTTCTAATTCATACCAGTTTTTTGTTTTTAAGTTTCATTGCATTTTTGAAAACATAAGCTAAGAAAGAAATAGTTGAAAATAGGCATTTTCCTGCTTCTAATTCATACTAGTTTTTTTTTAAGTTTCATTGCATTTTTGAAAAAAGGAACTAAGAGAGAAATAGTTGAAAATTGGCATTTTTCTGCTTTCTAATTCATACCAGTTTTTTGTTTTTAAGTTTCATTGCATTTTTGAAAACATAAGCTAAGAAAGAAATAGTTGAAAATAGGCATTTTCCTGCTTCTAATTCATACTAGTTTTTTTTTAAGTTTCATTGCATTTTTGAAAAAAGGAACTAAGAGAGAAATAGTTGAAAATTGGCATTTTTCTGCTTTCTAATTCATACCAGTTTTTTGTTTTTAAGTTTCATTGCATTTTTGAAAACATAAGCTAAGAAAGAAATAGTTGAAAATTGGCATTTTTCTGCTTTCTAATTCATACCAGTTTTTTGTTTTTAAGTTTCATTGCATTTTTGAAAACATAAGCTAAGAAAGAAATAGTTGAAAATAGGCATTTTCCTGCTTCTAATTCTTACTAGTTTTTTTTTAAGTTTCATTGCATTTTTGAAAAAAGGAACTAAGAAAGAAATAGTTGAAAATTGGCATTTTTCTGCTTTCTAATTCATACCTGTTTTTTGTTTTTAAGTTTCGTTGCATTTTTGAAAACAGGAGCTAAGAAAGAAATAGTTGAAAATTGACATTTTTTTTTGTGCTTTGTAATTCATACCAGTTTTTTTTTAAGTTTCATTGCATTTTTGAAAACATAAGCTAAGAAAGAAATAGTTGAAAATAGGCATTTTCCTGCTTCTAATTCATACTAGTTTTTTTTAAAGTTTCATTGCATTTTTGAAAAAAGGAACTAAGAAAGAAATAGTTGAAAATTGGCATTTTTCTGCTTTCTAATTCATACCAGTTTTTTGTTTTTAAGTTTCATTGCATTTTTGAAAACATAAGCTAAGAGAGAAATAGTTGAAAATTGGCATTTTTCTGCCTTCTAAACCTTTGCCAACCCTCACCGACACAATTTTGCGTTATTTCACACACAAAATGTAAAGCATTTATTTCAACGAAAAACCACTCTATCAAATCTTTCTACAGGGTTCCAAGAATCTAAACGTGCAATGAAATTATTTGTAACAGGATTAGTTGAATGTCTGTTACCAATAAAGCAAAATAGTTTACTTGAGTCGAGTATGAAGGCGGTTGTATATTTAGATTTACTAAAAGTTATATGGTAGCGTGGGGATAATTATTATCAACTCACATAGCATTAGGTATGTTACAATTGTACCTTGTACTTGTATTCGTAATTTTGAATACTTGGTTACTTAGATGCATTTGTCGAAAAACAGCTCGAACTTGTTATTGTTCCAAGAACTGGCTAAAAACAGACAAACATAGGACCACGAGGATTTTGCTGTTAACAGCTGTTCCAAATGTGAAAGTTACGCGGCAGAATCAGCTTCTGAAAGTGGAGACGAACAATTGTGGAGTGAGAATGATGATGAACCGCTACAGGAACGCGTCCCAATTCACACTTATGGAGGTAGAGCTGGAACTACGTGGAAATTCGAACCTGCGAAGCAAAGTCGAATTCCTCAAAGTATCATTATTCGCTGTGGTATTCACAATGTGGTTCTTCCCCTGGGGCTAGATGTAATATATTCAATAGATACTTTCAAGGTATTTCAGGATGAACACGTATTAGAATTTATAGTGGAACATACCAATTTTGAAGCGCACGGAGGGTTGCAAAATGGATGGAAAGTAACAAAATGCAAGCATTTAAGTTACAGACCTTTGTTGACCATAAGTGTCAATAGGGAAGAAAGAGACAACTGGAACCAGATATTCGGAAATCGGATATTTCATGCTACAATGGGAAGAATAGATTTCCTCCTTTACTACGATTTTTGAGGTTCGACGATAACAATACTAGGTCTCTCAAAAAGTCAAAAGATTAACTGACATCTTTCTTTTTGCACTAACGCACGCACAAAACGGAATTTTGAAGAACACTTAAATGTCACATACATCATCATCATCATCATCATCATCGGCACTACAACCGGGAACCGGTCTTGGCCTTATTTAGCAAGTCCTGAGGCTTGTTAAATTTTCCATAATGATTTATTTTGTCTGGGCAAGGTCATTAGTCTTGCGCCAGGGGCTCCCCGACGGGGAATCGAACCCCGGTCTCCCGGGTGACAGGCGGGTATACTAACCACTATACTATCGATATGTCACATACACTTCCTGACAATTGGTTTAGACTCCCCCTGATTTCGGCGTTTTCCGATCATTTTGTTCCGTGTGTACTGCAAATATCGGGTTTTCCAATAGGGACTTGAAAACTTGTTTTCGGTAGTAAATTTTTATAATTTGCAGACGTTGTACGTTCGTGTACTTAACCATGATGAAAATGTTGAGTTTATTGAATAAATTGACAGTGACAGTTCGATGATTAGTGAAAGGGTGCGTTCACAAATTAAATTCAAAGTTGTCAAGTGCCTATTGGAAAACCCGATATCACGGTTAGGTAATTATTACCAATTTCTAAGATTCTAAAAACTATAAACCCTTCTTTTGGCAAAATTTTCTTGGAATTTATAATTTGTCCCTAATTACCCACGAGAAGTGGTTGAGACAGGGTTTAAATGGTATAAAGGGGGGGTGGGAGCGAACATATAGGGCAAAGTCTCTGCTTTCAACCCGCGTAGGCCAGGTCGATCCGTGTCCCTGTTGAATCCAACTTGACATGCAGTCTCCACGTGACACTCTGGATAGCTACTTTGGCACCCTCCAAGTACTGAACCAATGAATGCAGCGACATCCTGAGAAAGGTTGGCGCAAGGCTAATAACCTTGCCCGGAAAAACAAATTATTATGGACAAATTAACAAATCTCGGGACTTGCTAAATAAGGCCAAGGCCGGATCCCTGTTGTAATGCCGATGATCATGATAATGATGGATACTTTAACAAGTCTCGAACATGGACCGGATACCGGTGGAGAGACTTGCTAAATAAGGCCAAAACCGGATCCCGGTTGTAGTGCCGATGATGATGATGATGATAAATGATATAAAATAAATCAAATAATAATAATAATATAAAATAAAAAAGGGTATAAAATAAATAACATAAGCTTTGGAATTTCAGTTGCGGATTCCTCATTCGCAGTGTGAGTTGTTAGTCAGTTTTAGTGATTTTATTTAAAAGAAAGTATTTAAACACGTCTTAGAAAAAAAGAGTTAAAAATGGTGTCTAGAAAGATGTTATACCAAACGGGTATCCAAAACATTCAAAAAATGTGCCAAGATGGATTTTCTGTCAACAAACTTGCAAAACTTTTGAGCCGCAATCGTACCGTTGTTTCAAGCTACGTGGAAATTCGAACCTGCGAAGCAAAGTCGAATTCCTCAAATCAACATTATTCGCGGTGGTATTCACAATACGGTTCTTCCCCTGTGGCAAGATGTAATATCTTTAATAGATACTTGCAAGGTATTTCATGATGACCACGTATTAGAAATTTTTGTGGAACATACCATTTTTCAAGAACACAGAGGGTTACAAAATGAATAGAAAGTGCCCCCCCAATGGCTGAGTTGGTAAGGAGGTTGTGTCTTGCGTTTGATTGTCCAAACCTAGGTTCAACCGACGACTTCTGCTATTGTGCAGTTCGATACAATTACCGAGTAGTAGATAGGGTCGTAAAGCAGATCGCCCGATGAAATACCACCCAATTAAGCTATAGGCTCCGTGAAATGGTTGGGAGAAATCCTAAAGCATCTTTCGGAGCTTGGCTGATGGACTCGGTCGAGAAAAAATATCATCTCAAGGCCCTGACTCGGCGCTATACGAGGGTGGGCTGAAAAGTTTCCGACCTAAGAAAGATACAAAACATTTTTTCTTAAAATTTATTTTTATTTTTCTACATAGGCTCCTTGTAATTCTATACACTTCTCCCAGCGATGCTCCCATCTCTCTAACCCGTCCAAATAGTACTCGTCATTTTTCTCTGCAAAGTAACTGTTCACGAAGGTGACTGCCCCCTCACTTGACGAAAATCTCGGGCCTCCAGCGCAATTTTTAGATTAGGGAACAAAAAGAAGTCGCTTGCGGCTAGATCTGGTGGGTAAGTCGGATGGTCAAGCAGTTCAACCCGTAATTCGTGGATTTTCGCCATGGCAACCATTGGGGAGTGAGACGGCGCGTTGTCTTGGTGAAACAGGATTTTTTTTTCTGCAAATGTGTCCGTTTTTTCGGAATTTCTGCCTTCAGTTGGTCAAGTAATGATGCGTAGTATGCTCCTGTAATGGTTTTTCCTTTTTGAAGATAATCGATTAAGATAACTCCATGACTATCCCAAAAACAGTCGCCATCATTCTCCCAGCGGAAAAAACAATTTTTGTCTTTTTGGAGCCGATTTCCCCTTTGCAGTCCACTGTTTTGACTGTATTTTTGTTTCGGGCGTATAATGGTGTATCCAAGTTTCATCGACAATAATTAATCGGCGCAAAAACTCGGTTTTATTGTGCCTAAACTGCACCAACGTTGGAAATGTTCATTGGAACACGTTTTTGGTCTTGTGATGTTTCTAACAGACACACACACAATATACAAGCAAATAGTGAAGAAGACCGAAAGAAAATTTGAATAAGCAAAGCATCAGAGCCGTATACCATAGCGATAACATAACAATTACATATCAGTTGAGTGTACTTGAGTTTATAAATCGAATTCGTACACGCGGCAGTAGCCTGATGCTTAACTTCTCACCCGTTTCATCGTGTGTTCAATTCACGCTCTTCACTATCCTTGCTAAAAAGCAACAATCCTCTCGTGTGATCTCACACATAACACACATTCTCCCATAGATAAACAGGACTTTACTACTTCATTGGAACACGTTTTTGGTCTAACGTAAGCAAACGCGGCACTCAATGCGCGGACAGCTTTCTCATGTCTACATCTTGATTTAATATGTGACAAACACGTTCTTTGGACATTTTCATAGCCTCTGCTATCTCTCTCACTTTAATTCGGCGGTCGTCTAGCAACATTTGGTGAACTTTAGCGATCTTATCGTCAGTTGTTGCAGTTTTTGGACGTCCCGAACGTTCATCGACTCCCAATCTCTCACTGCCACGTTTAAATTCAGCTGCCCAAAATTTCACTGTGGTAAATGATCGTGCAGGGTACCCATACACAGAGTCCAACTAATCTTTGATTTGCATAGGCGTATTGCCTTACAAAAACAAAAATTTTATGACAGCTCAATACTCAATTTTGCCCATTTTCAGAAAAACAATCACATCGACTCACTCAAACGACTGTCAAATAAAAACTACGCGCTCAAAATGGCTGAAATTTTGGTGAGTAACTGTCAAAGGATGCACAACTACATTCACTAGCTTTTATTGACGAGTGCTGCTGTCTTAACGTTGAGGTCGGACCACCCTCGTAGATCGTTCCGACTAAATCAAAATATTAACATTCATGGGGCTTTCAAAAACAAAAATTTAATGACAGTTCGATACTCAATTTTGTCCATTTTTACAAAAACACTCACCACGACTCACTCAAACGACTGTCGAATAAAAACTATGCGTTCAAAATGGCTGAAATTTTGGTGAGTAGCTGCTACCTTAACGTTGAGGTCGGACCATCCTCGTACATCAAATCAACCGAGTCCAAATATTAACATTCATGGGGCTTTCAACAACATAAATGTAATGACAGCTCGATACTCAATTTTGTCCATTGTCACAAAACCACTCACATCGACTCACTCAAACGACTGTCAAATAAAAACTACGCGTCCAAAATGGCTGAATCTTTTCAGACCATCCTCGTAGGTTCGCCTTTCCTCGGAATAAAATTTAAAAGAAGGTCCCAGAAAACTATTGAAAAAGATACGTATCTGGAGGAAAATATAGCTTAACACCAGCAGATCGGCGGTCTCTACAAAGAGAAGCGTCAAATTCTACAGCAACAACAAGGGAAATCGCGGTATTAGCAGGGATTACATATGTGGACAAAAAACTTTTCAGCGTGTATTATCTGAAGCGGAAAATCTTCAAGGAAAGTGTGTGGCGGTTCCGCCAGTTCCCACGGCTCGCCTTCCTGAAAAAAACCCCACAACCACAACCCAGTCTGCATAAGCTTTCGCTAATGCAATTCGCATTAGCATCTTAAATGATTCACGCATCAAATAGATCCAATTATTATAACCCAAAAGTACCTGCAAAAGAATTCTTACCTTTTCATTCGGCTATTGTATGTATACAAATTAAGTTTTTAAATGAATTCGAATTTATAGTCTGTATTGAGAATGGTTTGACAAATATGTGAATTTTCTTGTGATTTTACAATTGTTTGGTTATTATTATTGGCGCGCGGCAGCGAAATTATTTGTTGTTTTTTTTTTTGTTTGTGTGTGGTGATTTTTAATTTAAACAATGGTAGTTAATTTTTATATTTACTTTTGCACAAGCACTACCTTGGAATACGATGTATAATGAAATATATCGGAAAGGATGACGAATATTCTTCGTCATTTATAGATTAAAAAAAAGTAAAAAGAAACGTACTCATACAAATGCATATATTTCCGGACATATATGCATCTATATAAATGTCAATATCTTTTGCAGTTTTTTGTAATATAAATATTTTTGCCGTTGTTCCTTTCAATCAATTTACTGAGTTTTAACGTCACACTTGGTTCTTTTTATCTATCCAACATTTTAAATACGATACATAAAACAATATGACATTAAAAATATCTCGACATATTTAAAGCACAATCGTATATATTAAATAAACACCCCTACTATCAAAAAAATGGTAAATATTGTAAACCCCTTCTGGGTACAAATCAGGCACAACCACTTTCCAGCACACACTCGACTCCGTTTACGACTTCTCTCAACTTCTCTACTACACTCGACTCCTCCTTTTCGACGTCTTTTGACTCCGCTTGACTCCTTTTCAACCTCTTCCGACTACATTTAATTTCTTTTTCGACTTCACGTCGCTCACATTCAACTCTCTCGACTCCATTCATTCCTCCACAACCGACTCCTCTCTTAACAGCTCGTCTCTTACATCGGGACACAATGCCCCTTAAGCACTCGACCCCACCCAACTTCACTTGACCCCACATCGGCTCAATTTAACTCCTTCAAACCGGGTCCTTATGTAACAATAGCTGCTCCGCGTAGCACATAATCAATAGGACGTCTGGTTTCGTCTCGCTCGAACATTTCGACCCCTGTCAGGTCTTCCTTAATACAGGCAAAATTCGCCTCTGCCCACCTTTTTTTTCTAAGGCCCTTTTACAAATATTGGCGCACACGCTCGCCATTGCTCAACACCCATATTCCACAAACCGGCTCCTTAACTAACAACGGCTACTACGAGTAGCAACACTCAATAGGACGTCCGGTTTTGTCATAAATCGACTTTTTCTGTCCCTTTTCTGAAGGTTGGCGCTCACGCTCACCAACCATAGCCTTCATGCATACCTCCTTGACTTTCCACCCGATTTCCGCAAGCCAGCTCCCCTCGTTACCACAGCTACTACGCGTAGCAGCACCCAGCAGGACACCTGGTTTTGCCTCCTTATTTAAACTTCAGGACCTTCGTCCTTAGATCTCTTAACGTCTCCCAAATGTCTCAGCAACACCGGTCGACAAATCAAATCGACACCACCGGACTGAGACAATATACCTAACCACCTCATCCAGGTACTCTAATCTTTAGCCACCATGGCTCACCTTTAGCGGCAACTAAAGGCAATTCACGCCCCTCTACGCCGCCTCATACTTATCAGGTGCATAATACTTCGGGGCGCGCATCTAGTAACCCTAGGGCGCCCTGGGGTTGGACACAATCAACCACCCACCAGAAGCCCCCTAACCAAAGTCCCCTATTTTTTTTTTAACAAGCGTGACGGCCGGCACCTCACAGCAAGTTTCCATTCGGTTGAGGTCGTAGCTACCGCTACATTGGCATCAATGTACCGGTCCTCCCTCGATAGGTAAAACGTGCAACTGAGGGCCCGCCCTTCTTTACCAGTCCCAGCGGCAAACAACTCGCCATACAAAAGTATGGACAAAAGACACCGGCTCTGGACTTGGTCCCTTCCCATCCCGCACACGGCAACCCGTCAACGCGGATGGGAATTACCCTGGGATAAGTTCCCCTCCATCTCGCACACGCCATTTCGTCACTGCGGATGTGAGCGGATTTCCGATGGGTTCCGACCTATTCGGACGATAAGCCTGTTGGTCCATGAGACCCATAACAGGCCTATGGACCACGCCGCACACCCTTGCCCCTGATGGCATCAAGCGGTAACAACTGTGTCCATCTTATCGATAAAGGCCCAAACAATAACCAGGAACTGGTCACCACGATAGTTCCTTAACATTACCACAGCGCATCCCGAAGCAAGCTGGCCAACTTGATTCCCAAGCGCCCGGACTCCCTATCATCACAGCACCCACCATCGAGCACCCCTTCGCCCCTACCTTTTTTTCGTGACTACGTCACGGGGGGGGGGGGGATATTGTGACGGTCCCGCCAGATCCCACGGCTCGCCTTCCTGAAAAAAACCCCACAACCACAACCCAGTCTGCATAAGCTTTCGCTAATGGAATTCCCATTAGCATCTTAAATGCTTCACGCATCAAATAGATCCAATTATTATAACCCAAAAGTACCTGCAAAAGAATTCTTACCGTTTCAAGCATTCCTTCGCTTACAAATCCACTGTAAGAGTTCTTACTGTCCTTATCATAAATTATCCTGAAAAAAAAACCGCGGTTCACATATCATGTAACCATTCCAGCCAGGGATAATTATCATTGCGTCGCCTATTCCCAGCTTCATTCATGTACACGATAAATTTCTTTATGTATATATTTAGCTGGCGACGTTTTTCTCCCAGCAATAAAATTCCCTGACTCGCACAATGTGCAAACCAAAGCAAATACGCATTCCGCGTCCCTTGGCATCAATTGAAATCCAAGCATTAACAATGCAAATGGTCATTCAATACGTACCCTTACTAGCGATGCCATAAAAACCATTTCCCAGTAACCTAGCTAAAACCAATTAGCACATTTTCACATCGGATCATCGTCTCTTTGTTTAGCCGCACATGTTCCAACAAAGATTCCATTGGCATCCGACGATTTCGGTTTTATTTGCTTTACCGAAATCGTATCCTAGGAATGCACTTTATGTCTTTCTTTGTTCTAGGCACACATACCACCATGACCACGATGAGCGAGTGAGCTCTGAACGAGCAAGATATCGTTGAGTCGTAATTCAAGCAAGGCGGTCTGGTCGCCTGCCATCCACCGTACCGGCGGCGGTACGGTGGGTTATCTATGAGTCCTTTTACATCTGCCGACGACACCAGTCGTGCGGACTTCCGCGGTCTGTAGCGATGCAGACATGCGTTAAAGTCGTAGTCGAGAGTGTTCGGAATTAAATAAACTGGATGCGAACTTTTCTTTTAATAATTGAATAAATTGACTGTCAAGTGTAAATTAATGAGTCCGGTGTTCTATCTTGAAGTGAAATAATATAAAAAATTAATTAAGAACCGCGTGTGTTTTACTTCTTTTTCTGTTGTGTACGCTGCGTTGTCGATTTCTGTTGGTGCTTTGCCTTTTTTGTGTCCGGCGGAACGACGATGGAACATATATATGATGGCGGAGGAAGTTAACCGTGCCAATGTTGCAATACTTCCTCGCCACAAGTGTTTGAAAGGTGAGCCGGAAAACAAGGTCAACGTCATCGAGATGCCCAATTGACCTTTGCCAAAAATCATTTAAGATGGAAGCTGCGTTGGAGAACTGTCATCTTCGCCGATGAGAAACACTTTTGTCTTGATGGGCCTAACGTCTTTCGACATTGTTTTCATGATTTTTTCATGATCATGAGAAAGGGCGACCTGTTTTTAAGACGACGACAACAAACTGAAAGTGGAGTCATGATTTGGGTAGAAAATTCATACCCAAATAAGACCGTAAACGGCAGGATGAATAGTGACGACTAGATTAAGATCTTTGATAAGAAATCGTGCATCATAACCAAGAAAAATTTGGCGCTTGCACTGTGCTCTGACATTTAAGGGTACTCCAAAATCCCGTTTTGTGCGCGAGTTTGTGTAAAAAAAAAAAATCTTGCAACAAGATGATGCAACACTCCATACAGCCTGGAGGGTAAAAGAGTACTTCGAGCGTAACAACGTTTCTGTTCTTGACTGGCCAGCATTGTCTTCAGACCTCAACATAATTGAGAATGCATAACGACATCTCTCCAGAGCTATATACTAAGGCGGACGATAATCCAATAACGTAAGAAACTATAAAGATGTCATTAAAACTGAATGGGACAAAGCCCCACGAAATATGATTAAAAATCACATTAAATCGCTTTCATCAAGAATGTTAGAGGTTGTAAGTAAAGAAGGAGGAAGTACTCATTACTAATAAAATTAAACCATTGTAATAAAACTCAAAATTTTGTTATTAAAAAAAAAAATAATCCTGCCTCAATCCCTTGTCGCGAGTAATTAGACACAAATTGGAAATTCCAAGAAAATTAAGGCAAAAAAAGGGGGTTATGGTTATTAGAATCTTCTTAGAAATTGGTAATGATTGCCTAACCGCGATATTGGCAGTACACGCGGAACAAAATTATCATGAAAAGCCGAAATCAAAGGGGTGCCTCAACCAGTTGTCAGTGGGTGTATGGAAATATTGGCGCAAGGCTAATAACCTTGCACGGAAAAACAAATTATTATGGACAATTTAACAAGTCTCGGATAAGGACCGGATACCGGTGGAAAGACTTGCCAAAATAGGCCAAGACCGGATCCCGGATGTAGTGCCGATGATGATGATGATGTATGGAAATATGTGAACCAATGGAAATGTGTGAACCAAAACCTAAAATGGTTTTATTTGCCTGAAGAAAATCTCACAATTAATGTGCTAATACCTTTCAAGGACGAGTATTATTCTAACAATATTTACTCAGCAAGCTTAACAAGTGTGGTATAAAAGCCTGCAAAACTAGCTACGCCATTGGTATACCATATTTGGGAAAAGAAAAACAAAATACAGTGAACAATTCGGCGTACCAGTTATGTAAACAACACTTTTTATTTTACATTTATTTTACAAGCCCTGATGTTGCTAAATCATTGGCTCAAAATAGGCTCACAGTCATTGCAGCAATGAAAATAACACCTGTATATCTTTTATCCTTCAACCAACTGACATTTCTGGCCAGTGACGTTACAAAACCGTACTGGTTAGTTAAGGGTTAAAATATACTTGCTTGGGGTGTTTTGAATTGATTAACATCTCTGACAGCAAAGAAACAACAATGGCAATACGTCCGGTCTCGAGATTAGAACCCATATTAAATTAAATTCACAGCACAACAATCAGACACAATGCAGCTGTGCATCCTCAAGACTGCTCAGACCTTAAGATTGACCCCTATAATCTTATGAAAGACTTATCTTCCTGAGTGTAAGTTGTTAAATTAATTTCTGTAGCACGACCTCTTTAATTGGGAAACAAGGCATCTTCAGTGGCGGCCATTTGATTCGAGATACATTTACACAATCAATTCTTAGAAGGATGAAATCTAATTCAGAGATAAGAAGGAGTTCAGCAGATAACCCATCTCTCTTGGAACAATCGCATTCCATAGCACCGTAATAAGTGTCGCAAAGTGCCTTATTGAGAAATGATGCTCCACTAGCATGTGGTAGTCGAAGTGGAGCAATTCAGATGCTCACAAGGCACTATAATTGTCTTGCGTATCATATCGTCGGCGACGGAGTGTTTCTGACCTAATTGAACCACCGGCAACTGTCGTCAAGTGGCTTTCAATGGCATGCCTTTGTCTGGCAGAAAACCACTCAAAGCACACTGTTTCACCAAAATGTCAAGAGGAAATGTGACCGTGAACGGAAACGGAAGCTGTATTCGATTCTATCCTCACATGACTACCGAAGGCTTTCTGAAGTTGGATAACAATTGACGAGTTTTGTCTTGTAATACGTATATTCGGCCCTTTTTGGAAGACTTCTGGTGTGATTGTATAGCAATTGATTATGTGTAGGTAATGTAAGGCATCCAAATAGAGAGCACTGAATGATTTTTTTTATTTAATTCAGAGCTAAGTCCTAAGGACCTGTTTTCTGTACACTATCAACTTGGTGTTTTCGAAAATGCCGACGCAATGAATGTCATTTGTCGTGGAATTCGTGTGGTAAGTACATTGTAAGCATTTTCAAAACCCATTTTAGGCCTCCAATTAGGGCTGATTACTACCGTGTTTGTAAGGGCGGTCAGAGAGCAGTTGTATTCAAGGCTTGGAACTCTTTTGTATCCTACATGACAGAATAAAATATTCGCCAGATTGACAAATATGTTTTAAACAACTTCGACGAACTGTCACCAGTCGTTTTATTAGACCAGCTCGACCTGCTGTCATCTATAAAAAAAATGTGGGTTGGCATATAATTTACAAAAAAGAGCAACACAGTTGACAGGTAGTTGGTCCCAACGCGGACAAATACCACCACATCATACTATGGGCTACGTAAAATAGTTGCCAAAATGTAAATGCTCCGTAAAATAGTCTGCAAAACCTGATATTTGGGCCCTAACCAACATTCAATTTAATTTGACTTTTCTTCGTTGCTTCGGATTCAGCTAACGTCCAATATTCCGATTTTAAAGTGGCATCTGTCTACGTCTTCACTCGGCCTAATTTAATATGTCAAAAGAAAGAAGCCTTAGAATTGAACAAATTGGACGTTATTTGAAAATAGTAATTGTGACATCCAGCCGCCCCTCATAATAATAAATGCTCCGCGGAACGATCCCCGACACCTAACCGAGACTGAAATTATCTCCATATACTCCGTTGCTCCAGATGTAATTTACATGCGAGATACCGATTTAAAGGGGCAATCAATCTTGATTGCCGAAGGTGAGAAGCGCTCCTCTAACTTCTCTTACAAACTGTCGACTGGATACAAATTAACCGCCCAAAATCTGAGATTATTGTTCTCTGCGACTTTATGGTGCACAATTCCAAGTGAGTTTAACATACAAACAGATCAGATGACGCTAGCTAAAACGTTGGCAACTGGTCGTAATTTGTCTCAGTTAGTTGATGAACCTTTGCGAGTCCCAAATAACCAAGATGATTTGCAAACATCTTGGATTTGTTTATGTTATCTGATTCACGCCTATATTTCATACAAGCGACTGCTCCATTAGGAAAATTGGACCATCGCCTGATATCTACGATGAAGTCATTTCCATCTCAAACGACTGAACAATATATGCCGCCTTGTGGCGTTTCTAACAGATACACACACAATATGCAAGCAAATGGTGAAGAACACCGAAAGGAAATCCGAATGAGCAAAGCATCAGAGCCGTATACCATAGCGATAACATAACAATTCCACATCAGTTGAGTGTACTTGAGTTTAGAATTCGTACACGCGGCAGTGGCCCGATGTATTGAGCATTGGTTACATTTTTAGTAATTCTAACCGTCATAGTGTCAGATCGAATAGCATCAATGGCTGAATTGGTAAGGAGGTTGTGTCTCGCGTTTGATTGTGAAAACCTAGGTTCAACTGACGATTCTTGCTATTGTACAGGTCGGGACAATTACTGAGTGGTAGGTAGGGTCCCGAAGCCCAACCGCCCCATTAAACCTATAGGCTTCGTGGAAAGGTTGGGAGAAACCCTTGAGCATCTATCGGAGCTTTGCTGATGGACCCGGTCGAGAAAAAAAAACATCTCAGTGTGCTGATTCGGCGCTATAGTTCGCCTTTCCTGGGAGAAGTACAATAAGAAAAAATGCAACCACACTAAGTATGGGAACTAGCAACTGGGAGAATAAGAGAAATTTCCTCACGTCCTTTCCTTAGTTTGATGTTTAATTTTAAAACTTAACGCAGCGGGAATTACTCTTTTCAATATGGAACTTCAGAATCCGAATTGTATCAAACAGAAGTAAGGAATTGTCGAAGGAAATTAACAAAATACTGCATTCCGGCAACGCTAGTTGGCACGCAGCCAGTAAACTGCTGAAATTCAGACTGCTATCACGTAACATAAAGCTCCGGGTCTATAGAATCATAATCACGACGATTGTTCTATACGGATGCGAAACATCATCATCATCATCATCGGCACTATAACCGGGAACCGGTGTTGGCGTTATTTAGCAAGTCTTGTTAAAGGCTTGTTAAATTTTCCATAATGATTTGTTTTTTTCCGGGCAAGGTCATTAGTCTTGCGCCAGAATGCGAAACATGGGCTCTCACAAAACGGGAAGAAAACAAATTCCGCGTATTCGAGAATAACATTTTAAGCGGCATCTTCGTAGGTAAATATGACGAGGACGCAGGACAATGGGGGAAACTCCACAACCACGAATTGGAAGAGCTATGCCGCAAACCTACGACAGTGAGAGCAATCAGATCGCGAAGATTAAGATGGGTCGGACATGTGGCGCGAATGGGCAACGATAGGACTGTGGCGGTTCCGCCAAACCCCACTGTTACTTACCTGAAGAACCCCCATAACTTCGACCCAATCTTATAAGTCTCGCTAATGCAATCGCATTAGCACCTTAAATGCTTTACGCATCTAGGTTATCTAAGGTATAACCTAAAAGTCCCTGTAAAAGAATTCTTACCTTTCATGCATGTCTTCGCATACAAATTCCCTACAAGAATTCTTTCCATTATACAGGAGCATAAAACCAAAACCTATTCGGTACCTTCGGTTGCCAGGCTAATTCCAACCTTCCCACACCTGCACCAACATTTCCTTCCCAAGGATAATTAATGCTTTCAATGCATTATCTGGAAATGCCTGTGAAGAATTTTTCCTACAAGGCCATTCATACATGTATCAATCCATCTCTGCATTAGCGACCAAGAACCGAATTCCCAATTAGTGTAAACACTCACATTAGAGTTCGACACTTGAGTGGCCTTAGATGCCATGTACAATTGGCATAGATGTTATACAAACCGTCTTTGTTTAACCATCTGAATTGCTTCGCAATAACTTGCAACTATCGATACAGCTGTAAGCACATTACCCAGAAATGCTCCTCTGTTTGAATCACCAAACAATCATCCACTTCGCGCTTAGGCGCTGGATTGGATTCAGTAGCATAAACATTTGCAAACAAAAGAATCCGATCCTCCCAGTCGGCAGAGATACGATATACGATCTCCATTACTACATCCCTTTTAGCATCTAATGAGGGGCTGCTATTTACTCAGCTGACCCTCATTACCGGACGATGCATTAGGTCGCTACTTCCTTTGTTCGGCATCCCTTGTCTAGGTTTCGTTCGCTTTTACCTGCGAGCGTTAGCAAACAATCTGATCTCAACGATCGACTTCACGCACACCACTACAGGACCTCACCAGTGAGATCCTCCTTCCTCGTTTTCACCACGAGCGGAACACTTTCTCTCTCGGGGAAACTCACCCCATTAGCGAGTCGGCGCTGTACGAGCCATTTATCGCCGAGCCCTTTACCATAATCCGACCAAGCTGGTCGGCCTATCTCCCGCTCTCCGTCGCGCGGCGGAGAAGCGTAAATATCACGAAGTCAAGTGTAAGTAAGAACTTTTAACTTTAGTCCTGTAATTGAAATCACACGGGTCGCGGATAAAGTAACAAACAAGTGGATATACAGAGTCGTCCAGAGTCGCTGAGTTTAAATATAAAAACAGTGCGCATTAATTAATTCGAAATATTCTCGCGGCATCATGTGTATTTGGATGCCAACACAATATGGTAGTCAACGTACGGATTAATAAAGAGAACTTTAAATATGTTTTAAAGATTTTTAGTGTTTCATTTAACTTGTTGCCTGCGGACGTTGAGTTGAGATGCCTGGTTGCTTTTCTTTTCTTTCGGGTGAACAGTGCGTTTTCTTTCGTTTGTGTTGCTTGCTCTTGGAGAACGATCAGCAGCGGAACTGTGTTAAGGAGTTGGTGGGGACGAGGTAGAACCCTCGCCCATGCTGGCGTCTGGCGTCACGACTTCGCCCCCCACAGGACCGTGCGAAGAACTCTTGACGGTAGACCAACGGGAAAAAGACCAGCAGGACGGCCACGACGTAGATGGGGGGATAATGTTAGGTTTGACCTTGAGGAGATCGGATCGGCTGATCAAGGACGAAAGGAGTGTGCACAGGACGGAACGATGGCGGAGTCGGGTCGGTGAGGTCATGAACTTCCGGGTTCCTACAGGCCAATAAATAGTAATAGTATATAGCCCTTGCTCCCAAAAAGGCTGCCATCCTTGAGGTAGAGGAATCCCCATTTGTGTATTTCGACTCACAAACGGTCCTTTGTTTCAATTGTTTACATCTGAAGTTAATTTTTAACGTGAACTGATGCGCATTCTGCGACCGACAGGTAAATATAGTTAGATCGGTAGAATGCATTCACCAAGTTCAGTTGATCTCCAAACGTGATACTACATATGGAAAAGTCACATTCGGCCTATGTCTGTTTTAGAATTTGAACGACATTGGTAATAAATAATATTAAGATTACGGGACTGAGGTGGCTTTCCTGGAGCATCTTAGATCGACACCGAAGTCGGCACCGAATTGTACTTGGTTTTCTAAACACAACATAATCCACGGCATGAAATACAGTGAATATCCAAAGCTTCTGGGTGGAAGCCATTATCTTGCGAAAGATGATGTCAAAATCCTTGAATAAGTCCCTGGCGATTACTTGTCTTATTCCCGGCCTCCAATAATCGTATCGTTTTAGGGAAACCTCACTCAATTTTTTTTTGTATACAAAAGGAGTTTTTGAAGTATCCTTAATTGTCAAAGCACAGAGCGATTTTAGTTTAGATTCCCTTTGATGGATCTTATGCTGGAAAAGTATGAACTTTCAGTGGAAGAACATTATGTTGCTCTCGAATCATCATCAGGATAGGCACTACAACCGGGATCCGGTCTTGGCCTTATTTAGCAAGTCTCTCCATCGGTATCCGGTCCATATCCGAGACTTGTTAAATTGTCCATAATAATTTGATTTTCCGGGCAAGGTTATTAGTCTTGCGCCAACCTTTCTCAGGATGATGTTGCTCTCGAATGCTTATTATTTAATGACTAAGTTGTAAGAATTTTATTCGCAGGCATTTGTCTGAACCTTGGCTCCTCGATAGTATAGTGGTTAGTATACCCGCCTGTCACGCGGGAGACCGGGGTTCGATTCCCCGTCGGGGAGCCTCTGGCGCAAGACTAATGACCTTGCCCGGAAAAAACAAATCATTATGGAAAATTGAACAAGCCTCAGGACTTGCTAAATACGGCCAAGACCGGTTCCAGGCTGTAGTGCCGATGATGATGATGATGAAATTGTGAGATGTGCTTCTGGGTCCAATGAGTTTCACTGCTCGTTTTCGCATTTCATCGATTTGGGGCCTGGCCAAATATTGGAATTGAATTTTAGTTTAGGATTACATTGTTCGTAGCTTCAAATTTGTGATCGCTGTTGAATTAATGCGACTGAGCAGAATTGAAGGTTTGCTGTTTTAATCGGGTAAGTGAAAAGACTGTGAGTCTATGATTGTTCTAGTACTTGAAGAGAAGAGAGAATGAATTCTAACGATTGGTATATCTCATTGAGGATGGAATTCAATGAATTGAAAATCTCCTTTCTGCTTAACAATGAGGTTCGAAAAGGGTGGTCGAGCATATTTCAATGAATACGACAAACTCAACTTGCTGTCATCTGCAAACGACTGAATTGGAGCGTGAGTAATGAACGTGAGATAAAAATGAGGAATATGGTGGGTGGGCGAATGGAACTCTGCAACCAAATGATTTTAACCGCAAGGAAGCTCGATAACGAAAAAGTAGTAAAGAAACTATTCGAGTACCCAACATCAGTCTCCCGGGCAACGGGTTATAGCGACGATAGTGAAGAGCGAGTGATTCGAACCGACGCTATCACGGTTAGAATCACTAAAATATAGAACCAAAGCTCACCCCATTAGGCCACTGCCGCGTATGTGAATTAGATTTCTAAACTCAAATACATTCGACTAATGTGGAAATGGTATATTATTGCTATGGTATAAGGCTTTAAAGGATGTGCTTTTGGTGGTGTTGTTCTTCACTAGTCGTATGTGTTATCTGCTAGAGACGCTACAGGGCCCGTTAGAGACGCCTGAGAGCGCGCATGTATAATCTTCTAGGTGGTTTAACTAAACTTCCAAAGTAACCAGACTGGGCAGTTGTCGAAATTTAGGGATACTCCAAAATCCCCTTTTGTGCGCGCGTTTGTGTAAAAAAAATAGTTTGTCGAAATTAAATTTGCATCCTAGTATTGTCGCCGATTCTTTGTACACTTTTCCCGCATATCTTATGCAGAGAAAACCTTTCCTTCCTCTTCGAAAACCACTCTCACTCAGGCGATTCCCAAATTACCTACTATCAACCTTACTTATGTTATCGAATCAATTTCGAATCAATGGAATATATGTATCGCGTCGAGGAACTCCTTAATGATGGCCAATACACATTTCGCGGGAGGCGGTCCATGGGACACATCTGTACTCAAAAAACATGGTGAGTCAAGAGGCTTTTAAGCCTTACTATCGACGTTGATGCGTTAACTGGCGCACCGTATGAAAATGAAGACTTTAGTCTCCTGTTGTTGGAAAAACTGAATACCTAGTTAGCCGCTGATACTAACAAATCATTATGAGGTGGAAGGACAGTTGGCGTCAGTATAGAACCCAGGGGCCCCGAAATTAAAAGAAATGAGATCTGAAAACATGCCATCTACAATGAATTTATTGGCTTGTCCAAGAAAAACTGTGAACGTTCATAGGAAAGAAACATGCTTATTAAGGCAGTGTCTGACGCAATCGGAAGACTTGGATATATCCAACGTATCGGACAATGATGAGAATTTTACAAAGGCCCAAACGTTTATATGGAGTAAATCATTGACTTAGAGGATGTTCGCAAAATCTCCTTCAGTATCTGGTATTCACAAATATTCTTATAGTAGCTGAGTAGGGTTACGACTGATAATAAACGTTTCAGCTAGCCCCGTTTGCTATGTTGGAATGTTAAGTCGGTTAAAATTGTGTGTACTAAAGACGGCAAGAGCAATAATTTCTTATGTTGAATCGTTACTTTGTGGCCAGTCGAAGGTGTGTAAAAGTTGCTGAAAAAGTGTTGATGGTCGATGACTGTTTGTAGAGCAGTAAAAACAACGAAGGAACTTGGTGGAGCCTCGTAAAACGGATGTCAGCCAAACGACGTTCAAGTTGTTGAAAGCGAATATTTCTTTGTCAAGCTAAAAAAAACATAGGTCGTCAAACTCTGAAACATAGTCAATGATATCTCCTTATCATAACGCGGAACTCTTAGCATGGTTTCGTGGTATTCCATCGGAAGCCGGTGTTGGGACCCAATTTACCACTTACAAAGCTTTTTCGACTGGTTTTTATTCCATTTCTCTCAGGAAAGGCGAACCTGTAGCGCTGAGTCGGCGCCCTGAGATGCTAGGTGTTCTCAAATGGACAAGATACAAATTAATATCAAAGTAACTTAGTAGAGCTACAACGTGTTTATCTTCCATAAGTTTATTCGCAGGCATTTGTCTGAACCTTGGCTCCTCGATAGTATAGTGGTTAGTATACCCGCCTGTCACGTGGGAGACCGGGGTTCGATTCCCCGTCGGGGAGCCACTGGGGCAAGACTAATGACCTTTCCCGGAAAAAACAAATCATTACGGAAAATTTAACAACCCTCAGAACTTGCTAAATAAGGCCATGACCGGCTCCCGGTTGTAGTGCCGATGATGATGATTTGTCTGAACCTAAATTTGAAAAACTGTGCAAATATGCTCAGAGAATAGCAACAAGGGCATGTTGCATCCAAGAAGTATTTAATGTAGAAATAGTAAAAAAAGAAGATTAAAGATGTCTCTCGCCTCAGTGCAAACTCAAAAATTGGGCAATGTAGAGAAGTGTGAAAAAACGCATATACAGTCTCCGGCTGACAGCAGAAAGCAAGATGAACATGAAAATCTGACACAGTTTTACAAACAGAAATTGCCCCAACTTGTATGCTGGAACGACAAAATGATTTGGCCAACCGCTATTTATTTCATTGCCGTAACGCAGCCATTGCAAGTTCAAGTCCGTTAAACATAAACAACAATCAAAGCTCACAATGGCCAAGCAAAACCGGGGTGGAGCATTTATCGACTCCACTTTTGGAGCGATTGACACTCGTCCTTCACTCATTCTCCCCATCCCTTCTGATTGGGTATGCTCTATCGCCTTGTCGCACAGAGTACAGCAGCTGTACGGCAGCGAACTCGTTCAACGTATAACGCTGATATAACACATACATAAGGAAAAGATCGGTAGGGAATGGTGTCTTATAGAAACAGCCCTTTACCATCCGTGTATATTGCACCTGCCCCCATGTGGGTTATTTTATCAGCTGAATATCTACCTCATTCACCCTCCGGATAACGATGGTAAGACATTTTTTTTTAATAATCTGTAGAAGCTTATGGTGAGGCTGCTTTGAGTGAGAGAAGTTGTCGTGAGTGGTTTCAAAACATTAAAAACGGTGAGTTTGACGTGGAGGACAAAGAACGAAGTGGAAAGCCGAAAGTGTGCGAAGACAAGGAACTGGAAACAATATTGGAGGAAGATCCATCCCAAATGCAAAAAGAACTTGCACGTACATCAGATGTAACTCAACTAGTTCACATCGTTTAAAATCGTTATGGATGATTCAAAAACAAGGAAATTGGGTTCCATACGAACTCACGCCGAGAGATGTTTAACGCCGACTCTGCATAAGTGAAATGCTGCTTGCCAGGCAAAAAAAAAAGATGAGTTTTTTGCATCGTATAGTCACTGGGGTTGAAAAATGGATTCACTACGATAACCCAAAGAAGAGAAAATCATGGGGACCACCTGGCCATGCTTCAACATCGACAGCAAAACCGAATATTCATGAGAAAAAACTCATGCTGTGTATTTGGTAGGATCAGATTGGTGTCGTGTATTATAAATAGCTGAAACCGAGTGAAACCATCATTGGAGTACTCTACCGAACACAATTATTGAGATTGAGCCGAGCACTCAAGAAAAAACGCGGCCATTACTACTCCAGGCATGACAAAATTATTCTTCTCCATGATAATGCTCGTCCGCATGTTGCGGTGCCGGTGAAAAACTATTTAGAATATATATATATATATATCTTCTAGGTTACCTATATATATGTTCTCTGTGGGATCCTAAGCAAACAAACAGTATGCGTCCTAATGCAGTGCCGAGTTATTTGTGGAATCCGAAATAAACAAACGGATCTCCGAGTGCACGGAAAGTGTGAAAATTAACACGCGAGTGATGAGCAGTGCGGGAAAACCTTTCACCCTTTCCATCCCTTGCGTCTGTTTTCCTTTTTTTCGCACCTCTGTTTGCGTCCCTCAGGCATCGATACTCTCGATTGATTTATAGTTTTTGGAGAGTTTTTTGTGTTTGAGTGTCATAATGTTCATCATGGAAGGGACGTGACCTGGATTTCGGAACAGATCTAGTGGGGCACCTACTACAAGGGCATAACACCTGTAGTGGTTGCTTGCACTTATCTATTGCTGGTCCCGAATTGCATCCTTTCCCGAGGCGGTATTGGTTTTCTGTGTAGGACCATTTCAATGGAGCGAAAATTTTGCGTTGATTTGTGTAACATTCGCGGCTTGAGATGCAATTTCTCCTCTCTGTCTGCCCATGTTTCTAACCAGAAACCAACTATCCTTGCACTTAGCGAAACCCAGGTAATTACTAATACAGATATTTCCGATTTTAATCTACCTGGATATAACTTAGTGCCTCTGTTCTTTCCACATCGTGGTATAGCCACATACATAGGAAATGATATTGATCATCACCTTCTGCTACAATATGGGCAATATTAATTTGTCTTGGCTAAAACTACACGTTCGTAAGCATATCATACATTAGTGCTTTCTTTACAGAAGCCCAAACTGGATAGAAACGCATCCTTTAACGAATTTGATGTCCTGTCTGATTCTATCGATAGGATCTTGACCCTATATCAGCAAACAGACATCGTTATTGAGGCTGATTTTAATGCGCATAACTCTCAGTGGCTTCGTCACTCCGGACACACAACACCTGAAGGTCAATATGTCCAGCTTTTTGCTGATTCAAATAGTTTAACTCAATTTGTTGGCGGAGTCTAGTCGGTGTCGTCATGAACTTCCGGGTTCCTACAGGCCAATAAATAATAATAATAATAACTTGTCAATTAGCCAACACGGCTACCAGACATATATGGTCATTTCGCCAACACACTGGACCTGTTCCTCACCTCGCACACAAACAAATACACAATTGGAGTTTCTTCGCCCTTGGGCACTTCAGACCACTGTGTCGTGACAGCTAAATTTGCTCTAACCAACAGTAACGCTAATGAGAAAACTCCCGAAAGAACAGTATGGTTCTACGAGAAAGCCAACTGGGAAGGTCTGAACGAATTTTTTGGGAGTTTAAATTGGTCGTTATTTTTCCTCAATAACGATGTTGACTCTATAGCGGACACATTGACGGACACGATTCTACGTGGCATGCGGACCTTTATTCCACACAGAGTAAAGAGTATCAAACCGAAGAGAAATATGTGGTTCGATTCCGGTTGCAGAGAAGCCATTAAGGCTAAAGAGTTGAGCTTCCGGTTGTATAAATCAAACAATACTGAAGAAAACCGGAAAAGATTTAAGAGAGCTAGAAATTACTGCAATGCGTATATTCAACGCGCAAAGTGACCTGGATCATCGGTTCCACAGCTGATGATGAGTGGCCGAGCCCTCGAGGCTGGGGAAAGTTTGAAATTGCTCGGCGTCACGGTCTGTGGGAATGTATCATGGCATAAACACGTATCGGGTATAGCCAGATCAGCCTCAGCAAAACTGAGTTATCTTTTTAGAGCCAAGAAATACTTTATTCCGGCCCAACTTCTTCTCCTATATAAATCTCAAATTAGACCCGCGCTCGAATATTGCTCTCATGTTTGGAGCTCGGCTCCTAAACATACCCTCGACCTACTTGAGAGCGTACAAAGACGAGCGATCCGCCTGATCGGGTACTCGGCGCTGAGGTCGGGACTACAGTCGCTATCACATCGAAGGCGGTTGGCCGACCTCTGTCTGTTTTAGAGATATTATCACGGGTGCTGTTCTTCGGAGATTCTTGGCATTGTTCCACGCAATTCGGTCTATATGCGCTCCACAAGACAATCCGACGGATCGCACCCGTTTGTGGTTCATCTCCCGACAGCGCGAACATCCCTGTATCAGAACTCGTTCCGTTACAGAGCGGGGAAGCTGTGGAACTCCCTTCCCACGCGAGTGTTCCCGGAGCGTTACAACCTGCAACTGTTCAAAAAGAACTGCAACAGTTATTTGATGGCATCTCGGGGCGCCCACTGGACGCTATAGGTTCGCCTCTCCCGTGAGAAGTCCAATAAAAAAAAAAAAAAAAAAAGCGTGAGACAAAAAATACTACACGCTCCCACAGGTAGTAGGAACTTTTGGGCATTCGTGAAAAACATTCAAAACTCAGTCTCTTCATCCATTGCATCCCTTAGAGTCGATGACAGACCAGTCACCACCGCAACAGAGAAGGCGAATCTACTTGCTGCACATTTTGCACCCAACTCAACGTTGCCTGATTCCACATCAGTTCCACCTTTTTTATCTCTTAAGAGATGCAAAAGATACTTCACTCCATCCAACCTGGCGTATATTCGTCCAAAAATGGAGTTCAACTCCCATATTTGGTCAGTAGCATCCACAACTGCACTACACCTGCTCGGCAGGATGCAAAACCGAGCAGTGAAACTTATTGGGGACCCAGCCGTAAGTCGACCAATTCCGTCGTTAGAACACAGGCGCAACATATTGTAACGCATATGACAATCAGTACTAGAATATTCTAGAAAGTCCGAAACAAAGTACTAGAATATTCTAGAAAGTACTGGAAAACTGGAGACTATGAACAATAGAAAATTCGAGGCTATGGAACGGACAGAAACGAAACACCAAATCAGAATGAGGAAACGGTATAAATACGTCACGCAGATCAAGAGAGGGAAGTAAAGAAGTAAGCAGTAAAAGACGCGATAAGTACGGAAGCGATAAGTCAAGAAATCGTTGTGTACGGTAAAAGTAACGGTTGTTATTAACGGACTAATAAAGTGTTACATTAATTCAAAGTCAATTTAACGGGTCTTATCTCTTTTCTATAGGTATTACCATGGTCGTTGCTCAACTGAACTTGCTGAATGTGTTCCGCCCCTTCAGACATTTTCCCGCGATACCCGTCAATCTGTGAATGCGCAACAGATCACGTTGAAGGTGGACTTCAGGCACACAAATAAACATAGAGAGTCATTCTTTAGCCGAACCACACGAATGTGGAATATTCTGCCTGACCATGTGTTTCCTGGCCGTTGTGATGTCCAGACATTCAAGACCAATATACGTCGACACCTCCTTTCCTTATCCACTTCCTCTCGATCCGCTCGCACTGTGCTCTGACATTAGGGGTACTTCAAAATCCACTTTTCTGCGCGCGTTAGTGTAAAAAAAATCCACTACTTCGACTATAGCAAGGTTATCACAAGGCTACAGACCCAATAAGGGCATATTGGTTGCGATTACCCAAAAGCCGACGGTGCGCTGCCGAGATCCAAATGGGATGGTGGTACGAAGCAGTACCGCGCAATAACTACTCTGGATGTTAAGAACGCGTTTGGTTCGGAGGAATTCAACCACATTATCAATGCAATACATCAATCGCGAGTACCGAACTCGCTACATAAGATCACTCGTTCTTTCCAGACAGGAACTTAATGATGACAATGGGGTTGGCCCAAGAAAATACGAACAGGGGTCAGTCCTCGCACCACTCTTGTGGACCATAGATATAATACATTAGTATTGCGGTGCATTAAGCAACGTCAAACCATTAAGAGTGAAAATTCTGGACTTCGCGGACTATCATCATCATCATCATCGGCACTACAACCGGGAATCGGCCTTATTTAGCAAGTCCTGAGGCTTGTTAAATTTTCCATAATGATTTGTTCTTTCCGGGCAAGGTCATTAGTCTTGCGCCAGACTTCGCGGACTATATAACTGCAAAAAGGCCCCCGGAAAACTACGAAAAATCGCATCAACTGAAAAACTGGCCCACAACTGTTGTATTGCAGCTAGCAGAGAAAGCAAAACGGAGATGGCGTTGACGTTTGGCCAAAAAAATAGAGGCGACTCGGTATCGAATCGATATACTAAAATTTCTAGGTGTCGTACTAAATTACCGCGTAAACTTTATATTATCGTCGGCTATGCAACGAAGAAGGCGGCGCTAACAAATACAGCTTTGGAAAGACAAACATTGGCGGGTGTAAATATCTGGCCTTTGGCTTCAGTGAATAGATCGACTATTTTCAGCTTAAATATTGAGTACACAATTTCTGTCTACAGAACAACAAGATCAACAAAATGGCATTCTACGGAGTAGTAGTAAGCGCAATGATTTCGTGCCGTTTGCCGATAGAACTGGAAGCTAAAACAGCAACGGAAATATATAAACTGCGCCAAAAAGAAAAGACTCCCGTGAATACAAATACGATCTTATGGTTACCCGAGAAAGAAGCCATAGCCAATGTCAACATATGTGGAATTCAGGTTGCCCAGAAATGGTACTTGACATCACCCAATGGAGAAACAGGACACAGGTAGGCTTTCCATGGCCCAACACCTAATAGGAAGCGGATGCTTTGAAGAATATCTGTATCAATGAAGAAATTATTGACAGTACGAAACACAGCATCATCAAATGTAACAGATTACAGGAAGAGCGTATTATGCATGCAAAGCAAATCCACTATACGGTAGATGGGGTTGGGATAAGAGGATTAATGTCTAATGTATGGGAATCTGTCAACTCATATTTGGACAAGCGTCGCAGACGACAGGAACATCAAGATGACTAACAGCACAAAATGTTGGCCCTTTCCCAGAAAAAAAAAATGTCCTTGCGGAAATAAACAGAAATGTGTTACAAACTTCAAGTGAGTTCAGTCCGTAAATACTTCCAGACAGTTGAATGTGAAGTGCATCATGCAAGCGGACACGGTGCCCTTTTATATGATGTGCACGCCAATTATATTATATCGCAAGATTTGATTTTTGCATTCAAGGTTGTCGCACTGGATATCTCCAAACATTCGCCAAAATCGAAATTGCGCTCTTCTGATTCTCTCATTCAATAAACAGAGACCGTCTTTTTGAGTTTATTTAGGTAGCATTTGGTGGCGGTAAATCTAATGTTATAAGATTAATGGCGTGTTGTTCAGGGTGTTTGAAGTATGATAAAGTGTTGCCAATCAGAACATGACAGCTAACGGTTCGGGGATATTAAAAATCGATCGCTACAGCAAAAGCAAAAACGGATTTTCTTTGTTGAACAATATTTCAAAAGTAATGAAAGTTTGGCAGGTACAAGATGGCGCAAAATTAATCATCCAATTTTGTTTTTGAATAACATTTTTACTAAGTAAAAAGACTAATTTTGAGTGATGGAAATCTTTATTTGGACCTTTACAATTTTTTCTGTTAAGTGGAAAAGATGATATCCGTCAAGTGGCTGCCGTCAGTGTTGATACACATTTGTAACCGTTTTATCGCATTTTCCATGACTTTCCGCAACATTGCCGGTGATAACTGTTGGCATCCTGTTGAATATTCTCCTTAGGGGTTGCGATTGTCTGAGGCTTGTTGGCATAAACCCGCGACTTCAAGTAGCCCCAAAGAAAGAAGTCTGGGATGGATAAATCGAGCGATCTTGCTGGCCATGCCAAATCGCCAAAACGGGAAATCTCCGTGTGGCTCTTGTACAATCAAACGCAAGACACAACCTCCTTACCAACTCAGCCATTTGGTGGCGGCATATGGGTATAGAGGGCCAAGTTTTTCCTCCATTCTTGACGGAGTAATTTACTAGTGCACTCTTGCACAATCAAACGCAAGACACAACGTCCTTATCAACTCAGCCATTGAGGCGGGAGACCAGGAAACGCTTCCTCCACAATATCCGTTGTAGCTCGTGCTGTGTATGCGATTGCACCGTCTTGTTGAAACCAAATGTTCAACAAGCCCCGCTCATCCAATTCCGGCAGTAAGAAGTCGTTTCTCATGGCCCTGTAGCGTTCGCCAGTAACAGTGACCGTTTTGCCGATGGCGTCCACAAAAAATATGGCCCAATCATTCTTCCCGCGTGAACGCCGCACCACACAGTAGCTTTGAGTGGATGTAATAGCTCTTCCTTCATTTTCGTTTGGTTCCCTGTGGCATTATAAACGTTATCGTAGCTCTTAAACGTTAGAATGTCGGGAGGCTTGGATATCCTATCCATCAAAGAGGAAGATGTTACTAAAATGCTCGCTGCCTGTGCCCACGTGGGCAGTGAAAATGTCAACTTCCAAATGGAGCAGTACGTTTTTAAACGACGCCCCGACGAAATTAATATCATTAATTTGGGCAAAACGCGGGAGAAGGTGATGTTGGCAGCCCGCGCCATCGCTGCCATTGAATGCCCCCAGGACGTTTTCGTGATTTCATCTCGTCCCCTGGGCCAACGTGCTGTACTGAAATTCGCAAAGTACACAGATACAACTCCCATTGCTGGACGGTTTACTCCTGGTGCATCCACCAATCAGATTCAGGCTGCTTTCCGCGAACCTCGTTTGTTGGTAGTAGCTGATCCTTCCACCGATCACCAACCTATAATTGAAGCTTCGTATGTGAATATTCCAGTAATCGCCTTCACCAACACGGACAGTCCATTGCGTTATTTTGACATTGCAATCCCATGCAACACGAAGTCTCCACAATCAATTGGTTTGATGTGGTGGTTCTTGGCGCGTGAGGTTCTCCGATTGCGTGGAACAATTTCACGCCAAATTGATTTGAGTGTACGAGGGTTGCCTTTTATATTTCGGGATTAGAGAACAAAAACAAATATTGATCATCGAAAATCACTTTATTGTTTTTCAAAATATTCCCCATGAAGATCTATACACTTTTGCATGCGTTTGAACCAATTGTCGAAGCACTTTTGCCACTCTGATTGAGGTATCTCCAACACATGCATTCTGAATGCACCAACCGCTTCTTCAGGTGTCGAAAAACGTTGACCTCTCAGTTTGTTTTTTACGTACGGGAATAAAAATAAGTCATTCGGTGCCAAGTCAGGACTATACGGCGGATGACCCATCAAATCGATGTTTTGGGTGCTCAAAAATGCAGTTGTCGCAGCCGATATGTGAGAGCTCGCATTGTAGTGGTGAAGAGTAATCCGTCTTCGACGGTTGGTTTTCCTGATTTCTTGGAAGACAACTGGCAAACAAATGGTTGTGTACCACTCAGAATTGACTGTTCTGCGTTGTTCTAGTGGTACGGTTGCGACATGTCCAGTTTTTCCGAAAAAACAGGCGACCATTTGCTTGGACTTTTGTTGGATTTGGCTCATCTTGAAACACCCAGACAGTCGACTGCTGTTTACTTTCGGGTTCATACGCGTAAATCCACGATTCATCACCTGTCACGATGTCATAGACGTGTTTCGAAGCACCGCGACCGTATTTTTTGAGCATTTCTTTCGACCAATCGACACGAGCCTTTTTTTGGACGATTGACAAATTGTGTGGGATCCAACGCGAACAAATTTTTTTGACGGTCAAATGTTTATGCAATATTGAATGTATGCTGGTCCCACTAACGCCTAAGGTTGTCTCAATCTCACGATAGGTCACATGACGATCTTCCAATATCAGTTCGCGCACAGCATCAATGGTTTTCGGATCAACAACTGATTTTGGACGACCTTCACGAAATTCATCTTGGAGTGAACTACGACCACGATTGAATTCAACATACCATCGATAAACACTGGTCCTTGATGGAGCTTCATCGCCAAAAATTGAATTAAGTTCATCCATGCACTGTTGCTGAGTTAATCCACGCCGAAAGTTGTAAAAAATAATCGCACGAAAATGTTGACGATTTAATTCCATTTTTGGGCCGAGATGAATCTTTTAAGTTACTGTAAACAACACAAATAGCGCTCGTATGTCAAAACGCTCTGAGTGCGTATAACCTCAAAAATGTCCAACTTTACGACAGAGCTGTCAATTGCCGGATTGCAACACTAGGGTTGCCAAATCCCGAAACATAAGAGGCAACCCTCGTAGTAGTGGATTTGGTCTTCTACAGAGATCCTGAGGAAACTGAGAAGGAAGAAACTGCAGTTAAGGAACTTCCCCCACCTGTTAAGGTTGAAGAAGTCCCAGAGCACACAGTAGATGAACCCACTAACTGGGCCGACGAAGTTGCTGCCGCCGAGAACACCACCACTGTTGAAGATGGTTGGGCCGATGACAACGTGAAGACCGTCTAAGGGTATTGAAAAGTCCAATGGGATGAGCACATGTTGTATGTGTTAAAATATAGAATGAACGGCTTTCTTCCCTTCTCTGTCCTACCACTAGACCTTTATTCTATCCATCTTTGTTTAGTTTCCCATTCCAGTTTTTAAGTTCCTTTAAAGTTAGTTCCCCACCCCCAACCAGCATGCCTTAGTTTTTAAGGTAGTTCGTAAGTCTATTTATAAGTTTATATGTTTATACGACTTGTAACGGGTTTTCCAATAGGGACTTGACAACTTTGAATTTAATTTGTGAACGCACCCTTTCACTAGTCATCGAACTGTCACTGTCAATTTATTCAGTAAACTCATCATGGTTAAGTACACGAACGAACAACGTCTGCAAATTATAAAAATTTACTACCGAAATTTGGAGTCGGTGACCGCAACTTTAAGAGCGTTAACTCCAATTTTCGGTCGTAATTCTCGTCCTAGTAGACAGGCAATAACAAGTTTAGTGCAAAAATGTTAGTCTACATATTCGTTGTGTGATGTTGCCGTGCCAGTGAGACAACGGGTTGGTCGAAGTGTCGAAAATATCGCTGCCGTTCAGGCGTCCGTAGCAAACGATCCAAATCAGTCAATTCCACTACTTTATAGCGAATTTTGCGTAAGGATCTTGGTTTACACCCATACAAGATCAAGCTGACTCAAGAATTGAAGCCGATGGACCATTTGAAGCGACCTACGTTCTCCGATTGGGCTCTGGAAAAGATGCGCCAAGATGATGAATTTCATCGCAAAATCATCTTCAGTGACGAAGCTCATTTTTGGCTCAATGGGTTCGTCAATAAGCAAAACATGCGTTATTGGTCGGGTGAAGATCCACATGTGCTTCATGAATCACCACTTCATCCACAAAAAATAACTGTTTGATGCGGTTTACATGCCGGCGGCATCATTGGGCCATATTTTTTCGTCGACGCTAACGATCGTCACATTACTGTGAATGGCCATCATTATCGCGCCATGATTCCGATTATTTTTGGCCCGAATTGGAAGATAGGGACTTGGGCGACATGTGGTTTCAACAGGACGGTGCCACAAGCCACACAGCACACGATACAATCGATTTATTGAAGGGTAAGTTTGATGAGCATGTTATCTCAAGAAATGGGCCAGTCGGTTGGCCACCTCGTTCGTGCGATTTAACGACTCTAGACAATTTTCTTTGGGGCTACGTCAAGTCATTGGTCTATGCCAACAAGCCGACGACGTTGGAAGAGCTCAGAGCCAACATTGAACGCGAAATAGCGGCCGTTTCGGGCGAAATGTGTGGCCGAGTCATCGAAAGTTAGGTCCAACGAATCGACTGCTGCAAACGTGCCCGCGGTGGCCATATGAACGAAGTGGAGTTCCATTCATAAATGTTTTGATTGTACTTCAAGCGGATAATAAAGGTTTTGAAATATCTCAAATGGTTTGCGTTTTATTAAAAAAAAAAAAAAAGTTGTCAAGTCCCTATTGGAAAACCCGATACTAAGCGAAATAAACTGAGAGTTCTGCCCTCTATCCATTCATTCATTCGTGCATCACACGCGGATTTTCAGTGCCCCAGAAACAAGATTTTTGGCGCAAGGCTAATAACCTTGCCCCGAAAAACAAATTGTTATGGAAAATTTAACAAGCCTCAGACATGTTAAATAAGGCCAAGACCGGATCCCGGTTGTAGTGCCGATGATGAAGAAACAAGATTTTGCTTATTGACGTAACCGCTAAGTGGAAATGCACCTCGTCGCTCATAACGATTTTCGACACAAAATCATCCTCTTCGTTGTTAAGAATAAGGATGGCTTGACAATAATTCACACGCGACTGACGGTCAGCAGGCATTAACTGATGCACTGTTTGCACTTTGTACGGGAACATGTGTAAGTCCTTCACTAAAATTCGCTGTAGGGTCCGTCTGGTGATGCCCAATGTCGTGGCCAGTCGTCTGGTTGATGTTTCTTCGTTCTCAGCGATATTCTTGGCCAAACGACCAGTCCGATGGCGGCCACGCCCTGCATGGTCCCCTGTCGCTCCAGTCTATTCGAGCCGAGAAGCTATGCGCCGGAATGTTTGCCCAGTTGGTGCGACACGATTAGGAAATCGACGTCGAAATCCACGCTGCGCTAACTCCACCGACCGATTTTTGGTAACGAAAAATCGACACAATTATTCCACGCCCTTGCGGAGTATAGCGCTTCATTGCTTGTCTGTTTGTATACTGCAGCTGTCTAGTTCACAAATGTCAAATATGATTAACGTACGACACCATTTGCAAAAATTATTACACCTTCCGAAAGGGTGATTAATTTTGCGCCACCTTGTACAATCTTCGTGCAAAGTATGGTCAGAATGATTTTACTTTACCAAGAGATAAACTGGTAAACTCAGAAAGAATGGTGAATCTGCTCCAGCAAAACTAGTAACAACTCATCGGTTTTCAAGGGTGGCTAAACAAAGTTCAGGTACACCAAATGAGGTAGTTGCTCAAGAAATGGCCCAAAAATGCATGATATATTAGACGACCGGAAGAAGAAAGTGGATGAGATAACTGAGGCTACAGTGATATCAATAGGCTTGGTTGTTTCCATACTGCATGCTATTTTGGACATGAAAAAGCTGATTGCTAGATGAGTGCCGTAACCAAAATACAAAACGAGTTCGTAATTCTGAGCAATGTTTAGCCATATTGTCCAGGAACGTGAATTAGGCACGGTAGTCAAGAATTGGACATTTCGAGAAGCATTTTCTCAGGAAAATACTCGACTTAAGAACCAGAGCCTACTGCCCAAGCACAGTGAAGACAGTTCGACGAACGGATTATGGAACAAGTGGATGCTGATTTTTTGAAACAAAATCACCTTCAACGATGAGACTCATTTTCATTGTGACGGCTTTGCTAATTAAATTTGGAGTTTAGCGAATTGCTGAGAATCAAAATCATCCACAACGTGTTATTATGTGGCGCCCAGTTTAAGTTGGAAGTATCAACAGATCACTCCTATTGGAAAATCAGGCAATAGTAATCAATAGCGCTCGCTATCGCAACGTAATAAACTAGTTCTTTTTGATACGTAAATTGTAAGATATGGATGTGGAGACAGGTAGATTCAACATGACGATACCCCATGCCCTACAGCCCAAAAACGTTTTAATTATTGTATGAGTCACTTTCCGGTTGTGTAATTTCTCGGTGTGATAATACAATTGGTTGCCCTGAATGTTTTCCTTCGGGGTTTGGTTTTTTACGTGTATAGTTTTTGAAGTCAAGCATTTTTTAAAGTTGCGCACTCAAAATGGGTTTTTGAGATTAGATAAAATGTCAAAGCGCAGTACGAGCGGAAGAGGGAAAAAATAAGGAAAGAAGGTATCGGTGTACATAGGTTTTGAATGCGTGCAAATTATTATGTCAAAGTAACAGGTCGACCGAAGAACGATTCCCTGTGCGTCTATCCATCTAAAATTGATCTTTTGTATGACCCTGAGTAACGGCTTCTGCAGTCGAATACTAGAGTAGGAGGGATGTGACTTCAAGCTCAATTGAGCTAAGTTTGTGGTAATATCTGTAAAACAGGGATATACGCGATACACTCCGCCTGTGTTCTAACGACAGAATTGAACGGGACTTGATGAGTTTTATTGTACGATTTCGTGTCCTATCCGTTGTTTTAGTGTTCCTGACCAAATGTAGTAATTAAAAGCAGTTTCCGATAAATTGTACCATGTAAATTGCAGATAAGTATAAAGTACTTCTTGTACTCCAAAAAAATTCTCTGGCAGTTTACTGCACTCTACAGAGACAAGAAATGGCCAAATTTTAAGAAACGTCTGCGATAGCTTTGTGCCATGCTGCTTACCTATTAAAGTCGTTGTTGCAGAGATTAAACGGGCAAGATCCACGTGAAAGGAATACAATAGCTTTATTATATTTTTGTTGCACCACCGTGCTTCCGGTTCTCCGGGAAGATAGGGCTACCGTTGCTGTAATTGATCGATCTGTCGACGTGTATATTGTGACACATATGACAATCAGTACTAGAATATTCTAGAGAGTCCGAAACAGAGTACTAGAATATTCTATAAAGTAATGGAAAACTGGAGACCGTGAACAGTAGAACATTCAAGACTATGGAACGGACGGAAACGAAACGCCGAATCAGAATAAGCAAACGGTATAAATACGTCGCACACAGACTATGGAAATGAGTAAGAAGTAAGACAGTGAAGCAAGCGATAAGTCTTGAGTGAGAAGTATGCAGTAAAAGATGCGATAAGTACGGAAGCGATAAGTAAAGAAGTACTTAAGTGTACGGTATAAGTAACGGTGGTTAACGGACTTATAGCGTTTGAAATAATAGTGAAGAAGATCGTGTGATTCGAACTGACGCTATGACAGCTCGAATCACGAAAAAAATTGTACCTAAGCGTTACACACCAGGCTACTGACCGTGTTTAGAATTTGATTTCCAAACTCGACTATATTCCACTGGTGTGAATTATTTTTATTTTATCGCTTGGTATACGGTTCTGATGTATTTTTCTTATTCGATTCTTTTCGTTCGGTGTTCTTCACTATTTTTGCTTGTGAATTGTGTGTGTATCTGTTAGAATCGCTACAGACTAATATAGTGTTATATTAATTCAAAATCGATTTAACGGCTCTTATTTATTTTAAAATAATTAATCCAGCGAACCCTAAGCTCGCTACAATATTTTATCCTTCCGAACAATATCAAAGGTGTCGCCGCACGATTGTACCGATTCACTAGGGACGCAAGTGTCCATACACACTATTCTATTTATTGGTCTGTAGGAACCCGGAAGTTCATGACCTCGCCGACTTGACTCCGCCATCGCTCCCTGTCCTGTGTGCTCTCCTTCCACACACACGAAAAGAAAACACTATTGATGAAAATCAATTTTGTTAGCTGGGGGGAAACGACAAAATCGCGATTCGAAAAACAATGCAGCGACAAAAGAACATCTTGCTGAGCTGTAATTGAAAAGACAGACTGATTCTTTTTAAATGGCTGATTTATTTTAGGATTAACATAATTTTGGATGATCCTCTCTTTACACACGCTTCTCACTGACTGTATCCGCTCGAATTCTCGATTCTGACTCTATCTATATTTCTTCATATCTTTATCTTTTCGAAGTTCGGACGCATCGCCACTTATCACCGATCGTTTTGGGGTTTGTTTGTGTTATCCATCTGGCTAATGCAAACAAAAGCTTGCATGCACTTTAGATGAGTAACACAAAGAATTGGATGAGAAATTAGCTGGGAATCTGGGTCTATTTGCAAATCATAAAACATCTGGCATATGGAGATATGCATTGTGATGTTTAGATTGTCAGAATTTTGTGTTTGCATGACAAACGAACATTTGACTCGTTTGTCACGTATTTATTTTAGATTTTAGGAAGTGATAATTGCACATACCGTACATGTGAAGATATACGTTGTGGTCTTTGAATTTAAGGGGGTATTCTGGTCTAGAAATTTGAAAAAATCATTTTTTTTTCTTCATATTTTCAAAGCTTAACCCTCTAAGAATATGTCTTTAAGAGGATTTTAGAAAATTCAAATTAGTTTCGGAGGTATGGCTGTTTTGCTGACGCGCCGTCTAAACCGTCTCGGTCGGAACGAATCGAACAAAAGACATTAGGGACTTTCTGTCAACCTGCGACCCTGTTTCCTCGTAAAACCTTTATATATATATTGCAATACAATAACCGAAGGTAACCTTTATGTATTTTTAAATTATCTTTTACATTTAGTGTGAGCTTATATCCAGTTGCGAAGAGTTGAATTCTAACCTTCAATGCGTTCAGCATGTGCTGTGAGTAAAATAAGAATATTTCAAGTGATTTCAAGTGAAATGGATCGAAAATCTTCTGCAAAAAGGTTTACACGTCCGGATCGAAGTAAAAAAAAGGCGATTTCACGGTAATAGATTCACGGTAGAAGAAGACACCAGTTTTACGAGTGTATCGGCAGCAAAATTGAGCAAATCAAATGATGAAGAAGTGATTATTGACAATAATTACGGCTACTGTATTTTGGAGTTTTTCACAGGTTTTACAGCGATTTCTACCATAGTTTTGTGTAATACCTGCAAGAAAGAGATACAATTTTCACGAACGTCTAATCGCGGACTTGGTTTTAAAATCTAAAGTCTCTAAACTCTTTGATTTGGACTTTCGCGCCGAAACATATTCATTCCGGAACTCACGTCATTGAAATTGCTACGTTTATTGCTGTTTCCAATTCAATAAAGGCTACATTTCTCGTTTAAAAATAATAATGCTTACGGCAGTCAAAATTGGTCCAGAAGCTTATTCATTCGCTGGGAAACAAGACAATTTATTTACAATTAGTTCGCCACAACTGTATATAACCATAAACATTCTTACAACAATTACTATATAAATGAATAATACTCATACAATGATTTATACAACAATTATACATAACTCTATAAATACTTTTACAACAAATGGGAGAAGACTCGGATCGAAAAAATCCTAGAAAATGCTAGAACAAAGAACATCAGAGGTATGAATGCCGGCATAAATTCAATTAGAAATGGCTATCGAGGGAGAGCTCAAATAATTCGACAGGCAAACGGCTGTCTGGTCACAGAAACAAACAATATCAACAAGGTGGAAGCAGTACTTTAAAAACCTGCTCAATGTACGCACCCATCAACCACAAATAAACGCACCGGACGTACATACAGCCGAGCCTCAGATCCCAGAGCCATCTTTCAACGAAGTTATAGACGCAATAAATGGATTGAAAAACAACAAAGCTCCCGGAGTCGACTGCATACCGGCAGAGCTTTTGAAGCATGGAGGAGAGGGAACCGCTCGAAAGATCCACCAACTCATGCAAACAATATGGGATAAGGAAGTCACTCGGAATAATGGAAAACCTCAATAGTCGTCCCCATTTTCAAAAAAGGCGACAGATCTGACTGCGAAAACTACAGAGGAATATCATTGCTCCCAACTGTATACAAAATACTAACAAATGTCATACTGGCGAGAATCACACCGTACGCAGAAAAAATACTGGAAGACTACCAATGCGGATTCCGTAGGAACCGGTCAACAAGCGACCAAATATTCACAATAAGGCAACTGCACTCAAATCCGTCTCCTCTCTTTCCCCTCATGACCTTGCCCCGCCCACAGTATATCCCCTCACAACCCGTACTTATTCCAACGCATATGCCGTTCACTGTTCGCTGTCTCACAGATGCCACATTTGTCACCCCCACATATACTCGCTCTTCTCCAGGCTCCTACCTCCCCTACCCCGTAGCCCTCTTCTCCATCCTTGTTTTCTTTTTGTCATTGTTTTTTTTTTCTTATTTATATATTTTTTTAATTATGTTTTTTGAATTATATATATACCTTATATAATTTTCTTTTTGATTTTCTTCTTTTTTTTGAATTACTACATTAGTTTTAAGTTAGTTTATAAGAATTATATTTAGTGTAATTAGCTTGTATTCAGTCGAATAAATAAATAAATTAAATAAATAACTACGGAGAGACGGTTCACCAACTGTTCGTTGACTTCAAAAAAGCCTACGACTCAGTCGCAAGGCAAGGACTCTACCATATTGTAGTTGAGCTGGGAATCCCAAAAAAATATGCCGACCTCATTCAAATTTGCATGCACGAAAACAAAGGGCGAGTTAAAATAGAAAACCACCTCTCAGAACCATTTGAAATTCGGGACGGACTAAAACAGGGGGGTGGCCTCTCAACATGTCTTTTTAGCCTTGTGCTCGAGTATGTCATCAGAGAGGTACAAGACGACAACATGGCCGGATCATCCCTGAATGGGGTCACACATCATCATCATCGGCACTACAACCGTGAATCGGTCTTGGCCTTATTTAGCAAGTCCTGAGGCTTGTTAAATTTTCCATAATGATTTGTTTTTTCCGGGCAAGGTCATTAGTCTTGCGCCAGAGGCTCCCCGACGGGGAATCGAACCCCGGTCTCCCACGTGACAGGCGGGTATACTAACCACTATACTATCGAGGAGCCAAGGTTCAGACAAATGTCTGCGAATAATCATTGCTCCCAACTGCATACAAAATATTAACAAATGTCATTCTGGCGAGAATCACACCGTACGCAGAAGAGATACTGGGAGACTACCAATGTGGATTCCGTAAGAACCAAGCGACCAAATGTTCACAATACGGCAACTGCTGGAAAAGAAGTGGGAATACGGAGACACGGCTCACTAACTGTTCCTTGACTTCCAAAAAGCTTACGACTCGGTCGCAAGGCAAAGGCTCTACCATATTGTAGTTGAGCTGGGAGTCCCGAGAAAATATGCCGCCCTCATTCAAATTTGCATGAACGAAAACAAAGGGCGAGTTAGAATAGAAAACCACCTCTCAGAACCATTTGAAATCAGGGACGGACTAAAGCAGGGAGATGGTCTATCACCATGTCTTTTTAACCTTGTGCTCGAGTATGTCATCAGAAAGGTCCAAGATGACAATATGGCCGGATCATCCATGAACGGGGTCACACAAGTGCTCGCATATTCGGATAACTTCGCCGTTTTGGGCGATAATCTAGAAACTGTAGATAAAAACTGTGAAATCATCATGCAAGTGGCAGAAGAGATGGGCCTAGAAATAAATGAAGACAAAACAAAATACATGATTACCGCGAGAGCAGGTAGAACTCAGGGAGCACATATAAACGCCAGAGGCAAGATATTTCAAAAAGTTAAAGAATTTAAATATCTGGGAACGATACGGGCGGCCAATAACGAAATGTCGAAGGAAATTAACAAACGACTACACTCCGGCAACGCTAGTTGGCATGCAGTCAGTAAACTGCTGAAATCCAAGTTGCTATCACGTTACATAAAGCTCCGTGTCTATAGAACCGTAATCATGCCGATTGCTCTATACAGATGCGAAACCTGGGCTCTCACAAAACGGGAAGAGAACAAATTCCGCGTATTCGAGAATAAAGTTTTAAGGGGTATATTTGGCGGTAAATATGACGAGGTGGCAGGACAATGGAGGAAACTCCACAACCACGAATTGGAAGAGCTATACCGCAAACCTACAATAGTGAGAGTAATCAAGTCGCGAAGATTACGATGGGCCGGACATGTGGCGCGAATGGGCAACGATAGGACCGTGCACAGAATTCTTGGCGGTAAGCCAACGGGAAAGAGACCGGTAGGACGGCCGCGACGGAGATGGGAGGACAATGTTAGGTTTGACCTTGAGGAGATCGGATCAGATGGCCAAGCGTGGAAGGAGAGTGCACGGGACAGGGAAATACGGCGGAGTCGAGTCGGTGAGGTAATGAACTTCCGGGTTCCTACAGGCCAATAAATAATAATAATAATAACCTCATCATCATCATCATCGGCACTACAACTGGGAACCGGTCTTGGCCTTATTTAGCAAGTCATGAGGCTTTTTAAATTTTCCATGATAATTTGTTTTTCCGGGCAAGGTCATTAGACTTGCGCCAGAGGCTCCCCGACGTGGAATCCAACACCTGTCCCCCGCGTGGCAGGTGGGGATACTAACCACTAAACTATCGAGGAGCCCAATAATAACCTCAAGTAGTTACAAAATATCTACCTGTGTATCTCTTAAAAGGTAATTAAGAGAAAGGTACTTACAATATAATTACACTGTACCGTATGCATGTCGGGTTTTATCGATTGGTCTAAAAAACGAGATGCATTGATTATGTTATGTTTAGGTGATGATGATGAGTCAGGCGTTAGTGAAGGGAATCATACGGCGGCCAAACCAGGAGTAACGGGTAGTAATGTTTTGCTATGCATTAGGTGGAATTAGAAAGGCCAGCCATTAATTCGAACTTCTACCGTCAATATATATTGGACTGTTTTTTGTTTGTCTTATCTCCACATTTATTTAACAATTCAATTATGGATTTTACTTAAGACTAAATGTTAGCTCCTCGATAGTATAGTGGTAAGTATACCCGCCTGTCACGCGGGAGACCGGGGTTCGATTCCCCATCGGGGAGCCTCTGACGCAAGACTAATGACCTTGCCCGGAAAAAACAAATCATTATGGAAAATTTAACAAGCCTCAGGACTTGCTAAATAAAGCCAAGACCGGTTCCCGGTTGTAGTGCCAATGATTATGATGAAATGTTAACTTCTGGCTCTTCACAAGCACTCTAAATTATACATTATGATTTTTCTTATGCCTTTCGGCGTACAATAATTAATGTTTTTATAACATGTCACAATAACTGATATGTATTCTTTTTAAAATGTATTCTATTCTTTCTATGTCATATCTGTTGGACTGTTTGATGCTAGTGATTAACAGAATTTTCTTTTAATATACTTCCCCCGGGAGAGGCGAACCTATAGCGCCGACACTGCGTCCGAAGATGCCACCAAATAACTGTTGCAGTTCCTTTTGAACAGTTGCAGGCTGTAACGCCCCGGGAACATGCGCGGGAAGGGAGTTCCACAGCTTTCCCGCTCTGTAAAGGAACGAGTTCTGTTGCAGGGATGTTCGCGCCGTCGGGAGATGAACCCCAAATTGGTGTGATCAGTCGGATTATCTTGTGGGGCGTATATAGACCGAATTTCCCGGAACAATGCCACGAATCTCAGAAGAACAGTACCCGTAATAATATTTGTAAAACTGGCGGATGTCAGCTACGCACCTTCGATGTGATAGCGACTGTAGCCCCGACGTCAGCACTGTGTTCTCGATCAGGCGGATCGCTCGTCTTTGCATGCTCTCAAGTAGGTCAAGGGTATGATTAGGGGCAGAACCCCAAACATGAGAGCAATATTCCAGTGCGGGTCTAATTTGGGATTTATACAGGAGAAGAAGTTGAGCCGGAGTAAAATATTTCTTGGCTCTAAAAAGAATGCTCAGTTTTCCTGAGGCTGACTTGCGATGTTCGGCACGTTTTTATGCCACGACACATTCCCACAGACCGTGACGCCGAGCAATTTTATGCTTTCTTTATATTCGAGGGCCTGGTCATTCATCATCAGCTGTGGGACCGATGATCCACTTTTCCTTGTGAATGTTGTACATTGTGTCTTCGTTGCATTGAAGTCGACGAAATTGGCCTTTCCCCACTACAGGATTTTATCCAGATCCCGATTCAGAGAGTCGATCTGACTACATCTCAGCTGGTGCGACTTTGATGCACTAATCGGTCGATCACTCGAAAAAGAGGAAACAAGCGTACTATCATCCGCGAAAATGAACACTTTGTTATCCGCTGATTCCAACAAATCATTTATGTGAAGCAAAAACAAGGTTGGTGCTAAAATAGAACCCTGAAGCCCGGGAATTAACAGACTTCAACCGGAGGGATGTTTTGTTCTATCAGAGGGGTGGTTTCTTCTATCATCCGTGAAACTGAACACTTTGTTATCCGTTGATTCCAACGAATCATTTATGTGAAGCAAAAACAAGGTTGGTGCTAAAATAGAACCTTGAAGCCCGGCAATTAACAGACTTCAACCGGAGGGATGTTTTGTTCTATCAGAGGGGTGGTTTCTTCTATCATCCGCGAAACTGAACACTTTGTTATCCGTTGGTTCCAACAAATCATTTATGTGAAGCAAAAACAAGGTTGGAACCCAAAATCCCTTGAGGCACACCGAAATTAACGGGATAGAAATCCGAAGACTCCCCAAAGTAGAACCTAGAGGCCCCCGAAATTAACAGTCTTCAACCGGAGGAATGTTTTGTTCTATCAGAGGGGTGTTTTGTTCTATCAGAACAACGCTAAGCCATGGATTTGACTATAAACTGGCAAGATTTTGGGCTGTTTTGCATGTACCAAATGCCCTATACTTAAAGCTCCATTAGTGATAGTGATTTGCTATCAAGAGAAGATTGTAAAGATTTTCTTAGAGCTTTTCACCAGGGATTTTATGACATTACGGAGCTATCCATAAAATGGCATCAAATTATAGAACACACGATGTACATTTGGCCCAAATCGGATAATCCGAACTGTGTTAAATAAGTTCTTGATATAAAATAATAATGGACTTAAGGTTGCTAAAGTAAAGTAGTAAAATACGTGTTCAATAAAACACAGAAGTGACCAGAGGATTACATGCGGGATTAAGACACAGTTCTTTCAATTTCGTCATTGGAAAACAAGCTCAAGGTTTTTAGCCTCTTTCGTTTCGGGAAGCCTTTCCTCCGACTTTGTCCAATTAAACTTAGCGAATGCATTTCGCATATAACAATAAAGGATTTCCTTTTTACCAAACTAATATAATTAAGAAAAGCTATTCTGCTGCTCTCTAGAGTGATTGTACTAGCGGAAATAACTTGGCTTTGGTTGAAGTGGTAAAACAAGATGGAACTGTTAGAAAAACTTAAATATTGTATATTGCCAGGTGAATCACGGGTTATCCTGCACCAGAATTTTAATAGTACTAAATAGATAAATGTGAATTGATTAGTGTATGTGTATAAAATCGCCGGTCGATGCTATGGGCAAAGCTAGCGTCCATTCATGACTCCAATTACGCATCGTTACCATCGGCTTTTGGGTTGCTTAGACTTCGAGCAGATTCAAAGAATTGAAGCCACCGAATGCCGTCGGCAAACTGATACTGTCCTCGCCGAACAATCTGGTCTAGCTTTGGGTCTTAAGGACCATGCTATTTTTAACGGCAATAACAATGGTAATGATTGGGATTGAAGGAATAGATAATGGGATACATATAACAACAATACTCACCCCAGCTGAAGGATGACGAACTGGTGCCGGATACATTCCACTTGATGATGCAGATGACAGCGCAACTGATTAGCCGGTAGACAAAGCCAAGTTATGATGTAGTTTAAAGTTTTATCCAAGTAATCACTACGAATATTATTAATTGATTTATATATTTGTGTTTGCAAGGATTAATTAGAGCACTGGCAGAAGACACTTGAACGAAATGTGTGATTAACCGCCAGACAAACTGATTTGGGTGTACGATACTCCGTTAAGGGATAACAATTCAAATCGGAAGGGGGATTTGATTGTTGTGTTGTACTATCTACTAACACTGCGGATTTAAAAATGAAAGCCAGTTAAAAAAATTGACACGATTTTTGATGATAATTGTTCAGGAAGGCGGAAAAAATGATAAATAAAAGACGAAGATCTAAAACGAATGTGTTGACTTAGAATAAGAACAAAAACACGAAAAAATAGAGCAACATAAAATAGATGTTTTAAAAGAGAGAAACCACTTAAAACAAACTGACGGCGATAACCGAACGGCACAACACGGAAGCTGCGGAACAAGGAACACGGGCGGTGAAGCTCCCTCGAAACCACTTAATCCACTTGTAACACAAACGCGATTTAATAAGTCAGACATCCATCTACATCACATATATCTGGATGTGTGCATATTTACCTATATCTATCTATCTATTTATAAACTAATGTCTTCGTCTGTATATCTGTATATATAGTTATAGATAGATATATTAATAGCAAACACTGTATATGCGCGCTCTGTGTAGCCGACTGAAGAACGAATATTGGCGTCGAGTGGCAGGCAATTTTTTACGGTCCCTACGGCTCTTTCGATCTCCCTTGAAGACTGCAACTATCTCGCTTTGTTGCATGGACGTTAATCGTTCAAGGGAATTTATTTATTTACTTGTATTCCTGTTATTATTATTATTTTCTTTTTGCTTGGTTGCTTGTCACGAACCCTCCTCTCTTTTTCGCACTTGCTCGCATCCAGTTGGTAGTTCGATCAAAACATCATTAGTGACACAAGTGACCGACACACGTATCTATGCATTACACTACGCGCAAACACCAACAGCTCATTAGCTATTTTATTACGGTTATTATTAAAATTTTCTACTTTTAAATATATTTATGATTAACAGTGGCGAAAGCGACACGGCTTCTTAGTAGTTTTCTTTTTCCGATACGTGTAAACATAGCGAAATGCGCAATTAATTGCTGCAAAAATCATTGATGCCGCCGGCAAGCGACGGTGGCAGTAGTAGCGGCGAACGCAAAGTGAAATATGTGACTGCGGCGACGAGGATGACAAAAACGAGGGCGACAACAATGGCAACAACAACAACAATACACACTACGGTACGCGAGAAGGCTGACGCAGAGGCAGAGGTAGAGGCAGCAGCGACTTCGACATCAACGACGGACAGCACAACACAACACAACAACAACGACTGCGATGACTACGGCAATGCCGGTGGCGCGGTGGCCAACCCAGAACGATACTCTCTCTATCAACGGTGGAAGCAGCACCGAACAGGCTAGATTGACGACGAGCGCCGTTGCTCGGAATGCTTTGCACGATCGTTGTCTTCTAGGCACTTGCAACTCTTGTATCTCAATAAACTATAATATACTATTATTTGAATTATAATTACAATGGTTACACATGTAAGCGGGGTTCAACACTCAACACTTTGTACCGGGCGCCGTTAACCGATTAATGATTGTACCCGTCCGCATTCGCAAAACAACTCAAACAGAGCGTTTATTTGGCCCAATGTTTGCTTTTTAAATTGCCGCAGCGTTTCTTTTACATTATATATTGCATACAAATTAATTTGTTCAAATATCGAACTGAAAGTAGGTGAAACCGAAATAAAATAATAAATATATACTGCGACCGACTACGACAAAACAGTATGTTTAACGATATAAACATGTATCCCCTTTGTACTCCATACGAGACGATTACAGTTGAGAGACTGAACGCGAAATCTCACAGAGAAACAGTTCCAGTGAATGTAGCGATGAGAGCGAGAGCGAGCACACGTCGTAGCCGAACAGCCGTCTGACAAGGACGGCGCGACCAATGTTTATCAAATGAACTTGGTAGAACACTCGAAGAGAGCGCGTGTTGGTACACGAATCAGTCATAAATATGGAAGTCGATTGTCACGGCGGCCATTTTGAAAGTTTCTTTCCCATTGCAACAGAAAAAGAATGCATTTTAGAGATGTTTGACAGTTTTTTCCACCACCTACGGTGCCAGAAAAGTCCCCAAAATCGAAACGTTTCAATAAGATATTTTCAAGACGGCCCGTACTTGGATGGGACAGGTCGAATCGACAACAAACAACTGGGTGCAATTGTCGGCGCGCAGTTTTGAATTTGAACTGCAACATTTATGGTTGCAGTTTATGCTAAGCCCCAGACCTCTTTTGCTTTCATTAACATCGGACGACAGATTCATGGCACTCTGCTGGTTAAATATTTATTTTGGTGTTTTCTTATAGTTATTTCCTTTTGTTTGGCTACTTGTTTGTCCGCTTCCCATTGTTTGTGTTTGCTCACACCCCGTCGTTAGTTTTATCAAAACATCATTAGTAATGCAAGCTGTTCCAGGCAATTAGAAAACCATCGCAATTAAAATTGTATTCGTTTTGAAACTGCCGTCGCAGTCGATAACATAAATATTTATTTGAATTTAGAAATCGCAGATGGACCATAACCGACGAGACGACAAGAAATTGAAGATAGACGTTGTCAACGTTCATAAGATATTTGTTTTCTTTTTAAATTCACGCGAAGTGGTTCTCGCCACAGTGGTTAGCAGTTTTTAAATTAAAACGTGCGTTATTTATTATTTAGATGATTAGTAATTTATATGTATCGGGGGATCAATTTGACGGTACTTTTTCCAGTAGCTACGGCAGATCAAGTTGTCAGTTTTTTTGATTTTAACACCAAATTTATTTCCAATCCAATTACAGATTTTAATTTTTTTCGTTACACTAACGCGCGCACAAAAGGTGATTTTGAAGTACCCTTAAATGTCAGAGCACAGTGCGTGCGGACGGAGAGGAAGTGGATAAGGAAAGGAGGTGTCGATGTATCATCATCATCATCGGCACTACAACCGGGATCCGGTCTTGGCCTTATTTAACAAATCTCTCCATCGGTCCCGATTTCGAGCCGATGTCATCCAGTTTGGCACTCCCAGGCTCTGGGCGTCCAGGGCTACGGTCTGCCGGGCTGTCTCGTTCCATACATCCTGCCGCAAAGGACTTTCCGGACAGGCTCCTCTTCGCTCATTCGAGCTAGGTGTCCCGCCCACCGGAGTCTACCGAGCTGGATTTTTCTTACAACATTAGCTTCAAGGTAGATTGCGTACAACTCATGGTTGTAGCGTCTCCGGAATCGTCGTCTCTCACATACGGGGCCAACAATTCTCCTTAAGACCTCTCTCTCGAACGCGGCCAAGAGTTCAGAGTGCCTTTTATTAAGCACCCAGGTCTCGGATCCATACATGAGTACTGGTAAGACCATGGTCTTGTACAGTAGTAGCTTGGATGTTGTGGATAAATTTCGGGATTTAAAGAGCCTTGATAGACCATAATATGCTTTGTTGGATTTAATCAGCCGTTCGGATTTAATCAGCCTGGCTTATACACAGTCTCGGCAGCCTTTTGTCCAATTGGCAAAAGCGTTTACGCATCTAGCGTCTAGCCCCCAAAAACCGAATTCTACAGCATATAAACATGCATACAAATAACTCGATCCTTTCTGCCAGCAAAGATACAGTGCACAATCACCATTGTGTATCTATCTTGCTTTTAGCACCCAGTTTTCCTATTTGCGGGCAGTCTATTTATACAGCTGCAACATGTCTCCTATGATGGCCTTTGTTCATCCCCTTTTCTGAGTTTCGTTTTCCCATGACCGCGTTGCATGAGTAAACAATGGATCAATTAGCACACTAGTTAAGATAGACCCAGAGAGATCCTCTCCCATTCACCACCACAAAGAGAAACTTCACGTTTCTCTCGAGGAACGAAAACTTACCCTTAGCTGAGAGGGAGTTTTGGATATTTTTTTACTTTTGTCGAATGTTTGATTATGACGGTGAAGTGTTCCGCCGAACACTGTTCACACGAATGCACAACGGACCGAAACGGAACTTTAATAAAAACACAGCGAAAATGTTTGTTTATATTTTTCTTTTTTTTATTGTTGGTTGTCCAGGACTCACTACACTGGAACGCGCGTGGGGTGATTTTGCAAAAGGTACTCTTATATAAAAGGTATAATATAACACGTAATTATGCCGACACACTCGCAACCTTGGGTGGTTGGTTCACTTTTCTCTTAAATCCCTCGTTGGGAATCTGTATTTCGACTGCGACGACACACGAACGACTCTCGTGGGAATGGAGGATCTGACCTCCGTGAATGCTACTCGATGACTGAATATCGCGACGGTTGCGTTCGCGGATCCTGAATCTCGAATGTTCTCTCTAATTGATCTATTAGCACGTGTGCTATTCTATTTTTTTCCCCTGCAGCGAAGGTCCTGTCAAAAGGGAATTGAGAAAAGAGCAAAGAACAAAGGGGCATCATAGGATCATTGTGTAGCTGCTTAATAGCCTGCAACGCAGGACAATGGCGCTATAAGGGATTTCGGTATACAATGGTAATTGTGTCCCGTATCTTAGCTGGCGGCAAGGATTATATTTGCACGTTTGCAGGTAACGCTGGCTAGCAGGGGCGCCAATCAAGTTTTCGAATTTACGATGCCTGTATGATGTATTATATATAATTATTTTTAGGAATTTAGGACGATGCGTCAAATGTCCATGGTAAGGCAATGTTTGTCCGTTTGTTGTGTCCTTCGGTCGCCGTGCAGGCGTAGGACGATTGATCGGAGTTGTGACCCACGTGTCTGTGGACACGTGGGGTAGTTGCCTCCACGATGTATGTTACCTTCGTTTCAGGTATGGTGGAGGACTTTTAAGGACACATGTCTGTGGGCAAGTGTAATTTACATATAGGTGAGTGTGTTCCTTGGCGGAACGATGACATCTCGACCAATAGTGGATTGTGTGGTTCGTAGAACCGCCACAGTCCTGTCAAAAGGGAATTGAGAAAAGAGCAAAGAACAAAGGGGCATCATAGGATCATTATCTAGCTGCTTAATAGCCTGCAACGCAGGACAATGGCGCTATAAGGGATTTCGGTATACAATGGTAATTGTGTCCCGTATCTTAGCTGGCGGCAAGGATTATATTTGCACGTTTGCAGGTAACGCGGCTAGCAGGGGCACCAATCAAGTTTTCGAATTTACGATGCCTGTATGATGTATTATATATAATTCTTTTTAGGAATTCAGGACGATGCGTCAAATGTCCTTGGTAAGGCAATGTTTGTCCGTTTGTTGTGTCCTTCGATCGCCGTGCAGGCGTAGGACGATTGATCGGAGTTGTGACCCACGTGTCTGTGGACACGTGGGGTAGTTGCCTCCACGATGTATGTTACCTTCGTTTCAGGTATGGTGGAGGACTTTTAAGAACACGTGTCTGTGGGCAAGTGTAATTTACCTATAGGTGAGTGTGTTCCTTGGCGGAACGACGACATTTCGACCAATAGTGGATTGTGTGGTTCGTAGAACCGCCACAGAGTCTCTCGAGGTTAACCCTTGAGTACCGATCAGTCGAAATCCAACCACCAGTGAGTCGTCTTCCATCCCCTGTAGCGTGCGCACACCCCTGAGTGTGTCCCTTCACGGAGTCGAGTGCGTTCGAGAGTTTTCTGTACAATTAAGTAGTGTTTTGTTGGTGTCTGTCGTGTTCACCATAGTTTGGTATTTTAATTTGACGCTTTGTGTTGGTGTTTTAACAAAAAACTATTGTTTACAAATTAATTTAGTATAGTGTACTAATCGGGATCATTAAATAGTTATCCCAGAAAACTCCATTCAACGGAAAGCGATGTGACTTAAAAATATATAGTGCGGCACGGTGTTCAATACTTTTGTGAAAACGAATTAAACATACATAGATTCCATTAACCGTTTGAGTGTCAAAAATTTAGAAGTACATTAAGTTAGAAACTAGGTACATGTCATAGTGGAGGAGTGTTTCCTGTGCTGCTGAACAGTAAACACCAATCGCTGTACAACAATAGAAAGCAAGAATAAAAATAGAAGAACACATATCACAAAACAGCATACCCCCGTGTTTTATTACTATCTGGCTGGTGATCGTTTTGCTGCGGGATTCGGTGGCTGATAAGTGAACTCGTCCCCGTGCCGGCACACCAACTTATACCCCCACAGGACACCGGACTTTTTAAATAAAGGACAAGAGGAAAATCTGAATAACAGTGACGAAGAAGATCATCATCATCAGCATTACAACCGGGAACCGGTCTTGGCCTTATTTAACAAATCTCTCCTCCGGTCCCGATTTCGAGCCGATGTCATCCGGTTTGGCACTCCCAGGCTCTGAGCGTCCTGGCCTACGCCATCCCTCCATCGCAGACAAGGTCTGCCGCGCTGTCTCATTCCACACATCCTTCCGCAAAGGACTATCTGGGCAGCCGTCTCTTCGCTGATTCGAGCTAGGTGTCTCGTCCACCGGAGTCTACAGAGCTTGATTTTTCTTACATCATTAGCTTCAAGGTAGATTGCGTACAACTCATGGTTGTAGCGTCTCCGGAATCGTCGTCCCTCACATACGGGGCCAACAATTCTTCTTAAGACCCTCCTCTCGAACGCGGCCAAGAATTCAGAGTGCCTTTTATTGAGCACCCAGGTCTCGGATCCATACATGAGTACTGGTAAGACCACGGTCTTGTACAGTAGTAGCTTGGATGTTCTGGATAAATGTCGGGATTTAAGGAGCCTTGATAGACCATAGTAGGCTTTGTTGGATTTAATCAGCCGTTCGCGTATTTCTTCTTCCATATTGTTATCGGCTGATACTATTGACCCAAGGTAGTTAAAGGATTGCACTACTTCAAATCCGTACTCTACTACCCGGATAGTTTGACCAACGTTAGGTCTTCTCTTCGCAAAAGTTGCCACCATGTACTTAGTTTTCCCTCATTAATGTGCAGTCCCAGATTTTGTGCCGCCTTCTGGATCTTGGTGAAGGAATCCTGTACAGCCGATTCGGTTCTACCGATGATGTCGATGTCATCTGCATAGGCAAGTATCTGGCTGGACTTGGTGCAAAAAGGCCCTCTAGTTGTGACGCCAGAGTCACGGATCGCTTTCTCCAACGCCAGGTTGAAGAGGAGTCCGGCCAGACCGTCCCCTTGTCGGAGTCCATTAAAGATGTTTATTGGTTTGGACAGCAATCCCGCTATTTTTACTTGACTAGTTACGTTGGTCATGGCCAACCTACAAAGTCGTATCAATTTGTTTGGAATGCCGAACTCTCTCATGGCATTATATAGTTCTACCCTGGCTATGCTGTCGTAGGCGGCCTTAAAGTCTATAAACAGATGATGTAATGGAATCTTAAATTCCTGACATTTTTCCATCGCCTGCCTAAGGGTGAATATCTGATCAATCGCTGATTTGCCTGGGATGAAGCCACACTGATATTGACTATCCGATCTTGCAGGATAGTGGAGGGTATCTTATAGGCGGTACTCAGCAATGTTATACCTCTATAGTTGCTGCACACTGTGATATCTCCCTTCTTATGTATGTAGCAAATTATATCACGATGCCAATTTTTCGACTTCTCCTCTTGCTCCCATAAGTGCACCACGATCTCATGAATTGCGTGATGTAACGCTGTCGCTCCTTGTTTGATCAGTTCAGCTGGTATGCTATCAGCTCCGGGGGCCTTATTTGATTTGAACTGCCCAATAGCTTGAAATGTTTTCTCAATGCTTGGTGGCGGCAGCATTTGGTCTTGATCTTGCATTCGTGGAGCCTCCAATTCATCTGTTTGTTGACCATTTAGCAATTCATTGAAGTGCACTTCCTATCGCTTCAGAATGCCTTCAGGATCGGTGATCAGATTATCCCCTTTATCCTTGCAGTAAGTGCAGCGTGGTGTGTACCGCGCCATACTGCGGATTATTTGGTAGAAATTTCGCGCCTGGTGCGGATCTCGCTCTCTACTTTTCTCTATTTCACAGACAAGGTTTTTTTCCAAGGCACTTTTCTTTTGTCTGTGAGACCTTTTTTAAGATCTTCTGAGCTCTTTGTATTTCTCCTCGCGTACCTGCTGCATTGCCCGGTATGCAGCATTCTTACGTTCAGTAGTTTGCACTCATCATCAAACCAGTCGCTCCGATCTCTACGACTACCGCATAAGATGGAGTTGGCAGTATTAATGATAGTATTCTTAAGGCGTATCCATTTCTCTTCTACGCCCGGCATTCTGGCCCCAGGACTTACTCTCCCTCCGTCGAGGTCTTCGAGAGCGAGTCTTAATGTTACATATCATAATAACATGGCCATAACATAAACATAACATAAGCAAACATAGTCAGAACAGAAACGTGGCATGAACATAACGTAAGCATAACAGAATGAATACATCTCATCTTTTAGACTAATTGGTCATATTTATAATGTCGTTATAATGTAATTATATTTAAGTGCCTAATTACCTATAAACAGGTAGACATTTTGTAACTACCTGAGGTACATTCTATTATTATTGTTATGTTAGATTTTAAGTAAAAATAGAAATATAAATCAGTCTTAGGATAGATTCTGTGAAGAAAGGTCTTCTACGTAAATTGTAGTCAAGATAGATCTCCCATGTAAATTATAAACTAAATAAAAAACATCCCGCGTAAGATCACGGGATGAATAAAAAAAAAGGAACAAGTGTTATTTTTTTTTATTCGTAACTTCTTAACGCATGACCAAATGTGTTACTGGTATTCTCATTGCGTAAGGCAGCCGTGTTGATTCGAACCTGATCTGCGGATGCAATACGTCTCCGTAAGGCAATCCACGCTCGGAAAACTGTCCCAACAAGATAGTGATCCGAGTCGACGTTGGCACCTCGGTACGTTCGTACCGTCATTAGGCACGAGGAGTGGCGGCGATCTATCAACACGTGGTCAATTTGGTTGCGAGTGGCTCCATCAGGTGATACCCAGGCGGCTTTGTGGATATCTTTACACGGAAACCTAGTACTTGCAATGACCAAGTTTTTCGATGACTCGTAAGCCATTGTCATTAGTGTTCTCATGCAAACTATGGGAACCTGCGTAGTGCCTGAAAACTGGATGCCGACCTTTTTTCGCATTCAAATCACCAAGAACGATTTTCACATCGCATCTTGGGCAGGCATTGAGGGCCCGTTCGACGTTCCCGTAGTATTCTTCTTTTTCGTCGTCAGGGGACTCCTCTGTAGGTCCGTGAACGTTTATGAGGGTTTTGTTCGTAAACTTGCCTCATACGCGAAGATTGCATAGCCTTTCGTTTATTGCATTAAAGCCGATGATGGCGGGCTTCAGTTTTTGGATGACTAGAAAGCCTACCCCGAGCACATGGTGTTTTGCATGACAGCTGTAATAAATGTCATACTCGTTTCTTTGAATAACACCACTCCCCGCCCATCTTATTTCTTGTAATGCTGTTATGTCAGCCTTATATTCGGAGAGCATAAAAGCCCTCGCCCATCGACATCCTCAAGACGACATCAAAAACATCATCTCCGACCCAACCGCGACTAACATAGCCAAGCTCTACCACCTACTAACCCTAGTCAAGCTACAAAATGTAATTTAACCAAAAAAAAAACATGTTCACATATATATTTAATGTCAAACTAGCCGAAAGCCTTAGTTGCTAGCGCTATTAGATTTAAGTTACCATGTATTTTACTTACATTGTAATAAATAAATAAATAAATAAATAAATAAATAAAATTAAACTGCATTCGTATCTTTTAAGTTAGACCAATTTCTATAGAACTAGGTTGCAGTCTCTAATACATACTTCAAACCAGAGAAGAAAAAACAAGAGTTTATAGAATGAAACTAGAGTACTAGTATCTATATAGAAGAAGTACAGTACAATAGTAGACTAGAAAATATATGTAACGTTCAATTTTTGGCCGTATTTAGTGCAATTTATTATGTCGAATTATTTTGTTGTTCAATAAATAAAACTTATGAACAATGCAATTTAAATTAACATCCTAAAAATAAATTCACGTCTAAGGTCTATTTTTCATATATACTTTTAGGTGCTACGAATAACTGAATGTTCGAATAACAAGCCGAGATAGAAACCAACACCAAAATCTGAAATTGATCGTGCATCGAAGAAGCAATCCCTACAGGTGTGATCTACCAGAGAGTGAGTTGATCGAACAGCTCCCGCTTTATATCTAATTTGATAATCCCTTGAGTAGCACACGGCGTTCAAATCCGTTTACTTACATTTCGTCCGAGTGACACCCATTAACTTTCTCTCAGGATATCCAGTTGGATCGCATGAGCAATTTCTGTGGCGGTTAACAAACATTTTTAGTTTCATACAATTTGCACGCACTAAAGGGTTTTTTGTTCCCATTTATTTGTCAAATTATTTCTTTGATGCAGGGTTTTACTTAAAAACCAAACAAAAAAATTAAATTTTAAATCAGGAAATGTTGCATCTTGTGTTCACAGTAGAGATCAATGTGAATTGGGAGCGACATCGAAACACGAAACGTTGTTCACTGTTAGCATTTGTGAAGTTGAAGTATTGGCAATTTGAACCGTGTACCGATCACAAGCGTTAAAATATTGGAAACATTTTACCAAATTGGGTGTCCCAAAAAAAAAAAAAAATACGACGTGTCGCACATTACAAGATGTTTTGTCCAGCATCATTGTCCTACTGAGTTTAGAATTGAGGTGATCATGCGGACACTGTGTCTGCGCTGAAGGCAGACCCGAAAACACAGCTTCGTTCAACGCCTATTATCGAGGCTGCTGTTCGCGATAGTGTGGCTGAGGTTCAAGGGTCTGTACTCTCACCCACTCTCTTCCTGATGTTTATAAATGATCTCTTGTCCATTACCCACAACCCAATTCACTCGTTTCCTGATGATAGAACGTTGAGTTACTCTTACTCATACGAGCACTCCTCCCCAAACTCTTCGAACGCCACTACCAACCAGCAACTTATGCTTGATACATTGAATTCAGACCTCAACAAGATATATCAGTGGGGATTATCTAACCGAGTTGAATTCAATGTCTTAAAAACTCAGTGCTGCCTCTTGTCGTCAAAGGCGAGCCCCAAAGTAAATATACTGTCTATGAACGGCACTTGCATCGACGAAGCCAAGGAACTATCAATCCTCGGCACTCGAATTAATTCGACTCTTAATTGGAATGAGCACATATTTGAAGCTGCGAAAAGTGCAGCCAAATGTATGGGGTTCCTTAAGAGATGCACAAGATACTTCACTCCATCCAACCTGGCCCCTATTTACAAGGCGTATATTTGTCCAAAAATGGAGTTCACCATATTTGGTCAGGCGCATCCAAAACTGCACTACACGTGCTTGACCGGATGCAAAAACGAGCAGTGTAACTTATTGGGGACCCAGCCGTAAGTCGTTCAATTCCGTCGTTAGAACACAGACGCAACGTATTACCACAGCCGTTGCTCAATTGAACTTGCTGAATGTGTTCCGCCCCTTTAGACATTTTCCCGTGATACCCGTCAATCTGTGAATGCGCATCAGTTCACGTTGAAAATGGACTTCAGTCGCATAAATAAACATAGAGAGTCATTCTTTAGCCGAACCACACGAATGTGGAATGTTCTGCCTGATCATGTTTTTTTTTTTTTTTTAATTTTTAAAACATTTTTATTTTCTATTTATATTCTTAGTTTCTAAATTAAAGGCTAGACAAAAAATGCTTAAATTCTAGCTTAATTATCTTATATAATAACTTACTGGTCCTTCGCAGACGCTCTAAGCTAAACATTACTTAACCATTATATAATTTGCCTTTCGGTGACAGAATTTTGTGGCAGTACTTATAATTATTTGAAAGACAAAGAAAAATTTGAAAAACTTTGTCATTTTTTTTTTATTTCTTAAAATTTAACTTACTTAACTTACCTATTTTTTTTTTTAATTTTTAATTTTATGTAAAAGTACTTAACTTAACTTAACTTAAATCTTATACTACCCTAATTCTAGAAAAGCTAATTCTATGTAAGCTAGCTGATGATAGTGTGATTCTATACCGACTTTGGTATCCAGGTTTTTATATGCCATTAAACCACCAGAACTGTTGACGCTTTCTAATACTATCGTCCCGGTCTCTGTAGGAGATTGTGGCGGTTCCGCCAAACCCCACGGCCCATTTACCTGAAAAACCCCCATAACTGCTACCCAACTTCCGTAAGTTCGCTAATGCAATCACATTAGCACCTTAAATGCTTTACACATTAAATAAAGCAATTTATAATCTAAAAGCCTCTAGAAGAGAATTCTTACCTTCATGCATAACTTTGCATACAAATTCCCTAACTTATCATAAATTCCCCGAGAGAAAATTCATCGGTTTACATATAATACAACCGCATAATCAGGGAATCTTACCCTTGAGTTGGCTTATCCCAGCCTCAACATGTGTACAATAAAAACTATCTACATACACATTGGCTGGCGATCACTTTAACCAACGATAAACAGTCCAACGTAGCTGCATGTAATTAGCACCATAGACGTTGAGACTAATTCCCTAACTCGCACCATGTGCAAACCAAAGAACGCTGTTATTCAAAGGTTTTCCGGCGATACCATAAACAATTCACATCGTTTGTGGTATCCCAAATGTAATTCCCATTTAATGAGTTTCAGCTTATTTATTTAGCTGACCCTAATCACAGACCGATGCATTAGGTCGCTTCTCCTTTGTTCTTTTCCCCTAGCTGTAGGTTTTGATTATCCTTGATGAAATGCATCGATAAGCACGGTGATGTGTACGAACACACATACACACCACTGCACCAAAAGATCGCATCTCCTTGGTGGCCACACCCTGAAGTGAAAAATGTTCTCTCTTTCTTCCGTTCCTTAACCCTAACCGAGGATGAAATTCAAGTCAGAGTTCTATCCTCGGGGTGTCTTATTACACCCGCCAACCACGCTGGTCGCGCGATCTCCCACTCTCTGTCGCGCGGCGGAGAAGCGATAATATACGGAGTCATTGTCGTAGTGAATTTTATTCATCATCCATTAAGTTGAGCGGTGGTTTGTCGATTTTTTTGATTCCGGAGGATTTTTGTTAAAAATTACATTTCATTGACTGGACGAAAGAAATAATTTATAAAAATCAATTTAATATTAATAATCTGTTCTAAGTAAAGACCATTGACAATAAAAAATGTTTATGCGTAAACAACATCGCCTGAGTGTTTTGTTTCTGTGTTGTGTCCGCTCGGTTGCGAAGGTCAACCACTGTTTTCTTCCTCCTTGCGTTGTGAGCAGTGTCCGCGTGAACAATAGACGATGGGGATGGAAGTGAACCTAGTGTCCGTGTTAGGCACAATACTTCCTCCCCACAAGATAGCCCTACTGAAGCGCAAGAGCTCTTCTTCGGTGCGCGTTACTTCCCGGTCGTAGCACAATCGCCCGTCTACGGATGATCTACTTACATGATAGATCAGCGGAATTCCGGATCTATCCTGTATAAGCCCTTTCATATCCAAATCAAGGAACAACTCTGGTGGAACAAAACCGTTGCGACACACGTTCTCATAGTATAGGGTATTTAGATAATAAGCCCCGACAATTAGGTCATTGGACAAGCTTATTGCTCTCGAAATATGTCCTCTGATTAATTTGATCATAAAATTATCCACCCTATTTATGCAGGCTTCATAATATAAAGTCTCATTTGAGTAGTACTTTTTGTAGTCGGATTCCGGTGTTCGATATAATCTGAGACAAGTTTTGAGACACTTCCTTTCGAACACCCGAATCTTTTCCATCAAATTTGGAGCTATGTTAAGCCATACTGGACAACCATATATGAGCATTGGCCTGATTAGCGTCATGTAGCATAAGACTTTGACCCTGCTGTCAAGTTGGCTACTGTGAAATAGCCTCCTTGTCATAGCAAAAGTTTTCCTAGCCTTGACCAAAGCAGTCTCTACATGTCTGTTGAAATACAGATATTGATCTAGCCAGAGCCCAGGTATTTAACTAAACTCTTGGTTTCCAGTTTGCCTCCATGCGGTCCCACGATAACTAACTTCCGCCAGTTTTTCCTTGTGCCGTTCGTGGCTTTATATAATGGGGTTCTAAATAGGATGGCTTCACATTTCTGGAAGTTGAACTTAAGTTTCCAGTCATCGCAATAGCGCTGCTCGTTGTTGAAGTCTCGCTGTATTAAACTAATTATGATCTCAACTTGCGGAGCTGTTCTGTAAATTATGAGATCGTCTGCGTACGCAATAGCCTGCGAAAGTGCATCTAATAAGTCGCTAATGTAAATGTTGAAAAGAATCGGAGGAAGTACCGCTCCCTGTTGCAAGCCATTCTTGATATTATACGTTTTATTAGAGGTCACATTACCATTTTGGACCACAAACCCCCTGTCCTTTAACATATCGTAAAGTACATATAGTATGACATGTCTGATCAGCTTATAATACAGCCCTTCGATCCAGACGGTATCAAAGGCTTTTTCCAAGTCGATCAGACAGGCACCTGTGCATTGGTTCCTACATTTATTCAATTGTATGTCGGAGACCAGTTTAGCTGTGGTTTCGTGATCCGCCTTAAAGCCAAACTGGTTATTTGGAATAATGTTGTTGTCGTCCACTCATTCTAGCAGAGCTTAATAGTCTTTTCAAATACTTTACTGATGCTTGGGAGTAAACTTATCGAACGCATATTCATTGGGTTTGTACAGTCTTTGCCCTTTTTGCGATGGGCTGAATGATAGCCGTTTTCCAACGCGTGGGATAATATGCATTATTCAACACGTTGTTAAACACGATCGTGTATATATCTATTGCCATTGGAGGCAGGTTCTTGAGTACGATGTTAGGTACTCCATCTATTCCCACTGACTCTTTGCTTGTTAATGAGTCGAAGATACTCTGTATTTCTTCCCTCGTAATTAAAAGGCTATTGGCCCCACCATTGGCATTAATGTCAATTGACAGATTATCGTCACTGAATTCGGTAAAACCGGGATTCTCCGATTGCCAAAGTGAAATTTCATTTCGGAGGTGCAGGTGATTCAGTAGAACTCTGTCCTCCAGGTCGTGATTTCGGTGAATGTTTTCATTCACCTTGTACATTTCCTGAAAGACAGCTCCCACGGCGTTCACCTTTTCCAAAGGATCTTCGATCACGAAGAGCTCGCTATTGAGAATCGCGTTCTCTGTATCTATGCCAACGTTGATTAGCAGCTGCTTGTTTACATCAGTACGTGGAATTTGGAGACACTGAATCTCGTTTTGATTATTTCTCCTGAATATTTTATTTATTTGTGGGAACATATTCGGGTTATTAGTTTTTATAGCTCGAATATTGTTGTTCCAATACAAATTTGTTGCTAATCTATAGTTAGCTTTAAGTAGTTGTTGGAGGTTTTTTAATCGGGATTGCAGTGATATTGTGGGGGTTCGAGGTGGATGTGCCAACGTATGACACCGTTTCACTTGTATCGCCATCAAGTCATTCCGCCGACAGGACGTCCACAAGAAGCGAGCAAAGTGGGCAGGTGATGGGCCGACAAATAAAACGCACTCAGTAACTTGCTTTTGATAAATGGTTTTTATTATTTGGTCTTACACGGGGTCACCTTTGTATTTAACATTGTTTATAACGTAAGGCAACAATAAACCGGCTTTCTACTACATCATTTGTAATTGCTACATGACGGATCTCTCTCCGCCGGTGGTTCTTAATATAGGTTTTACACGGGGTCACTCTTGTATTTGACGTTGTTTATAGCATGGGTTAACAATAAATCGTTAGTGGCGAGGCAGGCTGATCGTTCTATTGTAGGTATAAGCCTCGGTATTACGCTAACACTCGGTACACAAATTTGCCCGGCACGTAACTACGTAGGTAGGACGGGGGCGGTCGGGGGAGGCAACGCACGTTTAACTCGCGCTTTAACTGCTGTTCGGGCGGCGGTCGCGAGGGAGACTTGGTTAGCCGCGCACCGTATGGTGGATGATTAGCGACTTAGCGATGCCGGTGGTGGTTGTAGAGCGACTGGCTGAATACGAACGCGGGGGGATGGGAGGCTAACTCTTGCGCGAGCACTTGCCTGCACGCGCCGCGGTTGCCGAGGGGCGACTGCCTTTGGCGCGTGTGCGCGCGGCGGCGGTTGCGAAACGACTAATAATGATGAAGGCGAGAATCCATTCAGGGTGTCGTGGCAGTTGAGTCATAGCTAAATAAACTCTCTGCCACTTACTAGGAACTTGAAAAGGGTTGCTATGCGTGCATAGAGAATTTAGTTCTGCCGTACAGGCTGAATTGGATTCCTCTGTCGCTATGTATACGGAGAAATCGGTTTTGGAAACACGACCAAGTATGGGCATGAGTTGTCGGTTAGACAAAGGAATATGGGTCTTGGTCGTTACGATAGTTGTTTCGTGTAAATGCAACGCATCGTGCTGGTGACTTACCAGTAAGGAGAATTGGTGTTGTTTCAATTGGTTTAGTTGGGATGGGAGCCGAAATGGTTTTCGGGGAAAGTAAATGTTGCTGGGTTACAAGCGAGGGAAATGGTTTAAGCAGGAAGTGGGCCGGAATGGTTTTCGGGGGAAATTAATGCTGCTTGGTTGTAAGCGAGGGATATATTTAGTTTAAATAGGAAATTAACCGAAGTGGTTTTTGGGAAAACTGTATGCGGTTTGATGTAGTTGAGGGAGGTGATTAATATTCCGTTGTAAGTTTGAATATGCATTTTATTACAGCTTGGAAAATGGATTCTTGGTAAGTTTGGGGATGTATGCGATTGCAGATTTGGGGACGGATGCTGTTGCATGTTGGGAAGTGTGTGCTATTGCAGATTTGGGTTATGGTGGCGCGCTGTTAGCGGTCGAAGTTAGGTAGCAATTGTGGGTTGGTTCTCCTTGTGATATAGAGAAACCCCACAATATTATCTCCTGTCTGTCTGTAAACTGTCTGTGTAATTTTTTTAGTTTCGATAGCCGTCTGCTCTTTTTCTTGTGGAGTGCATTTATTGTTGTGTTTCTGTACATGTTTATGTGATCTGTAACTGTTGTTTTGGGAATTGTTTTGTCCATTGTTCGTTTTACGGTTTCGTCCATTAGTTGAATGTATTTGTCGATTTCGTCATTTGTCAGGTTTCTGTTTACTGGCAGATTAAAGTCATTCGAAAGAAGTTCTCTTGTTAATGATCTGGTGAATCGCGGCCATCGCATTGCCCCGTAGTTGTAGGGTTGCGGGATCACGAATTCCTACCAAACTTTCAGTTCGGATTCCGCAGTGGTCACAGCACAATCCACCAAGTCTTTCACATTAAAAACCACATAGCTAGTAAATTCATCGACAAGGAGTCAACGGGACTAGTTCTTCTAGGCATCGAAAAAGCCTTTGACACGGTATGGCACGATGCCTTAATTTATAAGCTACTAAAACTTAAGCTGCCAATACCGCTTATCAAAATTATCCAGAGCTTTCTTCGTTAGAGAAAATTTGTTGTGAGTATAGCAACCGACAAATCCTCTATTCACCAAATCCACTATGGTATACCCCAAGGCTCGGTCCTTGGTCCCATATTATTCACATTGTTTGTCACAGATTTACCACGTCTAGGTGAAAACATTCAGGTAGCTATGTTTGCCGATGATACGGCCATTTTCTCTGCGGGTGCCTTATTCACTAACCTATACAACTCTTTGCAAGTAGCTCTTGACAAACTCGCAGTATATTACAGGCAATGGAACATAAAAATAAATGGTAATAAAATACAAGATTTAGGAAACTCTGCTACCTACCAAATAGCACTAAACTCAGTATGTGTGCAGTTGATATTGATTGGTCTGAAGACTGTAGATATCTATCTATTATTCTAGATAAAAAATTCATCTTCCAAAATCACATCACTACCTTTATTGACAAAATAAACAAAGTCGTAAGAGTTCTGTATCCATTAGTGTGTAGAAAGTCAAAACTTATGGAAGTCTCGGTTGAATTCCTTATTGACAAGAGCAATCGAAATTTCTTCGTCAGTTGTTGTTTTTCTCACGATGTTCTCGTTTCCAGTCTTGCGTTATACTAAATCACTACCTATGTACTCTGTTCATGATTATTCTATCGGGGTCATTATTACATCAAAATAACCGGAAACCTGTGCAATATTAGTCTTAAGATTCAAATAAGGGTTATTTCTAGTAGTTTTCCCTTAATCATTTATTAATTATTATTCATCGTAATTGTGCTATTTTTCATTATATACATTAAAGATTATAGTTGTAAAGGAATTGCTGTCCTAAAGCTCTAAGATACTAGTTGTAAAATCTTAAATTGTAAACGTATTATCTACTTAATAAAAATTGAATTGAATTGAAAATTGACCTAGTCCAGTCAGATATTGACATTGTGTGCTGTCTAGCTAATCAGTTTTATAAAAATGCATCAACAAAACGACTCTCTCTCAGTCTCCAATTTTAAAGCTATCGTACATTACTACATCTCACGCACAATGATCTCATCCTTCACCCCTTTCATCGCGGAATTCAACTAAACAAACAAAGCGTCACATCCTCTGGATAATGCGTCATTCCTGCTGTTAGGCGAATTATCAGAATTTATAACATCACGCAACAACAAAAAGTTGACAGGCTTAGATGGAATTCCATACCTTCTGTACAAAAGACTTCTCCCGTCAAATCCAGTCTCTATTCTCGTTCTTCTCAACCACATAATTAACGCATCACATTTCCAACACAACTGGAAAACCACGGTTATAGTCTCTATCAATAAGTCCAGTCCTTCCAACAACTCCAACAACTATTGTCCGATGTCGTTACTAAACACATTAAGCAAAATACTGGAATGCAAGATATATCGAAATCTCCTTTCATTTGCTAATGACAACGCTATTATCCCAAATTCGCAGCTTGGTTTTCGCTCACAACACCCCACCTGTCATGCTCTGTTACAACTAATGCACGATCTTACAACTAATCTTCAAAATCAAAGCCCGACGGTCTGTATCTTTTTCGACATATCTAAAGCATTCGACTGTGTTTGGATCTCAGGATTGCTTTACAAGCTGCACTACATATTTGGATTAAACAGTCACACCACCAAACTTCTCGCTTCCTACCTCTTTGGTAGGAAATTCATGTTCAAAATAAATTCTTCTCTCTCCCAATCATATAATATAATCGCAGGAGTTCCACAAGGCTCAATTCTTGGACCACTATTATACCTCCTCTATACTTCAGACATACACCAGCCTCAATCACCCAATACCGTAATGTTGAGTTACGCTGATGATACCCTAATCTACTTCAGCAGCAAGTTTGTAAAGGAGGCAAGAAACCGCATTAATACCTTCCTCCCAAATCTATTAACATATTTCAATAAATGGAAAATTCGCCTAACTTCTGATAAAACCCTACTTATAGTGTTTAAGGGTTTAAATGAGTACTGCAAAAAACACAAGGCCCACCCACAACAAGATTAGACTCAAACTAAATAACACCAAGATAAAACCCTCCAAAACTTTAAAATATCTGGGAATAGCCTTTTCCAATGAACTTTCATTCTCCACCTACATTAAAAATACTTTACGCAAAGCCACAATACAACAGAATCTCTGTAGAAGAGTGATGTAGAAGCCTATCGGTCTTTCCCACAAAGTCGAACTGCTCATCTATAAGCAAATATTCAGACCTACACTCACATATGCGTGTCTACTGTGGTATCATATAACACCCGCCGAAATGAAGAGGCTACGCACTTTCGAAAGGAAACGCTTCAGGCTGGTCACTGGCCTCAACCGACAAATCCAACTCTTACAAATATTATAATAACAGTTTGCTATACAATGCCGCTGATATTGACCGTCTCGATAGATGCTTCCTAGAGCTGTCTTTCAAATTTATTGAAAAGCTCACAAATAACCCTAACCCCATAATAGCTTCACTACGCAGCGAACCCAACAAAAATAAGTTTTTTCGGCCCTAATCGGCTGCCCACCCCACTCTCTATGGGGTATCCCAATACTCTTCCCCTAACAATTTACTATCAGAATGTCAGAGGACTTCGGTCCAAAACCCATTCGATCTTACAAAACACTCACTCATTTCCCTTTGATATATACGCTCTGACCGAAAGTAACCTCACCCCCAGTATCAATAGCCTATGTAGGGTTATATTTTATTAAATCGTTTTTTGTTACCTCAATGGGGTGTCTTCCTTCAGGGTTGCCAAATAAAAATGCGATTTAATTTTATTTACTATATTTATTTAATTTATTTATTTAATTATTCAATTTTCGGCCGTTGCCTCGGCCTCTGGATCCCAACTGATCTCGAATCCAAAATGCACTCCCTTTTATACTCTGTGGCAACAGAGATTTGTTAAAAATATTACTTAAAAATTCCAAGAAGCCCAAACTAAATTGTGTGTGCTTCAATTGGAATAGGATTCCCGGAAGTGTACACGAACTCTATTTGAACAAATTCCCGGAAGGAGAAATCATGAAATACATTTAGTATTACGCATTTCATAATTTCAAATTATAGGGAATTGAATCAATGCACGACAAGTGGACTTTCGTTTAATTTTGTCGCGCATATGATTCAATTGGATTGGGATGTTGAGTAAGGGTAAGGGTTGAATCAATGTGCGGCAAACTAACTTTTGGTTTAACCTGTCGCTCATATGATTCACTTGGATTGGAATTATAGGTACGTGGGAGAGAGTAGTGATTTAGGATCACTACACCTAGAATGACGACGATGTCCATCATTCCTGTCCTGACACCCCCTGCCGAGGCGTGCTGCTTGACATCCAAAACGGACTAACATCTTCTCTTATCACCATCTCTTCTTCTCCCAATCTCGACTATGTCGCTATAAAAATTGAACATTGCTTAAAGTCCTTGTATATCATATGCTTCTACATACCGCCTTCGCAAGCTATCGAGTCATACGAACTTGCTATTGCTGCAATCGACCGCTTAACTGAGCTGAGTTCTTCCCAAGATGACATTGTAGTCCTTGGCGATTTTAACCTCCCCCATCTCCAATGGACGCTGTCTGACGATAAGTCCCACTACATCTCAAACCCCACTGCTACCAAGGAATGTCCCTTTATAGACAGCCTCACCGACTCTACCCTTTGCCAAGTAAGCAATGTCCTAAACCATCCGGGCAGAAAACTTGACCTTATGTTCACGACAGACCCCTTTAATTGCTGTTGTCTCTAGTCCCCACACCCTCTCAACTATTGACAAGCCCCCCCCCCCCCCCCCCCCCCCCCCACCGATCACTTACCCTTATACCACGACTACTCAGCCTACTGCACACCTCCCCCTACCAATTTTCGTTCAATTTTCGAAAAGCCAATTTCCCCCTCATAACTGAGTACCTCAGCAATATCACACTCCGCTTAAATGATATAAGTGTAGAGGTCGCTACAGCCTCGCTCTACACAGAAATCTACAACGTCATATCCCTATATGTCCCATATTCCCGACACAGGTTATCATTCCCATCGCCCCCTTGGTAAAACCGCAAACTCCGCACCCTTCGTAACAAGAGGAATAAGTTGTGGAACACTTTCCTAAATACGCGTTCTCCCCTTGACTACTCCAACCATCTCGGTTACTTTTACCAATTCACCGAGCTTTACAGCTCTATCTACCACAATTACCTTGCCAAAGCTCAATTCAACCTGATGAACGACCACAAATCTTTCTTCCACTTCATCAACCACAAACGGAAATCTGATGCCTATCCCGCCTCCCTTTTCTACGGCTCAACTACTATAACGCACTCCCGAACCATATCCAATCTTTTCGCGTCCTTCTTCAAACTATCCTTCACGGACGACTCGTTCGAGCCTAACCCCTCCTACTTTACTGGCATGTCTGAATTCTCCCTCATCCTTCTACACATTCAACAAGACCAAGTTATAGAAAAACTTGAACAACTGAAAGAAGATTTCAGTCCCGACCCAGACGGACTCCCTGCTATCCTCTTAAAAAAATGTTCCTCTTCTCTCTCTCTCTCCCGCTTGCTTCAATTTTCAATCTATCCCTTGCACAAGGTCTATTCCCTGACTTTTGGAAATCCTCTTACATAACCCCCATACATAAAAAGGGGGAAAAAACGATATACCCAATTATCGTACCATTGCCAAGCTTTCACACATTCCTAAACTGTTCGAAGGCCTTCTATATGATGCGTTATGTGATCGCTGCACACCCAGCATCTCTCCTAACCAGCACGGATTCCTCTCCGGCAGGTCCACTACTAGCAACCTTGTCGAATTCACATCCCACACAGTCCTTGCCCTAGAAAACGGCGATGAGGTCTATGTAGTCACTGCCGACTTTAACAAGGCCTTCGACAAAATCTCCCATAACCTCTTTCTCTTTAAGTTATCTTCCCTCGGTTTTGAAACTCTGCTGATTAAATAGATCTCATCCTATCTCAATTATCGAACCTGCCGCGTTCGATTTAGATCCACCCTTTCCGATCCTTTTTTTCCAACCTCAGGTGTCCCCAGGGACATCTCGGCCCTCTCCTATTTATCCTAACCATAAACGACATAGGGTCTTACATCAATCACTCCTTCATCTCGCTTTACGCGGATGATACCAACATTTTCAAGACAATCCGCTCTCCCCTAGACTCTGTGACGGTTTCGATAACGCCACCGCTCGCCTTTTCCAGGTACGACACCTAACTTCCCCCTAGGGCATACAAAAAGCATAAACACAAGCATTGTGACAGTTGCAGGAACGCCGCTACTAACCTTTTCCAATTGCCGACATAAAAGGGTTTCTAAGAATCTAAGCTAATGATTTGAGCTAAGGCAATAAGCATATATACCAAATGATAATTTCCCTAGGGGTATGGTTATTTTAAATGCAACATGTTCTCCGAAAGCAATTTGGTCGCACCATCCGCAAACCAACATTGCCAAATCATATCGGTCGCCAAACCACCCGACCAAGCGAAGCACGGGCACCAACGCGGCAAGTTCCTAAGATACAACTCGGTTACGACATTACGTAACTTGTCCATGCACACAAGAAGAAAGAATTTTCCCACACACGTGCATGGCAAGTCACGTTCATAGAGCGATCGGTCGATCGTACGATCCGCATTAGCATACCTCTCCACTGGACGCAAAAACGAAACCAAACAAATGCAGCACCAACGAGATGCTGACTAAGGATGTACAATCGTATAAACATCCAACGTTCCCCTATGCACCATATTGCTCTGTCGCGACCCTTTCGGCGGTGATTGCTGGTTCCCGATGTTTTGCCTGCCTGCGAACATGCACAGCGAAACGGCATAAACGCTGTGCGCTGAGTTACATTAATGTAAACATGCTGATGCCTTCTCAGGATGACTTGCCCAGCTGCAGATCATTGCTCATAGTGTTTCCCTTATGGATTTGATCGATCCACGGTCCGCATATTTGTGGACACACACACCATGAGCAACAGAGGCAAACATCGTTTTATGTTTCGTGCCCTTTGCGCTGGGACCAAATGCGTAGGAAATCATCCCCTGTCGGTCACCGAACCGATGAATAAAATTTGCTATTCTGTCGTTTTGATGGTTGGATCGTTAATCTTAAAACAGGTTCCGTGGAGGAAGGTCGGGTCCTCCACGTTAAACGCGAGTCGAGAGTGGAGTGGCGACGCGAGTGTTGTGCGTTAATAACGTCTTCTCTGTTTTTTTTATATTGGCTTAATTTTTATTAACTATTAAATCATCATCATCATAATCGGCACTACAACCGGGAACCGGTCTTGGCCTTATTTAGCAAGTCCTGAGGCTTGTTAAATTTTCCATAATGATTTGTTTTTTTCCGGGCAAGGTCATCAGTCTTGCGCCAGAAACTATTAAACTAACTATTAAATATCCTGGAGTAAAACATGTATTGTGTCTGTTATTTTTACTGTGAATTCAATTTAATCATTGTTAATTACCCTCGAATAAAACAATATTGGAGCGATGTGTTTTATTGAAAGAAATGAAAAGTGTGTTTTAATCTCATTCGACTAGTTTGGAATGATCAGATCGGGAAGCGCGTTGCTTGCCATTGAAATTCCTTGACGTTTATCCTTTTGCTACTTCTTCGCCAAGTGATCCGCCTTTATTATTGATGTGTCGTTTCATTGCATTACGATAGACGCGATAATAGTGCTATAGAGAAGCTCATCGACAAGATGCCCAGTAAAATCAGTGTGTCTCGAAGCGGCGATTGTTTACAGAAGTAAAATGTTTCAAACTTTAGAATGTCATCCACGGAAGTTGCATTCCACGACGTGATCGTCAGCTCCATTAATAACAAAGCCGAAACCGGAACTTTTACCCCACATTGGTGAAAATTAGTGGGATAGGAGAAGAACCCGTGCCAACGATGGCGCACATACCTTCTACCCCATAACTTCTCACTTCTCCAATCGGATCTTGACAGCTTTTCGCTAATTGCCTAGAACTGAATATCGCCAAATGTCACACAATCACCTTCTCTCGGGAACGCTCCCCCACCTAGCCACGCTCCTATCTCTTACTGAACCAACCGATAACATCGTTTGAATCGATTCGCGACCTAGGCGTCCTATGCGACAAGGAGTTTAAATTTACCGCACATATTGATGACATAATCCTTAAGGCCAACGCCGCTCTTGGCTTTGCCAAACGCTGGTCGAAGGAATTCCTAAACCCCTACGTTACCCGATCTTTCTACACAACTTTTGTCCGGCTACTCGAATATGCTAGTCAGGTCTGGTCCCCGTATCAATTGTCTCACATTCGCAAGATCGAGGGCGTTCAACGTCGTTTCTTGCGCTTTGCCCTCCGAGGACTAAACTGGAAAAATCCTCTGACCCTTCTGTCATACACAAGACTCCTTTTGATCAATCTTAACACACTTAAAGAGCACAGAATCCATGCCGACATCATCTTTGTCCATCGGCTTCTGTCTGGCTCAATCAATTGCCCAAGCTTGCTCTCCACTTTAACATTTCATACAAACCCCCGTAACGTACGTAACCCTCGACTGTTTTACGTGCCCACGCTCATCACACTTCTTACGGCGCTAACGAGCTCATCTCGCGTATGCTACGACAGGCCAACTCTTTCCCCACCTCCTTCGATTTCAACCTCTCCACTTCCGCTTTCAAACGACGTCTCAGAAGAAACCAGTCCTAACCAGTCATTTTCACCTCCTGGTTTTCCTTTTTTCTTTTTTATTCTCCTTCTTACTCTTGATTTAAGATAGTCTGTAACATAAGGTTCTGTAAGGACGTCTCAGAAGAAACCAGTCCTAACCCTGTAGCGGTTCCGCCAAACCCTACGGTCTACCTACCTGAAAAACCCCCATAACTACTACCCTACTCCCTTAAGTTTGCTAATGCAACAGTATTAGTACCTGTAAATGCTTCACGCATTATATAGATCACCATCTATAATCTTAAAATCCCTATAAAGAAAACTTACCTTTTCATGCATCCCTTCGCATACAATTTCCGTAAGATTTCTTTGTTTGCTTATTTGGGATTCTACACCAATTCGTTACCAGACAAATTCCTGAAAAGAAAAACCCTCGGTTCACATATCATGTAACCATTCCAGCCAGAGATAATTATCATGGCGTCGCCTATTCCTACCTTCATTCATGTATACGATAAATTTCTTTATCTATACATTGGCTGGCGACGTTTTTCTCCCAGCAATAAAATTCCCTGACTCGCACAATGTGCAACCCAAAGCAAATACGCATTCCGCGTCCCTTGGCATCAATTGAAATCCAAGCATAAACAATGCAAATAGGTATTCATACGTACCCTTACTAGCGATGCCATAAACACCATTTCCCAGCAACCTAGCTAAAAGCAATTAGCACATTTTACATCGGAACATCGTCTCTTTGTTTAGCCGCACATGTTCCAACAAAGATTCCATTGGCATCCGACGATTTCGGTTTTATTTGCTTTACCGAAATCGTATCCCATGAATGCTCTTTATTCCCTTTCCTTGTTCTAGGTTCGTTTTTCATCCATGAAAGGAGCATGCACACATACCACCATGATTAGGATTAGCGAGTGATCTCTGCTTGAGATGACGATCGCTGAGTCTCATCCCAACCACCGCTCGTGACGGTAGGTTTATCTCCCGCACTCCGCAAACCGCGGAGATGCGTTATATGTATATAAGTTAACACACGGCTAATCAGTAAATACATTGTACTAAATACATTGTAATCCACACAGGCTGTAGTGGTCCTCCTCTCAGGTAGCGTGTCTTCTTATCCTGAAAAGGACGTAAGATCTCTTAAAGACCGCTCCCGAGGGGACCCGGTGCGGTTGCCACCGTGCTTCCTCAAACCTCGAGGGAAGAGTAGCTACCGGTCGTCGAGTAGGAAGAATCTGCCAGGCCCAATAAAATGCTTTTTATTTTATTTTAAATTTATTTTATTAATTTAATTTTTGGCGTCCTTACATCTAGAACGCCAATTGAGACTAAACCTCGAATCTTTTTTTTTTTTTTTTTTTTTCAAAACTGTATTTGTTAACCATAATTAGAATTCGTACATTTAAGTAATACAGTGACTTAAAATTAATTTTGTAACAATTGCTTACATGTAATTATTATAATAATATATACATTTTCCAAACAATATTTTATGGGATACAAGATAGATGTGTGTTTATAAATTTAATAGTATTATCTTCCTGGAAAAGGTCAGAAAACCAGGAATTTGGTTTTTTCAACTTTACTTAGTCTAAACTTAATACTAATTATATAAATAACTTAACCTAATTTAGTCTGATTACAGTATGATTTTCATAAAGCCATAAACAAAGTTTTATAATTAATGGGATATATGAATTAAAGGATGTGGAGTGAGGTCAGTTATGGGTTTGAGGAATAGTATTTCTTTCCGGTTGTTCGTTGGAAAAGCGTAGGATGTTGGAAAATGGTTGGACGTTACAGTATTTGAACTGGTTAGGGGTAACTTCGGTGTTGTGGTATATGATCTCGTTTGAATCATTTACCAGTCTGCCTGAGGCGAAGATAGCTCTGGTGTGGAGACAGTTGGGGTAGTTAGTTCGGATGTCTAGAGGGTTCTCTAAGAGCGAGGTTATTATGGGATTGGGATTATTTTGTAGGTTTTCGATAAATTTGATAGACAGTTCGAGGAATCGTCTATCGAGACGCTCGATACCAGCGGTATTGTAGAGTTCGACGTTACTATAGTACTTATAGGAGTTAGGACGACGATGTAACCCAGAGACATACCTAAAGCATTTTCTTTCGAATACTCGTAATTTCTCCATTTGGGAGGGAGTGATATGGTACCACAATGGGCACGCGTACGTGAGTGTGGGCCTGATAATTTGTTTGTAAATGAGCAGTTTAACTTTGTGAGAGAGGAACCTCGAATCTGAAATTCATCACCCTTATAAAGAGAAACAAATCGAAATTTGTATCTCGAAAATACACAATTTCCTACAAAAATCCCGATTTTGGAATCCTGAGTGAGATGCTCAGTGTTTATTTAAGATAAAGATTCAGTTTCCTGAATTCCATGAGCATTCACTCGCCGATCGTTCATGCGGACAGACGTATTAATCGTGTGCTCGTTGACGAATAAAATTTAAAAATTGAAGCCGTAGACGTTAAGTCGTCGACGATCGCGTTCACACCGCATCTAGTTGTGTGATAAATTGCGAAAATAGTTACAAAAAAAAAAACAAATAAATAAATAAAAAAACCATACAAACACTCGCAAACACGTAAAATTTTCGCTGGATGCCGTAGTCGAAATCTGTCTTCACAGATGCCAGACAACGATCCGAGCGCTACCCGGGAATATTTATTAGAACGGAAGAGAAGAGCCATTGAAACTCTTCAAAACTCATCAAAGAAGACTACAAAAATGGAAAATCAAGCAAAAAACCACATTGACTACGAAAAAAAATTCCACGAAGCCGTGGAATACATCCAACAGCTTACAACAGAGGTGAAACAACTCCGGGAGGAAATTCACTCTCTAAAGCAACCCAGCCAAAACAGCGACGATGCCAGTATGGAGATGACGCCTTCTCCCAGCTTAATCCAAAAAACATCTTCACCGAAACAACTATCATCAGCCCATAAGGAAGCCACCAAACAAGCCAAGCCAGCACCGAGTCCCCTGCCAGCCCAGCACAAAAATGTTAGACCACCGCCAATATACATAAAAAATGTGACCAGTATAAAGGGAATAATTCTAATAGTAGAAAATGCCCTAGGACACCGCAACTTCACCACAAACACCAAAGGCTCCTCTGTCTCCATTGCAACAACAACTCTGGTTGATCACGAGAAAACCGTTAGAAAACTTGCGGAACTACAACACCAATTTTTTACGTTCCAACACCATCAGCTCAAACCAACAACTTTCATCATTAGGCACATTGACCCAACTTGGACCAACGAAGAACTAGCGTCGGAGATCATCAGAATTTGCCCAGAGCTGAAAATCCACAGGCTGGACTATTTTCAAACTCCGTACATGCGGGAAAATAACTTAAGGAACCTACGGATTATCCAAATCGCTCCAAATGAAGACACCAACAAGCTCAAACAAATTAAGTACTTGTTTACGCACAAAATCAGCATCGAGGAGCCTCATAAACAAAGTATCCTTCATTGCAAGAGATGCCAAGGCTCGGGACACTTGGCGGTGGCTTGCTACCTAAATACACGATGCGGCAGATGTGCCGATGAACATCAACCAGGAGAATGTAAGGTCAATCCACAAGGTATGGAACCAGGAAAAATCCAAACCACAAACCCCGATGGATCCATTACTATTAAGGAAATCGCTGTGACATGCTGTAATTGCGGAGGTCCACATCCAGCCAATTTCTCCCAGTGCCCGCATAAATTGAGAATTCTCCAAAGAAGAACAAAACTAGCAACAATCAACAAATCCGCACCAACCAAATCCACATCGCAGAACACATTACCACAACCTACAAGGCCAGGAACATCATATGCGGATGTCACTAAGAACAATCAAAACACGCCGACGTCAAACAACCCCAACCCCATTGGCCTCAACCTTGACATCATGGGCTACATCAAAAGTCTACAAACTATGCTTCCTACATTGAAGCATATGTCGGATATCGAAAAAAAAGGTCAGATTCTTTCACTTATAACCTCCCATATTCTTTCCCTCAATGTCTGAATTAACCTTAGTTGCCCTCAACGCAGAGTCTATATACTCCAACATCCGTAAGCAACACTTACGGTTGTTTGTTAAAACCTTCTCCCCAGACATCCTTCTCCTCTCAGAAACGTGGCTTAAGTCCAACTCCCGAGTATACATCCCCAATTATACATTTATTTCCAACCCCAGAACTACTGGATCCCATGGAGGTACCGGCATCCTAATAAATAATAAATTTCAATTCACCGAAATCAGGTTCGCCAATGTTTTCAATATTGAATACACGGCAGTTAAACTTTTTTGTGAAAACAAAAAAGTAATCATAGTAACATCCGTTTACATCCACCCAACACGAGAACCAGACTTTCCTGACTCTGACATATCTCGAATAATCAGACAGTCTCTCCCCGCACCATTCATAATCGGTGGAGACTGGAACGCGCGACATACAGCATTCAACGACATAAAGAATAACAAATACGGCTGCCAACTTTTGGACCTCCTCTCATCTCACCCATATACGTATATCGACAGTCCACTGCAGCCAACTCGTGTCACCAACTCGACGCGGTCAACAATTGACTTTTTTCTCAAGTCGGCTGATGTCTACTCAACGAGCCCCCCCACAGTATCCTTCCTCTTTCCCTCTGATCATGGTTCTGTTCACACTTCGATCAAAGTTCCCTCCTTCGAACTGCTCTACTCACACAGTCCTGTCCCGAACTTCTCCAAGACTAACTGGAAAAAGGTCAATAGAGACGTCGCCGCAAGGTTTTCTAACTTGCAAATCCCCGAATCTTCTAACCTAATCCCTGCTGATATCGATCGAGCAGCCCTAAAAATTGAGCAGACACTCAAGGATGCCCTCACCAGCAATACACCCACCACCATCCCTCATAATCATCTAGGAAAACCTTTACCCAGCATCCTAATTAAATTGCTGCGTCTCAAAAAACAACTCCGCCGAAAACTTCATATAAGATTCTGTCCCTTTATTAAAAGTCAGATCCAACTCCTGACCACATTAATAAATGAACATTTAAAAAAGTTCGCGGATCAGACTTATACCTCTACACTTAACAATATTAAACCCAATCGTGATCTCTTCAAAAACATCAACCGACTAACTGGTCGGAAGTTTAAACCGCGAATCGATCACCTTTTCAACCCACTCAGCAACAATCTTATCCAATCCGACACGGACATAGCCAATTGCCTCGCTGACCACTTCTCAAAGATCCATCAACAAAATGATTCCCTCTCAGTCCCTAATTTTCGAAATACTGTCAACGAATACATTTCACACAGATTACCCGCATCTTATACTCCTTTCATCGGAGAATTTAACGACACAAACAAGGCGTCACATCCTTCAGACACCACCACATTTTTAACCACAGATGAACTCATCAAGTTCATAAAATCACGACCCAACAAAAAATCTACCCGTATAGATGGAATACTACACCTTCTATTTAAAAGACTTCACCCGCCAAATCTACTTCCGATTCTAGTCCTTCCTAACCATATCATAAATGCTTCACATTTCCCAGAGAACTGTAGTAGTAATTCCCGTTAAAAAGTCCGGCAGTTCCAATAACACCTCCAACTATCGTCCGATATCTTTATTGAACACCCTAAGCAAAATATTGGAATGTAAGATCTACCAAAACCTTCTCTCGTTTGCCACTGATAACGCTCTCATCCCTAATTCTCAGTTTGGCTTTCGTGAGCGACACTCTACTTGCCATGCGCTACTAAAACTTACACACGATGTCACAACTGGTCTAGAAAACCAATGCCCTACCGTATGCATATATCTCGATATCTCCAAAGCATTTGATTGTGTCTGGATCTCAGGACTGCTTTATAAGCTGCACTGCTTATTTGGTCTGAATTCCAATATCACAAAGCTCCTAGCATCTTATCTTTCTGGGAGGAAATTTATGGTCAGAATAAATTCTTCCCTCTCACAAACTCACAACATAACCGCAGGAGTTCCCCAAGGATCCATTCTTGGACCACTTTTATATCTTCTATACACATCCGATATCCCCCAACCTCCACCTAATGTTGTAATGCTAAATTATGCTGACGATACTTTAATCTACTCTAGCAGTAGATTTGTCAAAGCGGCAAGAAACCGCGTTAACAACTTCCTCCCGCTCATCTCAGCATACTTTAACAAATGGAAAATTCGCCTCAACCCAACCAAAACCCAGCTAACAGTGTTTAAGGGCAAAAACGCTCACTGCACAAACAACACTAAACGTTGCCACAACATGTATTGTAGTTTTATACAAAATTTTAAACTCGGCTACACCGTACACTGCGGAAATTAATTACGCTGTCTTTAGTATTTAAATTGAAATTCAGCTTTATGCGTTGATAATGACACTGTTGATTACAAACATTGATTTTGGTAGATCACGTCGTACGATGTAGAAATTAATTTAATGGTCTATTAAACTAAATCTTAATAACACCCTCATAAAACCTTCCAAAACCCTAAAATATTTGGGAGTAACCCTTTCCAACAACTGGTCGTTCTCAACCCACATCAAAAATTCTCTTCAAAAAGCCTTAATACAGCTTAACCTGTGCAGTCGAGTGTTATGGAAGCCTAAAGGCCTCTCTCTTAAGGTCAAACAGCTCATCTACAAACAGATAATCAGACCTACTCTTACATACGCCTGCCCATTATGGTACCACATCTCACCCTCCCAAATGGAGAAATTACGAGTGTTTGAACGAAAATGTTTCCGGTTTATCACTGGCTTACACCGCAAAACCAACTCATATAGATACCATTGTAACAATGACCTTTACAACACCGCAGGCATCGAACGACTGGATAGACGGATCCTAGAACTGTCGATAAATTTCATAGAAAACCTTCCTAACAATCCCAACCCGATAATAACGGACCTACCATCACGATCCTCCAATACGGGAACTCACTACCGTAATTGTCTCCAAATCAGGACCCTCTTCGCCGCAGGCAGACTGGTTAACGATCTAAACGAGATCGTGTACCACAACACCGAACTGGCACCCAATCATTTCAAATACAGCAACATCCAACCATTCTCCAAGATCCTTACCTTTAACACAGAACCGAATGGCTCTCCCCTCCTTCAAGAACTTACCTGATCCTATCCCTTACTATCCTCAATCCCAACGAGAAATCCTACATCTATAACTAAAAATTGTAAATATTATTTTTAAGTCAAATTCGAATTGTCACTATCATTGCAATATCAAATATTGTAAATTGTATATAAGATTAGATTAAGTTAGATTAAGTTATGTTAAGTAATTTAAAGTAGGCTAAGTTAAAATAAACAGAGTTCCTGGTTTTTTCTGACCTTTTCCAGGAAAAACAAAATTAACAATATATATAATCACATTAAATCTTAAGCACATCTAAAAAGAATTGCTTGAAAAATGTTAACAAATAGCATGTAAACACTTAATATGTAACCAATCTATCATAAGTTAGCTGTATTACTTATTGTAACTATTCATTTTTGGTCAAATAAATACAGTTTTGGAAAAAAAAAAAAAAAATTTCCTGAATTCCTATGAAACTATTGTGCAGATGTGGATATGTAAATGAATTCGGGTTTTTGTTTGTTCACTTTGATGGATTTTACCAAATTGAGATAACGTATCTCTGGTTTTTGAATTTAGATGACGCCGTGGGGCGAATATAGAACAATAAACGAATATTAGATTCGTTTATTGGGAATTTGATTTTAATTTAAGATTTTGGATTTAATTATGCCGTGGAAGCAGCTAATAAGCGATAAACGAATGTTTGATTCGTTTATTGCGAATTTTGGTTTATGTTTGGGTTTTTTTCGGGTTTTGATCGGATTTTGAGTTTTGTAGTAAAATAGCTGGGATTTGGGTGTGGAAATGGAGGAAAAAAGGCGGTAGGGCTTTTCAGAGCACTACATCCTCCCCTCCTTGAAAAAAAATTAATCTGTAAGAGATTAATTTTGTAGGAGTGACGCGATAAAAGATGAAGGGCGATGTCATCATGATTCGTTACATAATTTGGATTTCCAATTATAATGGTTACTTTAAATTTTCATTGTAGTTACAATTGCTTGCTACTTTTTTAAATGTTTGTTCTTGTTTTTAAGTATTATTCAAAATTTTGTGTTAATTCTGTAGCTTACGGTAGAGTGTTCTTCAATATTTTGTTACGATTTTAGAAATACTAAGATTATGTGACTATTGGCTTAAATTCACAATTTTTCGTATCGTGTATATAAGTACATTTTTAAGTGCCATATATTAATAATGTTATTTACATTGTTCTTTTGTTTTTTCAATATATTTAATAATAATTGTGAATTATTTTTATAAACCAAGGTTATTTTAAATAAAATATTAAATTCAATTCGTGATAATATATACGGATAAACATTAGGTAAGTCGTAATAATGTATTGTATTACAGCTTTTGTATTATATAAGGATTTACATTATCTCCAGAATATATTTCTGTTTCATTTTGAGGACCATATTTATGTTTTTTTTCCATGTATTATAAAGAAAGGTTTAATTCTAAATTTTTACGTTTGTTTTGAGTTAACTAAAAAATGTTAGTTCCTTATTTTTCTTAGGATAGATGTAATTTGGTTAATTGAAGAATGTTACATAGTTATTTGAAATTATTATATTTCTATTTAAAATTGTTTATTTCATAGATTTTGTTTTGTTTAGTTAAACATTTTTTTTTTTAACTTAGAATTATATATGTTTTTTATTTACAAATTAAGATCATTTATTAATTAAATAATTTTGTTCATTTATTTAAATTTTAAGTTAATGGCAATTAATTAAAATATTGTATAATATTTACAAAATTATTTTATTGAGGGAGTTAATATTTGTTTCATCATTTGGGGAGATTCTCTTCATAATATAAACTATTTAAAGATTTATTTGTGTTATCTTTTACTTATTATCTCCCGAATTGTTAATACAGTTGTATTATTTATAAATTTGCTTGTTTATTATAGACTATTTTCTTTTAGATACATACATTTTCCAAAACAAAGTTGGTTTTTTTTTATTTTATTTATTTGTGTTAATATGTATATGTTACTATTTTGTTTTTGTACAATAATTTGTTAAGAGGGCAATTAAAAATTATTAATTGTATATTTTCTATTTAATTTACATATAGTTTTATTTTATTTTTTATTTTTTCATTTTTTACATCTGAGAATTTGTGTTTTATTTTTATATTCATACATGTATACATATATTTGAAAAGGAATAATCCATTTGTTTCACTTTAAGTTTCTCTTTAAATTTGTGAAAAATTTTCCATGTTTCCTTAGGGTTGGGTTGTGTGACATAGTTCAAAATTTGGGCAATAAAACCATATAGAAAGAGCGTTTTAAAGGATGGAGGATTCGTAATCGATTTTGAAAGATCAACGTTTGTTTTATTTGTAAACGGAATTTTGATTAATTGTTTATTTATATGTTTTATTTGTACGAGAGTTGCCTTTTATATTTCGGGATTAGAGAACAAAAACAAATATTGATCATCGAAAATCACTTTATTGTTTTTCAAAATATTCCCCATGAAGATCTATACACTTTTGTATGCGCTTGAACCAATCGTCGAAGCACTTTTGCCACTCTGATTGAGGTATCTCCAACACATACATTCTGAATGCAGCAACCGCTTCTTCAGGTGTCGAAAAACGTTGACCTCTCAGTTTGTTTTTTACGTACGGGAATAAAAAGAAGTCATTCGGTGCCAAGTCAGGACTATACGGCGGATGACCCATCAAATCGATGTTTTGGGTGCTCAAAAATGCAGTTGTCGCAGCCGATGTGTGAGAGCTCGCATTGTCGTGGCGAAGAGTGATCCGTCTTCGGCGGTTGGTTTTCCTGATTTCTTGGAAGACAACTGGCAAACAAATGGTTGTGTACCACTCAGAATTGACTGTTCTGCGTTGTTCTAGTGGTACGGTTGCGACATGTCCAGTTTTTCCGAAAAAACAGGCGACCATTTGCTTGGAAGTGCTTCGTGCGCGAACAACTTTTGTTGGATTTGGCTCATCTTGAAACACCCAGACAGTCGACTGCTGTTTACTTTCGGGCTCATACGCGTAAATCGACGATTCATCACCTGTCACGATGTCATAGACGTGTTTCGAAGCACCGCGACCGTATTTTTTGAGCATTTCTTTCGACCAATTGACACGAGCCTTTTTTTGGGCGATTGACAAATTGTGTGGGATCCAACGCGAACAAATTTTTTTGACAGTCAAATGTTTATGCAATATTGAATGTATGCTGGTCCCACTAACGCCTAAGGTTGTCTCAATCTCACGATAGGTCACATGACGATCTTCCAATATCAGTTCGCGCACAGCATCAATGCTTTTCGGAACAACAACTGATTTTGGACGCCCTTCACGAAATTCATCTTGGAGTGAACTACGACCACGATTGAATTCACCATACCATCGATAAACACTGGTCCTTGATGGAGCTTCATCGCCAAAAATTGAATTAAGTTCATCCATGCACTGTTGCTGAGTTAATCCACGCCGAAAGTTGTAAAAAATAATCGCACGAAAATGTTGACGATTTAATTCCATTTTTGGGCCGAGATGAATCTTTTAAGTTACTGTAAACAACACAAATAGCGCTCGTATGTCAAAACGCTCTGAGTGCGTATAACCTCAAAAATGTCCAACTTTACGACAGAGCTGTCAATTGCCGGATTGCAACACTAGGGTTGCCAAATCCCGAAACATAAGAGGCAACCCTCGTAGAACCCATTTTAAAGTATGGAAAATTAGAGAAACGAGGGAAACGATGCGGACAAACAAGCAATTTAAAAGCGGTAATTTGATATAACTGTTATTTACAGGCTCATATTCTTGTTCCTCAGTCTTACTCTTAGCTGGGAATCTTTGTTCCTCAGGCTTATCGGATGCTGGGAGTTCTTGTGGCTTTTCAGGCTTAAGTTCTGCTGGGACTCTTTGTTCCGCAGGCTTACACTTAGCTGAAATTTCTTGTTCCTCGGGCTTACAGTTTGCTGGGAGTTCTTGCTCCTCAGGCTTACACTTTGCCGGGGTTTTCAGTTTGTGCTCTATGAACTTGGACGTGTTGTTGCTAGAAGTCGGAGCATTTAAAAATATGAAAGTAGATGGAGGTGTTAGGATAGTATGGTCAGGAGTCTTTGTCGAATCATCAGATCCGGCCCGTAGACAAACGGATTCAAATGTTGACTGTTGGATGCGATCTTTGGCCAATACCTCCTCTATTTGGGGGGCCTCTAGATCGTCCTGCCTCTGATTTATGTCCCTATTATCTCTAATGCCAATTTCATCCGTAGACGACACCTTGTAAGGTGAGGCATTTTCTACCTTCCTGTTTATATCATTAGCTTCTAATAACGATTGGTTAGATCTTTGGCTGTTTAATGTTCCTATATAAATTTGTGATTGCTGTACCCTACTTGTTTTGTTAATTACTCCACTTCTCCAAACGTTTGCGGTAGAAGTGGGCTGAGTTCTCAAATCATTTTTATTTGATGGAGAGTCGTTTTGACTTCTGAAATGGGACAGTCTCCTACATTCTGCTTGGGAATGATTAAATTTGTTGCAATATGTGCATTGGAAGCGTTCAACCTCTGCTTTAATTTGGGAAATAGCATTACAACCATTTTCATTTCGACGACATGCCGCAGAAGTATGACCAGACCTATTGCACGATTGGCAAATTGCTGGTTGGCTATATTTGGAATTATAAGATAAATTAAGAAGGTTTCTATCGCCTAGTCGTGGGGCCTGCTCGAGAGCGTAATTTATTGCTGCTCTAAGACTTGGGGTACCTCGTGCTTTCACTAAGAGTTTTAAATGGGACTCCCTAAGACCATCTTCAAAAGTATGCAAGGCGAGCTTTTTATTTTCTTCGAGGAGATATGTTCGCACCGCAGGATCGACAGTGCTTTCGAACGTGGCTTTGTTCAGCAGATGCAGGAGGTGTGCGAGTCTGTTTCCAAACTCCTTCACATCTTCCTTGCTATCTTGCTTGGCTTTCACCAGACTGTTTTGTGCCGCTGACCTTGAGGTGAGAATTTTAAATTCTCCCTTTAATTCGGAAGCAAGATCATTCCAGGTTGAAATGACCTTGTACCGGATGTGGTCGTATGCTGGCCCTTTCAGTCTGGTTTTCACCACGCTTAGATAAAAAGCATGCTGACTGTCGTCCTGTGCCTGTGAAAAAATAATATCTCCGCAAGAAACAAAATTATCCAATTCGTCCGGGTTACCGTTAAACACCGGTACGAAATCCAAAATATCCTTTAACCCGATTGTGACCTTCATTTTTTCGCGCACTTCAAATATTCGATTCGGTATTATTTTGGGCGAAATATTCCTTCGGAAAATTCATCCTACCAAACACAAGTGTAACAAAGGGCGAAGAGTAAGAAGAGAATTTTTCGAACTCAACTGAAGCGATCCCAAAGAGAAAAGAGCAAAAATGACTTCAAACCCAAACACATCGATATATCTACAGAAAATTTCGATAATACTGAAGGTAAGAGAAGATTTTTACCGACACTGCGAAAAACAATCCTAATATCGAAGGATCCTGATAGATGGATAAGCAGAAGAGATCCTGTGAAGGAAGCCAAGGGTAAAAAGAGAGGAGACTTTTATCGAGCCCAAAGTGAAACGAGCCTGCAAGTGGAAAAGATCCTAATATATGGATATGGGAAAGAGTTTCTAAGGAATTTCGAATCTAAAAAGATAAAACGAAAAAGACTAGCGACAGATAAGGGTGAGCGCGTGAAAATTGTGCAGTCTCTGCCCGAGAATATGGAAAATTATCCCCGAGTAATTATTAAAAAGCATGTTATAATAATTCTTAAAATATATGTATATATGTATATGTATATATTGTATATACATATAGAAATTTAAATTTTTATTTTATGGGGTGTTTGTATCCCCTTAAAGTATATTCTAGAATTTTCCCCTTTGATGAATTTAAAAATAAATTTCGGAGGAATTTAATTATTTGAGGTTTCTAGGTGTCCTTCATGTACAAAACTAAACATTTTTTATGCGGGGCTATATTTATACCCATAGTGTAAAAGGAAATTTTTTTTTTATGAAACCTCTAATCATTTGTTCCCTTTAATATATATATATATTGAAATTTATCAGCTTTACTTTATTTTCCAAAGTTAGTTAGAAAGAGAAAAACGGAATTTTCATCTCACTTTAGCCTTTAGGAAAACGACTTAAATCAACCAAAAAACATTTTTATAATTTTATGTTGCAGGACTCTCTTTGTCTCTCTTAAATTAAGCACACTATATACGTACACAAAAAAAAAGTAATATGCATGAGTACCTGTGGTTGTTGTAGCTGCAGTTGACGTTGTAATCACCTCGTTGTTCCCATTGCTGGTGTCGTGCTGGTATAGTAGATTGCTGATGTTACTGTTGTATTGGTGCTTTTGTTACTGCCGTTGTGCTGCGGAGCTGAAGTACTAACGGCTACCGACACTAATTGTCAGTAACCGACGATATTCCATGCGCATTCTTTTTCACTTTGACTTTTTTGCACTGTTCCCGGTGTTTAGCCCCGGGGACGCTTTTGTTATTTGTTGAATTTCTATTATTTTTTTTTCTCACTATTCCTCCAGCCGCCTCAGATTTTCGTGGTTCTCGAGGTGGACTTCCGGCATGATGTTGGTCAATTCTTCGCTCTCGTTGTCCGCACTGTTCACGAAGTAGTTCTCCGTTTCTTCAATCAGGAATAGGCGAGCGAGTATTTCGAAAAATGCTGCCGCTATTTTTTGTAGAACTCGTCCGGTTCGTATGGATATTCTTCTTCTTTGTTGGAATAAAGGGTACCGGGCAAATTGTAGTCCACCATTCTGTTGGTAGGGGATGTTAGTATCCCACCGCTGCCACCATTTTGTAGTGGTCCTCCTCTCAGGTAGCGTTTCTTCTTATCCTGAAAAGGACGTAAGATCTCTTAAAGACCGCTCCCAAGGGGACCCGTTGCGGTTGCCACCGTGCTTCCTCAAACCTTGAGGGAAGAGTAGCTACCGGTCGTCGAGTAGGAAGAATCGGCCAGGCCCAATAAAATGCTTTTTATTTTATTTTAAATTTATTTTATTAATTTATTTTCTGGCGTCCTTACACCTAGAACGCCAATTGAGACTGAACCTCGAATCAAAAAAAAATTGTGGCGAGAAGGCCGAATTTGGCGAGACAGGACATATGTGTCCTTCATCTTGTCTCTGACTTCTGGTCATCTTGCGATAACCAGAATCACCCACATCCGTGAGGATATTGGGCTCGGTCTCGCGGCATCTGAAAAGAGAAGAAAAAAGGGGGGTATCCAAGGATAGTGTGGACAGTGTTAGTCCAAGTGTTCTCTAACTACTTTTATAGAGGGATGGTGGGAAAGAAATCTTACAAGACCGGTGGGTCTTGGGTGCGGTAGTGAACGCAGATCACGTCTTTGGCGCCTGATAATCTGCGCTTTGGTCGGTGTGTATGTTTGTGTTTGTGCCGTCTTGTACTGTGCGTTCGTGTGTTTGGTTTGTTAATTGTAGACCCTATGGGATGGGTCCAGAAATCCTCTATTATAGAGGGGAATGTTGTTGGGAAGGGTGCTTTCTTCAGTTTTATACTGAAGAAGAAATTGTGGGGGTTTGATCCGAAGAGATCGAGAGAGAGAAGGGTCAAGAACGCAAGAGTCCCGTACAAGTAGGTTCTCGCTGTTCTGAATGTTTTCGAGGTACTTATATGCTAATTGAAGCAAGTACTCGTCGATAGGGGTAATGGAGGCGCCTTCGTATAGGTGAGAGTTGGGGTAATGACGACCGTCAGGCCTTCTAGAATGATTGGTGCATCTTCTGAGGAGTTTCCTTTCGAAAACCCGAAGTCTTTCCATTTGAGCCGAAGATATGCAGGACCATATGGGAAAGGCGTACGATATTCCAGATCGGATTAGCTGCTTATAGCAGAGAAGCTTAACTTTGGTGTCAACTTTGTTCCTCCACTTCAGGATGTTGTGCAGTTGCTTAGACCGACCAAGGCCCCTTTGGAGAATGTGGGTCACATGTTTGATGAAATTCATTTTTGGGGTATAAGTGACCCCGAGATATTTCATCTTGTCCTGTGGTCTAATCGTAGTATCTCCCATTTTTATTCGAATATTCTGTGAATATCGAGAAGTAGGTTGGGAGTGTTTACTACTCAGAATTATGGCTACTGCTTTGGATGGATTAAGTCGGATTTTCCATCGACTGTAATACTGATACAGTTCGTCCAAGTGACGGTTGAGTCGATTTGTTGCGAGGTTAGGGCCTTTGGTTGACGTGTACACCAGGACGTCATCCGCATAGCATATTTGGTTTACTCTCCCGTCCACAGGGCGGGGAATATCGGAGGTGCAAATATTGAATAAGATGGGGCCTAGAATGGAGCCCTGTGGTACGCCTGCAGCGGCGTGAAAAGTTCGGGAAAGCTTTCCATTCATTCTAACTTGGAAGGTTCTGTTTAGAACGAACTGGTAGATGATGCTACATAGCGTTCTACTGAGGCCAGTATTCAGTAGTTTAAAAGCGAGACCTTCGATCCAAGTCGTATCAAAAGCTTTTTCAATGTCTAGGCTTACCGCAACGGTGGGTTCCTTATTAAAGAGCCGCACGCAGACGTGGTTTTGAAATAAATAGTGGTGCTGTGCGCTATTCGAAATCCGAATTGGAAATCAGGTATTAGGTGCCTGGCACTGACAAAGTTATTTAGCTTCTCGTATATGAATTTTTCATATATTTTGCTGATGCAAGTGAGAAGCGAGATAGGGCGAAAGCTTGAGGGGTGATACGTTGGTTTCCCAACTTTTGCTATTGGACAAATAATAGCGTGCCTCCAAGCTTGGGGAAAGTACCCCATGTTGTAAGCATGGTTGAACAGAATGGAGAGCTTTATAAAGAATAAGGCAGAAAGCCTTCGCAACGAGTGGTATGACATGTTGTCGATACCAGGTGACTTCTTAGGGTGTCGAGATTTAACCAGACTCTGTAGGGTATTTGGTGTGATGAAACCGTGACCATTATCACGTGTGTCATCGAAGTATGCACTGTTAGTTGGGTTAAAGAGAACAATTGGCTCGTTGAAGTCATCCAACTTACTGTGGACCTCTGAAATAACGATTGCATTAGTTTCCGGGTCGCCATCCTCGAGAGTAAGCCTGTGATTATTTTCAAAGGTCTCTCCGATGATATTTGCTTTATTGGTGTCGTTATTGACAACAACACCATTGTGCATAATTGGCCCAGTGATGCGGGAAGTGCCACATATCTTTTTAACATTTTTATAAACGTTCTGGTCCATCTGAATACCCTTCAGCTTGTCTTCCAATTGTCGGGTACGATTGTTTTGGATTCTTTGTTTTATCAGTGTACCAATATTGTGAACAATGGATCGCAATAATGGCTCCCTTTGCGTAAAGCGGTGACGATATCTCATTCTGCAGAGCTTTTTACGCTCCCGGATGAGACGAAGAGTGATGTCGTCATGGGGAATCTGATAGGTCTTTTCAAGTTTATACTTCGGGACATGAGTCTCCGAAGTTTCAACTAGAATCTCGTGAAGTCGTTTTGCAACGTTGTTTATCTCAACCGTCGTTAGGTTCCTGTCAGTGGGAAGAGAGAAATGGTGGAGTTTATCGTTCAATGTAATATTGAAGTTGTCCCAGTTTGTCCGCCCATAATCGGGTATGTATCTGATATGAGCCCGGGATGCTCGATAGCCGCGAATGAATGTGGTCACAGCATTGTGGTCAGATACATCCGCTGAAACTTGAGGAGGAGTGATTTGTGGAAGTAAGTCTTTGGACACAATAAATATGTCCAGAATTGAGTTACCTCGAGTACCAACCGTAGGTGCAACTATTTCGAAGTTGAGGGCATACCTGTTTGCGGTGTACCATTGGTACAGTTTTGTGCCATTTGGGCAAGAGACAGAGTTGTTCCAGTGGGGATGTCTGGGGTTAAAGTCGCCGCCTATGATGAAGGGTGTATGCCCCGAGGTCCTTATTAGTTTGCCGATATCTTCGGGATTAATGGGGCCATTATTGGTTTTATGCGAGTGGTATACGGAGTATATATTCACTCTACCATTACTAGCCAGATGCAGTTCAACTCCAGATACCTCTATGGACTCTAGGTGTGGGAGGTCAATAGCTTCATGGCGAAGTCCGCTTTTAACCAGTATACAAGTTCCACCTCCGTTGATGGTGGGACCGCCAGTGAGGGTTCGATCTCTTCGAATCATGGAGAAGTTTGGGAATACGGGACGGTGACATGGATGCAACCTAGTTTCGGTTACAAGTACCACGTCCGCCCGGCTTTCCTTTATGAAGTCAGAAACTATCATACGCTTGGAATGCGAAACAAGGGAGTTGACATTTAAGAGGATAACTTTAATTTTGGAATCCATTGTGGAGGGTATGTCTTGCATATGCAGTGGAAAGGAGGGCCTCCCTCTCTGCCTCGGTTGATAGTTTCTCATATCGGGGTCGGATATCCTCAATTAAGCGGGAGAAACTAAGTAGTTTCTCGAGCATTGAAGATTGCCCCCTCGGAGGCTTTTGCACCACCGCTTGAATTTGAGGCGTCGTGTTGGCCTTTACCGGGGCTCGCTTAGGGACTTGAATATGTTTTTGAGGGGGAGGAGTTCAAAGGGTTTTTGTATTCCTTGCCTGCTGACCCCTAAGCATGTCGGCAAATGTGAATCCATTTTGGATGAGGTTTTGTGTGGCCTGTTTTCCGAAGTCTGACATGGCTGTTTGCTTAGCTCGAGTCTCCTTGGATCTCTGTTTAATTTCCTTATATTTAGGACAATTTCTATAACTCGCCGGATGCCCTTTGTTGCCGCAGTTGCAGCAAGTTGGCAGTGTTATTTCATCCTGCACATTTGTTGCGGGATCGTATTTCGCTAGCGGAAGTTCGCACTTGCCAATATCGTGGGATTTTCCGCAACGAATGCAACGGCGACTCATGTTGCAGTTTCGGGAGACATGCCCGAAACGTTGGCAACGTCTGCATTGAGGTATTTCTCTGTTATGAAATACCTCGAAGACAACTTGCTGATGCAAAGTTGGAAGCGACTTTGTCCGTATTATGGAATCTATGTCGGTTCCTGGGGCAAGGTGAAGCTGCCATATGTTCAGCTTGGTGTATCTTTGCGGTCTGATGTTCACAAACCGCTGTGGGGGAGAGAATTTTTTGACGTCAATGAATTTGACCTTAGGAAATGTTGCCTCAAGAGCAGTTACGATGTCGTCCTTTTCCCAAGAGGCAGCGACTCGTTTTAAGAGGATTGTCCTCGACTTTTCGTCGGCCGGAGTGAAGGTGTAATAATTCACCTCCTTGGCCTTGAGGTTGTCGTTAACCGTGCGATAGGTTTCCCTATCGTAGGCTATGATTTTATTTAGGGATGGACTTAAGGTCTTTGCCTTGAAGTTAGAAATCCCTAGCCGGTTCATATCACCGACGAAATTTTTTAAATTGAGGTCTCGTGCAAAGACCCCGGGTTGCTGTTTCTTCTTAGAAACAGGTGGGCGTTCCCCGACCTCTGGCTGAACAGTGTTGGGAATACAAGCAGCCTTTGGTTTTGGGTTAATTAGTGGAGTTGGGCGTGGTGGGCAAGGCTCCTGCGGAGGTACGACCCTCACATGAGTTGGTGTTATCGCGGGGTTCGACAACAGTCTGAGGTGCGGCGTTGGCGGGCTGCCGGTGGCCACACGCTTATTGGAGGGTCCTCCTTCGCAGTTTATTATTGGAAACGGTGTTTTCCGCTTAGGGGCTCTAGACGAGTTTGGGGTGGGGGTGCGCGAGTCACCGTCGTCCATTGTTTCGTCGGAACTCTCAGCGAGACTCTCCAACTCGGGCTCGAGCTCCGATTCCGAATCAGAAGCCTCCGAACTGGCACTGGACGGGGATGCGGGTGGTGCGGCTTCCAGTCGCGACAATTTATCTCTCAAGACAGCGTTCTCTGCCTTGAGAGCCTCGAGGTCCTCCCTTAATCTCCTTATGAGAGCCATCATGCCCTGATCGGGCTGATGGCCCACACCACGAGAAGAGCAGGTGTCCATCTATTTCGATGTTGCAACCATCGAGCACAAAAGAGACAAGAAACGCGTGGGGCGCAAGGAAAAGAAAAGAGGAACAAACAAAAACCAAGAAGAGAAACAAGTAGACCTAAAAACAAATCCTACTAAATTAAAACAAATATAAATTTGGGAATATAGGTGAAATTTATAATAAACGAACCTAAAGTTGGTTCCTGTTCACTAAAAATTTTTGTTTTTGTTTTTTTTTTTTTTTTAAACTTTTTTTTTTTTTTAAATTTAATTAATAAATTTTTTAATTATTTATTTGTTTTAAATAACTTTAAATTGTATCACTGTATGTGTATCACTGTATGTATCACTGTCCAGGATGTGTCTTCTCTCAGCTCTCACTGTGAAGTCGTGACTGATGTCGTCGGTGGTTAGAACTCGACTGAAGTGTATCTGAAGTGTATGAACCTCGAATCTGAAATTCATCAACCTTATAAAGAGAAACAAATCGAAATTTGTATCTCGAAAATACACAATTTCCGACAAAAATTCCGATTTTGGAATCCTGAGTGAGATGCTCAGTGTTTATTTAAGATAAGGATTCAATTTCCTGAATTCCTATGAAACTATTGTGCAGATGTGGATATGTAAATGAATTCGGGTTTTTGTTTGTTCACTTTGATGGATTTTACCAAATTGAGATAACGTATCTCTGGTTTTTGAATTTAGATGATGCCGTGGGGCGAATATAGACCAATAAACGAATATTAGATTCGTTTATTGGGAATTTGATTTTAATTTAAGATTTTGGATTTAATTATGCCGTGGAAGCAGCTAATAAGCGATAAACGAATGTTTGATTCGTTTATTGCGAATTTTGGTTTATGTTTGGGTTTTTTCGGGTTTTGATCGGATTTTGAGTTTTGTAGTAAAATAGCTGGGATTTGGGTGTGGAAATGGAGGAAAAAAGGTGGTAGGGATTTTCAGAGCACTACAAGGCATCCACATTAAACAGAAATCAATTTGCATACGCATTCATGCGTATGACCACCCATAGGGACGCACTTGCTCCATAAAAACATCTGCGCACATATTACCACCCACAAGCACGTACTTGCTCCATAAAGACATCTGTGCACGCGTTCACGCGTAACCCATAAACTGATCTGCGCATGCATCCGTGCGTATCACCATAGAACCAGATCATCACAATGGACATTGTCGCACTAGCAATGCTTCATCATCACGCAGCATCGGTGATGACAACAATGTTGCACTATGATTCCATCACAATATTTTACGACCCAGCATCCGGGACAACGTCGCATAGCAGCTAGTATAAATATAAAATTATAACTTAGTCTGTAAGTTAGTTGCCTGGCGATAATCCAGAAATAAAGATTGATTTTTAAAAAGTCAAAAGATTTATTTGGATTTTAACTGGCGCCCGAGCAGGGACCCGCTCTAAAAAAATATATTGTTCCGTGAATTCAATTCGAGTGCGGGTTTCTTTTTCAAAAAAAAGTTTTTGTTAAATCAAAAATCAAATCGACAATAAAGTGGAAACACAAACATTGAACAATAAAGTTCCTGAGGAAACGAGGCCCCTTAGTAGCCGATCATCGTTGGACCGACAAAAAGGAGTCAGCCAGACTGACAGCCGCCTTAGGATGCAGCTAACTTCACTACTGTGTCTTTTTTTTTTAATATATAAAAAAAAAACTAAATTAAATAAAAATATTTTATTGAGAAACAAAAAATTGAAATTGAATATTTTGTTTAAAAAATTATAATTGAAAAATAAAAAATCGAATATTTTATTAAGAATTAAGAGTGAAAAACTAAAAAAATTAAAATAAATGTTTTTTTTTGAAAAATTAAAATTAAATATGTTGTAATTAAGAAAGTCAAATTTAATAAATATTTTTCGAAAACATTAAAATTAAATAATTTAGAAATTGCAATTTAATAGAAACTAAGATTGAAAAAAATTAAAAATTAAATATTTTTTAAAACAAAAAAAAAAAAAAATCAAAATTAAATAATTAAGAAAGCGAAACTAAGAGTGGAAAAATTAAAAATTAAATACTTTTTGGAAAATTAAAATTAAATATTCTATAATTAAGAAATTGAAATTAAATATTTTGTTAGAAATTAAGAAAATCGAATAGTTTTTGAGAAATGAAAATTAAACATTAAAAGTGAAAAATTAAAGTTAAAATTAAATAAAAAAGTAATTTACTAAAAGTGTTCTATTGGAAATAAAAGGATACATTTGAAAATTAGTAACTTAGGAAAATTGAAATATTTTTAATCAATTAATTTCAATAAGTAAAGAAAGTGACACCAAATAATTTGTTAGTAATAAGATAAGTGAAAAGTGACACAAAAAATTTTTGTTACATATTCCTTTCTCTTCCGAAATTTTTTCCTGTTCCTCGTCTGAGTGAAATCGCCGTCGAATTTTTCTTTTTATTTATAAATATCTTGAAAGTGCATTGACCCAAATACATAGTTATGCCTAATCCAAATCTAATAAGACCAGCCGTTTTGAACGCGTCTGAATCTGTTGCTGCCCAGCAACAACGAGCAGTAACAAGTGAAGAGTTGGAAACTCTCATAACAAGAACTGTTCAACGTGTCCTGCAAGACCAAGGACGTCAATGGGTCCAATCCATAGTGGATCCTCAAGCCGACCGTTTCAATGGCACGGACCAGACCACCAATCCGGAATTTCGAGCTAATTTAAGTGAACTGGACAAGATACCTGACGTGGTACGATCTCTGAAGGATTTTACCGGTCAACCTGGAGAGTTCAACTCCTGGAAGAAGAGCGTCGATAGAATATTGCAACTCTACGACGACATAAAGGGAACGCCAAAATACTTTGGTATTTTGAGCGTTATTCGCAACAAAATCATTGGCCAAGCTGATGTGGTATTAGAATCGTATAATACCCCATTGGACTGGAAATGCATCTCTCGATGCCTGACAATGCATTATGCGGACAAACGCGATCTGTCAACACTTGAATACCAAATGACGTCCCTTATTCAAGGAAATCTTACAGTTCAAGAATTTTATCATTCGGTTTATTCGCATCTGTCTTTAATATTGAACAAAATAGGTTGCATGGAAATCGGTAACGAGTCGTTGTCAATACTGACTCAAACGTATAGGGATAAGGCTCTAGATACATTCGTTAGAGGTTTGAGAGGCGATCTGCCAAGACTTCTCGGTATTAGGGAACCTACCGATTTACCACAGGCTTTGCATCTTTGTCTTAAGTTAGAAAACCAAAATTAACGAACGCAATATGCTATCTCTCACAATGGCCCATCTCGTGGATCTTATAATCACGTTGCTCCTCCACTTCCACTTCGAAAAAATATACCAAACCAATACAATAATCATTCACAGGGAAGCAAACCTACTTTTTATCCTCAATTAGCATACCTACCCCAACCTCCTAATCTTAACCATCATATGAATAGAAACGTTTACAGACAACCGTCATTTAATCCTAATTATCATAGGAATTACGGACAGTATAATACCCCCGTTCCGCCGCGACCAACTGCACCAAAACCTCAACCAAGACCAGAACCTATGGATGTTGATCAATCCATCCAATCAAGAGCAATGAACTATATGAATAGACCAGGTCCCAACAGGATTCTTGGAAAAGGACCTCCGATGGAACCACAAGGAACAGCAAGACCATTCAAGTATCAAAGGAACTTTCACATAGAACCGCAAGTAAATAATGAAAATAATCTATCCAACTACGAGCAGATTCGAGATTCTCAGAATAACGAATACGAGCAATCCTTAACGGAATACGTAGAGGAACATTGACCTATCTGATGTTCATTTTTTATATTAAGCTGCTCTTCACTCCCATACTTCGAGTGTCGAGCGAAAAGCGGTCAAATATTGAAAGTATTAATTGACACTGGATCCAATAAAAATTATATCCAAGCAGACATTGTTCCAAAACCCATACCAAATGATCAACCCTTCTTTGCAAATTCTATAGGTGGAAATATCAAGGTTAGTCATCATACAATAGCTAATTTATTTGGCCTTAAAGACACAAATATTAAATTCTTCTTGCTCCCTTCTCTTAAATCCTTCCATGTTATTTTAGGAAATGACAGTTTAAAGGAATTATCACCAGTAATTCACACGAAAGAAAAGTATATGGTCATAAAAGACAAAGTAAGGATTCGTATTAAACAACGTGCCTACACGGTAGTAAATGAAATAGTCGCACAGACTAAGCACATGAATGCACAACAAGAAAATAATATTAACAATTTGGTCCAAAAGTTCCCAAATCTATCCACGGTTGTAAAAGAGGATACCCATTTCGAAAGCCTTAAAACGGTATTTCAAACCCAAGATAAAGGCAACACCTTTACATTGAGAAACCCAAAAAGGACATATAAGACATGTTCGAATTCAATAAGCCCATACCCTAGTTCATCTCAGAACAAAACCCACAAGAAATTACTCTTACAAAAATCCACAACAACCGAACAAATTACAAACACTCAAACGTTCCATAAGAGAAACAATATGTTGAAGAAACCCAAAAACCCCAAAGGCAAAACACCCATGTGGAAAGGCCCGTTTCTCGTTACAGCAGTAACAAGGCCAGACAAAACAGCCATCGAAGTTGGCCGAAAATTAATAATAGTCCGCAATGGTAGGTTGAAACCATATTCCAAGATTAGCTAGGACCGATTCTCACTTATTACTCAGCCAAACAACTCAAGGACCTCGAAATTTCACAATATGGCCAGGTACGGTAATAAATAATAAAAATAACAATTAGATGCACAGATTAAACAAATAACTTACTTTATTACATGTTACTATAAAAATTTAAAAACAGTAAAAACAAAAAGAATTATGATTACATATATACTTACATACAGATTATAAGGAAATCAAAAAGAATTATTAATAAGTAATTGTTAATTACATACAAATAATAAAATTATAAAGATTTGTTAATAAGGATAGTAGTAACGAAATGTCGAAGGAAATTAACAAGAGACTGCATTCCGGCAACGCGAGTTGGCCCGCAGTCAGTAAACTGCTGAAATCCAGACTGCTATCACGTAACATAAAGCTCCGTGTCTATAGAACCATAATCATGCCAATTGTTCTATATGGATGCGAAACATGGGCTCTCACAAAACGGGAAGAAAACAAATTCCGTCTATTCGAGAATAAAGTTTTGAGAGGCATCTTTGGAGGTAAATATGACGAGGAGGCAGGACAATGGAGGAGACTCCATAACCACGAATTGGAAGAACTATATCGCAAACCTACAATAGCGAGAGTAATCAAGTCGCGAAGATTAAGATGGGCCGGACACGTGGCGCGAATGGGGAACGATAGGACCGTGCATAGAATTCTTGACGGTAGACCAACGGGAAAGAGACCGGTAGGACGGCCGCGACGGAGATGGGAGGACAATGTTAGGTTTGACCTTGAGGAGATCGGATCGAATGGGGAAGCGTGGAAGGAGAGTGCCCAGGACAGGGAAGGATGGCGAAGCCGAGTCGGTGAGGTCATGAACTTCCGGGTTCCTACAGGCCAATAAATAATAATACAAAAATTAACAAAACAAAATTGTTAAAAGTAAACTTACACCAAAATTATAAAAAACAAAACACAAAATGAAACTTTATACGAACATGAAATTTTATAAGCAAACTACAAAATAATTATATTACAAATGTCACGAATAAAATATTAAAAATTGTAAAAGCAAACAAATCATTTAAATTGGAACTAATGTTAAGCCTACAATGTAAGACAAAACTGCTTAAAGAAGAACTAACGAATGTAATTTCTGCGATCGAACTGGCTAAGTCCAATATTGTAAGTTCGCAAATACTCTCAAAAGCAGAAATAAGTATAATAATGAGCGAAGTAAAGAAAACTCATGTTCCATATAGTAATTTTGAGGAAGCCTTAAAATTTGTTGATGTAAAAATAGCGTTAAATTCAAATAAATTAATATACATTGTAAACATCCCAAAAACAGAGGAGACAATTTTTGAAAAAAATCGTTATAAAACCTGTTAAAAGAAATAATATTGTAAATAGAATTAAGTACAGTAATGTTATAAAAAAAGAAACTTTAATATACGGTATAATAAATAAATGCCGAACAATAAATGAGTTATCCTTATGTAAAAGAAATGATATAGTAGATATAAGCAATAATAATTGTATCCCTAAACTATTAAGAAGCCAAAATGCGACGTGCAACAGGACAAACAATCATCACATCCCACAAGTAGAAGAAATAGCCTCCGGAATCATCCTCCTTAACAACTTCAACAATCAAATCGAGATAAATGGAACAACAAAGGTACTACAGGGAACGTACTTAATTAAGTTCAAAAATACTACGGTCACTGTTAACAATCAGAAATACATAGCAGAGGAAATAGCCAACATTCAAGCCTCACCACCTTTACTGCACATATCCTCTGATGGACCTGAATTTGAGGAGATATTTTTTTTAGAACTTATGAAAGATCTGCACATCAACAATACTAAGAAAATAGAATCAATAAAAATAGAGAAAGAAACTTACCAGATTGTCAACTACTCCCTTTTGACCATAGTTTTCCTAATACTTACTGCTATTCCTCTTAAAGCTAAGAGCTCAGAGAAGAACCGAAATAAACATCATCCCAGAATCCATCCCTTTGAGGACAATGCCTACCCCAAAGCAAGAAGAACACCCACCAGAGCCACCCAAAAACCAAACCAGCATCTTTAACCTACCCTTCCAATAACCTTTTGCGAGGACGCAAAATTTAAGAGGGGAAGAGTTAACACACGGCTAATCAGTAAATACATTGTACTAAATACATTGTAATCCACACAGGCATCCACATTAAACAGAAATCAATTTGCATACGCATTCATGCGTATGACCACCCATAGGGACGCACTTGCTCCATAAAAACATCTGCGCACATATTACCACCCACAAGCACGTACTTGCTCCATAAAGACATCTGTGCACGCGTTCACGCGTAACCCATAAACTGATCTGCGCATGCATCCGTGCGTATCACCATAGAACCAGATAATCACAATGGACATTGTCGCACTAGCAATGCTTCATCATCACGCAGCATCGGTGATGACAACAATGTTGCACTATGATTCCATCACAATATTTTACGACCCAGCATCCGGGACAACGTCGCATAGCAGCTAGTATAAATATAAAATTATAACTTAGTCTGTAAGTTAGTTGCCTGGCGATAATCCAGAAATAAAGATTGATTTTTAAAAAGTCAAAAGATTTATTTGGATTTTAACTGGCGCCCGAGCAGGGACCCGCTCTAAAAAAATATATTGTTCCGTGAATTCAATTCGAGTGCGGGTTTCTTTTTCAAAAAAAAGTTTTTGTTAAATCAAAAATCAAATCGACAATAAAGTGGAAACACAAACATTGAACAATAAAGTTCCTGAGGAAACGAGGCCCCTTAGTAGCCGATCATCGTTGGACCGACAAAAAGGAGTCAGCCAGACTGACAGCCGCCTTAGGATGCAGCTAACTTCACTACTGTAAGTCTTTTTTTTTTTAATATATAAAAAAAAAACTAAATTAAATAAAAATATTTTATTGAGAAACAAAAAATTGAAATTGAATATTTTGTTTAAAAAATTATAATTGAAAAATAAAAAATCGAATATTTTATTAAGAATTAAGAGTGAAAAACTAAAAAATTTAAAATAAAGGTTTTTTTTTTGAAAAATTAAAATTAAATATGTTGTAATTAAGAAAGTCTAATTTAATAAATATTTTTCGAAAACATTAAAATTAAATAATTTAGAAATTGCAATTTAATAGAAACTAAGATTGAAAAAAATTAAAAATTAAATATTTTTTAAAACAAAAAAAAAAAAAAATCAAAATTAAATAATTAATTATAATCTGCGCACATATTACCACCCATAAGCACGTACTTGCTCCATAAAGACATCTGTGCACGCGTTCACGCGTAACCCATAAACTGATCTGCGCATGCATCCGTGCGTATCACCATAGAACCAGATCATCACAATGGACATTGTCGCACTAGCAATGCTTCATCATCACGCAGCATCGGTGATGACAACAATGTTGCACTATGATTCCATCACAATATTTTACGACCCAGCATCCGGGACAACGTCGCATAGCAGCTAGTATAAATATAAAATTGTAACTTAGTCTGTAAGTTAGTTGCCTGGCGATAAGCCAGAAATAAAGATTGATTTTTAAAAAGTCAAAAGATTTATTTGGATTTTAACTTATAAAAATATACCTTTGGAGTCGTATTTTAACACCCAGACACGCTCGTCGGTTTTCTTTTCTTCTGCTCCCCGTGGCGCCACGGGGTCGCATCAGTCCCAGAGTCCTTTATTCTATGTCCCGAACCAGATTGTCCTCCTTTTCGTGATCCATAACTTGAGAAAGGCAAGAGAAGTGTTGCGTTTTGTTGATTTGGAAGTGTCAGTTCTTTTCACGGTCGAAATTGAAATATAGTAAAAAGGATATGCGACACCGAGTCCGGGAAATTGAAGAGGTAACAAAAGATTCAATAATACGGAAATGTGAAAGACCAATTTTATACATCAATTTTGTGGATTAGAACGTGTGAAGTATTTTAATTGTTTTGTGTTTTGAAAATAAAAGGAACCCTATAACGTGACTCCCAGTGTTTCATTCTCACCTGTGATTGATGTATGCTGCTTCCCTCGGCGATCATTCGTTTGTTTTTTTTTGGTGCCAAGTATAGTGGAGTGTTAGTGGGGCGAAGTAGAACTCGCACAACTCGCCGGTGCCATATTTCCTCCCCACAACCCCTCCCCCCTCTCGCCACGCCATCATCAATAACCCCTCCAGGCTGCAGTCCTACCTCTCCTGCCCTCAAACTAGTTCTCCCCTACACCTTTCCAGCCCCACACACAATTTCAAACCCGCCCCCCCACCAGTCCGTACACATGCCCTTCACTGTCTCTCTCTCTCACAAATGCTGCATTTACCACCCCCACATACACTCGCTCTTCCCTAGCCTCCTACCTCCCCTATCGCCCAGTCATCTTCACCTTCGTGGTTTTTTTCTCCTTTTTTTCGGTTTTAATAATGTCTTAATTACTATTCTAGATTTTAAGATAGTCTTTAAGGTTTTATATTAATTTAATTTAAGCTTGCATTTAGCCAAATAAATGAGGGTTCTGCCCCCACTAAACTAAACTAAAAAAAACTACCAACTGCTCTAGATAACAGGACTCACTACCTGAATTGTCTCCACACCAATCTCTTCAACTCTAGAAGATTGGTTAATGACTCCAACTGTGCAATTGAGTATCCTCTGTATGCTTGCGGCCGGTATGAGCCGGTATGATTTAGCGATACTCATTAACAAGGGTTTTTAACACACAAAGTAAATAAAGATAAATAGAATAAAGTAAATAGTCCTCTCGACATCAAAAGTAGGTGTTACAAATAGTTTAATGAGACCATAAAAAGTGATTACAATTCTCTAAATTCATTTAAATCAGTTTGGTTAGATAATATTGAGTCACGGGAATTGTGCTCTGTTCGTCAACATCTTTTTCAACTCATCTGCGTGAAGACCAAAAATTTGAGCTGACTTAAACGCTGTGAGATCATCTGGTCATTTATTTTTTTTTTAATTATATAATACAATGTAGCTGGATTGCTTTTGAAGGACTAACGGAACAAAGTTCACTGTGACCTTGGCTGTTGTCCACAATGCTTCCATCCGAACGGATCAACTCTAATCAGCAAATCCCTGCGAAAACCGGATGACATTGTGGGTTTAAAACGGCGCGTTAAAGAAACAGGACGTTCACAACGCATTCTGTAAATATCCTTGGCAATAAGAAGCTCACGAGTAAGTTGAGCATGCAGACGGCAAGTCGCTTTGAAGTTTTTCAAAGAGGCTTGCATTTCGTCAAGGAAAGACACATCTATGCCGAGTTCACTGAGAGTCCTCAACTGGTTGAAGTCGATTTTTACCGATTTGTACTTTTCATACTCTTCCTGGATTTGTGCTCCTGTGCTGGGGAGATGTTCAATCCTCGGAGCAACTGCACGGCTATGAGTTGGTGGACTGTCCATCTTAGGTGATTCTGGCGCCTTGATGTCCTCAGAGTCATTAGTTTCCTCAGTCTTCATTCGCGGTGGTAAATTTGGCTGCGGCAATTGCATTGAAATTTGACGTATATTAACGCGTAACTTCCTTACCTGTATTTCCCTCGAAGAGTTTGAACGCAATGTCCTTTTGGTACCAGCTGAAGATATATCTTGTTCTTTTACCTGGGATTGAGCCTTTTTATTGCTGATTCTTTTGGAGGTTCTTAGCTTCCTTGGCTCGCCATTGACTTCTCGTCGTCCGAGACCCTTAGCGGTTAGCATTTTAGTGCGCTTGGGGTTTTTCTGCTGTTCTTCCGATTGGGGCAATGTTGCGTGTTTTGCTGGTGGCATCGCTTCCATTAACGATACTCCCACATCAGCTGGAGGATTTTCTCCAGCGGTATCTTTATCCTGTGGATTCGGAGAACTTATTTTCTTAATTAATCTACTACAACGCCGAACCGATTTGCGATCTATAGGATTGTTTTTAATATTTTTCTGCTCGGATTTGGGCTTCTCCTGTTTTTTCGGACCCATTTTTAAAAATTAACTTTTGTTACTAAAAGCAAAGATAACAAGAAAGTCTGTAGAAAAGTACATTTAGAAATTCTGGCATTCTGCGACTACTATTCATTTTTATTTTTCTCTAAGAGACTAAGTGCCGTAAATCGCAGAATGCCAAGTCTGATCCATATAAGCTTTTTTTTTTAATAAGAAGTAATACTCATTCTTGTGGAAGTATTATTATTACAATTACCGTTTAACGCTATTTAAAGTTTACCTGTGTATATATGTGCCCATAGATAAATGTGGTATTTATTTATACATACTTGCTTATGAGGCGAAGTTAATGTTTGAAATACATTCTGTCAAATGTCTACCCGATATACCTCAATAAAACAATAAATTTTAATTGATTATCAAAATTTATTTTAACCCCTTCAAAGTAAGCCCCTTCCGAGGCAATACACTTATGCCAACGATTAATCCAATCATCCTTACACATTTTATAGGCGCGGCCGGTATCAATTCTAGCTTCTTTTTCTTGAAGTGGTACAATGGGTTTGGGAAACAGGAAAAAGTCACAGGAGGTTATATCTGGTGAAAAGGGTGCTTATTCGATCGTACTAGTTGAATTTTTGGTGAAAAACTCGTCGCAATTATAGCTTTATGAAATGGTGCAGAATCCAAGATTTGTCTTTCCACGAATCCGCCCTGTTTTGATGAACACTCTCTCGCGAATGCTTCATGTAAGTAATTCCTTAATCACTGTTTAATCTTGCGGAAGGAATTCATACTACACCACAGTGACACAGAAAACAGTGAGCTTGACTGTAATTTTTGGACGACTTTGTCTTGTTTTTTTGGTTTCGGCTCGTTTTGGTAGCGCCATTCGGATGATTTTTGACTTGTTTGCATGTCATACTCGTAAACACATCTCTCGTCACCAGTTATGATGCGTTACATGAATGTAGAGAGTCATTGGCCACTCGAGGAAGCATGTCTTCAGCAACCGCTTTTCGATGTTCTTTTTGCTTTGTTTTGACGCGTCTCATCTCCAAAATATTGATCAAAATCTTACGAACTGATTCATGTGAAATATTTATCTCTTATACAAGCTCTCCCAAACTATAACGTCGATTTTTAAGCACCAATTCCTTGACTTTAGCCATGTTTTTCTTAGTCACCGCCGTTCTTGGAGCGCTCGCGCCGTTCATACACATGTGTTTTTGATAGACCTGAGTCGTCAAAGCTCTTAAACAACATTTTCAACGATTTCACATAAGTAATTAAAAACAAATTTAGTGCAAATTCTTTGTTCATCCGACTTATTCATCATCATCATCATCATCATCATCATCGGCACTACAACCGGGAACTGGTCTTGGCTTTATTTAGCAAGTCCTGAGGCTTGTTAAATTTTCCATAATGATTTGTTTTTTCCGGGCAAGGTCATGAGTCTTGCGCCAGAAGCTCCCCGACGGGGAATCGAACCCCGGTCTCCCGCAACTTATTCATTATAAAAATCGAAAAACGTACTTGAGGTTAACCAACAAATTCAGCAGCTCTAAACAAACTAATTGACAAATAGCGCTCAAACTTGATGTGAGTATATCTCATAGTGGTGAAAACTTAGTGTAAAAATGAATTTGACAATAGACTCACGTGGGAATTTTGAATGAGAAATTCCGGGTAGACATATGACAGAATGTATATATTCGAATAAGAAACGAGGTCATCGGATTTTTTTTTTTCGTTTTGAAAAAGTATGCTCTTATGATTATGTAATTGTGGGCATTCTATTGAACAACTGCAATGGCATAATTGTGATGGACAATTAATTTTTGTCTATGTGGTGTTCATGAGATAATCCATGCCCAAGGCAGAGTTGGATTAACTTAGACAGTATAATAATAAAGCCCCCGCTTGGTAGAAACCTTGACGTGATGCGGAGGCTTAAACTACAATGAATCACACAGACTATGCTGACGGAAGCATACGCTTCCAGTAGGGCCATCCATGTCAGACAGGCTAGCGAGGAGTAACACACAAAGATCTACCACCCCTAATCCAGGGTGTTACGCGTCACCGTGCCAATTGGATGGTTTGCAGCCAGGGGTATACCGGCTGTATTATAACGGCGCCTCTCTGACACCAGGTCGAATCAGAGCAGTAAACAGACCTTACCGTATCAAAGAGGGGCTCTGATGTGGCGGACTATTGGAAACCCCAAGACTGGTGGGATCAAAACTGAAGAATCAATATACAAAAAACAATCCCACGAAAAACCCGGTAGACGTAGGCGTAATTAGCCGACACTGCCATAAGGTAACAAATCATGAAGAAAACACCGACTCGGCAAAAAGAAGACGTAGGGAAAAACGGAAAAAGCAGGATATACGTATCGGGACGTGGAATATCCGAACGTTATATAAACCCGGTGCGATACAGACGGTCGTAGAACACGCGAAACAATATAAAATGGACATCGTCGCCCTTCAGGAAGTCCGAACTCCCACATCAAGTAATCGAAACCAACGGGTTTGCACTGGCGTGTGGAGGTACCGATACACATAACCTCGGGACTGGCCTCATCATAAGCAAGAAGATTACGCCCCATGTAAAAGATGTGCAATTTATTAATGACCGAATGTCGGTGTTAATAATACAGGGACCATGGTACAATTATGTATTTATAAACGTACACGCCCAAAAGAATCTACGGACGAAGAAACGAAGGACACGTTCTACGAGACCCTAGAGGAAGTATTTGATGGGATCTCATCATTCGATGTTAAAACCTTCCTCGGGGACCTCAATGCAAAAATTGACAAGGAAGACATCTTCCAACAAACTATAGGTAAAGAAAGCCTACACGACGTTTCAAATGATAATGGATTTCGAATTATCACGTTCGCAGCGTCAAAAGATCTGGAAGTGAAAATCATGGTGTTCAAGTACCAGCAAATCCATAAAGCCACATGGGATCAACGGGAATATGAGCTGGCGGGAGGTGGTTTTAGTCGGTAAAAACCCGGCATGCCTCTGGATCGGTCAAGAGGTATCTTTTGAAGATTTCCACCTTCCTACCGAAACCAAAAAAAAAAAACATGCATATCACCAGACGGCGTAACGCGTAACCAAATAGACCACTTCCTCATAGACAAAAAACATCACTCGAATATCCTTGACGTAAGATCATATAGAGGAGCACATTGCGATTCCGATTATCTTCTAGTGATGGGCAAAATTAGAAGTCGGCTCGCAGCAAACCCACAAGGGCAGTCACGGGAGACGAGCAAAAAGCTCGACATTGATAAACTAAAAGACCTGCGCAAAAGGGCTGAATATCAAGACGAAATAACGAATAGATTTAGCACCCTATAGAACGGGAGTCATGGGGAAGAGGAAGCCAATAGTGTGGACACTAAGTGGGCATCGATCAGAAACACAATCAAACAAACAGCCCAAAAGGTATTAGGACTTAAGCAAACAATTAAGTCCAACCCTTGGTTTGACGATGAGTGCAGGGCAAAGATCGAACAACATAAACGCCTCAGAGTGATCCACTTAGAAGGATATGATGAAGTCAACGCAGAAAGATACGCGACAATTCAGAAAAAAAAAACGCAAATCGGAGAAGATATGGATCGAAAGAGTTCTAGAAAATGCCAGAGCAAAGAATATCAGAGGCATGTATGCCGGCATAACTTCAATTAGAAATGACTACCGAGGGAGAGCCAAAATAATCCGAGACACAAACGGCTGTCTGGTGACAGAAACGTGACAATATGGAAGCAGTACTTTAAAAACCTGCTCAATGTGCGCACCCATCAATCACAAATAAACGCACCAGACGTACATTTAGCTTAGCCTCAGATTCCAGAGCCATCTTTCAACGAAGTTATAGACGCAATAAACCGATTGACAAACAACAAGGCTCCCGGAGTCGACTGCATACCGGCAGAGCTTGTGAAGCATGGAGGAGAGGCAACCGCTCGAAAGATCCTCCAACTGGTTAAAACAATATGGGATAAGCAAGACATTCCGGAAGAATGGAAAACCTCAATAGTCGTCCCCATTTTCAAAAAATGTGACTGCGAAAATTACAGAGGAATATCATTGCTCCCAACCACATACAAAATACGAACAAATAACATACTGGCGAGAATCACACCGTACGGAGAAGAAATATTGGGAGACTACCAATGCGAATTCCGTAGGAACCGGTCAACAAGCGACCAAATGTTCACAATAAGGCAACTACTGGAAAAGAAGTGGGAAAACGCAGAGACGGTTCACCAACTGTTCGTTGACTTCAAAAAAGCTTACGACTCAGTCGCAAAGCAAAGACTCTACCATATTGTAGTTGAGCTGGGAATCCCGAAAAAATATGCTGCCCTCATTCAAATCTGCATGAATGAAAACAAAGGGCGAGTTAGAATAGAAAACCACCTCTCAGATCCGTTTGAAATCTGGGACGGATTAAAACAGGGCGATTGCCTTTCACCGTGTCTGTTTAACCTTGTCCTCGAGTATGTCATCAGAAGGGTACAAGTCGACAACATGGCCGGATCATCCCTGAACGGGTTCACACAAGTGCTCGCATATGCAGATGACATCGCAGTTTTGGTCGATAATCTAGAAACTGTAAGTAAAAACAGTGAAATCATCATGCAAACGGCAGAAGAGGTGGGCATAGAAATAAATGAAGACAAAACGAGATACATGATTATGGCGAGAGCAGGTGGACCTCAGAGAACACACATAAACATCAGGGGCAAGATATTTGAAAATGTCAAAGAATTTAAATATCTGGGAACAATACTGACGGCCAGTAACGAAATGTCGAAGGAAATTAACAAAAGACTACACTCCGACAACGCTAGTTGGCATGCAGTCAGTAAACTGCTGAAATTCAAACTGCTATCACGTAATATAAAGTTCTGTGTCTATAGAGCCATAATCATGCCGATTGTTCTATACGGATGCGAAACATGGGCTCTCACAAAACGGGAAGAAAACAAATTCCGCGTATTCGAGAATAAAGTTCTAAGGGGTATCTTTGTCAGTAAATATTCCACAACCACGAATTGAAAGAGCTACATCGCAAACCTACAATAGTGAGAGTAATCAAGTCGCGAAGATTAAGATGGGCCGGACACGTGGCGCGAATGGGCAACGATAGGACCGTGCATAGAATGCTTGACGGTAAGCCAACGGGAAAGAGACCGACAGGGCTGCCGCGACGGAGATGGGAGGACAATGTTAGGTTGGATCTCGAGGAGATCGGATCGGATGGTCGAACGTAGAAGGAGACCGCACGGGACAGGGACCTATGGCAGAGTCGAGTGGGTGAAGTCATGAACTTTCGGGTTCCTACAGGTCAATAAATAGTAGTAATAGTTATTATATTAAGTGTAAAATACAGACATTATTGTACTAAATGTAAAATACAGACATAAAGCTTAAAATACAGACATTATTATATTAAGTGTAAAATGCAGACATTATTGTACTAAGTGTAAAATACAGACATAAAGCTTAAAATACAGACATTATTATATTAAGTGTAAAATACAGACATTATTATATTAAGTGTAAAATGCAGACATTATTGTACTAAGTGTAAAATACATACATAAAGCTTAAAATATAGACATTATTATATTAAGTGTAAATACAGACATTATTATATTAAGTGTAAAATACAGACATTATTATATTAAGTGTAAAATGCAGACATTATTGTACTAAGTGTAAAATACAGACATAAAGCTTAAAATACAGACATTATTATATTAAGTGTAAAATACAGACATTATTATATTAAGTGTAAAATGCAGACATTATTGTACTAAGTGTAAAATACATACATAAAGCTTAAAATATAGACATTATTATATTAAGTGTAAATACAGACATTATTATATTAAGTGTAAAATGCAGACATTATTGTACTAAGTGTAAAATACAGACATAAAGCTTAAAATACAGACATTATTATATTAAGTGTAAAATACAGACATTATTATATTAAGTGTAAAATGCAGACATTATTGTACTAAGTGTAAAATACATACATAAAGCTTAAAATATAGACATTATTATATTAAGTGTAAATACAGACATTATTATATTAAGTGTAAAATACAGACATTATTGTACTAAGTGTAAAATACAGACATAAAGCTTAAAATATAGACATTATTATATTAAGTGTAAAATGCAGACATTATTGTACTAAGTGTAAAATACATACATAAAGCTTAAAATATAGACATTATTATATTAAGTGTAAATACAGGCATTATTATATTAAGTGTAAAATACAGACATTATTGTACTAAGTGTAAAATACAGACATAAAGCTTAAAATACAGACATTATTATATTAAGTGTAAAATGCAGACATTATTGTACTAAGTGTAAAATACATACATAAAGCTTAAAATATAGACATTATTATATTAAGTGTAAATACAGACATTATTATATTAAGTGTAAAATACATACATAAAGCTTAAAATACAGACATTATTATATTAAGTGTAAAATACTCACAGTATTGTAGTAAATGTAAAATACAGTCATTATTGTACTATGTGTAAAATACAGACATTATTATATTAAATGTAAAATACAGACATTATTATATTAAGTGTGAAATGCAGACATTATTGTACTAAGTGTAAAATGCAGACATAAAGCTTAAAATTATGTTATTATATTAAGAGTAAAATACAGACATTAATAACCTGAACATTATAAGTGTAAATATATCTACAAGAAAAGTAATAAAGTTATCGAGCCGAGGTATCGGACCTCTAAAACAGTTGTGCTCTCTCTATATGCCCTCCGTATAACTGGTCCGAAGGTAACACCGGAGGTTTTTTCCCACAAACTACATCTGGCCCGAGGATCCAGCAGTGCCTATACAAGGTGTATAGCCGGTTCAGGCATAACAATATATATATATATATATATGTATATATATATATATATATATATATATATATATATATATATATATATATATATGTATATATATATGTATATGTATATATATATATATATATATATATATATATATATATATGTATATATATATATATATATATATATATATATATATATATATATATATGTATATGTATATATATATGTATATGTATATATATATATATATATATATATATTTATTTATTTATTTATATATATGTATATATGCTTCGACTGGGCTATATACCTTGTATAGAGCACCAACTGGAGCCTTAGACCGGATATGGTTCGTGGGTAGAACCTGCGCTGTTCCCGTCCGACCAGGAAAGACGGAGACTGGAGCTGAAGGAAAAGAATATGTTGGCCCAAGAAACACAGCTGTGGAGAGTTTTTTTTTTGCTATTCAACACGACTCTTTTAGTTTTAACTTTTACGGTCTTAACTATATTTATTCTAATTTAACACTATTTTCCAGTTTTAACTTTTTACAATTTTAACTTGACTGATTCTAACTTACCACGATTACAATCTAAACTTTAGTTATTCAATTTTAATACTATTTTACAATTTTACCTTTAACAAATTTAACTTTTACAAAATTAACTTCTACAATATTGACTTTCACAATTTTACACGCTTGTGTAAGCAAAACGGTACTCTTAAAAATGTGTCAAACATTTATATTTTCACTTAACTTAATAACATAAATAAAGTAATCCTATTTTAAGGAGTTTGTTTCGATTTAATACCGTGCCGCCGTTTGCACCGAGAGAACGAACCGTTAAACTAACGACCGATCAACACACTCGCGACAAAGAGGTGGCAATGACTGAAAAACCGTTGGTCACATTTGAAAAGGATAACAGTCCGATGAGGTCCCTAGGTGATGACGCATGGTCAGCTGGCGGCTGACAGGCGTGTGATGAATATGCTGTTCGGGGAGTGTGCTCGACCGTGATATATTTATTTGCGCATCCGCAACGTTTACTATTTTAACTTTACTTATTCTAACTTACCACGTTTTTATTTTACAATCTTAACTTTATTTATTCTATGATATTCGTACAATGATTATAACAATTCTAAATATTTTTTTTAATTTAACGTTACTCTTAAACTTTGATTTCCATTGCTTATAACTTTTTAATTTAAAAATGATTTCAATTCTTTATAACTTTTCAATCTGAAAATGCTTTCAATTGTATATAAGTTTTTAATTTCAAAATGATTTAATCGACGACCATACCGGCGCGATCACAGGTGTTTCCAAAAGACCATCATCGAGGTTTGAATTCGCAGAAAATAAACTCCCGAACACATTAGCTTTATTTTTTGAAATTGGGGCTAGTGTCCCGCTGTCCGTCACTAACGGGGGAAAAGAGGAGGAAGCAAAATTATTGCTGGCAGCCCTTGACATTGACCAGAAGATTCTAACAAAATTCGTTCAGTTAACATCGGTGGGATTGGATTGCTTTTCTTTAAAAGCTCTATTTTTTACCTCTGTTATCTGTTCGCATTTTTTATCAAACCAATTCTTTGTAGTATCCCACTACATAACCCCATTTACAGTTAGCCTATTAACGCATACGATGCAATCAATTTAATTCCTCCCACAATCACTATCATATATCCAATTAGCATAATACAATTAATGTCAATTCAATTCAATTCAATTCAATTTTATTTGGTAGATAATTACATTTATGGTATATTTTACAACTAGCACTTAAGAGATTTAGGATAGCAATTCCTTTATAACTATAATCTTAAATCTATACAATGACAATAGCACAATTTTAATGAATAACAAATAATAAATTAAGGGAAAACTACAATAAAAAACCCTTATTTGAATCTTAAGACTAAAATTGCACGAGCTTCCGGTTATTTTATATAGTAATGACCTCGATATAATTTTCATAGACAGAGTACATATGTAGTGATTTAGGGATAACGCAAGACGGGAAACGAGAACATTGTCAGAAAAAGAACAGTTGGCGAAGAAGTTTAGATTGATTTTGTCAATAAGGAACTCTACCGGCTTAACGTTAGCGTTTTCATGTAGTTCATGTGTTGAATAATGCCATGACAAATTCAGCAACATTTTCAATATTTTATTTTATTAATGTTCATATCGCACACGCTGCGATACGCATAATATTCATTTGAATACCTTCGTTAATTGTCCATCTATGACCCATTCTCACTTCCCAAGCTGCACGCTATCGTATTTGCATTTTTTGCTTTGTATTCAAAAACAGTCACCGCAGCTGGCATGAGACATTTTCACACGCTATCGTATTGCAAATGCATTTTTTGCTTCACATCCCAAAACGGGTATCACACCTGTCATATGACTCTGCCGGTGCCTTCAAAGACGATTGGCCCACCGTTTAACGGAGCCTCCGTCAAGGTGAGACCTGCGAAAATCCAGTTATAGTGACGTGAGGATGCATCGTTTGCGTTTCTGCATCCATAATTTGGGTATATAAAGAGTGATTGCAACGGAGTAAAACTCGCGTAAGTACGGCTGGCCTTTGGCTTAGGAAATAAATAAGTAAAAAGTAAGTAAGAAATAAATAAGTAATCAAATAAAAGAAGTAAATATAATCAAAAGAAGGCCGCCTTTCATAACTCCCTTACTCGCTCTTCCCTCATTATTGAGGAAACACGGCGAGCGGCGTCATAAAGGATGAACTTTGTTGAATGAAATGCGGAATGTAAATCTCCATTCCGAGAAGAATAATCTCTGTGATCGACTATGCGCATGCGTTAACATCGGGGTCTCCAAAGCTCACCTCCGACCACGGAAATGATGCGAAGAAATCTCGGAAATCGTCCCAATTGGCAGTCCCATACCTCCATACTTGGCGAAGCTGCTTAGGTCGGTTAGGCTTGAAATGCAAGTGGTTGCGCGACCGATACCAAACAGTGATCTGAGTTTCTCAGTGGCGCAGCAACCTTCACGGTATAAACGCTCGGCTCGGATGTCAAAAACAGATCCAGGGGTTTCGCATAATCACCTCGGGTATTCAAGTATTTCACCGGGCGACAGGACGTTGGGATCTCACCTACCACTCACCCTTTAGTCGCCTCTTACGACAAGCCGGCCTAACGGTGAGTATATTCTAACGACCTACTCACAGGCAGAGTTTTGTAGTATACGAATTTGCCGTATAAGAGTTTTGCGATATAAAAGTTTACGGTATAAGAGTTTAAGATATAGGAGTTCCCCGTATATCAACCATTAGAGCAAGAGCTAATAGTGTGCAGGTGAATGGCATAACACCACTGCAGTATAACTCTAAAGCATTATGGCAGTTGTGTTTTAACTTACTCGGTCTCATAATACTATAACTATAATATCAGTGACCCGTAAGAATCAGTCGTGCACCTCGCTAACTAGGAGAAAAAAATGTTCTGTGTGCAAGCAAACAATCAACTTTACTTTTTTTTCCATAGGCAAGTAAATGTAATAAGAACGTTTAGTATAAGGGTGAATAGTATAAGATTGAACAGAATAAGAGTGAATTGTTTAAGAGGGAACAGTGTAAGACTAGATAGTGTAAGAGCAAAAAGTTGATGGTACAAAATTGAATGGTATAAGAGTTAATGCTAGTGTACCATAAACCCTTATATATAACATAAAGGGGAACTATATAAGAGTGAACGGTATAATGGTGAATAGTACACGGGTGGATAGTACAACAACGAATAGTATAGGAGTGAACATTATTGGGCAAATAGTATAAAAGTGAATAGTAAAATATATCCTAGATGTGTCAGAACAATAAATGTAAGGTATTTTATAAAAGGGATAAACCAATTTTGTATTTTAATACGAAAGCACTCTTAACCTTTTCTTCAGCACACGTCAATGTCAACACGATATTTAAGGTTTACATTTTTATGGGGGTGAAGTTCACGAACGACCAACGTTTGAAAAGGTATATATTGCGACTCCAAAACAAAGTACTGGAATATTCTGGAAAGTACTGGAAAACTGGAGACTATGAGCAAAAAGAAGCGAAAGGAAAGACGATGTTTCCAGTGACAGAAGTGTCACTTTTGACGGAGGAGCGAAAAGTGAAAGAACGGTTGTCAAGAGCATGAAAAAACAATTCAACTCAATTCGTTAATGAGCCAACACGGGTACCAGACATAGATGGCCATCCCGCCAATACACTGGACCCGTTTCTCACTTCCCACCCAAACAAATCCGCAATTGAAGATTCTTCGCCCTTGGGCACTTCAGACCACTGTGTCGTGTCAGCTAAATTTGCTCTAACCAACAGCAACGTTAATGAGAAAGCTCCCAAAAGAACAGTATGGTTCTATGAGAAAGTCAACTGGGAAGGTCTGAACCACGTTTTTGGGAAGTTAAATTGGTCGTTATTTTCCCGCAATAATGATCTTGACTCTATAGCGGACACATTGACACACCATTCTACTTGGCATGCGAACCTTTATCCCACACAGAGTAAAGAGTATCAAACCCAAGAGAAATATGTGGTTCGCTTCCGGGCGCAGAGAAGCCATTAAGGCTAAAGAGTTGAGCTTCCGGTTGTATAAATCAAACAATACCGAGGAAAACCGGAAAATATTTGAGAGAGCTAGAAATGACTGCAATGCGTATATTCAACGTGCAAAGTTCTTGCATGACCAGAGAGTGAGACTAAAAATACTACACTCTCCCACTGGTAGTAGAAACTTCTGGGCATTCGTGAAGAACATCCAAAATTCAGTCTCTTCATCCATTCCATCGCTTATAGTCGATGGCAGACCAGTCACCAGTGCAATAGAGAAAGCGAATCTACTTGCTGCACATTTTGCAGCCAAATCAACGCTGCCGGATACCACATCAGTTCCGCCTCAACTTGAGCGTAAGTAGCACACCATGAGCCAGATTCGTTTCCGAACGCGTACTGTTGTCCGGGCATTCAAGGAGCTAAACGCAAACAAATCCGCTGGTCCGGGTGGTATTTCCCCAATTCTTTGGAATAAATGTTCCTCTTCGCTCGCTATGCCACTGCGGAAACTCTTCCATTCGTCTTATTCTACTGGGCGTTTCCCAAATAGTTGGAAGTCAGAGAACATACAGCCAATTCCCAAAAAGGGCGACAAATCATCCCTCTCTTCTTATCGACCCATAGCACTAACTTCTATGCTCTAGAAGGTAATGGAATCACTGATTAACCGTCAACTTCCGAAATATCTGGAATCAAATGACCTCCTCAATGACAGCCAATATGGCTTTCGTAGCAACAGGTCCACAGGAGATCTGATGACGTACCTTACCGTAAAGTGGAGCCATTCCACATCCACTACCACGGTGAAAGCAAGATAGTCGCATTGGGTATTTCAAAAGCCTTCAACAGAGTTTGGCATCCAGCCGTTTTGTCAAAATTGCATTCATGTGGAGTGGACAATTCCCTGATCCAATGGATACGAGACTATCTTTCTGGCCGTTCAATCCAAGTGGTTCTTGATGGGGTCAGACCTGTCTCCCATCAAATTAATGCAGGTGTTCCCCAAGGTTCTATACTCTCACCCACTCTCTTCCACTTATTTTTAAATGATCTCTTGTCAATTACTCACAACCCAATTCACTCGTTTGCTAATGATAGCACGTTAAGTTTCTCATTTTCATACGAAGATTCCCATCCAAACTCTTCGAACGTCAATACCAATCAGCAGGTCATGCTCAATACACTGAATTCAGACCACAACAAGATATATCAACGGGGTTTATCTAACCGAGTAGAATTCAATGACTTAAAAACTCAGTGCTGTCTCTTGTCGTCAAAGGTGAACCTCAAAGTAAATATACTGTCGATGAATGGCACTTGCATCGACGAAGCCAAGGAACTATCAATCCTCGGCACTCGAATTAATTAGAATCTTAATTAGAACTATCAAACCAGTGTATTGGTGGAACCCAGAAATCGTCCACGCTTGCAGCACAGAGCAAGAAACCGTGACACCTACCCACATTTGCATGCGGAATTCGTCAACAAACGGAAGGAGTTAAGGAATGTGATCCGCAAGAGTAAATATGATGCGTTCTGCTGCCTAATGGATGAATTAAATAACAACCCATGGGGCAGCGCCTACAAGATAGTCATGAAAAGACTACACAACAACAGTACTCAAAAGCAAAAAAGTAAAAGTGACATGGACAGAATCCTTGTTGTCCTCTTGCCGCAGTGTGATGAGGTGTTGAGAGTGAAGAGGAATGGAGCATCACCCAAAGAGAAATACCTCCCTTGACCACCGAAGAAGTGCTCTTGGCTGCAAGGGTTGTTAAAAAAACAAAACCCCGGGACTGTATGGTATCCCTAACGTTGTAGTGAAGACTGCTTTAACAAAAAAGCGGAAGTCTTCAGCAGTCTTTTCACAGCCTGCCTTCAAACAGGACAGTTTCCTAACCGATGGAAAAAACAGAGGCTTGTGCATATACCAAAAGGAGTCAAGAATCCAGACGCGCCGTCGTCTTATCGCCCGTTGTGCATGCTGGACACAACAGGAAAACTGCTTGAGCGAGTAATTATCACTCGCCTGGAACAATTCACTGAGGGGGCATCGGAGCTCTCTGAATCGCAGTATGGGTTCCGGAAAGGTAGATCAACCGGTAAGGTACTATCTGTGGTGCCCGACATCGCTCGCAATTCGATAGCCGGAGCACGATGGCTAGGTGGTACAAAAATATTGCACGGTGGTGACGCTAGATGTTAAAAATGGATTCTACAAGCGTTGCGCGATCTACAAGTCTCACCCTACTTGGTGCGTATACTAGCAAACTATCTCTCGGATAAAAGACTCCTCTATGATACACATGAGGGACCACAGGAATATAAAATAACAGCGGGTGTACCTCAGGGATCTGTATTAGGTCCGCTGTTATGGAATATTATGTATTATAGTGTGCTCGGGGTCAATGTACCAGAAGGGGTTAGAATCATTGGGTACGCAGATGATTTGGCAATAGTGGCCGTAGCTAAACATCTAAATGACCTGAAGAATATTTGCTCCCAAGCAATCCAGAGCATTAAATGCTGGCTAGATATGGCCGGACTGAAACTAGCTGGACATAAGACGGAGGCAGTTTTAATAAGCAGCCGCAAGAAAGTTGAACACCTTGATTTGGAAATAGAAGGTCAAATAATAAGATCCAGTCCCTATTTTAAATATCTTGGTGTTATACTCGACAACAGGTTGAGCTTCAAGGAACGCCTGAGGAAAACGAGTGAAAAAACGGCAAGAGTATGCAAAGTTTTGATGAGACTGCTATCCAATTTTGGAGGACCCCGGCCCCACATAAGGAAACTCATAACCAATATCATCACCTCCATTATAATGTATGCAGTTCAGATATGGGCAGGAGCCGCACAGTATAAGTCGTACGTGAGGGGAGTGAACTCAGCACATAGTCCGGTATCACTAAGAGTATGCTGTGCATTCCGAACGGTATCCGAAGATGCTATAAATATTTTGGCCAGGAGGACACCACCTGACATTGCAGCTAAAGAAAATGCTGCATTGCATGAGGTCTCCCAAGAGAATCGTTGGAGGATGCGGTCACTATTAGAGCTCTCCAGCCTAAGAAAATGACAACGAAGGTGGGATTCTTCCACCAAAGGAAGATGGACCTATACCATGATACCTGATGTAAAAACATGGGTGAAAAGGAAACACGGAGAGCTGAATTACCACCTGACTCAGCTAATATCACGACATGGATGCTCTCAGAAATACTTGCACAAGTACAAGCATGTGAATCACCCATGCTGCTTTGATTGCGAAGACAAAATAGAAAATGCGGAACACTTACTCACAGAGTGCGTGAGATTCGAGACCGCAGGAATGTTTTTGGAGACACATATGTGACGGATAGTTACTCTAGGAGGAGTAATAGAATACACATCATCATCATTCGGCACTACAACCGGGATCCGGTCTTGGCCTTTTTTAGCAAGTCCCGAGGCTTGTTAAATTTTCCATAATAATTTGTTTTTCCGGGCAAGGTTATTAGCCTTGCGCCAATAATAGAATACACGCTGAGTTCAAAACAGGCATGGTCGTTGCAAATGATATTATATGTGATATGATGCAGTTGCGACGCGACGACCGGAGTAACAGGTAAACTCCGTCCCGCAACGGGATGGCATATCTAAGAGAAAGTTCCGGGGGGATCAACGGGAATGTGTGCCTGGCGGGAGGTGTGCCTGGCGGGAGGTAAATTTAGTCGGTAAAAAATGCCTCTGGATCGGTCCAAACGTATCTTTTGAAGATTTCCACCTTCCTCATCATCCTCATCGGCTCTACAACCGGGATCCGGTCTTGGCCTTATTTAACAAATCTCTCCATCAGTCCCGATTTCGAGCCGATGTCATCCAGTTTGCCACTCCCAGGCTGTGGGCGTCCTGGTCTATGCCATCTCTTCATCGCAGGCAAGGTCTGCCGCGCTGTCTCCTTCCATACATCCTGCCACAAAGGGCTTTCCGGGCAGACTCCTCTTCGCTCATTCGAGTTAGGTGTCCCGCCCACCGGAGTCTACCGAGCTTGATTTTTCTTACAACATTAGCTTCAAGGTAGATTGCGTACAACTCATGATTGTAGCGTCTCCGGAACCGTCCTCCCTCACATACCTGGCCAACAATTCTCGTTAAGACCATCCTGTCGAACGCGGCTAAGAGTCTCGGATCCATACATGAATACTGGTAAGACCATGGTCTCGTACAGTAGTAGCTTGGATGATCTGGATAAATTTCGGGATTTAAAGAGCCTTGATAGACCATAGTTGGCTTTGTTGGATTTGATCAGCCGTTCGCGTATTTCTTCTTCCATATTGTTATCAGTTGATACTATCCAATGTGGTTAGAGGATTGCACTACTTCAAATCCGTACTCTACTACCCTGATAGTTTGACCAACGTTAGGTCTTCTCTTCGCAGAAGTTGCCACCATGTACTTACTGTTTCCCTCATTAATGTGTAGTCCCAGTTTTTGTGCCGCCTGCTCGATCTGGGTGAAGGAATCCTGTACAGCCGATTCGGTTCTACCGATGATTTCGATGTCATCTGCGTAGGCAAGTATCTGGCTGGACTTGGTGATAATAGTCCCTCTAGTTGCGACGCCAGAGTCACGGATTGCTTTCTCCAACGCCATGTTGAAGAGAAGGCAGACCGGAGCGTTCCCCGTGTTGGAGTCCATGAAAGATGGATATTGGTTTGGACAGCAATCCCGCTATTTTTACTTGACTAGTTACGTTGGTCATGGTCAACCTACAAAGTCGTATCAATTTGTTTGGAATGCCGAACTCTCTCATGGCATTATATAGTTCTACCCTGGCTATGCTGTGGTAGGCGGCCTTAAAGTCTATAAATAGATGATATAATGGTATCTTAAATTCCTGACATTTTTCCATCGCCTGCCTAAGGGTGAATATCTGATCAATCGCTGATTTGCCTGGGATGAAGCCACACTGATATTGACCAATGATGGCTTTAGCGTATGGGGTTATCCGATCTTGTAGGATAGTGGAGAGTATCTTATAGGCAGTACTCAGCAATGTTATACCCCTGTAGTTGTTACACACTGTGATATCTCCTTTCTTATGTATGGGGCAAATAATTCCACGATCTCATGAATTGCGTGATGTAACGCTCTCCCTCCTTGTTTGATCAGCTCAGCTGGTATGCCATCAGCTCCGGGGGCTTTATTTGATTTGAGGTGTCTTATGGCTTTTAATATTTCCTCAATGCTTGGTGGCGGCAGCATTCGGTCTTGATTTTGCATCGGTGGAGCCTCCAATTCTCCTGTGAGCTGGCCATTTAGCAATTCATTGAAGTGCACTTCCCATCGCTCCAGAATGCCTTCAGGATCGGTGATCAGATTACCCTCTTTATCCTTGCAGTAAGTGCAGCGTGGTGTGTACCGCGTCACACTGCGGATTATTTGGTAGAAATTCCGCGCCTGGTGCGGATCTCGCTCTCTACTTTTCTCTATTTCACAGACAAGGTTTTTTTCCCAGGAACTTTTCTTTTGTCTGTGAAGCCTTTTTTCAGATCTTGTGAGCTTTTTGTATTTCTCCTCGTGTACCCGCGTCCTATGAGACTGCTGCATTGCCCGGTATGCAGCATTCTTACGTTCAGTAGTTTTGCACTCATCATGAAACCAGTCGCTCCGATCTCTACGACTACTGCCTAAAATGGAGTTGGCAGTACTAATGACAGTATTCTTAATGCGTGTCCATTTCTCTTCTACGTCCGGCATTTTGGCCCCAGGACTTACTCTCCTTCCCTCGAGCTCTTCGAGGGCGAGTCTTAGCGCATGACCAAATGTGTTACTGGTGTTCTCAATGCGGAAGGCAGCCTCCGTCGAGCTCTTCGAGGGCGAGTCTTAGCGCATGACCAAAGGTGTTACTGGTGTTCTCAATGCGGAAAACAACCGTGTTGATCCGAACCGGATCCGCGGATGCAATACGTCTCCGTAAGGCAATCTGCGCTTGGAAAACTGTACCAACAAGATAGTCGACGTTGGCACCTCGGTACGTTCGTACCATCATCAGGGTCAAGGAGTGACGGCGATCTATCAACATGTGGTCAATTTGGTTGCGAGTGGCTCCATCAGGCGGCATTGTGGATATCTTTACGCGGAAAGGTGGTACTCGCAACGACCAAGATCTTTGATGCTGCCAGCTCGATCACTCGTAGTCCATTGTCATTAGTGTTCTCATGCAAACTATGGGAAACTGTGTAGTGCCTGGAAATCGGCTCCGACCTATTTTTGCATTCAAATTACCAAGAACGATTTTCACATCGTAGCCTGGGCAGGCATTGAAGGCCTGTTCGACGTTCTCGTTATATTCTTCTTTTTCATCGTCAGGGGACTCCTCTGTAGGTCCATGAACGTTTATGAGGCTTATGTTCTTAAACTTGCCAGGCACACGCAGTTTGCATAGCCTCTCGTTTATTGCATTAAAGCCGATAATGGCAGGCTTCAGTTTTTGGCTCACTAGAAAGCCTATCCCGAGCACATGGTGTTTTACATGACAGCTGTAATAAATGTCATAATCGTTTCTTTGAATAACACCACTCTCCGTCCATCGTATTTCTTGTAATGCTGTTATGTCAGCCTTATATTCGGACAGGGCATCGGCTAGCTGCTGTGCAGCTCGAGCTCTGTATAGTAAGCGGACGTTCCATGAAAAGATTCCTAAATACTTTAGCCCTTTTCGTTTCCGTGGTCGTCGTCGTGTATCCGGTCCATATCCGAGACTTGATAAATTTGCCATAATAGTTTATTTTTCCGGACAAGGTTATTAGCCTTGCGTCAACCTTTCTCAGGATGTCGCTGCATGCATTGGTTCACTATTTGGCGGGTGCCAAAGTAGCTATCCAGGGGTGTCACGTGGAGACTGCATGTCAACTTGGATTTAACAGGGACAAGGATCGTCCTGGCCTTCGCCGGGTTGAAAGCAATCAGTAACTTTGCTTTGTATGTTCGCTCCCATCCCCCATAATATATAACTATATTAATTACAATCTCAGTAAATTTTTAATTTAATAATTTCTTTTTTGTTTTATTTTTTGATTTTATTATCTAACTTATTGTAGTTTTAATATTACTGAAATTTTATTTACATTCCATTTTTGTTTGTTTATAGAGGTTTTTATTCCCCAATCATATGTGCTGCGTAAGTTTTTCTTCCTATTATTCTGTTGATTTTTTAAATCCAATTAATGATATTGATATGTTTAAAAAAAAAATGATGCTCAACTGGTTACTAAGCTTGGTCTGGCATCAGCTCTAGTTTCCTACAGATACAGAGTACTTACATATAGCCAGTTTTCATCATTCGTAAAATGGCGGTTATTATGCATCACCACATTTTTCCTGCCCATTTCCAGGACCACGTTCACTAAACCCTGTATAGCCACTACATTGTAGGGACCCCTCCATATGGGAGCTAACTTCCCTTGTTTCTGCGCATTCCGTATCAGAACCTTATCACCCATGTGAAACGTGAAAGGGCGTGCCGTACGGTCGTGGTATCTTTTGGATTTCCTCTTGGAAATCAATAGGTTACGCCTCGCTATTTCGTACGTACGTTGAAGTTTGTACTTTAATAGCTTATGGTAGCTCTCATGGTTGTACACCGGTTCCGGAGGTTGTTTGATGTTAGACGGTACCTCCGGGGTGAAACCAAAGAGACAATCCATCGGCGTAAGCTTGGTATCTTCGTGTACGTTGGTGTTGTACACGAATGTTGCCGTCCTCAGGTATTGATCCCATGATTGGGAATTTCCATCCACAATACTGCGTAGATATTCTACGGGTGGTCGATGGGCTCTTTCCAAAGCGCCATTCGACTGTGGATGGTACGCTGAGCTTTGAAGCTTCTTGATACGGAGCAGCTTGCACACGTTTTTAAACAAGCTGCTTAGGAAGTTGCTTCCCTATACACAAGTCCTCATGCATAAATTCGAAATTAGATCAGCACTCGAATACTATTCAGTTGTTTGGAATTCTGCTCCTATGTATACTCTAGACCTTCTCGAAAACATTTAGAGACGAGTAGTTTGCTTAACACTAAAGCTACCGACATTTTATATATACTGTAGCGAGCTTAGGATTTGCTGGATTAATTATTTTAAAATAAATAAGAGCCGTTAAATCGATTCTGAATCAATGTGACATTTTATTAGTCCGTTAATAACAATCGTTACTTTTTACCATACACTTAACGTTTTCTTTACTTATCGATTCCGTAATTATCGCGTATGCTGACTTATTACTTATTACTACCACACTTATCGCTTGCTTCACGTTCTACTACTTACTCATTAGCAATCGCTTGTTTCACTTCCTACTTCATACTCATCTCCATGCTCTGTGTGCGACGTATTTATAGCCGTTCCCTCATTCTGATTCGGCGTCTCGTTTCCGTCCGTTCCATAATTTCGACTTTTCTATTCCAGTTTTCCAGTACTTCCCAAAATAATTTAGTACTTTGTTTCGGACTTTCTCGAAGATTCCAGTACTGATTGTCATATGCGTCACATTACCCTCCGCCTAGATTAGTTCGTCCCGAACTAAGTTCACTGGTCTCCCGAGCCAACAAAAGCCACCAGTCGATCGTGATGCACCACTTTCATCCTGGCGTTCGGCGGTGGAAGTTCTTGACCTTCTTCCAAATTTTCTATTGCTCTCCTTTTCGCGTCAGCTGTAGCCTGCCGCCATTCTTCCTTTTCCTGACGACGGAATTCCTCTTGCATTTTAGGGATCTCATGCGAACAGTATAAGAGAAAATGCATGTGCACACCCTTAAGCTCTTCTGGAGTTTGCGCATCACGTAAGCGATCTAGATCTTCATCTTTAATTACACGCATATCATCTGGTATTGGAGCATCTGTCGATTCCATAACCGTATCCAACTGGTAGTTCCGCATCTTTTCAAATAACTGGATCGGTTTGTTCTTTGGAGCTGACAGTAAACACCAACGTGCGTCGTAGTAATAGACTTTCCATAGATCGTCGCACGTTAATTCTGGTTTCACGTGTTCTTCTCTATAGAACGCAATGAACGGCACCTCTAGCTGTTGATTACGCCTACAATCTAGGGCTTGCTTGATCTTTCCCCCCATATGTGGTGGCTTACAATAGCGGTCTCGACCTCCAACATCCGTTGATCTTTTTTGTTCGGAAACAGTTGATTTACAAAACGCATGTTTGTAAATCCATTCAGCTTCATCTTGTAGTTCATTGGGTCCCTCTGGAACAGGCGTAACCGGAACTTCGCGCAATTGTATTCGCTCAGGAATATCTGTTTTACGGATTTCATTGTCCAAATCAGTAAAGTGACCCCTTTCCAATTCATCATTGAAATGTTTTGCCGCCTCAGTTTCCCTGTGACTACGTTCAGAGCGGCGTTCAACATCGTCTTCGTCGTCGAATAGCTGTTCGTCTATAGCCTCACGTGCTGAACCTTCATCGACGTGCTGTTCCTCTCCATCACTTTCTTCATCCTGTGTACGACGCAGACGCTTGGAACGCTTTCTGCCTTCGACTTTCAAACCAAGATTCTCTTCAATACGGTCACAGTCGTCGTCTTCCTCTCCATCACTTTCTTCGTCCTGTGTACGACGCAGACGCTTGGAACGCTTTCTGCCTTCGACTTTCAAACCAAGATTCTCTTCAATAAGGTCACAGTCGTCGTCTTCCAGTCGGTCGTCCAACTCGTCATCATCATTGTAAATCCGTTTCAGGGAACGGCCTGAAGCATCAGTGTCTTCATCATCACTGCCGTCCTCTTCAATTGGGTTATCATCGATGAAATCCTTCAGTTCTTCACGTAACACATCATCGTCATTTTCATCCTCTTCCTCACTGCTGTCGGCCATAGCTTTGCTCTTCCTGAGTTTCTTCATTTCATGTGGCTCCAATTCCTCCTCATCCTCAGATTCTTCCGCTTCCGAGTCCCAGAATTCTTTCATACACTGCCTTTGAGCATCCAATTTTGCAGCTTGCGCATCCAATTTTGCATTAAACTCTGCAGCTCGCGCATCAAATTTTGCAGCTCGCGCATCCAATTTCGCCATCATCATCCTGAACATCTCCGAAATGTCCAACGGCGGCGAACTCTTCTCCGTTACATTGGCACCATCTTGACTCGCTGTTTCTTCTCCATCCGGACAGTCTGGCGCAATCGCAAAAACATATGTTGCGGATTGGCAATTAAATGTGCTGGAATGTACTGGAGAAATCTAGTACATTCGCGTGTATACCAGTTGCGCAGCAGCTGGCACCAACTGGCCATCATTGTCACCACGATGATGTCATAGCGACGCTTTTTGAATTGGCAGTTATGCCAATTCGTCAGTCTGCAATCAACCTTCATCGAATGAACACCATCGGCTCTCGGCCAATCAACAACATACATTAATTAATAAAAGTCAATATCAAGGAAAAAAGACTTCATCTTTTCGGGCAGTGATTCCATCGTTTCACTTCATCCTCTTGGGCCTTGATTCCATCGTTTGAATTCATCTTCTTATGTGCTAATTCTACCGTTCGAGTTCATCCTTTTGGACGCTGATTCCATCGTTTGACTTCACTCTTGGAATGCTTTTCTCCTGGACGCGACCACATTATCGCCCGCCACTCTTACAACAACATTCTGGTCCTTCGAAACGGATCCAATGCCGATTTGGATCGTCTCAACCCCGCCCAGTTCGCGGCACATAGACACTGCAACCTGACTCGACACAAATCAAGGACGACTGAAATTACTAGGGATAACGACTGTGAAGCATCCCTTCTTAATGAGGACATCAACATTGATCTAAACAACACATTAGAACCGGTTGACGGTACCGACGAACCCGGTTTATTAACAGTGAAAAAGGGAACAACCGATGCAGCTATGGTCAAGAAGAATTCCAAGAATATTGCAGTTGACTTCTCAGCGAAGTGTTCCACTCCCACAAGCCAAGTAAGTCAAAAAAAACGACGCTTAAACGCCAGTGCTATCCATGAGTTAGGTTTAAATTTAATATTTGATTCCGACGAATGCCAAAAGGCAAAAGACAAATTCGAATTTTCCGATGTAGTAGACGACAACCGAGAGAGACCAGGTGCAGTGGTTGCTGGGTTTAATGATAATAATGACAAAGAAGCTTTGGTAGACAACCCGTCCGATGAGTTGCTTAACAGTGCCGAAATGACTCCGATCTTGTTAGAGGGGATTGCATGTGATCTTATTTTACAAGCTAACGACTCAACTTCATGTCTTCTCGATAATAAGGAAAATGCTCCCCCAGACCAAGAGGCGAAGTTGCTGGGCAGAGACAAAACGCTATATCCTTCATTCCATGCCAGCTATAGATCACCCCTTAAATATTTGTTTTCTGAATCACCTTTGTTAGGTGAATCGCCCAATGAGAATGAGGAGCCACTTGAACAAAGGAGTGCGGGGCAAGCGGCCGATCATGATCTTATATTAGAACCGCTGCCACCAGAAGAGGGCGGACGAGATCATTGCCACCTCCAAGGAATTGAAAGAACGAATCGCCGACCCGATCACCCTATAGTAAAGGGAGAAACCGATCTACCGAAGCTGCGCCCAGTGCAGAAGCGAATGCTGGCAAAGACATCGACGAAGCAACACAACGGCTCCCCGACGACATTCCTCGGTCGGCGGAACACCAAAGATCTAGACCGACGACATTCCTCGCTCGGAAGAGATCATACCTGCTTTCACACGGTGGGTAACGGAGCCGACAATGGATCAAACAGTGGTGACGGCAGCAACTGCGACAACATTGACAACGGTTCCCCGACGACATTCCTCGGTCGGCAGAGATCATACACGTGCTCATCACCAACACGAGTCGGAAACCGCTGTTGCCGCAAAACGAAAGCAGGACGACGAACCTTCTACAACGAGAGTTCAAACCAAAGTGCCTTCAACATCAGCTCTCGTACAACAACCGACCACGATTAAGGAACTCATCGCCGCTCAATTCGCGGCACAGGCCACCATCTCCGGCACTTTCCTCAACATACAGGAAAAGGGACAACCAAGTCCGACAGCAATCGAGGCAACCAAACATGCTCTCCGCGCCGAATGGGAAGCCTTCTCCAAGCGACACCACGACATCTTCGTCACGGTGACACCGGACTATCTACAGCACACATACTTCGCGGGGGATTGTTTCGACGAAACCGAAGAAATATACCTGGAGGAACAGACGAAGCTCCTCGAGGCTCAGTACGCGCTCAAGTCAGCCTCCCCAACCATGGTCAACAGCACCAATCGCCTCCACCCTAGCGAGCTGCCCCCAGTGCAGCTGCCAACGGTCAACATTAAGCCAGCGGAAAAGGAACCGCACCCCAGAACAGTGAGTCAGCAGGCCGCCGACCAGAGTGCCGCCTGCCCAAAGCCCAACCTACCCAAGGTCCCGATAATCGACACAGTGCCGAAGCCCCCACAGAAGATGATGCCGCGCACGCGTTGTGGGGCACAACATGACATGACCGTTCCTCGTGGGTTGCGAGCTTACAACTCCAGCCCAGAGGAACTGGCTACCATCACACGGACTCCAGAACAAGCAGTGGGCACGGCGTACATAGGATCCGTGTCAGATCCAACGCCAATGCCTTCCACGAATTCGACTGTTCCAGCAACAGTAGCCGGCCCGATGACTAACCAGCCCAGTGTCCCGATGCACAAAACACCGCCGACACCCGTAAAGCAACGGGGCGCTTGCACACTCTGCAGGGCCTCACACGCCATTTACGCTTGCAAGGGCTTCCGATCACTCACACCTGGCCGTCGGAAGTCCTTCGCACACAAAAGAAACCTGTGCACCAACTGCTTGGGTCGCCACCGCCTGCGCGACTGCCACTCCAGCAAGACGTGCCGTCGATGCCAGCGGAGACATCACACCCTGCTGCATGTCCGGTCTACCGCCATCGACGGGACAACATCACTGCCGCAACGAGCCAAAGGATCCGCCCCCCGGATCGACCGTCAGGAAGGGGTCTGCGCACATACAACCACTACCCCTTCACAACATTCCGCGTTGCTGCCAACAGCCAGAGTCATCGTGACGTCGGAGACCGAACAGAGGATTGAAGTCCGTGCTCTGCTGGACCCCTGCTCCAGTGGCACCTTCATTTCAACCGCACTAGCCCGAAGGTTGCACCTCCGATGTCAAACATCATCCGTCCCCACCTACGGTGTCGGGGGCACTCGTGGCCTTGCCACAAGGGCTCAAACCGCCATCAACATCACTCCTCGCCTCCACGGATCGAGCCAATGGACACTAAGGCCCTTCCTCCTGTCAGGGCTCTCAGTGTATACACCACCACCACAATCAACGACAAGGGATCTCTCGTTCGTGGCGGATCTGGAACTTGCAGATCCGAACATCGCCTCCGCCGGGAAGGTGGACACCATCCTTGGGGCAGACATATACCCCAACATCATCCTCGAAGGCATAAGGAAGGACCAACGTTCCGGCCTCGTCGCGCAGACCACTGAACTGGGATGGGTGCTAACAGGCTCAGCACCCACCACATCATCCAGCGCAAAGGTGACAAGGCCTCTCACCAGCCATCATATGGCCATTCCTCGTGGGTTGCGAATTTACAACTCCGACCCAAAGGAACTGGTCGACCTTCCGACTGCCGGCCGCGGATTCCATCAGAGAACCCAAAGGACGTCTCGCCGGCATCGGCCCCAGTGGCCACATACGAAGCCCATTCAACCACCAGCCACCGACCACTTGCGCGACCCAACTACAAGACATACCCCCCGCCCGCTGAACCATTGCAGGGGCAAGGGGCAATCGAGGAACCAGGAGCTTACCCACTCGAACACTTCAAGGCATCCCACCACACCCAGGACACCACGTGGTCAAGCTACTGCCCAGGTCAAAAGCTGCCCAGGCCAACCGCTACCGCCTGTAGCCACCACAACAGGACCAGGAGGGCGCAATGCCCCGCTTGGCGGGCGGCGCTCCCCAGCAACCAGCGGTCTCTCGAACTCCAGCAAGAAAGCACGCCCCTCTGTGCACCCACAGAGGCTGCATTGCGACGACCCCGGGAGGCACTTGGCCCGTGACTGCCATTACGAAAGGACACGCGGACAGTACCAGGGTAGACACCGCACCCGACTCCACGTTACAGCACACACCCCCAACGGTCGCATCCCGCCGGCCACTCACTCCAGACGGGCGCCAACGTGCGCAGTACATGGCACCACCACCGGTCTCGACATAGCGAGACCCATCACCAGTCATCACGTGGTCATTGATCGTGGGTTGCGACCATACAACTCTAACCCAGATCAACTGGCCGGTCCCGCGACCACAAAAGGCAACGGACATCAGCGATGGGAAAGAGGTTCCTGTCCCCATCGATCATACGGGCCATCCCAGACCCTCAAGCCCCCAGCGCACCTCAGGGCGGGCGGCCCCCTCTCAACCAATCATCCACGTGAAAGTGGACAGCCGACCAAGACCAACCGCCACCAGCAGACCGCACACTCCCGGCCCCTAGCCACCGTCCCCTGGAACAAAATGATTCGCCAATGATTGGCGAAGGCGGGCGGAATGTTGCTGATTGGCAATTAAATGTGCTGGAATGTACTGGAGAAATCTAGTACATTCGCATGTATACCAGTTGCGCAGCAGCTAGCACCAACTGGCCATCATTGTCACCACGATGATGTCATAGCGTCGCTTTTTGAATTGGCAATTATGCCAATTCGTCAGTCTGCAATCAACCTTCATCGAATGAACACCATCGGCTGTCGGCCAATCAACAACATACATTAATTTATAAAAGTCAATATCAAGGAAAAAAGACTTCATCTTTTCGGGCAGTGATTCCATCGTTTCACTTCATCCTCTTGGGCCTTGATTCCATCGTTTGACTTCATCTTCTTATGTGCTAATTCTACCGTTCGAGTTCATCCTTTTGGACGCTGATTCCATCGTTTGACTTCACTCTTGGAACGCTTTTCTCCTGGACGCGACCACATTATCGCCCGCCACTATTACAACAACAACACATGTGTCGACATCAATACCCTCTTGCTCCATTGCTGCTTGCAGACGCTGTCAAAGAATTTGCTTCTGTCCTCTGCTATCCAGATTCCGGTCCTCAAGTTCCTTCTTCAACTCAGGAACGCGAAGATCCTTCAAATGTCGATCTGAGATCGTCACAATACACTTTCACACACTTATTCACTTAACAATAATTAATCCCACTTCTGACACCAATTGTAGCGTGCTTAGGGTTCGCTGGATTAATTATTTTAAAATAAATAAGAGCCGTTAAATCGATTCTGAATCAATGTGACATTTTCATCATCATCATCGGCACTACAACCGGGATCCGGTCTTGGCCTTATTTAGCAAGTCCTGAGGCTTGTTAAATTTTCCATAATGATTTATTTTTTCTGGGCAAGGTCATTAGTCTTGCGCCAGAGGCTCTCCGACGGGGAATCAAACCCCGGTCTCCCGGGTGACAGGCGGGTATACTAACCACTATACTATCGAGGAGCCAATGTGACATTTTATTAATCCGTTAATAACAATCGTTACTTTTTACCGTACACTTAACGTTTTCTTTACTTATCATCATCATCATCATCATCATCGGCACTACAACCTGGAACCGGTCTTGGCCTTATTTAGCAAATCCTGAGGCTTATTAAATTTTCCATAATGATTTGTTTTTTCCGGGCAAGGTCATTAGTCTTGCGCCAGAGGCTCCCCGACGGGGAATCGAACCCCGGTCTCCCGCGTGACAGGCGGGTATACTAACCAGTATACTATTGAGGAGCTTTTCTTTACTTATGGCTTCCGTAATTATCGCGTATTTTACTGCAGACTTATTACTTATTACTACCACACTTATCGGTTGCTTCACGTTCTGCTTCTTACTCATTAGCAATCGCTTGTTTCACTTCCTACTTCATACTTATCTCCATGCTCTGTGTGCGACATATTTATAGCCGTTCCCTCATTCTGATTCGGCGTCTCGATTCCGTCCGTTCCATAATCTCGACTTTTCTAGTCCGGTCTTCCAGTACTTCCTAAAATAATCTAGTACTTTGTTTCGGACTTTCTCGAAGATTCCAGTACTGATTGTCATATGCGTCACAATACCTATTTCTACCACTAGGGGTCAAATCACCCGTGTTTTAAAAATGATCTATTTTAAGATTTATAGCATGTAACAACTCTTAGTCCAATTTAGTGTCTGAATAAAACATTTTTCAATTCCATCTTCTTTATTTATTAAATTGAAGGAAACATAAAACCTTCAATTTGGAAATAAATAATGTAAAAACCTTATGCACGTTCACCGCATAGGTCATTTGACCCGCCCGTGGTAGGTTTAGTGTTAAGTGTGCTAAAATTTATAACTGTTCCGAATGAACCTCAGCAGTTATCTAATAGTATCTTGAGCGTCTGATAGATGTACATAAAATAAATTAAAGATTTCCTATAAAGCATTGATCTTCGGTCTTAGCGCTGATATAGAGTTGTGCGAACTTTGGTCTACGATGAATTTATATCTGTTTTTCCTTTTCTTGCATTTTTATAACAAATGTGCCATTATGCTCACATATATTTTCTGAATGCATTCTTTAAAATCTGATTAATTCGTCCTTTCTTACACCCTATTTAGATTGGGTTGTCAATTACTCTTAAAAATTATTACAGTGCCACTATAAACGCCAAAGCACGTTCACATTGTTGGAAATCCTAGAAGTTAAAGGGATTTATCCCGGTTTTGTATGTACCCTAACTTAAAATTTTGTTTTACATGGTTTCTGCTTGTCTAGAAACACACCACTTTTCAATTAAACTCATCTGCATCTCAATTTGAAATCCATATCAACAACTGCACACATGTCCAACTAGAAATAATTTTGACAGTTGCAGGATGAACAAAAACGTTTGGCACACACCCTGTAGCTCGCACCGAAAGCTGTCACTGTCGGTTCACTCGATTCATTTCAAACGACAAAGGTGTACGCTCGCGATGCCGCGAGGTGTGCTGGCTCTCTCGCCCTTTCGAATTTAGTCAACGGTTGAATCAATCGCAGCCAAAGGTTTCCTCTCTTGACGAGTTTACACGCTCGCTTAGTTGTTCTGATTCTCCGTGTCCGAGTACACCTTAGTTGCAGTGTGTCTGCCGATCTGTCGACTGCATTTATGCCGACGGTTGCGGAGAGAACGGTTTGTCGCCTGTAGATACCTCAAGTGCGTTAAACGAGAATTTTTATAACAAGTATTTACATATTTACACTTCGGCGAGCTGTTAGTTTTCGGAAGAACGCTGTAAGTACGTCAATTGAAACCAGAGGGAGACCAACTGAAAGTTCGGATACAACGCGAGTTTGGTTCGGTTCCTTCCTTCTAGCTGCACCATCGGCCGCCAGGCCTGTTTTCCTCGATTGGGAAATTACAGTGAACACGATCAAAAATCAAAAACAGTCAAGAGAGAAAAAATATAATCTAACCGTGATATTCTATAGAAAAGTCAAACTTCCGCAGAATAGAAAAAGCAACGATTCAGCGAGCATTGGTCCTGCCACGGACAACGGGGAGCGGGAGAGATTTTCAACGCATGTGTCATTCAAAGAACCGCAACGGTTGTGTTCATTAACTCTGCATCACGGTTCGAGGAAAATAGAAGCAATAGCGAAAATTGTCCATTGGCATTCTGTGGGTAATTGAACTGAATTATACAATCAGCGAAGGTACAGCACAGGAGCAAGGTCGCTAGATAGTGGTGGTTCAATCACAAATATATATATATACGAAAACAACTGTTAATTCCCAACATGTCGTGTGCCGTGCCTCCAACGCTTCCCGGGATGAGCTTGAGCATGATTGTGTGCAACGCTGCAAGGGCCAACAATTTGAAGCTCCTCAAGGTAAGTTTGGTGTTCCCAATTTGTTTAGATTCCCTGGTCTTGGGCAGGCATTGTATTGTGATGGCTTTCTCGAAGGACAACCGCGGGGTGGCGCTTTGTTATTGTTCTGTTTTGTCGCATCTACAAACAGCGGCTGCAAATTTGCAAATTGATTTATCTCGCTTGTGAAGGACATTGTGTCATGGTGATTCATCGCTTTTGTTGTTTGTTTTCCGCATCAGTAATAGTATCGACGTCCGTTTGTTGTTTCAGCCTCGATAGCCGTCACGTGGATTTTCTCGAGAACCGTAACAGTGCCATTGTGGTGCAGTTCGCTCGATGAATAGACGAGTTGCTCTCGCCCAAACAACTAAAATTCTCATTGCTGGTTTATTTTTTTCGTGGGATGCGGGTTTCGGTGCTTTACTTTGCGAACGGCATACGAACTCCCATTAGAACAAGATGTAATCGTAGGCAGTCCTTGGCAACCTGCTGCGTTATCTGGTTTCCTTGTCAGCACCTTCGTATTTTGTCTTCGAAATTGCACGGAAGTCGTCGCGATGTAATGTATACACTAGAATACAAAGGCCAATGCGTTGCTTTGCAGTGCCTTTCGGATCCACAGCGGCGCAACTGTTCATGCGAATTCTATATACCGGCGCGTTCATATGCGATAGTAAGCGGCATCGTTTTACCATAATTCCTCTTACAAAATGTTTTGTTTGGTGTTTAAAGGATGCAGTGTTAGGTGTAGTAAGAGAAGTAAAGTGTAGGCATGAAAGCAAATGGTGTTATTTTCGATTTTCGCGGGGTGGGGGAGTCACCGAACTGATTTTGCTTAAGGACGTCAAAAGCCTCACTTGAAAGACAAAAATTGATACTCAGGCATCTTGATGGCTGAATTGATAAAGTAGTTTTGTCGTGCGTTTGATTGTGCAAACAGGTTCAACTGACGATTCTTGCTGTTGTGAATTCGAGTAAATGAGTGAATGATATGGTGGGTTCCAATGCCCAGCCGCTCGGTGAAATATGATCCCATTAATCTGAAGGGTGGTTAAATTTTAAGGGCCTATGTTAATTTGGAATAAAACACAAATTATTTAGGAAATTATTGTCACTTCTTTTTATTATGATAATATTGGTATGGTTCAATTATGTATGGAACAAAATATCGGCCAAATGGCCGCCGCAACCTCGGCGGCACACCTCCATCCGATGGTCCAAATTTTCGATGACGCTGAGGCATAATTGAGGTTCTATGCCGTTAATGTGCCGAATTATCTCATCCTTTAGCTCTTGAATTGTTGCTGGCTTATCGACGTACACCTTTTCTTTCAAATAACCCCAAAGAAAGAAGTCCAACGGTATCAAATCACATGATCTTGGCGGCCAATTGACATCGCCACCACGTGAGATAACACGGCCATTGAATTTGTCGCACAAAAGAGCCATTGTTTCGTTAGCTGTGTGGCAAGTGGCACCGCCCTGTTGAAACCACATATCGTCCGCATCCATATCTTCCAATTCGGGCCATAAAAAGTTCGTTATCATCCCACGATAGCGAACACCATTCACAGTAACTGCCTGACCGGCCTCATTTTAGACAAAATACGGCCCGATGATGCCCCCAGCCCATAAACCGCACCAAACAGTCACTCTTTGTGGGTGCACTGGTTTTTCGACAATCACTCTTGGATTATCATTCCCCCAAATGCGGCAATTCTGCTTATTGACGAATCCACTGAGGTGAAAATGTGCCTCATCACTGAAGATAATGTTCTTCGAAAATTGATCATCCGCTGTTGCCATTTCTTGCCACCATTCTGACCATTGACGACGCTTGAAATGGTCAAGAGGCTTTAGTTCTTGAGTCAATTGCACCTTGTAAGCGTGTAAATGCAAGTCTTTATGCATAATGTTCATCAACGACGAGCGTGAGAGGTGCAATTGTTGGGCACGACGACGAGTTGAGGTGGACGGCTCTTCAGCCACACTATCGCGAACAGCAGCAATATTTTCTGCAGTACGAGCTGCACGAGCGTGCACTGGTGTTTTCACATCTCCTACAGACCCGGTTTGCTCAAATTTTTGCACGATTTTTCCGATTATACGCACACTTGAACGATTAAATTGACCGAAAAAATCACGAAGTGCACGATATGCATTTTGATTTGAGCGCCCATTATCATAATAAGCCTGAATAACTTTAACATTCAACATCGGCCCTTAAAATTTAACCACCCTTTATAAGCTAATCATTATGGAAAATTTAACAAGCCTCACGACTTGCTAAATAAAGCCAAGACCGGTTCCCGGTTGTAGTGCCGATGATGATGATGATGAATCTATTAGCTCCGTAAAATGGTTGACAGAAATCCTTGACTATCTTTCGGAGCTTAGATGATGGATTCGGTCGAGAAAAGGTAGCATCTCAGAGTGTCGACCCAGCGCTATAGGTTTGCCTTTCCTGAGAGAAGTTAATCAAAAAAAGCACAAACTCAGCGTCACTTGGGAAAGCTGAAGGTGTAGTTTGTGTTTTTTCTTATTTTTATAATAGACCCACGCTAGAGAGGCTTTTACTATCCTTATAATATCGAAATCTGGCGCAAGACTAATGACCTTGCCCGGAAAAAACAAATCATTATGGAAAATTTAACAAGCCCAAGACCGGTTCCCGGTTGTAGTGCCATGATAATGATAATATCGAAATGTTTGACTTGGAACGTGTAGAGGGGAAATTGCAATATTGTACAAGTGTTCATCCCAAGATACATCCCCACTGACTGACGCCGAGCAGACATGCTTTCCTTAGATTTAACAACTTACCCATTCGCCATAAGCTGTGGAACCAGCGACCCATTTTTTGTTGTAAACATCGCAAATGGGGGTTTCCTTGTTTGGGAAATAAGTTCTTTGGTATCGTGAGAAAATTGATTCTTGGTTTCGTTTACGACAGTCCTTCCCAAGTGTTGGATGCTCTCGAGAAAATGGAAAATCCTTATAAAAAACATTTACATTATTATTATTATTATTATTTATTGGCCTGTAGGAAACCGGAAGTTCATGACCTCACCGACTCGACTCCAGCATCGTTCCCTGTCCTGTGCACTCTCCTTCCACCTTTCACCATCCGATCCGATCTTCTCATTGTCAAACCTAACATTGTTCTCCCATCTCCGTCGCGGCCGTCCTACCGGTCTCTTTCCCGTCGGTCTACCGTCAAAAATTCTACGCACGGTCCTATCGTTGCCCATTCGCGCTACATGTCCGGCCCATCTTAATCTTCGCGACTTTATTACTCTCACTATTGTAGGTTTGCGTGGCGCAAGACTAATAACCTTGCCCGGAAAAAAAAATCATTATGGAAAATTTAACAAGCCTCAGGACTTGCTAATAAGGCCAAGACCGGTTCCCGGTTGTTGTGCCGATGATGATGATGATTGTCGGTTTGCGGTATAGCTCTTCCAATTCGTGGCTGTGGAGTTTCCTCCATTGTTCTGCCTCCTCGTCATATTTACCGCCAAAGATACCCCTTAAAACTTTATTCTCGAATACGCGGAATTTGCTTTCTTCCCGTTTTGTGAGAGCCCGTGTTTCGCATCCGTATAGAACAATCGAGCTTTATGTTAAGTGTTCCCACGAAAAATATTTACATCATCATCGGCACTACAACCGGGAACCGGTCTTGGCCTTATTTGGCAAGTTCTGAGGCTTGTTAAATTTTCCATGATAATTTGTTTTTCCGGGCAAGAGGTCATTATAGTCTTGCGCCAGAGGCTCCCCGACGGGGAATCGAACCCCGGTCTTTACATACCTTTATTATCCAACATTAAAATAAATCTTTTGGTCATTGGCTCCGCAACGATCTTCTGGGCATCTTAGGTATTGTTCCTTTAATACTTCCAGACGTATCCTGTGTATGGTGTTTTATAACTCAAATATTTACGATCATTCCTTTTTAATTATGATTCGTTAACCAAACTTACGCTAATAACCTTGCCCGGAAAAACAAATTATTATGGAGAATTTAACAAGCCTCAGACTTGTTAAATAAGGCCAAGACCGGATCCCGGTTGTAGTGCCGATGATGATGATGATGAACCAGACTTAATAATGCTGCAAGAGGTGAGATATTGCTTTTAATTCTCTATAATTTGTGTGATGATTTTAATACGAGGTTTCAGTCCGGACTGACTCCCTAAAAATGTTGCTTTCTAAGAGAACTTCGATGACCAGAAATAATTTTGTTTTCGAGCGTCAAGGCTTGAATGGAATTTTTTTTATTTTTTTATTAGATTTCTCTCGGGAGAGGCGAACCTATAGCGTCGAGTGGCCGCCCCGAGATGCCATCAAATAACTGTTGCAGTTCTTTTTGAACAGTTGCAGGTTGTAACGCTTCGGGAACACTCGCGTGAGAAGGGAGTTCCACAGCTTCCCCGCTCTGTAACGGAACGAGTTCTGATGCAAGGATGTTCGCGCCGTCGGGAGATGAGCCACAAACGGGTGCGTTCCGTCGGATTGTCTTGTGGAACGCATATAAGCCGAATTGCGTGGAACAATACCAAGAATCTCCGAGGAACAGTACCCGTGATAATATATGTAAAATGGCTACCTGCCTTCGAATGATATACAATGCAAATCTTCACCGTCACAGTTCCCTTGAGATCGACGGGATGGAATCATGGCCATTGTAGGATTTGGTCCAGATCTCGAATCAGGAAATCGACGTGGTTGCATATTAGCAATAGGGTGTTGACGCGTTAATCGTTAGATCATTCGAAAATGAAGAAATCAGCGTCTATCTTCGATAAAACTGAATGTTCTGTTGCTCCTTGACACCAGCACGAATGCTCGTATTTCGCCTTCTAATTGATCGTTGGAACTTGTTCATTACGATTCTAAGCAAGTTATGTTTACACAAGTGTCTAGCCATGGTCAACGTTAGCAAAGACGTCCTTGAATGTGTTATTGGTGTCGTTTTCATGTAATTACTTATTGAATGAGTAGACCTTGTTTTTATTTTCTGTGCCATCATCCAGTTTCTCCAGATATAGTGTCTGGGTTCTATAATTTCCCTGTTTTCTATTTTTACAGGTATTCATATATAATTCTGTTTGCTGATCAAACACCACTAATCAAGACGGGGAAATTCATATTGCTCGAACCGGATTAGTGGTGGGGACGGCCCCAAGGGTTAACTATTTGCCAGGTTTTGCGTGTAACACAATGTGGACATTAAACATGTAAAATACTTACACGACCAGAAAGCGAGACAAAAACTACTACACCCTTCCGCAGGTGGTAGAAATTCCTAGGCATTTGGAAGAACATTACAAATTCTACCTCATTATTTATTCTCTAGCTTATAGTTGGTAATAGTCCTGTGGCAGTTCCATTGAACGCCACTACTTACCTTACAACCTATGATGAAGAAACAGTTTCCTAAAACACATAAAAACATGTACTTACCTTCCATAGTTGTACCAATATCTTCAGAAATGCTTTAGAACTAAAATTTCGCTGATGCAAAATCCGTCAGCAACAAATAAGTATTTTTCCACAAGGGCATGGTCGCATTAAACTCATCATGTGCCTTAAAAGCAATTTGGTTGCACCATCAAGCAACCAACATTACCCGAACCACATCAATGAGATATCTCCCAACGAGTCTGCCGCACACGTGCAGGAGATGTTGCTTCTTTTCCTTTTTATCCATGGCCACATCGGTTGGTCATCCGATCGACAAATACATTATGGCATACGGCTGACTGCCAAAGGAAGTCGAGTTCTCAAAAATGGAAAATTACCAGCGAGAATTCGACTACTTGGAGATGCCACCAAGATGTGCACGATCAGCATAAATGCTGTACGCAGTTGCTGATCGTGTAAACACAAAATATCGTTCGGATAGTTGCACCAGCTGCAACCATGCCAGCTAATGTCCCCCTTATGGATTCGGTTGATCCACGGTCCGCATACTTGTGGGCACACACCATGAGCAGCAGAGGTGATCATCGTGTGTGTGTTTCGCGCCTTTGTGCTGGGACCGATGCAAGGAAAATCATCCCCTTATGTCGACAAGCGGAAGATGAAATTGTATATTTTGAAATAAATTAATCGCGATACGGATTCCGTGGAGGCAAGTCGGGCCTCCACGTTAAACACAAAATATAGAGTCGAGTTTCAGCTGCCAGTGGGTGCACACGAGCCCAGCGTTAACGGAGTCGAACATGAATGTGTCGTTGAAAGTATAATCAATTTTATCTAAATATAAAATATATCTGACTGTAATCCATCATCTATAAATATAAGTGAAGCTGAATGTGCTGTTTAATTATAATCAATTTTGACTAAATGTAAATAAATTTAGGCATGGTACGTAAGTTGTGAACTATTTCATAGTTTACAACTTACGTACCAGAGTCAATTCTGTGCCGCATGATACCGCATCAGCTCCGCCTCAACTTCAGCACAAGTACGAAACTAAAAATCAGGTTTGCGTTCGGTTATTTAGAGAGCTGAACATTACTACTAACTTTTGAGGAGATGTTTCTTTTCACTCACTAAAGCCCTGTGAATTCTTTCCGTCTGTCTTATTCAACTCTTCACTTTCCAAATAGATGGAAGTCAGCGCAAAACGGGTAAAGAATCATTCCCCTTTTCTTACCAATCCATAATTGTGAATTTTTATTTTGTTAGTGGTTATGAATTTACGTCAATTTTCGAAATACCTGGCAATGGACGATTTGCTTATTGGCCATCCATGTAGGTTTCGCAGAAATGGCTCTATGGCGTTTTGTGGCGATAGTGAAGAACGTGTGGTTCGAACTGACGCAATGACGGTTATTATTATTATTATTTATTGGCCTGTAGGAACCCGGAAGTTCATGACCTCACCGACTCGGCTTCGCCATTGTTCCCTGTCCTGTGCGCTCTCCTTCCACGTTCGACTGTCCGATCCGATCTCCTCGAGGTTCAATCTAACATTGTCCTCCCATCTCCGTCGCGGCCGTCCTGTCGGTCTCTTCCCCGTTAGTTTACCGTCAAGAATTCTATGCACGGTCCTATCATCGCGCTACGTGTCCGGCCCATCTTAATCTCTGCGACTTGATTACTCTCACTTTTGTAGGTATGTGGTATAGCTCTTCCAATTCGTGGTTGTGTAGTTTCCTCCATTGTCCTGACTCCTCGTCATATTTACCGCCAAAGATATCCCTTAGAACTTTATTCTCGAATACGCGGAATTTGTTTTCTTCCCGTTTTGTGAGAGCCCATGTTTCGCATCCGTATAGAACAATCGGCATGATTATGGTTCTATAGACACAGAGCTTTATGTTACGTGATAGCAGTTTGGATTTCAGCAGTTTACTGACTGCATGCCAACTAGCGTTGCCGGAGTGTATTCGTTTGTTAATTTCCTTTGACAATTCATTACTGGCCGTCAGTATTATTCCCAGATATTTAAATTCTTTGACATTTTCAAATATGTTGCCCCTGACGTTTATATGTGTTCTCTGAGGTCCACCTGCTCTCGCCGTAATCATGTATTTGTTTTGTCTTCATTTATTTCTAGGCCCACCTCTTCTGCCGCTTGCATGATGATTTCACAGTTTTTACTTACAGTTTCAAGATTATCGCCCAGAACGGCGATGTCATCCGCATACGCGAGCACTTGTGTAACGCCGTTCAGGGATGATCCGGCCATGCTGTCGTCTTGTACCTTTCTGATGACATACTCGAGCACAAGGTTAAAGAGACATCGCGCTGTTTTAGTCCGTCCCGGATTTCAAATGGTTGTGAGAGGTGGTTTTCTATTCTAACTCGCCCCTTGTTTTCGTTCATGCAGATTTGAATGAGGGCAGCATATTTTTTCGAGATTCCCAGCTCAACTACAATATGGTAGAGTCTTTGCCTTGTGACTGAGTCGTAGGCTTTTTTGAAGTTAACGAACAGTTGGTGAACCGTCTCTCCGTATTCCCACTTCTTTTCCAGTAGTTGCCTTATTGTGAACATCTGGTCGCTTGTTGACCGGTTCCGACGGAATCCGCATTGGTAGTCTCCCAATAGTTCTTCTGCGTACGGTGTGATTCTTGCCAGTGTGACATTTGCTAATATTTTGTATGTGGTTGGGAGCAATGATATTCCTCTAATTTTCGCAGTCAGGTCTGTCGCCTTTTTTGAAAATGAGGATGACTATTGAGGTTTTCCATTCTTCCGGCGTGACTTCCTTGTCCCATATTGTTTTAACCAGTTGGTGGATCTTTCGAGCGGTTGCCCCTCCTCCATGCTTCACAAGCTCTGCCGGTATGCAATCGACTCCGGGAGCCATGTTTTGTTTTCAATCGATTTATCGCGTCTACAACTTCGTCGAAAGAGGGCTCTGGGGCTCGGCTGTATGTACGTCTGGTGCGTTTATTTGTGGTTGATGGGTGCGCACATTGAGCAGGTTTTCAAAGTACTGCTTCCATCTCGTCACGATATTTTTTGTTTCTGTCACCAGACAGCCGTTTGTGTCTCGGATTATTTTGGCTCTCCCTCAGTAGTCATTTCTAATTGAATTTATGCCGGTATACATACCTCTGCTGTTCTTTGCTCTGCCATTTTCTATGATTTTTTCGATCCGAGACTTCTCCCATTCGCGTTTTTTGCCTTTGAAAAGTCTGGTTGTCTCTTTCCGAATTGTCGCGTATTTTACTGCGTTGACTTCATCATATGCTTCTAAGTAGATCATTCTGAGGCGTCTACGTTCTTCGATCTTTGCCCTGCACTCATCGTCAAACCAAGGCTTGGACTTAATTGTTTTCTTAAATCCTAATACCTTTTTGGCCGTTTGTATGATTGTGTCTCTGATCGATGTCCATTTAGTGCCCAGATTATTGGTTTCCTCTTCCTCACTGCTCCTATTCTCTAGGATGCTAAATCTATTCGTTAGTTCATCTTGATATTCAGCCCTTTTGCGTAGGTCTTTTAGTTTATCAATCTCGAACTTTTTGCTCGTCTCCCGTGACTGTCCGTGTGGGTTTGCTGCGAGCCGACTTCTAATTTTGCCCATCACTAGGAGGTGATCGGAGTCGCAATCTGCTCCTCTGTATGATCTTACGTCAAGGATATTCGAGTGGTGTCTTTTGTCTATGAGGAAGTGGTCTATTTGGTTACGTTGCGTCTATTTAGTTTAAATTAACTTAAATTAAATTAATATAAAAACTTTACAGACTATCTTAATTCTAGAGTAAGAAAGTGGTTATGAATTTACGCTTATTGGCCATCCATGTAGGTTTCGCAACAATGGCTCTATGGCGTTTTGTGGCGATAGTGAAGAAAGTGTGATTCGAACTGACGCTACGACGGTTAGAATCACTAAAAATTGAACCAATGCTCAACACATCAGTCCACTGCCGCGTGTACGAAATCGATTTCTAAACTCAAGTACACTCAACTGATAGGGAATTGCTAGGTTATTGATTGGTATACGGCTGATGCTTTTCTTATTCGTACAGTACAGCACAATTTTCGTTCGGTGTTCATAACTATTTGCTTGCATATTGTGTGTGTCTCTGTTAGAAACGCCACAGACCTTTATAATTTTTTCTGTTAAGTGGAAAAGATGATATCCGTCAAGTGGCTGCCGCCAGTGTTGATACACATTTGTACCCGTTTTATCATATTTTGCATGATTTTCCGTAACATTTTCGGTGATAACTGCTCGCATTCCTGTTGAATACTCTCCTTAAGGGCTGCGATTGTCTGAGGCTTGTTGGCATAAACCCGCGACTTCAAGTAGCCCCAAAGAAAGAAGTCTCGTATGGTTAAATTGGGCGATCTTGCTGGTCATGCCAAATCGCCAACCCGGAAACGCTTCCTTCACAACATCCATTGTGGCTCGTGCTGTGTGTGCGGTTGCACCGTCTTGCAGAAACCACTTGTTTACCAAGCCCCGCTCATCCAATTCCGCCAGTAAGAAGTCGTTTATCATGGCCCTGTAGCGTTCGCCAGTGACCGTATTGCCGATGGCGTCCTCAAAAAAAAAATACGGCCCAATCACTCCTCCCGCGTAAACGCCGCACCACACAGTGGCTTTGAGTGGATGTAATGGCCCTTCGTGCATCACACGCGGATTTTCAGTATCCCAGAAACGAATATTTTGCTATTGACGTAACCGCTTATGTGGAAATGCGCCTCGTCGCTCATAATGATTTTCGACACAAAATCATCCTGAGAGATCTTTTATTTCGTAATAATATTTTCAAAAAAAAAAGTCTGTGACCGCACATTTTACAATTCAGAGATTTGATAAGTTATATCTTACAACTGAAACATTATCTTGGATAAAGAAAAGAAAAATATGTATAATTAATAATTAAAAGAATAAATCGAAGGAAAATACGAAAAAGAAAAACCTTCATTTAAAAAAAAAAAAAAGAATAAAAAAATAGTAAAAAAAAAATAAAACCAATAATAAATAATATAAAATGTAAATATTTACATGAAATTATGACAAATTAAGCAAGAAGCTGGGTTATGAGAGGATTTTCAGAACTTTCACAGCTGATGTTAAAGTTATATACTAGTTTACGAATTCTTTCAGAAATCAATTCAACATCCGCCCTTCCGTGGAGACTTAAGGTTGAATAGTGCCAAGGGAGGTCTAGCATCATTTTCAAAACTTTGTTTTGTGATACCTGTAACTTCTTTAAATGGGACCTTGCAGCGTTACCCCATACTGGACACCCATATAACAGTATAGCTTGGAAAATAACTTTATGAATAATAATCTTATTTTCATTTGTGAGTAAAGACTTGCGATTAATAAAAGGGTAAAGCATCTTAATAGCAATACTCATTTTATTAAGAGTACTTTGAATATGTTGTTTAAATGTGAGTCTTGTATCGAGATGAACTCCGAGATACTTTACGGATTGCTCCCATGCAATCGTGGCACCATTTATTTGCAGCTGACTGCTGGGAAGATAGCAAGCTTTTCTCTTTCGGGTAAAAAAGATGGCTTGTGTCTTCCCAACATTTAGCTTGATTTTCCATTTCATATAATATTTTTCAAGTATCTCGATCGCATGCTTTAGATTTGTCTCAACGTTGAGAGAAAATTCATGCGACGCAAATACTGCAGTGTCGTCAGCGAAGATAGCTGATTCACACTGAGGTAGATTTGGAAAATCCGAAGTGTAGATATTGTACAAAGCTGGACCAAGTACTGAGCCTTGGGGGACGCCACAATCAAAAAATATCAATCTAGAAACATCACAATTGACATGAACCTGAAAACATCTATTGGATAAGAAACTCTGGACGACCTTACACAAATACAAAGGAAAGTCGAACTGTATCATTTTATATATTATCCCATTGTGCCATACGGAATCAAAAGCTTTTTCAATGTCTAACAATATCATGCCCGTTGATTGACCACGTGAACGATGGTCTAGAACATGGCTGCAAATTCGTTTAACCTGGTGCGAGGTGCTGTGAAAGCGTCGAAATCCAAATTGGATATCGGGGAAAATATCTTTATCTGAAACAACTTTTAAAATATGTTGTTTCAGGATTTTTTCAAAAACTTTACTTATGTTGCTAAGTAAACTAATTGGCCTGTAACTTTCAGGTTTATCTGGGGCTTTTCCAGCCTTAAGGATAGGTACAACCATTGCTTTTTTCCAACATTGAGGAAAGTATTGACATTTAAGGCATGCATTGATTATAAATGTTAAGTATTTAATTCCAATATGAGGCAATTGTTTTAGATAGGCATTCTTAACTTTGTCTAGTCCTCCTATTTTTCGTGTTTGCAAGCACTTGATTACATTTCTTACGTTTTCTTCTTCTACAAATGCATTTAGAGGAGTTAATTCGTTTGTGGTGTCGAATCTTTCGATTCTGTTACCGACAAGTTCATTAGTTTCAAATTCACCCAAATGCTGAGAGACCAAGTGATTTTTTGAAAAACTTGTTCCAAATAGGTTTGCTTGTTCAAAACCTGTAAAAAAAGTAGTAGAAGAATCCTTCAGAAATGGTATTTTACGGTTTTTATTCTTGATTAACTTCACTACATTCCAGAACGGTTTAGCATTTTTATCCATAACGTTCAGTTTTTTGTTCCATTCTCTATTACGATGGATTTGTATCTGGTCAGTAATGCGCTCATTAAAATGGGAAACCATTGATCGAGAAAAGGGCTGACGGTAATTCTGCCAGTTTCTTCGATGAATGTTTCTCACTTTAATAAGCTCTAAGATATGGATTGGAAGTTTTTTAAAAATATCTTTTTTTACTCTTTTGGGAATACTTTCATCAACCGAAGAAATTATAGCTTGTGTAAAGTTTTGTACAATAAGGTCAACATCATCTTTACAAGACACTCTTTCAAGATTTGTAGTACTATTTTGAAGGCTCATTTTAATCTTTGATTTGAATGAATTCCAATTAGCATTCTTCATGTCCAGGAAATATTGAATCTTTCTTTCACCCAACCAAGAAAGGTTACAAAAAACAGGATTATGATCTGAACTGAGAGCACTTAACGAAACGGGTTCTGTTATAAGACCAGGGACATTTGACACAAACAAGTCAAGGACAGAGGGGATGCCACGAGAACCTGCGGGAAAATAAGTTGGACAAGGTGGATAAAAAATATTAATTGGTAGTGCCAATGGAAGGGCAGCCAATATATTGCCCCAAGCATTTGCTCTTACACACCCCCAATCTCTATGCCGGCAGTTAAAATCACCACCTAATAGAAATTCACCATTCATTGTGAATAACTTTTTTAAATCCTGCTTGAGCCATTTTCTTTTAATATCCGACGAAGATCCACCAGGGAAATAAACAGAATAGATTTTTACTGTCTTATGGTTTCTTAACTTAATCATTACACCTACATTCTCCACAAGCCTAGTTGGAATTACAGGTAAAAGCGAATGTTGAATTGACTTCCTGATAAGAATCGCCACTCCCCCACCCCTTTGGTCTACTCTATCAATGCGATAGCAGTTAAAGTCAGATGATGGGAGTCTTATATCAAAATTAAGCCAAGTTTCTGTTACTAGAGCAACATCAACTTTATAGCTATTTAAAAAGTTTAAAAAGTCATGAAATTTATTACGTATGCCTTTAGCATTCCAAGTAATTATTTTTATATGTGTATCTGCCATTTTACTTAACATTATTAGTGTATAAAAACTTAGTGGCTAAATGCGCGATCACATTAAATTGTTCTATTTTCGTTTTACAAACTGATAAATTTGAGATCATTTCCATGCACAAGGAATTTAGTTCTTCGATTGTGAAGAGTGCTGAATTGTTGTTGGGTAAATTCTTGTTATTGTTTGATGAAGAAGCGCCGCGTGAGTCATTTTCCCATGCATTAATTGTTGGTGGTAAACTTTGAATTTGCGGGCTTGAATTTGGAAAGCTTTTGCTCGGAGCATTGGTTAGTCCCAGTCGTCGCTGTGGCTGTGGAAGCGTAGGAAAATCACTCATAGAGGCAAACGAAATCGGTTTTTGGCAAGCTTGATGATTTGAAATTTGAGTTGATGCAGCGAAATGAGTTCTTGGATGGATCTTGGATCTTCCAGATGATCTTTCTTTTATTTCTAAGTATTTAGATCTACTGGTGCATGTGACGTCAGTAGCTTTATGATTGCCGTTGCAGTTGGCACATTTATTTACCGAAGCGTTATTACATTCGCTTGTTTTGTGTGAACCAGCGCAAGTAGCACAATATGTTTTTATGTGACAATTTCTCTCACCATGTCCAAACATTTGACAATTAAAGCATTGTGTCACCTTACCTTTGATTTTCCTTTGGAAGTTCCAGCTCACTTGGGTATGAAAAATTGAGCGACAATTTTTTTTAAGTTCACTTAATTTAATTGTTCCATTTTCAAAGTGAATGAGATAAAAAAAGTCAGTAAATTTATCATGTTTTTTTTCAATTTTTTTAACATCAGAACATTTTAAGCCAAGCGAAATGAGTTCAGCTTTAAGTTCATTAGTTTTTATATCATCCAGTCCATACAAAATAACTTTGAAAGTTTTAGCACTTTTAATATCATGAGAAAAATATTGACAGTTATCCTCTTTTAGTTTTTCTAACACAATATTAAATGATTCAATAGTTCCGAACATTATTTTTATACCAATTGTTAATTTTTTTATTGAATAACTGGATATTTTAAGCTTTTTCATGAGGCTATGCACATATTCTGGTGATTTTTGCAGCACTTTGATTGGTGGCACATACACTTTTCTGATTATTGGCGAATCAGTTTCGTCCATTTCAGAATTATCTGTATCTGGATGGCATTGTAGGGGAGTGAATTTATTACGGTAGGGGTTTTTACTAAGCCCACTTGTTGGATGCATAGTGGAACGAAGTTTTTTATCCGAGGACAAGCAATTGTCCCCGGTATCAGGCGATCTATCGCGTTTGGGAATGGTTGTAATGAGAACTCGCGACCGAGATGAACACGTCAAACGCAGTCGAAAGCTCCGGGTGAACTGACAAAATCATCCTGTTCGTTATTGAGCGCTCCATTGCTGCCTGTTTGTATACTGCAGCTGTGTATTCACAAATGTCAAACATGATTGACGTACGACGCCATTTGCAAAAATTATAATATCTTCGGATAGGGTGATTAATTTTGCGCCACCTTGTACCTACAGCTAAATTACACAGACTTACTAATTCTTTACAATCGATGTCTACCGTGTGGCATTTTCGTTTTTTTGGGTGGTTTGCTGCTGTGGCCTTTTGGCTGATGTGTTTCCTTTTGTCAATTGGCCTTTGTTCTGAGATTGAATTGATGTTGGCCTTTTTTTTGGCTTCGGCTTTTCTTGTTTTTTTATTTTGTTGTTTCAGCGCTTCAATTTTTTTCTTTCTCCTTCTTTCCTCTTGTCGTGCTTTGCTATAGTTAGTTTCGCTTCTAACTCATTTATTTTTTTTCTTCTTCGATAGTGAAGAACGTGTGATTCGAACCGACGCTATGACGGTTAGAATCACTAAAAATGTATTCAATGCTCAACACATCAGACCACTGTCGCGTGTACGAAATCGATTTCTAAACCCAAGTACACTCAACAGATGCGGAATTGCTATGTTATTGATTGGTATACGGCTGATGCTTTTTCTTATCCGATTTTCGTTCGGTGTTCTTCACTATTTGCTTGTGTATCGTGTGTGTATCTGTTAGAAACGCCACACTCTGATTCAGAAGAAGCCAGACAAGCGAATAATGTGTTATTACAAAAATTCCCGCTGTAGTTGGAAATACAGGGGAAAGCATTCTCCGCCTCCATTTGTTGTTGTTCTAACATGAATTCTGCAGCTTTGCGAGTTATCATTATGTTGCTTATTTCGCTCTCTTTGATTTTTTGTGTGCAGCTTTTAACTTCGGTTTGCTGCACGAAGGGCGCGTTAATAGGCTTATAGCGTTTGGAATGATAGTGAAGAACGTGTGATTCGAACTGACGCTATGACAGTTAGAATCACCAAAAATTGAACCAAAGCGTAACACATCAGGCTACTGGCCGTGCTTACAATTCGATTTTTAAACTCAAGTATATTCCACTGATGTGAATTGTTATGTTATCGCTATGGTATACGGCTCTGATGCATTTTCTTATTCGATTTTCGTTCGGTGTTCTTCCCTATTTGCTTGTGTATTGTGTGTGTATCTGTTAGAGACGCCACAGGCTTATGTTGCCTTTTAATATCCTACTGTCTGTTTTGATCCTTTCTTCACTGCTCATGTCAGAGCCCGCGGTACACACACGTTAACACAACAAGCGCAAACACTTCCGTTCTTATTTCTCTTAGTGCGCGCAATTTTTTTCTTCTTCGACACTCCATCGAATGTTCGCACAACACAACTTGGTTTTCTATGTTCACTGCCATTGTCACTTTTCACAAAGCAAACCACGGCGCGAAAATCGAATCTATTGTCTTGTTCGGGTATTTCGTCTACCTGACTTCAGTTTTAACACCGTTCCGTTGAGAGATTTCTTAACTAGCGTTTCTTGGTTGTCGACTCGTCTTTACCGTATAGTGGCCAACTTGGCACTGAAGTTCCAATCATTCTATTCCTTAACATGTTTCGTGTTACAATAAACGTTGTATTGTGGCTCAAGGGTTGTAACACAACAGGTGTTGGGTGTTATACAAGAAAATATTTGTAATAAATATATTCTAGAGTAACCTCTAGTTGCAGTCGCATATACCATCCAATATAATATATGCATATCCCCCAAGACTAATGACCTTGCCCAGACAAAATAAATCATTATGGAAAATTTAACAAGCCTCAGGACTTGCTAAATAAGGCCAAGACCGGCTCCCGGTTGTAGTGTCGATGATGATGATGATGATGATGATGATGATGATGATGATGATGATATCCCCCAAATTTACGTTAATTAAGGCAAATGTTCAATTGTCGATCATTGAATTTAATTCCAAAAATTCAAACATCACAATGCATATTTTCACATGCATTGTATGTACAATCAAACACGTGTCCAAACAAACCCATGGCTATTTGATCCGCCGACATAAAATGCCGCCAAACTAAACATCATCATCATCGGCACACAACCGAGATCCGGTCTTGGCCTTATTTAGCAAGTCTCTCCACCGGTATCCGGTCCTTATCCGAGACTTGTTAAATTGTCCATAATTATCTGGTTTCTGGGCAAGGTTATTAGCCTTGCGCCAGAATCTAAACATCACCCAAATATATTCTAGAGTAACCTCTAGTTGCAGTCGCATATATACGTCCTAAAATTGAATTTAATTCCTGGATTCGGCGGTAGGTTCCTAAAACAGTCAGTGGAACTGTGGCGGTTCCGCCAAACGCCACTGTCTACTTACCCGAAGAACCCCCCATAACTACAACACAACTCCCATTATTTCCCGCTAATGCAATTGCATTAGCACCTGTAAATGCTTCACGCATCAAGTTTTCTTAACGTATAATCTAAAAGCTCCTGGAAGAGAATTCTTACCTTCATGCATTAATTCGCATTCAATATTCCCTACAAGAATTCTGTACAAACCTGTCGGATCATAAATCCAAAGCCCAATTCTGCACCTTCGGTTGCCAGGCAAATCCCAATTTTGCCATATGCATTTTCCCTAGATGAATTCCTGAAAACGAAACAATTTGGTTCACATATAATGTAATATAACCATCATAACCAGGGATAATAGACATTGCGACGCCTATTCCCAGCCTTACCATGTGTACAACAAATTCCTTTATATACACATTGGCTGGCGACCTTTGTCCAAGGGGCAAAAGCAAATACACGCATCTAGCGTCTAAAGGCATAAACCAAATCCTATAGCATAAGCAAATGCAAATAGGAATTGTGTACTTACCCTTGGCAACGATGCCATAAACACCAATTCTCAATGAATATGCTAAAACCAATTAGGACCATGTCCACGATACATTGCGGTCTATCAATACAGCGGCAATGCACATCATAGACAATGATCTACACGATCTCTTTGTCTTCCAATATTTCTGGATTCGCTTCTCATGACTTCGCGGCATGAGCAAACAGAAATCCAATTAGCACCCAATGAGATCCGGCTTTGTTACTTAGCCGAACTCACATCTCATTGATGCCCATTATACCTTTCGATTTTTCCGATTCGTTCTCATGGCCTTGTCCCATGAAAGAACCAATGTTCACACATACATGCGTATCACTACGATCTTGGCTATGAGATCCGGTTACCTACCCCCAAAGAGAGACTTCACGTTTCTCTTGGAATAGGAAACGCAACCTTAACTAAGAGAGCCAGTACCACTGGCCGAATTTCCAATTATTATCTCTTCAGATAATTCTTCCTGTATGACTTATAATGATAACGTGTCCTTGATTTTTAATTTATGACTGTTCACTTATACGTTGGAGTAATTCGACTTGCGTGTCGTTTTTCTGATGGTTTTACGTCGCATGTGTCAAATATATTTTTATTTGCCGTTGACGTTTTATTTTTATCTGGCGCCAACGCCGTTTTATTATTTTTTTGTCTACCAAGTAGAATTTGCACAAAGTAGTTTATGCAAATTAGCTACTTGGCGAGTTGTTCTCCTTTTAGAGGTAGAGAGGAGAAACTTACGAAAGGGGATTTGTGGATGTTAGGGGGGACCTGGACGCTAGGTAGGTCAGTAACAATACCTTCCCCCCTTAAATAATGAAAGATTCATTCTTAGAAGAGGAATGAAGCTTGGATACGAAAGTATATACTGTAGCTCTGAACCCTACACCGGCTGTGGTGTATTATCTTCCCTTGTTTGTCGTGGTCTGTCTGTTTTTGGCTTCCTCTATTCGTAATAGGGTTTTAGCCTATTATTGTGCACCATCACATTTCTTCTCCCTACCTTTACGACGCTATTTACCGGACTATTTATTTGTACTACCTTATAGGGACCCCTCCATATGGGAGCTAATTTTCCTTGCTTTTGCGCGTTCCGTATTAAAGCTTTGTCGCCCACATGTAATGTGAATGGGTGTGTCTTACGGTCGTAGTACTCTTTCGACTTCCTCTTGGAAGTTAACAGGTTACGCCTTGCTATTTCGTACGTATGTTGAAGTTTGTACTTCAATAGCTTATGGTAACTGGCATGGTTGTATACCGGTTCCGGAGGTTGTTTTATACTCGTCGGTACCTCCGGGGTGAATCCAAATAGACAGTCCATTGGCGTAAGTTTAGTACCTTCGTGTACATTGGTGTTATATACGAATGTTGCCGTTCTCAGGTACTGGTCCCATGATTGGGGATTTCCATCCACAATGCGTCGCAGGTAATCTACGAGTGGGCGATGGGCTCGTTCTAAGGCTCCATTCGATTGTGGGTGGTACGCTGAGGTTTGTAGTTTTTTAATACGGAGCAGTTTGCACACGCTTTTAAACAAACTGCTTAGAAAATTGCTTCCCTGATCGGTGACCAATTGCTTCGGAACACCATTTGGTCGAAAAAGACTGTGGCCACCGTTTCTGCCTCCGCATCTGGGAGAGCGTAGCAATCTATATACTTCGACAAGTTGTCTTGGAATGTAAGTATATAATGATTGCCGGTTGGAGTGCGATCAAGAGGACTTACTATATCTAAGTATACTTTGTCGAACCGCGGATCAGGTTCGAATCAACACGGCTGCCTTACGCAATGAGAACACCAGCAACACCTTTGGTCATGCGTTAAGACTCGCCCTCGAAGAGCTCGACGGAGGGAGAGTAAGTCCTGGGGCCAGAATGCCGGGCGTAGAAGAGAAATGGACACGCCTTAAGAATACTGTCATTAGTACTGCCAACTCCATCTTAGGCAGTAGTCGTAGAGATCGGAACGACTGGTTTGATGATGAGTGCAAATTAGCGACTGAACGTAAGAATGCTGCATACCGGGCAATGCAGCAGTCTCATAGGACGCGGGTACGCGAGGAGAAATACAAAGAGCTCCGAAGAACTGAAAAAAGACTTCACAGACAAAAGAAAAGTGCCTGGGAAAAAAATCTTGTCTGTGAAATAGAGAAAAGTAGAGAGCGAGGTCCGCACCAGGCGCGGAAGTTCTACCAAATAATCCGCAGTATGACGCGGTACACACCACGCTGCACTTACTGCAAGGATAAAGAGGGTAATCTGATCACCGATCCTGAAGGCATTCTGGAGCGATGGGAAGTGCACTTTAATGAATTGCTAAATGGTCAGCTCACAGAAGAATTGGAGGCTCCACCAATGCAAGACCAGGACCAAATGCTGCCGCCACCAAGCATTGAGGAAACACTAAAAGCCATTAGACAGCTAAAATCAAATAAAGCCCCTGGAGCTGATGGCATACCAGCTGAGCTGATCAAACAAGGAGGGACAGCGTTACATCACGCAATTCACGAGATCGTGGTGCACGTATGGGAGCAAGAGGAGATGCCGGAAGATTGGCGTCGTGGTATAATTTGCCCCATACATAAGAAGGGAGATATCACACTGTGCAGCAACTATAGGGGTATAACATTGCTGAGTACCGCCTATAAGATACTCTCCACTATCCTACAAGACCGGATATCCCCATACGCTAAAGCCATCATTGGTCAATATCAGTGTGGCTTCATCCCAGGCAAATCAGCAATTGATCAGATATTCACCCTTAGGCAGGCGATGGAAAAATGTCTGGAATTTAAGATTCCACTATATCATCTATTTATAGACTTCAAGGCCGCCTACGACAGCATAGCCAGGGTAGAACTATATAATGCCATGAGAGAATTCGGCATTCCAAATAAATTGATACGACTTTGTAGGTTGACCATGACCAACGTAACTAGTCAAGTAAAAGTAGCGGGATTGCTGTCCAAACCAATAAACATCTATAATGGACTCCGACAAGGGGACGGTCTGGCCTGCCTCCTCTTCAACCTGGCGTTGGAGAAAGCAATCCGTGACTCTGGCGTTACAACTAGAGGGACTATTGTCACCAAGTCCAGCCAGATACTTGGCTACGCAGATGACATCGACATCATCGGTAGAACCGGATCGGCGGTACAGGAATCCTTCACCCAGATCGAGCAGGCGGCACAAAAACTGGGACTGCGCATTAATGAGGGAAAAACCAAGTACATGGTGGCAACCTCTGCGAAGAGAAGACCTAACGTTGGTCAAACTATCAGGGTAGTGGAGCACGAATTTGAAGTAGTGCAATCCTTTAACTACCTTGGGTCAATAGTATCAGCCGATAACAATATGGAAGAAGAAATACGCGAACGGCTGATTAAATCCAACAAAGCCTACTATGGTCTATCAAGGCTCTTTAAATCCCGAAATTTATCCAGAACATCCAAGCTACTACTGTACAAGACCATGGTCTTACCAGTACTCATGTATGGATCCGAGACCTGGGTGCTTAATAAAAAGCACTCTGAACTCTTGGCCGCGTTCGAGAGAAAGGTCTTAAGGAGAATTGTTGGCCCCGTATGTGAGGGAGGACGATTCCGGAGACGCTACAACCATGAGTTGTACGCAATCTACCTTGAAGCTCATATTGTAAGAAAAATCAAGCTCGGTAGACTCCGGTGGGCGGGACACCTAGCTCGAATGAGCGAAGAGGACCCTGCCCGGAAAGTCCTTTGTGGCAGGATGTATGGAAGGAGACAGCGCGGCAGACCTTGTCTGCGATGGAGGGATGGCGTAGACCAGGACGCCCAGAGCCTGGGAGTGCTAAACTGGATGACATCGGCTCGAAATCGGGACCGGTGGAGAGATTTGTTAAATAAGGCCAAGACCGGATCCCGGTTGTAGTGCCGATGATGATGATGATACTTTGTCGAAAGGCCTCTTTGCAATGTCGGTTATTACCATAGGCATTCGTATGTTCGGTGAAGATTTCATGGTTTGACATGTTTTACATACTTTGATGTACTGTTTAATGTCGCGCATCATGTTCGTCCACCAAAAATTTCTACGTATTTTATGATACGTTTTACTCACTCCTTGGTGTTCACCCAACGGGGGATCATGGTATTCCCGGAGTAGGAATTGGATGTCTTCAGGATTGGTTATCTCCATTCCTTTTTCCGTGCACGCCGGAATGGGATTCTCGTTAAGAGAGGACTTCTCGTCATTTGGACTATCCTGATTTCCTTCGCTTGCCCTTAGCTTCTTAGCTTGGGCGCGTGTTAGTACATTGCACCTTGGTAGTGTGGGAGTCTCATCACAAATTTGCGGAATACGACTCAAGGTATCCGCATTAGTGTTGTATTTACCGGATTTATACTCGATTTGGTAGTCGAACTCCAGTAGTTTGCGATGGAACCTAGTAAACGTGACGTGGGGTCTTTCACGTTGAATACTCCCTTTTACGGCTTGTGGTCCGTGCATATTTTAAATTTTCTCCCTTGTAAATAACAACGGAAATTCTTACCCGCCCAAACAATGGCTAGTTCCTCTTTCTCGATCGTAGAGTAGTTCTTTTCCGCCTTATTCAAGGTTCGACTGGCTGGTCCTTACCGATTTCGCCTTGCGACAGTACGGCACCCAGTGGTTCATTGCTCGCATCCGTGGTCAGATTAAAGGGTTTGGTAAAATCTGGGTAGATTAGAAGTGGCGGCGAGACCAATAACTCCTTTATGTTATCAAATGCTTGTTGGCATTTGTCTGACCAGGTGAATTTGACGTCCTTCCTTAACAAATTCGTGAAGGGGCGTATTATCTTCGAAAAATTTTGAACAAACTTTCGATAGTAGTTCGCCAAGCCTAGAAACGATTGGACGTGCTTTACCGTTTTGGGAATGGGGAAATCCCTAACACTAGCTGTCGTGTCTGGATTTGGCATTGCCCCCTTTTCGGAACAAACAGGTCCCAGGTATACTACTTCCTTCTGGAGGAACTTGCATTTCTCCGATTGCAGCTTGAGGTTGTGGTATCTAATTTGATCGAATACTTTCCGGAGATTGTCATTATGGTGTTCTAGGTTTTTCCCATATCGTCATCCAGATAAACAAAGCATTCGATCCCTTGCAATCCGGCTAGGACATGGTTCATGAGCCTCTGAAACGTAGCTGGTGCTCCCTTCAGCCCAAATGGCATACGTTTGAACTCATAGTGCCCGTAATTTGTGCTGAACGCTGTCTTACTTCGATCCTTCTGATCTACTAAGACTTGGTGGTAGCCGCTGGCTAAATCGAGCGTGGAAAAATAGCGTGAGTGACCGAGCTGGTCCAAAATGTCCTCTATTCGAGGGAGAGGGTACGCATCTCCAATGGGTTTGTCGTTCAGTTTTCTGAAATCGACCACAACTCTCCATCGGGTTTTTCCATCGGGGCCCGCTTTCTTAGGAACTACCAAGAGGGGTGAGTTACACGGACTTTTGCTTGATTGAATGATATATTTCTCCAGCATATCCCGTACTTGCTCGTTGATCACCTCTTTCTTGCACTCAGGCAGACGGTACATTTGTTGATTTATCGGTGCTTGATCCTGTATCACCGGTATCTCATGCGTTATTGCACTGGTATATGTTAGAAGGTCACCTTTGAGGTGGAAAATATCGTTGAACTCCTCACATATTTCCACTATGGATTGACACTCTTGAGGACTTAGGTTTTGCCCTAAGTGGAGCTCCTCGTATAATTGTGTCAACCTTGGATCTTTTGGTAATTCCTCCTCCGGGAATAGATGTCGGATATACTGGGGGTTTTCTCCCTCTGAAGGCTTTTTATCCGCATTGTATCCCGTAGAACGGTTGTCCTCATTTTCCAGCGAAAAGGTGGAAAATTCCTTCATTGAATGTAACTCCACCATGATTTGGTCTATTGTTTGGAGGTAGCTTGCGATATTGAGTACCTCTACTTGGGCACTCTTCGCTTTCCCTACAATACAATTGGATATGAAAATCCCTGATCGCATTGGTTTAGGTACTAGAATTACCTCTTCCCGAATTTCTATGGGAAGTCTCAGCATTTTTCGTGAACGTGCCGGTATTATTTCCGGCTTGTTCAGAAAAATTTCTACCTCCGAAGTGTTTGGCAGTGAGTGTTCCACCACTGTTACTTCTCTGTTAGCTTTCTTTGGTTTGTCAGCTATCAATATGGGGTTGGGATGCTTGGAGCCTGATAATTTTTCTTTGTGCATCCGTCTCATCGTCAGTGTAATTAAAATCCGTTTTCTGTAAACTAAATAAATACCGAAAAATTTGTTGTGAATAAAAAGTAACCATTTAATTAATAAACTAACTTGAGTGTGTTCATTTAACTGTCTTGTGGCGGAGTTTTATTCCTTGTGTTGGTGAACAGTTTTGCTGAAGGATCGATGGTGTCTCATTGTCACTCATTCGTGCGACTCGCGGGTGAAAACAGTTTGCTTTTGTAACATCGGCCAATCTTTTAATGACGATGGGAGAAGAAGTGAACCCCGTGTCGTACGTCGGCGCAACACCATCTTCCTCACAGAAGTAATTAGAGACTCAGGCTTGAATCCTTCAGATTTGTTGTTGGAACGTGGGCGCAACTCTCCCTATTCTATAAGTCTTATCACGGGCTGAAATAAATTTGGTGAGTGTACACCACCACCTCTCGAAACATTTTCCCACGACTTCTCTCAATCAGAGAGTGCACATTAGTTCACGTTTAAAATGAATGAATAAACATGGGCAATCGTTCTTTGGCCGAACTACACAAATGTGGAATGCTGAGCCTGATTATGTGTTTCCTCGGCATTATAACCTCGATGCACATCAATACTTCCTTTCCTTACATGCTCGCACTCTGGTTTGGCACTTAAGGGTGTCAAAAAAATCTCCTCTTGTGCGCATTTTTGTGCAAAAAAATCCCTGATTGGGTCCAATTTGTCCCCCGTCAAATGAATGCTCTATCTGATTGTGTTTTCTCACCATTATAATAAGCAGGTATTCAAAATCAGTGTACATCGTTATTGTTTGTCCTCATGCTCGCTCTGTACTTTGGCTAAGATCCATTTGGAGAGTGGACTTTGTATAAAAAAAAGTTGGAAACTCGAGTTGTATATGTGTTTTACTTAAGCTTCCTTATTTTCTTATATTAGCCGTAAATAATTCAAATTCCGGCTGCGCTGTGGAATTTGTATCTTGGCTGCAATTAGATTTTCATTGAACTGCGACTAAACGATTCAAAACTCTGAACTTATCAATAAACTCTTTATTTGGTTAAAGCCAATGTCATTACTGAAGGCGAAGTACACTTAAGCTCGCACACACTCCGGAAGTGGATCATCACATCGAATAAATACGTATACGTAATTATTTCATTACCGTGGAGCAGTGATAAAACGTGAATCCGAAGACAGTAAATACGTGATGTACATAGTTGAACGGTACGCTCAAAAGCGCCCACTTATCAATGCGGCCGGCTGTTGCGCTCCAAAGGAATCCAAAGTGCCGAGTGTGCTATTTTTGGCTGAGTCATTCATTCTATCGGATCCCCATTAGCTCACCGAAAGATGTATTCGAAATCAGCGTTCCGATATTGGTTCAAGGAATTATAGTGAACTGTTGTTTTGCAGTGCGAGTTCACTTAGACTCCGACCTCATGATCTACCGTTCCGGAGATTTCGTAAACACAGCCCCACTTCTTCGTTGGCCGCATTGTATTGCATTGCCAGTGTAATTGCTATGCTCTGAGGGGGCCGACTTGTTCTGAGAAGTCTCTTGTACCACAACGTGTTCCTAGGGTCAGCAAAGTAATCCACTTTTTAGGGCGTTCATTCGCCGCGAAATTAGAGGTCAACGCCCAATTCTGATGCGCGACTGGACACCAAAGACCTTTGATTTGATCGACCAGCGATAAATCTCATTTCAGATGTTAACGTTGGAAACTCCATCAACCGGATTGGGGTCATAGACGGAGCCAAAGAAACGACTAAATTTATGTGCGCTGTTTTGAATTGGTTGCACGACATTTAGAGATTATTAGTACTCTTTTGATGTCTTGATCTATAGAGCGGTTGGGAAACAGAAAGTGAGATGGTTATATTGTGGTGGGGGTCAATTCCCGAATATTCCAACCTTGCAATGTGAAAAGGAGCAAATAAGTCCAATATTAACCTAAAATTTCATTTTTAAAATGCACATTCTTCATCGCATCTAACATAGTACATGGATTCAAAACACGGCTTTTGTATTCTGGTGGGGCTTTAAAATGGTTTTGTTTGAGCAAATTGGGTTATTACAAGGTGAAATCGGTTTAATAATGCTAACTAGGGATATATCTAAAAATTTAATTATGTTGGGTGATTTTATTATCCACATCTTGGATGACGATGAATTTGTTTCTAACGTTACTTGCTTCGTACGGTCTTGTATCCTTTGTTAATGAACCTTTAGCGTTTAGCAAGGATAGTGAAGAAGGTGAATCGAACACACGATAAAACGGATGAGAAGCAAAGCATAGTGCTAACGGGCTGCGTGTCCGAGTACGATTTCTAAACTCAAGTACACTCAACTGATGTGGAATAGCTACGTTATTGCTTGGTATACGGCTGATGTTTTTGCTTATTCGGTTTTCTTTCTGCGTGTTCTTCACTATTTGCTTGTGCACTGTATGTGCATCTGTTAGAAACGTCACTAACCCAACAAGCTCGCCTCCGAAAGCTGTCTTGGTCATATTTGTGAGCGCTTTATTCGTGTTGGTGTTTAGTTTAGTGATGGCAGACCTTGCCCGGAAAAAACAAATCATTATGGAAAATTTAACTAGCCTCAGGACTTGCTAAATAAGGCCAAGACAGGTTCCCAGTTGTAGTGCCGATGATGATGATGAACCCTCATTTATTTGGCTTTAATACAAGCATTCAAAAAGAACTGCAACAGTTATTTGGTGGCATCTCGGGGCGCTCACTCGGCGCTATAGGTTCGCCTCTCCCGAGAGAAGTCTAATAAAAAAAGAAATTAAATATGATATATGATCTTAGGCGGGGACTTACTAAATATCTAGAGTAAAAAAATAAAAAGAAGGAAAAAAGAAACAAAGAAAGGAAAAGAAGACTGGGTGACTGGGGCGGTAGGACGCTGGAGGAAGGCGAGTGTATTTAGGTGTGGCATATGTGGCATTTGTGAGACAGCGTCAGTGAACGGTATATGTGCGAGGTTAGAGAGCAGGGGGAGGGGGGTTGGGGGACAAAGATAGAAAAAGTTTGAGAGTGGCAGAGGAGAGGTTGGTCGGGGGTAGGACGGGTATGTTGGGAGACGGCGCTTGAGGGCGGGAGTGGAGAGGTTGAAATCAAAGGAAAACAATTGGCCGTTCGTAGCATACGCGCAATGGGTTCGTTGGAGCCATAAGAAGTGTGATGGGCGGGCTAGTATAAAAGACGAGGGTTGCGTAAGTTACAGGGGTTTGTGTGAAATGTTATGGAGAAGATCAGGCTTGGACAATTGATTGAGCCTGACAGTAGACGGTGGACGAAAATAATGTCGGCATGGATTCTGCGCTTTTCAAGTGTGTTAAATTTGATTAAGAGAAGCCGGCTAGTGTATTGAGGTAGAATCAGAGGATTTTCCCAGTTTAGTCCTCGGTGAGCAAAGCGCAAGAAACGACGTTGAACACTCTCAACCCTGCGAGAATGTGAGACAAATGATACGGGGACCAGACATGACTGGCATATTTGACCAGAGGATGGACAAAGGTAATGTAGAGTGGACGTGTGACGTAGGGATTTAGGAATTCTTTCGACCAGTATTTCACAAAGCCAAGGGCGGTGCTGGCCTTAGAAATGATGTCGTAAATATGTTTTTTTTAACGCGCGCATAAAAGGCGATTTAGGAGTACCTTAAGTGTCAGAGCACAGTGCGAGCGGAAAGAGAGGAGGTGGATAAGGAAAGGAGGTATCGATGTACATTGGTCTTAAATGCCTGGACATTACAACGACGAGGAAACACATGATCAGGCAGAACATTCCACATTCGTGTGGTTCGGTTAAAGAATGACTATGCTTATTTGTGCGCCTGAAGTACACTTTCAACGTGAATTGATGCACAGTCACAGATTGACGGGTATCGCGGGAAAATGTCTGAAGTGGCGGAACACATTCAGCAAGTTCAGTTGAGTAATGACCGTGATAATACCTATAGAAAAGAGACGAGAGGCGCAACGTATCGCGCCTGTGTTCTAACGACGGAATTGATCGACTTCCTGTTACGGACCGAACTTGAGTCCAGCTCCCCCCAACATCCACGAATCCCCTTTCGTTAGTCCCCCCTCTTTACCTCTAAACGGAGAACAACTCGCCAACTTAATTTGCATAAACTACTTTGTGCAAATTCTACTTGGTAGAGAAAATAATAAAAATCGGCGTTGGCGCCGAATAATAAATAAGCGTCAACGGCGAAAATAAAGATTCATTCGACGTTAAACTTCAGTGGAGAACAGGCCAATAAAACGCAACCAACAAAGATAGACCTAAAGTCCAAACGAAACCAAATAATAAAACAATTTGGGGCTATTTCCCTTACGGATAGTTCATCAAGTACTTCGTCGAAAGACAATAAAACTAAAGTACAACGGACCAAAAAGGATAGAAGACCAAGTTACACTAGTCGATCAGCTGCAGCGACCGCTTAACGGTCTCCAAAGTAAGTCCCTTTCACACTACTTTAAATTAAATTCAAATATATTTATCGAATTAGATTGTTAAAAACTACCCATAACATTACGGCTGAGTCCCGAATAAGTATCACTGCTCACTTTTGTATCCTGCCGAGCACGTGTAGTGCAGTTTTGGATGCGCCTGACCAAATATGGGAGTTGAACTCCATTTTTGGACGAATATACGCGTTGTAAATACTGGCCAGGTTGGATGGAATGAAATACCTTTTGCATCTCTTAAGGACGCCAATTCATTTGGCCGCACTTTTCGCAGCTTCAAAAATGCGGTCGCTCCAATTAAGAGTCGAATTAATTCGAGTGCCGAGGATTGATAATTCCGTGGCTACGTCGATGCAAGTACCGTTCATAGACAGTATATTTACTTTGGGGCTCGCCTTTGACGACAAGAGACAGCACTGAGTTTTTTGGGCATTGAATTCTACTCGGTTAGGTAATCCCCACTGATATATCTTGTTGAGGTCTAACTTCAATGTATCAAGCATAAGTTGCTGGTTGGTAGTGACGTTCGAAGAGTTTGGACAGGAGTGTTCATATGAGTATGAGAAACTCATCGGTATCATTGGTAAACGAGTAGATTGGGTTGTAGGTAATGTCGTCATCATCATCGGCACTACAACCGGGAACCGGTCTTGGCCCTATTTAGCAAGTCCTGAGGCTTGTTAAATTTTCCATAATGATTTTTTTTCCGGGCAAGGTCACTACTCTTGCGCCAGAGGCTCCCCGACGGGGAATCAAACTCTGGTCTCCCGCGTGACAGGCGGGTATACTAACCACTATACTATCGAGGAGCAGGTAATGTACAAGAGATCATTTATAAAGATGAGGAAGAGAGTGGGTGAGAGTACAGAACCTTGGGGAACACCTGCATTAATTTGATGGGAGACAAATTTGACGCCATCAAGAACCACTTGGATCGAACGGCCAGAAAGATAGGCTCTTATCCATTGATCAGGGAATTGTCCACTCCGGTATGTGGGCGGTAAAGTTGAGCTCCTTGTCATATAGGATACCCATGTCATGAATTGATTTAACCAACGTTATCGGTTGGTTAAGTAAGAGATAGGAGCATGGTGGTGTGGCGGAGCGTTTCCGAGAGAAGGTAATTGTGTGGCATTTGGCGATATTCAGTTCAAGGCAGTTGTTTTGGCACCAAATCGAAAAGCTGTCAAGATCAGATTGGAGAAGTGACGAGTCGGGGGGGGGGGGGGGGGGGGGGGGGGGGTATGACTGCCGTGGGGAGCCTCTGAAGTTGGAAAAAAAGGATTCTAGAGGGTGGATCTAAATCACACGCGGTAGATTCAATTATTAAGATTAGGGTGAAATCCACTTAATCAGCAGGGGTTCAAAACCGAGGGAAGATAACTTAAAGAGAATGGGGTTGTGTTTGTCAAAGGTCTTGCTGAAATCGGTAGTGATTTCATCGACTTCATCACCGTTTTATAAGGCAAGAACTGTGTGGGATGTGAAATCCACAAGGTTGATAGTAGTGGACCTACCGTGCTGATTGGGAGAGATGATGGGTGTGCAGCGGAAACATAGCACGTCATATAGAGGGCCTTCAAACAGTTAAGGAATGTGCGAAAGCTTAGCAATGGGAAGATAACAGGATATATCGTTTTTTGGAAATATCCAAAGGTGTGGAAACTGGGTGCAACATGAATTGAATGACAGGCAGATGGAAAAGCGAAACACCACAGGTGAAACGTTGCTTCTACGGTACGAAAGGAAGTCAGTATTGCATCGAATTGTGACTGGTGATGAAAAATGGATTTATTTTAAAAATCCTAAACGCAAAAAATCATGGGTACATCCAGGAGAAGCGTCAACATCGACTGCAAAGCCTGATCGGTTCGGAAAAAAGACAATGGTCTGTATTTGGTGTGGACCAGAAGGGGGTGGTGTATCATGAACTTTTAAGAGCGGGCGAAACTGTTGATGCGCAACGCTACCGACAACATATGATCAATGTGAACCATCTATTGATCGAAAGTCGGGGAGCCTCTGGCGCAAGACTAATGACCTTGCCCGGAAAAAACAAATCATTACGAAAAATTTAACAAGCCTCAAGACTTGCTAAATAAGGCCAAGACCGCTTCCCGGTTGTAGTGCCGATGATGATGATGATGATGATGATGATTGATCGAAAAACGACCAGAATGGGCCACAAGACACGGACAGGTAATTTTGTTGCATGATAATTCTCCGAGTCATACAGCAAAACCCGTTAAAGAAACAATAAAAGCTCGGTTGGGAAGTGTTACCCCACCCGCCGTATTCACCAGACTTGGCTCCTTCCGACTACCATTTGTTTTCATCGATGGGACACGAACAAGTCGAAAATCGGGTCTCCGAATGGTTTGCCTCAAAAGACGACCGGTTTTATTGGCGTTGGATCCACAAATTGCCAGAAAGGTGGTCAAAATGTGTAGAAAGCAATGGCCAATACTTCGAATAAAAGGTTTTTTACTTTCCCATTTAAAATGAGTGTTTTATTTTTAAAAAAACTCACTTCATACCGGTACACCAGGTACATACCCAAACTGCTACATACAAATACTTAAGCATCGTCATCATCATCATCATCATCGGCACTACAACCGGGATCCGGTCTTGTCCTCATTTAACAAATCTTCCCACCGGTCCCGATGTCGAGCCGATGTCATCCAGTTAGGCACTCCCAGGCTCTTGGCGTCCTGGTCTACGCCATCCCTCCATCGCAGACAAGGTCTGCCGCGCTGTCTCCTTCCATACAACCTGCCACAAAGGATATTCCGGGCAGGCTTATAGCGTTTGGGATGATAGTGAAGAACGTGTGATTCGAACTGACGCTATAACAGTTAGAATCACCAAAAATTGAACGAATGCGTAACACATCAGGCTACTGGCCGTGTTTTGAATTCGATTTTTAAACTCAAGTATATTCAACTGATGTGAATTGTTATGTTATCGCTATGGTATACGGCTCTGATGCATTTTCTTATTCGATTTTCGTTCGGTGTTCTTCACTATTTGCTTGTGTATTGTGTGTGTATCTGTTAGAAACACTACAGGCTCCTCTTCGCTCATTCGAGCTAGGTGTGCCGCCCACCGGAGTCTACCGAGCTTGATTTTTCTTACAACATTAGCTTCAAGGCAGATTGCGTCTTCAAATTCGTACTCCACTACCCTGATAGTTGGACCGATGTTAGGTCTTCTCTTCGCAGAAGTTGCCACCATGTACTTACTGTTCCCTCATTAATGTGTAGTCCCAGTTTTTGTGCCGCCTGCTCGATCTGGGTGAAGGAATCCTGTACAGCCGATTCGGTTCTACCGATGATGTCGATGTCATCTGCGTAGGCAAGTATCTGGCTGGACTTGGTGATAATAGTCCCTCTAGTTGTGACGCCAGAGTCACGGATTGCTTTCTCCAACGCCAGGTTGAAGAGAAGGCAGGCTAGACCGTCCCCTTGTTGGAGTCCATGAAAGATTTTTATTGGTTTGGACAGCAATCCCGCTATTTTTACTTGACTAGTTACGTTGGTCATGGTCAACCTACAAAGTCGTATCAATTTATTTGGAATGCCGAACTCTCTCATGGCATTATATAGTTCTACCCTGGCTATGCTGTCGTAGGCGGCCTTAAAGTCTATAAATAGATGCTATAATGGAATCTTAAATTCCTTACATTTTTCCCTCGCCTGTCTAATGGTGAATATCTGATCAATCGCTGATTTGCCTGGAATGAAGCCACACTGATATTGACCAATGATTGCTTTATCGTATGGGGCTATCCGATCTTGTCGGATAGAGGAGAGTATCTTATAGGCGGTACTCAGCAATGTCATACCCCTGTAGTTGCTGCACAGTGTGATATCCCCTTCTTATGTATGGGGCAAATTATACCACGACGCCAATCTTCCGGAACCCGCTCTTGCTGCCATACGTGCACCACGATCTCATGAATTACGTGATAAAACGCTGTCCCTCCTTGTTTGATCAGCTCAGCTGGTATGCTGTATTTGATTTGAGTTGTTTTATGGCTTTTAATGTTTTCTCAATGGTGGCGGCAGCATTTGGTCTTGATCTTGCATTGGTGGAGCCTCCAAGTCTTCTGTGAGCTGACCATTTAGCAATTCATTGAAGTGCCATCGCTCCAGAACGCTTTCAGGCTTGGTGATCAGATTACCCTCTTTATCGTTGCAGTAAGTACAGCGTGGTGTGTGCCGCGTCATACTGCGGACTATTTGGTAGAAATTCCGCGCCTAGTGCGGACCTTGCTCTTTAATTTTCTCTATTTCACAGACAAGGTTTCTTTCCAGGCACTTTTCTTTTGTCTGTGAAGCCTTTTTTCAGATCTTCTGAGCTCTTTGTATTTCTCCTCGCGTACCCGCGTTATATGAGACTGCTGCATTGCCCGGAATGCAGCATTCTTACGTTTAGTCGCTAGTTTGCACTCATTATCAAACCAGTCGCTCCGATCCGATACTGAAGCATTGGGGTCCCCATAAATAATTTGGTGTGTTGATTAAATACAATTTAACCAACATGGGTTCACGTTAAGTGAATCTCAAATTGATTATGTACACTGCAGACAAATGGACAAATGAATGCGTAGTATAAATGAAGTCGTTGTTTTCAAAAGTTATTATTGGTCTATTGTATTGGTAACTTTTCATATTTGAAGATATACCAAATCAAATGCATATGCTGATGTTTTGTCGAAATCACAAGCATCCTGCCGATGATATCTCCTCTTATAACGGGCGATAACTTGTTCACGTACTAAATAGAACATTGTTAAATTGTTTCGCGGAAAAATAAATAAACAAAACAAGTCGTGTAACATAATGTGCTGATATTGCAGTTCCTTTTGTAAGATGCAACAACGTAGTAATACTCGTACGTAATGTTGGTAATTGTAGAAGTTCCTTTCGAATAATTCCGCGAAAAGTTACGGGCATTATGTTTTTATTCATGCCATCAATTGTGTTATGCTTTTGTAGCTTTGCATACTTAGACAGCTGTGTCATTGCATGCAGACACAGCACACTGAATGGGAACACTCAGTTATCATTATGTAGTTAATAATTAGTCGTCAAACTTAGCTTTGAAGTCATGCGTTTTTCGGCCTTCGGTGAAATGGGGACACGTAATAGTAATTATTTGTTAGTACTGATTGTTCGACAAACTAAGATTTGCATTTACACTTTTCTGAAGCCCTTAATGGATCAGGTCACCCATTTACCTGCTACATTGTAGACGAATATACTTATAATGTGATGGATTTTTCCCGTGGTGCAATTGATAATAGAAGTGTTTCTCTATAGTAACAACGTTTTTTTATTAATATATACCACATTTACAATATTATAACTTAAACTAATTGTTGTTTTTACCTATAGTAACAATGAAACAACATTCAATGTTATTAATTGCACTAATTGAAATAAAATTTCACAAACACGTTTTTGTTCTTCGTCTTTTTTGTGACATGTGTCCTTCGTGGTTTACATCGAGGTTTTTTGTGGGTTTACATTACTGAGTTTAATTGTACGAGGTTTACATCATGGTTTACATTATTAAATTTAATTATACTGAGGGTGCTTTCCTTACATACTTATACACAAAAAATTAAACATTTTTAGTTTGTTTTAAGATTATGATTAATATTCTTGGCATTGATTCGTCCTCATCAATTTTCGTTTGACATTTACTGCCTTCTTGAAAAGGAGAACGTAGAATCTTTCACTTAATAACAGAACGTTCTTCAGTAGCCGTGAGCAGGCAGTAGAATTAGTATTATATAGCATTTACATTACTTGGATATTTATTGACTATTATATAAAGCTTCACCGATTATTTAATATACGACATTTATACTCCGTTGTCGGCGACAGGTTTTGTGTAACTGGACAGCACCAATTACTGGTTTAATGATATATGCTTTAGATTATTTCAAAGCCAGTAAGTGGTAACTGCAGCCTCGGCAATTGTTTCATGATGCTAGTTTTTGAGGGAGATTGTTACATAGGATCGCAGCTTCATTCCTGGATATCCGAAGACATGTTTTAAGGCCGCCCCATATGGCCTTAGAACTTTGAAGCAGTAGGTCATACAATTTCACTCCATTAATCAGACATGAGCTGTATTGTGATATTTGTGGTAAGTCCACAGCCGATAGATCCAACGGTTTTGTTTGTGTTTTTCTGTTGGTTGATTTACGTGGATGGTGTTCAGCGCACGAGTTGTTCTTCCGACTAATGTCACCACTCGGAGAGTGGTATTCCCCACGAAAATGAAGACGTCCTTGACGTTCTAGCTACACTGGAAATCAATGGCAGGTGTAGGGTATACTTTACTTATTTGCTTTCGATTACGTTTTGCCATGTATTTTCGAAAGACATTTATTTAAAGTAGGTACATCTTATTTCCTGCGCGGATCTTTGTTGTTATACTAGGTGAAGATGGTATGGCTGTTCAGCTATTTTTATACGACTTCATTCTATTTTTTGTATATGCGACGTATATAGAAATGAAATGTCTATCATTTAACACGTTCAACGCGTTGGAGATGTTTTTTTTTCTTACTCTTTATCTTCAAATGAAACGTACCATAGTGCAAAAATAACTTGTCAAACAACGACACTTCATTTACCATTTGTTTTTATTTGTTTAGTTTAATTCAAACCCAATTTATAATAGTATTCTTCCATTGTAATTACAAACGCACATTATATTGTAAATAAAAACGTAGACAAGTGGTTCCAGGTCTATTATCATTGTGTCTTCAATAGGAGGTTTTGGCTCTGTTGCGTGAGAGGTTGAACTGTGGATTATTTCGAATCGTGTGAACTGGGAAGCGGCAACGAGGGCGTCAGCACATTGAGAGGGGCATAGGAGAGAATTAGAAGAAAGGAACAGAGAATCTCGGAGAGAGTTAAGGAAGACTAGAAAGAGTCCGGCGAGGTGGTTCCTTCAATAGAAGTGTCGTGATATTAGGTGCGCAGCTAAGTTCTCGCTATTTTATTATTTTTTTATGAAAATGCAACTTTATTGTGAAAAAATGGTTCCAAATAAATCACTCAAAGTATTACCCATCGCTAGCTACAACTTTTTCCCATCCTTCTGGCAAAGCTCAAATACCGTTGCGGTAAAAGTGTTCATCTTTTGAGGCTGTAGCGATTCTAACAGATACACACGATTCACAAGCGAAATAGTGAAGAACACGAACGAAAAATCGAATAAGAAAAATACATCCGAACCGTGTACCAAGCGATAAATAACAACAAAAAAATAATTCACACCAGTGGAATGAATATACTCGAGTTTGGAAATTAAATTCTAAACACGGTCAGTAGCCTGGTGTGTAACGCTTAGGTAAAATTGTTTTCGTGATTCGAGCTGTCATAGCGTCAGTTCGAATCACACGATCTTCTTCACTATTATTTCAAACGCTATAAGGCTACCCGCGAATCAACCCATTTTGGCTCCTCGATAGTATAGTGGTTAGTATACCCGCCTGTCACGCGGGAGACCGGGGTTCGATCCGCCGTCGGGGAGCCTCTGGCGTAAGACTAATGACCTTGCCCGGAAAAAACAAATCATTATGGAAAATTTAACTTGCTAAATAAGGCCAAGACCGGTTCCCGGTTGTAGTGCCGATGATGATGATGAAAAGTGTTACCCCTCGCTAGTTACAACTTTTTCCCATCCTTCTGGCAAAGCTCAAATACCTTTGCGGTAAAAGTGTTCATCTTTTGAGGCTATCCACGAATCAATCCATTTTTTGATGTCTTCATATGAGCGGAACTACTGATCAGCCAAGCCATGTGCCATCGAACGGAACAAGTAATAACCGACGGCGCAATATCTGGGTGACGGGTGGGGTAGGACTTCCCATTTGAGCATTTCCAGGTAGGTTTTAACGGGTTTGGCAACGTGAGGCCGATCGTAGTCGTGCTGTAGAATTACTTTTTCGTGACTCTGCTCGTATTGTGGCCGTTGTTCGCGAAGTGCATGGCTCAATCACATCAATTGAAGTCGATACCGTTCCCCAGTGATGGTTTCGTTAGATTTCAACAGCTCATAATAAATAACACCGACCTGGTCCCACCAAATACACAGCATAACCTTCGCAGCGTGAATATTCGGCCGAGCCGACGGCGTAGAAGCATGACCGAGCAGTCCCCATGACTTTCTTTTCTTTGGGTTGCTGTAATGAATCCATTTTTCATCACTCGTCACGATGCGATGAAGAAAACCCTTCCTTTTCTGCCGCCGGAGCAGTTGTTCACAGGCGAAAAAACGACGCTCAACGTCCCTTGGCTTCAAATCATAAGGAAGCCAAGTTCCTTGCTTTTGAATCATTCCCAACGCATGCACTCGCTTGAAAATGGCTTGACAGGTAACTCCTAACGCTGATAAAAGATCTCGTTTCTTTTGGCATGGATCCCCATCAAGCAATGCCTCAATTCAGCGTCTTCGAAGGTTTTTGGCCTTCCTTCACGCTGGTGGGACGGTCATCAACATCGAAATTACCGTCTTTGAAGCGGCGGAACCAACCATTGTTTCACTTATAGCGGCATCTTCGTAAACTTTGTGGAGCTCTCGATGCGCTTCAACCGCCGTTTTCTTTGAATGAAAGAAGAAAATCAACACTTCCCGCAAATGACGATTATTTAGCACAAAATCAGACATTTTGACAACCAAAAGTATATGACGCCAAAACAATATCACTACTGTGTCAAAGCGGTTGTTTACCATATGTCTAAGCTTGGTTTGTGACGTTTTGGATATGTCAAAGTCGACAAACACTTATTGCTGGAGCCATCTATTGATAAACAGCGGGAATTTAGTTACGTACCTAATATCTCTATGTGGATGATATTCTGGATTGTTGCAAGTCGAAAGCGGAATTCGGTAGGTCATGGCTGTGGATTGGAGTCGTAAATCACAATATCTATGCAACAAAGACTATTGTCATAGGTCAGCAAATTGAGAGACCGTAGACTGCTGTCGTAGATCGATATATTTAGAGACCGTAGACTCGTGTCATAGGTCATGATTTAGAGATCGTAGACTCGTATCGTAGGTCACCTAATTTATAAACCATATAATCTATTCGTAGGTCGTCATATTTGGAGACCGTACCCTCCTGTCGTAGGTCACGATCTAGAGATCGTAGACAATTGTCGTAGGTCGGCATATTGAGAGACCGTACAGTACTGTCGTAGGTCAACCATTTTAGAGACCGTAGAATCCCGTCGTAGGTCATGCTTTAAAGATCGTAGACTCTTATCGTAGGTCACCAAATTTATAAACCGTAGAATCTTTTCGTGGGTCGTCATATTTGGAGACCGTACACTCCTGTCGTAAATCATGATTTAGAGATCGTAGACTATTGTCGTAGGTCGGCATATTGAGAGACCGTAGACTACTATCGTAGGTCAACAATTTTAGAGACCGTAGAATCCTGTCGTAGGTCATGATCTAAAGATCGTAGACTATTGTCGTAGGTCGGCATATTGAGAGACCGTAGACTCTTATCGCAGGTCACCAAATTTAGAAACCGTAGAATCTTTCCATAGGTCATCATATTTGAAGACCATACACTCCTCGTAGGTCATGAGAAATAAGGTAGTACCTTAAATCGTTACCTATGGTTGTTTGGATGTTATTGAGGGTAGAGTGCGAAACACTACTTGGTAGATCTCATGTTATTACTCACAGATTGCTGATGCATTATGCTACTGAAAGGCCACTGATTCTCTGCCCCAATGTTATGACTGCCAGAAGAGCACCTGATGATTTATTTGTTCCATGTCACTAGATCTTCATGATGTCTTGTAGTGTGTCCTTGTCGGTCCGCAAGTGATGATCTGCTACTTAGCTGGTGGATTAGGTTGTTGCGTAAGATGTTGAATTGTGCAGATGTATGGAGGCGGGGGCGTGTGTCTTCAATCCTTTCGGGCATCCTTTAGTTGAACAAGTGAATCGCTCGTTAATGTCACTTACAATCAATTTTAATCCACTTTAATTCGTTCGGGCAACCAAATGATAAACCGATCGAGAACAGATGAATCGCACGATAATACGAGTATCATCATCATCATCGGCACTACAACCGGGAAGCAGTCTTGGCCTTATTTAGCAAGTCCTGAGGCTTGTTAAATTTTCCATAATGATTTGTTTTTTCTGGGCAAGGTCATTAGTCTTGCGCCTACGAGTATCACTCACTTTAAAACACTTTGGATGCATTTATCGATGCACATACATGAAAAGAAATGGATTTATCACCATCGATGACACTAATCACAGGACTAACTGCAGAAACAGATTAGATCACCATTAACTAGAAAATATGAAATGTCATAGGACCAATGTAGCGATAAACGACGTGCGATCGCATCAGTAGCTGTAGTCAAAAATGTTTCAGTTCTTAAACCAAAAAAACCTCACACGAGTTACAGCACACTCCGGGCGAGACTGAATTCAAATTAACTCCTTGGAACACACACTTCCAGTAGTAATCAGGATCAGGTAATTAGAAGAAAAACTACAGCGAAGACTCAGGCACTGATCATCAAAAACATGCAAGGCGAACCAGTGCAGGTGGCTACTAAAATAAACGTAAATATGAACAGAATGACGAGGGTGCATTGACTCGCTGTATGATGATATAATCTGGCGCAAGACTAATGACCTTGCCCAGACAAAATAAATCATTATGGAAAATTTAACAAGCCTCAGGACTTGCTAAATAAGGCCAAGACCGGCTCCCGGTTGTAGTGCCGATGATGATGATGATGATGATGATGATGATGATGATGATGATGATGATGATGATGATGATGATGATGATGGTGATATAATGACGCAAGGCTAATAACCTTGCCCGGAAAAACAAATTATTATAGATAATTTAACAAGTCTGGGATAAGAACCGGATACCGGTGGAGAGACTTGCTAAATAAGGCCAAGACCGGATACCGATTGTAGTGCCGATGATGATGATGATGATATAAACAAATCAAGATAGATCTGAATACAAGACGGGGGTGTACTGACTCGTACGATGATCTAAACAAATCATGTTATTCACAAATCATGTTATAATTGAATTGATTTTAATTTCAAGAGAAATTAAGGGTCATCTTCATTGTGACGTATAAACAAAACTTAAAGAACTCAATGGACATAGCCTTTCTGGATTAGTGCGCAGAGAGTTCCTGCGTTTCCCACAACAGGCTCGGAGAGTTGACTTTGGGGAACACAGGCTTCTACCTTTATGGCGGAGCTCGTAAGGGGATTGTGTATGCTTGTGCTTTCTGGGTATTTGTGGCAGTAAAATGAAGAGCATAGCAACTCTTAGGACCAAATTGCCATATTCTTCGGAACTAAATATTAAATTAATTACCTTATCATGACAGGAACACAGACCCGTCAGTTAAACTGACGAAACGCCCGAATATGATAACCTTCTTACAAACCTAAGCATATGAACATGATGTTGGCAAGCTGCCGGACGTGGAATGCAAAGGTTTAGATGGAGTACTATTACTATTTATTCGCCTATAGGAACCCGGAAGATCATGACGTCACTGACTCGGCTGCGCCATCGTTCCTGGTCCTGTGCACTCTTCTTCCACGCTTGACCATCTGATACGGTCTCCTCAAGGTCAAGCCGTACATTGTCCATCCATCTCCGTCGTGGCCGCCCTACCGGTCTCTTTCCCATTGGCTTACCGTCAAGAATTCTATGCACGGTCCTATCGTTGCCCATTCGCGCCACGTGTCCGGCCCATCTTAATCTTCGTGACTTGATTACTCTCACTATTGTAGGTTTGCGGTATAGCTCTTTCAATTCGTGGTTGTGGAGTTTCCACCATTGTCTTGCCTCCTCGTCATATTTGCCGCCAAAGAGTTCCCTTAGAACTTTATTCTCGAATACACGGAATTTGTTTTCTTCCCGTTTTGTGAGACCCCATATTTCGCATTCATATAGAGGAATTGGCATGATTATGGTTTACTCATTGCGTGCCAACTAGCGTTGCCGGAATGCAGTCTTGTGTTAATTTCCTTCGACATTTCGGTTTAGACAGATGGCAGTCAAAAATTTCGTAAATGGGATTATGTTTTTGAGATTTTTAAGAAGTATGTTTATTACCACTGTAGTCTGTTGGATTTAGTTTATGTATATTATATAAATATCATACGCCCAGAAAAACGATTTTTTTATACCCTTAAGTGGCAAACCTCCGTGTGACGAGAAGTAGAGGTATCAGTGTACATTGATCTTGAATATCTGTACAATATATGACAAGGAAACACAAGAACAGGCGGAGCATTCAGCATTCGTCTGGTTCGGCTAAAGAACGATTCTTTGGTTTATCGGTACTTCTAAAGTTAATTTTTTTAACGTGATTTCATGCGTACTCTCTGTTTGACCGGTATCTAGGGAACGTGATTCGAGGGATGTAATGCATTCACCAAATTGAGCTGGACGACGACTCGGATAATAATAAGAAATAGGCGATATGTTGTGCCTTTTCTAATGTTGGTATTATAAACCTTGTGCCTGAGTTCCAAATAAGTTTCGCTGCTTGTTTTCATTCTAACGTTGTTTGAGACGTGCTTGATCAAATATGGGAATTGAATTCTACTTTTGGACGAATATGCGTCTTGCAAATCCTGGGCAGGTTGAATGCTGCATTTCTTAAAAAACGATATACATTTGATCACACTTCTCCCTTCCTTAAATATACGATCGTTACAATTATGAATCGAGTACATTTCAGTGCCAAGAATTAGAATTCGTTGGCTTCGAAGGCGCAAGGGCTGTTCATCGACAATAGATCTGGGATGTAATCTCGTTTTGACAAGAGGCAGCCCTGAGTGAATTTGAATATTATTCGGTTAGATAATCCCCATTGCTATATATTGTTGTGGTTGAAATTCGATGAGTTGAGCACATCATACTGTTTATAAATGAGTTTCGAGTAAGTGGAGGAACTCAAAATGCAGTCATTTGCCAAAGAGGGAAATATTTATATTTAACAGCCAGAAAGATGATCGCTTACCCATAGAATCAGAGCATTGACAAGACGGCTGGGTGCCACGCTCTGTCGAACACTTGAGCTATAAAGCGCGACAAAGCAGTGAAAATATTGGCTCCACTTCTCGATAAGGTAAATATTATCTAACTCCCCAAACATTCTCCTGCGTTCTGCCAAACAGCGAGTGCGCGTCAGTTCGCATTGGGAATCAAATTCAAAGGTGCAAATCAATAATACAGCACAGTCATCTGCCTCCATGGTGGAGCTGGTAAGGAGAATGCGACATGCACAAGAATCATTCTTTAGCCGAACTACACAAATGTGGAATGCTCTGTTTGGAGTGAAGTATTTTTTTCATCATTTAAGAAACATTTCGCCGCACTTCTCGCAGTTTCCAATATGTGTTCGTTCCAAATAAGAGTCAAATTAATTCGGATGCCAAGGATTGATAGCTCCTTGGTTTCGACTATGCAAGTGCCGTTATCGACAATTTTTTATATTGAGCTTCGTCTTTGACGATAAGAGGCAGAACTGGGTTTTTAAGGCCAGTAGAATAAGACAAATGGAAGAGTTTCCGCATTGTTTTAGCGAGTGAAGAGGAACATTTCTTCAAGAGCATTGGGGGAATATCATCCGGACCAGCGGATTTGTTTGCGTTTAGCTCCTTGAGTGCGTGCGCAACAGTACGCGTTCAGAAGTGAATCTGGCCCATGGTGTGCTGCTTGTGCTCAAGTCAAGGCGGAGCTGATGTAGTATCAGGCAGCGTTGAGTTGGCTGCAGAATATGCAACAAGCAGATCCGCTGCCACTGGAGAGGCGATGAGCCCCTGTGGGCATGCCTTTGGTCGCGACTAGGTGATATCCGTAGGGCCGTAACGCTCCAGATGACGCTGAAAAAAACAAGAACAACTATAGTAACTGCGGTGAGGGTTACCGTACGTAATCACTGAATTGTTCCTCGAGCGGGAGTGCCCTCGGTTGATAGTAGCTGGTGGGTATGGTGTAGATGTGAGTTTTTAATGTCCTTTACGAATGACCAGAAATTTCTACTACCTGCGGGAGAATGTAGTAATTTTTATCTTACTCTCTGGTGTACGGTTATATCTTTAAGTTTTGACCTTACCTTAAGTGGTTGGGTAGGTCCGCTCGGGCTGCTCCGGATGGGTGGCTCTGATTTAAAACACTATTTTCCTTTTTAAATTTTACCTTGATTGGTTTACTTTGTGACTGGGCGGTTATTGGCCGTGACTTCGGCCTCCTGTATTTCGACTGATTCGAATCAACAACAAAAAAAAAATGGGGTGGCGAGAGGCCGACTTTAGCGAGACAAGGACAGATGTGTCCGTCATCTTGTCTCTGGCCTCTGGTCATCTTACGATAACCAGAATCAGCCGCATCCGTGAGGATGTTCCGCTCAGTCTCAAGATGTCTGAAGAAGAAAGGGGGGGAGGTATCTAAGGATAGTGTGGACAGTGTTAGTTCAAATGTTCTCTAACTACATTTTTTTTTTTTTTTTTAATTAGACATCTCTTGCGAGAGGCGAACCTATAGCGTCGAGTGAGCGCCCCGAGATGCCACCAAATAACTGTTGCAGTTCATTTTGAATGCTTGTATTAAAGCCAAATAAATGAGGGTTCATCATCACCATCGGCACTACAACCGGGATCCGGTCTTGGCCTTATTTAGTAAGTCCTGAGGCTTGTTAAATTTTCCATAATGATTTGTTTTTTCCGGGCAAGGTCTGCCCTCACTAAACTAAACACCAACATGAGTAAAGCGCTCACAAATATGACCAAGACAGCTTTCGGAGGCGAGCCTGGTGGGTTTGTGGCGTTTCTAACAGATGCACATACAGTGCACAAGCAAATAGTGAAGAACACGCAGAAAGAAAACCGAATAAGCAAAAACATCAGCCGTATACCAAGCAATAACGTAGCTATTCCACATCAGTTGAGTGTACTTGAGTTTAGAAATCGAATTCGAGGATGGAGGGATGCTGGGAAAGAAATCATACAAGACCGGTTGGTCTTGAGTGCGGTAGTAAACGCAGATCACGTCTTCGGCGTCTACTAATCTGGGTTTTGGTCACCGTGTGTGTGTATTTCCGCTGTCTTGTACTGTGTGCGTGTTTATAGTGTGTCAGCAGTAGACCCTATGGGGTGGGTCCAGGAATCCTCTATTATGGAGGGAAATGCTGTTGGGAAGGGTGCTTTCTTCAGTTTTGTACTGAAGAAGAAATTGTGGTGGTCGGATCCGAAGAGATCAAAAGAGAGAAGGGTCAAGAACGCAAGACTCCCGTACAAGTAGGTTCTCGCTGTTCTGAATGCTTTCGAGGTACTTGTATGCTCATTGTAGCAAGTCCTCGTCGATAGGGGTAATGGAGGCACCTTCGTATAGGTGAGAGTTGCGGTAATGGCTGTCGTCAGGCCTTCTAGAGTGGTTGCTGCATCTTCTGAGGAGTTTTCTTTCGAAAACTCGCAGTCTTTCCATATAGGTCGAAGATATACAGGACCATATGAGAAAGGCGTGCGCAAGGCTAATAACCTTGCCCGGAAAAACAAATTATTGTGGAAAGTTTAACAAACCTCAGGAATTGCTAAATAAGGCCAAGACCGGATCCCGGTTGTGGTGCCGATGATGATGATAGGAAAGGCGTACGATATTCCAAATCGGATAAGTTGCTCATAGCAGAGAAGCTTAACTTTTGGTGTCAATTTGTTGCTCCACTTCAAAATGTGTGCAGTTGCTTAGACCGACCGAGGCCCCTTAGAAGAATGTGGGTTACATGTTTGGTGAAATTCATTTTTTGGGTATAAATGACCCCATCCTGTCTTGTGGTCTCATCGTAGTACCTCCTATTTGTATTCGAATATTCTGTGAATATCCAGAAGTAGGTTGTGGGAGTGTTTACTACTCAGAATTATAGCTACTGCTTTGGATGGGTTAAGTCGAATTTTTCATCGACTGTAGTACTGATACAGTTCGTCTGGTGATGGTTAAATCGGTTTGTTGCGAGTTTCGGGCTTTTAGATGACCTATACACTAGGACGTCATTCGCATAGCATATCTGGTTTACTCTCCCGTCCACAGAGCGAGGAATATCTGAGGTGTAGATATTAAATAAAATGAGGCCTAGAATGGAGCCCTGGGGTACGCCTGCAGCGGCGTTGAAGGTTCGGGAAAGCTTTCCATTCACTCGAACTTGGAAGGTTCTGTTTAGAACGACCTGGTAGATGATACTACACAGCGTTCTACTGAGGCGAGACCTTCGATCCAGGTTGTATCAAAAGCCTTTTCAATGTCCAGGCTCATCGCAACCGTAGGTTCCTTATTAAAAAGGTGCACCCAGACGTGGTTTTGAAATATGTTGAGAGCCATAGTGGTGCTGTGCGCTCTTCTAAATCCAAATTGGAAATCAGGTATTAGGTTCCTGGCACTGATAAACTTATTTAGCTTCTCGTATATGAACTGTTCATATATTTTGCTGATGCAGGTGAGGAGCGAAATAGGACGAAAGCTTGAGGGGTGATATGTTGGTTTCCCAGCTTTGGCTATTGGGCAGACAACAGCATGCTTCCAGGCTTGGGGAAAGTACCCCATGTTGTAGGCATGGTTGAACAGAATGGAGAGCTTTATAAAGAATAAAGCAGAGAGCCTTCGCAACGAGTGGTACATGTTGTCGATACCGGGTGACTTCTTGGGGTTTCGAGATTTAACTAGATTTTGTAGGGTATTTGCCGTGACGAAACCGTGACCATTATCACGTGTGTCATCGAAGTATGCACTGCTAGTTGGGTTGAAGACAACAATTGGCTCGTTAAAGTTGTCTAATTTCTTGCAGACCTCTGAACTAATGATCGTATTAGTATCCGGGTCGCCATCCTCGAGAGTAAGCCTGTGATTATTTTCAAAGGTCTCTCCGATGATATTTGCTTTATTGGTGTGATTATTGACAACAACACCGTTGTGCATGATCGGCCCAGTGATACGAGAAGTGCCACTTATCTTTTTAACATTTTTGTAAACGTTCTGGTCCATCTGAATACCCTTCAGCTTGTCTTCCAATTGTCGGGTACGATTGTTTTGGATTCTTTGTTTTATCAGTGTACCAATATTGTGAATGATGGATCGCAATAATGGTTCCCTTTGGGTAAAACGGTGATGATATCTCATTCTGCAGAGCTTTTTACGCTCCCGGATGAGACGAAGAGTGAAGTCGTTAAGGGGAATCTGATAAGTCTTTTCAAGTTTGTACTTCGGGACACAAGTCTCAGAAGTTTCAACTAGAATTTCGTGAAGTCGAGTTGCAGCGTTATTTATCTCAACCGTCGTTAGGTTCCTGTCAGTGGGAAGAGAGAGTTGGTAGTTTTTCGTTCAATGTAATATTGAAGTTGTCCCAATTTGTGCGGCCATAATTGGGTATGTATCTGATATGAGCCCGGGATGCTTGATCTCGGAGGACTGATTGGAATAAAAAAAAAATGGGTGGCGAGAGGGCTGACTTTAGCGAGACAAGGACAGATGTGTCCTTCATCTTGTCTCTGACTTCTGGTCATCTTGCGATAACCAGAATCACCCACACTCGTGAGGATGTTGGGCTCGGTCTCGCGATATCTGAAAAAAAAAAGAAAAAAAAGGGGGGTAGCCAAGGATAGTGTGGACAGTGTTAGTCCAGGTGTTCTCTAACTACTTGTATAGAGGGATGGTGGGAAAGAAATCATACAAGACCGGTAGGTCTTGGGTGCGGTAGTAAACGCAGATCACGTCTTTGGCGTCTAATGATCTGCGCTTTGGTGGCGGACTGATTTGAATCCAAAATGCGCGTCCTCTTATACTCTGCATCTACAGAGTTTTGCCTGAAAATCTGTATAAAAATTCCGGGAAGCACAAACAAGATTTTGTGTGTGCTTCAATCGGAGTGAAATTCTAGGAAGTGAATAGAGAATTTGCTTGAACAAATTCCCGGAAGGTAAGATCATGAAATGCATTTGGAGTTAGGCATTGCATGATGCTAATGGGAATTGAATCAATGTGCGACAAATGGATTTTTGGTTTAGTTTGCCGCGCATATGGTTCACTTGGGGAACATGATTGGGATTTCGGTCTGAGCAACTTCCCGGAAGGCACAACCATGAAATGCATTAGAAGATACGCATTTCATGATGTTATCATTCCAGGGAATTGTTTAACGCACAGTATAAACATACGGTTCGTACTATGACGCATATTTGGGGAAAACTAATTTAGTTCGGCCTTCATAGGAATTGGGTAAGAGTAGTGATTTAGGATCACTACACTAGTCATGCAAAAACGTTGCGCGTTGAATGTGCGCATTGCAGTCATTTCTAGCCCTAGAATCTCCCCTGGTTTTCCTCTGTATTGTTTGATTTATATAACCGGAAGCTTAATTTTTTAGCTTTAATAGCCGCTCTGCACGTGAACCACGTTAAACCGTTTTGCGATGATAAAGAAGAATGCGATTCCGACAAGCGGTATTACGGTTAGAATCACAGCTATAGTATATAAGCATATTCGACCAAGACCACGTGAAGGTTAAGATGTATTTTTTCTCGCTGCATTTATTGTTGTAAGATTGCTATGGTATACTTCAATGTGAAATGATCAAAAAAAGGTACTACGTTACTTTAATGGGATTACCGCCCAATTTATTACCTTAGAGCAAGCTTACAAAAAAAGTTCTTACGGGCTAACTTACGAATTAAATTAATCCGGGTATGAGTTACTAACTTAACTTCGATGGTGAGGGGTAGGTGTTTTAATTTAGGAGGTGTTTTAAAGTAGAAGTGCTAATATTGAAGTCAAAAATGAATGAGTTGGACTTGACACTTCGTAGCATTCGGGAGTTAGTTTCTATTCTATTTCTATTTATTGGTCTGTAGGAACCCGAAAGTTCATGACCTCACCGGCTCGACTTCGCCATTGTTCCCTGTTCTGTGCGCTCTCCTTCCACGTTCGATCATCCGATCCGATCTCCTCCAGGTTCAACCTAACATTGTCCTCCCATCTCCGTCGCGGCCGTCCTGTCGGTCTCTTTCTCGTTGGCTTACCGTCAACAATTCTATGCACGGTCCTATCGTTGCCCGTTCGCGCCACGTTATTGGAGTTAGATCTGTTCTCATATTTTGCCGTGATACCCGTTAATTAGTTCCCGTTAAAAATTAACGTCAGATGTATGGGTAATTAAGTTCTTTAGCCAAACCATATGAACGAAAATTCCACAAACCTACAATAGTGAAAGTAATCAGGTGGCGAAGCGTAAGATGAACCGAACGTTTTTTTTTTTTTTTATTAGATTTCTCTCGGGAGAGGCGAACCTATAGCGCCGAGTGGGTGCCCCGAGATGCCATCAAATAACTGTTGCAGTTCTTTTTGAACAGTTGCAGGTTGTAACGCTCCGGGAACACACGCGTGGGAAGGGAGTTCCACAGCTTCCCCGCTCTGTAACGGAACGAGTTCTGATACAGGGATGTTCGCGCCGTCGGGAGATGAACCACAAACGGGTGCGATCCGTCGGATTGTCTTGTGGAGCGCATATAAACCGAATTGCGTGGAACAATACCACGAATCTCCGAAGAACAGTACCCGTGATAATATCTGTAAAACAGACAGAGGTCGGCTACGCGCCTTCGATGTGATAGCGACTGTAGTCCCGACGTCAGCGCCGAGTGCCCAATCAGGCGGATCGGTCGTCTCTGTATGCTCTCAAGTAGGTCGAGGGTATGTTTAAGAGCCGAGCTCCAAACATAATTTGGGATTTATATAGGAGAAGAAGTTGGGCCGGAGTAAAATATTTCTTGGCTCTAAAAAGATAGCTCAGTTTTGCTGAGGCTGACCTGGCGATATGCGACACGTGTTTATGCTATGATACATTACCACAGACCGTGACGCCGAGCAATTTCAAACTTTCCCCAGCCTCGAGGGCCCGGCTATTCATCATCAGCTGTGGTATGTGTGATGATCCACTTTTCTTTGTGAATATTGTATATTGTGTCTTCGCGGCATTGAAGTCGGCGAGATTGGCCCTTCCCCACTGCAGGATCCTATCTAGATCCTGATTTAGAGAGTCAATCTGCCTACATCTCAGCTGATGCGATGCAGATTCACCAATCGGCCGAACACTCGAAAAGAAGGAAACAAGCGTACTATCATCCGCAAAACTGAACACTTTGTTATCCGTTGTCTCCAACAAATCATTTATGTGAAGCAAAAACAAGGTTGGGGTCAAAATAGAACCTTGTGGCACCCCTGAATTAACAGGATACAGATCCGAACACTCGCCGTCCACAACAACCAACGAAGGAAGCTCTTCGTCCAGTCGCAAAGCTGTTGGGAAAGTCCATATGAACGAAGTTTTGCTCAGCAATGCCCCGTACCAGACGCGGTCAAAAGCCTTGGAGATATCCAATGTGACCGCACTTGACTCACCATGCCGTTCAAACGCAGATGTCCATATATCGGTTATAAGTGTCAAAAGGTCTCCCGTGGACCGCCTGCCACGGAATCCGTATTGACGATCATTCAGAAGTCCGTTGTACTCCAAATACTTAACCAACTCAGTATTGATGACTTTTTCCATTACCTTAGATAAAATAGACAGTAATGCTATCGGACGGTAATTTTGTGGGAGACACTTTTTTCGTGTCTTTGGGATTGGCTGAACACGAGCGATTTTCCAGCAGGCAGGAAAGGTCCTCCGTGCATAAAATAAGCGGAATAGTCTGCCAAGAACCGGCGATAGTTCTGGAGCACAGTTCTTAAGGACTATTGCTGGTATTCCGTCCGGGCCGGTTGCCTTCCTACAATCCAGTTCACGTAGAATGCTTTGAATAGTGCGCGGACGAAATCTCACATCCCGCATGGAAGACCGTATCGGCGCGATCACAGGTGGCTCCAAAAGACCGGGATCAAGGTTTGAATTCGCGGAAAATAAATTCGCGAACACACATTAGCTTTATCTCTTGAATTCGTGACTAACGTCCCGCTGTCTGTCACCAACGGAGGGAAAGAGGAGGATGTAAAGTTACCGCTGACAGCTTTTGCCATTGACCAGAAGGAGCGTGAACCAGTTGGGCACCGAAGGAGCTTATTGATCACCCTCTCGTTATGAGCCTTCTTCGCGGTATCAATGGCCTGGTTGCACGCGTTTCTGATTCTAGCAAAATTCGTTCTGTTAACATCGGTGGGATTAGAGCGCCATTGCTTAAAAGCTCTGTTTTTTGCCGCTGTAATCAGCTCGCCTTTTTTGTCAAACCAAGGTTTATCAGACGAACTTCGTTTGATGGAATGTGGAATATACATCTCCACCCCCGAAGAATAATCTCTGATACCGACTCCGCGCAAGCGTTAACATCGGAGTTTTCGAAGCACACCTCGGACCATGGAAAGGTTGCGAAGAAATCTCGCAAATCGTCCCAGTTAGCGGCCCCATACTTCCATATATGGCGAAGATGCCTAGGCCGGTTATTCGCTTGGTATGCAAGTGCTTGCGCGACAGATACCAAGCAGTGATCTGAGTTTCCCAGTGGCGTAGAAACCTCTACGGTATAAATACTGGCTCGGATGTCAAAAACAGATCCAGGGTGTTCGCATAATCGCCTCGGGCATCCGGCACTGGCGTTGGCTCTCCCACGAGTTGAGTCAAGTTGTGGCTTACAGCAAACATCTCCGCTAGCCTCCCAGAATGGGCAACGATAGGACCGTGCGTAGAATTCTTGACGGAAGACCAACAGGAAGGAGACCAGTAGTACTGCCGCGACAGAGATGAGAAGTCAATGTAAGGTTTGACCTTGAAGAGATCGGATCAGATGGTCAAGCGTGGAAGAAGCGTGTAAAGGACCTGGAGCGATGGCGCAACCGAGTCGGTGCGGTCATGAGCTTCCGGGTTCCTATAGGCCAATAAATAGTAGTAAAAAATTACTAATATGAATGTGAAACGCTACAGCATTATCTATGCCCTTGTTTTTTTTTATATAATATCCAGGAATTCAAAATCAATCGTCATTGATTCTTCTTTTCCTCTTCTTTCGTTCGCATTGGACAATATTTCAACATTTAAGGATACCTTAAAATTCGTTTTTGGCTTGTCGAAAAACATCCATCACGTGCACTAAATAATCCTTTGTTCGGGGCTCCATTCAAATCACGCAATCAGTTGAAACCACGATTCACATTAAAAGCAAATTTTATATGACCAACCCTATTTTTGGGTCGAAGTACGGGGGCGTGGAATACTTTGACTGATCATGCGATTTTAACTTCCAGTCATTAAAAATCAATGTGCATACGAATGCAAGTTTTCTGTCGCTCTAAATGGATACAAATATGTTCTTGATACAGTCCAGCGTTAGTAATCCATTATTGCGTGCAGAAGCTTAGGTGTATATGAGAAGGCAAAAAAGTACATGCCGTGAACAATCAGGTTGAAGGTTAGAATAGAGAGCTTTGCGTTTTAGGTAGCCAGGGACTTTGTTTATTTCGACTATAAACTTTGAAAATGATATCGGAAAAAACATTTTACATAGAGTCACATTTACTACGTAGGAAACACCAAGTTGGTACCTCTTTAGAAGATCGCTATCACCCTGTTTTATGACCTCGTTGAAAGACCGTTTCAAGTATTGGGTGACGATGTCTTTGGTCGTTTCGAATACAAAATTCTTCCTGCAAACATAAAGTTGGTGAGATTCTAACAGTGACTGTTATGAACGATATCGAAGGTGCGATCAGTCGCTTATAAGAGCTAAATCACTTATAGTGGACAGTGACCCTGGATTTAGCCTAAAAAGTTTCTGAGTTCATTCCAGGGGGATATAGAAGAAAGGGCTCCTCGATAGTATAGTGGTTAGTATACCCGGCTGTCACGGGGGAGACCGGTGTTCGATTCCCCGTCGGGGAGCCTCTGGCGCAAGACTAATGACCTTGCCCGGAAAGAACAAATCATTATGGAAAATTTAACAAGCCTCAGGACTTGCTAAATAAGGCCAAGACCGGTTCCCGGTTGTAGTGCCGATAATGATGATGATGATAGAAGAAAGGGAAGTCTTGCTTTAGCTGCTGCAAACAACTGTAGGCCAATCCAACCAACTGCGTGAGAATGAGGAGTGTATGTTGCTTTATGCCCTAGTGTATCGTATCTAAGTAAACAAGTGGCGCAATACTTCAAGCTGACTAAATAATTCACATGAGAACTTTGAATTGTTTAGAGAACTGACGTGTATATGCGACAGCAAAGGAGCGTAAACATCAATCATAACGTGGGCACACATTTCTAATGTCCTTGAAGCAAAAACAATTTTTCGTTCACAGTCAGCTATTGGATTGGGTCATATTTTATTTTGGTCTCCTCAAAAAATCGATGGTATTATAATGGTTACTACCTTCAGTGGTCAGGTTTCAATATATCACCATAATGGTGACTCGTAGCATTTGAATGCACCTACATTGTAGGTTAGACTAAACAAATGTCGTAGGGCAAGGGAAACTACTTACTGTTTCGCGTGTCTTCGACCATTTGGTATGCGGTAAAACCACCACAACGGCCACTGTAACAGGTAGGCGAACCTTGCGCGCTTTCAATCAATACAGCAAGCAGGTGGAAATAGAACTGCCCCAACTATTTGCCAACTACAAGAACTAGACGCACGACACTCGATTGTACATCAACACTGACTGTCGTTAGTTTTACTCCTCTTTTTCCTTGTCTCCGCTTCTGAACAGCCACTGGCCGTGCCGGATTTCTATTTGGTTGTGTATTGTGTTTACCTCCATGCATTTTCAGGCCAGTGATTAACTTGCCAAAACCTTGGCCCCAACAAATTGTATTATAACAATATTAACGTATCTTGTTTGGAATAGCTTGTCTATTTTTTCTGGCTTTTTTGTTTCGCCGTGAGACAAGCGCATTACTCTCCGCCCGCGACCTTCCCATGGAATACCGTATTTTAATACACGATCGCGTACTAGTTTTTGCAGCAACCTATTGCGGAATCGCGTGATAGGATTACACCAAATTGTAATTGAAAGTCGCTTTCCAATTTGGTGGCCGAGGGGGCGTCGTTGGAACGACCGACAATCAAGTTGTGGATTTCCTCATTCGTTCCTTTGTACCTCCTAGGGAATTGCGTGCTCTCAATGTACTGAAGAAATTCACGTGAGTGAGAAGATCTGTGTTCAGGTTCGTCTAGTGTGCGCTGAAACAAATTCCCTAAACTGAATTGGCCAGAGACATTTCTTCTGGGATTCGTGGACTACGATTAATGCTCAAAGTGTCTGATATGGTTGTATTTGGCTGAACAAGTAACAGTGTAACAGAGTTCATAGAGTCTTTTCTTTTTGCACTTTGCTTATCGTCTGCTGTATAAAATCTTATTTAAATATTTAATACTAAGGGTCGTAATGTATGATTCTATTATATCTATTTGGTTATTTTATTTGGCAAAATGTCTTTTGTTTTTAATTTTAAACTGCTATTATTTTTATTTATTCATCATTTCGTAATCTTTGCTCCTGAGATAGTTATGTTTTTTTGCCATATTTTATATATCTACATCTCTATCTCTAGGCTGAATAAGTCTGGTGGACGAGGTATCGTCGTATTTCGTTCGGGATATGTGAGGTTGATATACCCATTTTGAACCTACGTAATTCTCAATAATACCCGAAGACTATTCTAATCTCTAATGAATTCTCTTTATACGCATTCAAGATTTTCTTTTCGGTCCTATGATTCAGACTGCTTCCTAATTCGGTTCTAATATCGGTGGTTAACCTTGATGTTGTAAATGAAGATGCCGCATTGAGTCGCCATTTCAAACTTGATACTCAGCCGATGACACTTGAAGATCTGCGTTGATAAAATTAAAATGAAATTTAGTGTAACTAAAAAATAGCATCTGTACGCTTTAGCACTTGGCACTTTCAAATAAGAACGCTATTGAAAACGACATTTTACTCATAGCTAGCAAGTACACCCGTAAAGACTTTAAACGGTATTATTGAAAGTATCCATGTCCGAAGCAAGGGCCATTAATCTCGCAAAAGTCATTTGCATAAAACTGCCAGTATCGCCACACCTCACTTTGATAAACATATCGCAATAAATTTACATTTACATTCGTCATGATAATGAATTGCTTTGGGTAAACAACCGTGGGTCGCCCAGTCGTATTACCCACGTTATGGGGTTTACGTTGTAGCTGTCTTAACGACGTTGCAGGTAATACAACACTACGTGAACCGGTGCATCACTAAGTATTAATTCTAAAGAAACACGTGTTAATCAGTGTAATTCCCCGACCACTGGAACTATCATTCCAGTAGTGGTGATTTATATGGTACAGGTAATTATAATGACGTTTCTCTAGAGGGGAGTTATATGTATCGAAATTGCTTCGTATAACACAGAAGTAGATGAGTTGTGGTTCAGGAAGTGTCCCACGTACTGTATAAGGAGGGCAACGTCTTTATGACTGTCGAACACCATTAATACTGCATCGTCTCGTTTCAAGAAATGGGTCGGAACACTGATCAACACTTTGTATTGTGTTCAAGGAACCTAATTTGTTTTTATTAGTTTACAAGCAATTTTGTTTAACTTTTAGTAATTGAATTAATTAAAATGTACATGATACCATAAGCGTCTCTTAACACGTTCGCGCCGGCGTGTCCCACCGATGGGTCACACTTGAATGTCCCATGGAGCGGGGTAACCGGTGGGTTGTGGCGGTTCCCTTGAACGCCACCAATCATCTTCCCATTAACAAGTAAAAACTCCCACCTAGGGCATACAGAAACCTGGAAAGTAAGTACTTACCTATTCATAGTCGTACCATAAAGCCTTGAAACGCTGTAAAAATCACAATGTTTGCTGATGCTAAATCCATCAGCACCAAACAGGCATGTTCCTTATGGGCAATTTGGTTGCATCACCATGCAACCAACATGAACAGAACCCATCCATTGAGCATGTCTCGGATCGATTTCCATTAAGTAACAGGTATCTTCCACACATAAAGGCAATTTGGTTGCATCACCTAGCAACCAACATTGCCCGAACTATAACAATGTGATATACCCTTACGCGCCAGCTGCACACATGCAGGAAATGTTGTAGCTTTTCCCCTTTGCATACATGCCTACATCGATCGGCCATCCGACCGACAAATACACGAAGACATATGGCTGATCGCCCAAGCAAGTCGAGTTCTCAAAATGGAAATTTACCATCGAGAATTCGACTACGTGGAGATGCCACCAATATGTGCACGATCAGCATAAACACTTTACGCAGTCGCTGATCGTGCAAACACTTTAATCCCCATGTCGAGATATTTGCACCAGCTGCAACTATGCCAGCTAATATTCCCCTTGTGGATTCGGCTAACCCACGGTCCGCATACTTGTGGACACACGACGAGCAGCAGAAGCGATCATCGTGTATGTGTCTTGCGCCCTTGTGCTGGGACCGATACAAGGAGAATCAAACGAAAGATGAAGTTATCTTTCGATATCTTTAATCGTCCAACAGATTCCGTGGAGGCAAGTCGGGCATCCACGTAGAACGAAAAACGTGAGTCGAGGGTGGAGTGAAGACACTAGTGTTGTTGCACGTCCGATAACGTCTACGCAGTGTATTATTTTCTTTTGTTCATTTGTCTCGCGGAAACGAAAGGGTTGTGTTAAGAACTTCCCAAGACTTCCAAAATTTTGTATACAATAAACGAAAAGACGATCCGAACAAAGTACTATGGAAGGCGATTGTGCGCGAGAACGGAAATTAACGACGATAGATAATGTGCATCATCAACAGTTTAAATCAACCAAACCTGACCCCAGACTTGAGTTTTCCGATTTGTGTTTTAGTAATAGTACCGAATGAAATAAATAAATTAGTTTAAAACTCATTCGACTGGTTTTAGAATTGACCTAATCTGGAAGTGCATTGCTCGCGGTTGAAATTCCTTGACGTTTATCCTTTTGCTGCTTCTTCGCTAATTGATCCGCCTTTATTAATGATGTGTCGTTTCATTGCATTACGATAGTCGCGATTATAGTGATATAGAAAGGACCATCGACAAGATGCCCAGTAAAATCAGTGTGTCTCGAGGCAGCGATCGTTTACAGAAGTAAAATGTTTCGAACTGTAGAGTGGCATCCGCGGCAAGTGCATTCCACCAGGTGATCGTCAGCTCCCGCGATAACAAAACCGAAAGCGGAACATTTACCCCACATTGATGACTTGGGATAGGAGTAGAACCGGTGCCAATGACGGCACTTATACCTTTCTACCCATAATTGGTGACCCCGACGTGATTTGAACACGCAACCTTCTGATTTAAACCTTTCTACCCATAGGGTCACACTTGAATGTCCCAGGGGGCGGCTTGACCCGCCGATGCGCTCGACCAGCCAGTACGCACCTTCAAAAATGTAATTCGTTAAGTATTAGGTGCACAACCAAGTTATCGCTTTTTTTTTTTTTTTTTTTTTTTAATGAAAATGCAACTTTATTGGGAAAAACAGGTTACAAATAAACCATTCGAAGTATTGCCCATCGCTAGCTACAACTTTTTTATGATAGCGTGCATCACTGGTGGGTTGTCCCGGCAAGCGGCGCGAACCACCGGTGGACAACACTTAACAGTTCGACCAGACGCCGTACCATCAAAAATGTAATTCGTAAAGTAACTAGTAAATGGCCTGCACAATTGTTTACAATAAGTCGTTCCTTTTTGGCTTTCTTTGCCGCATGCTGTCTACCCTTTTTTTAACGTAAACATTTGTACTGTGGGGGTTCTTTAAGCATACGCAAGAACCACCCACAATTCCAACTCAACTCCCTTTGCAAACCTGCAAACGTTTCCTTCATCAAGGACATTTAATCACCTAAAATTTCCTGTAAAGAATTCATTAACATGCATGCATCCAATGCATCTTCAAAATTCTATGAAAGAATTGTTTACAACTTACATGCATCATAAATTTGAAAAACTTATCGGCGCCCATGTCAACCAGCGTACCCTGCCACACACGTGCGCAGCATATGTTCCTGGTTTATCTACAGTCTCGGTAGCCTTTTGTCCAATCGATAAAAGCAATTTACGCATCTAGCGTCTTGCCGCCAAGAATCGATTTCTTTAGCATATAAACATGCATACAAAGAATTCGACCCTTTCCGCCAGCAAGGATACAGTGCACAATCATCATAGTGTACCTAAATTCCTTTTAGTTCCTAATTGCAATGCAGACTATTTTTCAAGCTGCATCCAGGTCTTTTATGATGTCCTTTGTCCATCCCCTTTTCGTAATTTCGTTTTCCCATGACCTTCGTTGCATGAGTAAACAATGGATCATTAGCACACTAGCTAAGATCGACCCGGAGAAATCCTCTCCAATTCACCACCACAAAGAGAAACTTGACGTTTCTCTCAAGAAAAGAAAACTCACCAAGCTGAGAGGGACTCACCACGAATCACTCGAGGTTATTCCTTGAGCACCAGCTCAGTCGTAATCCAACCACCGATTAGAAGAGTCGTTTACCAACCACCGCAGCGTGCACCCCCCCCCCCCCCCCCCCCGTGTTATTTTTAATAGTCGTGTTTCAACTACGAGTGTGCGCCCGGGAGTCAATACCAATCGGTAGTGTTTTGTTGGTGTCAGTCGTTAAAAAGTGTCGTAGTTTGATTTGGCGCTTGGTGTGTGTCCGCTCCACATTCTGCTCAACGGCCGTACCAGCTTCTCTGGGTATAAAAATAATTCACGGTGAGGATATTAGTGAACCCGTGCCCGTGCCGGCACACCGACGTCTACCCCCCACAATACCATTCTATACATCTTTTTCTAGTAGCCCCTTTGTACGAAAGAAGAAAATTTGATCTCTTTTTTGATTGTATTTGGTTTCCAATTGCCATTTCTTCATTGCGATGATTATTGATCATGATGTAGTGCTCCGAAAAGCCCCACCATTTCTCTCCCACAACATATACCCACCTACAAAAATCCCATCGAAAATTTCATTCATATCCCCAAATTAACATTGAATTCAATGTCAAGCAAATTGAACCAAACGTTTAATTGTCGAACATTGAATTCAATTCCAAAAATCCGAACACCACAATGCACATTTTTCACATACATTGTATGTACAACCAAACACGTGTATAAACAAAAACATGTCTATTTGATCCGCCGACACACAATTCAGGCAATCTATACATCATTATACATATCTGCACATCCCAGATGTTTTATGACTTACTAATAGACACAGATTCCCAGATCCTAATTTCACACCGATTTCCCACGGATCTTGTGTTACCCATCTGAAGTGATAAGTGGCGATGCGTCCGGACTTCGAAAAAGATAAAGATAACAAAAGATACAGACAGAGTCTGAATCAAGAATCGGGAGTCGAGTAGGACAGTCAGTGAGTGGCGCGCGGAAGGAGAAAAGCTCCTCAAAAGTAAATATATTCATGTATTAAAACCGATAATAAAATGTCCTTTTTGCCAAAGCAACAATTGTGTTTCAGTTTTAACTAGTGTTCAAAAAGAAAGATTCGTTGGTCGTAGCATTTGTTTAAATAGTGATTTGGTTGTTTCTCTCCCTATTAATGAAATTGACTTTTAGCAAATTGTGTTTTTTTCTCGCGTGTGTAAAGACACTTACGTCGCTACTGAATCAATATAATCGTGCGGCAACACCTTCGGTATGAAGGACAACAACGGTAGCCCACTCTTCCCGGGGAACCGGAAGCACGGTGGTGCACCAAAAATATTATAATGAGGTGTTCAATACTTTGTTCTCTAAACCATTCATTTTTAAACACTAGACTTACGGGACCCGTCCATTTGACGGATTTCAAACTTCGAAATGAATTACCCAAAAATTCGTAGCATTAATTTTAACCATCGTGCATCGTAAAGTAATCATTTAATCCAAAAAATTTATATACACAATTATTATTTCCTAAGCTTCCTAATTTTTAAATAATGGAAATATGTATGTAGTATACCTATCTCTACGTCATCATCATCATCATCGGCACTACAACCGGGATCCCGTCTTGGCCTAATTTGGCAAGTCTCTCCACCGGTATCCGGTCCTTATCCGAGACTTGTTAAATTCTCCGTAATAGTTTGTTTTTCCGGGCAAGTTTATCAGCCTTGCGCCAACCTTTCTCAGGATTTCGCTGCATGCATGGGTTCACTACTTGGCGGGTGCCAAAGTAGCTATCCAGGGGCGTCACGTGGAGACTGCATATCAACTTGGATTGAACAGGGACAATGATCGTCCTGGCCTTCGCCGGGTTGAAAGCAGAGACATTGCCCTGTATGTCCCCCCCCCCCCCCCCCCCCCCCCCCCCCCCCCCCACCATCTCTATGAAACCTGTCAAATTGACAGGCTAGCTGATTTCGTAAAAAAATCCTTACATGTTTTCTTGTTCGTAAAATCATTCCTCTAATAATAAATATAAGAGTGAAAGGCGAAAGTCTTTACTAACAATGCTTCCAATTCGTTATCTAGTTATAGTTTTCGAACTCAGATCTGTCGCCTTTTTTGAGGATGGGGATTTGGTGGAGTATTGAGGATTTCCATTCTTCCGGAGTGAATTCTTTATCCAATATTGTTTTGAACGGTTGGTGGATCTATAGCGTTTGCGACGATAGTGAAGAGCGTGTGATTCGAACCGACGCCATCACGGTGAGAATCACTAAAAGATAGAACCAAAGCTCAACGCATCAGGCCACTGGCGCGTGAACGAATTCGATTTCTAAACTCAAGTACATTTGACTGATGTGGAATTGCTATGTTATTGCTTGGTATATGACTCTGATACTTTGCTTATTCGAATTTCTTTCGGTGTTCTTCACTATTTGCCTGTGTATTGTGTGTGTATCTGTTAGAATCGCCATAGAGCTTTCGAGCTTTTGCCTCTTTCCCATGGTCATAAGCTCTGCTGGTATGCAGTCGACGCCGGGAGCCTTGCTTTTCAATCGATTTAAATGCGTCTACAACTTCGTTAAACGAGGGCTCTGGGATTTGGGGCTCGGCTGTATGTGCGTCTGGTGCGTTTATTTGTGGTTGATGGGTGCGGCATCCATAACGGACGAGCAAAAAAAGGTGTTTCACATGGGTACAAAAGGGGATCCACCTCTGGGAAATGATGGCCAATAAATCATAATCATCACTTTGGTATATAACGTATTGTATATGTGTAGCGGTTCCGCCAAACCCTACGGTCCACTTACCTGAAAAAACCCCCATAATTACTACCCAACTTCCTTAAGTTCGCTAATGCAACAGTATTAGTACCTGTGAATGCTTCACGCATTATATAGATCACCATCTATAATCTTAAAATCCCTATAAAGAAAACTTACCTTTTCATGCATCCCCTCGCATACAATTCGCGAATGTGTTCGCGAATTTGTTTTCCGCGAATTCAAACCTCGATCCCGGCCTTTTGGAGCCACCTGTGATCTCGCCGGTACAGTCTTCCATGTGGGATGTGAGATTTCGTCCGCGCACTATCCAACGCATTCTACGTGAACTGGATTGTAGGAAGGCAATCGGCCCGGACGGAATACCAGCAATAGTCCTTAAGAACTGTGCTCCAGAACTATCGCCGGTTCTTGGCAGACTCTTTCGCTTATCTTATGCACGGAGGACCTTTCCTGCCTGCTGGAAAATCGCTCGAGTTCAGCCAATCCCAAAGACGGGAAAAAAGTGTCTCCCACAAAATTACCGTCCGATAGCATTACTGTCTATTTTATCTAAGGTAATGGAAAAAGTCATCAATACAGAGTTGGTTAAGTATTTGGAGTGCAACGGTCTTCTGAATGATCGTCAATACGGATTCCGTGGCAGGCGGTCCACGGGAGACCTTTTGACACTTATAACCGATATATGGACATTGCGATTGAACGGCATGGTGAGTCAAGGGCGGTCGCATTAGATATCTCCAAGGCTTTTGACCGCGTCTGGCACGGGGCATTGCTGAGCAAACTTCGTTCATATGGACTTTCCCAACAGTTTTGCGACTGGAAGAGGAGCTTCCTCGAGAATCGATCGATCCGGGTTGTTGTGGACGGCGAGTGTTCGGATCTGTATCCTGTTAATTCGGGAGTGCCCCAGGGTTCTATTTTGGCTCCAACCTTGGTCTTGCTTCACATAAATGATTTGTTGGAGACAACGGATAACAAAGTGTTCAGTTTTGCGGATGATAGTACGCTTGTTTCCTCCTTTTCGAGTGATCGGCCGATTGGTGCATCAACGTCGCACCAGCTGAGATGTAGACAGATTGACTCTCTGAACCAGGATCTGGATAAAGTCCTGCAGTGGGGAAAGGCCAATCTTGTCGACTTCAACGCAACGAAGACCCAGTATACAACATTCACAAAGAAAACTGGATCATCGGCTCCACAGCTGATGATGAGTGGCCGGGCCCTCGAGGCTGGGCAAAGTTTGAGATTGCTCGCCGTCACGGTCTGTGGGAATGTATCATGGCATAAACACGTATCGGGTATCGCCAGATCAGCCTCAGGAAAACTGAGTTATCTTTTTAGAGCTAAGAAATACTTTACTCCGGCCCAACTTCTTCTCCTATATAAATCTCAAATTAGACCCGCGCTCGAATATTGCTCTCATGTTTGGAGCTCGGCTCCTAAACATACCCTCGACCTACTTGAAAGCGTACAAAGACGAGCGATCCGCCTGATCGGGGACTCGGCGCTGACGTCGGGACTACAGTCGCTATCACATCGAAGGCGCGTGGCCGACCTCTGTCTGTTTTACAGATATTATCACGGGTGCTGTTCTTCGGAGATTCTTGGCATTGTTCCACGCAATTCGGTCTATATGCGCTCCACAAGACAATCCGATGGATCGCACCCGTTTGTGGTTCATCTCCCGACAGCGCGAACATCCCTGTATCAGAACTCGTTCCGTTACAGAGCGGGGAAGCTGTGGAACTCCCTTCCCACGCGAGTGTTTCCGGAGCGTTACAACCTGCAACTGTTCAAAAAGAACTGTAACAGTTATTTGATGGCATCTCGGGGCGCCCACTCGACGCTATAGGTTCGCCTCTCCCGAGAGAAGTCTAATAAAAAAAAAAAAAAAAAAAAAAAAATCCCCTCGCATACAATTTTCCGTAAGATTTCTTTCTTTGCGTATCTGGTATTCTAAACCAATTCGGTACCAGACAAATTCCTGTAAACAAAATGATTCGGATTGCATTCAATGTAACCGTCATGACAGGGACCATAAACATTGCGCCGTCTATTTTCCCAGTCGCGTCAAGTACATTTTCATACACATTGGCTGACAACCCAAGCAGCTGCATATAATTAGCGCAATAGACGCTGAAACCAAATTCTCCAGCATTTCCTAATGCAAACATGAACCCGGTTTCTACTGCAGCCAGAGATGCCATAAACATCCAATTTGCTTTTAGCACCTTTTCACCCAACGTCGATAATAGCGACGAGGCATCGCGTAAACAATGACCCGCGTTACCAACGGCGCATTTGGTCATTTCTCCCTTTTGTCTTTGCCGCCTGCCTGTTTCGTTGTTCCACTGCTGTCGAGCACGTGTGAATAGCATCGATCTGAACGATCGTACACATACCACCAAGAGAGACTTTACGTTTCTCTGGTGGTAGGTAAAAACGATATCCTTATTGGAGAGGATATCTGCCACGGCACAATAAACTCACCCCAAAAATGCGAATCATCGCTGCACGAGATGATTATCGCTGAGTCAAATTCCATCCCCTGGCCGTAATGGTCATGTGATCTCCCGTTCCTCGTTTTGCGCTCGGGGACGCAAATATATTATGTCGAGTCGAGAAAGCGCGTTTTTATTAAGAAGTAGATAAAAGTCCGATTTAAGAAATAATGCTTTGTAATTAGTAAACGTGTCCAAGTGAAGTATTGAAAACTCTCAAATTTATAACGAACGCGAAAGTAAATAAAGATCATTTACTTTTAAAGCAGTGCGTTTAACTTTTCCTCTAGTGTCTATTTCTGCTCTCATATGGTGGACATTGTGTTGCGGAGGTTTTGTTTTGTTTCGCTCAGTGTTTTGTGTCCAGTGAACAATATATGATGGCGGAAGAAGAGAATCCGAGCGCCGTACGCCGGCGCAACATGCCTCTACCCCACATATGTAATTGATTGGCGCAAGACTAATGACCTTGGCCGGAAAAACAAATCATTGTGGAAAATTTAACAAGCCTCAGGACTTGCTAAATAAGGCCAAGAGGCTCCCGGTTGTAGTACCGATGATGATGATGATATGTAATTGATTGCCCCACATATTCTTTGTGTTTGGTGTTTAAATCGCCACCTACGATATGCTGTCATTTTTTTCCGCTGCAGTTTCAAGCCTCACAAGAGTGAGTCAAGTTCTGTTGGGCTGAGGTACTTCAGCTGCATATATCGTGATCGCGTATATTCCCCACCCTTGATGAAGAGATATGCGTATCGAATACTTCCTTACTATATAATAGATTATGTTAGAGCACTTTTTTTGCATTTCACAAGATAACACGTCCTGCTTGTTAGGAGTTAAGACGTTGTTTTTGTCTAATATCGTAATTGTTGTCCCTTATTTTATGTATTTGGTTTAACCCAGTTTCTTTAGCCAAGAAGAGTTTTTATGGGCCAACAAGTTGAAAAAAATGACCTTTCGTGGGGCCCTAATCCGTGAATTTGCAGTCACACCAATAGGTTTTTTTCTGTTGGACTGCTTATTGTGAATTGAATTGAATAAAATGGCCACATCCACACTAGTCATGTTCCCTTCCGATTTGCTTTTCTGTAACGCGATATTATCTTTCTCTTTCTTCTTTTTTTTTACACGAAACGGTCACTCAAATGGGATTTTGACGTACCCTAAAACGTGAAGGCACAGTGCTGAATAAGGGAGGGAAAGTATTTGTGTAAGACAAGGATACCACGAAATTCCTTTTGTATGCGGATTGCGTGTAATATAAGTCATGTTTTATTTGCTTGGTTCATACGAGTACATCCATGGGACGCCATGCTTTTGCGAATACTTTTTTGACTCCCTTAATATTCGCAACCGACTTTGCCCCTTCCCTTCATTGATTTGTGTGTATTCGTTGGATCTTGAATGGATCCGCCATTTGTAGTCATCCAACCAAACAGTTCTCAGGCGTTCTCGTACGCTTTAACAAAAAGTAACAATCTGTTTAGCATTTCCCGAGGGCGGCATTTAAGGAACAGGAAAACAACTTAACATCTCCATGAAATGAGTAACCAAGGTCTGCCACAGGGGTTCGATAGTCACCAGTTATTTGCTTCGAAAAACAGCATTGAATTGGACGCTATTCTCTTTCGTTTTACCTGTTCCACCTTTTTGATTCTGTTGCCTCATAATATCCGGAATCTGAAAGGCAAACAGCGACGACGGGTTGTTCTTTTGTGCGGCCTCTCATTATTATTGTTGAAGTTTTATGTTACCTTTTGTTTGCTCCTCGTTTTCTACTGAGTTCTTGGTTCGGTGCATGACTGGAATTAAATCATGAGCTTCGATCTTTGGTAATACCCCGGATCCGAGGTATTCACTGTGCATAATTAGGGGCAGGTTCCATTTGCAAGTGTACTGTAGGCTGAGTCCAATGCGAAGCTTGTTGCACCTGGCGAGCCTGATGTAGAAGGGGGGACGTTTCCCCATACCATTTAGGGAAAATATAAGGGGACATCTCTCCACTAATATGAATTTCATAGCACATCCAACTGACTTATTGTGGTCACAAGACTCGTTTACTGATTTCTAGAGTCTAATAGGAGAGCCAATGCGAGTGGCTCTTTGACATTCAAAGGTAACATTACAATAATTATCTTGTCTTACAATCGTATACACACAGCATACAGAGTAATAAATTATAACGATGGTCAGAGATGGTTTAAAAAGTACAACGTTCGTTGATTTATTTTTGCATGTAGTTTATGAAGTGAAACCAAAAAACAAATAACGTTTTTTTTTTTTTTTTTTTTTTGCAAAATCTATAGAGAAAAGGACTAAAGTGGCATCTAAAATAGGAAAATATAGAGACCGAAAAAGCGATGTTTTCAAAACGTATTTCAAAAAGTTTGCTGTTAAATTGAAGTTGTTTTCACTCCATTTTGAAGTAAGGTATTCGTTTTTACAATACTTTAGCGAGTTTTGAGGATATAAACAAATTTTTTGAAAAAGTATTTCGATTCTGAATCCACTTAATTTTTTTTTTTTTGATTTGAAGTCTGCATTTATTTTAATTCAGAATCAAATTATACTTATTTCTTCATGTAGGACTAAATGCATATCCTATTTTATAAATATTGTTCTAATGTTAACTTACTGGTTCTTTGCAAGCACTCTAAATTATACAATAGGTTTTCTATGTTACAATTTTTTTCTTTTATTAAGAATCCACTTGATTTTGCAAACGAAACACACAAGTTGTTAGATGTTGTAGATCTGTTTTTATGGAATCCGTATTGCACAGATAATACAGATGTGTGGCGACTCTACTAGGATAGATAGACTAGACCCGAGTTATTGTGGAATAAATAAATAAATTCTAACACAAGGTACAAAAAAAAGTGAATAGTGAATAATAAAGTGCTAGAGAAATCCAATATGTGTTCAAACACTAACTTTTTCCAACCACTTCACAGTCTAATGGAGGATTCACCTGAAATGGATTCGACCAACGTCGATCAGTGTGCAGAAGTGACGAAAGAAACCGTTCCGCCAATTGTAATTCTAAAATCAACCAGTGCTAAAGTGCAAAATATTTTGAGTAACATTAAAATAGACAACTACTCAATTAAAAACATATCGCTTGGACAAAAACTATGTGCTATCCGGATTAGACTTGATTAGCAACGATATAGTGAAGAATGAACTAATTGCACTCGGGATAAAGTGCTTAGATGTTAAAACCATCACCATAAATTCAACAATAAAAGCCTTGTACAAACACTACCTGTACATTGTGTAGAGATAGCGACCTTACCGACAAATAGAGACGTCGACCTTACCGACAAGTAGAACTATCGCGCTTCGTTACCACCAAGCCAATGGCGGGAGACAAAGTTGCGTCAGTTGCATAGCACTATCCATACAAGACAGACGTTTACGTTCATAATAAGACAAATACATATATTTATACATCCACGTGTATTGACCGTTGTTCTTATTTATTGACTTGCCACCCACTTCCAACAATGGTTATGGGCCCAGAGATACGCAAGTAAAGCAGTTACACGCGCGGCATTCAACAGACGAATCGTTTTTTGGTGATAGTGAGTGAAAGGTTCCAGCGCTCCGTAATACAATCGAAAAGGTATCGAGGAGAATATTACGAACAAGATGGAAACCGATCAGAAGTCTTCGATCGATAAATTAAATTGATCGAATTATGCCACCTGGTCATATCAGATGCAGATGAGACTGATGGAAGCTGATTTATGGTCCGTTATAGAACCAGGAGAAGACTCACCAGCGGACAATGCAACCGAAGCTCAAAAGACGCAATACGTATCCAGACAGAGCAGGGCTCACGCCAAGATTGCGCTTGCGATTTGCGACGAACAACAAATGCACATTCGCAACAAAGGATCGGCGAAGGAAGTCTGGGACGAACTGCAGAACCTCTACGCACCGAGGGACAGCAAGTTTCGCACAGTGCAACTAAGAAGAGAACTCTACAATCACAAGATGAGCGACAGTGGAAACATGGAGAATTACTTGGGACAGATCAACAAACTATAGGCGATTTGTCTAGTGTTGGAGATGTCATAGACGACAGCGACATCGCGATGATAATACTGTGCGGCTTATCCACCGATTACGACAACGTAGCGTCGAATTTGTGTAATCTTCCCGCAGATGAGTTCAAGAGTGCAACTGTAAAAATGAGGCTACTTGCTGAGGAAGCAAGACGCAGAGAAAGCGGTGCAAATAAAGAAACGGTATTAATGGCCTTTAGCAAAAAGAAGCATGAGAAGAACAAGCAACCGTTTGATAAGAAAAAAGCAAACCCGAAAACTATGTTATGTGTGCCAGAAACCTAGACATATTGCTAGATTCTGTCCAGAACGAAAGAAAAAGCAAAACGAGTCTGCAAACTCGAACATAGTGGTATTAAGAACGTCTTGCGGCCCAATGGGGATAGGGCGAGACAGCTGGATCATTGACTGCGGCGCGACGCACCACATGACACCGAACGAGAATTATTTCTCAAAAGTAAGTAAGAGTGACAATGATGAAATCACAATGCCAGGCCAACTTTGGGTCGAGGAACTGCGACCTTAAGGATAAAGAATGCTCCTACTGAGATCACTGAGTTCGAAGCTAGAAACACAATTTTAGCTCCGGGACTGGACTATGGTATCCTGTCAGTGAAAAGACTAATCGAAAATGAGAAGAAAGTCATCTTCGACGAAGACGGATGTTCCATTCTGAGCAAAGAAGGCAAGTCACTGATCAGGGCACGACTACAGGGAAGGCTGTACACAGTGGACACTGAATCAGGACGAAAAAGCGCATCGTTGAATGCCATATCAAAGGAAGTCAACGTGAAAACCTTAGCACTTGACAAATGGCACCGGAGAATGATGCACGTGAGCAAAAACAAAATCCTGGAGATGGGAAAGAAAGAAGTGTTGATCGGTATGAAAGTAAGCAATGAGATTCCGACGCAATGCGATGATTGCTTAGCCGGCAAATCGACCAGACAACCATTCCCGAAACGCAATTTGGCAAGGGACAAAAATGGCAAGACAAACCTCATACTCGACCTGGTACATGTAGATTTGATGGGACTGTAGCGATTCTAACAGAACACACACAATTCACAAGCAAAAATAGTGAAGAACACCGAACGAAAAATCGGATAAGAAAAATACATCAGAACCGTATACCAAGCGATAAATTAAAATAATTCACACCACTGGAATATAGTCGAGTTTGGAAATCAAATTCTAAACACGGTCAGTAGCCTGGTGTGTAACGCTTAGGTAAAATGTTTTTCGTGATTCGAGCTGTCATAGCGTCAGTTCGAATCACACGATCTTCTTCACTATTATTTCAAACGCTATAGGACCACTGGATGAAGCAAGTTGGGGAGGAAACAGATACATGATGAGCATCATAGACGATGCAACCAGATACGCATACGTGAGTTTCCTACAATACAAAAGCCAAGCCTTTGTGAAATTCAAGAAATGGTTAACTGAAGAGGATAACCAGACGAACAAGAAGTTAAAGCGACTTAGAACTGACAATGGTCTAGAGTTTTGTTCAAACATTTGGAAACAATATTGTCAGGAAAAGGGTATCATCCATGAGACAACGATGACACATACACCACAGCAAAACGGAGTAGCAGAGAGGCTCAATAGGACGATACTTGACCTATTACGAGCAACGCTACACGACACAGGATTGCCAAAGGCGGCATGGGCTGAACTGGCGGACACAGCTGTATACATAAGAAACAGAGTTACAAATTCTCACGACAACCAGAGGACGCCCTACGAAGTTTGGACTGGGAAGAAACCGAACGTGAGTTACTTCCGTGAGATTGGATGTGGGGTATTCGTGCACATACCCCAAGCAAAGAGAAAATCCAAACTCAGCCCCAGAGCGTAGAGAGGAAGACTCATTGGTTACGCTAAGAGAGGACGTGGATACCGCGTGTGGCTAGAAGACGAACAACGGATCGAGGAATCGAGAGACTGCGTCTTCAAGGAAGCACACTACCACGACGAGTCCAAAGTAGCTAACCCGGACGAGGGAACAAAAGAAAATTGCCCAGAAACAGTCCAAACCGAGGAGCCAAGGGAAAATGAGAGTGAAGGAGAACTCGACGGAGATGAGGACACAGTCGCGGAATCATCTACAACGGAGGTAATACAGCTGGACGAAGACGATAATGAACCAGTACCGTCAACACCGAACGTGATCGAAATCGATAGCGAGGGACGAGCGACACGAACAAGGCGAGGAAGACCAAGGAAAGGTCCCGAACACGAAAAAGAGCGAGTATCGCACAAAATGAATTTGAGGCCACGAATGAGAGACCAAAACTATTCAGAAATCGAGATTGCTGATAATGCAGAGGAAGCGGACGGAGCGGAAACCGTACGCCCAGCATTAGAACTTGATCCGGGAGAACTTCGGAAACAGATACGGACAAAGCTGAACAGAGAAACCCCAGACTATAAAGCGAACCTATCAACCGTCAACGGAAAGGAGATACAATCGTCCTATCTAGAAGCAATTGAATCTCCAGAATCAGCACACTAGCAGGAAGCGATGAACGGTGAATATGACTCACTGATAAAATACAATTCTTGGAAACTCGAGGTTCCGCCAAGCGGAGTGACACCGATAAAGTGCAGATGGGTTTACGCAAAGAAAACAATGGGTGACGCACTGAGGTGGAAAGCAACACTCGTGGCTAAAGGATGTTCGCAAAGAAAAGGCATAGATTACGACGAAGTATACGCACCCGTATCAAACTTCGAGACAATACGCTTGCTGATAGCAGCTGGAGTTGAAAAGCGCTGGATTATTGACCAATACGACGTAAAGAGCGCTTATCTCCACAGCAAGCTGGAACGAGATGTATACATGTTACAACCAGAGGGCTTCGTCAAAAAGAGTGACGAAAACAAAGTGTGTTGGTTGAAGAAATCAATCTACGGATTGAAACAAATTGGAAGGTGCTGGAACGAGCACATGAACAAAACACTGACTGAAAAGGGATTCATCAGAAATAAGGTAGACCCGTGCGTTTACGAACTAAAGACTACCAAAGGTAGTCATTGCTGACAGTTTACGTCGACGATATGGTGACAATTGTCGAAAACGAGGCTACCAGGAAACACGTAGGAGACTTGTTAAACAAATGCTTTGATGTCAAACACTTGGGGAAATTGACAAACCTATTGGGAGTAGATTTTCACGAAAATCGAGAGGGAAGCATGTCACTTTCGCAGGAAAACTACATTGATAAATTAGTAGAGCGGTTTGGACTACAGAACGCCAAAGGATTCCAAACACCAACAACATTCCTGGAGGAACAGGATGAGGAAAGTGAAAGCGATCGGCCGTACCGAGAACTCATCGGAGGACTTCTGTACATTTCTCAATGAACACGACCGGACGTAGCATTTCACGTAGCTAAATTGGCTCAGTTTTGTACTCGACACAACGAACAACATTGGAGTGCTGCGATGCGAGTACTGAGATACCTGAAAGAAACCAAAAAAGTTGGAATTGATTTACAAAACCACAGGAAAGGAGTTGATGGCGTACAGTGACGCAGATTGGGCCACATCAACATTGGACAGGAAGAGTATCAGTGGATACGTGGTGATATTGGGAGGAGCACCAATACTTTGGAGAAGCACGAAACAAACTTCAGTCGCTTTGAGCACCATGGAGGCAGAATATACGGCTTTAGCGGATTGTGCAAGGGATGTCATATGGATGAGAAATTTGCTGAACTCAGTTGGACTGAACGAACTCGCCAGGGATCAGACGATCATTCTGAGCGATAGTCAATCTGCGATAGCACACGCAGAGAGTTACACCAGCAAGAGCCGAACGAAGCATATTGCAATCAAACACCACTACGTGGGGGAAAATGTTGCAAATGGAAGAATTAAACTGAAATACGTGACTACGGATCAAAATACGGCAGACATTTTGACAAAATCACTCGGAAGGAATCAACATGAGATTCACCGGTCCAAGATGCTTCAAGGGCTATCCATGCGAAAAGATCCAAGCTCGGGAGGATATCTTTCCGAGGGGGAGATTGTAGAGATAGCACCTTACCGACAAATAGAGACGTCGACCTTACCAACAAGTAGAACTATCGCGCTTCGTTACCACCAAGCCAATGGCGGGAGACAGAGTTGCGTCAGTTGCATAGCACTATCCATACAAGACAGACGTTTACATTCATAATAAGACAAATACATATATTTATACATCCACGTGTATTGACCGTTGTTCTTATTTATCGACTTGCCACCCACCTCCAACACATTGTTTACATCCAACGCGGTACTATAAAATTAAATGAACTCAAACGTAACTTCTCTACATTCTTCAAAACTATCGTTCGCTGGGACTTCAAAAAACATCATCCAAGTAAGGTCACACAATGTCATAATTGCCAGCTTTACGGCCACGGCTCGATGCATTGTCACATAAATAGCTTCTGTGCAATCTGTTCGGGAAACCACAAAACATCCAACTGCAAAACAAATGAGGTCATCAAGTCTGCAAATTGCAATGGGCCGCATAAATCCACTGATCCTGAATGCATTAGCCGAAAGCAGTACATAGACATTCGTCACCACATGGACGCGGTACAGGAAATACAACGTTCCTACAGCCTCCGAGTGACAAACAGCAGTCATTGCCCGACCGATTATCCATTGATAATTTTCCTCCACTACCGCGATCTGTGCGTCAACCTTCACTTCCTTCATCCACCTGGGCTTCTGGCCTCCATCAAACCCAGCTACCTTCCAACAGTGATACGACACACACTAAGAAAAATCCGTCTGAAACTATAAATAATGATAACTTGTTCTCATTTAGCGAGATAAACTCTCTTCTTAATGAAGTTGTAACCAAGCTTAGTGCTTGTCAAACTAAAGCTGACCAATTTAACGTCATTACCTCATTAGCTATTAAGTATATATATTCGGAAAAATCATGTTAAGAAACTCTCTTAGCATCATAACTTGGAATGCGGGAAGCATCAAAAACAAACAGCATGAATTTTTTAATTTCTTGATAAATTTTAATATTGATATTGCACTTGTTTCAGAAATCTGGCTCAACCAAGACATTTCGTTAACTCATCCAAATTACATATGTTATCGCCTAGACAGGGTACATGCTAGTGGTGGAGGTGTCGCCATTGTTGTGAAAAAATGTATAGAACATACCTTGCGTCCCTCATTGCACCTTTAATTAATTGAGGAAATTAGTATTGATGTCACATTAAGTTATAACTCTAAGGTGAGTATTTTTTCGGTCTATTTCCCTGGAGGAAATGGAAACATTGAGAAATCTACTTACTTTAAGCGGGATCTGCAAACATGGTATAGAGTCAACACTCGATACAAGGTAATTATTGGTGGTGATCTAAACTGCAGACATCAGTCGTGGAATTGTCTTAGGGCAAACTGCTGGGGTAACATTTTACCAGATGTTACTGAATCCAGCCCAAGTTTTTCCATACTTTATCCACTTCTCCCCACCTATATCCCAGCGAGTGCTAACAAGAATCCCTCAACTCTCGATCTATATATCACTAATATTCCAAATTACTGCACAGTACCATTAACTCTAAATGCGTTAAGTTCAGACCACCTTCCGATCACCCTCACAGTGAATCATACAGCTGTAAATCGTACCAGTTTATACCACAACTATTCCGCCGCCAACTGGAATTGTTATAATTCATATATAAACACGAACTTGGTTCTAGGTGATACCAGCCTAAATTCTATAACCTGCAGCGAGCACATTGATATTCTATGTAACAAATTTGTTTCTGTTATCAATAGAGCGGCCGATCTTGCGATACCTAAATGTTCCACTGCTCCAGTTGATAAGGCACCGCTTCCTGAAAATATCTTACATCTGACCAAGCTACGAAACTCTGAAAGAAGAAAATGGCTTCGTTATAGAATCGATTGTTTTCTAGTTAATGTCAAAGTCTTAAATAATATCATTAAAAAAGAAATCTCAACATATAGGAACAAGTGTTGGAATAAACACCTTTCCTCTCTTCACAAAGCAAGCAAACCGTTCTGGAAAATATCAAAAATTATGAAAAAGAGAGGGTCAAGTATTCCTCCGTTTAAAGTTCACGACAAGTTGTTTATTTCTTCAGTGGAGAAATCGAACCTACTTGCTAACACGTTTAGTAAGAACCACTCCATATCTATGCATCTAAGCGACGCGTATACTGAGGCTGAAGTTGCTAACACTATCCATGTACTTTCTCTATCACCAGCTGAAAGTACTTACGCAACTAATATCAGCAAAGTTAAAGAATTGATAAAAAAATCGAAATCAAAAAAGGCTGCGGGTCTCGATAATATTAAGAACAAATTAATCAAAGCACTTCCACCTGCTGCAAGTAACTATTTAACGTTCATTTTCAACGCTTGTCTTAAGAATTGTTATTTTCCGGACTGTTGGAAAACAGCAAAAGTAATACCTATCCCGAAACCCGGCCAACCGAAGATCAGCCCCGAAAGCTACAGACCTATTAGTCTACTTAGCTGTCTAAGTAAGCTCTTAGAAAAAATCATTAAGGAAAAGATTGATCGTTTTGTGGAAGTCAATAACATCTTACCAAACTTTCAGTTCGGTTTCCGTAGTGGTCACAGCACAATCCACCAAGTCTTGCGCATTAAAAACCACAGAGCTGGTAAATTCATCGACAAGGAGTCAACGGGACTGGTTCTTCTAGACATCGAAAAAGTCTTTGATATGGTATGGCACGATGCCTTGATTTATAAGCTACTAAAACTTAAGCTGCCAATACCGCTTATCAAAATTATCCAGAGCTTTCATCGTTCGAGAAAATATGTTGTGAGTATAGGAACCTACATATCCTCTACTCACCAAATCCACTCTGGTGTACCCCAAGGCTCGGTCCTTGGTCCCATATTATTCACATTGTTTGTCGCAGATTTACCATGTCTAGGTGAAAACATTCAGGTAGCTATGTTTGCCGATGATACGGCTATTTTCTCGTCGGGTGCCTTATTCACTAATGTCTACAACTCTCTGCAAGCAACTCTGGACAAACTAGCAGTATATTACAGGAAATGGAAAATAAAAATAAATGGTAATAAAACACAAGCTGTCTGGTTTTCGAGATGTAGGAAACACTGCTACCTACCAAATGACAGTTGATATTGACTGGTTTTTTTTTAATATACTTCTTTCGGGAGAGGCGAACCTACAAGCGCCGTCACGGCACCCTCGTGTGCCACCAAATAACTGTTGCAGTTCCCTTTGAAGAGTTGCAGCTTGTAACACTCCGGGAACACTCGGGGAGGGAGTTCCACAGCTTTCCCACTCTGTAGCGGAACGAGTTCTGATGCAGGGATGTTCTGACTATTGAACTTAAATACGTTTCATAATTTTCTGATTGTGGGTGTAGATTATTTTCATAAGCTGACAAAACCTTTAAACACCTATGCTTTATAGATCATCATCATCATCATCGGCACTACAACCGGGAGCCGGTCTTGGCCTTATTTAGCAAGTCCTGAGGCTTGTTAAATTTTCCATAATGATTTTTTTTTGCGGGCAAGGTTATTAGTCTTGCGCCAGAGGCTCCCTGACGGGGAATCGAACCCCGGTCTCCCGCGTGACAGGCGGGTATACTTTATAGATCAGTGAGTCTTATATATTACCGTGTTTTATAGCCCTGTCTGTAGTACATTAATGCGTCATATAAATAATGGTTTTATAATTTAATGAGTGAAGGTGTGTTATTTTTTAATGACGTATCACCCCAATCCTGGCAGGGACTCTGCCAACCTTTATGGGGAGCATTTTCCCATGGGCTCTTGAAGAGAGTAAGGTGGGCGGTGCTGTGTTCGCTTGATCGACTGGAGCATGGCAACACCCTATATCTAACAAAAGCGAAGGGTATCGATACGGCATGGCGGCACAAGTGCTGGAATCTTTTTCTTCTGGGATATGAATTGTCATTAACTCTGCAGAGGAACTGGACCGTTGATCACTGCAACTTTTTTCTTTACTTTCACAAAGTCTTTAATCGTATTCACAGTTGATCTCCTTTTTTAATCTTAAATTTAAAACAGAAGAGAACAGTCACCAATAGTGTGTTCAAAAGATAACATCCACACTTTGATTTCACTGCTACGATATTTTTACACTACACTTTTTAACTACGACTTGTCCCCATAACTTATTGTTGGAAATGAGACTTTATTTGTAAGAATGATATTTGTAAAACAGAAGTTAACATTTAGTCTTAAGTTAAATCTTGAATTAAATTGTGTTGACGACAGGTTCAGCGGCGAAAGGAGAGAGAGAAAGTCATCGGTGCCACTGTTTATATATGCCCTGCTTGTTGACCTAAACGCCACCTATCCGGCGCTAGAACTACTAAGGTTGTTACCAGAACACTCTGTAAGCGTTCCCTTTCCAACACTTATAATTGTCAACCACCGACCCGCCAAAACACAACTCTTCAACGGTGGCTGAATCGCGATTCTTGCTGCAGTGTTTTTTTGCCCTTAACTTGTGGCCACAGCCTCAACATTTTTCTTTCCTGCTTTTTTAACGCAAGATCCTGTGGCGTTTCTAACATATACACACGCAAATAGTTGAAGAACTACACCGAAAGAAAATCGTATAAGCAAAAGCATCAGCCGTATAGTAAGCAATTCCACGTTAGTTGAGTGTACTTGAATTTAGAAATCGTATTCGTACACGCGGCAGTGGCCTGATGTGTTGAGCATTTACTGATTTTAACCGTCATAGCGTCGGTTCGAATCACACGATCATCATTATCGTCTCAAACGCTATAATTAGTGACCCCGACGTGATTTGTGTACAAACAGCACACAAGCTTCCCATAGTTAAACAGGACTTTAATACTACGATCCTGACTTCTGCACAGAGAACAGGCTTACTCGACTGCTTCGACATGCTCTCGTTCTCTCGCTCCTCGCTCCTCATTCCGTCGTTCGCACATGAAATTGATCGTAACAAAGTTACTAAGGAGAGAGTAGTGTGGCGTTACTAACAGATACACACACAATATACAGGCAAATAATGAAGAACACCGATAGAAAATCGAATAAGAAGAGCATCAGCCGTATACCGAGCAATAACACAACAATTCCCCATCAGTTGAGTGTACTTGAATTTAGAAATCGAATTTGTCCACGCGTCAGTGCCTGATGTGTCGAGCATTTAGTGATTTAAACCGTCATAGCGTCGGTTCGAATCACACCTTCTTCATTATCGTCTCAAACGCTATAATTGGTGACCCCGACGTGATATGTGTACAAACAGGATATAATCTCCCATAGGTAAACAGGACTTTACTACTACCGTCCCGACTTCGGCACAGAGTACAGGCTTACTCGCCTGCTTCGACGTGCTCTCGTTCTCTCGCTCCCCGCTCCTCACCCCGTTGTTCGCACACGAAATTGATCGTAACAAAGTTACTGAGGAGAGAGTAGTGTGGCGTTACTAACAGATACACACACAATATACAGACCAATAGTGAAGAACACCGAAAGAAAATCGAATAAGCAAAAGCCACAGCCGTATACCAAGCAATAAAATAGCCACGCGTTAGTGGCCTGATGTGTTGAGCATTTAGTGATTTTAACCGTCATAGCGTCGGTTCGAATCACACCTTTATTATCTCAAACGCTATAATTGGTGACCCCGACGTGATATGTGTACAAACAGCATATAATCTCCCATAGGTAAACAGGACTTTACTACTACGGTCCCGACCTTTCTGCACAGAGTACCGGTTCACTCGCCTGCTCTGACGTTCTCTGGCTCGCTCGCTCTTCGCTTCGTCGTTCGCACACGAAGTTGATCGTAACACAGTTACTGAGGAGGGTGTAGTGTGGTGTTTCTAACAGAGGGGAACATCATGCAGATATCATGATAAATAATGGAACTTTGAGAGGTTCGTCATCGCATAACCGGGCTAGCTCTCGAGGCTCGGCCCACGCTCGACTGGTGACGGCATTTTGTAACATCAGGGGCATCGGTTTCACCAATACTAATGTAAACGCCGTCCACCAATATTTGCAAACAACGAAACCTGATATCCTTGCCCTAACTGAGACCCAGGTCGATTCGTCAACTGATTCGACATATCTTCGTTGCTCAGGATACGACTTACAATCGAGATTCCGTTTTAAGGGCGGAGTCTGCGTTTTCGCACGGTCTGATCTGGCTTGCCAGAGGATGGAGGCGTTGGAACCCAATAATATGGACATCATATGGTTGAGGGTCGCGCTGAGGAATTCTGTTAAATTTCTTTGTTGTCTTTACCGCTCCCCGAATGACGATCGACCGGCGACATTTTTCGAACATCTTTCATATACCGTCGACTGGATACAGATCAACCACCCAGCTTCTGAAATTATTGTCGTTGGCGATTTTAATGTGCACAATTCCGACTGGTTGTTACATTCTAACAGAACCGACGAGGCTGGGAGGCTGGCGGAGATGTTTGCTGTAAGCCACAACTTGACTCAACTCGTGGGGGAGCCAACGCGAGTACCGGATGCCCGGGGCGATTATGCGTACACCCTGGATCTGGTTTTGACATCCGAACCGAGTATTTATACCGTAGAGGTTTCTGCCCCTCTGGGAAACTCAGATCACTGCTTGGTATCTGTCGCGCAAGCACTTGCATACCAAGCGAATAACCGGCCTAGGCAGCTTCACCATGTATGGAAGTATGGGGCTGCTAACTGGGACGATATGCGAGATTTCTTCGCATCCTTTCCATGGTCGGAGGTGCGCTTCGGAAATTCCGATGTTAACGCTTGCGCGGAGTCGGTATCAGAGATGATTCTCCTGGGGATGGAGATGTATATTCCGCATTCTATCAAACGATGTTCGTCTGATAAACCTTGGTTTGACAAAAAATGCGAGCTGATTACAGCGGCAAAAAATAGAGCTTTTAAGCAATGGCGCTCCAATCCCACCGATGTTAACAGAACGAATTTTGTTAGAACCAGAAACGCGTGCAACCAGGCGATTGATACCGCGAAGAAGGCTCACAACGACGGGGTGATCAATAAGCTCCTTCGGTGCCCAACTGGTTCGCGCTCCTTCTGGTCAATGGCAAAGGCTGTCAGCAGTAACTTTGCTTCCTCCTCTTTCCCCCCGTTGGTGACAGACAGCGGGACGTTAGTCACGAATTCAAGAGATAAAGCTAATGTGTTCGCGAATTTATTTTCCGCGAACTCAAACCTCGATCCCGGCCTTTTGGACCCACCTGTGATCGCGCCGGTACAGTCTTCCATGCGGGATGTGAGATTTCGTCCGCGCACTATCCAACGCATTCTACGTGAACTGGATTGTAGGAAGGCAACCGGCCCGGACGGAATACCAGCAATAGTACTTAAGAACTGTGCTCCAGAACTATCGCCGGTTCTTGGCAGACTCTTCCGCTTATCTTATGCACGGAGGACCTTTCCTGCCTGCTGGAAAATCGCTCGAGTTCAGCCAATCCCAAAGACGGGAAAAAAGTGTCTCCCACAAAATTACCGTCCGATAGCATTACTGTCTATTTTATCTAAGGTAATGGAAAAAGTCATCAATACAGAGTTGGTTAAGTATTTGGAGTGCAACGGTCTTCTGAATGATCGTCAATACGGATTCCGTGGCAGGCGGTCCACGGGAGACCTTTTGACACTTATAACCGATATATGGACATTGCGATTGAACGGCATGGTGAGTCAAGGGCGGTCGCATTAGATATCTCCAAGGCTTTTGACCGCGTCTGGCACGGGGCATTGCTGAGCAAACTTCGTTCATATGGACTTCCCCAACAGCTTTGCGACTGGACGAGGAGCTCCCTCGAGAATCGATCGATCCGGGTTGTTGTGGACGGCGAGTGTTCGGATCTGTATCCTGTTAATTCGGGAGTGCCCCAGGGTTCTATTTTGGCTCCAACCTTGGTCTTGCTTCACATAAATGATTTGTTGGAGACAACGGATAACAAAGTGTTCAGTTTTGCGGATGATAGTACGCTTGTTTCCTCCTTTTCGAGTGATCGGCCGATTGGTGCATCTACGTCGCACCAGCTGAGATGTAGACAGATTGATTCTCTGAATCAGGATCTAGATAAAGTCCTGCAATGGGGAAAGGCCAACTTTGTCGACTTCAACGCAACGAAGACCCAGTATACAACATTCACAAAGAAAACTGGATCATCGGTTCCACAGGTGATGATGAGTGGCCGGGTCCTCGAGGCTGGGGAAAGTTTGAAATTGCTCGGCGTCACGGTCTGTGGGAATGTATCATGGCATAAACACGTATCGTGTATCGCCAGATCAGCCTCAGGAAAACTGAGTTATCTTTTTAGAGCCAAGAAATACTTTACTCCGGCCCAACTTCTTCTCCTATATAAATCTCAAATTAGATCCGCGCTCGAATATTGGTCTCATGTTTGGAGCTCGGCTCCTAAACATACCCTCGACCTACTTGAGAGCGTACAAAGACGAGCGATCCGCCTGATCGGGGACTCGGTGCTGACGTCGGGACTACAGTCGCTGTCACATCGAAGGCGCGTGGCCGACCTCTGTCTCTTTTACAGATATTATCACGGGTGCTGTTCTTCGGAGATTCTTGGCATTGTTCCACGCAATTCGGTTTATATGCGCTCCACAAGACAATCCGACAGATCGCACCCGTTTGTGGTTCATCTCCCGACGGCGCGAACATCCCTGTATCAGAACTCGTTCCGTTACAGAGCGGGGAGGCTGTGGAACTCCCTTCCCACGCGTGTGTTCCCGGAGCGTTACAACCTGCAACTGTTCAAAAAGAACTGCAACAGTTATTTGATGGCATCTCGGGGCGCCCACTCGACGCTATAGGTTCGCCTTTCCCGAGAGAAGTCTAATAAAAAAAAAAATAAAAAAAAAAGATACACATACAGTACACAAGTAAATGTGGCTTATTAGCCTTGCGCCACAAAAATAAATTATTATGGAAAATGTAACAAACCTCGAAACTTGCTTAATAAGGCCAAAACCGGATCCCGGTTGTAGTGCCGATGACGATGACACAAGTAAATAGTTAAAGAACATTGAATAAGCAACAGCATCAGTCGATACCAAGCAATAATATAGCAATTCCACATCGATTGAGTGTACTTTAAGTTAGGAATCGAATTCGTCCACGCGGCAGTGGCCTGATATTGGTTCAGTCTTTTAGTGGTTCTAGTCGTCATGGCGTCGGATCGATTCACACGTTCTTTATTATCGTCTCGAACGCTATAATCCCTTTTTTTAAAATCGTTTGTGCAGGTAGCAGATGTGATATTTGATTCTTTGAGTGGTTTATTTTGCTATGAATCGTCAATGCTGTAAATTACCGAACATCAAAGTATGTTGTTATCCTTAGTGTTGGTTAGCTTCATTATCTAGCGGCCTGATGAAATATCATTCCATTAAGCTGTAGGTCCGTGAAATGGATGGGAGAAATCCGAAATCAGTCCTTCGGAGCTTGGCTGATGGGCTCGGTCGAGAAAAAAAAAACCATATAAGGTGCCCACTCAGCTCTATAAGTTCACCTTTTCTGAGAGAAGTAAAATAGAAACAAAGTGGCCAAGGCTGACGAAGATTTTTTTTTTGCATATTTTAATGGCATTACCCCTACACGCGTCTTTGTTCGTGGGAGGAACCTTTTGCTCCGTGATGGACTTTTTTTTTTTTGCGGAACGGGTTTTAACAAAAGTGGTGCCACCAACGAATTTTTCTTCCAGATGTGTATATAACTCCTAAAGTTTTTTATTGCCTTAGATTGCTTTAACAATTTAACAATAATCGACACAAGAGAATCATCATCATCATCGGCACTACAACCGAGATCCGGTCTTGGCCTTATTTAACAAGTCTGAGGCTTGTTAAATTTTCCATAATAATTTGTTTTTCCAGGAAAGGTAATTAGCCTTGCGCCAGAAGAGAATTCACCTTGACTGATTTCAAGCCCGATGGGATGGGGCCCCTATGGGTAAATGTATGGACGTACGGATTTCTCGCGATATTTGTTTTGATATTCATTATTCAGGGATGGCACTGAAACCATGCCCTGAGATGCGACTATTGTGATTTTATTTATTGAAAACTGTAACGTTCCAGAAACATTGCCAGAATTGGCATTCAACCTATTTCTTCGTAGCACTGGAACGTGTTTCATCATAGCAATTGGTGCCTGACAGCAGAAGTAATTCATTCGGTCTGTGTATGAGAGTGGGAGCGAATAAGTGTAATTATTCTGGATGATTAAGGAATTGATGCAGGGTGATGCAATACTTGACTGACAAGACAGATGAAAGAAGAAAGGAAGATTGAATAAAACTAGCTTGAATAGTCCTGGATTGAATACAACCTGTGTCGGCAGGAATACACATGAGCGAGGTTGGACCTTTTTTTAAATATTCCCTACGTGAAAATCTAATATAGTTCGGCCGTTTTTATACATCATTGAGCCTTAATTGTCAGATCTATGAGTCACTTTCCGCCATGGACCTGCCAGCCTTATACTCTATTGTATTTATGTGTTAGTTTCGCAGTGTGGTAGACTACCTACTTGTGTATCTACTGTCGAGTGGAATTGTAATTGGGAAATAAAAATAAATCGTAGATTTGTGATGACACTGCGAGTGACACTTTTGGATTCTATTGTCATTTGTTACTAACGTAAGTTAGTTGTGATATTATATAACAACCATCCTGCTGATACCGTTCTTACGTCGGTTAACCTTTAACCGAACATGTAATAATGAAACCCCAAGGAGATCAATAGAAGCTGAAACAGCTCTGCCGACATAAGTGGACGTTGCGGGATGTAGCATTGAATAATGGAACCGCGAAGAACGGAGTATGAACCGCGCACGACTGATGCATCTGACGTGAGTTCTACTTAGATGGATCATCACTGCTTGTAGCTCTTTGTCTTTGGTGAATTAATTCACTCAACCTTTTAAATTGGTAAAGAATACACCCTAAGTGACTCAGATGTGGTGCCAGATGCATAGCGCTGGTACATTGTTAAAGGATTGTCAGGGCACCACAACAGTATCGCCTCCCTTGGAATGAAGACGCAAAACAACTATTACGTCAATACATTGTCTTACGAAACGAAGAACACAATAGTTTGTTATATTTTTTGTTGGGTTTCTCTATGCCACTGGTATTTTGATAGCGGTCGTCCTCATTGGACGCGATACTGACGGCGAAGTACTTTATGCCCCGATCTGTTGCAGCACCGCCTGCTCGGGTGCATGCTTACGTTTCTTTACGTGAGTGCTGATTGCTTCGTAAAAATTGCCTTGAGTTGCTAATAATATAGTTCGATTACCGAGGTTGTTGACTCTCGGTGGTTAAATTAAATCAGAGAAGAGGAGAAAAGAAAAACCGCTTTAGTTTTAATTTTGTAGATTGGAAGCTGTGATATGAATTACAATGAGATGAGTAGGATGCATACGAGTGGAAACGATTGTATGTGGACAAGACGTTCTCTCACCAGTTCCGGAGGAGCGTGGTGTGTCTGAAACGATGGCAGATAGTCTATTATCATCTCCTCGATTGTTTTTAAGCTTCTGAATATTAAAGAGTACCCTGAGAAATGAACGAAGCTGTGAATCATTGCGAATGGGGTCTCAAATGATACCAGGGTGTTTCTCACGTATGTGATATATAAGGCGATGGACGTTTAAAAAGGGGGCCGTTCTCAAGTTAGTCAAGTTGGCCAAGTCGATGTATATCAGGTTCTTGTCTTGGGTATGGAGAGGTCTAAATAATGAGGTTGGTAGTTAGCGGGAAATTTTCTACGGAAGAGATAGCTTCATAAAGAAGTTTTGGATCACTGTTAGTTTCTCAGGTCATCTCTTTCACATTGTCTTCTTTTTCACGCTTTTGGGTCACATCTCTTCGTTTGTGGACGTTATGATTTACATATTTTTTTGCTGTAATTAGGTAGTAATGTTTTTTTATTTATTGTTCCGCTACAGAGTCAAAGGACTAAATTCTGTTTGAATACGTTGGCTGAACATTGCAGTCGCTTATTGTAACCTATTGTAATTTTGTTTCAACTATTGTTGATTTGACAAGATCATCATCTATTCGTTTTGGATGCTATGCAACCGTTGGTGCCCGGCAGAATGTATACAAAAACGAGCCACTGGAAACTTTAGGCTGAGGGAAAGTTAATTAAATGCAAAGAAATATGGAGTGCCCCCAGGAAGTTATTTTAGTTCTCTGATCTTGATGCTATTCATTGACGACGGCATTCAAATTCTAAAAGAGTCATACTTATGTAGTTACGCATCTATCTAAAATGATATCGTCCGTTTATGTTTATTCGGTTACAAGCTAACTTAGATAGATATCTTTTCTATTACTAAAACAATCTTGTTCTTGTTTCACATAAATGATTTGTTGGAGACAACGGATAACAAAGTGTTCAGTTTTGCGGATGATAGTACGCTTGTTTCCTCCTTTTCGAGTGATCGGCCGATTGGTGCATCAACGTCGCACCAGCTGAGATGTAGACAGATTGACTCTCTGAACCAGGATCTAGATAAAGTCCTGCAGTGGGGAAAGGCCAATCTTGTCGACTTCAACGCAACGAAGACCCAGTATACAACATTCACAAAGAAAACCGGATCATCGGTTCCACAGCTGATGATGAGTGGCCGGGCCCTCGAGGCTGGGGAAAGTTTGAAATTGCTCGGCGTCATGGTCTGTGGGAATGTATCATGGCATAAACACGTATCGGGTATCGCCAGATCAGCCTCAGGAAAACTGAGTTATCTTTTTAGAGCCAAGAAATACTTTACTCCGGCCCAACTTCTTCTCCTATATAAATCTCAAATTAGACCCGCGCTCGAATATTGCTCTCATGTTTGGAGCTCGGCTCCTAAACATACCCTCGACCTACTTGAGAGCGTACAAAGACGAGCGATCCGCCTGATCGGGGACTCGGCGCTGACGTCGGGACTACAGTCGCTATCACATCGAAGGCGCGTGGCCGACCTCTGTCTGTTTTACAGATATTATCACGGGTGCTGTACTTCGGAGATTCTTGGCATTGTTCCACGCAATTCGGGCTATATGCGCTCCACAAGACAATCCGACGGATCGCACCCGTTTGTGGTTCATCTCCCGACAGCGCGAACATCCCTGTATCAGAACTCGTTCCGTTACAGAGCGGGGAAGCTGTGGAACTCCCTTCCCACGCGAGTGTTCCCGGAGCGTTACAACCTGCAACTGTTCAAAAAGAACTGCAACAGTTATTTGATGGCATCTCGGGGCGCCCACTCGACGCTATAGGTTCGCCTCTCCCGAGAGAAGTCTAATAAAAAAAAAAGAGAAATAAAAAAGCCTTTTAGAGCTCAATAAATCTCAATGTCGGTGTATTATCTATTATCGCAAACGCTCTCTCTCCACTACCAGAGCATTCCATAAGTTCCTGTATTTAATGACTTACGTGACACCTTTGAAAGGCAGCCGAACTTTGGGTTGCGCTATGAGCGGGAACAGGTTAGCTACATCAGTTGAACTATTGTGTGCATGCATACGTTGCAATCTCCCTATTATGGCCACTTAAGCGGGTTATTTATTATATTATATAGATTATTTTATGCGATACTACGAGTATAAAACCTCGTTTGGATAGCTTGGATGGATAGAAGTTGGTAAGGACGCACTGTCACGCTTGCATGAAAATAGGTTTGAAAAGTAGGTTCTATTATAGCTTTTTTTTTTTTTTATAACATGCACAGGTTAAAGGCATTACTATCGACTTTATCGTACAAAAATACACAATATAGTACAATGGTGAAGGGGAAAGGGATAGTGAGGATAGGAGAAAAGGATTGGTCGAGGTTGGTTGAACAATGAATACAATATTTTTCACGGTAGTAAAATGGAAAGTACTAAGAAGAGGTTTTGGCTCTACAACGGCTGTAGTGCTATTTTTTCTTGTACTCCAAAATGTCAAAGCACCGAACGAGAGGAACGGGATTAGAATGAAAATTTATTTTGTGTATAAAAATTGCAATGACGAGAGAACGCATGGGTCTATTCGTACGCATTAATCCAGGTGTAGCGGCTTCAAAAAAATCGAATGTTTTGTTTTTCTTGTCTTAATCGATAGTATATCACTTGTATGAATGAATGAATGTGGGGGCAGGACCCTCATTTTATTTCGTTTAGTACAAGTGGTATTGTGGGGGTTCTTTAAGGCTCGCCGAAGAACCACCCATTTTCCTAACCCAACTCCCCATTCCCAACCTGCAATACTTTACCAAACATTACCTCTTACCTGCATATGAGCAGTACAAAGCTCCCTTTCAACCATTTCTAACCTGAAAGAAATCGGTTCGCCATTACCGCATACATCAATGCATCTCAGCATTGATCTGAAAAGAAAAACATTTCGGCTGTCGTACTAGGTAACTGCAATGAACTATGAAACAATCATCGGAACCCCTGTCTGCCTACGTTCTCTGTCCCACACGTGCGGGGCAGATTTTCATAGTTTATCTGTACCCATGGCGGTTTCTATCCAACCATCAAAGTATAGCGCAACTCGCGCCTAGCTGCCAAGAGTCGAATTCTCTGTCAGTGTAAATATTCACACTGGAATTCGACCCTTGAGGCGCTATGGAGGCCAAATGCAACCGACGTAGTTGTATACACAATCGCGATCTTGTACCCATCCTATGTTCCCTGTTACATCGAATTTTCAGCAGTTGCAGCCAATTATCGACGACTGGTTGCATAAGCGATAAACATGCAACGAATTGGATGCGACCCTAATGTGTTTACCCCAAACAACTTGCAACGGTCTCATCCCATGTTCGTTCACTAATACAAACAAATGTCCCTTTCAGCGCTTGCCTGTGGGATTGTTTATCCAATATACCCTCTATCGTTTACGATAGCAATTCTTTCAGCCTCTACGCATGTTCAGTTGTTTGAACAGCTGCATGATTGATCCCTCTTCTTTCACATCCAACCGCCGATGCATTATCGTTTGTCCTCACTTCCAGTGTATGGACATCCAACCAGGTCTGCACGATCACATTGGAAATCCTTCCAATTAAACCAAACTGATTTTTCATTGGTCGCCACCAGAAAGAAATATCTGATTCGCTTCTCACCACAGCGGTGAAAATCCACCCGAGTTGCGACTGGTGGTACGATTGACTCAACTTCTCGAGGAGTCAAATTTTATGAGTCTTGGAGCGAAGTCGAGTTTGCTGCGCCGTGGGAGTTATTTGAGTTAATCGAGTTGCCTATTTGAATTAATCGAGTTGCCTATTTGAGTTAATCAAGTTGCCTATTTGAATTAATCGAGTTGCCTATTTGATCCGCGTATAAATACAATTGCGGGGATTCCGACTTAAAATTTTGAAATCTTGTCGTTTGTTAATGTTCGCCGGGTCTTTGTGCGCCGACATACTTAGTGCATCAAGCGGCCTTTGTGAATGATTCAACGGTGGTGTTTCTACTGAATCCGCGCCCGTGTCATAGCAAATAGGAGAAAACACCACAGTATAAACATGGAAACACATAAATAGACTTACGAACTAACTTAAAAACCAACGCATGGGTGTTGGGGGTGGGGGATTAACTTTAAAGTAACATTAAAAACTGGGGAATGGGGAACTAAACAAAGGTGGATAGAGCAATAGTATAAGTGGTAGGACAGGGAAGTGTAAGGATAAGCCGGAGGCTAGGGTGTGAATATGAGTCCAGGAGAGTGTAGGTTGTGAGCGGCGTGGGGTCAGGAGAGAGGAGACGACGTTTGAGAACAGGAGAGGTGAGATTGAAGTCAAAGAAGGTGGGGTAAGAGTTTCCCCACCGCAGCATTCGCGAAATGGGTTCATTAGAGCCGTAAGAAGTGTGTGGGCGGCCAAATAGAAGAGAGGGGGTTTCGCAGCTTTCGGGGGTTAGTGTAAAATGTGATGGAGGAGAGAAAGCTTGAGCAGTTGATTGAATCTGAGAGAAGACGGTGGATGAAGAGGATGTTGGCATGACTTCTGAGCTCTTCAAGTGTGTAAAAGTTAATTAGGTGAAGACGGTTTGTGTATGGGGGTAGAATCAGAGGATTTTTTCCAAATCAATCCTCGGAGGACAAAAGGCAAAAAAAAAAAACGACGTTGCACGCTTTCGATCCTGCGAATATGGGACGAGTAATGAGGAGACCAAACCTGACTAGCATATTTAAGAAGACGGCGGATAAAAGCTATATAGAGCGATTCGGAAACGTAGGGATTAAAGAATTCTTTCGACAAGCGTTTCACAAAACCGAGGACAGAGTTGGCCTTGAGAATAATGTCATTAATATGTGGGAAGAAGTTAAGCTCCCTATCAGATAAGATACCAAAGTCACGAATCGTTTGTACAGGTGTTATTAGTTGGTTGAGTAAGACATAGGAACGTAGCGGGTAGGGGGATTGTTAACGGAGAAGGTGATTGAGTGGCATTTGACAATGTTTAGCTCGAGGCAGTTGTTTTGGCACCAAGTTGCAAATCTGTCGAGATTCATTTGGAGAAGTAAGGAATCGAGAAAAGAACGGACCGTCTTGGGGAGTTTAGTGTCGTCCGCGTATAGAGAGATGGAGGAGTGCTTGATACTGGAATCTATATCATTAATAGTAAGAATGAATGGGAGGGGTCCAAGATGAGTGCCCTGGGGAACCCCTGACGTGGGAGGAAAAGGATAGGAGAGGGTGGATCTGTATCTGACATTGTAGGTTCGATCGTTGCGATAGGAATAAATCAACTTAATCAGTAGGGGTTCGGAGCCAAGAGAGGATAGCTTAAAGACAATGAGATTGTGGAAGATTTTGCCAAAGCCTTGCTGAAATCCGCTGTGATTGCACCGAATTCGTTGCCATTCTCTAAGTCATGGAGAGTGTGGGATGAGAACTCAACTAGATTGATGGCGTGGAAGGAAAGGGATTGGAGAGGGTGGATCTATATCTGACATTGTGGGAGGAAAAATATTGGAGAGGGTTGGATCTATATCTGACATTGTAGGTTCGATCGTTACGATAGGAATATACCCACTTAATCAGTAGGGGTTCGGAGCCAAGGGAGGATAGCTTAAAGAGGATGAGATTGTGGGAGATTTGGTCGAAGGCCTTGCTGAAATCCGTTGTGATTGCATCGAATTCGTTGCCATTCTCTAAGGCACGGGGAGTGTGGGATGAGAACTCAACTAGATTGATGGCGTGGAAGGAAAGGGATTGGAGAGGGTGGATCTATATCTGACATTGTAGGTTCGATCGTTACAATAGGAATAAATCCACTTAATCAGTAGGGGTTCGAAGCCAAGGGAGGATAGCTTAAAGCGAATGAGATTGTGCGAGGTTTTGTTGAAGGCCTTGCTCAAATTCGTTGTGATTACATCGAATTCGTTGAGAACTCAACTAGATTGGTGGTGGTCGATCTACCCGTAAGGAAAACATGGTGGTTGGGTGAGATGATGAATTTGCAGTGGAAACACAACGCGTTGTAAAGAATACCTTCAAACAGTTTTGGACTATGTAACAGTCTGGTGATGGGATGGTAGTTACTAATATCGTTTCTAGGCCCCTTTTTATGTATGGAGGTGACAATACTTGGAAAATACTTTGTGTAAGGGACAGATTGAAGATCTTTGGGAACGGGAGAGAAAGAGAAGAGGAGCATTTTTTTTAAAAGGACAGCCGAAAGTCCATCAGGTCCAGGGCTGAACTCGTCTCTAAGTAAGTTTAATTTTTCTTCAACTAGATGATGCTGAATGAGTTGAGAGATGAAGTGGCCAAGGGAGATTTCGGGCAAGTTTTTGAAATAAAACGGGTTAGGCTCAAAAGAGTTGTCCGTGAAGGATTTTTAAAAAAGGGAAGCGAAAAGATTAGCAGCAGTTTGTGGGTCGATTGAAGTAATCGAGTCATAGGAAACTGAGTTGGAATAGGCGTCAGATTTACGTTTGTAGTTAATAAAGTGGAAACAAGATTTAGAGTCATTTATCAGGTTGTTTTGGGTTTTTGTGAGATAATTGTAGAAAAGAGAGTTGTAATGCTCGGTGAATTTATAAAAGGAATCGAGAAAGTTGGAGTAGTCCAGGGAAGGGCGTCTTCTTAGGAAAATGTTCCACAAATTATTCCTCTTGTTACGAAGAGTACGGAGTTTGCTGTTGTACCATGGAGGCGATGATACCGATGTCCTATGTCGAGAATAAGGCACATATAGGGAAATGGCATTGTATATTTCCTTATAGAGAACGGCAGTAGCTTTTTCTACCTCTAAGCGATCAAAGCGAAATGCGATTCTGCTAAGATGCTCATTTAATAGGCGAAATTTGTAGGAAAAGTTGACGTGGGTTGGTGAGGTTTGGGATAAGCTGTCACGATAAAGGGATACGAGAAGCGGGGGGTGGTAATTGTCGATGGTAGAGAGGTCGTGAGAACTAAGGGCAACTGAGTAATTATAGGGGTCCGTTGTTCAAGTTGCCTCTTCGTATGATTTCGCACATTACTTATTTGACGGAGGCTTGAATCGGTGAGGCCATCTATATAGAGACATTCCTTGGTACTAGTGGGGTATGAGGTGTAAAAAGATTGATCGTCTGACAGCAACCATTGGAGATGGGGGAGGTTGAAATCGCCAATAACATCGATATCCTCAAGGGAAGTATTTGATTTGAGCATTTGATGAGCATTTGCAGAATCGATTGCGTTTTAGAGCGGAGACCTCTGACATTTTGATAGTAGATGGTTAGGGGGGGAGAGTATTAAGAGTCTTAGGGGGGTGTAGGGAGGCCGGTTAATTAGGGTAAAAAAGACTTATTGGAAGAGATAAACAGTCACGATAAAGGGAATTGTAGAATATGTTCTCAAAGCCCCAACTTTGAATTTGTATTTTAGCGGGTCAAAGTTAGTTCGAAAAGTACGCATGCCCGAGCACACCGTACAGTAAATTTTTTTTCAAAACCACGTTTTTGAAACGCGTATAATATTACACGTGAATTCATATGATTCTCTTTAAAATGAAAGATTAGTTAATTTGCCACTTGATGAATGTATTATTAGAAGTTAATATTTTGTTTATAAAAGTTAAAAAGTTATAAAGGTAACTTCATCACGTCTTACTCCCAAAAGCCGTGATGTCTATTGCCAAAAAATTCGATTGTCATTTTCACAATCTTTGATACAAATTTTTTATCACTAAGGAAGTTTGGCAATGATAGGAAAATATGGTTATCGTTTGGTGGTAGGCCGCATATATAAGGTTGTTGTGTCAAAACTTTCCACCTAGTTTCTGGAATTTCTAGCGAGTTATTATAGACGAGCATGAGCTGGCGTCGCGACGTCCTGATAGAACACAACACCTCCCCTGACTGTTTATGGTCAATCGCTAGCTTCAAACAAGCTCCACTTGACAGTAGAAGGTCCGAATCTAATGTTTGGTGGTATGGAAGGAGCCCCTAGTAGATTATTTCTTTCCAATCCCATCAGCAAAACCTTACTGGCTACTGGTCCTTGTTTGGCGATCGTTTGAACGCAGTCGTTTTTTTACTATATTATCGCATGTGACTTGTTCCTCGTTCCCCGACACCATTCGCCTATGAAATAGGTAGCTTTTGTTCCGTTTGACCAAAGCTTCGCATATGGAAATTCGATCCATCGAGTTTTTTTTTTGCGTCAATTTGTGCAACATCCAAAATATTTTTTTAATTCAGCTTTATGTAAATGGTTTAAAACTGTTTTGTTGTCGATCTTTTGCTCGTGGGCGATGTTATGAATGCTCACGTGCCGGTTAACTTTAATCATTTCCATAATCTTATCGGCACGTTCATTTCGAACATGGAAAATACTAGAAGGGAATCACCATCATCATAATCGGCACTACTACCGGGAGCCGGTCTTGGCCTTATTTAGCAAGTCCCGACGCTGAAGGGAATCACCGAAACCAAAATTATGCGTAATTGATTGCGACAGCATCGGGAACATAAACGTATCCCACGATTTTAGCTGGCTACCGATTATTTTCGCCTTATCAAACCAAATTCTGAAATATACTGAATGTTCTCTACGTTCCCTTTGCTCCATATAACGGACAACTGAATCAAACATACGAAAATGTTTTTAGTAGGGAATGCTATTTTTGTCAACGAGGACAAGTCTGAATATGTTTCATCAATGGACGAGATTTATCCACTGTAGCCACCAAGTGAAAAAATTATGGATTTATCTTTCCTCAAAATAATATTTGCTCGCGGAGAACGTCAGTCGGGAAGTCCACTATACAGTTCAATTTTAGACGGATTGTCGACCCCATGGGGCATTCTTCAGTCGAACTACACTAACCTAGAGCATCCTGCTTGTGATGTATTCCTCTCACGGCATTCATCCTTTTTGATAGAATAACCCACAGAGCACAATTCGTTATGAATTATGTGTTGGTCTTAACCGTGGCCAGAAAACAACAAAAACAAAGAAAGTAGAATACACAGGCGACAACAAAGTCAAAGTACTCTGTGGTTCCTGTCTTAAGAATACGAGGGTTGCCTTTTATATTTCGGGATTAGAGAACAAAAACTAATATTGATCATCGAAAATGACTTTATTGTTTTTCAAAATATTCCCCATGAAGATCTATACACTTTTGCATGCGTTTGAACCAATTGTCGAAGCACTTTTGCCACTCTGATTGAGGTATCTCCAACACATGCATTCTGAATGCAGCAACCGCTTCTTCAGGTGTCGAAAAACGTTGACCTCTCAGTTTGTTTTTTACGTACGGGAATAAAAAGAAGTCATTCGGTGCCAAGTCAGGACTATACGGCGGATGACCCATCAAATCGATGTTTTGGGTGCTCAAAAATGCAGTTGTCGCAGCCGATGTGTGAGAGCTCGCATTGTCGTGGTGAAGAGCGATCCGTCTTCGGCGGTTGGTTTTCCTGATTTCTTGGAAGACAACTGGCAAACAAATGGTTGTGTACCACTCATAATTGACTGTTCTGCGTTGTTCTAGTGGTACGGTTGCGACATGTCCAGTTTTTCCGAAAAAACAGGCGACCATTTGCTTGGAAGTGCTTCGTGCGCGAACAACTTTTGTTGGATTTGGCTCATCTTGAAACACCCAGACAGTCGACTGCTGTTTACTTTCGGGCTCATACGCGTAAATCCACGATTCATCACCTGTCACGATGTCATAGACGTGTTTCGAAGCACCGCGACCGTATTTTTTGAGCATTTCTTTCGACCAATTGACACGAGCCTTTTTTTGGGCGATTGACAAATTGTGTGGGATCCAACGCGAACAAATTTTTTTGACAGTCAAATGTTTATGCAATATTGAATGTATGCTGGTCCCACTAACGCCTAAGGTTGTCTCAATCTCACGATAGGTCACATGACGATCTTCCAATATCAGTTCGCACACAGCATCAATGGTTTTCGGAACAACAACTGATTTTGTGACGACCTTCACGAAATTCATCTTTGAGTGAACTACGACCACGATTGAATTCACCATACCATCGATAAACACTGGTCCTTGATGGAGCTTCATCGCCAAAAATTGAATTAACTTCATCCATGCACTGTTGCTGAGTTAATCCACGTCGAAAGTTGTAAAAAATAATCGCACGAAAATGTTGACGATTTAATTCCATTTTTGGGCCGAGATGAATCTTTTAAGTTACTGTAAACAACACAAATAGCGCTCGTATGTCAAAACGCTCTGAGTGCGTATAACCTCAAAAATGTCCAACTTTACGACAGAGCTGTCAATTGCCGGATTGCAACACTAGGGTTGCCAAATCCCGAAACATAAGAGGCAACCCTCGTATTCAAACCCGCCACACAAAACTCATGACGGATCTTGTGCGAGAAGTTGTTGAACACGCTCTCTATGACAGGGGGATAATGGAATTATTGAAAGTATCGAAGGATAAACGTGCGTGTGATTCGAACCAATGCTATGACGATTAGAATCACTAAAAATTGAACCACTGCTCAACACATCAGGCCACTGCCGCATGTAGGAGTTCGATTTCTAAACTCAAGTACATCCAACTGATCTATGTTATTGCTTGGTATACGGCTGATGCTTTTGCTTATTCGATTTTCTTTCGGTGTTGTTCTTCACTATTTGCTGGTGTACTGTATGTGTATCTGTTAGATATGCCACAATACTCCGAACTTTGTTACGATCAACTTCGTGTGCGAACGACGGAGCGAGGGGCGAGAGGACGAGAGTACGTCGAAGCAGGCGAGTAAGCCGGTGCTTAAAGTCCTGTTTAACTATGGGAGCTTGTGTGCGGTTTGTACAGAGATCACGTCGGGATCACCAATTATAGCGTTCGCGACGATAGTGAAGACCGTGTGATTCGAACCGTCGCTATGACGGTTAGAATCACTAGAAATGTAACCAAAGTTCTAACACGAATGAGGAAGACCTAGGCCCATATTAAATAAAGATTTTAATATCAACAATTCAAAGTCGTCAGTCGGTGAGTACATATCAGTTTACACTAAAGGTCAACGTAGACAGACACAAGCTCAGAGAATCATTCTCCCGACGAACTACACGCATCTAGAGCGTTTTGTTTGATCGGATGTTCGCTCATACTCAAAATATGTATAAAAATATAAGCAGTCAATTGGAGTGTGCCTCATGTTAGACCCAACGTTACACGTACGAAGGATGTACATTTTGTCTGGGGATGCCAATTTTTTGTTATAACGAACTTAATGTAACCTTTGAGGATCATCTCCTCTTCGCCCACATTGTTGCACTGACTTTAGAAATTACGTAAAATACCTTTTGTGCGGATGTATTGAAACAACTATAATCCTAAAGTTATGAACCTTATGGGCGATAGGCTTTTCGAAACTTACGGCCTCACTTCGTCGCAGTGGTCAATCCTGAAGGATCGTTGACATTTTTAGAGTCTCCATTTCTTCCTTTCTCTTTGAATACTTCATCAAAGCAGCCGGTTCGTAGAGTAACAAAGGCGCACGCTATTTTGAGGCGCGAATAGTTTTCCCTGAAAGAATTCACTGGACAGTAAGCATTACTTTTACCCTCAATTCAAAGGTCGCACAAGATGTCTATGAAAGGATAACGTAAGAACGTTTTATAGAAGTTTGGACTAATCGCCACAGATAGATGGAGCGACGACGCTCGCGGTAGAGTTGTGGCGTAGCCCAGAGAGCGAAGTCATGAACTTTCGATTGATTGATTGATGGTGCGATAAGTATGTAATGTACATATCTTCTTTCAAATGTGGAACAATCAACCGACGACATTCTTGAAAGAGTCGTTCAGAAAAGCGATACAAGGCTACTGACCCTTGCTAAAGCATTTTTATATATTCATCTAATGAGTAAGTACTTCCTGTCACATACGCGAGTTTCTTTGTGGGAAACGACGCGGAATTCAATTCCGCATTGCCGCCATAATTTATTGAAAGAATAACGATGTGCGTGGGCATCTAGCAGTACCTATTGTCCATGTAATATGCACCCAGTGTGCCCAGTCGATGGAGACCGCAGTTCAAAGAGAATATCACGATGATTGCTGCTTAATGTGATTGTGATGTAGGAATAGCAAGAGATGTTGTGTGGATGGTCTGCTCGTCCCATTGTTCTTAATTGGTGGTCCTTACGATCACGGGGAGGCGTTGTTGGTCCCCTGCTCTTTTTGTACTTTGTCGCATGGTTGCAACGCTCCATTTCATATATACAAAATGGCTAGTGCAATGATTTATTTATGTGAATTCATCCCGGCAACCTTGGGATGGTGCATGTACGGAGTGATTTATGCTGACGACTCGAGTCATACTGGAAAGGGCAAGATCATCAGTGGCCGTATGACCGTAAAGTATTATATATCTTCACATTTCGACAATTTTTTACGACCGCTAAGAATCTTCTTGTAACTTTCGTGCACTATATGTTTATGATGATATCTTGGAATGCAATGCGTGTTGTGGGAGTAATAGGAAAATATAGTATCAGCCTTTTGTTTTTGTCTTTATAAATGCACAGAAAAAGGATTATTTAAATGTCAACACAGTGCAGGCGTAAGGAGCTAGCCCGCTAATTATAGGAAGGGAGTCTCGTTGCGTATTGCTCTTGAATGGCCGAAAACTTAAAATAGTAGTGTTCCAGGCTTGTGTCATTCGGCTAAAGAACGATATTTATCTATTTTTATTGTTACTAGATTACAATACTGTAGACTTGTGAATTTATATTAAATTTGGAAGAAAAAAGGATTCCTGCTGATATGGAAAACTGTGAAATGTTGAGGTTGAATTGAATTCTTAAAACAATGAATGTTGTTAGATATATACATTTTTTACCGAACAATACAGAGGAAAGCCGAAGAGGATGTGAGAGGAATAACTGCAATGCATACGTTCAACGCGCGTTATTCTTACACGATGAAAAATACTATACCGTCCCATATGCTTTAAGGTTTACTGGGGCTACACCCCATTTATTAGCTTAGAGGAAGCTTACAAGCGATTCTTAGATCTAACTTATGAACTAACTTAATTAATAACTTAACTACGATTGTGAGGGATAGGACGGAAGATGAAAAAAAATTAGAGGGAGGCATTTAAGAAAGAAACTTTGCTCTGTATGTTCGCTCCCATCCCCCTTATATTCCTCACTTTTATAAAATATATCATGTCCATTATTCGCAGCATAATTCAGTTGTTTGCTGGCGATAACATGTACAGCAGTTCATTCGAATATGCTCGGCCAAAGTCTTCAAATCTCCAGACAAAACTATGTGTGATCCTCTAAAGATCCCGCGGTCCCTAGACTCAGGGGTGCACGAGACAGAGCTGTACAGTATATAGTAGCACTGTGCCTACGTACTAAAACCCATCCTTGGGTTTTCCTTCACGGGGCTGGTTAATTCCTTAAGCTAATTTACTATTGCGTTCAGTGATTTCTCGTCTTACACTTCCGGGTTCGCGAAGCTTGGTCTGCATTAGGATTACTAGAATTCAGATTTTGATCCAACATCCTCTGACCGTGGAGCTTACGTGGTCCATTGGCCACAGGAGGTTAGTTCTACATTGAACCAAACGGCTGCATACCAATATTGCATGTTCAGCATCACTCTCACTCTTCGCATTGTGGACAGGAAGGTGAACTGTCTTTCCCAAAACGGTTTAGATATTTTCGATATTCACCGTTGCAATTCCCGTGCAAGCACTTTATCCACATTTTTAGCCATGAAATCAGTTTAAAGGTTGTGGCGTCTCTAACAGATACACACACAATACACAAGCAACTAGTGAAGAACACCGAACGAAAATCGAATAAGAAAATGCATCAGAGCCATATACCATAGCGATAACATAACAAATCCACATCAGTTTGAATGTACTTGAGTTTAGAAATCGAATTCGTAAACGCTATCAGTAGCCTGATGCGTCATTGCTTCGCTTCTCACTCGTTTCATCGTATGTTCAAATCAGTCTTCACTATCCTGGCTTAACGCAACAACCCGACGTGGTCTGTATACACAACACATAATCTCCTATATGTAAACAGAACTTTGCTACTACAATCACGACTTCCGCATAGAGCACCGGCACACTCGCCTGATCCGACGTTCTCAAGCTCACTCGTTCCTCGCTCCGTCGTTCGCACACGACGTTGTTCATAACAAAGTTACTGAGGAGGGAGTAGTGTGGCGTTTCTAACAGATACACACACAATACACAAGCAAATAGTGAAGAACATCGAACGGAAATCGAATAAGAAAATGTATCAGAGCTGTATACCATAGCGATAACATAACAATTCACATCAGTTGAATATACTTGAGTTTAAAAAAAAAATGGAATTCTAAGCACGGCCAGTAGCCTGATGTGTTACGCATTGGTTCAATTTTTGGCGATTCTAACTGTCATAGCGTCAGTTCGAATCACACGTTCTTCACTATCATACCAAACGCTATAAGGTCAATCTGCCTTTTGAGGTGAAATCAGTTTAAAGGTCCATCTGTCTTTTGAGCTGTTCATGTTCCATCGGGTCAGCCATTTAGCAAAAGAAACTTCATTTCTAGCTTTAACGTTATCAATCCATCAGGCACTCCTTGCCTTGTAGCTCTTCTTTTTTAGATCCAAAGCATCATGTTAGCTGGGATTCCTACGGAGGGTAGTCCACATATAACATATGTATACTGCTTCGTCGGAATCGTCCCCAAATTTTTTTTTTTTTTAGGGAGAGGCGAACCTATCGCGCCGGATGGGCGCCCCGAGATACCATAGTTAGTAGTATAGTTTTTAATGTGCAAAGTCTGTGTGTTGCTCTCATCATACTTTTCAGCTGTTTTCGTGATAGAGCTTCTGCCCACACTGAAACAGCATAGGCTAGTACTGATGTGACTGTCATTAACAGAGGCCACAAATATTAGTATACCCGCCTGTCACGCGGGAGACCGGGGTTCGATTTCCCGTCGGGGAGCCTCTGGCGCAAGACTAATGAACTTGCCCGGAAAAAAAAATTAATCATTATGGAAAATTTAACAAGTCTCAGGACTTGCTAAATAAGGCCAAGACCGGTTCCCGGTTGTAGTGCCGATGATCATCATCATGATCATCACAAATATTGGCAATATACCGGGTACGGCCGCTTGTACGTTCAGTCGGCGGCTTGCTTATTGCCGACCGTAATTCCCAAGTACATAACAGTTAACATATTTCACACGATTTCGGCTAGGATTGTTTTCGTTTTGTGGCCGGTTAATTGTAATCCGGCAGATTGTGGCCTTTAATAAGTCGAATTGTCTCGTTAGTGGTCGCTTCCACGAGGATTGACAGGTCAAAAGTCCCCGGCCCGGCACATAGATGGCGGCACTAGAATTAAATCCATATGATTTTTAGTTAGCCCTAACCTTCAAAAGACGCGTGTATAAATTTGACAGATGTCGGATCATTAGTTTGTGAATTATAGTATTTTGAGTGAAGCTACTTCTGTTATTGTGAAAAAAATGGATAAAAAGGAATTTCGCGTGTTGATAAAATATTGCATTTTGAAAGGAAAAAATACAGTTGAAGCAAAAACTTGGCTTGATGACGAGTTTCCAGACACCGCCCCAGGAAAATCAACCATCAAGGATTGGTATGCTAAGCTTAGACGTGGTGAAATGAGCACCGAAGACGGTGAATGCAGTGGACGCCCAAAAGACGAAAACAGAAAAATCCACAAAATGATTTTGAATGAGCGTAAACTGAAATTGAATGAAATAGCAGGCACTCTAAAGATATCAACTGAACGTGTACATTATATAATTCACGAATATTTGGGTATGAGAAAGCTCTGTGCAAAGTGAGTGCGCGCGAACTCACTTTTGACCAAAAACAACGACGAGTTGATGATTCGGAGCAGTGTTTGGAGATGATCAAGCGTAATAAACCCGAGTTTTTGCGTCGATATGTGATAATGGATGAAACATGGCTCCATAATTTCACTCCGAAGTCCAATCGACAGTCACCCGAGTGGACTGTCGCAACAGTCGGCTGGTAAGGTTATGGCGTCTGTATTTTGGGATGCGCGCGGAATAATTTTCATTGACTATCTTGAAAAAGGAAGGACCATCAACAGCGACTATTACACAGCGTTATTGGACCGTTTGAAGGACGAAATCGCCGAAAAACGACCGCATTTGATGAAAAAGAAAGTGCTGCTTCACCAAGACAATGCACCGTGTCACAAGTCAGTGAAAACGGTGGCAAAAATCCATGAATTGGGCTTTGAATTGCTTCCGCATCCACCGTATTCTCCAGATCTGGCCCCCAGCGACTATTTCCTGTTCTCAGATCTCAAAAGAATGCTCGCTGGGAGGAAATTTTCGTCGAATGAAGAGGTGATCGCCGAAACTGAGGCCTATTTTGAAGCAAAAGACAAATCGTACTACAAAAAAGGTATCGAAAAGTTGGAGGGTCGCTATAATCAGTGTATCACCCTCGAAGGGAATTATGTTGAATAAAAAAAACGAATTTTGCCAAAAAAATGTGTTTTACTATGGAAGGCCGGGGACTTTACAATTGTTATATGTTTAGTGATTACTTACAGTGCGATGTCGACGGTGAAATCAGTAATCTATAGTCCCTGTGGTTGTTTCATTAGTAAAACTGCATCATACATAATATTTCACAGGAGGGGACTGAAAACTGACCCTTGAGGAACTCCTGCCGTAATATAAAATTTTCTGCCCTCGTCCGGATCGTATGTCAGCTTTCTGTTGGTGTCAATCATGTCGTTAGAACCTAGGCACAGTGTGTATCTCCTGTATAGGTATTGCATTATTTTATCACCATCGTTGTTCAGCTGAAGTTCATGTATGCAATTCACCTCTTTAGATTCTGATGACACCTAGGAACTAGGATGTACGCGTCTTAAAAAAAATATGTCTATTAGAAAATCATTCTTAAGCCGAACCATACTAATGTGGAAGGCTCTGCCTGATCATGTTTCTTCATCATTATAATCTGCACCGGCTCAAGACCGATATAGACAACTTCTTTCCTTATTCCACCCCTCTCCTTATGCTTTCACGAGGTTTAGACATTAAAGGGTACCTCAACATCCACTTTTTTTTTTTCTAAGGAAAAAGTAAGAAGAAATCTTCAATTTTGCTTGTAGTGCGGCGTAGTTTGTTATCTGCGCATTACGTCTGCGATTGCACTTGGGCTCCTCATCTAAAATTCAATTACTCCGAAGCAGCAACCATGACTGCTCCAGACGTTATGTAGTGATTCTTCAAATATCACTCTGATGCTTCCGAAATGCATATAAATTATTCAATAGTGTGTCTCAGTTTAGAATACACTAAGTCTGGCATTAGTTGCTGGAATTAGATTCAAACAGTATTGGGGCATGGGATATTGATTTACATTCGTAGTAGTTGATTCGTTTAAGATACACTTGTTGATAATTCAAAACTTAAGGGGGTATTCTGGTGTAGACTCACGAATTTAACGCAATTTTTGAAGTGCTGTAAAAAAAAAGCAATCAATATTTTTAGTATTCATTTTTTTGTAGGATGTTTATTAATATGTCAAGAATGCAGTAAAAAAAATTGAAAGTAAAAAATTCAAAATTCAAAAAGTGATGAAGTGGGGGATCTCAAAAAGTTGGCACGCGACCATGCCCACGATTCAACCCTCCTAGCAATCCGAAAAAAAAGATTATTAATTTACAGAACTGCCTCTATCGTTGGAACTAAAAAAAGTTGAAAAAAATTTTTTTTTAACGAAACGACTGCTTGAAAAAAAAATTTATTTTTGTACCACTTTTTTTTAGTTTTTCGAATTTTTTAAAAATAGTTAACATTGAAATTTGCGGATGAGGATAGTGCATGCAATAGAAAAGCCTATAAAGAAGACATATACTAAATTTGAAGTAAATCGGTTCAGTAGAACTTGAAAAATCGTGGGTATTGTTTAAAAAAAGACAGTTTCGAGAAAAACGCGTTTAATGTTTCACGTAAAGTTTCTCTCGGTCTAAGTCATGAAATGATATTTTAGGCTTACGTTTATTCAATCTGCCATTCCTGCTGTATACATTGGACCTTCTTCGACTTCGAAATAAGCATCTTTCGCGCTTCTCTCTTCCAACCGATCAGTTCTGGCCCCCTTTGGTGCGTTAGACGCTCGTATCTCTTCTTTTGTTCGATTCGTTCCGGCCGAGCCGGTTTAGACGGCGCGTCAGCAAAACAGCCATACCTCCGAAAATAATTTGAATTTTCTAAAACATATTCTTAGAGTGTTAAGCTTTGAAAATATGCACAAAAAAAAAATGATTATTTTTTCAAATTTCTAGACCAGAATACCCCCTTAAGTAGTTCTATTTTTGACGAACACATTAACATCGCAATATCACATTGTTTTATCAGGATACAAGTCTCAAATTAAGGGCGACCACAACGTTCCTCGGTTCTGCTGAATGCAATGTGTAATGCCAGTCTGTTTTCTAGAGGGTTAAGCTTTGAAAATATGCACAAAAAAAAAAAGATTATTTTTTCAAATTTCTAGACCAGAATACCCCCTTAAGTAGTTCTATTTTTGACGAACACATTAGCATCGAAATATCACATTGTTTTATCAAGATACAAGTCTCAAATTAAGGGCGACCACAACGTTCCTAGGTTCTGCTGAATGCAATGTGTAATGCCAGTCTGTTTTCTAATGGTATTGTCAATGCCTTTGTTTAATTGTATGTAGTCAATGCATCCCACCTCTCTAATAATTCTTCCGCGAACCCCATCGATCAGGGAATGTGTATCAGTTCACGTTAAAATTACCTTCAGACGCTCGGATAGCAGGGAATCGTTCTTTAGCCGAATCACACGAATGTGGAACACTCTGCCTGATCATGTGCTGCCGCGACATTGTAATCTTCTGTCATTTAAGACCAATGTGAATTCATACTTCCTCTCCTTATCCTCTCGCTTTACTTCCGCAGTCTTGATGGGTGAGGATACCGCAAATTTCTTTTTTTACGACTTTTTCGTGTCTAAAAAGTACAAGTACACTTGGCTGCTGGATGACGGCAATGTATTTCAAATTCGTGCCGTTCCTACGGGCGGATGTAAATCGCATCACTTAGCACGGCATTTATTTTAGTGATTTCTCGTGAACTGAATACATTTAAAACAGATTTGCGAAATTTTCCATTGTCCAGCAATGCATTATATACGTCGGCGACGGGCATGGATTTGCGTCAAAACGTACAGGCATTGCATTAAGTGATATTTGAATTTCTCTCCTTTGATGTAGAGTCGTTAAGACTTTCGCAGACAATCTAAATTCTACATCTCGCTACATGAACAACAGGAAATGTATTGCTTATGCAGTCGTCGCCAGTAAAAATGGTAACAAACCTGACCAAATGTAGTCAACGGATATAAATATTTCAGTCGCCAGATATGAATCCAGTAGAGGAATGGGGATGTGCAAAATCAACATTTCGGTCGTAAAATAATGAATATAATGAAACTCTTATGTCACCGACATTTGCATTTATATTACAAGTCAAAAGGCACGTATCAAATAAAGAACTCTGGAATGCGGCAACTAATGAAAGCAAATGACGTCGTTAACTAGGCTCATCTGACATGTTGGTATATGGAGACCAATAGAAATTTAGAAAACAAGGGAAGCCACCACCTAAATAAAACAATGAACCAGAACGAATCGCAAAAAATTGGATCAAGCCAGATCAAAAGCAAATCCAGTGGAAGAGGTTTGAAGATACTTGAGTGCATCAGTTAGAACAAATGGCTGATTAATCAATAGCACCCTCCTCTGAGTCACGGATATTTAAACTGGTGCTTCAAATTACAACAAATCTCCTCACAGGCGAAAGACCTCTTCGTCGTCTACAAGTTAAAATTACCAAATCATGAGCAAGGTGAACCAGATCGGTCGATCGAATTAAAAACTGTACCGTCTTGGATACACGTCGAAATCGCTGCAGAAAAAACAAAAACTCACTTAAGCAAAATGAATGTCAACACTCTTCAAATGAATACTCTTGTCCGAAATAAACGCATAAATTAAATGGATCAAAAATGATTTCTGACTCCACGTTGTCTCGATGCTTCTGATTCGCTACTAAAAATTTTCCAGGTTAATAAACGTTGACTAATGGGACAAAAAACTCGTGTGTTGTGAACAAAACAACCGGTTCGACTGCCCCGTTCCCCTTGCATCACGCTAACCCGCTAAGAGAATCCCAAGAATCTGTTCTCGTTCGTTCTAGATAAGACGTTCGCCAAATGTAATCTGGCAGGCTGCCAAATGAGGAGCACTTCTTCACTTTTCGTTTGATTTCACGTGGCCGCCGAATGTTGAGAGGTTCTTAATGAGGGCAGTGCGCTGACAAGGAAGCTACGCAAACGGGAAGTACTTTGTGGTATCTATATGATCAGCTGAACCTAGCTACGCTGTGATTGCCCTTAATTTAGTTGATTTGTATCTTGCCAACACAATGAGATATATCGATTGCTAATCTGCTTGTCTAGAATTCAACTGCTTATGATTTCAAAACTGGGGTCGGCTTTACTTGAGTCTATCACCAAGTGAACGACTAGAAAAACCACATTGTTTGCTTATGTCGAAGACTTGTGCCCCAAATATTGTTTGAATAAAATTCCAGCGAATAATGCAGTGTATTTTTAATCAGAGGCCCGTTATTGACTAATTTATTCATATTTCCGAAACAGCGGAGAGATTTGGGGAATCAAAATAAGACGCACAATTTTGAGTAGTTTAATTTTAGATAAATAACCCAAGTACAATCGCAAATAAATTGAGGTGCGCAGATAGCAAACTACGTCGGACCTGCAACTTGACGGAATTGTTCTCTTTTATACGAAACGTGGGTATCGGCTTCGAGGAACCCGTAAGTACCACAACACTATGCGGGGGAAAGGAGAGAGATCCAATAAGCCCAGGAGGTGTTGACGTACGTACGTTCCTGAAGATCGTAATCGCAAAGAAAAGGGTATTTGTTTTTATTTGTCTAATGTACAAGGTGAGCCAATGCAATCCTGATTGCCGGCTATCATGAGAGAAAAATGTATGCATTCGTGGCTCTACGTGCCACCCCAAACATTTCGGTGGGATAGGTCACCACCAAGAGACCGACCGAACTTGAAATTGTAAAAAAAGCAACTAAAATAATGTTAATCAAATTGGTTTATTCATTCGAAAGATAAATATGTGACACTAACATTTGAAATTAAGTTCGGGCATACGGGCGGGCACCCCGACAGTTCTTGACGAAGCGCAATCCGAGCGTCTTATATTGGATCACTTTTTGGGTACTGCTGGACGTGTGTCATAAATAACTCAAATGGTGCAGTTTTCTCGATGTAACGAGATCTAATGGGTTTTCTAATAGGGACTTGACAACTTTTTTTCGGTAGTAAATTTTTATAATTTACAGACGTTGTTCGTTCGTGTACGTAACCACGATGAAAATGTTGAGTTTGCTGAATAAACTTACAGTGACAGTTTGATGATTAGTGAAAGGGTGCGTTCACAAATTAAATTTAAAGCTGTCAAGTCCCTATTGGAAAACCCGATAGAAGGTCTCTTGTGGATTTGTCTGAGTCCATATTTGTCACCTCAACGGCTGAGGTGGTTAGTTAGGTTGTGTTTTTCGTTTGATTGTGCAAACGTGGGTTTAACTGACGACTCTTCCTATTGTGCAGTTCGGTACGATTACTGAGTGGTGGGTCCAAAAGCCCATCCGCCCGGGGAAATATCACCCCATTAAGCTATAGGCTTCCTGAACTGGTCGGGAGATATCCATGACCACCCTTCTGGGCTTGGCTGATGGACCCGTTCCAGAAGAAATATCATCTCAGGGCGTTGACTCAGCGCTATAGGTTCGCCTTTCCTGGGAGTAGTTTTTACTACGTGCGGGATAAAAATTACGACTCGTATTAAAGTTGCACAGATCGAGGATTGATTTTCAAAGTGAATTGGTATAATTTGGTGGCGTTGCTGAAGCATGAGTCTATTCTGATGATTTTCCAGAGCATACACGGATAGTACATGTCAAACAGTGACCGTAGCATGACAGCTTGTTTCACCGAAAACCCCAGTTACAGAGGAGAACTTGCACATTGTAATTACGTGGGCTGAAAAGTCCCGGAATTTTTTAATAGTTGGCGCCACTAGAAAATGAATGTCTTATTTCTACTCGTTAAAGAACATAAAATTGTATTTAACTTTTTAACTATGCCCTATGAGTAGGGCGGTAGAATATACTCAGCTAGGCCGGCTTGTCGTAAGAGGCGACTAAAGGCCGAGTGGTAGGTGGGGCCCCTACGCCCTGTCGCCCAGTGAAATACCACCCCATCAAGCTTTAGGCTCCGTGAAATGGTCGGAAGAAATCCCTGGCCATCTTTCGGAGCTTGACTGATGGACCTGTGGTGTAAGATTAGTCAGTGCGTCGACACGGACGCGGGATTCACTAACTTCCACTACTTCGCAACCGCGGGTTCTCTGGAATCACTTGCGATTCTGCGACGCCGTCCCGAGCGGAAAAAGAAAATGAAACACTCTGGTTTTTTTATTGCATTTATTTCCGTTACTTTCTATTTCCACTCACACAGTTCTTAATTGCAAAAAAAAAGAGTAAAATCTATTACTAGGGAATATGTCTTAACTTGTTAGTTAACCACTTATTTCGGTTACAAATAATTTTCCGCGCACAACCTTTAGATAAAAACACGAATCAAAACGCCTCGACTCACGAGAATGGAGCTTCCCGCGCACAGCTCCTTGTATGAGAAAAAAAAAAGTACTTTTTACTACGCGAACTCCTGTACGTCCTCGCTGGTGGTAACAATCTGACTGGGTATTTAACGCTCACAAAAGAAAAGGGACACCTAAAGAAAACCGCAAAAGGCGAGGAGCTGCACGATTAACTCGAGGTAGTTAATCGTGATTGGACCGGGGAATAGGCATACATCATGCATGTGTGTGTATGCCTCGCATACGATCGTCCGGTGACCGAGGATGGATGCCAGCATCGCAACTGCATCTTCCACGAATGCAAACAATGAATGACCTGCGGCTGTGTACACAATTGATTGTGCTATACATGCCGGCAACAAGGAACGTCTGGGGTGAAAACAACACGAACCGAAGATCTGGTCATCCTATGGGAGGCCATAAATCAACATTTATGCGATTTGGCTGGGGGTAAATGCCGTAGCAAGGTTACGCAACCTTGCTGAAGTTCGACTTAGAGGTGAGTCGGTTCGCCTGGAATAGTGGGGATCGAATGATGTATGGCTCTTCGGGCCCTGAAAAGCCCCACAGACCGGTTCGAGAAAAAGTTGGTTTAGGTGGTAGTCGGTCCCAAGGTGAGATACCACCCCGTCACGCTGTATATACCGCGATATCGTCCAGAGAAATCTTCGACGGTGTTTCGGATGTATGGCTGATGGCCCGGACTGACACGGAGATAAGTCATGATGGTACGTTGTGATATAAAGAATTCCGAAGGTAAACTAGTCTCCCAATCGGATCTCCGGGGGGACTATGTCAGGGGGAACATCATGGAGATATCATGACAAATAACCGAACTTTAAGAGGTTCGTCATCGCATAACCGGGCTCGCTCTCGAGGCTCTGCCCACGCCCAACTGGTGACGGCATTTTGTAACATCAGGGGCATCGGTTTCACCAATACGAATGTAAACGCCCTTCACCAATATTTGCAAACAACGAAACCTGATATCCTTGCCCTAACTGAGACCCAGATCGATTCGTCAACTGATTCGACATATCTTCGATGCTCAGGATACGACTTACATTCGAGATTCCGTTTTAAGGGCGGAGTCTGCGTCTTTGCGCGGTCCGATCTGGCTTGCCAGAGGATGGAGGCGTTGGAACCCAATAACATGGGCATCGTATGGTTGAGGGTCGCGCTGAGGAATTCTGTTAAATTTCTTTGTTGTATTAACCGCTCCCCGAATGACGATCGACCGGCGACATTTTTCGAACATCTTTCACATACCGTCGACTGGATACAGATCAACCACCTAGCTTCTGAAACGGTTGCCCTTGGCGATTTTAATGTGCACAATTCCGGCTGGTTGGTACATTCAGAATAACAGAACCGACGAGGCTGGGGTGCTGGCGGAGATGTTTGCTGTTAGCCACAACTTGACTCAACTCGTGGAGGAACCAACGCGAGTGCCGGATGCCCGAGGTGATTATGCGAACACCCTGGGTCTGTTTTTGACATCCGAACCGAGTATTTATACAGTAGAGGTTTCTGCGCCACTGGGAAACTCAGAGCACTACTTGGTATCGGTCGCGCAAGCACTTACATATCAAGCGAATAGCCGGCCTAAGCAGCTTCGCCATGTATGGAAGTATGGGGCTACTAACTGGGACGATTTGCGAGATTTCTTCGAATCCTTTCCATGTTAACGATTGCGTGGAGTCGGTATTAGAGATTATTCTTCTGGGGATGGAGATGTATATTCCACATTCCATCAAACGAGGTTCATCTGATAAAACGTAGTTTGACAGGGGATGCGAGCAGATTATAGCGGCAAAGAATAGAGCTTTTAAGCAATGGCGCTCCAATCCCACCGATGTTGACAGAACGAATTTTGTTAGAATCAGAAACGCGTGCAACCAGGCCATTGATACCGCGAAGAGAGCTCACAACGACAGGTCTGCGAGATGGCTGCCGCCGCATTGGCTCTCAGCTGAGAACTTTTGGAGCGTATGCTTCGGAACCCGGATGAGTTTCTGAGGAGATTAGTAACTGTAGATGAAACATTGATACACCACTACACTCCCGACACGAAAGAACAGTCAAAACAGTCGATTGTTAAGGGCGATAAAGAGGGCAAAGCCGGTGAAATCAGCTGGAAAGGTTATGGCTACTGTGTTTTCGTATGCACGTGGTATTATATTCATTGACTATTTGGAAAAGGGGCGGACAATAACTGGACAGTATTATGCGTCATTATTAGGTCAGCTAAATGAGAAAATAAAAGAAAATCGTCCTCATTTTCTAAAGACTTATTGATCTGCCCTCGTGTGAATGGGCATATCGTGTTTGGGCTGACGAAAATGGTTTCCACGGACACAATGGGAAGTTGAATTGAGAAATTTTTCGTGCAGTCGGTCGCACAGGTAGCAACGCGCGGGTTCACAGATGGTTTTCTCCGGTTTTAATGTGTACGTAAAGTACTCGCTCTCTTCTCGAGTACGAATTAGAATTTATGATAGTTTCAATACTATTAGATGTTGTATTATATTCTACATAGTACTAAGTGGTAGATTGGGACGCAATGGCCAGTATCCCAGTACAATACCTTCGTGAAATGGTTGAGAAAATGTTTTGACCATCTTTCGGAGTTTCGGTCAAGAGGGAATATCATCTCAGGGAGCCGCTTTAGTGCCGTAGGTTCGCCGTTCATAAGAGATCTCCAAAAAAAGTGATGTTTGAGGGACGCAAAAGAATTGCAAAAAAAAAACAGGTCCTTGAGTATGTACACTTGCGTGTAAATTGACTCGTAGAGTCACCACGCGGTCACAGCCTCTGCATAACGAGTATTACGCCACTTTCACATCATAACCCAATCTGATGTTTGAGAGACACTACAAAAGGGTAAACAAAAAAACAGGTCCTTGAGTATGGATAACTTTCCCGCATTGGTCTTCACTTACATGTAAATTCATTACACGCTGCACCATATATATGCTTTATCGGGAGCACGGAGATGTTTATTTTGGATTCCATGCAAACCTGATAAGTACCACCCGACTCGAGGATATTCACGGACGAATAGGACTTCCGAAATCCAACACAGATTTTGAGGCAGGAGCTATAATCAGGCAGACGGGTTTATAAGTACATGGTTCGCGCATACAACACTCTTTGCCATCGTAATTCGTAACATGAGTGTGTGTGCATCTCGGTGCATTTACACCGTCATCAGGTCAGACCTGATCATCCACACTTTTTTGTTGTGTCCCATATTTGTCGCGTAGCTGATCTATTCATATCATCAAGGTCCTAGAATATGTAAAAATAATTAAAGAACGATTATAGTTTATGGCGCAAGGCTAATAACCTTGCCCGTAAAAATAAATTATTATGGAAAATGTAACAAGCCTCGAGACTTGCTAAATAAGGCCAAGAACGGATCCCGCTTGTGGTGCCGATAATGATGATGACGATGATGATAGTTCATTTGGTGTGTTCGAATTTTATGTCTATGACTTCCTCGGCTGACAATAATAAAAATGACAATTGTGGTGCAATCAAATTCGCCCCTAGTCACCAAGGGAAATATAATATATATTCTTCCTTCTTTTACGCCCCGCTTCTCTGTTCTATCGGATTACATCACTCGCTCTCTCTTGCATTTATTTCAATCTCGCCGTTTTCTTTCTACCATTTGTTACTTTTTTCTTTGTTTCCTTTTATTTCTCTAGATGTTCTGTTTTAATCCACTTTCTCTTCTTCTATCTATTTTTACCCCTGCCTACCCTTTTACCCTTTCTGTCTGTCACCTAATTTCTCCCTACACTTCCTCACATTTGTCTTTTCTTTCGCTTTCCCGTCAATAACTTTTGTTTGCTTTTTCTTCGCTTTATCGAGCTCCTTTTCCTTTGTTCTTCGCAGACTTTTCTTTCTCCTTTTGTTCTTTTTTCCATCTATCTTCTCTCGTGTGTCTCCTCTATATCGTTTTTGTCTTTCTTCCCCTTCTTTTATGGGATAGTTAGTATTAATTTTCTAGGGATAAACCCTGGGGTTGTACGGCACAAGGCTAATAACCTTGGCCGTAAAAATAAATCATTATGGAAAAATTAACAAGCCTCGAAACTTGCTAAATAAGGCCAAGACCGGATCCCGGTTGTAGTGCCGATAATGATGATGATGATGAAACCCTGGGGTTGTAGAATTTTGTTTTAACAGTTGCAGTTTTTGAGACGGTATGTCTTACTTGGGGCTCCTCGATAGTATAGTGGTTAGTATACCCGCCTGTCACGCGGCAGACCGGGGTTCGATTCCCCGTCGGGGAGCCTCTGGCGGAAGACTAATGACCTTGCCCGGAAAAAAACAAATCATTATGGAAAATTTAACAAGCCTCAGGACTTACTAAATAAGGCCAAGACCCGCTCCCGGTTGTAGTGCCGATGATGATGATGTCTTACTTGGATTGGGCCGATTTTGATCTTAGTGGATCTGGAAATAAATATAATAGAAACAAATTTAGATGGTGTAGTTTTTGCTTCACTGGTCGTAGTTTTGGAGGCAGTATGTCATATAATTGCTAACCTCTTCGCCACTCACTTCAATTAGTCGTTCATTAATGACTCCTTTGTCTCCGACCATCTACCTACTTAACTTTTCCCTCGGGTCCCTTCTCCACAATTCCTTTGATCCGCCCTTAATTGAATCTAAGCTACTGCAATTCAAAGAAGAGTTTGTGCCCCGATGGTATCCTGCAATTCTCATCAAGAAATGCTCATCCATTCTCTTTCCTTCCCTCTCGCTGATCTTCAATGTCTCGCTCTCTCAAGACATATTCCCCCACATTTGGAAAACTGCCTTCATCACTGCCATCCACAAGAAGGGTCCCAAAAATATGTCGCGAACTACCGCTCCATCGCCAAACTGCCCCACTTACCTAAGATTCTCGAAAGCATTATAGCGAATCTCATAGTTTTCGTTGCAAAACTTTTATTTCATCAGGGCAACGCGGTTTTCTTAATGGCCGATCAACTACAACCAACCTTGTTGAGTTCACTACCTCTACACTCTCAGCACTTGAGCACAGTAACGAGGTCGACATGGTCTTAGCCTACCTTAGTAAAGCATTCCACAATATTTCCACAATCTAATCCTTTTCAAATTATCCGCCCTCGGCTTCGAACCTGGATTGCTGAAATGGGTTTCTTCCAATCTAAAGGATGGACTTTATTCGGTTCGGTTCAGTTCCATGACATCCAACCCCCTCTTTGTCGCCTCTGGGGTTCCTCAAGGTAGCCATCTGGACCCTCTCCTGTTTATACTTAGCACCAATGACATTGATAAGGTCATTAAGAATTCCTTCTTGTCCCAATACGCTGATGACACCAAGTTATACAAGATCATCGAGTCACCAATTGATTCTGCACTGCTGCAATCAGACCTTGACGACTTTTCGACTTGGTGTGACAAAAATTCCTTTGTACATAACATCGTCAAATGCCAATCCTATAGCCTATTCCCGTAAGCGTATTCACTCATCCTCACATCCCTATTTCCTTCATAACCAACACTTAACCATTGTCCAATCTATTCGAGACCTCGGGATCCTTTGCGACATGGAGCTTAACTTCCTTTCTCACACCGACGAGACGATCCGGAAAGCCAACTCTGCTCTTGGGTTCGTGAAACGATGGTCTAAGGAATTCTCCGGCCCCCATGTAACTCGATCCCTTTACCTTACCTTCGTCCGTCCACTGCTAGAATGTGCTAGCCAGGTATGGTCCCCTTATCACAAAACTCATCCGTAGAATCAAAAGTATTCAACGTCGCTTTCTGAGGGCTAGGGTGGGAAAACCCCTTAATCCTGCCACCGTACATTAATCGCCTCAAATTAATCAAAGTCAGAACCCTTGAGGAGTGCAGGGTCCTGACTGACATAGTGTTCATTCGTCGAGTCCTCTCCGGCTCGGTCGACTGCGCCTACCTCCTTACCTCAATTCCTCTGAACACAAACCCTCGAAATACGCATAATCCCCGTCTTCTCTACACCCCCCGCCTTCTCTACACCCCCCGCCTTCTATACATCCCCCGCCTTCTCCACACCCTCCGGACCTCTTAAGGTTTCAATGAACCCCTTTCGCGGATGCTGAGAAATGTCAACTCCAACTCCACCTTGTTCGCCTTCGACCTCTTTACCCATACTCTCAAGTACCGCCTGCTAAACCATTCTCACCACCATTCTTAAGCTATCTACATTTTCTTCTTTAACCTGCGCTCACCCCCCCCCCCCCCCCCCCCCGCGACCGTACTCCTTCATAATATGTCCTGTTCTACCTTAGGTTAAGCTTAGTTAAGGTAGTTCTTACGTTCTTTATTTTGTAAAGTTATATATACTTTAGCTTATATGTAGTTATATTGCTTGAATTAAGCCAATAAATGGGGTGGTGGCCCTGTGGCATTTCTAACAGATAAACACACAGTACACAAGCAAATAGTGAAGAACAACACCGAAAGAAAGTCGAATAAGCAAAAGCATCAGCTGTATACCAAGCAATAACATGGCAATTCCACATCAGTTGGATGTACTTTAGAATAACGATCGAATTTGAGTATTGGTTCAATCTTTTAGTGAATCTAGTGTCGGTTCGAATCGCACGTTTTTCACTATCATCGCAAACGTCATGTGTTTTCAATTGGCTGAGTTAAATGCATTCTTGACGTTCAACGTGATGACTGCGCAAGACAATTCTAACACGCGGCAGTAGCCTGATGCCTTAGTGCTTCGCTTCTCACCCGTTTCATCGTGCGTTCCAATTCAAACTCCGTGTCTATAGGACCATAATCATGCCGATTGTTCTATATGGATGCGAAACATGGGCTCTCATAAAACGGGAAGAAAACAAATTCCGCGTATTCGAGAATAAAGTTCTAAGGGGTATCTTTGGTGGTAAATATGACGAGGAGGCAGGACAATGGAGGAAACTCCATAACCACGAATTGGAAGAGCTATATCGCAAACCTACAATAGTGAGAGTAATCAAGCGAAGATTAAGATGGGCCGGACACGTGGCGCGAATGGGCAACGATAGGACCGTGCACAGAATTCTTGACGGTAGACCAACGGGAAAGAGACCGGCTGGACGGTCGCGACGGAGATGGGAGGACAATGTTAGGTTTGACCTAGAGGAAGTCGGATCGAATGGTCAAGCGTGGAAGGAGAGCGCACAGGACAGGGAACGATGGCGGAGTCGAGTCGGTGAGGTCATGAACTTCCGGGTTCCTACAGGCCAATAAATAATAAAAATAATAATAAAAAAGTTCAATTCACCTTCTCACTATCCTTGCCAAACGCTTTCATTGGTGACACCCACGTAATCTGTGTACAAACCGCACACAATCTCCCTTAGGTAAACAGGACTTTACTACTACGATCACGACTTTTGCACCGAGCACCGGCTCACTCGGTTGCTCCGTCGTTCGCACACGAAGTTGATCGTAACAAAGCTACTGAGGAGGGAGTAGGGTGCCGTTTCTAACAGATTATACACACACTGTAGACAAGCAAAAAGTAGAGAACACCTAAAGAAAATCGAATAAGAAAAAGCATCTGCTGTATACCAAGCAATAACATAGACCAGTTGGATGTACTTGAGTTTAGAAATCGAATTCGTACACGCAGCACTAGCCGGATGCTTCAATGCTTCGCTTCTTACCTGTTTCATCTTGTGTTGAATTCACCTTCTCACTATCGTTGCCAAACGCTATAGCCCCACTAAAGTTAGTTTTGTTGAACCGACTCTTGGGGGGTACAAAATATGGTTTTGCTACAATCCGCAGTTCCTGACGCAATGTTTTAACTTTGCTGGGGCGACCCTTGCTTTGGTTGGCTTTCAAATGGTAGAAATAATTTATGCGAGATCAGATATTTAATAGATTACTCTGGTGTTGTAGATTTTGCTTTAGCAACCCTTCCGGAGATAGAACGTCTTAAATTTCTTGGGACGACCCATGTTTTAGTTGACCTTAGAGCGAAACAAATTTATTCGATATCAGGTCTTAAGTTTATAGGGTAAAGTCGTATACAATAGTTTAACTTAATTGCCGCAATAATAGCTGAGTTGGTAGGGAGGTTGTATCATAAGTTGATTGTGCTTACGTGGGTTCAACTGATAACTACTGCTATTGTGGCAGTGCGGCACAATTACTGAGTGGGAGGTTGGTGAAATACCATCCCTTTAAGCCAAAGGTTCCATGAAATAGTTGGGAGAAATTCGTGGGCATCTTCCGGAACTTAGCTAATGTACCCGCTTGAGAACAAAGAGCAGCACAGAGCACCGACTTAGCGCTATAGGTTCGCGTTTTCTGAGAGAAGTGTAATAAAAAAAAACGTTTTATTTTGGTTGGGATGATCCTGTTTTCACTGAATGGTTAAGATTATAGAGTAATTGTTGCCATGGCAGTTCTTACTCCTCAGAGAGAAACTACACTCGTAGACTTTGGATAAATAGCCGCAAATCTTGAGGAAGAATTCTTGTCTGGGAGAACTCTTATTTTAGTGCATCTCGATTCGATATAAATAATATCTGCGATCTTAACTGTATAAGCATAACCTCTACGGTTGTAACTCTCGGCTTCATAGCCGTGATTCTAATTTGCCTGGGATGACTCTTGTTTGAGTGGATCTGTGGGTAGTTTTTACGTTGGCATCAGCAAGGATGCAGGTTGCATAAAAACACCACAGATTGTTCACTAAAATTAAAGAAAATAAAACACACTGGAGTGGTAGCTGAAAATACATTTATTGTTCACTGGTGACTTTTACTATTTGTCGAATAAGGGTTATTAAACTTCTAATTGAAACACGTGTGGCCCATAAGAATACAAATTTTAACCGAAAACGGTGTTGGAATAACTTTAGTCTATCCCGGCACATCAATATTAATTAATTAATTGTTTCTCCGCGCGCGATGCTTTTTTTAATTCACTTGTCTTAGACACGAAAATGAAAGTTTAGACTTGGCACTGAAGGTAAAATTAACTTCATCAGCGCACGCAACTCGATTCCGACTTGACACCGCTAAAACTCGACTTCACTCATTGGGTGGAACAAAAAAAAAAAAAACTACGAGACGCAACGACCTCGGCACGTCTATCTAGTTAGGCGGATAAGACTTTACTCCTCATTATGCAACTCACATCCATCCGTTCGATGGCCGCGAATTGCATAGATAAGGGAGGATTATATATGTGGCGTATAGGACAAGTACAATGCCCCGCGATGAGGACCATGATCGGTGGACCATGATCAAACAGAACATCGTTGGTGATGTATCCCAGAGATCGAAATAGTTTTCTAACGATATTTCACAGATCAAGAGTGTATATGATGATGATGATACACAGATGATGTATATGATGTGCCTATGATAGAAAAGGGGTCGTCATGATATTTGCCTAAGATTCCTTGGAAACACCGATGTAGGCAATATCCAATCTAGTCATATGGCTCCGGTGCACAAGGAGGCAAATTATTTTGTTGACATAAGTCAACAGGGACCTCGTCAACGGCGGCGAAGGGTCAGACAGGATGGCTATATGTTTAATTTAGGTTTTCAGGCGGGTCATCATATGCATGGCATGGGTAAGGTTAAATAAATAATGATCTTTTCCATGCCAAAATTCCAGGATCGGTTGATAACCGATGAAAAGGAATTGTCACAAGTGTTGCGGACCTAAGGGTATAGGCGCGATATTCACTCATGAATCGTAGCAAGAATACCGGCTACAGCTATGTCAACAATTACGCTGGCCAGCGTGTATTTATCTTTTATAATTGCTGACTAGCTGAGCCGATTGTCTGGCACGGTACATGTATGAATGAAATAATTTGTTTGGAGAGCATGGTTGATAAGATTCAACTTTCAGATGAAAGAGAATGAAGGGTAGCTTACGCTGCCCCAATATTGCAGGTAGGTATAGTGGGTTGGAAAGTGGTTAATTTAAGAGGATGGGCGGTTCTTTGGGAATGTATTAAAGAGCCGCCACATCACTCCCTCCCCAGTGACGTAGTCACGAAACAGGTAAGGAAGATTGGGAGGGGGGTAGTTGTCTGTGGGCGCGGGTGCGAGGAGGTTGTGCAGGTCGGGCGGCAGTTGTGTCTTGGTTAGGAGGCTGTTCTGGAGCTGAAGCTTCCAGAAAGCAGGGCTTAAGTCTTTCCACGCTGACCGTGGATCGCTTGCCTCTGATATCGATCTCGAAGACGCGGTCGTTGATACGGCGGAAGACTTTGAATGGGCCATCATAAGGGGGGTCGAGGGGTTTTTTGACCTTATCCACCCTGACAAAGACGTGCGTGCAGCTATGCAGTTCAGGGTGGACGAAAAGTTTTTTGGAGCCGTGCCTGGCTACTGGTGTTGCTCTAACTTTACGTAGCAGGTCACGGAGATGCCCCAATTCGCGAAGTTGGTCACGCGGTGTTTCGCCGTCCAGGAAGAGTTCTCCTGGAAGAAGGAGGTTAGTACCGTAGGTGAGCTCTGCTGCCGAAGCTCCCAGGTCCTCCTTAATACTTGTCCTCAGGCCGAGAAGGACAGTGGGCAGGGCGTCGAACCATTGGGTGTCGTTATGACACATGAGTGAGGCCTTGAGGGATCTATGCCAGCGCTCTATCATCCCATTGGATTGCGGGTGGTAGGCGGTGGTACGACTTCTTTGGCAGCCAAGGAGATTTGTTAGCTGCTTAAATATTGTCGCCTCGAATTGTGGACCTCGGTCCGAAGTTAAGGTGCTTGGTACGCCGAAGCGTGTGACCCAAGTTGAGTAAAAAGCCTTGGCGACTGATTCGGCAGTAACTGCCCTGAGAGGTGTCGCCTCTGGCCATCGCGTGCAGCGATCCATCATTGTGAGGATATAAGAAAATCCTCTTGATGGAGTAAGTGGTCCCCCTATGTCTATGTGGACATGGGCGAAGCGTGCCGTGGGAAGCTTGAATTGCGCTGGCTCCAGTACATTATGTCGCGCTACTTTGCAGCGCTGGCACTGGAGACAAGCACGGGCCCAACCGGTGAGATCTTTGCTCATCCGGGGCCAAACAAATTTGCGACGGACAGCAGCGGCTGTCGCTCGGCCGCTGGGGTGGGCTGGGTTGTGGTAAACCTGGAACACGCCCTTACGCAGTTTTTCGGGAATGTAAGTCTAGCGGTTCCAGTTGAAACATCACACCAGATTTCGCCCAAGGGGTCGCGAAGAGTGATTTTCTTAAACTCAAGTGCCGTATCGGCAGTTAGGAGGGACTTGAGCTGTTCGTCCTCCTCTTGAGCTAGGGCAAGGTCAGCATTGTTTAAGGCGGTACGCAAGTGAATCGTATCGATTCGAGAAAGGGCGTCCGCCGTAACGTTCTGTTTACCGGAGATGTGCTTGATCTCCGTAGTATATTGCCCTATGAGGTCTAATTGCCGCTCTTGTCGGGGGGAGGCGTTTCCCGACTTCTTCCGGAACGCGTAGACTACCGGCTTGTGGTCTGTTAGGATGGAGAGTGAGCGACCTTCTATCATATGACGGAAGTATTTGACAGCGTTGTAGATCGCAAGTAATTCGCGATCATAGGCGCTGTAACGTCGCTCTGTGGGACTCGGTTTCCTTGAAAAGAAACCGAGTGGTTCCGGTTGGCCTTCAATGTCCTGTTCAAGGACGGCTCCGATTGCGGTATCCGATGCGTCGCATTGGATAGAAAGTGCCGCTCCCTCGAGGGGGTATCGGAGTAAGGTGGCATTTGCCAATTGTTCTTTGGACAGTTGGAATGCTCGATCAGAGACTTCTGTCCAATTAATGGGGCGCTTATCATTACGCTTAGTTCCTTTTAAGAACTCATTTAGGGGAGCTTGAACTTGGGCAGCGTTCTTTAGTGTTGGGCGGTAGAAGTAAGCATGCCCAAAAATCGACGAAGCTCACTCACGTTAGTAGGCCGGGGATACTTCATGAGGGCCTCCACACGGTCGGGTAGTGGGCGAATGCCCTGGTTGTCAACGACATAACCCAGATAGGTGATTTGGTCCTTGGCGTATTGACACTTATCTGGGTTGATGACAAGACCGAATTCACGAAGGCGCTCTAGGACCTGACGTAAGTGGCGTTTATGTTCGGCATGGTCTTTGGAGGCGATGAGAATATCATCAAGATATGCATGGCATGGGTAAGGTTAAATAAATAATGATCTTTTCCATGCCAAAATTCCAGGATCGGTTGATAACCGATGAAAAGGAATTGTCGCAAGTGTTGCGGACCTAAGGGTATAGGCGCGATATTCACTCATGAATCGTAGCAAGAATACCGGCTACAGCTATGTCAACAATTACGCTGGCCAGCGTGTATTTATCTTTTATAATTGCTGACTAGCTGAGCCGATTGTCTGGCACGGTGCATGTATGAATGAAATAATTTGTTTGGAGAGCATGGTTGATAAGATTCAACTTTCAGGTGAAAAAGAATGAAGGGTAGCTTACGCTGCCCCAATATTGCAGGTAGGTATAGTGGGTTGGAAAGTGGTTAATTTAAGAGGATGGGCGGTTCTTTGGGAATGTATTAAAGAGCCGCCACAGATCCTACTCGATATAATATAACTTATGCGAAAGGACTTCTTAACTATAACTTTGAGCTGGAAATTATTAGTTTAATGGCCACAACTCTTGGGACAGTTCCTACTTTTTTTTTTTTCGTTAGAACGATCTTTACTTTAGAAGACGATCTATGCAGCGGTGAGCTTTTTATTTTATAGACGGTGCTCTCCTCGAAGAAGAAGGTTCTAATTTTGTTGGGACGGACATTATATAAATTGATCTTTATTTGACAGCAATGGTTTGTGTGGAACGAGCGTTCTATTGATCTATTGATCTTAACTTGCTGAGAATGATGAGTATGGTGGGAATAATTCGTCCGACAGTTGAGCCTGAGAAGATTTTCTGGATTGTAAAGCTCGATGTAGTATACCTGACTTAGATGCGCCCAACCCATACGGCAATTGCTTTTCACTGCTTAAGTATGCCTGCTACGGTAAGCATTCCCGGTTCAATGTAGCACAAATGACCGACGCAGGCTTCTTAGACGCCTGAATAATTGCTGCGTTTTTAAGCGAACGAGTCCTTGCCTAAAGCTATTACCATTTCCGAATTTGTATCGCAATGCTCTGCCGTACAGGTCTTCATGCCAGACGAATAAACCCGTTAAACTCAATTCAAATATTTGTTAACGACTTTCTTTTCTTCATTTCTTTCGCAGGTAATTTGAATTTTTATTCGCCGTCGGAGCGGTAAGCTTTGTGTAGACTAGTGAAATGTAATTCTGTCTGTTCAGAAGACCGACCCGAATTACAAATCAAGGTCGGTAGTTTTGTACGAAGCTCGTGTCGTCATTGGGTATGCTGAGGTAACTAGAGTTTGTATTCGTTGAAGATAGTTGCTCACCTTTGCTACCTATTTTTGGAGCGCGGACTTGTCGAGTTTGCCAAGTTCATTCATGTTGTAGTAGACACTCGCTAACAAAGTACAATCTAAGTTATAATTAGCCAAAACAAAAGAAAAACAAACATGGAAAGTCTTGGGTATGTATGTCGTGATCCATTGCAGCTGCTTCCGGAAGAGTGTGAGTCGGCTTGGATGCAAAGCGGCACGTCGACTATGTATCTGCCTGACTGACTACCTGCCTCTTAGGTAGTAGGTTCCACGAGGTTGTAAGACTTGAAAGGTTTTTCGCCGGTTTTCTTTTGAATATTTAAACCCGGGCGACAGTAGAGTCAGAAAATGACGATGCCTTGTATATAACGCGAGCGAGCGGTACAGGCTTTCGTGATGTGATAGGGCAGTGCGTTTTCTTGCGGCTTAGGCCAAGGCCAAGTTTAACGGCAGTTAGTTACGTCTGAGTTTGAGTCGTTGATGTGAATGTATTCCGAATCGGTTGTCTGAAATCTCAAGGTCACTTCCGATAATGCAAATTTCAGTCTAAATTTGTGAAACATGTTTCAGGAAACCAACTGCAAAATGTACATATCAATGCATTGATTGGTTTTGAATGTGTTCTGGTAGCATGCACGAAGGCTGTGGCGAGGGAGAGTCGAAAGATAAATGATCTGAGTTAAAGGAACGGTGTAACTCTAGATTGACCTTTGGTGCGCTTCGAGGTTTCGACGAAACCGGAAAAACGACAACAGCATATTTAAAAACCACTTGTAATTGTTGCGGCCGATCGAATTTGTGTGCTTAACGCCGAATGATAGCGTATGCATTTAGGCTGGGGGCAAGGAAGTTTATTTGACCATACTTTTGAAGTCGTTGACCGTGAGACCTGAAAGGGAAGTAATACGTGAAAAACACTGCAGGTTCAATGCTGGTCACAGTCGAATATATTCAATCTGACTGAACGATCAAAACTGTATGTCATTTTCTAAATTCGTGCGGTTTACTTGAAGAGATCACGAGATGACAACAAAACATATTTCTGTGTAAAAGAGATTGTAGAAATGTCTGAGCATTTGTGAAGAAGGTTAAATACGTCATCTCAATATTTATCCCATCCAACGAGGAATAGGATGTGTGTTGAAACTCGTACAGGATAGGCACAAAGCGACCTTATAAAAGTTGCCAAATTGCATGCTTGCTAAAACTCAAGTTTTATCGGTTTTTTGTAGTGCTCACTACCCGACACGTGGCGAAGGCTAATAACCTTGCCCGGAAAACAAATTATTATGGACAATTTAACAAGCCTCGGGACTTGCTAAATAAGGCCAAGATCGGATCGCGGTTGTAGTGCCCCGCCGATGATGATGATGATGACTACCCGACACGATTAAAAACATCGTTTTCTTATTTATTATTTTAATTAAACTTTTCGTTTTTTTTTTAAATCTATTGTACTGATAAATAATAATCCGGAGTGTTTTTTTGCCGAGTTTGCCAATTTTATGTTTTTTTAGTAATAATTAAAAAAAAAACAAATTATTTGCTGTGAAGTGATTTTTCGCTTATTTTGAACATTAAAAATTTGTTCTAATCACTTTTGAATATACGTGGACTGTCATAAGCCCACCAGAAACAGACGTGAAAGCTTGTTGCCAGATGACGAAGCTTTTAATTTATTAATATATTTATTAATTTAATTCGATTTACTCATTGTTCATTAGAGTTTTAAATAGTTATAACACAATATTACTCTGCTTTTATGTAATAGTTGTCGATGCTTTTTTAATAATTTAATTTTTTTTAAATTGTTACAATTCTCTCGGGAGAGGCGAACCTATTTTGCTTTTTTTTTTACACTATCGCGCGAATTAATACAAACAATTGATTTATATAATATACTAATTTAATTTGTATTTTTTTATTATTGAATATTAGTTTCTTATGATCTAATCGTGACTGCTGTCAGTTGAGGATGACGACGAAGTGAGTGAGGTGAAGTCAAAAAAAGGGAACTTCGCCGTTGAAATCCTTAATGGCTGCAACTTAACGAAGGCGTCCCTTGGTGAACGAAAGTAGGCGGGGCCATCATGGTCACGTGTTTGATTAATGGCGGTTGTCAAGCGAAAACTAGACGAGTTGAACGATGATTTGACGTGAGATTAACACTTAAGGTGTTAATATAATTTTTGATGGTCGTTGTCTTTCGATCGATGTTGGATGCATTAACTCGCGCACAAAAGGGGATTTTGAAGTACCCTTAAATGTCAGCCAAAATAGTCCGAGACACAAACGGCTGTCTGGTGACAGAAACAAACAATATCGTGACAGGGTGGAAGCAGTACTTTGAAAACCTGCTCAATGTGCGCACCCATCAACCACAAATAAACGCACCGGGCGTACATACAGCCGAGCCTCAGATCCCAGAGCACTCTTTCGACGAAGTTGTAAACACAATAAACCGATTGAAAAACAACAAGGCTCCCGGAGTCGACTGCATACCGGCAGAGCTTGTGAAGCATGGAGGAGAGGCAACCGCTCGAAAGACCCTCCAACAGATTAAAACAATATGGGAAAGGAAGTCATCCCGGAAGAATGGAAAACCTCAATAGTCATCCCCATTTTCAAAAAAAAAGTGACAGATCTGACTGCGAAAATTACAGAGGAATATCATTGCTCCCAGCCACATACAAAATACTAACAAATGTCATACTGGCGAGAACCACACCGTGCGCAGAAGAAATATTGGGAGACTACCAATGCGGATTCCGTAGGAACCGGTCAACAAGCGACCAAATGTTCACAATAAGGCAACTACTGGAAAAGAAGTGGGAATACGGAGAGACCGTTCACCAACTGTTCGTTGACTTCAAAAGATCCTACGACTCAGTATGTTGCACTGGCGCACGGCGCTGATTCACTTCTATACCCATCATGAGTTCACTCTTACTCATAGAAAACTGTTCACCGTGCAAAAGGAATTTATTCTTTCACTACTTGACTGATGTTCGCTTCCCTGAATAACATCGGATTTGCTGCGCGAGCCTTTGCGATTTCCCATTGATTTGTCACGCTTGGAAGTCCTCCATTTAACAACACCTAAACAAACCTTACTGAAACAAAGGTCACACAAGTGAAAAATAAAACACATTTATTTTGTTGGCATTCGATTTTTATTGTTTGTGATAACGTTCTTTTTAATTTTAATTAGTCCTGGTTTGCTTTACACTACTGTTTTTACATTGAATCGGATCTTCTCGGATAACTATTAGAACGCGACAGACCACAGCGAAACACAACTAAATGTACGCAAGAAACTCTCGGAGGATGGAACTCGACTTTTTTTCACACTCGGGGGCGTGCACACCCCAGTGTGCCGGCGGCGGTTACAGAGCGACTTCAGATGTGCGCGCACCGATGGCTGAATGACGACTAACTCGAGGGTTGGAATCTGGATCTTGATTCACCCTCGATTCGGTGATGGTGGATATCCTCTCCGATAAGGATATGTTTTTACTTACCACAAGAGAGACGTAAAGGCTCTCTCTGTGGAACAGAAAACCAGATCTCGTAATAAAGATCATGGTGGTACACATGTATGTGTGTACATTGGTTCATTCATGGGACAAAACCATGAGAACGAAACTGAAACAAAGAAAGGGGTTAATGTGCATCCATGAGATGTGAGTTCGGCTAAGCAAACAAGCCGAATCTCATTGGATGCTAATTGAGTTTGTGTTTGCTTATGTGAGAAGGTCAATGGTAAACGGATCCAGAAATATGTAGGACAAAGGGAATTTATGATCTGAGAGTTCAACTGAGTAAACAAGTTGTAACTCATTAGATGGGAGATGCATTTGGGATACTTCAAACGATATGGATTGCTTATCGTATCGTCAGAATGCCTGCGGAAGAACAGTGTTCTTTTGTTTGCACATGGTGCGAGTTAGGGAAATTGGCTTCAGCGTCGATTACGCTAATTAAATGCAGCTGCTTGGGTTGTTTATTGTTGGGAGAAAAGGTCGCCAGCCAATTTGTATGAAAAGGGATTTGTTGTACACATGATGAAGCTGGGAATAGGCGACGCAATGATCATGATCCCTCGTTGGGATGGTTACATGATATGTGAACCGAATTGTTTTCTTTCAGGGATATGCTGTGTATTCCATAAAGAATTCTTTGTTGGGAACATTTTGCCGATGCGTTAATGCATGGGAAAATGCCCTTGTAGATGCAACTCTTTTTAGGAATTTTAGGTAATGCTTGTATGCATTAATGTCCTTGGAAAAGGAAATGTTTTCAGGTGCTGGTGATTGGGATGTAAATATGGGTTGCGGATATGGGGGGTTTTTCAGGTGAGCTTCAAGAGCCCCCACACTCCGCTCGTCGCGTTGCAACTGCTGCATAGAATACCATTCCTTACGGACCATGCCCGTTTTGAACTCAGCAAGTATTCTATTATTCCTGCCGGAGTAACTGTCCGTCTCATATGTCTCTCCAAAATCGTTCGTGCGGTCTCGAATCTCACGCACTCTGTGAGTACGTGTTCCGCATATTTTGCCTTCGCAGTACAAGCAGTATGGGTGATTGATTGATTGACATGCTTATACTAGTGCAAGTATTTCCGAAAACATCCATGCCCTGATATCAACTGAGTTAAGTGGTAATTCAGCTCGCAATGTTTTCTTTTCAGCCATGTTTCTACATCGGGTATCATGGGGTGGGTCCATCTTCCTTTGGTAGAAAAATCCCACCTTCGTAGCCATTCTCTTAGTCTTGAGAGCTCTAATTGTTGCCGCATTCTCTTGTGAGACCTTATGCAATGCAGCGTTTTCTTTAGTTGCAATGTCAGGTGGCGTCCTCCCGGACAAAATATTTATAGCATCTTCAGATATCGTTCAGAATGCGCAGCATACTCTTAGTGATGCCAGCCTATGCGCTGAGTTCACTCCACTCATATACGACTTATACTGTTTTGCTCATGCCCATATGTGAGCTGCATACATTATAATGGAGGTGTTGACATTGGTTATCAGTTTCCTTATGGAGAGTCGTGATCCACTAACATTGGATAGCATTCTCGCCAAAACTCTCCATACTCTTGCCGTTTGTTCACTCGGTTTCGTCAGGTGTTCCTTGAAGGTCAATCTGTTCTCGAGTATAACACCAAGATATTTAATATAGGGACTGGATCTGATTATTTGTCCTTCTATTTCCAAATCAAGGTGTTCAACTTTCTTGCGGCTGCTTATTAAACTGCCTCTATCTTATGTGCGGCTAGTTTCAGTCCAGTTGAATGTCGGAAACTACATCTGTCAATTTCATTGAGAGGTGAAAAGGTCTGTGGGGGTACGAAATCGTGGTGTTGGCGTACGGCACGCGGTTCCACTTTGTCCCACGGATTGTTCGCTGGTTGGTGCACTGCTGAGAGATCGAAACACTGGTCGCACAAGTAAAAAGTATAAAAGAAAACACCCAGGAACTGCAGTTTGGAAATAAAATACACTGAGTACTGTCTATTTATTAAGAAGTTACTTTATTAATTAATATTTTAATATATATTTTAATAGTTCACAATTCTATATTTTAAAAGTTCACAATTCTAATTTCGGCACCCAATACATTTTGTAGTTATTGTAGCGAGCTTAGGGTTTACTGGATTAATTATTTAAAATAAATAAGAGCCGTTAAATCGATTTTGAATTAATATAACACTTTATTAGTCCGTTAATCACAACCGTTACTTTTACCGTACACAACGATTTCTTGACATCGCTTTCGTACTTATCCCGTCTTTTACTTCTTACTTATCGCTTGCTTCACTTTCTACTTCTTACTTCTTACTCATCTCCATGATCTGTGTGCGACGTATTTATACCGTTTCCTCATTCTGATTCGGCGTTTCGTTTCCGTCCGTTCCATGGCCTTGAATGCTCTACTGTTCCTAGTCTCCAGTTTTCCAGTACTTTATAGAATATTCTAGTACTGATTGTCATATGCGTCACATTATGTAAAATCAAATTCACTGCCCGCTACTATAAAAGTGATAATATAGATAATTCACACGTTGTTCATCGCGTCTTAAATTTCCGGCTTTCATTGACTAGGTGAAACTCAACATATTAGAGACGACACTCCGGGGTTGATAAACAAGACTCTGGACTGATGCGTCCCCGCGGCGCCACGGGGAGCCGGAGAAGAACCAACCACCGTGACTGGATGTTGAAATACGACTCAGCGATATCAATTCGCTGGCAAGGGAAATTCGGTACTGGCTCTCTTAACTTAGGGATGCATTTCCTATCCCAAGAGAAACGTGAAGTCTCTCTTTGGAGGTAGGTAACCGGATCTCATAGAGAAGATCATTATGGTACGCATGTATGTGTGAACATTGGTTCTTTCATGGGACGAGGCCATGAGAACGAATCTGAAAAATCGAAAAGGGGAATGGGCATCAATGAGGTGTGAGTTCGGCTAAGTAAACAAGCCGTATCTCATTGGTTAGTGATGGGTTTCTGTTTGCTCATGCCGCGAGGTCATGAGAAGCAGATCCACACATATTGGAAAACAAAGAGATCGTATAGATCATTGTCTATGATGTGCGTTGCAGCTGTATTGATAGACCGCAATGCGTCGTGGACATGATGCTAATTGGTTTTAGCGTATTGTCTGAGAATTGGTGTTTATGGCATCACTGCCTTGCATTTGGTTTATACCTTTAGACGCAAGATGCGTGTATTTGCTTTTGTCCCTTGGACAAAGGTGGCCAGCCAATGTGTATGTAAGGGAATTTATCGTACAGATGATGAGGGTGGGAATAGGCGACGCAATGTTTATTATCCCTAGAGATGTGGTTACATTATGTGTGAACCAAATTGTTTCTTTGCAGGAATTCCTCTAGGGAAAATGCTTATTGTAAGATTGGGATTTGGATTTATGATCCGATAAGATATATAGAATCCTTGTAGGGAATTTAAAATGCGAATTGATGCATGAAGGTAAGAATTCTCTTCCAAGAGCTTTTAGATAAATACATTCGATAAACTTGATGCGTGAAGCATTTACAGGTGCTAATGCGATTGCATTAGCGCGGACTATGGAAGTTGGGTTGTAGTTATGGGGGGTTCTTCGGGTAAGCTAAAATGAACCCCCACAGGTTTATCTCCTCTTTTGGAACCTGTGTTACATATTATATGCGTGAAGAAATTTAACAGAATTCCTCGACACGACGTTCAACCACATGATGTCCAAGTTATTGGGCTCTAACGCCCCCATCCTTTGGCAAGCCAGATGGGAACGCGTGAAGACGCAGACTCCACCCTTAAAACGCAATGAAGATATGTCAAATCAGTTGACGTATCGACCTGGGTCTCAATTGGGGTATGGATATCGGGTTTCGCTGTTTCCAAATATTGCCGGGCGGCGTTTACATTCGTATTGCGGAAACCGATGCCCCTGGTGTTACAAAATGCAGTTATCAGTCGATCGTTGACAGAGCCTCGAGAACGAGCCCGATTACCCGATGACGAATTTCTTAAAATTGGGCTATTTACCAGAATATTTGCATGATCTTCGCCCTGACATAGCCCCCCACCGACTTATGACTTATCTCCGTCTCAGTCCGGGCCATCAGCCATACATCCGAAACATAGCCGAAGATTTCTCTCGACGATATCGCGGAATGTACAACGTGGCGGGGCGGTATCTCACTTTGGGATCGACTACCACCTAAACCAAACTTTTCTCAAACCGGTCCGTCAGCCAAGCTCCGAATGATGGCCAGGGATTTCTCCCGACCATTTCACGGAACCTATAGCTTGATTGGGTGGTATTTCGCCGGGCGGAGCGTTGGGACCCCAACTAAAATAAAATATTCGATGTAAAGCAGTTTTTGAAATGCCTACAATTTCTGGTAACTCGTGCAATTTTAGTCGGCGGTCATCCAATAACATTTTGTGGATTTCTTTTATACAATTTTTTGAACAGTCACCTCATCTGGTCGACCACTGCGATGTCCGTTTAAGTAGCTCGTACGGCCTCGTTTAAATTCTGCCACCCAATACTTCGCCGTTGAAAACGAAGGTACAGACTCCCCCAAAGTAGAATCTAGCTCGGCTTTGATATAGGTTGCACTTAGTCCTTTCAAATGAAAGTACTGAATCATATAATGATGACCAATTTCTTTGCATGTTTATAAATTCGCGTTCACTATTGATAAACAACGTAACGTCTTCATACTTGAAACTTAATCTTTCTAAAGATGGTACTGACACAGTCATTATATTTTAATTACATTTTAGTAAACACCGCCATCTGTGTGTTAGGCCGATTAACTCTGGGACTGCGCTTGTAATACACCACACACGCTGTTGTGTAGATGACACTAACCGTACAACTGTTATAGATAGTGGTTCTTATACTATTGTATTATAACCCTCCTCACATTGTTGTGTTACATGATCACATAACAACCCCACATGCGTTGTTTTAAATAAATAGTTTACATCTCGGTTTTGTTATTATTAAAACTCTATTTGTAATAGTATTAATTTATCACGACAACGATTTGTTTGTTAATAAGAAGGTTGTAAATGAATGGTTTGACATTGTTTACATAATGTCGGCACATTATTTCAGTTGTTTCAACAGGAATATTTATGTTTCCGGTAATTACTTTTATGGGTGGCACCTTATTTTCCGTGAAGGATTCTTAATCCCAGGCTAGGGTTGTATTGGACACGGTACCATTATATGCCAGGCCAAGTTTTATATTTAATTTTATTACCTGCTTATATATACTGGTTTCAGCAAATGAATGGTTATGCTGATCAATATAAAATTGGTCAGAACGTGGGCTTTAAATAATCCCGCATATGATTGGGAAGTAGTCCCAAGAGGTAAGTATTTAAGGGTGGGGTTTTTAGCGGTAAACACAACATTATTATTGGCTTTCGTGTACTTTTTTTTATTTTATCGCTTATTATTGCAACTTTTTTATCATTTTCAGATATGTTTTAAGGCGACAGTATCACATGACATGGAAACACTGGTTTCGACCAAAGTAGGTGGCGCAACTCCCTTAGTTATAGCATGTCGTCATGGGCATTACGATATTGTAGAATATTTATTGACCAAATGCCATGCGAATGTTGAACAAGTCGGTTCCGTCACTTTTGGTGGAGAGACTATCGAAGATGCTCCACCGTTGTGGTGTGCAGCTGCTGCAGGCCATTTAGGAATAGTTAGATTATTAGTCAGACGTGGTGCTAACGTAAATAGTACGACCAGAACAAATTCCACACCTCTGCGTGCAGCATGCTTTGATGGTCATTTTGAAATTGTCAAATTCTTAATTAATTATGGAGCTGGTAAGTTTGTCTTTTGTAGAATTACTATTATATATAATGACGTCTTTTTTTTCTAAGACTTCGAAGTGGCTAACAGACACGGACACACTTGTCTAATGATTGCTTGTTACAACAGACACTACCGAATCGCACAGTATCTGTTAGCCCTAAAAGCAGATGTTAACCGACGTAGCGTGAAAGGAAACACAGCCCTGCATGATTGCGCAGAATCTGGCTCTTTGGAAATTTTGCAATTGTTATTGAAGCATGGCGCCGTAATGGGTGTCGATTATTATGGTATGACGCCTTTATTGGCAGCTAGTGTGACTGGACATTTACCCATAGTGGAGCATCTAATTAGCTTGCCATGTGTTAAACGCGAAGAACGCATCAATGCCCTAGAATTATTAGGCGCCACTTATATGGATAAAAAGCGCGATATGAGAGGTGCTCTCTCACTCTGGTGGCGTGCTATGGGGGAACGAAACAAGGAGCCCAAATTACCAAAGAATGTTAAAGAGCCAATAGCTGCTTATGAATATGCTAAAGAAGCAACAACCATCGAAGAACTGGAAGATTTAGCTATGGATCCAGATGAAATGAGAATGCAAGCCTTGGTTATTCGGCAAAGAATTCTCGGCCCAACACATCCCGACACCAGTTACTACATTCGATTTAGGTAGTATGAATGATATTTTCGTAATGTCTACATTTTTATTCACAAACATTGTCTATTAGAGGTGCACACTACGCTGATGCGGGCAGATTTGATCGGTGCATCGAACTTTGGACATATGCTCTTACAATGCAACAAAAAATTCTACAGCCTCTAAGTCCAATGACTCAGTCATCTTTTCTGTCATTTACTGAATTGTTTAGCTTTATGTTAGTCGAAGCTGGCCGACCTCTGCCGCGAGGCCGTGTTGTACCACCGATTAGAGCACAAGACATGCTAATGATCTTCGAACGAGCTGTGCGGGAGGTTGGACGAGGTGAGTGGTTTTATTAATGCTTTTGTTATTGTTAGGGTTCATTTCACCTATATTGAACGCTATATCGTTTGTACATTGTGAATCTCAGCAAACATTTCCTTCCGAGGCAGTGTTGGTTTTCTAGGCAGAGTCGTTGGTACGAGAGTTCCGAAACGTTCCGGAATCTCTAAATGGGCGGAAGGGCATGCGTATCTAACCACTTCAAACAAAAGTAATCGTCCATTTTCATCTGGCACTACCCTCCATTCTGTCGAAGGTTATAAAATCATTATTCAATTGCGAACTCATGAAATGTATTCGATTTTCTGAGAGACCACCTTTATGGTTTCCAGGGGGACAGGCCTGTGTATTGATATTCTTCACCCAAAAGTTGTGTCACTCCATGGGCCAACTGCGGTTAAAGCAAGACATGTGATACTTCAAGAGCATTCGATAGAGTGTGGTACTCCGTCCTGTTGCCGAAATTGACTCCCACGCAAATTAATCTACATCGATTTAATGGACAAAGAGGTATTTTGGACAATTGAGTCAGTTCTGTATGGAGTTATATTGTTATTGACCTTCCTCAGACGGACGCACTGGCGCCCACTCTACTTATTTTTAGCAATGATCACTTTGCATCCACTCGAAACTAAACCCACTCTTTTGAAGATTGTGTGACTTCGCATCAAGTATCTGTTAATGCTGTGAAATCATCATGCAACCGGCAGAAGAGGTGGGCCTAGAAATAAATGAAGACAAAACAAAATACATGATTACATCGAGAGCAGGTGGAACTCAGTGAACATATATAAACGTCACAGGCAAGGTATTTGAAAAGGTTAAGGAATTTAAATATCTGGGAACGATACTGACGGACAGTAACGAAATGTCGAAGGAAATTAACAAAAGACTACACTCCGGCAACGCTAGTTGGCACGCAGTCAGTAAACTGCTGAAATCCAAACTGCTATCACGTAACATAAAGCTCCGTGTCTATAGAACCATAATCATGCCGATTCTTCTATACGGATGGGAAACATGGGCTCTCACAAAACGGGAAGAAAATAAGTTCCGCGTATTCGAGAATAAAGTTTTAAGGGGTATCTTTGGCGGTAAATATGACGAGGAGGCAAGCCAATGGAGGAAACTTCACAACCACCAATTGGAAGAGCTATACCGCAAACCTACAATAGTGAGAGTAATCAAGTCGCGAAGATTAAGATGGGTCGGACATGTGGCGCGAATGGGCAACGATAGGACCGTGCATAGAATTCTTGACGGTAAGCCAACGGGAAAGAGAGTGCGCAGAACAGGGAAAGATGGCGGAGTCGAGTCGGTGAGGTCATGAAGTGCCAGGTTCCTACAGGCCAATAAATAACAGTAATAATCTGTTAATGGTAAAGTCGTTGAACTCTGGTCTACATGGGGATTATCTAACCTAGTGCAATTCAATGCCTCCGATATGATTTATGCGTTAGCAGGCCCACGGACGATCTAATGACAAGTCTCACGGAAAAATATTAAGTCCACTACTTTATGAAGGTGCAGGCATTGTGCCCCTTTGTCGAAATTGCAATTGCAAATTTGTTATTAAGTGTACATGAGACTAGCTCTCTCCGATACATCAAACACCTCAATCACCAAACAATAAATTGGAAAAAAATAAGAAAAACCGATCGGGTATCGCAGTGCAAGCGTTGTCAACGCTTCGGACACGCGGCATCGAACTGTCACGTGCAATTCAGGTGCGTAAAGTGCCTCTCCGACCATATCATTGGTGAATGCCCCATGGGCAAGGAACAGCTTCCAGATAGGAAAACAATGTCCACCGTCCTCAGACTAGCTCTCTGGGCATGGAATTCCGACAGTAGATGATGGCGTTAAATCTACGACTTAAAGAATTTTTTAGGGCTTCGTACTGTCTCCCATTCTATTGTCTATTTTCATCAGCGATTTCTTGCCCATCGGTCAAAACCCAATCCACTTTTGTTGAACGCAGCTTGTTAGCTGAGTTCATTGAACTCTGATATCAAGAGCCACACAGACTTATCCAATTTCAGCTTAGGAAGGTAAAATAAAACGCAAAGACTGAAAACGTCTTGGTAGTTTTTTATTTCATTAAACGCATCATCATCATCATCGGCACTACAACCGGGAACCGGTCTTGGCCTTATTTAGCAAGTCCTATTGTTAAATTTTCCCTAATGATTTTTTTTTTTTTTTCGGGCAAGGTCATTAGTCTTGCGCCAGAGGCTCCCCGACGGGGAATCGAACCCCGGTCTCCCGCGTGACAGGCGGGTATACTAACCACTATATTATTGAGGAGCCCTCATTAAATACAACCTCATATAAATGAACAGCACGTGGCGTGGCAGCTTGTCCGATTCAATCCTTTTGGGGTAGTTCTCGATGTCCTTTCCACAGGATTCTGCTTGTATTTCGGTATGACTAAAAAAATGTTGATCTTTAACTGCTCAAAAGTTTGAACATTTTCTCTGTAAACACGATCTTTCGCGTAGTCCCATAAGAAAAGACGAACGACGTCAAATCGCAACCAATTGATATCATTAAATCTCGTGTTTACGCGACCTGGGAAAGTTTCGCATATTAAAGCCAAAATTGTCGTGTTGTGTAGCTTGGTGGAACTACATAACGCTCGGATCGAAACCTTCAATTTCGCCCCAAAACAATTCGATGAGCATAAGGCCAGGCACTGAATTAATGGATAGAGTTTATTGTTTTCGAAAAAGCACGGGTAAACCACACCATAATCATCATCATCATCGGCACTACAACCGGGATCCGGTCTTGGCCTTATTTAGCAAGTCTCTCCCCCGGTATCCGATCCTTATCCTATTGATAAATTGCCCATAATAATTTCTTTTTTCCGGACAAGGTTATTAGCCTTACGCCAAAAACGACACCACCAGACTAAAATGCCTACCAAACAGTCATTTGGTAGAAGCAATCGCTTCTCCACAATCAGTTGCAGGTTTTCAGATTCCCAAATACAGCAATTCTGCTTATTCACGAACCCGCCGAGCGAGAACTGAGTCTCTCATTGCTGACGAAGATTTTGTTTGAAAAACCAACTGGCCGTGCGATCCCCTACGGCATTGTACGGCGTATTCTATGGTCGATGAGTTTGAATTCCTACGTGAGTTGAATTTTATAAGGATAGAGATGCCAGTCCTAGTACAAAGTTAGTCAGAATATAAAGTAAGACCACTCCAGAGAAAGAGAACACCGAAGAATCGATAAATTCGGGTCTTCAGCCACAGTGAAGATCCACATGTCTTACCATACCCGTAGCAGACTTAGTCTCTTTAGATTTCTGACTGTGTTCGAAAATGTGTGCTGCAGGAACGATTATGACGACCATCATCATCATCATCGGCACTACAACTGGGAGCCGGTCTTGGCATTATTTAGCAAGTCGTGAGGCTTGTTAAATTTTCCATAATGATTTGTTTTTTCCGGGCAAGGTCATTAGTCTTACGCCAGAGGCTCCCCGACGGGGAATTGAACCCCGGTCTCTCGCGTGACAGGCGGGTATACTAACCACTATACTATGGAGGAGCAATGACGACCATAATCTACTAGTAAAACGCGAAACGTGGCTACGCCAGAATCATTTTGTAATAAGTGGACTTTAATACCTCTGAAACACAATGCTGCCTTCTGTCATTAAGGAGAAACTATAACGTGATTCATTGTCTATGAGTGGCGCTTCCAATATGGAAGGCAAAGAACTCCCCAAGCAGGGCAACGAAATTAGTTCAACGTTGAATTGGATTAGGCACGAATCCATTCAAAGCAGCGAAAAGTGTAGCGAGGGGCAAGGGCTACTGTACTCCCTCTAATTTGATCACAATTTACAAGCCACATAACCTTCCAAACGTTGGAATTAAATTCCCATTTCTGGTCAGAAGCCCCGATTACAGTGCTTCGTGTGACTGGCTGGCTTCAATTCATAGGACAATTATTCCTAATACTTTCAGGCGTTTCGAAACTGTTGTGTGATCAACTCCTAATGTTGTTGGAAGTTTAGTTGGCATCTGACTTTTTCTTTGCCTTGCGTCCTGCAGGTGGGAATCTTTGAAAGGAGTCAGGTGGCCCGAGTATACTTGGCATCAGTGTCTCCAGTGCAGCGTGTTGTCGTTGCCTTCTTTTGCTTGAAACTTGTGCGGTGATCCAGTATAACCGCTAGATATTTTATGGTGGGCCTGTATTCGATTGTGTCCGCCGACACATAAGCTAATTTGTTCTACTTTTTTTGCGGCTGGACATCAGTACCACCGCTGTTTTGTTCTCTGCTAGTTTCAATCCAGTATTTATGAGCCTATCTTGCATCGTTTTTATCGTCTGGTTCGATTTGGCACAGGTTTCTTGGAGGGTTTTTGCTGTTGTGACAATTGCAAAATCCCCCACGTAGCCTTTGGTTTCTACTCCTGGTAGTTCGTTTGCGTTTAGTGCCCCATTGTACATCACGTTCCATAGGAGTGGTCCGAGGACTAACCCTTGTGGTATTCCTCTCTTTACGTGGTGTTTTCTTGGGTCATTCTCTGTTTCATATATTAGCACCCTGCCTGCGAAATATGAGACCGAGGTCTTCAGGAGGTAGTAGGGGGGTACCGTTGTTGACGCAGCGCATTCATTATGTTGTGGCGTTTCTAACATACACACACAGTACACAAGCAAATAGTGCCGAACAACACAGAAAGAAAATCGAATAAGCAAAAGCCATCAACCGTATACTAAACAATAACATAGCAATTGAGTGTACTTGAGTTGATTGTATTTGAGAATAACGATCGAATTCGTACACACGGTGTTGGCCTGATGTGTTGATCATTGGTTCAATCTTTTAGTGAATCTAACCGTCATTGTGTCGGTTCGAATCACACGTTTTTCACTATCATCGCAAACGTCATGTGTTTCCAACTGGCTGAGCTAAATGCATTCTTGACATTCAACGTGATGATTGCGCAAGACTGCTTCGCGCCACCACGCCATCCGGATCCCGCCAACACTCCATCGGCGATTCTGCACACGGGCGATTTCATCCGTTGTACTCCTTTTCTCTTGAAGCCGTACTGCAGAGGTGGGAGTCCTCATCTTCGCTCCGAATACTGCTCCAGTCTCGAAACCATGATTGCCACCAATACCTTCCCAGCCGCGCTCAGAAGACAGATGGGACCGTATGATGTAGGTTCTTGGAGTGGTTTGTACCTTTTAGTATCAGGACTCCCGCCTGTGCGTTATAGCATTTTGGAAAAATTCTTTCTCTTGGCATTTTGTGTACATTGTACTAATTATTTCTGGCTGGGCCAATATAGTCCTTTTTAGTACTCCGCTTGGTATACCATCCAGTCCCGGAGTCTTTGGCACTGATCCTATAGGCGATTCGTTTTATTTCCTCTGTTGTTGTTACTGACTGCGCCACCGCTTGCTGATCCGCTGTCATATTTCGAACACGGAGACTTCCGTCGCTCATGTATAGACTGGTCACAATGCTGTACATCAGTTCAGGGCTTTTTGGTCCAGTGTATTGATATGCTTTAAGGTGACGCACCACCAATTTACAGGCATCTGACATGAGTAGCGCTCACCTGTTGAAAACGCGAGAACTTATTGAAATCAGCGGGAATGAATTCAAGGTCCTAATAAAATCGAGCAATGAAGGTCAAATCTGAATTGTAAATATTCAAGCCCGTCATTAGAACATATATGGAAATTATCCTGTCAGTTCCTTTTGTGCAGATACTATCACAAACATTGCTTAAGTGAACGTGGAACCTGTGTTCCTTTCAAGTATTTTCCAACAGAAGAACATATTAAATCGTTCGTCAGTTGATTTACATAAATGTGAAGTTATTTTTGTTTATTTCACCTTTTTGTTTTATTTTCTCTTGTTATTTCAAATTAATAGCTAAACAAGAAAAAGTTTAACCTTTAGTTTGTTTAACTAATTGGATCCACACAGACATTCTAAACCAAAAACTGTAGGTTTCTGGTCTTAAACTCACGCGTTGCAAATTGGTATCGCGCATTTGTGATACAAAGAAATCGTGGAGACTTGAAAAAAATTGTGTTCATATTTCCTTTCTCGACCAGCAATTTTTGCTTCCATTCGCACTGGGTATTGACATAGAAGGTTATTACAAAACGCGCATCGATGGCACTCAAAACTAATGTACATCGATATCACTTTTCTTTGCTATCTCCTAACCACACTGGTTTTGGACATGTAAGAATATCAAAACAGCATTTTATGCGCTCTTGTGATAAAGGAAAAAATTGTTCTCGCCATTATAATCATTTACTTCTACTACTACTACTATTTATTGGCCTGTAGGAGGCTTCTCGATAGTATAGTGGTTAGTATGTATACCCGCCTGTCACGCTGGAGACCGGGGTTCGATTCCCCGTCGGGGAGCCTCTGGCGCAAGACAATGACCTTGCCCGGAAAAAGCAAATCATTATCGCAAATTTAACAACCCTCAGGACGCTAAATAAGCCAAGACCGGTTCCCGGTTGTAGTGCCGATGATGATGATGAGGAACCCGAAAGTTCATGACCTCACCGGCTCGACTCCGCCATTGTTCCCTGTCCCGTACGCTGTCCTTCCACGTTCGACCATCCGATCCGATCGCCCGATACCCAACCTAACATTGTCCTCCCATCTCCGTCGCGGCCGCCCGGTCGGTCTCCTTCCCGTTGGCTTACCGTCAAGAATTCTATACGCGGTCCTATCGTTGCCCATTCGCGCCACGTGTCCGGCCCATCTTAATCTTCGCGACTTGATTACTCTCACTATTGTAGGTTTGCGGTACAGCTCTTCCAATTCGTGGTTGTGGAGTTTCCTCCATTGTCCTGGCTCCTCGTCATATTTGCCGCCAAAGATACCCTTTAGAACTTTATTCTCGAATACGCGGAACTTGTTTTCTTTCCGTTTTGTGAGAGCCCATGTTTCCCATCCGTATAGAACAATCGGCATGATTATGGTTCTATAGACACGAAGCTTTATATTCCGTGATAGCAGTTTGGATTTCAGCAGTTTCCTGACTGCATGCCAACTAGCGTTGCCGGAGTGTAGTCTTTTGTTAATTTCCTTCGACATTTCGTTACTGTCCGTCAGTATCGTTCCCAGGTATTTAAATTCTTTGACATTTCCAAATATCTTGCCCCTGATGTTTATGTGTGTTCTTATGTGTGTTATGTGTGTTCCACCTGCTCTCGCCATAATCATGTATTTTGTTTTGTCTTCATTTATTTCTAGGCCCACCTGTTCTGCCGCTTGCATGATGATTTCACAGTTTTACTTGCAGATTATCTAGATTATCCCCCAAAACAGCGATGTCATCCGCATATGCGAGCACTTGTGTGACCCCGTTCAGGGATGACCCGGCTATGTTGACGGCTTGTACCTCTCTGATGACAAATTCGAGGACAAGGTTAAAGAGAGATGGTGAGAGGCCCATCGCCCTGTTTTAGTCCGTCACGGATTTCAAATGGTTCTGAGAGGTGGTTTTTCTTCTAACTCGCTCTTTATTTTTGTTCATGGAGATTTGACGGCATATTTTTTCGGGATTTCCAACTCAGCTACAATATGGTAGAGTCTGCCTTGTGATTGCGTCGTAGGCTTTTTTGAAGTCAACGAACAGTTGGTGAACCGTCTCTCCGTATTCCAACTTCTTTTCCAGTAGTCGCCTTTTGTGAACATTTGGTCGCTTGTTGACCAGTTCCTACGGAATCCGCATTGGTAGTCTCCCAGTATTTCTTCTGCGTACGGGGTGATTCTCGCCAGTATGACATTTGTTAGTATTTTATATGTGGTTGGGAGCAGTGATATTCCTGTGTAGGTTTCGCAGTCAGTTCTGTCGTCTTTTTTGAAAATGGGGACGACTATTGAAGTTTTCCATTCTTCTGGTGTGGCTTCCTCATCCCATATTGTTTTGATGGGTTGGTGGATCTTTCGAGCGGTTGCCTCTCCTCCATGCTTCACAAGCTCTGCCGGTATGCAGTCGACTCCGGGAGCCTTGTTTTTCAATCGATTTATTACGTCTACAACTTCGTTGAACTAGGGCTCTGGGATCTGAGGCTCAACTGTATGTACGTGTGGTGCGTTTATTTGTGGTTGATGGGTGCTCACATTGAGCAGGTTTTCAAAATACTGCTTCCATCCTGTCACGATACTGTTTGTTTCTGTGACCAGACAACCGTTTGTGTCTCGAATTATTTTGGCTCTCCCCCGGTAGCCATTTCTAATTGAATTTACGTCGGCATACATACCTCTGCTGTTCTTTGCTCTGGCATTTTCTAGGATTCTTTCGATCCTAGTCTTCTCCCATTCGCGTTTTTTGCGTCTCGTTGTCTCTTTCCGAATTGTCGCGTATCTTTCTGCGTTGACTTCATCATGTCCTTCTAAGTGGATTACTTTGAGGCGTTTACGTTCTTCGATCTTCGCCCTGCTCTCATCGTCAAACCAAGCTTTGGACTTAACTGTTTTCTTAAATCCTAATACCTCTTGATTGTGTCTCTGATCGATGTCCATTTAGTGTCCACATTATTTTTTCCTCTTCCTCACTGCTCCCATTCTCTAGAATGCTAAATCTATTAGTTAGTTCGTCTTAATATTCAGCCCTTTTGCGTAGGTCTTTTAGTTTATCAATGTCGAACTTTTTGCTCGTGTCCCGTGACTGTCCATGTGGGTTTGCTGCGAACCGACTTCTAATTTTGCCCATCACTAGGAGGTGATCGGAGTCGCAATCTGCTCCTCTATATGACCTTACGTCGGGGATATTCGAGTGGTGTCTTTTGTCTATGAGGAAGTGGTCTATTTGGTTACGCGTTACGCCGTCGGGTGATATCTATGTGGCTTTATGGATTTGCTTGCGCTTGTACATCGTGCTTTTCACTACCAGATCTTTTGATGCTACGAACGTGATAATTCGAATTCAATTATCATTTGAATCTCTACCTATAGTTGGTTGGAGGATATCTACCTTTCCAATTTTCACATTGAGGTCCTCGAGGAGGATTTTAACATCGAACGATGAGATCCCATCGAATACTTCCTCTAGGGTCTCGTAGAATGTGTCCTTCGCTTCTTCGTACGTAGATTTTGTTGGGGCGTGTACGTTTATAAATACATAATTGTACCATGGTCCCTGTATTCTTAGCACCGACATTCGGTCATTAATAAATTGCACATCTTTTACATGGGGCGTAATCTTCTTGCTTATAATGAAGGCAGTCCCGAGGTAATGTGTATCGGTAAATCCTTTGGTTTCAATTAACTGATGTGGGAGTCGGACTTCCTGAAGCGCGACGATGTCCATTTTATATTGTTTCGCGTTTTCTACGACCGTCTGTATCGCGCCGGATTTATATAACGTTCGGATATTCCACGTCCCGACGCGTATATCCTGCTTTTTCCGTTTTTCCCTACGTTTTCTTTTTGCCGAGTCGGTGTTTTATTGATGATTTGTTCCCTTATGGTAGTGTCGGCTCATCACGCCTACCGGGTTTTTCGTGGGATTGTTTTGTGTATATTGATTATTTGTTTTTGATCCCACGAGTCTTGGGGTTTTAAATAGTCCGCCACATCAAAGCCCCTCTTTGATATGGTAAGGTCTGCTTACTGCTCTGATTCGACCCGGTGTCAGAGAGACGTCGTTATAATATAGCCGGCATACCTCTGGCTGCAAACCACCCAATGGGCACGGTGACGCGTAACACCCTGGATTAGGGGCGTTAGATCTTTGTGTGTTACTCCCCGCTAGCCTGTCGGACATGGGTGGCCCTACTGTGGAAGCGTATGCTTCCGTCAGCATAGCCTGAGTGATTCATTGTAGTTTAAAGCCCCGTACCACGTCAAGGTTTCTACCAAGCGGGGGATGCGCTCTTGTGATAAAGGAAAAAATTGTTCTCGCCATTATAACCATTAGACATGGCAAGGCACATCGGGAACTTATTTCCAATCATGTCTCATGCCATCCCCCCGCCATTGTGCTTCCACATTTAAGGTTACCAGAAAATTCATTTTTTATGCGCATAGAATATAAGAAAAATGTGTTTACATGTAGGGTTTTCAAGAAACCGCTTTTGTGCAAGCGTATTATAAAAAAGAAATTGTTTTCTCGTCATTACAATCAGCAGGCATTCAAAATCAATGTATAGTACATTCGTTCCTTTTTTCTCTCCTGCATTCGTCCTTAACAATATTATTTTACATCCCTTATGGTATTAATAAGAAATAATAATAATTGTATCTCATTTTCATAAAGGACAAATTTTGCATATAGGATCCAAATATACAAATCCTCCCAACCTTGAATCGGACCCGGACGCTCTCAGCTGTGCCCTTGTCAACGCCCTACATATTGCCTGCCTTCTGGCATGCTTGCTAGAGGACGAGGACTTCACCTCCGAAATTAAGCACGATTTCTTTATGTGTATGTACAGACTAAATAAATTCAAGGTTGTAGTGAGCTCTGGACGGACCCCATTACATTATGCGTGTTTCCGCGAAACCACTGTTATCGGACGTTATCCGACTTGCCAATTCCCATCTGCAGCTCTAGTTAAAGCCCTCCTATTGGTGGGCGCTGACCCGAATGTCAAGGATGACGCTGGAAACACGCCTCTGCATTTAGCTGCTACGGCCGAATCATGCCCAAAAGAATTAGCACAAGCTCTCCTAGAACATGGTGCTCACTTGGTAACGAATTATTTTATTCATATTGCGTTTATTTTTTTTACCATTGCACTTTCTTTCAGGACACAAGAAATATCGATGGAGAAACATTTGAGTCACTATTGGAAACTCAAAAAATCCACGAAATCGTTAACCCACTGAAGTATACAACGCTTAAGTGTCTCGCAGCCCGAGCTGTCCAGAAGCATCGAATTAAGTATCACGGAAATATCCCCGTGTCCTTATACGAGTTTGTTAAAATCCATTAGACGGCGGGAGTGCGTGCGCTTACCCTTTCGCAATTCAAAAATAAATGATTCCGATAAATGTTAATTGTAACTAAGCATACGTAAATGCTTGGTCATTAATTGCGAATGCAACACTTGTTACCGCATAGATGTATTCGTTGCACTTTTGTTCTCACTATAACCTTATTCAATAAAGTAATACTTTTTTGAATTATTGCTATATACAACTACTCTATGTTTTGTTTGTTTTAGTTTAGTAATACCAAGAGAACTGTGACTAGGAGGGAGAGAGGAGGATTCGCAGTTAACGAACGGCTGTATGAACTAAAGTGCGTTTTAAGAAGAGCTCGACTTAAAATTCATTGGATCTGTGTGAAAAACTATTAAAATTCAAATGTGATGTTCAAATATTATACTTCTACTTAACTATATTACTATTAAATAAAGCAAAGCAAAACGGAAATGGGAATGAGAATTAGAAATAATAAACAAAAAACGAAAAGAGAGGAAAATTCCACGACATATGAACAATTAAAAATTATAAACATAAATAAGTGTTAAAGAGAATTAATTATCTTTTTTGAAAATGTTATTATTTGGCAGTTTCTTGGTGATCGTCGCAAAATCGGAAGGTTTTCTCTTTATTTACAATTCAATATTTTATTAAAGTTAAAACGGAAGTGTATACAAAAATCAAACCATGCACACTTGCACAAAATATTTGCTTAATTTATAAATACGTTACATTTTGTTTGGGTAGTTACTGAGATTGTTTTTAACGAAAAGACACCAATAAGTGACCGACGCCGATAAAGAAAAACACCAGAAAAAATCCGACGTCATCGAATTTTCTGGGAAGTTCTGTATGATTGACGTAGCTCTTTATTGTTTTCAGTTTTGTCCTAAGAATCACCCGGAATGGATGTACTTTAACTTCAGATCTGTGGGGTTATTTGCTGGTGGGAGTGCCTCCATGGGCACTGGTTCAACAAAATTCCACCGAGTGGTGATTATTATATCGTTGGTCCACGACGTCACAATCGCATTGAAAACAACACTCCGCTTTTTTCCTTAAGTTTTATTAACAGTGTAGTGGTTACACTTACAAGAGTATTTAACTTAAGCACTAATTCCATATATTTTTGATTCAGTCAAAAGGGCTTAACTAATGTGTACACAGAGTTCATTTGTTCGTTAAATAATATGGTATTGTTCATGAAATAATAAGTTCCGATTCAAGCACACATTCACAAATATTTTAACTGAGAACTCGACTCAGTTACGATCACGACCGTTAGCCGCTGCACTGTGCTCCACCTTGCCCTACCAACAAGGTTGTGGTCGTCGAATTCATCGGGTGCCATCGCACCACAAGAACGCCCCAGCAGGAAATGGTTCGACGTGAGACTTTCTTCGTCGTTCGGATTCAAATCGAACTATTGTGGTGGTTCTGTACTAGCCTTTCTTTTACCAGCTCTCCGGTATCCACCGATTCTTGCTAACATGCCAACGATAATATTAGTTTCGAATTGTTCAGCATTCGTTTCGAGAGCTTTAGGAATCGATTGATTTGTTTTCGTGCACCAGCGATAGTTTTCGTTTTCGTAGAGACTCATCAGTTGATTAGCACTGTCGTCGGGTTGACCACCATGTTCTTGCCAAGGCAGCCACTTTTCTTCGACATCACACCACTTGTATCTGTACTGAGTTGTTGGATCGGTGTAAGTAGCTACTGCCGCCCCCCCTCCCCCTGATGTAGGATACATTTTCAGTTGTGATTTTATGATTTGAAATGCAATGTCGGACGGGTTGTTTTTACAGCTGCAACAAGCCGACCAGCGATTCGTTGTTCAATAAACAAACAATCATCCATTTCGTACGTCGCCACAAACTAATTACCCTGCATATACAAATCCAGGCAAGGGATTCGTTTCTGCCACCAATCCCATTAGCACCTTTTTCCCAACGTCGATAATAGCGACGACGCATCACGTAAACAATGACCCGCATTACCGAACGATGCATTTGGTCGTTTCCTCCTTTGTCTTTGCCGCCCGCCTGCTTCGTTGTTCCATTGCCTTCGAGCACGTGTAAACAACATCAGATCTGAACGATCTCACACACACCACCATGATCCCCATTACGAGATCTGGTTGTCTGTTCTACCAAGAGAGACTTTACTTTTCTCTTGTGGTAGGAAATTCTTTTCCCTAGTGAAGTGACAGCGAATGAATATCGTTGAGTCAAATTACATCCGCCGACCACCACGGTCGTTGCCTGCTTCGTTGTTCCATTGCCTTCGAGCACGTGTAAACAACATCAGATCTGAACGATCTCACACACACCACCATGATCCCCATTACGAGATCTGGTTGTCTGTTCTACCAAGAGAGACTTTACTTTTCTCTTGTGGTAGGAAATTCTTTTCCCTAGTGAAGTGACAGCGAATGAACATCGTTGAGTCAAATTACATCCGGCGACCACCACGGTCGTTGCCGCCCCCGCTCTCCGTCCCGCGGCGGAGAAGCGTAGTTCTTGTCGGGTAAGGAGTGTATCACCTTGTTTAAAATTAATAAAAACCAAGTTAATATCATAATAAGTTTAAGTGAAGTATAAAACACTAACATATTTAATAATGGCTAAGAACAAAGATAACAACGAAGTGAAATAAACTAAAAATTAATTAAGAACAACTTGCGTTTTAATTGCTATCTGGTGGACAGTGTTTTCCCTTACTCCCGGTTGTGGACAAACGTGATGGCATTTCGTCCTTTTGGTTCGGCGTTTTATTTGGTGGAACATTATGATGGAGGAGGAAGTTGAACGGAGTGTCCGTTTTAGGCACAATACTTCCTCCCCACAGTCTCTCACAAAGTCAAACTGCTCACCTACAAACAAATTATCAGACCCACACTCACGTACGCGTGCCCATTGTGGTACCATATCACACCCTCCCAAATGGAGAAGTTGCGAGCATTCGAAAGAAAATGCCTTAGGTATGTCTCTGGATTACATCGTCGTCCTAACTCCTATAAGTACTATAGTAACGTCCAACTCTACAATACCGCTGGTACAGAACGGCTCGATAGACGATTCCTCGAGCTGTCTATCAAATTTATGGAAAACCTACGAAATAATCCCAATCCCATAATAACCTCACTCTTATCGAACCATCTAGATATCAGCACTAACTATCCCAACTGTCTCCACACAAGAGTTATGTTCACCTCAGGCAGACTGGTAAATGATTCAAACGAGATCATATACCACAACACTGAACTTACCCCCAACCAGTTTAAATACTGTAACGTCCAACCATTTTCCAACATTCTATGTTTTTCCAACGAACAACCGGAAAGAAATACTCTACCTCTAACTGACTTCACTTCACATCCTATAATTCCTATATCACCTTAATTATAAAACTTTGTTTTGTTTATAGCTCATTTATAATAATCAGACTAAGGTTAAATTATATTTATAATTAGGGTTAGGTTTTGTTGGTCGATAGGTGACTCGGGCTCGTTGGTCCTCAATGAATAAAAGTCCAGAGTTAGCAGTGATTGATATTATTAATTTATGGTAAAAGAAAAAAAGACGGGATTTGCTGATTGATAAGGAATACTTGTAAAAAATTCAGATTATATTTCGAGGCACGTTTTCCTTTTCCCATTCGATCTTTAGTCGTTTGAATCTGGCAGTTGATTGGAAGATAGGATCAGTGCCAAGTTCAAGTCTAAGAACAAACAGAATTGTGTGAAGTTCACACAGGCTGATGGTTGTGTTGGGTAAGACCAATTGTCAATTGATCAATTCTCAACAGGTTTAGATTAAGTAAAGTAAAAATAAGAAATTCCTGGTGTTCTGACCTTTTCCAAGAACACGAAACACTAATAAATGTATAAACACACATCTATCCTGTAACTCTTGAAACATTGTTTGGAAAATGTATGTATTTATTTAGTAATAACATATGTAAACAGTTGCTGCAAAATTAATTTTAAGTCACTGTATCACTTAAATGTACAAATTAAAATTACGGTTAATAAATACAGTTAAAAAAAAAAAACATAATATTGTAAGATCAAAGGAATAAATGTATTAAACTGAATAAAACACTCGTTATTTTTAGACACTATTGAATAAATATATATTATCGAATAAAACACTCGTATACACTTATCGCACCAACGTACGTCATTTTATTCTCCGCGCCTTGTCAACGACTGACTTTTCTTTTTTTTCTACTACCTAACCGGCAGTCTCTCCTCATTCAGCTCGTCGGTCGGTAAGGTTGTGGGAAGTGCTGCCACAATAGGTCGGCATGACAAACGATATAAATTTCGAAGTTTTCATGAAACGTCATTAGTTGTCTCTTGACTGCCATGGCATGCACAATAGGTGATAACTCTTAAGAGAAGTACCGTGGCGGAGCCCTCTAGTTATTTTATATTTTCATTGTGTTATATTTATTTTATATTTAAATGGCGTTATATAAGATTTATTGACGAAAGGCTAATAACCTTGTCCAGAAAAACGAATTATTATGGACAATTTAACAAGTCTGGGTGTGGAGCGGAGACTTGCTAAGTACGGCCAAGACCGGATCCCGGTTGTAGTGCCGATAATGATGATATATTTATAATATGTTATATTTAGAGCGTGTTATATTTAAAGTCTTTTACGAGTATATTTATATCGTGTTGTTTTAATAATATTTTATATTTGTATTGTATTGTATTTTTATTGTGTTATATTTAATTTTATTTTATTGTGTTATAATAATGTTCGCATGTAATATTGTAATTGTATTATATGTTTTGTTGTATAAACATTTAAATACACACACAACTTACCGGCTTCCGGCTGGCTAGCCCCTGTTCTTCGGCTTCCGGCTTATTCGCCCGTAGATTGGCTGCAACCTGAAGTTAACTTGGGGGACTGCCGAGGAGTTCAACCTGCGGTTAGTTGGTTGCCCCCACTGGAGGTGTGAGAGAGGATAGGCGATGATGCGTACTGCCTCCTTCGGTGGTGTGGGGTCTGGCCAGGGGATTTCTTCCCTGCTCCAGCTTTGTTCCTCGACCGGTTGATGGTGTGGACCCCGTCTTCTTGAGGTGCCGCCGCTGTGCCACTTTTAATCAAATTATTAATCCCTTACCTCCATGTGCCACTTCGAGCCTACCGGCACCTTGGGTTACCTTCCTCAGCTGAGGGACGTTGGCCGGAGTCTTCTCCTTTGGGACGCTTGGTGGCGCCCCGATGGTGTTTTGTAATAAGTTTAGTGAGGGCGGAACCTTCATTTATTTTGTTTAATGCAAGCTCAAATTAAACTTAAATTAATTAATATAAAAAGAACCTTACAGACTATCTTAAATCAAGAGTAAGAAGGAGAATAAAAAAGAAAAACCAGGAGGTGAAAAAGACTTCGTGATAGGGGGGGGGGGGGGGGGGGGGTAGGAGGCTAGGGAAGAGCAAGTGTATGTGGGGGAGGCAAATACGGCATTTGTGAGACAGTGACAGTGAGGGGCACGTCTACGTACAGGCATGGGGCCGGGGTTAGAGAGCTGGGGGGAGAGGTTGAAATTGGGGTGGGGCGGGGTTAGGACGGGTTTCTTCTGAGACGTCGTTTGATGGCAGGAGTGGAGAGGTTGAAATCGAAGGAGGTGGGGAAAGAGTTGGCATGTCGTAGCATACGCGAGATGGGCTCGTTAGGGTCGTAAAAAGTGTGATGAGCGGGCACGTAAAACAGACGAGGGTTCCACGCATGAGTGGGTTTTCCCAGTTTAGTCCCCGGAGGGCAAAAACAAGAAACGACGTTGAACGCCCTCGATCCTACGAATGTGAGACAGTTGATACGGGGACCAGACCTGACTAGCATATTCGAGTAGTGGCCGGACAAAAGTTGTATAGAGTGATCGGATGACGTAGGGGTTTAGGAATTCCTTCGACCAACGTTTTACAAAGCCAAGGACGGCGCTGGCCTTAAGGATTATGTGACCGATATGTGCGGTAAATCTAAGTTCCTTGTCGCATAGGACGCCCAGGTCGCGAATCGATTCAACTGACGTTATCGGTTGGTCTAGCAAGAGATAGGAACGTGGCTGGGTGGGGGAGCGTTTCCGAGAGAAGGTGATTGTGTGACATTTGGCGATATTCAGTTCTAGGCAGTTATTTTGGCACCAGATCGAAAAGCTGTCAAGGCCTTATTGGAGAAGTGAGGAGTCAAGGGGAGAGCGGATTGTCTTGAAAATGTTGGTATCATCCGCGTAAAGCGAGATGAGGGAGTGGTTGATGCACGAGCCTATGTCGTTGATGGTTAGGATAAATAGTAGGGGGCCGAGATGACTGCCCTGGGGGACACCTGAGGTTGGACAAAAAGGATCGGAGAGGGTGGATCTAAAACGCACACGGCAGGTTCGAGAGTTGAGATAGGATGAGATCCACTGAATCAACAGGGGTTCAAAACCAAGGGAAGATAATTTAAAGAGAATGAGGTTATGGGAGATTTTGTCGAAGGTCTTGCTAAAGTCGGTAGTGACTACATCGACCTCATCGCCGTTTTCTAGGGCAAGGAGTGTGTGGGATGTGAATTCGACAAGATTGGTAGTAGTGGACCTGTCTGAGAGGAAGCCGTGCTGGTTAGGAGAGATGATGGGAGTGCAGCGAAAACATAACGCTTCATATAGAAGGCCTTCGAACAGTTTAGGAATGTGCGAAAGCTTAGCAATGGGACGATAATTGGATATATCGTTTTTTGGCCCCTTTTTATGTATGGGGGTTATGTAGGAGGATTTCCAAATGTCGGGGAATAGACCTTGTGCAAGGGATAGATTGAAGATTGACCCGAGCGGGAGAGAGAGAGAAGAGGAGCATTTTTTTAAGAAGATAGCAGGGTGTCCGTCTGGGCCGGGACTGAAATCGTCTTTCAGTTGTGCAAGTTTTTCTTTAACTTGGTGTTGTTGAATGTGTAGAGGGATGAGTGGGCCAAGAGAGAATTCAGACATGACAGTAAAATAGGAGGGGTTCGGCTCGAACGAGTCGTCCGTGAAGGATAGTTTGAAGAAGGACGCGAAAAGATTGGCTATGGTATGGGAGTCAGATGAAGTAGTTGAGTCGTAGAAAAGAGAGTTGGGATAGGCATCTGATTTCCATTTATAGTTGATGAAGTGGTAGAAAGATTTGGGGTCATTGATCAGATTGAGTTGGGCTTTGGCAAGGTTATTGTGGTAGAGGGAGCTATAAAGCTCGGTGAATTGGTAAAAGTAGCGAGCTCCTCACTAAGGCTGTTAAGATTGCCGAGAATGTCATCAAAAAGGGGACTGGTAAAGTGAACAGGCGGATTTTTGGATGACGATTGGTGGATTTTATCCAAGTCAGAACGAATGGCGTGGATTAATTCAAGAGTTGAATTATTAAGGCCTTCGTTGAACGTGTGGGCAAGTTGGTTGACGATTGTTTTGTTGTTGTCTCTGATGAGGGAGGTGATCTCGGAGAGCGACTTATGGTGGAGAGAGGCAAGGTCGTCAATGCACCTAAGGCTACTCTCGGGGGGTGAAATTTTATCAAAGATCGTTTTGAGATTAGTGCCTAGGGAGCCGTCAATTGCGTCTCCTAGGCACTTGATAGCCAAAAGGACATGGGAAAGCGAAACATCGGTGCATTCATCGCATAAGAACAAGAGGTTGTCGGGAAATTCTTTAGCGAAGTGCGTGTTACGCTTGTTCAAGCCCACGCAGGAGGCGTGGACATTTTTTACCGCAGATGCCTTTGTAGCGAACGAAATCGGCATCGAAGCTGCTAATCCCACAAGTTGGGTTGCCACACGATATGTTGGGATGACGGTTATAGGAGGAGAAAGAGTGGAGAGAGAAAAGAAAGTGAAGCTAGGAAAGTGAAGAAAAAAAAGGAGAGTCCTAAAAGCGAGAGCTGGTTAGGGTTAGTGATATGTGGGAGGTCAGATATTTACAGGGAGGTGTATTCCAGTTAGTGTGTGTTGAAATATTAACATACACCAGTGGTTTAGAAACCAACAATGACTGGGGAGGTTGGGGGTGTGATTAGTGGTAACAAAGAAAGTAGAGGAAATAATTATAAATTATAAAAGTAAAAATTAAGAAATTAAAGATTAAAGATTGGGAAATTCAAATTAAATTAAAATGGAAAATATGTAAATGTAGAGATCTTAAAAAAACTAGGGCAAAAAAAAAAAAATAAGAAAATAAAAAAAAAGAAAACATTCAAGTTTAAAAAATTCAAATTAAATTAAAAATTAAAAATAGGTAAATGTTGAGATCTTAAAAACTAGGACAAATTAAAAAAAAAAAGAATAAAGAAGAAGAAAAAAGAAAAGAGAATAGGAGAAAAGGAATAAAAAAGAAGAAGAACTCAGAATTAGGATTAAAAATAAACTAACATTTAATGAGAAACGAAAGAAAAAAAAAGAAAGAAATGAAGCATAAACAAATAAGGAATATAAACAGTAAGTTCTTATGATATAAATATGAAATAAAATAAAACAAAAAGAATAAATAAAAAAAAAAAAATAATAAAGAAGAAGTCTGTCCAGGAGTTTACGCCGTAAGCTGAAGGCACGCCTAGTCGATCCATAATCCAACGCCTTACACGATACGGCACTCAGGCCGTAACCCAACAATGGTTTGAACAGCCTTTTCTAATAGTTATTAAAAACTTGTGAGTGCTTCTACTCAGAGACGAAGCTGTAGTCCGTATGGTGTACATTTATTTATAAACCACAGGAAGCAGCCTTGGATGAACAGTTAAATTTTAGGTATTAGCAGTTCCATTTCTGGATATTATAGAATCACTAAACTTTTCTCCCAATAATTCACTACATGTCTTTTCCTGGATGCAATGGTTTCTCCTGAGTTAGTTATGGGTTATTTACACATCGAAAACTACAATTTTGTATGTTTAACCGTTTAACCAGAAATGGGCTTCACTTGACGAGATGATTACAATATTATTGATGATTGTCCACATAACAATTTATTAGTGATTATTTATATAAAAAGTTTGAGAATTAAATAAATTGTTGAAGCGTGTGTTTTATCGAGAACCGTTTTTATTTCTATTTATATTTAATGATGTAAAGGCACAACCACTTCCATTGGCGGACAATGTTCAATGATGAAGACCCTCCTTTTTCTTTGTGTCCAGTTTTAGTGTTACTTTATTTTTATTAGTTTTTAATTTATATAATTTAATTAAATTAATGAATATAATTGACGTCACGCCTCGGCTGTCTGATTCCAACTGGTTCTCTCCAAAAAAAAAAAAAAAATGGGTGGCGAGAGGGCCGACTTTAGCGAGACAAGGACAGATATGTCCTTCATCTTGTCTCTGACTTCTGGTCATCTTGCGATAACCAGAATCACCCACATCCGTGAGGATGTTGGGCTCGGTCTCGGGATATCTGAAAAGAAAAGAAAAAGTGGGGGTATCCAAGGATAGTGTGGACAGTGTTAGTCCAGGTGTTCTCTAACTACTTGTATAGAGGGATGGTGGGAAAGAAATCGTACAAGACCGGTAGGTCTTGGGTGCGGTAGTAAACGCAGATCACGTCTTTGGCGTCTGATAATCTGCGCTTTGGTCGGTGTGTATGTTTGTGTTTGTGTCGTCTTGTACTATGCGTTCGTGTGTGTGGTTTGTTAATAGTAGTCCCTATGGGATGGATCCAGGACTGATTCTCTCCTAACGGAGCTCCCCTTTTTATATCAATTAATTTAAGTAAAAAGAAACAAAAACCCCACATGCATTCCCACGGTCACGGCTGTCCTCCAGACAGTACCTGACGCCAGTTACAGTCGAAGGCCAGGCCAACGACGGTGAGAATCGCAGCGTTGGAAAATTCTTTCCCCAAGGCCATGAAAACATTTCGATTCACGGTGACGTGAATCTGATTTTCTCATAGGGTGCAGGTAGGGTTACCTGGGCGAAGATGGGGTGTCGGATGCGATCGTCCAGGTGAGTACGTGAGAATTGCAGAATTGCAATTTAGGCGTGTGTGTGAAAATAATTTCATTCCAAGGTTATTCGTTTGGCATAAGAAAAATGTGGAAAAATACAAGATTGCAGTTTTAAATATGGGGTATGGAATGCGTTTTTTGGGCTCCTCGATAGTATAGTGGTTAGTATACCCGCCAGTCACGCGGGAGACCGGGGTTCGATTCCCCGTCGGGGAGCCTCTGGCGCAAGACTAATGACCTTGCCCGGAAAAAACAAATCATTATGGAAAATTTAACAAGCCTCAGGACTTGCTAAATAAGGCCAAGACCGGTTCCCGGTTGTAGTGCCGATGATGATGATGGAATGCGTTTAGCAATGTGTAGACATGTGATAAGGTTTCACATGCTACACCGAAAGGATTCTATGGATTGTAGCAAGAATTTATTGATGCTACACTTAGAGAATTGCTTTCGGTTTTATTATTTTAAATGTATATATAATATACAATATTGTTTTTTGCAGGATAAATGTTGTATTGGTAATTTGTATTGAAGGGGTAGGCAGTTTGCCTGCAGCAAAGTGCATTGTTATGTGTAACAGTTTCCTTCCTCCTTTTAATAAGAGAATTATTCTTAGAAGAGGAATAATTCTCAAAAAAAAATAAGACCGACTACAGGGGGAGTTCCGTTTTACAATTGAGAATTTGGTTTGCCGTATACTGTTCTAATATTTGTGACATTAAGTATTGAAATGATTTATATAGTTATGTTTTAACAGTAGTAATAATAATAATGATTTATAGAGTTAAGTTTTAACAGTATAGTTTCTATTTAACAGTAATAGTAATGATTTATATAACTACGTTTTAACAGTAGTAATAATAATGATTTATAGAGTTAAGTTTTAACAGTACAGTTTCTATTTAACAGTAATAGTAATGATTTATATAGCTATGTGTTAACGGCATATTTTCTATTTAACAGTAATAGAAATTGTTTTGCTTAGGACATTATTTATCTAATAATTAGTTTAATTGTAATAGTGATCGTTTTGCTTTAATGGTATGTGATATTATTTATCTGAACATTTTTATTACATTTAGGTTCTAGTTTTTATAATTTTGCATGTCTTAGTTTTCTATAAATTTACATTATTTTGAGGAATTGTTTTCTCTTCCCCTTTCTTTTTTTATTTCTGCATCTGGCCATATTGTGCATTTTCTGTATATTTGCATTGTCAGCGATCTTTGACATGCGGTACAGCCTGGAGATAGCAAATGTATGGGATTGATAGAGATAAAGTTTCAGCCTACCATTTTTGACTATTATCAGTTCTTGACCAACTTGGAGGGTCGTTTTATCTGGCTTTGTTACTTCTGTAACGAGAAAGTTTAACAACACCATGTTTCTCTCATGAAACGTTTCTGTGTTTGGTTCATTTCCGCCGCAGGTGGTTGCTTTGAAGGCACGACATTCTTCACACTGTTTTTTACACTTCCTAACACCAGAGAGCATGGACGGCCACCAGTGCCGTTGTCGTATTTTGTTATACGAATTGGTGACGCTTTGATGTCCACCGGTAGGGGAAGTGTGATAAACCCTGAATATTGTTGCGATCTCGCTGGGGTTTGCGATTCTTTCGGGCGTTGTGGGCTTTCGCAATGGTAATCTTTTGCTTGGGTTAGTTTGAGAGGAGCCAGGGCACGAGTTTAATGAACCTGTGATAGCTCTTCGACCAATATATTGGCCACTTGTCTCAGGGTCAGAATCCAACCTGAAGGTTTTGCCCTTGTTTTGGGCTTGTTTGCCAATTGGATCCCCTTCAGCGCCGGTGTCCAATGCCAGCATGGTGTTTCTTTCAACACCGGCGTCTATTGGTAGCTGGACAGTTGGGACGCTGGTTATTGGCGAATGTGGGGTCCCAATGTGGTAGCTTCTTTTTACTACCGAGTGTTTTGACCTATGTCTTGGTCTTGAAGAGGTGTAGTTCTTTAAAAACTGGCATTGAATTTGCGACCGCTGGCTGGGCCCTCGGTTGTGTCCCTGATGGCCAGAAGAGTCGCCAATCTGCCCTATGTGCAGAATCCTTTTTGTACCCAGGGGTAATGATGTGTCCGATAGGAAGGCTCCATCGCCTGATTTCTGATTTAGACAGAGCGGTTCTTCCTTCGGTTCCACTGGAACAGCCATTGTCCTTTGAGACCGCACGGGCACGCAAACAGTCTCCCCCAAAACTACCTCCACTGGTGGCTGGTGTACCCTCATCGCTGAGGTTTTGCAGCCAGCTTCTCGAGTAAGAGAACCCTTGGAGGCGTCACACGCGGCATTTTCGACCTCTTTGGGTCCCGCTGCGACTTGTCCCACTTCGACTGCCCGTGTGCGATTGGGGTTTTCGGTTTTAAATTTTAGGGGAATACTAAACTCCTCTGGACTTTGTTCCGTGCGCGGAAAGTTTAACTGTTGGTTAGGACCCCCCACAGTACAATTTTTGGAAAGGAAGTCGGTCCCCAGTAGTCCGTCTTCGGTCAAGCCGGGCATATTGCGCCCGACTTGGAATTTGCAGCGAATTTTGTTTCTTAGGTTGAAGTTTCCCTGGCAACTCCCTAGGGTTCTTCCTGTTCCATATGAGGATTTCAGGGCGCATGCATTATTTTGGTTGATATTAATATCTTTGAGAGCTTGCTCGGTGATAATGCTTACCTCAGCGCCTGTGTCTACCACTAGTTGAACCTGGTCGTTTAGACCTATACCTATTAACTGTGAGTAGATGAGTTTGAGGGCACCCCATATTGTGGGTATTTCGTAATTTTGTCGTGCCGGATGCGTTTCTTTCATTCCGGGATTCCCATTTAGCCTTTTGATGGCATGCCAGCACGTCATGGCCTTGTCGACCACAAAAATCGCAGGTTTTTCGTATACTGAAAACCCTAGGCGTGTTATTAGTGCGGGTACTGTTATGGGAGTTAATGGGGGTAGCGCAGTGGGGATTTCGTTCCCCGTAATATTTTGTGACTGTTGCGGATTCACCTTTAACCATCCGCAATTAAATTAATCGTGGCACCACCTGAACTGAATCAGATACGTGGCATCACCAAAGCAATGTCAGCCATCAGCTGACATTTATGAATTCTGTTGGTTGTCACTTGACAACCAATTTTTTATGTTTCTTTTCTATTGTTCGTTCGTTAGCAATGGATGGATACAGTTTTTAATCTTATTCAATCGTAATAATCAACAGAAATAAAGTTCATTTGTTCATCTCTAAATTGGAAACACCAGTGTTTCAATTCTTTAAAAGCTAAAGTTTGGGATTAACGACCAAAGGTAATCCTTTCACTTCCAAATTTTTATAGATATTGTTGCAGCACGTGGACCAGTGTCGCTACACATTGTTCCTAAAGTTCCATCTCCCAGACCACCGAGCATACATTGGGTGGTTGATAGTTTTGTATTATACAAATACAAAACAGTGACATTGGTGTGGTTTTCAAAATTCCGACAGTCCCCAATGTCATGGCCATAAATTCTGCACGATGTGCAGAATGAGGTACTTTTCCTGGTGAGGCATTCACTGTAGGTGTGCCTCTTTTTACGACAGAATCTACAAACCACGCCATTAGGAATTGAGTGAAATTCAGATGACTCCTTTTGCGGGTGTGGGAGATTTTCGTTCTGAAAACCGGAAATTTGTGAAGTTGGACTAAGCAGCGTAAGATTTTCGTTTTCGGATATCGACCCAGAAGTGAGAAAACTAGGGGAGTTCGACAAATCGTTAGGGAGCTACGTATACACTGGGATATGGCCGCACGGTTGCGTGCAGAAAGCTGCCTGTTGTAGCTTCTCCATATCCAATGTTTTTTGTAAGAGATCGTCTAACGTGCCATTCCCCAGAGTCAGCAAGTATTGGCAAAGGTGAGGGTTGTTGACCCCACCTTTCAGTGAGGTTTTGGCAAAGTTCTCCAGTTGTGCGTTCACTGCTGAAGCCGCCTTTATGCCATACTTGTTATCAGCAGCCTCCTTGCATAGCATCAATATCTGCTTTATCCGTGCGATAAAAGCGAAGGAGAGCCTCCAAGGGGTGTTGCCTGATAGTTATCAGTTTGCTTACCAATTCTTGGTAAGTCTCCCTAGGCAGATAAGTTTGATTGAGGAACCTTTCAGCTTCCTCGAAACTGGTGAGTTGATTTGAGGCTATCAGTAGATATGCCTCCCCTCGCAATCGCATGGGGAATATCTTTAAAAACGCTGAATGCTCCTCTGCAGGTAGGCATTCGTTTACCTTACTGCAGCATCCCTAAAACGTTTGCAGCTCACTGCCTACCAGGGGGCCCTGCCCATCTGAAAATAGCGGCACAAGCTGGGAGGTAAGCTTGGCGATTTTACCGAAATCGACAGACATGATATGTGTTTTGAATGACCTGTTTTCCATAGGCAGACAGTAGGGTGGTTAGGCGGCTATATCCTGGCGACAAAGAAGGCATTTATAGTTATAGGGGGGAATTGTATTGGGATTCAAGACGTTTCCTATCCCGAAGGCGTTTTTTTTTTTACGTCATCTGCGAGTGGGGTTCGGGTGGAAAGACTTCCCAAAGATTAGCGGATGCACAATATGAGCAAATGCAGACCGTTATCACTATTTGACAAGAATATGAGTAACTTATGTCTAATTTAGTTAGGCTTGTAGAAAAGGTTACTTATCTTATAAGAATTTGTTTTGTTTGGTTTAAATGGGAGGGAGCAGACTAAGATTATCATCATCATCATCGGCACTACAACCGGGAGTCGGTCTTGGCTTTATTTAGCAAGTCCTGAGGCTTGTTAAATTTTCCATAATGATTTGTTTTTTCTGGGCAAGGTCATTAGTCTTGCGCCAGAGTCTCCCCGACGGGAATCGAACCCCGGTCTCCCACGTGACAGGCGGGTATACTAACCACTATACTATCGAGGAGCCTTGACTAGATTATAGGCTATTTTAAAAATGTGTCTTCATAAAAACGGGAGGAGAAAAAAAAATGTTTAGCTTACTTAGGTCTATGTTGGCGTGTTGATTGCTGCTCTTGTTGATCTGCTACTGCTGTTGCTCCGCCTAGTCTTCGCTGCTGCTTTTCTGCTGGCAGTTTTCCGCTGTTTCCTGTTGTTATTGCGATTACTTGATTTTTGCCAGGTAGGCTTCGCGCCCTACAGTTGAGAGCCACCCTGGTCTTTAACACTGCTCAAGGTTTGCCTCCGGCGTCCACTTGCGGAGTTCGCCAGGTCTTACCGTTTTGAGACTTTTTTGTTATAATCATCGTACTTCCGGAGCCAGACTCAGCTCCGGACGAGGGGTAAAGGTGACTTGCCCAGTACGTGTTGTTGTTGTGGGGTGGTTGTTTTTTTTTTTTTACAGATCAAGGTTTAGGCTTCCTTGATCCTACTGGGTAACCAGGGATTTTCAAGCACTTACAAGTATTGAACTTGGGCTTCCTCGGCCCCACGTTGGGCGCCAAAATGTTGTATAAACATTTAAATACACACACAACTTACCGGCTTCCGGCTTATTTGCCCGTAGATTGGCTGTAACCTGAAGTTCATTTGGGGGACTGCCGAGGAGTTCAACCTGCGGTTAGTTGGTTGCCCCCACTGGAGGTGTGAGAGAGGATAGGCGAGGGTGCGTACTGCCTCCTTCCGTGGCGTGGGGTCTGGCCAGGGGATTGCCTGTAGCATCCCATGTCATTTTAGCGATCATCGGCGCTAGAGTTGTGTTAACTCGCTCTACTTGTCCGTTAGCCTGAGGCGAACCCGTTGCTATCTTTATATGTTTCTCGTTATTTTCTTCGAGGAATTTCGCAAAATTCTTTGAAGTAAAAGCACTACCTCTGTCGGACACAATCAATCTCGGCCTACTGTGTGAATTGAAGTAATTCCGTAAACAACTAATCACCTCGGGAGTTCCATTTGTTTGGGTTGCATATAGTCTAACGTATTTAGTGAATGCATCTACAACCAGAAAAACGTACTTTTTCTTTCCCTTATTCAGTGTTACAGGTCCAAAATGATCGATGTGTATTGTGTCGAAAGGCAGGTTCCCTTTAGGAATATTATGGAGAAGCCCTTCGTGCTTTCCTTGTTTCGAGGAGAAGACAATACATTTCAGACAATTGGCGATATGCGCCTTGACTTTATCTCTCATGTTCGGGAATCAATAGGTCTTTCGTATAGCATCGACCACTTTGTCACACCTCATATGACCCATTTCATCATGATATAGCCGTATGACATTCGTTTCCATTTTGCTAGGCACGTAAAACAGAATATTATCTTTCATTTTCCTATAAACTAGACCATTCTTAATTTCGTAGAAACTACTCTCCTCATTTTCCAATCTTTTCCTAATCGCGTTTATCTCATTATCTTTGTACTGGCTGATTGACAAGTTCTGCTCGAAAGTATTTTCTTCGAGAATTAGTATACTTGACATGCGGCTAAGGGCGTCTACATGAGTCATTTTAGTTCCACTACGATATTCTAATACATGATCATAATTTTGCAACTCTAAAGACCACCTGGCTATCCTTGGATTTATCTCTCTTTTTTCAGGGTTAACGTCAATGAATTACAATCAGTTACTATTTTGAACTTAAACCCCTGAAGATAAACTCTAAATCTCTGTAACGCATATATAATCGCTAATGTTTCCAATTCAAAGCTATGATATTTTGATTCACATTCCGTTGTACGTGTCGAAAAATAGAATACTGGATGGAACCTGCCATCTCTCTTTTTTTGTAACAATATAGCCCCAAAGCCAAATGAACTCGCGTCGCAATGAAGCTCGATTTCATCTCTCGGATCATATAATGCTAATATCGGTGCCTCAATCAACTTCCTCTTCAAGGTTTCGAAACACTCCAGTTCCTTTTCGCCGAATTGGAGTTTGACATCTGTTCTTATCAGGTTGGACAATGGTTGTGCGACTACAGAACATTTTTCAATAAATCTCCTAAAATACGAACACAAACCTAGGAAACCATGTACTGCCTTCGAATTCCGTGGAACTGGGAAGTTGATTACTGATTCGATATTCTTCTGATCCGGTTTAATACCCTCATTCGTAACGGTGTGCCCCAAATACCGTATTTCAGATTCTAAGAACCGACATTTATCTAATCTCAATTCCAATTTGTTCTTTACCAGTCTTTCGAAAACTTCCCTTGTTGCGGATTGGCAGTTGGATGTCCTGGGGTGTGCTGGAGAAATCTAGTACATTCGCAGTATACCAGTTGCGCGGCAGCTGTCACGGACCAGCTGGCGGGTTGTCACCGACGATGAGGTCAGCAGCGTCCCTTTTTTGAATTAGCAGTTGTGCCCAGACGTTAGTCTGCAACCAACCTTCATCGCGCGCACACTGTCGGGGCAAACATCACAGGTACCAGTTACCCACAATAAAACAAAATGTATACGAATTAAATAATAAGAGAAGTAAAAGTAAATCTTAATCGCAATAAAAACTTCTGACTCTGCTTGTGCTTTCTCTTCGCTGTCTCCACCGACTTCCTTCCATCGTTGCAGCTCTTAGCTATCCTCTTGGATGCAGCTCATCGTTTCTGGACGCTGCCCTCTAATACCAACCAAGCACTTAACCGTGGAACTCTTTCCTCCTAGATCCAACCTCATTATCGACTGCATCACATCACATTTTCTGGTCCTTCGAGCCGGATCCAGACCTGCGGATCTACTCCATCGCCGCCCAGTTCGCGGCACAACATACCTGTGAAGAGGAACAACAATTCAACTCCAAAGCGCCTAAACCATAACTATTTCAACACCATCACCACGTGCGCCCAACTGAAAGAGAACTGACATTCCACAATACACTACAGATAGTGCACCATCAGATGTAGATACTGAAACTAAATCGACAATTGCCACAGCTATTTCGAAGCGCATTGATACTGATAGCACCAAAGAGAGAACTGATCAAGGAAGTGAAAAAGAATCAACACTCGCCAACAGTAAAGATAGTTCAGTGAGAATATTTTTAGAGAAATAGGAAATGAACTCAAACGAAATGCCGGCATCAATGACAGCTAAGTCGAAAGTAACAAAGGCCACATTGGCCGAACGCCGAAAACTTGTGGGGCTTTTCAGGGCCCGAAGAGCCACGCATCGCTCGATCCCCACCATTTTCAGCAAATACAACTTACCTTAAAGTTGAATCTTCGGCAAGATTACACAACCTTGCTATGGCATTAACTGCCAACCAATTTGCTGGAATCAACTCGGTTATTCCCACGGATAACCGACATAAATACCCCATAGGCAGCTTACCTTTTTAAGGGCTGTTCCAAGCCCTCTTCGAGCGGTCATACCTGGAAACATAATTCATGACAAGATTATCATCTTGCCATGACATCAATCCAGCATCAATCGATTTTCAACGGCATGTTCTATGATCTATCTTTCCAAAGGAAGAGAAGATCAAATTAAACATTGGCCTTTCAGGCGCGCATATTTGCTTGGTTATCAGCATGACCGATTTTATGATCGGTTGCCGTATCTTGGAACGATCACCAGCATCGGTCATGACCACCAATATTTACTTAAGCAACGAGTAGCCACGATTCTCACGCTGGCTATCGAAGCTGTTTTCGTTTACACAAAGTAAACACCCAAGCGGATACTTTCGCCTGACGGTACCACCAACGAGATTAACATACCCTAAAACAACATGCACCCATGCATCGAATTGTATGTGGCAGTCAAGTGTTTATTTTAAACAACTGGCAACGGTTGTATCCTGTATTTGTTTGCAAAACCAAACGTTGCATCCATGTCTTCCGGATTGTTTACTTACATCGAGATTTTCTATTAACGGCCGCCAACGGTCCGCGGATCTAGAAAACAGCATGTCCATCAACTAAATGTTGATTTATGGCCTCTCCTAGTGCGAGCAGATCTTCGGTGCGTTTTTCACAACAGAAAGGTCTGCCGCTGCCAAGCGTTACACAAATCAATTGTGTACACAGTCATGCAATGTTGGCGAACTCAAACAATGCATATCCCATCGTTCGATCATGGAAATAGCGTTTCTGTTGACATAAGATTGCAGAGAACTATTTCTTCCTCTAATGATCATTGCGATGGGTCACAACAACAACGCCCGCATCCTCTTATGTTCGTTCGTTGCTGGCCGTCAGTAGCGGATATCCATACATGGAAAATCCACCCCATGTCATCTGACCCAATCACGATTGACTGCCTCTGGTTGATCGTTTCGCTCCTCCCCTTTTGAGGCTATTCGCTGCCATGTCATTCTGATGGTGGCGAATGGACTTCAGTCAGATATCAACACCTGGAGAGTGCGCGCGAGCCTGGTGATGTGTGGAGTGATTTATACTGTTTGCTCTAGTAATCGAAGTTAATACCATTAAATGTCAAAAGACAGTTGTTCCAGTAATTGAAGTTAATACCATTAAATGTAAAAAAGTCAGTCGTTCTAGTAATCGAAGTTAATACCATTAAATGTAAAAAGTCAGCTGTTCCAGTAATCGAATAATAATAAATACCAGTGCGTTTAAAAGTTCCAAGTCACAACTCCATTGTTTTATTTATTGCGTTCAGCGTTGGCGAGCATTTTTCGGGAACAGCCAGTGGGTGTTGGCTGAATCAGCACCCGTGCTTGGTGCATAGTTAAACACCTACAGACTCGCCAAAGCAGAACGTTTAGCTGAACTTAAACGCCAAGAAGCTGAAAGGGAGCCCAAATCACATGAAGCTCTTCGTCTTGCCGAAGAACAGCGCAACGCTGAAGAGGAACGTTTGCGTCAAGCCATTGAGGAAGCAAACAGGCGCAAAGAAGAAGAAAGTATTGAACGCGAAGAAGCTGAGAAGAAAGCAAAAGAAGAAGCCGAACAGTGGGCGAAAACACAGATTAGTAAACAAATGACGATTGAGGAACTCAACCCCTCTCCGTTCGCGGCACAGGACACCATCTCTCACACCTTCTTCAATCGGCAGGACAAGGGACAACCAAGTCCGACAAGGATGGAAACAACCAAACGCGCACTCCGCGCCGAATGGGAAGTCATCTCCAGGCGGCACAACGAAATCATCTACACAGCGGCCCCTGAGTATCAAAAACACGAGTACTTCGCGGAGGATTTTATCGACGAGACCGAGGAAATATACCTCGAGGAACAGACAAAGCTACTCGAGGCCAAGTAGGCGCTCGCGTCAGCCTCCCCAACAATGGCGAGCAACGCCAATCGCCTCCACCTTAGCGAGCTGCCCCCAGTGCAGCTGCCGGCGGTCGCCACCCAGCCAGCGGAAAAGGAACCGCACCCCAGACCAGTGAGTTCCGACCAAGAAACAGACCAGAATGCCGCCGGCCCAATGATCAACCAGACCCGTGTCCCGATACACAGACTACCGCCGGAACCCCTAAGGCAACAGGCTCCATGCACATTCTGCGGAGCCTCACACCCCATCTACGTTTGCGAGGGCTTCCGATCACTCACACCTGAAACCTGTGCACACAACAGAAACCTGTGCCTCAACTGTTTGGGTCGCCACCGACTACGCGACTGCCACTCCAGCAAGGCGTGCCGGTAATGCCAGCAGAGACATCACACCTTGTTGCATGTCCGGACAACCGCCACCAATGGGACAACCTCACCACCGCCAGGAGTAAGTGCAGGACCCGCCCTCCGGATCGACTGCCACGGAAGGGCCTGCGCACACACAGTCAGCATCCCCTCACAGCAACCCGCGCCGTTCGCAACCGCTCGAGTCATCGTGGCGTCAGAGCACCAACGGGGGATTGAAGTCCGTGCTCTGCTGGACCCCTGCTCTAGCGCCTCATTCATTTCAAAATCACTCGCCCAAAGGTTGCACCTCCGGCGCCAAGCGCCACCCGTCCCCACCTACGGTGTCGGGGGCACTTGCAGCCTTACCACAAGGCCGCAAGCCCCAATAACCATCGCTCCTCGCCTCCACGGCTCGCAACAGTGGACCATGAGACCCTTCAACCTGCCCCGTCTCTCGTTGTATGTGCCACCACCATATCACATCCCTCATTATTTCCAAATGTTCTTCTACTGTTTCAGTCGCTATCATTATGTCGTCTATATAAATGTTTATCTTGCCTGCTCTTATTAAGTCGTCGAACACTGTGCTAACAATCGTTGGAATCCTGAGGGTGCGTTTTTCAATCCGAAAGGCATTCTTACACACTCGTATTGTCCCATAGGTGTCACGAAAGAGGTATATTTAATTGACTCTTCACTCATTCGTACATGGTGAAACGCACTCTTTAAATCGAGTAATGAAAATACTTTTTTGTTAGCCAGTCTATCAAGCAAATCGTCTATAAGTGGTAAAGGGTTTTTATCCGCCCGATTTTTCTTAACTAACACGATAGGGGCCGCGTATTCTGATTTACTGGGCCTAATTACCCCTTTTTCCACCATCTCATCTAGTACTATCTGGACCTGACCTTTCTCATAGTATGATAACAGTCGAGGTAAACAATGGAAGGGATTATCATCGTTTAAAATTAATCTCATTTCACACTCATGTTCCGGCTTCTCGGGACGTTCACAATATAACTACTCTGAATAGAACATATCATAGAATAATTCTTTGTTTTCGTAACTAATGTTTTCATTATTGACAAAATTATTTTTGTTCTTTTGCAAATCGTTATCATTAAGTTGGTACATTCATTTGTAATTACATCCGATTCATCTAAATGTATTCTTAAGTTTGCTTTCTTTAAAAAATCCCGACCTAAATGCATTGGGTATCCCATGGTGTAATCTGGTACTATTATCAAATTAATTTCGATTTCTCTATTTTGGAAGGTAATCATACAATTTATGTTCCCTTTACAGGACAACTTAGTTTAATTAATTCCGAAAAAATGTTCCTTATCATTAGTTTTTATGAGATTTTTTACAACGGGCGGTAAATAATTTTCCTTTATTATACTAATAGGACTTTGGGCTTCTCTACATCACACGGAGAAGCAACCTACAATTCTAACCAACCGTGACCGCTAACAGCGCGTTACTTTAACCCAACTCCCCATGCAAAATCCGCAATAGTATACATTCCAAACTTTGCAATAAAACACACTCCAAAACTCCCAACAGAATACAATTCAACAGAATACATTCTAAATCATCTCCGCATACATTTTCCCAAAATTGCTTCGGTCAATTCTTTATCTAAACCATATTCCTTCCTTGCGACCAAACAATCTTTAATTTCCCCCGAAAATTCATGCTCGTGTTCCCGGAGCCAATTTCCCGGTACACACAACCAACGAATCCAACTCAGCTTATACGGCGAAGATTCGCTGGAACTGAATTTCTATGCCATATTTCTCGAAATTCCTCGTAAGTGGCAGCGAGTCGATTTTAGCTATGACTCAACTGCCACGACGCGATGAACTTTTCACTTCCAATAATTAGTCAGTCGAGTAATAACCACCACAGGGGACAGACGTCCCTTCACACCCCCCAGCGCGCATCCCTGAATAGTCGAGATTCATTCGCCGAACGGTGCGCATCGCTAAGTCAAAGTCCATTAACCGCCGAGGACAGTCGCGTCCTTCCTTTTTTGTCGTATTCTACCTGCCAGTGAGTGCACGTTGAGTCGCCTCCCCACAACTAATCGTCAAGCGGTCGTTCTCCAACAACTAGTGTCGTGCCGCTTAGTACGCATTATCGCGAGTAGTTTAACCGCATCGAATCGACTCAGTAACTCAGACCGCGATGGCAAGTAATTGCTCCAATATTACACCCTAATAACGTTGTGTTGACGCGATGCCTTTGCCCGAGGCTCAAGTGCCTAAAAACTAGAAGGACAAAAATCAACGCGTGTACGCAAGGACCATTAACCTAAGTAAATTTAAGAGGTACCCAATAATTGAACTTTGAACCCACTAAGCCATAGTTGTTAACGTGCAAGGACAATATACGTACTCTCACCTATGTCGCCTAACGCGAATTAATAAGAGTCTTCTTATTTAATTACAAAAAACATTTACAGTTTAATTAATAAGAGTCTTCGTATTTAATTACAAAAAAACATTTACACTTTATTATTTTTTGAGTTTTTCTTATGACTGTATTTACAATATAGTCTAGATACTAGGTGTATCTCAACACATCAGTCGATAAAACCTGACTGACTGATTCCACCGTTCGCCTGTATCCCTTTTCCAGTCATCTTTTGTTGTTTCTCCAATTTCTTATCTCACACTTCATTTGGGTCGTGGGATCGTTTTGATAATCCTGGTCGATGATTGTTTGGACAGCTGTGTCATGTCGGGTGCAGCATTGAATCCTATCTTCAATGCTGAAGGTTTATCTGTTGCATTGTTTGGACAGATGCAGCAGTAAATCCTATCTTCAATGTTGATCACGTTGGAGGTCATCATTTTTATTACATTGTGATGTAGGTTTGTGATGAATCTTCTAGTTGGGAGTTGGGTGTGTTAACTGCGCGAGGCACCTGTAAAGTGGAACCAAAAACATAATTGTAGGAATTAGACGAATATAGAAAACCTGATACAACTGAATTTCCCACAGTGCCTTTTATTTATTATTCTTCCTTGGTGCTCGGATTCCGGACGATAATTCTTGTGAAGGATTAATTCGGTGGGAGTGTAGTGAATCCGTGCCATACGTTGGCATCAAATACCCCTCCCCCACAGGACTGTCGGTATCTATCAATGTTCCTAAATTAATACGATATAAGTACCTGTCATTTTTTAATATAATTTGGTAATTCCTTACACATTCCTCTTCTTCATTTTCTACCTGATGGATGGTCCTCGTCTTCTCGGTCTTCCTGTCTGGGCACACGGCTGCATGGTGTCCTTGTTTTCCGCATACATGGCAGGCGCCCATCTCTCTTTTGGGTTTTCGGCATACATTCGCCATGTGTCCCATTGTATTACAATTGTAGCATCTAGCTCTCCTTTGTGCTACTTCTCCTTCTCTCCTTTGCGGTTGTCCTGATGTACTCGGTGAGTTTAGTGTCATTTTCTGCTCGATCCGTTGGAATGCACGTAGCAGTTGCCACCGGTTGGTATAGCAAGTAGTGAATGCCTGCAATCGAAGGTTCTCGTCCGTGATGCCTTCGATGATGTAATCGACCAATTCGTCCTCTTCGAGATCAAGTCTATGGGTGAGTGTTACCTTGTCGTTGAAGTAGTCGGTGAAACTCTCGTCTTCGTTCCACTTTCGAGCGTCCAATCGTCTTCTCAGTGTCAATTTGTCCTCTCGTTGGTTGTATAATTTCCTCATTTGCTGCGTCAATTCGTCCATACTCTCTTTCACGAAATTCGGTTTAGTATATAACCATTGTCGAACTCTTTCTTTTGCTTTTAACAGCACCAGTGTCCTTAATGTGGTGTCATCGAGATCGTATGCTCTCCCCAAGTTTGAGAGTTGCTGCAACCAGGTGTCCAACATCGGTCCGCCGTCGTATTCTGGTAACAAGTCCTTGATGGTGTTTAACGGCATGTTACACCCAGAATCCCCAAATCCCCAACCTTAAAACATATATACGTATCTTACAATCTGCTACACGCAGAATCTTCATATCCCAACCTTAAAACGTGTACACGCACCTTACAATCTGCTACACGCAGAATCCCCAATGTCCCAACCTAAAACATTCGCGTATACATTGCAAATCCAATTGCCAATGGTAATAAAATCCCGAAACCCAGTAAACATTAAATATCCTGAATCATCAAAAGCCAATACCCATTATTGGCATCATTCGCATACAACATTGTATGCATATGAAACATTCCGATGTCTCATAATTGCAATACACTCCTTTCCAAACCCGTACAAAAAGTGCAAATCTTGCATATGTGGAATACACTGGCCGCGTTGGGGTCGCAGTTCTGCGGGTTCTGCAGTCTTATCATCTGTATGAAAATGAAACCTCATCATCATGCGGATGATGAGACCTGCACCGCGTCCGCTATGAGAAGCGAAATGTTCTCATGGTGCAGAATCTGCGGACTTGCAGAATTTGTGATTCTCCATCGTGGGCTTGGCCTTCGGCTGCGACTGGTGTAAAGTTACTGTCTGGAGGACAGCCACCGCCATGGATGTTTGTTTCGTTTTTCAGCAAAAAAATTTAGTATATAAATGAGAGCTCCGTTAGGAGACAATTCAATACTTATACCCCAAAAATGAATTTCATCAAAGATGTGACCCACATTCTCCAAAGGGGCCTCGGTCGGTCTAAGCAACTGCACAACATCTTGAAGTGGAGGAACAAAGTTGACACCAAAGTTAAGCTTCTCTGCTATAAGCAGCTAATCCGATCTGGAATATCGTACGCCTTTCCCATATGGTCCTGCATATCTTCGGCTCAAATGGAAAGACTTCGGGTTTTCGAAAGGAAACTCCTCAGAAGATGAACCAATCATTCTAGAAGGCCTGACGGTCATTACCCCAACTCTCACCTATACGAAGGCGCCTCCATTACCCCTATCGACGAGTACTTGCTTCAATTAGCATATAAGTACCTCGAAAACATTCAGAACAGCGAGAACCTACTTGTACGGGACTCTTGCGTTCTTGACCCTTCTCTCTCTCGATCTCTTCGGATCAAACCCACACAATTTCTTCTTCAGTACAAAACTGAAGAAAGAACCCTTCCCAACGACATTCCCCTCTATAATAGAGGATTCCTGGACCCATCCCATAGGGTCTACTATTAACAAACCACACACACGAACGCACAGTACAAGACGGCTCAAACACAAATATACACACCGACCAAAGCGCAGATTATCAGGCGCCAAAGACGTGATCTGCGTTCACTACCGCACCCAAGACCCACCGGTCTTGTACGATTTCTTTCCCACCATCCCTCTATAAAAGTAGTTAGAGAACACCTGGACTAACACTGTCCACACTACCCTTGGATACCTCCCTTTTTTTTCTTTTCAGATATCGCGAGACCGAGCCCAACATCCTTACGGATGTGGGTGATTCTGGTTATCGCAAGATGACCAGAAGTCAGAGACAAGATGAAGGACACATATGTCCTTGTCTCGCTAAATTCGGCCTTCTCGCCACAATTTTTTTTTTTGTTGAGACAATTCAATTAGAAGCAGACAGCCTAAGCGTGTGCAGTTAACAGTATTAAATAAATCAACACTAACAGAAAAGAAAAAGGTCTCCTTTTTAAAATTAAAGTCCGGCGAAGGACGAAAGGTGGTTGGTCACACACACGTAAGTAATAATTATAAATAAATAAATATTAAGTGCTGTATATTATTATACAACAGGTACTTGAGAGGCATTTCGGGCGTCCACTTCTATTGTTCTCTCGTTCTGGAGGTCCTTTTCCTTTGTTTGTTGCAATGATTTGTTCTCTCGTTCGTTCATTGCTTTTTCTTTCTTTAAGATTTCTCTCTCTCGTTCGATTTGCTCCTTTTCTTTCTTCAGGATTTCCCTCTCTCGTTCTCATTCCCAAGACAATTCTGTTGACGTCTCCTTTTTATTGGCGTCTTTTCTTTCGGCCACTGCTTCTGCGGTGATGCTATCATTTTTTGCACTGCTGTCGCCGTTGCGATCGCAGTCATCATTACTGTCGCCACTCTCGTTTGCACCGTCATCGTTGTCGATTTTTTCGTTATGTTTTTCCCCCGAAGGGAAATTGCCACGCTGGTCTTCTGGAATATTCATAAGTCTTAATAATAGCTCTCTTTTGTTACCTGTCGTTCTCTGCATCAGGCTTTGTAGCCAGTATTTTAACTGTACCGCCGACAGTTTCCCCAATTCATCGCTCATCATGGCACACGAACAAAAGGATGATAATATATCTATGTTTCCGCGAAGGGGGTCCACTAATCCCACTTCTGATGTTGTAAGATCAAAGGAATAAATGCATTAAACTGAATAAAACACTCGTTATTTTTAGACACTATTGAATAAATATATATTATCGAATAAAACACTCGTTATACACTTATCGCACCAACGTACGCATTTTTCTTCTTCGCTTCTTGTCATCGACTGACTTTTCTTCTTTTTCGACTACATAACCGGCAGTCTCTCCTCATTCAGCTCGTCGGCCGGTAAGGTTGTGGGAAGTGCTGCCACAATATGTCGGCATGACAAACGATATAAATTTCGAAGTTTTCATGAAACGTCATTAGTTGTCTCTTGACTGCCATGGCATGCACATTAGGTGATAACTCGTAAGAAAAGTACTGTGGCGGAGCCCTCTAGTTATTTTATATTTTTATTGTGTTATATTTATTTTATATTTAAATGGGGTTATATAATATTTATTGGCGAAAGGCTAATAACCTTGTCCGGAAAAGCGAATTATTATGGACAATTTAACAAGTCTGGGATATGGAGCGGATACCGGTGGAGAGACTTGCTAAATACGGCCAAGACCGGATCCCGGTTGTAGTGCCGATGATGATGATATATTTATATTATGTTATATTTAGAGCGTGTTATATTTAAAGTATTTTACGAGTATATTTATATCGTGTTGTTTTAATAATATTTTATATTTGTATTGTATTGTATTTGTATACACCTTCCACAAACAAGGGTTCTTGATTTGTTGTGGGCTGGGTGCTGGCGTCAGGAACACGATGGTGTATCCTGGCGTGCAGTGATGGTTCTGAAATAAGCTGGAAATTAATGTGAAAATAGCAAAGAATACCTAGGTAGAATAGGTATCAGTAATTCTCCTCCAGATGGGCATGGATGTATTTGATGAACTTGCTTGTCCCTCTGTATGCAGTGATGATCCCTTAGACTTTGGGTTGTATTAAAACGAATTAAACCAGGATAACAAATAGAACGTTCCTTGTTTTAGTTAATTATATAAATTTAATTAACTATCATCTGAATCACAACTATCACAGCAGTAACTTTTACAGAAATTCTATGCAGCTAGAAAACACCCGCAATTGTAGAAAATAAATCAATAGCAAACTATTTCACACTTAAGACTCAAACTTGAGTCACAATCTTTAATTTACTTCACACGATTGCTGTTATTTTCGTGGATTACAATAATCTTGCGATCCGTGGTCGCCAATCAGTTTACGAAGAAGAAGAAAAAAGGAATGACAGCAGACGATTTAAATATAATGTCAACTGATTGTTGACATTATTGAGGTTGGTGCCACGGGTAACAATTAGTTGGGAATTCGCTGGTTGTGTCCAGGGCGAATCCGCAACATTCCGCCCGCCCTCGCCAATCATTGGCGAATCTTCTGGGTCCAGAGGGTAGTCGTCCGGAGCTCGGTCGGGGGGTCTGATGAATGGTTCAGGAGGGGGTATCTCCTCCAATGGAAGAATGCCGATGGTATTTGGCGATGGTACTCGTGAGTGGACTGGTAGCGGTCCGCCGCAGTCCACCGTCACGTCGATGGTCGATTAGGAGAGAGCCGCACGCCCTGAAAAGTGTTGAAGACGGAGGTGTCTTGGACGGGTTGATGATTATGGGATGGTCCCCTTCGGTGCTGGAGGCTGTTGTCGATTGTGGTCACGGAACTGGCCATGCGATCTGGGTTGGAGTTGTAAGTTCGCAACCCACGGTCGGGAACCACGTGACGGTCGGTGATGGGTCTTACTACCTCGAGACCAGTGGTGGTGACGAGTGCTGCGTTCATTCGGATACGGCGGTTGAGACTCAGTCGGTCCTTGGATACTGGGGAGCGCCGCCCGCCAAGCGGGGCATTGCGCGCTCCTTGGCCTATGGTGATGACTGTATGTTGCCGTGAAGCCTTTGGGCGGCTCGGCTCCTGGGTCTTCAATTGCCCGTTGTCCTTGCGGCGGTCCAGCGGGCGAGGAACATGGCGTGGTTGGCTGCATGTGCCTCGTTTGTGTTCTCCGGGGTTGACGTCGACCATGTCTCCTGTTGGTCCTTTGCCGGCACACCCTCTTGGAAAAGCAGGCGCGTCTGAGGTGGCGACCCAAGCAGTTGAGACAAAGTTTCTTCCTGCGTGCTACAGACTTCCGATGAACAGGTGTGAGGGAACGAAAACCATCACAAACGAAGATGTAGTGGTGTGCCCCACAGAACATACATGGCGATTGTCTCCGTGGGGTTCCGGAGCTGGTCCATGCATCAGGACATGGGTCGGGTCGATGCTCACTCACTGGGGAGTGGTGCAGCTCCTTTTCCGCTGCCTTGGTGGTGACTGTTTGCAGCTGCATTCGCCGATCATTGGCTAATCCGTTTGTTCCAGGGGCCGGGGGCTCAGAGCCGTGGACTTCTAGTGATGCGGATGTCTGGAGAGAGCCGTCCGCCCTGAATTGGTGATGGTCGAAAGATTGGTGACGACAAGAGTTCCGCCGTAGGTTTTTGGTACCTTTGGTCGCAGAACTAACCATTTGATCTGGGTTGGAGTTGTAAACTCGCAACCCACGATCAATGACCACGTAATGGCTGGTCGAAAGTATTGAATGGAGTCTTACTGACGGGATGTGACCTTTGGCATGTGATGCCGCAACGTTGAGTTTGATGTGGCTTCTTCCATGGCACCGTCCGCGGGTCCTGGCGGAATGACAGGTGCGGACCCAGTGCCTACTGGGCTGAGTAAAGTACCGGCTCTTCTTGGTTACTGAGAGGCATGCTGGTTGATTCTTGAATGATAGGGGGCGCCGCCCGCCAAACGGGACATTGTGCTGCCCTATCCCTATTGGATTGTCTACATATGATAGAGGTCGTCCTTGATGATTGTCATTGGCCGGAGTTCCGCCACCCGGTGTCTCTGTTAGGTTGCCTTTATGACTGGCAGTTGCTGAAAGACTACCGATTGATGGAAGATTTCCATCCGAGTTGTGCAGCGAATTACAAGTGGCTGGGTCGATCGACATCACCGAGAGGTTGGTGACTGATCCTAGGCCATTTCCTGGTGAATGTTTCTGCTGCTGCTGCTGTAAGTGTTGCAGTTGCAATGGATGTTGCCGATGATACGGGCTATTAACCGGACTCTGTGGTTTGTCACGGTCACTGCGGACATTGTTGGTTACTGTTGCTAGGACAGTTGATGGCGTCTTCGTGAAATGCACTGACGTTAGATCTGGCACGGATCCTGTATTTGCCATAGCTACTGCTTGCTCTTGAAGCGTTTTGTATACGCTGTTAGTGGTCGTTGAATTATGTTCAAGGTGGACCAGTTCCTCTGGGTCGGAGTTTTATGTTTGCAACCCACGAGGAACGGCCAGGTGATGGGCCTGCTGGTGCTTACTCACTGGGAGTGTGTGCGGTTCCTTAACCGCTTGTTCGATGGCGACTTCTGGCAGCTGCACTGAGGGCATCTCGCTAATGTTGAGTTGGTCGGCGCTGTCCACCGTAGTTGGGGAGACTGGGTCGAGCGCAAACTGGGCCTCGAGCAGCCTCGGTAGTTTTCTATTGCTTTGATCGGCGCTGTTTGTCTTAACTGAGGAGACTGGGTCGAGCACAAGCTGAGCCTCGAGCAATCTCGGTGTTTTGGGATTATTGCCTTGCTCGGCGGGTTTCGATGCATCAAACTTCTTTCCTTGTTGTGCTGCATCGGATGTCGTGACATCTTTCTGGTCTGATGCAATGGCACTGGCAGCTGTTGGTGCCTTCTTGATGTCCTTGGCGGCGTTAGTTGCAGGGCTTGGAAGAGTTTTCTTCTCAACCGTTCCTCCTTTGGCTGTCTTGCTTTCGGCAGCATCTGCCTTGGCTGGCTTTTCGGTGTCTGTCGTCACATCTTTCTTTTCCGTAGAATAGGTTTTTTCCGGTTGCATTATCCGTGATGGCAATCTGGATGGATGGCCATGTGGCATTCGCAGGCCAGGTGTTGAAGGGGTTCCCGGCCACCATGAAGGTTGTGACTTTAATGGCGGCAAACGACTTGATGGTTGAATGACGATGTCCGTCGCAGTCTTGGATGCGGTCGGACGGTCGGCGGTGAGGGCGTTCCTTGCCTCAACAAACTTTGTGACCTCTTCCAGATATATCTCCTCGGCCTGATTGATGAATCGGTCCACGAAGTAGCGGTGGCCGCTGGTCATCTCTGGAGTGGCCTGGAGTTTTATTTCCTCATGCTTCAGTCGGATGTCTTCCCATGTGATCTGGAGATTGTGTTGGCGTATGTCCACCGCGAACAGTGTTGGCGGACCTCTCTTTTCCAGATTGAGGAATGCACCCAACATCCGTTCCTGGGCGGCGAACTGGGCGCTGATGAGTTGTTCCGCCAATGTAGCTATAATGTTTGACTTCTCTGACATTGGGGCGCTCTCTGGTTGTTGACAACGGTGGGTCTTTGCGTCTGGACTTGGTGTCCCGCGACCTTGACGTTGGTCGGCCCTTGAGCTGGGCCCTTTAGTATGCCGCGAACTTGGCGGCGGTAGCCGATACAGATCTGGATCCCGGGCTGCATCGCGAACTGGTGGAAGCTGATCCATAGATCCGGCCGTCATTGTGTCGCGAACTGGGCGCGATGTAGTGGTAGCTGCTGGAGTCAGCTTCTGTTTGCCACAAATTCGGTGGCGGTAATTTAATTGACAAATTGAAAAACGTCTTACCTGTGGGTTCCGGCGGGTTGTGCCGCAAACTGGTCGGTTGATTTTTATCTGGATCCGGTGATTGCGCCGCAAACTTGGTCGCGGGGTTGTTGTAATGTAGCTGCGCTGGGGACAGCTTCTTGATACGCCACTAACCTGGCGGCAGTCGGTCCTTAAGCTGGACTGGGGCTGCGTTCTGAGCAGCGGTTCATGCGCCACTAATCTGGCGGCTAGAGGTCCTTAGGCTGGACCTTGGGGCTGCGAACTGAGCAGCGGTATCTTGTAGCTGTAGTTGGGGCAGCTTTGGTTACTGCGCCACGAACCTGGCGGCAGTATTGTAGCTACCATGTGGGCAGCTCATGGATATTGCGTCGTGAACTGGACGGCGATTGGATCTACAATCTGGATCGCTGTTGTGCGTGACCTGGACGGCGGTAGATTGTATCTACAATCTTGCAGTGGCCAACGAGTTTGGCGGCGGTCTGCACTGATGTTATGCTGCGTGCTGGCAGCAGTGAAGAGGATCCACAGACTAGATCCGGCTCGAAGGACCAAAATGTATTGGCAATCGATCGGCCAACACGTAGTTATTAAGCTCCGACGACCAGAGGGGTGGCGTCGGGGATGATTTGAATGCACTTCGGTCAAATCGTTGGGTGGTCCGTCGTCTGGATCAGAATTATTATGAATACAAATGATTACCTGTGTTATGGATGCACGGAGGATGCATTGTGCAGTCATCTAGTTTAACAATCTGGTGGGTCTATGGGGTGCTCCGCTTGATGTGGATCACTGTCTTCTGGACCGGCATTCTGCGAGTAATATGATTTCTTGTTAACACCACATGAGCAGAAGCAGAGAATAAAATGAGCGAAACTGCGATGGACTAGCACGTGTAACTTGGTAAAAACGATTACCAGAGTTCGGTTTTACGTAGAGAGATTGTTATACAATCCAAGGACACAACCATATTAATATTAGGTCTATTTATTATGATTATCCCGATATATTTGGATTACAAACGTTGAAAAAGAGAGAAAAGTATGAAAAGTAAACAGTTTGCACACCACATTCAATTAAGTGACAGTTCGAAAAGAATTTATTTGTTATGTCAGCTGTTTGCTGACAGTTGTTATTATTTTTGTTGTTGACTGCATTCAGTGCGAATCCGCAACAATTGTGTTATATTTAATTTATATCACATGTAATACTGTAATTGTATTATATATTTATTATTGTAAAATCACAAAGTTTTTGTAAAATCATAGTTATTCAATGGTTGCCATGCATAAACTACACCACACTACGCCGAAGAGGTGATCTGCGTTTACTACGGCACTCAAGTCCTGCCGATCTTGTATGATTTCTTGCCACCATCCCTGCATCCAAGTAGTTAGAGACCATTTGAACTAACCCTGTCCATAGTATCCTTGGAGACCGCCTTCCCTTTCTTTTTCAGATATCTTGAGACCGAGCCCAACATCCTCACGGATGTGGGTGATTCTGGTTGTCGCAAGATGACCAGAAGCCAGATACAAGATGAAGGACACATTTGTCCTTGCCTCGCTTAAGTCGACCTCCCGCCAAACCGATTTTTCTTTTCCTTTTAAACTACACCACAGCATATAGCATTTGCGGCGATAGTGAAGAGCGTGTGATTCGAACCGACGCTATCACAGTTAGAATCACTAAAAGATAGAACCAAACCTCAACGCATCAGGCCACTGCCGCGTGTACGAATTCGATTTCAAATCTCAAGTACACTCGACTAATGTGGAAAAGCTGTGTTATGGCTTGGTATACGGCTTTAATGGATGTGCATTGATCGTTCGACTCGTCTTTTCGGTGGTGTTGTTCTTCACTACTAGTCGTGTGTATCTGCTAGAAACGCCACAAGCAACCTGACATTATTGTTGTAAAACATTATGTTTATGAAAATCGTCACTTTTTCACAGCGTCATCTCTGGTCTGTCTCACGTACTTATCATACAGCCCTGGCCTTCTTAAATGTTGTAGCACGATGTATATTGTCCCCGAATGCTTGGATATCACAATGACGAGGATTTTTTTTCCAGAGGGAAGCATTCCACATTTCTATGGTGCGATTGTTTGGGTTTATTCGCTCACCTGAAGCCGACTATAATCGTCAATCAAATAATGCACACTCCCTGACTGACGAATTCCGTTAGTAGATGTTCAGAGAGGTATACATTCCACCAAGTTCAGGGGAGCAAGAACCGTGATAATACTTCTATACGTAACGAGTGCCAGAGGTGTCAATTTTTCCAAATAAAGTAAAGGCTATTCGCCAACACTTACATTTGGCGAAACAGGATATTCTGGTCCCAACCGAGGCGCAGAATGGCTCGTGTACTAACTATGCTTATCTCAGTTTGCCCTAATAGGATTTATGCACAAGATCTCGATTTAAAGGAGACCTTAGGATTAAGGAGCACAATCTTCATTGCATGCACGTGCTGTGCTATTTTAGGTGCGTCCAACCAAATAAAGGAACTGAATTCAGGTTGAATGGGGTGAAATACGAGGATGACCGAGCAAGTTTGAATGAGTAAGACGCTCTCAAAGTGCTATCACCACCAAACTAGTGGATTAGGTTGTGAGAGATGATAAAAGATCATTTTTTAAAATCTCGAATGAAGTGGGTGATATGGCGGAACCTTGAGGAACACCAAGATTACTATGTAGGGATGGATAGTTGACGCCGCCGTATGGGAAGTGTTTTTGTTAGGCAAGCGACAACGTTTTGGAAAAATATTTAAGCGGTTTAGTGTTGCAGTCGATGACGTGGACTAGGACGGCACCTTGTTGCTTGTGGATACTCCGACATACATGTATCTTTGTTAGTTTAGTTTAGTTTAGTGAGGGCAGAACCCTCATTTATTTATCTTAATGCAAGCTTACATTACTTTAATTAAATTAATATAAAAGCCTTACAGACTATCTTAAATCTAGAGTCATCATCATCGGCACTACAAACGGGAACCAGTCTTGGCCTTATTTAGCAAGTCCCGAGGCTTGTTGAATTTTCCATAATGATTTGTTTTTTCTGGGCAAGGTCATTAGTCTTGCGCCAGAGGCTCCCCGACGGGGAATCGAACCGCGGTCTCCCGCGTGACAGGCGGGTATACTAACCACTATACTATCGAGGTGCCCTAAATCTAGAGTAAGAAGGAGAAAAAAAGAAAAGAAACCAGGAAGGTGAAGGTGACTGTGCGATGGGGGAGGTATGAGGCTAGGGAAGAGCGAGTGTATTTGCGGCATTTGTGAGACAGTGACAGTGAAGGGCATGTCTACGTAGTTGTAGAGGGCGGGGTTGGTGAGCTGGGGGGAGAGGTCGACATTGTGGGTGGGGCTGATGGAACTATTTCGAGGGTAGGAGAGGAGAGATAGGATTGCTGGGTAGGGGGGATTATTGGAGGGCGGGGGCGGATTTACGACGGGTTTATTCTGAGACGCCGTTTAAGAGCGGGAGTGGAGATGTTGAAATCGAAGGAGGTGGGGAAAGAGTTGGCCTGTCGTAGCATACGCGAGATGGGTTCGTTAGCGCCGTAGGAAGTGTGATGAGCAGACACGTAAAACAGTCGAGGGTTACGTACGGTACGGGGGTTTGTATGCAATGTTAAAGTGGAGAGCAAGCCTGAGCAATTGATTGAGCCAGACAGAAGGCGATGGACAAAGATGATGTCGGCGTGGATTCTGCGCCCTTCAAGTGTGTTATCTAAGGTTAGACGGAGCCAGCTTGTGTATGGTGGCAGAATCGGCGGATTTTCCCAGTTTAGTCCGCGGAGGGCAAAGCGCAAGAATCAACGTTGAACTCCCTCAATCCTGCGAATGTGAGTCACTTGATACGGGGACCAGACCTGACTAGCGTATTCGAGTAGTGGCCGGACAAAAGTTGTGTAGAGTGATCGGGTGACATAGGGGTTAAGGAATTCCTTCGACCTGCGTTTGACAAATCCAAGGAGGATTGTGTAATCAAAATTTGCGGTAAATTTGAGCTCCTTGTCGCATAGGACGACCAGATCGCGAATCAATTTAACCGATGTTATCGGTTGGTTCAGTAAGAGATAGGAGCGTGGGTGAGGGGGGGAACTCTTCTGAGAGAAGGTGATTGTATGACATTTGGCGATATTCATTTCTAGACAATTATTTTAGCACCAAGTCGACCAGCTGTCAAGATCCGCTTGGAGAAGTGAGGAGTCCAGGGGAGAGCGGATTGTCTTAAAAAATTTGGAATCATCCGCGTAAAGCGAGGTGAAGGAGTGATTAATGCAAGAGCCTATGTCGTTTATGGTTAGGATAAATAGGAGAGGGCCGAGATGACTGCCCCTGGGGACATCTGAGGTTGGGAAAAAAGGATCGGAGAGGGTGGATATAAATCGCACGCGTCAGGTTCGATAAATGAGATAGGATGAGACCCACTTAATCAGCAGGGGTTCGAAACCGAGGGAGGATAGCTTGAAAAGAATGAGGTTATAGGAGATTTTGTCGAAGGCCTTGCTAAAGTCGGTAGTGACTACATCGACCTCATCGCCGTTTTCTAGGGCAAGGAGTGTGTGGGATGTGAATTCGACAAGGTTAGTAGTTATGGACCTGCCTGAGAGTAAGCCGTGCTGGTTCGGAGGGATGATGGGTGCGCAGCGAAAACATAACGCCTCATATAGAAGGCCTTCGAACAGTTTGGGAATGTGCGAAAGCTTAGCAATGGGATGATAATTAGATATATCGTTTTTCCCCCCTTTTTATGTATCGCCCTTATGTAAGAGGATTTCCAAAGGTCTGGGAATAGACATTGAGCAAGGGATATATTGAAGATTGACGCGAGCGTGAGAGAGAGAAGATGAACATTTTTTTAAGAGGAAAGCAGGGCCGGCACTGAAATCGTCTTTCAGTTCTTCAAGCTTTTTTGTGACTTGGTGTTCTTGAATGTGTAGAGGGATGAGAGGGCCGAGGGAGAATTCAGACATGCCAGTAAAATAGGAGGGGTTAGGCTCGAACGAGTCGTCAGTGAAGGATAGTTTGAAGAAGTACGATTAAAGTTTGGATACTGTTTGGGAGTTCGTTGTAGTAGTTGAGCCGTAGAAAGGGGAGGTGGGATAGGCATCAGATTTCCTTTTGTGGTTGATGAAGTGGAAGGAAGATTTGGGGTCATTGATCAGGTTGAATTGAGCTTTGGCAAGGTGATTGTGGTAGACAGAGCTGTAAAGCTCGGTGAATTGTTAAAAGTAACCTAGATAGTCGGAGTACTCTAGGGGAGAACGCGTGTTTAGGAAAGTGTTCCACAACTTATTCCTCTTTTTACGAAGTGTACGTAGTTTGTGGTTATACCATGGGGGTGATGAGAATGATAACCTGTGTCGGGAGTATGGGACATAGAGGGATATGGCGTTGTGGATTTCTGTGTAGAGCTAGGCTGTAGCGTCCTCTACACTTATATCATTTACGCAGAGTGTGATATTGCTGAGGTACTCATTTATGAGGCGGAAATTGGCTTTTCGGAAGTTGAAAGAAAATTGATAGGGGGGCGGTGTGCTGTGGGATGAGTAGTCGTGGTATAAGGATACGAGAAGCGGGGGTGGTGGTTATCAATAGTTGAGAGGGTGTGGGGACTAGGGACGACTGAGGAGTTAAAGGGGTCTGTCATGAACACAAGGTCAAGTTGTCTGCCTAGCTGGTTTTGGACATTGCTTACTTGGCAAATGCTAGAGTCAGTGAGGCTGTCTATAAAGAGACATTCCTTAGTAGTAGTGGGGTTTGAGATGTAGTGGGAGTAGTCGTCAGACAGCGTCCATTGGAGATGGGGGAGATTAAAATCGCCAAGGACTACAATGTCATCTTGGGAAGAACTAGGCTCAGTTATGCGGCCGATTGCAGCAATAGCGAGTTCGTATGACTCTATAGCTTGCGATGGCGGTATGTAAAAGCATATGATGTACACGGATTTTGAGCTATGTTCAATTTTTAATCGAATTTAATTACATAACAGAATTAAGCGACCTGATATCGCTGCCCATTGGATTTAATTGGACTGGCATAACATACAGGTCATAACGCGAAACACCTGAGTTGGTTGGAGCGTCTTTAATGAAAACGTTACTTCATATTGTTTAAGGGATTTGATAAAGCATATATGATGTATGTTATGACACAAAAATATATGATATGGAATGTCAGTTGGTATGCCCTAAAGAGTGGTTCAGAATTGAACCTTTTGACTGGACATTTCAATACTCTTGGAGTTGATTACTATTTGAATGAAAGTGATTATAAGATTCAATTGTCTTGCATTTACATCCCGAATGAAGGTTTTATGTAAAGAAAACAAACAGGAGCTCTTGCTGGACCACTCATTATTGGTAATTTGTGAGTCTTGCTGCTAGAGTGGTAAATTTTTATTTATTTACATGGAACCTGGTGGCTAATTTGTTTATCAATTTAAGAAGAAGATGACATTTGTAGCTACAATAGTAAATGCCTAATGTGGTAAAATAAAATTCAGGAGAATTTTGGCATTTGTAGCTAGTAAATGCCTGAATTGGTAACATAGAATTTTGTGCTTATGGATGAGTTTACCACTACGGAACAAATGCCGGACTTAATGCCAGGATAAGAATGAGCTAGATATACTAAGAGGTAGGCAGCTTCTAAGCCTCCTTTCCAGAGTTATTGTATCTGATTTGCAATAACACATGTCTTTATGTATAGATTTGTCTACACTTTGGGGCCTGGCCTTGTCTTGCTTGCGAACAATCCGAGATTTAACTTATTCTTCTACCTTGGACTAGGCACCGTTGGCATGAGTAATCACGGTACATTTATAACAAAACTTCGACGTTGCAGTACCAACAAACATCTCTGCATTTTGGGGACCACTGGCCGGCTGCGAATCCTTGCCATAATAAAAATGCGCACAATTTATCCCCAACCTTCGATTCCAAATTAGTTACATCAAAGAGTGGGATCCCTCCTCCTCCGACTGGTGCTGGCTATTGTGCTGCCTTTGCGTTTCTGCCATTGTTATGCCTCCATACCTGTCTGTGGAGTTGCTGCTGTTACTGCTGTTGGCTGCATGGGTCGATTTGTGTTGCAACTTCTTTCTCGTTGGCTTTTGGGTTGTTCTTCTTTTGTACTGCTTAATAAGCTCTTTTGTGGGAATCGTTAATTCGGATGGTTCTCCGTTGGCGTCTTCATCATCTGGTGTAACTCCCTTACGAGTTCTCGACGAGGGTTGCTTCTCCCTTGTAAGCTGTGTGCCTTGCTTACATTGGCCAATGACAGGCTCCACCTCTCTGTCGGTTGTGGCGCATGTTGGTTTGCTGCTGCTTTTTTTCTCACTTTTAGATACACGATTAAATTGTCTCTGAGTTTCGTGGCTTTTTTTGTTGTTGTGCAGGGACCAAGCGGTCCCCGGATTGTGGGGGTGTCTTGTTTAGTTGGGGCTTTCTTTTTCTTATTTTTTCTTTCGTTGATATTTGTTTTTCATTGTTGCCGTCGTCGCCGAGTGTCTGTGCTTGTGGAGAACACACTTATACGCCTAGGGTATTGTGCGGGTATTGCCATCCATGGAGTCTGTTCAGTCCCCCCATATGGATGTTTCCTTCTCGGCTGTCGATGAGTGACTGGCCGTGGTATTTGTCCACCGACAGACGCGGTAGACGAAGTGGTGACTTGCGTTCGCCTCGGTGTAATGTGTTTGGAAAACATCGATCTAGAAAATTGCCGACAGCAGAGCAGCCCCTGTTGTGTCAGAGGGTAAGAAAGGTCTGTATGAGTTGAGGCTACAACGATACCATAGCTTTCGGCTCTTTTGTCTGCGAACATTTTCTACGTCTTTCACTTTGGTATGAAATATATGCCAGTGCCTTTTATGCGCAGATTCGTGGTTTGATTTCGTTTTAGGATGTTGTCAGGCTTATTGTTGTCTAATTAAAAAACCGTTTTTCCTGTTTTAATAGATCCTTGCAATGGCAATGAGTCGTTGTTTTGGCGTTTTCGAACTTCGTAGATGATTTATGATGGTTTTAAATAATTTGTTGAAGCTGCTGGTGGTTTGTCATTGTTGGTGTGCCCTCATAACTTCTGGACAGGAGCTGACCAGAGTGATAGAATGATGTCTTTATGAGTTTTCTGTTGTCAAAGGCTGAGTGAATGCTGTTTCATTGACTGCACTTGGGTGATTGCCCCCGTCCTCCGAACTGTTTAGTCCTTGCGAGCTGCTGGTCAGCCATTAACGAAAGTGGTAGTTTCGTTCGGCGGTTGATCTAAAAAGTGAGAGTACGTTTGTGAGCACCGAGCTCTGGTTAAGGGTGAATTGTCCATTCCGGCAACAAATGCAGATGCGACAGATACGAGTAGTCATTGGAGGAAGAAGCGAGATGGGCCTGTGTATGAGTAAGAAGTCAAAGTGATTCTGAGTGGGGGAGAGAGTACAAAAGTAGAAGAGAAAAAAACCTGAGAGATTTGGTATAGCCTGAATTGTGCTAAAAAAGAATGAACCGAAGTGAGGGGTTGATTGTCCGAGGGTAGAGAGGGAAGTGTCTCTTTAAAATTTAGAAGTTAATAAACGGCAGGGGACAAGGCAAACAACTAAATACAGTAGCAAACGCTTGGACAACAAAAGTTAAATGAGAATGGGGGTGAACCCGCAACCGTCAACAACCTGCAAGGAATTTCAACTTGGCTTGTGAACAAATTCTTTTGCTCGACGACGTCCAGCTCATATCAAACGAGAAAGCTAGAAGTCCAACAATTGAGTCGCATCTTATGGTACTGCAACCCTGGCAATGAAACATAAACGTCTGCTCTTAATCGACAAGTTGTCACGTACGACATTGTAGAGTGCACCAATACAATCGACTTGTGTTACTAAGTCTTCCCTCGAAGTACCTCAGTATATCCTTAGTCGGTGAGCATTCTTCCCTGTGCTCAAGCAGTTACTACTACCGAATTGTTGTGATGGCTTACGACATGTAGGGTTGGCCATTAAATAGTTGCGCACTTTTTTTATGCAAATGAAATACAATCTTTATTGCGGTTCATCAAATCTGACCTAGACCTATTTTCTTATAATTCTTATGGGATTACAAGCAGCTATGAAATGCCACTACACGGGGTGGTCAGAGATTGATCGGAATGAAAGGGAAAATAAAGTCTATAGACTGTGACTTTCAATTGTCATCTCATATTGTGAAGCATTTATGCTGCTCAGTTAAATATGAAGAAGCAGGGTAAATAGGTCCTGAGTTTACCCAATAGCTGCAAACTGGTGCGATGCTGTTCTTTTGGTGAAAATGATGTTAGTTTTGCCGCTTTCCCATGTTTTGTACCGAGGTGGACCGCAGTTGCCCTTCTTTCCTCTAAAAACTTGTCAACGTAGACAATTGTCCTCCGTAGAAAATTTATTGAGGAAGTAATTCGCCCGGAGGTATGGTAATAAAACGGCGTTGTAATATTTTGTTAAGGGAAAGAATTGCTCATTTTATGGAATACTCTGCAGTACGGTTTGTACTAATTACTGACTGCTGATGTTCTCCGATATTCGAAGAAAACGTTGTCAGTTTTGACATACTCTAAAGGAGGTTTTGTCATAATATGGAGCGAACTGCCTTTATTATTCCTGATGAATAAGTTGTCAGTCTTTCGTTTTTTTTTTGTTACACTAACGCGCGCACAAAAGGGGATTTTGAAGTACCCTTAAATGTCAGAGTACAGTGCGAGCGGATGGAGAGGAAATGGATAAGAAGGAAAGAACGTGTCGATGTATATTGGTCTTGAATGTCTGGACATTACAACGACCAGGAAACACAGGATCAGGCAGAACATTCCACATTCGTGTGGTTCGGCTAAAGAATGACGCTCTATGCTTATTTATGCGCCTGCTGTCCACTTTCAATATGAACTAATGCGCATTCACAGATTGACGGGTATCACGGGAAAATGTCTGAAGGGGCGGAACACATTCAGCACGTTCAGTTAAGCAACAACCGTGGTAATACCTATAGAAAAGAGATAGGCATGATACGTGGCACTTGTAATCTAACGACGGAATTGGTCGACTTACGGCTGAGTCCCCAATAAGTTTCATTCCTCGTTTTTGCACCCTGTCGAACATCTGTAGTGCAGCTTTGGATGTGCCTGACCTAATATGAGAGTTGAACTCCTTTTTTGGACGAATATCATCATCATCATCATCATCATCGGCACTACAGCCGGGAACCGGTCTTGGCCTTATTTAACAAGTCCTGAGGCTTGTTAAATTTTCCATAATGATTTGTTTTTTCCGGGCAAGGTTATTAGTCTTGCGCCAGAGGCTCCCCGACGGGGAATCGAACTCCGGTCTCCCGCATGATAGGCGGGTATACTAACCACTATACTATCGAGGAGCCATAGGAGCCATTGGACGAATATACGCCTTGTAAATAGTAGCCAGGTTGGATGGAGTGAAGTATCATTTGCATCTCTCAAGGAACCCCATACATTTGGCTGCACTTTTCGCAGCTTCAAATTTATGAGAAACAACGTGCTAGCAAACGAGTGAATTGGGTTTTGAGTACTTGACAAGAGATCATTTATTAATATCAGGAAGAGGGTGGGTGAGAGTACCGAACCCTGGGGGACCCCTGCATTAATTTGATGGTAGACCGATTTGACACCATCAAGAAACGCTTGAATTGAACGGTCAGAAAGATAGTCTCTTATCCATTGGATCAGGGATACACTTCATATGAATGTAATGTTGACAAAAGTGTGATACCTTCCTCTGCATGACTGGAAGGTTCCTAAGGCTTTTCCAAAAAAAACGGTAATATTTCCGAATTAGAGTCGGGCTTGTGGTGTGATGGACTGAAATACTCCCATTTTTCCTTTGCCGAAAAAATTATCAGTTTTAATCTACCCTCTATGAAGGGTGTTGCAGACGCAAAATAAAATTCGGTAGTGGCACTGAATGCTGCTAGTTGCTGAATAGACGAGAAAGAAAATTGTCTATTCATTAACCGTTTTGCATTGTTACTGTTTTGACACAGTTTTGGTTTTGTTGTACTGTTTTTAGACACAGTATGTTTTTAACGTTTGAGTATTAAGATGTTTTATACGGTGCTTTCAGCACCTGTTGTTTGACACTGTAAAAACTTAAAAGTCGTTCGTGAAATAAAAGTTAAATTTGTGTTTCAAATGTCGTTTAATTTTTGCTATTTGCTGGGCTATAACGCCAACATCGCTTTGCTGGGCTACAGTGCCACATCATCATCATTTTGCTGTCTCGTCGAGGAATCCCGACGCAGAAACAAAGGGGCTTACAGTTATATAGACTGAAGTGTTTCTACTTTTCTGACGAACATTTTTTTTCAAATCTCTGTATTACTGTGATGCTCCTAGCTCTCTTTAAAAAAACCATAAAATGTGTCAAATTCTCGGAACCGGAAAAAGTTGGAGAGTTTTTGCGTACTTTTTTCACCCTATGTAAACGAGTTCATAACAATCTGAACTGAAGTGCTTTTACTCTTTAGGGCAAAAACTTGTCAAATATTTGCATTATTGAAGGTTTTTCACGCTTTTCCCAAAAACTCTAAAACCGATTTTTGTACCATGGACTGAAACACTCTTCTTTTGTGACAAGGTTGTCAGTTTTGGCGTACCCTCTGTAAAGACCTTTGCAATAACATAAACTTATAACATGCGTTTACACTTTTTGAGGAAAAAGCTACCAAACTCCTGCGTGTGAAGTTTCCTAAAGCTTTTCCAAAACAAAAACTGTGAAATTTGCCGGATCTTCATCATCATCATCGGCACTACAACCGGGATCCGGTCTTGGCCTTATTTAACAAATCTCTCCACCGGTCTCGATTTCGAGCCCATGTCATCCAGTTTGGCACTCCGAGGCTCTGGGCGTCCTGGTCTACGCCATCCCTCCATCGTAGACAAGGTCTGCCGCGCTGTCTCCTTCCATACATCCTGCCACAAAGGATTTTCCGGGCAGGCCCCTCTTCGCTCATTCGAGCTAGGTGTCCCCCCTACCGGAGTCTACCGAGCTTGATGTTTCTTACAACATTAGGTTCAAGGTAGATTACGTACAACTCATGGATGTAGCGTCTCCGGAATCGTCCTCCCTCACATACGGGCCCAACAATTCTCCCTAAGATCTTCCTCTCGAACGCGTTTAAGATGTCAGAGTGCCTTTTATTCAGCACCCAGGTCTCGGATCCAGACATGAGTACTGGTAAGACCATGGTCTTGTACAGTAGTAGCTTGGATGTTGTGGATAAATTTCTGGATTTAAAGAGCCTTGATAGACTATAGTAGGCTTTGTTGGAGTTGATCAGCCGTTCGCGTATTTCTTCTTCTATATTGTTATCGGCTGATACTATTGACCTGTGGGGAGGAAGTATTGTGCCTAACACGGACACGCCGTTCACCTTCCTCCTCCATCATAATGTTCCACCAAATAAAACGCCGAAACAAAAGGACGAAATGCCGTCACGTTTGTCCACAACCGGGAGTAAGGGAAAACACTGTCCACCAGATAGCAATTAAAACGCAAGTTGTTCTTAATTAATTTTTAGTTTATTTGACTTCGTTGTTATCTTTGTTCTTAGCCATTATTAAATATGTTAGTGTTTTATACTTCACTTAAACTTATTATAATATTAACTTGATTTTTATTAATTTTAAACAAGGTGAAACACTCCTTACCCGACACGAACTACGCTTCTCCGCCGCGCGGCGGAGAGCGGGGGCGGCAACGACCGTGGTGGTTGGCGGATGTAATTTGACTCAACGCTATTCATTCGCTGTTAAAGGAAATTCGGCCAGTGAAACTGGCTCTCTTAATTAAGGGGTGCATTTTCCGATTCCAAGAGAGACGTAAACAGTGGTAACCAAACAGATCTCATACAGAAGATCGTCACGGTACACATGTATGTGTGTACATTGGTTCTTTTATGGATCAAAGCCATGGGAACGAATCTAAAACAAAGAACGGGAAAATGTGCATCAATGAGATGTGAGTTCGGCTAAGCAAACAAGCCGAATCTCATTGGATGCTAATTGGGTTTGTGTTTGCTTATGTGAGAAGGTCACTGGTAAACGGATCCAGGAAGATGTAGGACAAAGGGAATTTATGATCTGAAAGTTCAACTGAGTAAACAACTTGTAACTCATTAGATGGGAGATGCATTTGGGATACTTCAAACGATATGGATTGTTTATGGTATCGCCAGAATGCCTGCGGAAGAACAGCGTTCTTTTGTTTGCACATGGTGCGAGTCAGGGAAATTGGCTTCAGCGTCGATTACGCTAATTATATGCAGCTGCTTGGGTTGTTTATTGTTAGGAGAAAAGGCTACCAGCCAATGTGTATGAAAAGGGGTTTGTTGTACACATATTGAGGCTGGGATTAGCCAACTCAAGGGTAAGATTCCCTGATTATGCGGTTGTATTATATATGAAGCGATGAATTTTCTTTAAGGAATTTATGATAAGCTTGGAGAGAATTCTTATAGGGGATTTTAAATGCGAAGTTATGCATGCAGGTAAGAATTCTCTTCTAGGGGATTTTAGCTAAATGAACTTGATCAATTTGATGCGTGAAGCATTTAAGGTGCTAATGCGATTGCATTAGCGAAAGCTTATGCAGACTGGGTTGTAGGGATCGGGGTTCTTTAGGTAAGTAGTCAGTGGGGTTTGGCGGATCCGCCACAGACCCAAGGTAGTTAAAGGATTGCACTACTTCAAATTCGTGCTCCACTACCCTGATAGTTTAGAAGTAGAACTTTTATCTATCTAAAAATAAGACTAAATTAACTCTAACTAAGCCTAGCTTAAGTCTACCTAATATTAATCAAGACTATGGAGCTGTGGATTAAGGGGACACACGTCCTCCGCCCCACCGATCCCCAATCCTATGACTGCCAGTCGGCCGAACGGGTTCCATACAGTAAGATCTGCCCCCGAACGTTCATCAGCCAGTCTCATCCCAGTCGTACCACCAGTATTTTTTGGTATTGGGTCCTTCGAAATCAGTTTTGTCTTTTTCAGGTATGCTCACGCAGTATCTTAGAAATCTAAAGAAATGTGACTTTCCCATTCGCTACAGTTGAGAGATACACTTTTAACCTTGTAATCTGTTCGCATTTTTTTATAAAACTGGGGTTTACCTGGTCGTAAAATATTCTGTTATCTATTAAATCAGTCGAGCATGAATTCCAGAGCAAATCAGTTTCGACAATAGGGTTTTATTTTTGAGATATCCACTGCCATAAAATAGTTTTCACTAAAGTGGTGCATTGAGTGCTCCTCCTTTTCGGTTAGCTATGTCAACTAGGTATCATCTGCGGTGGACTTGTTCCTCCGAGGGCCATATTGGTGGTCAAGGGAGCAGGTTGTTTCCAGATATTTCGAAGGTTGATGGTAGGTAGGTAAATCAGTTAAGTTGGGGATGTGGACTCAATTAGATTTAAGTTTAAAAAAAGAACAAAATGCAACGTTTTTTGTTTCTATCCGATTTTTTATCTAAAACCTGTGAAGCGAACATAGAGAGAGGTAAAAGTTTATTCATGGTATTTTGGCGGTTTTGGTTGGTTAAAGTCACTGCGGAAAGATGCTGGAGTGTTCCGCCGAACACTGCTTACCATAGAAGACAAATATACCCACGGAGCGGAAACAGGGTCAAATGAAATCACGGAATGTTTTTCTTTAATACTCTGTCTTATTTATTTTCGTTTAATTTTATAGTTAGGTAATTTTTACAATTTAGTTTTTAAGTACATCTTTGGTTCGTTCCACCACCTTTTAATTCACTTATTATTTATGATGTCCAATTGATTAACTTAGCTTAAGGTGCCTTTAATAAAACGGCGCAGGTATTTCTCGCCACAAACGTTTTGTTCCGTCGGATTCCTTTTAATTCGCCACTATGACACTAAAATAATGTTACTCGTACATACGGTCTATGGGTTTTCGAAACAACATCCGATTCTACAAATATGTATCTTTTGCGCGGTTGTAACACAAGAGAACTCAAAACTTAATTCATTTGATCGCGTCTTAAAAACACTGTACCGAAAATCCGTTTCTCAAAGTCGACCTCCTCGATTAGGGATCCTCTCCGTTCGACTATCCTTTCTAGACTAAATTCCAATTTCCCATCGGCAAGGAAAATCTTCCCAGCGCATATCTGCACAGAACTTCCCATCATATCTGCTAACAGACTTTTCCATAGTATCTGTTAACAGCATAAATTTCCCATTGCATCTCAAAAGGAGAATTTCCCATAGTATCTGAAAAGAGAAATCTTTCCTCATAATCATCAACACCATTAGCTGTTGGTTATCGGAATCTTGTTCCTTTTGTTTTAAGATCGGATGCCGCCGCTTAATCTCGGATCTTTTCGTGGGATTTGTTTAGGTTACCCATCTGGCTTAAGCTAACAATGTTCTTGTGCGTTTTAGATGGGTAATAAAAGGAACTTGTGGGATTGGTATAGTCCCTTTGTTAGGATTTTCGAACCATAAACATCTAGCGAGCGATCTACATTAAGATGTTTATGATTGCATGACTATTGGTCGGCAGCGAAACGATATGCCTTGTTTGCACAAGTGTGCCTTTGCGTTAGGGTCATGCAAGGGATTTAGGTGTTAATTGCTATTAGCTACCAGAGTAGGCATCCGTTATTCGGTTTATTTACCGACAATGGTATTTCATGGGAAACATCGTGTTGATGCTTAGGATGGGTGAGTGATTTACATGCGACGCTTTCCTGCATGGCGCATTTGCTTAGATGCGATGCTTTCCTGCCTTTTGGAATTGGGTTGAATACAATGTATGGATGCGTTGAACTCGATATTGGGAGCTTTTGAACGTTTAGTGCCTTGCATTCCGATATCGGGTTCAACGTCGTTGCATGTCCTATAACCTTTTGTTTCAGGTATGGTTACTGACTATTGGGGCACATGTCTGTGGGCACGTGTGCTGAAAAAGGTGAGTAAAGTTCCTCGGCGGAAAGGATACCTCAACCTATGGTTCGTAGAACCTCTACAGTATATGTGTAAATTGGATTTAAATCAGCTAAGTTATAGTTAAAGCACTTTTGTCTACTTATAAGGTTGACATTATAGGGTGGGTCATACATTTTTGCAAATGGCAGCACTTAATTTCTTAAAAATCGTTAGATGGAGGGGCATGCGAGTTACGGGGCGTAATAAACCTATAAACAATTTCAACAACAACGTAATAAACAATTCTCCGCCACTCGCGCGCCCCTCCCTCTAATGGTTTTTAAGAAATCAAGTGTTGACATTTGCAAAAATGTATGACCCACCCTATATAAGAGCTTTTGACTCGATTGCGCGACGTTTCCCTACTGCACCACGCAACTGGGCTTTGTCCTGACATTTTAAAGAATTTTATTTTCATATCTATTTTGATTTCCAATAAAATGTTAATTATGAATGAAAGAAGAAATGGGCCGTCCTATACGTAATTGCAGAAAAAGCAATTGTTGTCTCACTGTGCATCATTGTTCAAAGAGTCCTACGAGTATCCTTCGAATTCTTCCGGAACCGTTTAGCGAATTCCATCTCAAACTCATCTCTTAGTAAATGCTAATCCAAGGATATTGAGCGTTGCCTGTCGTGATGTCACGATGTCCTTAATAATCTCTCAGTAAATCCTAAGCATACAATTTTAAGCCCTTACCTGAGAGAGAGAGAGCGAGAGCAGAACACCGAAATAAATAAATGAATTACCTTCGAATTGGCCCCTCTGCTGTCCAAGGTTGTTTATCCGACGGCAAGTTAATCATGGGATGCGTATCTCTGATACCTTTGTGTCGCTGTTTCGCGGGTTGTTGCTGTTGTTGCACTTGTTACCAATCGCGTCCTGCTGCGTTTGTCGTTGTTGTTTTTTATTTTTGTTATTGTTCGTTTTTTGTTGTTTACTCACTTATATAATTTTTTGTGTGTGCAGCTGCCGGCCAGCTAGGGCTTTCATGTACTTGTTCTGTCTGCTCCTTGTTTTGGGGATTGATGTTCCAGTAGCAATATTTGCTTATTCATCTTTATTCCTACAGAGAAAATCAGAAAGGACAACCATCCATCAGTGTGAGTTGCCCCCCGCAGCTCCGTCACCCAAAGCCAGTGATATAAACAAAATGAGAAACCGAATTACATTACAAATTTGAGAATAATTTAAAATAGTTGACGACTACAATGAGTGACACTCGAATCAAAGGATTTTCTAAGAATCATTAAGATGATTTTATTGCCCTGAAGAGCGGGAATGGATTTGGTGGGACAGATTGGAAAATACGTGCTTCCTGGTGGTTTAGAGAGCAGGGCATTGGCTTAGTGTGTGTATGTTTCCGAAGCGACAGGGTTGCTTGCTTTTATAGTACCCGCCCACAAAAGGGGTTATCCTTAAAATATCTTCTCCGGAGTGGGCGCAGGGCAAGTGCGAAGAGAAAAGCGATGTACGATGCAGACTGGTATGCACTGGTTTCATCAGTTTGCAAATCGGAATGGCGTCGGGAAAAAGATATCATGTCGTTTTCACAGGATCTAGTCAATTGGATGACTTAAAAAAACACCAAATCGACCAGGATTATAGTGACATCCCCAATCGGTGGATAATAATTATAGCCTACTGTGAATACTATCGATCCCTGTAAAGATACCAAGCGACTTAGTGATTTAGTTGTGCAATGGATATGGATGCACCCTTACCATGAAGTGCCCTTCATTATCGTATGAACAAGAAAAGCTACGTCGGCGAGGAGGTGTGTATCCTAATTATTCATGTGATATGCGATTGACATTTACAAAGGGAATATGCCATTCAAATGAGTTCCTTTTCTATCAGTTGTGACATTGTACGGTTACCATTGTTGAGTAATGTGCTCCTCTAGGAGGCTCTCCTTCCGCCACTCTTTTCATTACATCAGGTGATAGTCTTCCATTGAATCAATAAGATACTAGATAAATGCGGCAAAAGCAATTAGAAAAGTTGCCCCAAAACTCAGCAAGGAGTAGTTTTAATAGAAATTACAAGATGTTAAATAGCCTTAAATATAAGGTTATATATAGCTTAAAGATCGGTAAATAGCAAGTTGGCTAAATAGCTTTACTGAGAAAAACGCACTGTATTGTCGAAAGTGTTCGGGACCGTTTTCCTTAAATGTGGTAGAATAGTAATGATACAGCGTTCAATTCGTGCTTTTAAGTCGCGGGTGTTTGTGAGGTTGTTGGCATAAACCTTAGACTTAGTTTTTAGTTTTTTTTTTTTAGTTTTAAATCCACATTTTGTTGCAATAAAATTGTAGTTTTTACTTAGGGCTAAATGTTATATTCTATTTTACAGGTTTCGTTGTTATATTAACTTACTGACCCTTCGGAAGCATTCTAAATCATACAATACATATATATATATATTGTTTTTTAAAAAGGCGAGAACATCAATATGTAAGAGCGATTCTTCTATTACCTTTTTGTTGTCCATATACGAGGGTGGCCTGAAAAGTTTCCGACCTCAACGTGAAGATAGCAGCACTCGTTAATAAAAGCTAGGGGAAGTAAAAAAAAAACAATCTTCAATGGTAATACCATCAGTGACCCAAATGGCTTGGTGCTGTGAATTATTTTGAACCCTTATAGCGCCGCCATCAAAAGAACATCATCATCATCATCGGCACTACAACCGGGATCCGGCCTTGGCATTATTTAGCAAGTCCCGAGGCTTGTTAAATTTTCCATAGCAATTTGTTTTTCTGGGCAAGGTTATCAAAAGAGCATCGACACTCAGATATACGAGGGTGGGCTGAAAAGTTTCCTATCTCAAGGTGAACATAGCAGCATTCCTCAATGAAAGCTAGTGAATGTAATTGTGCATCTTTTGAAGTTACTCACCAAAATGTCAGCCATTTTGGAAGCGTACTTTTTATTTGGCAGTCGTTTGAGTGAGTCGATGTGTGTTTTTGTGAAAATGGACAAAATTGAGTATCGAGCTGTCGTTAAATTTTTGTTTTTGAAAGGCAATACCCCCACGCAAATCAAAGACGAGTTGGACTCTGTGTATGGGGACTCTGCACCATCATTTACCACTGTGAAATTTTGGGCAACTGAATTTAAACGTGGCTGTGGGAGCTTGGGAAACGATGAACGTTCGGGACGTCCAAAAACTGCAACAACTGACGATAACTTCGCCAAAGTTCACCAAATTGTGCTAGACGACCGCCGAATTAAAGTGAGAGAGATAGCAGAGGCTATGAAAATGTCCAAAAAATGTGTTTGTCACATATTAAATCAAGATTTAGCCATAGATATCTGTCCGCGCGTTGGGTGCCGCGGTTGCTCACGTTAGACCAAAAACTTGTTCGAATGAACATTTCCAACGGTCTGTGGGCGCAGTTTAGGCGCAATAAATCCGAGTTTTGGCGCCAATTAATTACTGTCGATGGAACTTGGATACACCATTATACGCCCGAAACAAAAATACAGTCAAAACAGTGGACTGCAGAGGGGGAATCGACTCCAAAAAAAACGAAAAACTTTTTTTTCGACTGGGAAGGTGATGGCGACTATTTTTTGGGATAGTCATGGAGTTATCTTAATCGATTATCTTCAAAAAGGAGAAACCATTACAGGAGCATACTACGCACCATTTCTTGGCCAACTGAAGGCAGAAATTGAGAAAAAAATGGCCACATTTGCAGAAAAGGAAAATCCTGTTTCACCAAGACAATGCGCCGTCTCACACCTCAGCGGTTGCCATGGCGAAAATCCACGAATTACGGTTTGAGCTGCTTGACCATCTGCCGTACTCACCAGATCTAGCCCCAAGCGACTTATTTTTGTTCCCTAATCTAAAAATTGCGCTCGGAGGACAGAGATTTTCGTCAAATGAGAAGGCAATCACCTTCGTTAACAGTTAGTTTGCAGAGAAAAACGCCGAGTACTATTTGGATGGGTTAGAGAGATGGTAGCATCGCTGGGAGAAGTGTCTAGAGTTACAAGGAGACTATGGAGAAAAATAAAAATAAATTTTAAGAAACTTTTCAGTCCACCCATGTACATGTATTTTTCAATTATTTTTGAGTTGAATAACAAAAATTAAAAAACAAAACAAAACAAATAAGAAATATAAATAAAAAAGATAGATTTCCATAGTCCTCAAGAAAAAAGTGCTAAGGCGGTAAATCGCTTGATTTGAACGGCCAATTTTGATCATCATCATCAATATCATCGGCACTACAACCGGGAACCGGTCTTGGCCTTATTTAGCAAGTCCGGAGGCTTGTTAAATTTTCCATAATGATTTGTTTTTTCCGGGCAAGGTCATTAGTCTTGCCCCAGAGGCTGCCCGACGGGGAATCGACAGGCGGGTATACTAACCGAGGAGCCAATTTTGATCACCAAAACTGAAAATTATATGACCAAGAAAATACTCATCATCATCATCATCGGCACTATAACCGGGATCCGGTCTTGGCCTTATTTAGCAAGTCCCGAGGTTTGTTAAACTCCCATTTAAATTTATTTTTACGGGCAAGGTTATTAGCCTTGCGCCACGAAAAGACTCATACAGAAATTTAAATGTTTCCTTGTCTTGCCGTCCACATTCATGTCTTGCTATTTAGACACATACAAACTGAATTATCCAATTATTAGGTCACCACTTAACTTTTATTGCTTGACCGACCGTATTTTCAATGAAGACTTGCCTCTAATCTGAACAGTAACGCGTTATGGCTGCTTTTGTTTCTCAACAAACATCCATGGATTTTCTGAACCCCAAGTTTGACAATACTGACGATCACCAGAGCTTTCGAGATCAACATGTACCAATTGGCTGAAGATGATTTTGTTTGAAAAATCAGTATCCAACTGTTTCAGTAAACATTTTTTGTTATGCGTGGTCAGTATGCTTCAGTTCTTGCGCCAATTGCACTTTGTAAAGTGTGCACGAAAGTGCTCGAAATATCTCATTTTTGAGCCGGTGTCAATTTGGCATTACTGGACTTCCACCAACACTCTCACAAACAAATGTTTTGTGTTCAATGATTTGTTGAAGGACGAATGGAGGCCCTCCCTGAATTTTTGAATTCATTTCCGAAGTTATCGTTCTGACCAAATTTTGGACGAGCATTGCGAAATGTAGCATTTTTTTAAAAATATGGTTGTTGCGGATTCGCACTGGATGCAACCAGCGAATTCGCAACTGAATGCAGCCCTTAGCAACCGAAGAATAACAAATGTCAGCAACCAGCTGACAGACAATAAATTCTTTGGTTGTCAAGGAAAATAAACAAACTTTTGCTTCTTCGTAAACTGATTGGCGACCACAGATCGCAACATTTTGTAATCCACAATAATCAAAGGAATCGTTTCAATAAAGTAAAGAATTTAATAGCATAAACCCAACCCGCATTATTGAGATATCGTTTACATTCCTTGGAGGAGGATTTTCAGGATTATCATCACTCAACGAATAGAGGTAATCATTTTCTCTTTCACAGTTTTCAATTGCCAATTGTTTTAGACAACGGCCAACATCAGTGCACGCCAGGAGACAGCATTGTTCCTGGCATCATCCACACGGCCCACCAAATTACATTGTTGGTGGAAGTTGCGTTCAACACCTGTTGTTCGCATACAATGGCCAACAATGAAAAAGAGTTGTTTTCCGTGTAGCGCCCCCTGAAATGTCAACTATCACCCTACTCTTTTTTTGATGACAATATAGTAGCCTTTCTCTCAGGGAGTGTGTCTCCTTGTCCTTAAAAGGGTGGGGCATCTCTTAAGACCGCTCCTGAGTAGGCGTGCTTCCGGGGCCTCCGGAAAGAGTGACGACCGCAACAAACAACTAGGGAGCAGTCTAATAAAGAGACCTTTGGCGGATTTTAAAGTGTCGATTGTTGATGTGTTCCGCCGAACACTGTTCACAAAAGAAACACGATGAAATGGTTTTTTCAAAGTCGTTTTATTATTTTTCTTTTATTTTTATAATACATCAATTAAAACGGATTTACGATATAACTCAAAAATTATCTACAGGAACGGTGTTCCAAGTCTACATTCGGTCTTCACGTAATCGTCTAAGATACAATTTTAATTTTTTTCTTTTGGGAAGTATATTAAAATAAAACAAACTTCCACCACAGCCTGAATCGTATTAATTTTTGAAAATATCCTTATTCATGCCTGTTTATCGCATATACCAGGTGTACCGGTATGAAGTGAGCGTTTTTTTTTTAAAGTAAAAAAAATTTTTTGTTTAAAGTAAAAAAAAAATTTTTTTTAAGTAAAAAAGATTTTTTTTTTAAAGTAAAACACTTTTTTTTTTAAAGTAAAAAACATTTTATTCGAAGTATTGGCCATTGCTTTCTACACATTTCGACCACCTTTCTGGCAATTTGTGGATAACACGCCATTAAAACCGGTCGTCAAATCATCATTTTCTGGTACAAAATTCGACATTTTTAACAGGATTAAATAAAATGATGTTAGTACAATGACTTGATGCATACTAAATATGTTTGACAGATGTCATAGCAACCAAATAAAAAAATATAAGGGCTCGTTCGCAACAAACGTTCCCTATCGATACATTTGTATTTTGAGGCTCACTTCACACCGGTAGCGTTTCACTTAGTGTTTTCAGCACAAACAAATTGTGCATTAAAATTGCCAATAATAAACTGCACACGTTAGGATACAACGAAGGTGTCACGACGACGATAACCGTGTCAGTCTCCGTATTGACTGTCCGCACTTAATTTAATTATTTTTGAGAGCAGTAGAATTAACTGTTAAATAAATATCCGATGTCCTTAATGAGTATCACAGGCCTACGCGCGTTGAATGGCTGTGCGTCGAACGCCGAGTATATACGTTTATGGTGTTTGCTTTTTGCGACAAGTCAATGAATGTCCTCTAGTTAACTCGCGTATTTAAAAAGTTTAAAATTTCTGGTCGAGCAGTTTCTTTCTCGTTTTATGGCGTCGCGCAGATCAACTTTCTCGTCGAGGTTCTCTATGTAGACTGATTACATTTTCCTTCTGGGGATAATTCACCCCATCGTTCTCTTTCCTTTTTACCTTTACTGGTGATTCTCTCTTAATCTATAATCTCTCCACCAGGGAAGACCGCACTCTTTTTTTGGTCCTGCGGTTTCCGCTTCGTCGCAGGCCAGATGTGTGGATGCACTCACACCCACAGAGACGCGGAGGCTGCCGCCATTGTGGCCGTAGTCCTTCCTGGAATCGCCAGAATTTTCACACCTTCTGTCGAATCTCTTTTGTATATATTCGGGTGTGTGGTTTATTCTTCTTGGCGATCTTGGGATCGTGGTAATTATCGTTGGTTGTGATAATCGTATTTGTTTTGCCCTATGGGAGCAGCATTTTAGTTTATTGCCGTTTCTCTGCATTGGCCTTTGTTTAGGCGAAGTGTATTGCAGCAGGGACAAAGGTTTTGTCGACGGATTGTGTTACGGCAATTGGCTTATCGCCGGGGATTTGATGTTTGTCGACATCTGGCGCAACTGTGCCAACCACTTGTGTTTATCCAGCTAATGGATCGGTACACAATTTCCATACTGGGTCGTGTCCTTCGATCGCCGTGCAGGCGTAGAGAATTTGTTCGGGACTTGGGGCCCACGTATCTGTGGATACGTGGGGTTGTTAACACCAGTATGGATGTCGCCTTGGTCAGGTGAAAAGGTGGACTTTGGGCGCACGTGTCTGTGGGCATGTGAAGTTTAGTTATAGGTGAGTATGTTCCTTGGTGGAACAAAGGTATCTTAGCCTATGGTGATTTGTGCGGTTCGTGGAACCGCCACAGACCTGTGGGGATTAGGAGGATTGTACCAGACACGGGCACTGTTGGCTCACTCCTATCCCCATCCCCACTAAAGTTCCGGCAAAAGTTAATCGCCAAACGAATGAACGAAACGCCGCCACGTTTGTTGACAACCAACAAAACGAACACCAAAATACGGAACGAACAACACACTGTCCACTAGAAGTGATTAATTGAAAGACACATTTGTTTATCCTGGAAAGTTCTTTTATTTTTAAATTCGTAACAAAATTCACTGCAGAGTTCTTTATTGAATAAGTTATTTAATTGATTACATTTTGTGGGGACATCAGCAACGACGATGGGGACCAGTGCAAAGAGTGCACCGATCAACAGCAATTTAGAGTTCATTGTTTTAAAATAAAGTTACTTTTCTCACTTATAAATTCCTTTTCACTACTCAAACTAACTGCGGCACAAACTCGCCAAACAATTGGAAACCGACAAGTTCGAAACACCTCTCACGACCCCGGGTATTATCGCGTGTCTGCAGCACTACAGACAGCGGGAGCGGCATGTGACCAGCGTGGTCAACGGATGGAAAACGACTCAACGATATTCAATCGTTGTCGAAAGAAATTCAGCCAGTGAAGCTGGCTCTCTTAAATTAAGGATGCATTTCCTGTTCCAAGAGAGACGTAAAGTCTCTCTTTGGGGTAACCAACAGATCTCATACAGAAGATCGCCACAGTACACATGTACGTGTGTAGACCGGTTCTTTTATGGATCAAAGCCATGGGAAAGACTCTAAACAATGGAAAGGATAATGTGCATTCATGGGATGCGAGTCTGGTAAAGCAAACAAAACCGAAACTTGTCGGATGCTAATTGGATCTTTGTTTGAGATGTGCGTCGCGGCTAAATAAATAGACGCGGCGCAATGAAGAAATGGTGTTAATGGGTTTTGGCTAGATTACCAGGAAATGGTGTTTATGACATCACTGGTAAGGGTAAGTATTGAATTCCTATTTGCATTTGCTTATGCTGTAGGATTTAATTGGTGCCAAGAGATGCGTGTATTTGTTTTGGTCCCTTGGGTGTAGGTCGACAGGCGATGTGTTTGTCTGGTGATTTATGATACACATGATGAAGCTGGGATAAGCCAACTCAAGGGTAAGGTTTCCTGATTATGCGGTTGTATTATATATGAACCGATGAATTTTCTTTCAGGAAATTTATGATAAGCTTGGAGAGAACTCTTATAGGGGATTTTAAATGCTAAGTTATGCAAGCAGGTAAGAATTCTCTTTTCCAGGGGCTTTTTTGATTACAATTTTGTTCTCTTTAATGCGTGAAGCATTTAAGATGCTAATGCTATTGCACTAGCGAAATCTTATGCAGACTGGGTGAAAGGTATGGGGGTTTTTTAGGAAAGCGCACCGTGGGGTTTGGCGGAACCGCCACAGACCCTCGTCCTTTTAATAACAGGGAGACGCGCCCCCTAAGATTTGCTATTACAACAACACTATCGCATGAATGGCGAAAAATTCAAATCTTGCTTAAGGATACCTTTTACGCTTGATACCATGTTGCATACTGATTTGTTAGATAATCTTTTTCTGCATCGTGAAGAAATCAATACCTTTTTATTCAACGTCAATCTTTTTTTTTAATACTCGCAGAGGAAGAAGGAAAACGAAATTGTGAAAGGAAGACGTACCAGGGCACGCAGAAAAAAGTACCTAGAATAATTTAGAATCGTCATGCATATTCGGTAAACAAGATTAAGTGGAACTAATCGTATTGTTAAAATTAGCTTAGCATTTATTCTAAAATTAAACTGTTTTCAAATGCAAACATTCAAAAGAACATATGAGAGTTAGTAGATAAGTCAGGACTTATAAATATAAAAAAAAAACAATCCTTAAAAAACACAAAATATTTTAGGTTTTTACCATAAATTAAATACTAAATCTATTTGAACAACCATTATTTATCTAATTTACTGGTTTTACAAGAACACAATGACTCTCAGCAAACAATAATGGATTACATATAAGTTACTGTCTATGTTTTCTAAGGTATTGGAAAAGGTCATCAATGTCGAGTTAATTAAGTATTTGGAGTGCAACGGACTTCTGACTGATCGCAAATACGAATTCGGTGGCAGGCGGTCCACGGGAGACCTTTTGAGTCTTACAGATATATGGACATCTGCGAATGAAGGGCATGGTGAGTTAAGGGCGGTCGCATTGGATATCTCCAAGGCTTTTGACCGGGTCTGGCACGGAACATTGCTGAGCAAACTTCGTTCATATGGACTTTCCCAACAGCGTTGCGACTGAATGAGGAGCTTCCTTGAAAATCGATCGATCCGGGTTGTTGTGGACGGCGAGTGTTCGGATCTGTATCCTGTTAATTCGGGGGTGCCCCAAAGTTCTATTTTGGTTCCAACCTTGCTTTTGCTTCACATAAATGATTCGTTGAAGACAACGGATAACAGAGTGTTCAGTTTTGCGGATGATAGTAGTCGTGTTTCCTCTTTTTCGAGTGACTGGCCGATTGGTGCATTAACGTCGTACCAGCTGAGATGTAGCCAGATCGACTCTCTGAATCGGGGAAAGGACAATCTCGTCGACTTCAATGCAACGAAGACACAGTATACAACATTCATAAGGAAAAGTAGATTATCGATAGAAAGCTTTCGAAATGAAGTTTTTAATTATAAAATTATCTATGCTATTCAAACCAGCCTTGTTGTACAGGACTTTATTTGAATACCATTTTTTGTATTCCTACTTAGGGGTACGGCTAATAACCTTATGGCGCAAGGCTAATAACCTTGCCCAGAAAAACAAATTATTATGGAAAATTTAACAAGCCTCGGGGTTTGCTAAATAAGGCCACGACCGGATCCCGGTTGTAGTGCCGATGATTTAGGGGTACAGTCCGCAGAATTTTTGTTGAAAGACCATCACGTAAAGCATGACCTTGAAGAAATTGGATTCGGTGGCAAAATGTGGAGGTTCCTACAGACCAGTACGTAGTAATAGTATTGAAAAATGCTGACCTTACCCCTCGCATACCCCAAACTTCCTTAAATAGCCATGTTGTACCAGAACATATCTGAGTATAGGCCTGATGATATAATTTTAACTTTTGAGTCTAGAAAGACTATTTCAAGGCGTAAGTGGTTTTAACGACGGAGAAACTGATTGCTAGGTATTTGTCAAAATAGTGAAACTAGTCCAGCTTACCACGTTTTTTATACAGTTCTATCGAGAACTCATTTTGGTTTTTGTCAATCTTTAATTTCCAGTTATTACAATAATCCTTAATATTATTAAGACCGTCCTGCAAATGTCCAGAACGAAATCTATGTAAAGCTCGCTAACGAGAGTGTTGCGGATTGGCAGTTGGATGTGCTGGAGAAATCTAGTACATTCGCAGTATACCAGTTTCGCGGCAGCTGTCACGGACCAGCTGGTGGGTTGTCACCGACGATGAGGTCAGCAGCGTCCCTTTTTAAATTGGCACTTATTCCGAGTCGTTGTTGTTGATCGAACTTGACATGACAAATAAAAATTAGTTCTTCGATATTCTTAACTGGATTTTGTGTTATCTGTTAAAGGGAATAAACTCGCTCCACTGTCACGTTATCTTATACCTTGACCGCGCTTTTCTCTCCCCTTTTGTGCCGAACGAGTTCGACACCCATTGTTCTTTGTGACCGTCCATCGGCGGCCAACGAAACGCGCACACCTTTACTACAGAGAGAATGGAATGGGTGGACGAACCTACCAAATAACTCATGTAAACGTTAAAATAATGGTAGAGTTTCTGCCCTTTGTTGTAAGCTGTTTCTTGTTTTGAAATGTGTTATTTAAAAAAAAACATTGCATTTTACGATGAATCGTTTACTACATTGTGGGGGTGGTGGCGAATATACAGGGCAAAGTCTCTGCTTTCAATCCGGCGAAGGCCAGGACGATCCTTGTCCCTGTTCAATCCAAGTTGACATGCAGTCTCCACGTGACACCCCTGGATAGCTACTTTGGCACCCGCCATGTAGTGAACCAATGCATGCAGCGACATCCTGAGAAAGGTTGGCGCAAGGCTAATAAACTTGTGCGGAAAAACAAATTATTATGGACGTTTTAACAAGTCTCGGATATGGACCGGATACCGATGGAGAGACTTGCTAAATAAGGCCCAGACCGGATCCCGGTTGTAGCGCCGATGATAATGATGGTGATGATTATATACTACTTTGGGGAAAAAGAAATCCATGCCTTTTCTGTTAGATGGTTGAATGAAATCAACCTTGTGCTCGCGGGAAAAGTGAGTTTTCTTTCCATTTTTTCAGTTTGATTGGTCGATTCAGTTGTCAGTTATTGGGTGTAAAATAACGACGTATTTTACTATTTCGTTTTGATAAAATCAGAAATGCAAGTCAGGCAGATGAAATTGTGAATTGTGTTTTTGGTTCCGATCTTATCACAGCCAATGGCGCGAGATATTTTGTACACTCGAACAATACTCGAAAAAATATATTTTCACGGACCTTTTGCAATAAAGGACATTACCGAATATACTTTTAAGTCTCAGGTTACAGGCGTGATTTTTAGGATACTATGAACCTCAAGAAGAACCCCGATTACGCGCCGTATCGAGTATTCAAACTGGACGGCTTCAAGGCCAGTCTGTGTTAGGTATGTTATCTGCTGATGTCTGTTATCTGCTGTGTTTATGTCATCGGGTAGGCTTTTTTCGTCCTCTTTGTTTTCTGTCTGTGTTGGGTATGTTATCTGCTGATGTTATCTGCTGTGCTTATGTCAACGGGTGGACATTTTTCGTCCTCTTTCTTTTAATCTTGTTGTAGTGCTAGCGGTGCCGATAATGCGTGTTAACTCCTTCAATTTTGGTTTCGCCGATTTCGTTCTGATGTTTTCGATCTTAAAGATGCTTTGCTCCTCACACAGATAGGCCCATCGTTGAATTTGTCGATATAACCATGGAAATGATCGAAGTATACCAGGATGTTAACAGTCGTAACATAGTTCAGGAGCTAGCGATGACCCACAAAACAATTTTAAATTATTTTCATAAGTCTCTCGACATTTGAGTGCCATACAAATAGATGCAAATAAAAAAATGAATATGGATCGAATTTCCTTCTTTTTTTACACTAGCGCGCGTACAAAAGGGGAGATTGAAGTACCCTTAAATGTCAGAGCACAGTGTGCGCGGATGGAGAAGAAGCGGATAAGGAAAGGAGGTGTCGATTTATATTGGTCTTGAATGCCTGGACATCACAACGAAGAGGAAACCCATGATCAGGTAGAAGTCTTCTCCAAACGGAACGATATTGACTGAGGATGAGAACTGGATTACATTCCCTAATATTGTGTGAAAACAATCGTGGTCAGAGGGCGGTGAGGGAGCTCAAACGGTTCTTAGACCGCTCCTGAAAAACGTCCTACTGAGGTTGTCGCCGTGCCTCCTCAGAGCCTGAGGGAAGAGCAACGTCCTCTTGTTGGTCCTGCCGCTTTTTTCGGCTTTCACAGTCCTCGTCTCCGCAAGCTTCCGTGGGGGCAGGTGATACTCAGAAACTAAAAAGGAGTGTTTTTGTGGAGGTACCACAGCTCTACTCACCAGTTTTCAGCTCAACGAAACTATTAAAAGTATCGCTTTTCTTCGGGATAAAATGGCTTTATTTAACTAAACTCTTTTCATCTACTTTATAAGGCTGTTCTCCTGGGGCACTTCCTCCAGGGACAATGAACGATAATCTACTGCGGCCGCGAGATCACTCTACTGTTCCTTTATAAAGGGAAACAAATAGAGATTTTTATCTCGAAAATGCACGATTCCATACCAAATCCCGATTTTGGTACACTGAGTGAGATGCTCAATGTTTGTTTAAGATAAGAATTCAATTTTCTGAATTCTCATGAAACTATTGTGCATATGAGGATATGTAATGGAATTTGGGTTTTGTTTGTTTACTTTATGAGGGATTTTACCAGATTGAGATAATATATTTCTGGATTTTGAATTTAGATTATGCCGCGGGGCAAATGCAAAACGATAAACGAATATTTGATTCGTTTATTGCGAATTTTGATTTTAGTTAGGATTTTTGATTAAATTATGCCGTGGGGGTAAATGCTAAGCGATAAACGGATGTTTGATTTGTTTATTGCGAATTTTGGATTTAGTTTAGGTTTTTTAGGGTTTTGATTGGATTTAAGGTTTTAGTGTAGGATTACTGGGATTAGGATGTATGAATGGGGGAAAAAGGTGGTAGGGCTCTTTAGAGCACTACACGGTGGTGAAACCAGGACTAACCGTAAGATGTTGCTACTGGAACGGAATAATCTACCATGATCTACTTCCATAAGGCAGAATCCTAAATTTGGAGCTCCACGATCAACAATTGAACCGACTAAAGTTAGCGATTGACTAGAAGCGGCTAGAATTGGCCAACAGGGGAAGTGCTGTGTACCATCAGGACAAGGCCGCGCCATCACGTCTACAATAACTCGCCAGAAACTCCAAGAGCTTGGTTGGGAAGTTTTGATACAACCACCTTACAGTTCACACCTAGCATCAATCCAATCTCTTACCATCTGCTTCTATCATTGCAAAACTGCCGAAGTTGTTAGAAATTGGTATCAAGAGAAGTTCGTGAAAATCGGTTAGTCAAGGTTTTCACCAATAAAAATTAAAACTAAAATTATGAACGTATAAAGCGGCAATAAATTATAGAATAAAACGGTGCATATTTGACCCGAATCCGGCAATCCAAACCATGTTAAATAAAGTCCTCAAATAAACGTGAAAATATTGTTTGTTTCATTTCCAATACCAATATTTTGGCATTTCAAGATCGTTTAACTTATAGACAAGTCCCCCTATACGGTTTCCTTCCATTCCGTTTGCTACTTCACTGCCATTTCGCTTTGTTTCAATGTATACCGGAAATCACTTTAGAGGGGAAACAAATAGTATCATGCAGGGTCGAAAGGCAAATCGATTATCCTATTATCCTCGGCCCAGTTCATCTGTGATTTATTTATTAGTTTTTCGATGTTCGGGAGTATTAGCTGGATTGTTTGTTCTTTACCCCTTTTAAAAATGGAATGCTTCTCTTCTGTTTGCGAATGTGTTGGGTAATATGTATTATTCACCGCGCTATTGAACAAGTTGAATCATAAGTGCTTCCGACGGCAAATGCTTGACCACAATATTTGGAATATTATCGATCCCAGAATTTTAATTTGTAATTTTAAGAAGCTTAAGGGGAGGTTCTCATCAGGACCGAGCAATAAATAGATTTTTCTCATTATTTTGTAGTAAATTATATAACTATATACAACAGGGACATGACAAATTTGAATTTAATTTGTGAACGCACCCTTTCACTAATCATCGAACTGTCACTGTCAATTTATTCAGTAAACTCAACATTTTCATCATGGTTATGTACACGAACGAACAACGTCTGCAAATTATAAAAATTTACTACCGAAAAAAAGTTGTCAAGTCCCTATTGGAACACCCATTATAATATATTTCCACAAATATCATCACTATCGGCACTACAACCGGGATCCGTTCTTAGGCTTATTTAGCAAGTCTCGAGGCTTGTTAAATTTTCCATAATAATTTATTTTTACGGCAAGGTTATTAGCCTTGCGCCACAGCTATACTCATATAGTTTATGAAAATTCTTCGATTATTGACTTTTGATAATTTTTAGAGCTGCTAGAAGGGCCGATAGTAGGGTAGCTTTTTTTAGACGGTCGCATTACATGGGTGTCAACAAATATTGTCACTATATTTTTTAATAAAAAAATGCTTTTTGGACTTTAGAACATATTAAATAAGTGACAAAATGTTTGAGCTCTTTATGAATTTCCTTCTATGAGAAAAAAAATTCGAGAAACAAGCCTTTTTTTTGAGACTCTCTCAGATGAGAGCATCAGTCACATAATTAACATTTGACATTAACCCCCCCCCCCCCCCCCCCCCCCGCTACTATTTAATTAATTACGCAAATTCGCGTCCTTATTATATGCACATTTCAAAACTGAACAACATTTTCCCAGGCCTTAATAGCACATTTCTCATAATTCAAATATTTTCACCTAACAAAATACAATACGATCCCAAAAACAGTTCTCATGGTCAAAATTTTCGATTGTATTACATATAAACATTTTTCACCCTTTTCATTCCCTATCGCGCATTTTCGTAATTCTTAAATCAAAACGAATTACAAAATTCTATTAACGAGAGCCTTTGAATAGTTTTCACACACAACCAGGTACATTGACTTTCCCCAACAAAGTTGCCGTTACAGCTGAATTCGCTGAGAGGGTCCAGGTTCGCGAGGGCCACGCCAATTTCGACGAACCGATAAACGATAAGGTGGGGGGGAAATTTCTGTCCTCGTATATAAGGACGTGAATGAGCGGTTGATGCTCTTAGCGGATTTTGGAAAATTGTCAGTTCAGTTGTTATTTTTGAAAATTCAAATTACGGTGCTTGGTTTTAGAAGTTCGCGACAAGTTTTTTTTTTACACTAACACGCATACAAAAGGGGATTTTGAAGTACCCTTATATGCCAGAGCATAGTGCGAGCGGATGGAGAGGAAGCGGATAAGGAAAGGAGGTGTCGATGTATATTGGTCTTGAATGCCTGGACATCTCAACGGCGAGGACACATGATCAGGTAGAGCATTCCACATTCGTGTGGTTCGGCTAAAGAATGCCTCTCTATGTTTATTTGTGCGCCTGAAGTTGACTTTCAACGTGAACTGATGCGCATTCACAGATTGACGGGTATCGCGGGAAAAGAACCGGAACACATTCAGCAAGTTCAGTTGAGCAACGACCGTGGTAATAACCTATAGAAAAGAGATGGGCATGATATGTTGCGCCTATTTTCTAATGCCGGAATTAAACGACTCGTGGCCGAGTCCCCAATAAGTTTCACTGTTCGTTTTTGCATCCTGTCGAGCCCGTGTAGTGCAGTTTTGGATGCGCCTGACCAAATATGGAAGTTGAACGAATATACGCCTTGTAAATGTTGGCCAGGGAGAGGGGGGGGGGGGGGGGGGGGCGACAACACATGGTAAAGTCTTTGCTGTCAACCCGGCGAAAACCAGAATGATCCATGTCCCTATTCAATCCAAGTTGACATGCAGTCTCCACGTGACACCCCTGGATAACTACTTTGGCACCCGCCAAGTAGTGAACCCATGCATGCAGCGACATCCTGAGAAAGGTTGGAAAAACAAATTATTATGGAAAATTTAACAAGTCTGGGATAAGGACCGGATACCGGTGGAGAGACTTGCTAAATAAGGCTAAATAAGGATCCCGGTTGTAGTGCCGATGATGATGATTAAATAGTGGCCAGGTTGGATGGACTGAAAGTTTTTTTTCCATATCTTAAGGAAACCCATACATTTGGCTGCACTTTTCGCAGCTTCAAATATGTGGTCGCCCCAGTTAAGAGTCGAATTTATTCGAGTGCCAAGGATTGATAATTCCTTGGATTCGTCGATGCAAGTGCCGTCCATCGATAGTATATTTACTTTGGAGTTCCCCTTTGACGACAAGGGACACCACTTATTTTTAAGGGATTGAATTCTACTCGGTTAGATGATCCTCATTGATATACCTTGTTGAGATCAGAATTCAATGTATCAAGCATATGCTGCTGGTTGGTAATGACATTTGAAGAGTTTGCTCGGGAAAGTTCATATGAGCATGAGAAACTGAACGTGCTATCATCGGCACACGAGGGAATTAGGTTGTGAGTATGTGGGGATGTGAAGTATAGTGCCAGACAAGGGCACACGGTTCACTTCTTCCCCATCACTTCCGATTACTGTCGTCCATTGCGCCGCCATAAACTAAACCGAGAGAAGAGCAACAACAGGAGGAATAAACTGTTCGCCAAGACAACGCGGTAAAATTAAACACAGGATTTATGTTAGTTTATTTTATTCACTTATGTTTAAATGCTAATTTTAGTTTACACGTTGGTTTCGGGATCACAATAAAATGAACAGCTTGTGTTGAACGAATGTTTTAATGGTTGCAAAAATAAAAAACGGTAATACATAATTAAGGAGAAAATTTGTATTGACTCACGGAGACAACGACACAAACGATTATACTTGATTATCGCTTCCCTGTGCGTACCAGGGTAGCGATGGAGCCTCGACCTACTCGGGTCGAAGGATGGTAAAGGACTCAGCGATAATTATCTCGTGCAGAGATCACTCGCTAATCTTGATCATGGTGGTATGTGTGAGTGAGGATCACATTATCGTGTTTATCAATGCACTCCAGCAAGGATAAACAAAACCTACAGCTAGGGAAAAAGAACAAAGGAGAAGCGACCTAATGCATCGGTCCGTGATTAGGGTCAGCTAAATAAATAAGCTGGAACTCATTACATGGGAATTGCATTTAGGATACCGCAAACGATGTTTATGGTATCGCCAGAAAACCTTTGAAGGAGAGCGTTCTTTTGTTTGCACAATGCGTGTTAAGGAAATTCGTTTCAGCGTCTATTGCGCTAATTATATGCAGCTGCTTGTGTTGTTTATTGATGGAAAAAAAAAGGTCGCCAGCCAATGTGTATGAAAGGGATTTATTGTACACATGAATGAAGCTGGATATAGGCGACGCAATATTTATGGTCTCTGTCATGACGGATACATTGTATGCAAACCGAATCATTTCAGTTTACAGGAATTTGTCTGGTACCGAATTGGTTTAGAATACTAGATAAGCAAAGAAAGAAATCTTACGGAAAATTGTATGCGAAGGGATGCATGAAAAGGTAAGTTTTTTTTATAGGGATTTGTTAAGATGATAGATTTGATCTATATGATGCGTGAAGCATTTTCAGGTGCTAATGCTGTTGCATTAGCGAAATCAGGATTTTTGCTGAATGTTATGGGGGTTTTACGGTAAGTAGACAGTGGGGTTTGGCGGAACTGCCACAAGTAATTTACAGTAGATCATTTATAAAGATCCGGAAGAGAGTGGGTGAGAGTATAGAACCCTGGGGAATACCTGCATTAATTTGACGGGAGACAGACTTGACACCATCAAGAACCACTTGGATTGAACGCCTAGAATGATAGTCTCTTTTCTATTGGATCAGGGAAGTGTCCCCTCCATAGGAATGCAATTTTGATAAATGGGCTAGATGCCAAACTCTGTCGAAGGCTTTTGAAATATCCAATGTGACTACCTTGCTTTCGCCGAGGTAGTGGATGGAATGGCTCTACTTTTCGATAAGGTATGCCATCAAATCTCTTGCGGACTGGTTGAATCTGGCTCATGGTGTGTTGCTTATGCTCAAGTTGAGCGGCAACTGATGTAGTATCAGGTAGCGTTGAGTTCGCTGCAAAATGTGCATCAGCTGGTGTGAAGAAATTCCTTGTGCGTTGGTAGTTAATTAAAAGCAACTTACAGATAATAAAGTAAAACATTTTCCACCTCGAAGGAAGCAGAGAAACATTGTGTTCAAGAAATATTGTGTTCGGAAAGTGCTCCATCTGTTGACTTTTTACGACGATTTTCTCATTCACATTTATCTTTTTACTTTTTTTTCGAAAAAATATCCAATATTGGGTATTGATATTAACGAGATTTCCATGGTTTTGCTTTGAATCTGTGTGGCGGCCTCTTGTTCGTACATCACCGCCGTTGATTGACCCGTCCAAAGGAGCGAAACTGCACCACACCCAAGGAGCCGGACACCAGATCGTTTACATAATTACTGCGGATCTTGGACCAGTTATTAAAGGACTACTTACGCCTGGAACCAGTTAAAACGGAGCCCAAAAGTGACTACGGTCTAATTATTAATTTATATTTTTATTGTTTGTGTGCAAAAAGATTTTTGCAGCACCTCCGCTTAAGGTGTTCACCACGCGCATCGAAAGCAACTTATTATTAAGAATTTTTTTGAGATAAGAATGTTACCATTATTATTATTATTATTATTATTATTATTATTATTATTATTATTATTATTATTATTATTATTATTATTATTATTATTATTATTATTATTATTATTATTATTATTATTATTATTATTATTATTATTATTATTATTATTATTATTATTATTATTATTATTATTATTATTATTATTATTATTATTATTATTATTATTATTATTATTATTATTATTATTATTATTATTATTATTATTATTATTATTATTATTATTATTATTATTATTATTATTATTATTATTATTATTATTATTATTATTATTTATTGGCCTGTAGAATCTCATGACCTCACTGACTCGGCTGTGCCATCGTTCCCTGTCCTGTGGATTCTCTTTCCACGCTTCCCCCTCTGATCCGATCTCTTCAAGGTCGCGTCTTACATTGTTCTCCGTTTATAGTTTAGGCGACCAATCTTTTGTCTCATAGGTTTCGTCTGTGACCCCATCTAAGTTGAAAGATCGTGTTTTTTTAATATTTTGTAGAGAAAGAACTTGACAATATAAGGGCCCCGAGTCTATCAAGCGATACCCAAGTTTTTAGGAGGATCTGTTAAATAAATTGTTAGATACTTTTTATCACAAAAATCAAATGAAATATACTCACGGTTGTCCCTGTTATCTCTTCTCAGTTATAAGCAGCTGTTTTGGTTGTTGGGGGCGTTGGTTTCTTGAACCCCCAGTTGGCTGGTGTATGTCACTGTTTTATATTACGTTTTATTATTCTATTTCGCAACGGCACTATTTTCTATATTGCGTTTTTTTGTTTTATTACTCGACGTCACTGTTTTTCGTTTTAACGTCGACCGTACGCGTTTAGTGTTTTTACGACGACTGATTATTTTATTTATTCATTTTTGGTTTTTTTTTTCAACGCCCACTTTTTATTTTTATTTCACAGTCATTTTTATCCGCCTACTTGTAATTATATTTTTAATTGTTATTTTTCAGGAGAGAGAGAGAGGGTGGGTTTCCAGCTGCTTATTACCGAGAAGGGATAACAGCGACAACCGTGAGTACGAGGGCTGCCTCTTATGTTTCGGGATTTGGCAACCCTAGTGTTGCAATCCGGCAATTGACAGCTCTGTCGTAAAGTTGGACATTTTTGAGGTTATACGCATTCAGAACGTTTTGACATACGAGCGCTATTTGTGTTGTTTACAGTAACTTAAAAGATTCATCTCGGCCCAAAAATGGAATTAAATCGTCAACATTTTCGTGCGATTATTTTTTACAACTTTCGGCGTGGATTAACTCAGCAACAGTGCATGGATGAACTTAATTCAATTTTTGGCGATGAAGCTCCATCAAGGACCAGTGTTTATCGATGGTATGGTGAATTCAATCGTGGTCGTAGTTCACTCCAAGATGAATTTCGTGAAGGTCGTCCAAAATCAGTTGTTGTTTCGAAAACCATTGATGCTGTGCGCGAACTGATATTGGAAGATCGTCATGTGACCTATCGTGAGATTGAGACAACCTTAGGCGTTAGTGGGACCAGCATACATTCAATATTGCATAAACATTTGACTGTCAACAAATTTTGTTCGCGTTGGATCCCACACAATTTGTCAATCGCCCAAAACAAGGCTCGTGTCAATTGGTCGAAAGAAATGCTCAAAAAATACGGTCGCGGTGCTTCGAAACACGTCTATGACATCGTGACAGGTGATGAATCGTGGATTTACGCGTGTGAGCCCGAAAGTAAACAGCAGTCGACTGTCTGGGTGTTTCAAGATGAGCCAAATCCAACAAAAGTTGTTCGCGCACGAAGCACTTCCAAGCAAATGGTCGCCTGTTTTTTCGGAAAAACTGGACATGTCGCAACCGTACCACTAGAACAACGCAGAACAGTCAATTCTGAGTGGTACACAACCATTTGTTTGCCAGTTGTCTTCCAAGAAATCAGGAAAACCAACCGCCGAAGACGGATCACTCTTCACCACGACAATGGGAGCTCACACACATCGGCTGCGACGACTGCATTTTTGAGCACCCAAAACATCAATTTGATGGGTCATCCGCCGTATAGTCCTGACTTCTTTTTATTCCCGTACGTAAAAAACAAACTGAGAGGTCAACGTTTTTCGACACCTGAAGAAGCGGTTGCTGCATTCAGAATGCATGTGTTGGAGATACCTCAATCAGAGTGGCAAAAGTGCTTCGACAATTGGTTCAAACGCATGCATAAGTGTATAGATCTTCATAGGGAATATTTTGAAAAACAATAAAGTGATTTTCGATGATCAATATTTGTTTTTGTTCTCTAATCCCGAAATATAAAAGGCAACCCTCGTATTTCATTTGATTTTTGTGATAAATAGTATGTCGTAACATTTAGGTACAGAATCTGTAATTACTGTGGACATCATTTCATTGGTGATAAATTCCTCGAGTTGTGAGACTAGGTTATGCTAGTGCTAAGAATATTTATTTCCAGAATTTTCAAAAGATAATTGTTAATGAGTGACTTCGTAACGTTCGACAGACTAGAAATTAGTGCTAAGCCTAGGTAGGAATAAGGGAATGATAGGCCGCTCTTTTTGGGAATTGGTTGGATATTCGTAGTTTCATTTATTTGAGAATTGACTAATTGTATGAAGACAGACAGATAAGCTTTGTACAGCAAAGAGGAAATTCAAAATTATAGGGGGGACGATGAAGTCAAAACGAATTTCTGTTATAGGTAGGTACATATAGGTTATACGATATAAGTTATAGGCTATATGTACGGGTTATATTTACCCCTTACGATCAAGTATTTTCAGAGTTGTAGTATCGGAGAGTGTTGCTTGGCTGCAAAACGTGCAACGAGTGAAATCACTTTTTCTGTTCTTGTTGTTGGGAGTGTTATTACCCATAAGCGATAGAATGGATACAGTTGGATATTGTTCACAAAAACAGATAAATGCCTGCAGTTTCTTGGAGAGTTTAAGCCATTCACTACCAACTACGAGATATCTTATAGTTTGCATTACGAACATAGATTGCTTGCAATTGCTTACAGAATACGTTTATAGCTGCTTGAATTAGAAATTATTGGTAAGGATGTTTGAAAATTTAATTTACTATTTCTTTTTTCAAAAACACATTTAATATCACTTTTTATTATCAAAGTAATAGTAAAGAAGTATATTTTGTGAAAATGCATGTTTTCTTCAAAGTAAAATCTTGGCACCGAGAGAAAAACGTTAAATTTGCAAGGCGAATTGGTTGAAACGCCTTGTCTTACTTCCTGTTCATAGAAAGTCCTTGCGCATTGAATAAGAACATTGCAGTCGTTTTCTGCTCTCTTGAATGGCGCCCCTTCTTCATTGAAATTACTCAATTCTTGCAATCGGGTTCGCACCTTTTTCACTCAAACCTTGCTCATTCACACCTTTACCTTCATTAAGGCCTATCTCAAACTCTGTCTGTTATTCATTGTTAAATTCTTGTGTTTTGCTCCCTATGTACTCAATTTACCGCTTACCATTCATGTTGTTCAAAAAAAAAAAAAAAAAAAAAAAAAAAAAAAAAAAAAAAAAAAAAATCATTACGGAAAATTTAGCAAGCCTCAGGACTTGCTAAATAAGGCCAAGACCGGTTCCCGGTTGTAGTGCCGATGATGATGATTCATGTTGAGCTACATTTATTGTATCACTCACACTTGTTCACTCAGTTCATTATAATCTGTCTTATTAACGCAATTTTGGGAACATTCAGCAATTCAGGTCTAAATTTTACCATTCCATAATCTTGCATTGGTTTACTTTCAGCTGAAAGGAGGCCGGATATTTTACACTGATTTCTTTTTAAATATATTTGTTCAATATTCACTCAAAGCCTATATTTTCCATCTTTCACCTACATATTCGTATTTTTATTAACAAACCCCCAGACCTATTGACCTCTCACACACTGAATCACTCGGGTACTTACTTACACGCCCCCGTTCGATCAGTTGCTGACATTTATACTTAGCTTAATCATCTGTAGCCACCACCCCATACAGAATTTTTTACCATTACTCCCGGTTAAATACACAAAGGAAAATGTTATCTCATGCATTTTTGTTTTTGTTTTCTCGCTTAATTCATTGACTTTCATTGTATCTCATCTCCAAGCATTTTAATATTTGCACTAGTCCGAAATATTCGTACTCTAAACTCACTTGCTTCGAAACTAGTTTCCATTCACTCGTTTTCAATCATGCAAACGCACTCAATTCCGAATTTTAATTTGCGATCTGTTACATAAAAATTACGTCACATCTGCAATCATTTTTAGTATTTTAAACTACCGGCTTTTAAACTTTGATATACCCTCCCATAAAACTACGATCTACAACTATTCAAAAAGTGTCACTAGTGACAGACTTATGTCTTGTAGCAGTGTCGCAGGATCACAGATTTGTATTTTCTGAGAGAAATTCGAAAACCCGGTTTCACACATCCTCTTGCTCTCAGTCATTCGAATATATGGTGTAAAACTCACTTCAGCTTACTCTTATTTTTCCTTATTCATGTTCGTGTTAAACCCACTCACTCTTTGCAAGGCAGCCATGAATAATCAGTGCTGGCACTCATTTTTATATTTATCTTCCCAATTTCAGTCACTTTTACACTCATTAGCTTTAATATTACCTTATATTCATAATCATTCTATTTTGAAGTGACACATTCTTACACTGATTCACTTTTGTACCTTTTTACGTTTGTACTTTCACTTACTTTCACACTTAATCACAATAAAATTTAATCACTTTTACAAACAGCCATTTATGTACTTCCTTATCATTCCAATTACTCTCCTTTCTCCTCACTCACCCTTGAACATTTTCACACTCAGCCACTTCAGGTATTTCACACTCAAGCTTTTGAATTACTTGCCTTATTCAATTTGCGTCTACTCACTTTCCTCTCATTCATTTTTGCCCTCACTTACTTTCGCTCCCATTCACTCTGCTTTTACTTACTTCCGGCTTACTTATATTATCTCTCGTTCACTTTTCATCTCACTTACGTTTACGCCTATCTAATTTCGCATTTACTCTTCATCACACTCACTTAATATCGCTATCACTTATTTTTCACTTGCTTTCGCACTCATTTATTATTGTAGTGACGCTACAAAATTAATATTGATGATATCTTATATCGCGTTCAGCCCCTTGCATAGCCAGCAATTTCAAAGGGTACTTTAGCTTACTAACGAGAAATCAACAGTTAACATTGACACATCATCCACATTCCCTGAATTTTAGAACTACTCATATTTCTTCTCATTCTTCTTTATTCTCATTGATGTTGGTATTCATTTACGTGGGCAATCACTAACACTCGTATTCGCTGACGTTCGCCCACCACTATACCCAAACTGTTAAACTTTTGCACTTGTTCAGACTCACACATTTACACTCCCCCTCATTCATATCAGTAGTCATCACATTCACACTAATTCCACTCAAACTTATTCATTTACACACGTATTCACTATTGTACTTACTCACGTTCTTAGCCATCCAAGTTCCTACTCATATCCCTTCGTACTCATTCATTTACATACGAATTCATTCTTGTACTCAGTCACATTTTCACTGATCCAAGTTCCAACTAATATCCATTCCCAATCATTTCCATTCGCACTCATTTCCATTCCCACCCATTTACATTTGCACGCATTCCTATTCGGACTAATTCATATTCACACTCGTTTATATTCGTACTCATTCACATTCGCACTCATACACATTCGCACTCATACACATTCGCACTCATACACATTCGCACGCATTCACATTCGCACTCATTCACATTCCCACTCATTCACATTCGCACTCAATCACATTCGCACTAATTCACATTCGCACTTATTCACCTTGGCACTCATTCATATTCGCACTCATTCAAATTCACACTCCTTCACATTCGCACTCATTCACATTCGCACTCATTCACATTCGCACTCATTCACATTCGCACTCGTTCACATTCGCCCTCATTCACATTCGCCCTCATTCACATTCACACTCATTCACATTCGCAGTAATTCACATTCGCACTCATTCACATTCGCACTCATTCACATTCGCACTCATTCACATTCGCACTCAATCACATTCGCACTAATTCACATTCGCACTTATTCACCTTGGCACTCATTCATATTCGCACTCATTCAAATTCGCACTCATTCAAATACGCACTCATTCAAATTCGCACTCATTCCCATTCTCACTCACACACATTCTCACTCATTCACATTTGTAGCTAATGTCATTTGCACATATTCACGTTTGCACACATTCAGGTTGGCACTCACTCATCGTGGCACTCATTTGCTCACTCGTTGATTTGCATATATCATCCTATCTTTTGTTATTCCAAACGATCTCTCTTATCCTCATACTTTGGAAGTTATATTCACTCATTTTGAAAAGTCACTAATTTTCAGACGATCGTACTTTCCCAAGGACTTATTTTCTTAAAGACGTGCCCTGAGTCTCATTTTTGCACTCAATCATTTGTCAACACGTTCGCATTATGGCAATCTCATTAAAAGGTTCACATTCGTTTTCACATCCATTAATTTTACAGACTCATTTCAGAAGAGGCCAACTCGATCAATTTTCATGTACGCAGTTGTTAACTCACCCATTTTTATTAGTACCTATTGGTACTCATTTTGTTTTCTTGAATATACTCTTCCTTAATAAGGTATCCTCATGACTTTTAACTATTTTGTTACCTTTTAATCTGCGTTAAATGAGTTACTGTTTTGGAGAGAAGTTTGTTTAATTGTGTCCCTTCAAATTATGGTTTTTTCAAAAATTTCGGGAAGTTTTAGCCCTAAGATATCGTTTACATTTACTCATGTTTGCGCTTACTCGCTTTTACGTCCAGCCGTATTTGTGTTCATTGTACTTGTACACTCTCTCATGTTATGTTCATTTTACTTGTACACTCACCTGCATACTCACTTGTTTAAACTTTTACTCATTTGCACACTTATTCGTTCGTACACTCACGCCCTTGTTCACTCACTTGTTTTCGCACTTATTCTATTTTTTCGCGCGCTCACTTTAATGTCCACTTTTTTTAGTTCATTCGATTATATTCACTCTCATTTAGGTTCATTTGTTTTTATGCTCAGTTATATTTACGGTCATTCTCTATCACATACACTCGCTTTAACACTCCTTTAATTTTACGCTCAATGGCTTTTAAACTCATTCGTTTATGATCACATGTCTTACGTTCACTCGATTTTCCGCTTATTCGTTTTAACGCTCACCCGCTTTTACGGTTAGTCATTGTTACGCTCACTTTCTTTTACACTCACTTGCTTTTACGTTCACTAATTCTTGTACCTTTTCGCTTTATATCCTAAACCTTCACAGGTACTCATTTTTCGTCTGCTCATGTTTGAGTGTTCTCACTTACATGTGTATTCTCTCTCACATTCACGTATTCAGATAAAAATACAGTTTTACACTCAAATATTAAACACATCACCAATGTATACTTACTCATTTCTGGGCTCAATCACAATTGCACTCATTTAGTTCTACACTGAAATGGACATATCTTCACTTATGTTGTAAGCGTGATATTTAGTACAGACTAATTCTTTTATTTGGTCATTTTAACATTTCTTTATTGTTGCATTTTCCTTGTGCCTCTTGGTGGTCAATGAGACAAGTCACTACAATTAATTTTAAAGTCGTTTTTATTATGCATAATCAAGTCTATTCTTATTAGTCCTTATTCGTTTTAACGTCCATTCACTTTTTCACTCACTCACTTCGGCACTCATTCACTTTTTACTGGAAATTACTTATACGTTTCACTCACTTTAACACTCATTCATTTTTTTACAGTCTCATTTTAGGAACAACTTGCTCTCAGAATCACTTATTTTCCCATTCAGTAACTTTTACACTCACTCCGTTCCCAGTCGCGCAACATATCAGTTAGATATATTCACTCAATTTCACCTGAGCTCACTCAATTTCATATGCAGCTACTTATTTTCGCATTTACTCAGTTTCACACTCACTCGCTTTCACACTCATCCGTTTTCACAGTTATGCACTTTTTCACTCACTACTTTTCACATGCTCTCTTTCTTATCCTTACTCACTTTTCAATCTTTTAGTTTTACTTTTAAGCACTTTCTTCCTCACTTATTTTCTCATTCCCTTTCGTTAATTCGGATTCACTTTGCGGTATGTTACTTTCAGACTCGCCTTTTCTCTTTACCATGCTCTTCTAGTTTCATATTAACTCCTTTTCACGTGCACTCTTTTTTACAGTTGATCCAATTGCACTTACTCGCTTTTACACTCACTCAGTTTCACACTCATTTACTTTCACACTCACTTACTTTCCTACTCACTAACTTTCACACTCACTTACTTTCCTACTCATTTACTTTCACACTCACTTACTTTCACACTCCCTTGCTTTTACATTCACTTACTTTCACACTCACTTACTTTCACACTCACTTACTTTCACACTAACTTACTTTCACACTCACTTACTTTCACACTCACTTACTTTCACACTCACTTACTTTTACATTCACTTATTTTCACATTCATTCTTTTCCTTACTCACGTATTTTCACACACGCCCTTTCAGTTTCCCACCCACTTACCTTCACACTATCTCATTTTCACACGCGCTCTTACTTTCAAATTCACTTGCTTTCATACTCATTTACTTTTACTTTCACTTACTTTCACACTCACTTATTTTCACACTCACTTATTTTCACACTCACTTACTTTCACACTCACTTACTTTCACACTCACTTATTTTCACACTCACTTATTTTCACACTCACTTACTTTCACACTCGCTTACTTTCACACTCACTTACTTTCACACTCACTTACTTTCACACTCACTTACTTTCACACTCACCTACTTTCACACTCACTTACTTTTACATTCACTCATTTTAACATTCACTCTTTTTCTTACTCAGGTATTTTCACACACGCCCTTTCAGTTTCCCACCCACTTACCTTCACACTATCTCATTTTCACACGCGCTCAATCTCCCATGCACGCACTGCGACACTCACTCACTCTTGCGCTCACCCCCCCCCCCCCCCCTGGCTTGCACTCTTTTCCGCACAACCTATCTTTCACGCCTATCCACTTTCACACTCACTTACTTTCACCCTCACTTCCTTATACATGCACTCACTTCCGCCCTCACTCACATCCACGCCCGCTAACTCTCGCACTCACTCAATTTAATACTCACTCATGATCATAGTCTCTCGCTTTTGCACGTATTCACTTTTCCAAGCACATACTTTGACACTCACTAAGTTTCACACTCACTCCATTTTTCACACTCATACACCTTCACTCAGTCACCTTCCCATGCACTCAATTTTTCCGTAATTCACCGTCTCACTCACTCACGTTCACATTCGCTCACTTTCACACTCACTCATTTTTGAAATTGCCCCAGTTTATGCATGCACTCAACTGCACGGGTCACTCTTTTTACACTCGCTCATTATTATACTCATTCTCTTTTACATTCATTCACTATCAATTTTCGCTATCTTCTCAATATTACCGTTTCTCTATCAGTAAGACTTTTCTGATTCACTCTATTTCACTTTTAATCAATTTTGTAACAATTTTTTTTACTTTCACTTTCGTTTGCACTCACTCACTTTAATCCAGAGTTTTACAATTTTACTCAATTTCAGATTCACTTTTTTAATCATCCTATTTTATAATGGCGCACGTTTGCGCACACCCATACACTTTGGTTGCAAGCCTTTTTTGATTTAAATAAATTTGATAACATCTTATTTTGGCTAGGGTCACTTTTACACTCACATTTTTGTACATTAATTTGTACTCATATATTTTAACAACCAATTGTAAGAAAAAGGGAATGTAACAGCGATTGAAAGTAAAAATATGTGCATGGAAAAAGAATGAGTGTAAAAATAAATAAGTGTATACCATTTATTTATACACTCATCTACCTTTACCCTCATTTGTAAGAATTGCGAAATGTCACAACAAATGAGAGTAAAGATATGTGCATGGAAAAAGAATGAATGTAAAGATAAATGAATGTTAACCACTCATTTATATTAACACAACGTTCATTGTAAGAATATGTGAATGTAGCAAAAACTGAGAATAAAATGTTTACGTATATGGAAAATAAATGAGTATAAAAATATCGAGTGTAAATCACTCATTTATTTGTACACTCATTTACTTTTACATTCATTTGTAAGAACGAACTTGCGCATGGAAAATGATGAGTGTAAAAAAAACTGAACGTAAATCACTCATTTATTTTTACACTCATGCATGTTCTATGCTTTAATTTTACACTCATTTGTTCATATACTTACTTATTTTTAGGCGCATATAATTTTTCGTCAATTTTTTATTTCGTAATCATTTATTTTCACTTCTAGTTGCCTTCTACCCATTTAATTAATTCATCATCATCATCATCATCGGTACCACAACCGGGATCCGGTCTTGGCCTTATTTAGCAAGTCCCGAGGCTTGTTAAATTTTCCATAATAATTTATTTTTACGGGCAAGGTTATTAGCCTGGCGCCATTTAATTAATTCATAGACACTCGTTTAATGATCAACCATCTTTACATTCACTCATTAAACCGTTCACTACTATTTTAGTTGCTTTACTTTGTTCATTTAGTTAATTTCTTGTTCATTCATTTTTTCAGTCACTGAAATGCTCACTCACTTACTTTCTTATTCACTTGCTTTCTCATTTACTTACTTCCTATTGATTTCTTTTCTCAACCACAAACTTCCTCACTCACTTACCTTCACACTCATTTACTCTCCCGCTCCCTTATTTTTTCATTCATTCACTTTCTTGTCCATTTATTTTCTCATTCAACTAGCTCCGCATTCTATTTTCTCGCTCACCTACTTTCTCACTCATTTACGTTCTCACTTATTTGTTTTGTCACTCACCTGTTTTCACACTCAACTGTTTTCACACTCACCTGTTTTCACACTCACCTGTTTTCACACTCACTCATTTTTACACAGACTCACTTTCACACTCACTTACTTGCGCATTCACTCATTTTCACACTCACTTTCGCATTCACTCAGTTTCCCGTCTTTTCAATTTCACACGCATTCCCCATCACACGCACCCTCTTTTACCCGCACTTAGTTTTACTCTCACTCTTTTTTACACTCACCCGCTTCATAATTGTTTATTTGGTTCACTAATTGCACTTTTGAAACTCTACTTCTGTCTGATTTTATACCCACTCATTTTAGAGTTACTTACTCAATTTTGTGCTCATTTATTTTAACACTCATTCATTTAAAACTCATTTTGAGATTTATTTCACTTTCAACTCACCCACGTTCATTATCGTCTATTTTTTCTGTCAGTTGCACTTTTTGTATTCACCCTTTTCCAGTTGCAGTCAATTTTATACCAACTCATTTTAGACTCGATTATCTTTACACTCAGTTATTTTTACACTCCTTCATTTTCATGGTCATTCACTACTAAATTCATTATCTTTTACATTACCTCAGCACATGCTTCTACTTGCTTTTTATTTCATATAAAAAATGTCTTTTGTTCTGTATTTTTAACGCTGAACATCCCCCAGGCATCTTTCTCCTTTTCCTGAGAGTTAGGTAATTTTTGACATCATATTTTAATAATTCGTTTCGAATATGTGTTTGACAACAAATGCATGTATATAGGTATACATAAAAGATGGCACACTGGCATAGGACTTTCCAGAGGTTTCCGGACTTGGATTTAGAGGCCTATTTAAAAATACCGTTTATTGACTTATGAGGAAACGTGAGCGCCGTTTGACACCACGCTTTGTAACTTTTTGCGCGAGCAGTGCGAAATTCTTCTAAATTGTAGTTACCCAATTCTATGATTGTAATGTCTGTGTTGCTCATTTAGATGTGCCGTGGCATTCCTGTCCCGATTGAATTCTGTTTTTACTTAAAAATACTGATCCTGTGCCACAACACTATAATATACCCATCACTACGAATGGGGTGATATGGAATCAATGCAGACGGCCATTACACAGGGTCATTGCCTGCGATGACTCACTTAGAGCTCCTTCCCATCACTCATCCTTGTCAGATCTCACTTAACGTGTCCGTATTTCTTTTGTGTCCGTCTATGTTAGCTCATATTACAGCGCCGTAGGCCGCCGGAACCTAATATGGGTCAACGTTCTATACATTGCGAAGTGGCCAGAGTATAATGTGTGATACGGATTATGTAGGGTCTCACTCTGAGTGAGTAAAACGCCACACGCGGGAGTCTTCGGTGTGCCTTAGCATTTGGGCGATAGTCATGCCGGCCTGAGTTACTGCGGAAGTGCACCTGAACGTGATTTGACTATTGACAATGATTCACGAAGTTATTCAAAAGAAAGAGCATCACTTGATTGATCACCTGTTTAGAGGTAATAAATAAAAAGTATTAATCTTATTTATTAAAAATTATAACAAATGGAACTAAATAAGTTTATTATACAAAATCGGGTAATTATTGAACGAATGAATATTTTGACGCAAACACTATGTCATTATAACAACGATAAAACTTGCTCATAAAAGTTTATCGCGTGTTTATACGAGCTCATAAAAAAGATCTAACAAAGGCCTAACAGCAACTACTGGTCTACAATTGTAGGACTTTTACTATGATCTGCGAAGTAATGAAGTGAGTGGCAATGAATATTCGTAAAAGAAGAAAGTAAACGCGCTGCGAAAATAATTAAGAGATCAGTGGTCACCGAAAAGCAGAAAGACGGTAAGGATATGGCCGACAAAATTACCCAAGCTGTCTCGAATTAAATGTTAGTATGGAACTGAATGGTCGCATTTCAAATTGAGTGTGTCTTTAACTGGTGTACACGTTCATCGTAAACTGAATGAAAGCTTCAAGGAATGAGTGCATCTTCAAGCGGCAACAAAAGTTAGAGATAAACTAAGCGGTCACACCATAAATTGAGTGCATCTGAAATCGAGCGCATTTCTAAATGAGTGCATCTCGAAGTGAAGGCTCAAAATGGACATGCATGTTAGAGAAGAACTGAATCAGGGTAACTCCAAATGAGTGCACATGATCACGGTTTTGCTTTTAATATACTTCTCTCAGGAAACGCGAACGTATAATGCTGAGTCAGTCTAGCTCTGAAAGACTTTTCGGAATCAATTCACGGTGCTTACAGCTTGTAATGGCGATACTTCACTTGGCAACTGGGCATTAGGATCCAACCTACCACTTAGAAAGTGAGTCGAACTGCCGCAATAGCAAGTCGAACCTATGGATCAACCGCATGACAACCTCTTTTCCAATTCCACCAGTGAGGCATCTAAACGTTGGGTGTATTTCATGATAAGCGCATCTCAATATAAGCCCATCTAATGGGTGGGAATAAACGTAGCTTCTAATGGGTGGAAACATTCAACAGCCTAATAGGAAGAACACAATACGAACACACCCTTATATGTGGGTATCTTAAAATGGACATGATCTAAATAAAGACATCTCCAAGTGAGTATGCCTGAAAAAACTCATATCAAAATGAGTAACTCTCAAAAAGAATTTGACTCAAAATTATTTGAATTGAATTTGACTCAAAATGATCATCATCATCGGCACTACAACCGGGAACCGGTCTTGGCCTTATTTAGCAAGTCCTGAGGCTTGTTCAATTTTCCATAATGATTTGTTTTTTCCGGACAAGGTCATTAAACTCAAAATCAGCGCATCCTAAAATGGGTGCATCTGTTTGAAGTGAACTGAAAGATTACAAAACGAGTGCATCTTAAAATTGGTGCGATCGTTGGTGGTGACCTGAATAAGAATAATATTTCAAAATGGGTGCATCGTATAATACGTATAAACATTGGAGATGAAATAAGAAAACGATGCAACATAATTTCACCGAAGTATAAGTATACGTGTTAGAAAGGAACTGATTGCTTAAAAAATCCCATCTTAGAGCATATCTCCAATTGGGTGTTTTTCAAAATGGCCGTAAAGAACGGAATCATCTCAAACTGAGTGCATTCTAGAAGGATTTCATTTTAAAAAGGACGCATTTCAAAATTGTCGCACGTTAGGGACGAACGGAATAAAGGAATCTCTAAATGAGCGCATTTTAAAATAAATGGAACCAAAAAAAGCAACTGAAGGAATCATCATCATCGGCACTACAACCGGGATCCGACCTTGGCCTTATTTAGCAAGCCTCGAGGCTTGTTAAATTTTCCATAATAATTTATTTTTACGGGAAAGGTTATTAGCCTTGCGCTATAACTGAATGAATGCATTCCAAAATAAGTGTATCTCAAAATGGATAAAAGGGGTTGAGTTAAATAAATGCTCCATTTCCAAATTAAACAGCTGAACTGAGTAGTCTCATACACGTGTATAATAAGTGCAATCCCAAGTGAGTGCATTCCCAGCAGAGGGCATCTCTTGGTGTGTGCAAGCGTTAGAGGTGAACCAGATGAGCACACCTCAAAATGAGTTGGACTCAAAATGATTAGAATAAGTGGATTTCAAAATTTGTATAATAAGTGCATAGCCAAATAAGTGCATACCCAAGTGAGTGCATATCCAAGTGAGTGGATACGCAAAACAAGGGCATCCCATAGTGTGTGTAAGCGTTAGAGATGAACTACATGAACCAGATGAACGCATCTAAAAATGAGTCGGACTCAAAATTATCAGAATAAGTGGATTTCAAAATTAGCATAATGAGTGCATAGCCAAGTAAGTGTATACATCTCATAGTGTGTGTAAGCGTTAGAGATGAACCAGGTGAACGCATCTCAAAATCAGTCGGACTCAAAATTATCAGAATAAATGAACTTCAAAATTAGTATAATGAGTGCATAGCCAAATAAGTGTATACCCAAATGAGGGCCTACGCAAATGGGGCATCTCATAGTGTGTGTAAGCGTTAGAGATGAACTAGATGAACCAGATGAACGCATCTAAAAATGAGTCGGACTCAAAATTATCAGAATAAGTGGTTTTCAAAATTAGTATAATGAGTGCATAGCCAAATAAGTGTATACCCAAATGAGTGCATACGCAAGCGGAGGCATCTGATAGTGTGTGTAAGCGTTAGAGATGAACCAGATGAACGCATCTCAAAATGAGTTGGATTCAAAATTATCAGAATAAGTGGTTTTCAAAATTAGTATAATGAGTGCATAGCCAAATAAGTGTATACCCAAATGAGTGCATACGCAAGCGGAGACATCTCATAGTGTGTGTAAGCGTTACAGATGAACGAAATTCGATCAAAAATGGAGTTCAAATACCATATTTGGTCAGGCGCACCCAAAACTGCACTACACGTGGTCGACAGGATGCAAAAACGAGCAGAGAAACTCATTGGGGACTCAGCCGTAAGTCGATCAATTCCGTCGTTAGAACATAGGCGCAACGTATCATGCCTATCTCTTTTCTATAGGTATTACCACGGTCGTTGCTGAACTTGCTGAATGTGCTCCGCCCCTTCAGACATTTTCCCGCGATACCCGTCAATCTGTGAATGCGCATCAGTTCACATTGAAAGTGCACTTTTTAATTATTCATTGGCCTGTAGGAACCCGGAAGTTCATGACCTCACCGACTCGGCTCCACCATTGTTCCCTGTCCTGTGCGCTCTCCTTACACGTTCGACCATCCGATCCGATCTCCTCGAGGTCCAATCTAACATTGTCCTCCCATTTCCGTCGCGGCCGCCCTGTCGGTCTCTTTCCCGTTAGTTTACCGCCAAGAATTATATGCACGGTCCTATCAACGCCCATTCGTGCTACGTGTCCGGCCCATCTTAATCTTCGCGACTTGATTACTCTCATTATTGTAGGTTTGCGGTATAGCTCTTCCAATTCGTGGTTGTGGAGTTTCCTCCATTGTCCTGCCTCCTCGTCATATTTGCCGCCAAAGATCCCCCTTAGAACTTTATTCTCGAATATGCAGAATTTGTTCTCTTCCCGATTTGTGAGAGCCCATGTTTCGAAATTGGACTTTAGGCGCACAAATATACATAAAGAGTCATTCCTTAGGCGAACCACACGAATGTGGAATGTTCTGCCTGATCATGTGTTTCCTGGTCGTTGTGATATCCAGATTTCAAGACTGTGGCGGTGCCGCTAAACCCCACGGTACACGAACCTAAAAACCCCCATAACCTCATCCGAAGTCGCATAAGTTTTGCTAATGCAATTGCATTACGCACCCGAAAATGCTTCACGCATTAATTAGATCAAATCTATAATCTTAAAGTCCCTGTAAAGAAAACTTACCTTTTCATGCATCACTTCGCATACAATTTTCCGTAAGATTTTTTTCTTTGCTTATCTGGAATTCCAAACCAATTCGGCACCTTCGGTACCAGACAAGTTCCTGTAAACAAAATGCATACAATGTAACCGTCATGACAGGGACCATAAATATTGCGCCGTCTATTTTCCAACTTCGCCATGTGTATGATAAATTTCTTTACGTACACATTGGCCGGCGAGCTTTTTCTCCCAGCAATAAAATTCTCTAGCTCGCACCATGTGCAAACAGAAGAACGCTGTCCCTATATAAGTTTCCTGCGATACCATAAACAATTCATATCGTTTGTGGTATCCGAAAAACATTTTTTTTCATTTAATGAGCGGCTGCTATTTATTTAGCTGACCCTAATTACCGAACCATGCATAAGCAAATCCGACGAGTTCGGTTTTATTTGCTTTACCGAAATCGTATCGTATGAATGCACTTTATGCCCTTTCTTTGTTCTAGGTTCGTTCTCATCCATGAAAGAACCATGCACACATACCACTGCACTGAAAGGGTGCATTCCTGTGGCGGCCACACCCTTAAGAGAAAAGTTTTTCTCTCTCTTCCCTTTCCTTAACCCTAACCTAGGATGGAATTCATGTCAGAGTTCTATCCTCGGTGAGTCGTTTACCATCCGTTGACTACGCTGGTCACACGCGTCACTCCCGCTCTCCGCCGGCAGCGGAGACGCGTAAATACATAGCCGGCGCCGTGTGGGTAATAGTAGTTCAAAATCCGAAAAAATCAAGTTAATATTAATAATCTGTCCTAAGTGAAATATAAGAACCTTTTATCGCTAGTTTGGTTACCAACCGTTGTGAAATAAAAAACAGTAATTGTAACAAACCCGTGCTCAGTGCGTTTCATTATTTGGCGATTAACTTTTGGCGGAACTTTCATTAAGTGAATTGTGGGGACGAGGTAGAACTCTCGCCCGTGCTGCGTCGCGACATCGTACCTCCACAAGACCAATATACATCGACACCTCCTTTCCTTATCCACTTCCTCTTCATCCGCTCGCACTGTGCTCTGATATTAAGGGTACTTCAAAGTCCCCTTTTGTGCGCGCGTTAGTGTAAAAAGAAAACCAGATGAACCAGATGAACGAATCTCAAAATGAGTTGGACTGAAAATTCAAAATCAGAATGAGTGGATTTCAAAATTAGTATAATGAGTGCATACCCAAATGAGTGCATATGCAAACGAGGGCATCTCATAGTGTGTGTAAGCGTTACAGATGAACCAAATGAGCGCATCTGAGTATGAGTGAATTCCAAAAGTGGATGTGGACGTTAGTGATGAGCATGACGAAAATGACTACACTGCAATGTAAGTACATCTCTAAATGAGTGTAAACGATATATGTGAGTTGGATGCTTATTCCACAAAAACCGTGTGGAGGTTACTGGTCAACTGGATGAATGCATTTCTAAGTGAGTACATTTCAAAATAGGTACGTGTCAAAATGGGGAGGAATGGTAGAAGCGGGTTAAATAAATGCACCCCGAAATGAGTGCATCTCAAAAAGATCTCATACCAGAATGAACTCATTTCAAAATGAGTGCATCCCCAAGTCAATGCATTTTTTGGTTTTAAATCTACATTTATTTCCAATACAATTACAGATTTTAGCTAAGACTAAATGTTAAATTTTATTTTATACATTCTTACATTAACTTACTGGCTCTTCGCAAGCACTCTAAATTATACAATATAATTTTTTTTTATTATGCCTATCGGCGTACAACAAATTCAGTCCATTCCAAGAGTGGCTGTTAACGCAAGTTGTGAACTGAAGAAAAACATCTCAAGACGAATGCGCTTCAAAAAGACATCATGTCAAAATAAGAGTGTTTCAAAATGAGTACATCTCAAAAAAATTGTTGATGTTAGAGGGGAAGTGAGTGATCACAACTCAACAAGTGTATTTCCAAGTGAGTGCTAGCACTAGAAGTGAACTTAATATTAAAATGCATCTCTATATGAGTGCATCCCTAATAGGAATGCTCGAATATGAACTCTCGCGCGAAAATGTTTGTAGAGGTGAAGGTCAGTTGACCTATTATCGTGATAATATCTCTAGTGGTAGTTGGATTAAAAGCATACGGACTATCCTAGGAAAATTGTGCAAGTTGGGGACGTTGGAATTAACTGTAGAACATTTTAACTATACACGGCTATAATAACATTGTGACAATAGTTACACCCTAGTAAAATAGTGTAATGCCTTAAAATGTCCGAGTACAGTGCACATGGTTTTATAGTAATATCCTATCAGGTCGGTTATGCTGTATTCTGAATTCAGGATAAACTTGAGCCTGCTGCTATGTCGTCATCTATTGCTCCGGAAATTGATCGATACTTGCAACCGCATCTCGTATTATTGCATCAATTGGCCATATCTTAAAGCATGACAGACGTAATTCCCTTAATAGATGCAAAGGTGGTACCTCGTCCCTTATAGGTGTGAGCATATGCACCGGGAGCAATACCCCGGTTTCCTTAGCCGTAGCATGCTCATAAATAATGCACTACTAGATCCTTTTATTCGGAAGCTTGTTTGGGATATCGCTTTTGATGATTTGCTACCAAGAACTCTTTGACGTTAGAAGGAAAAGTAAACACCGTATTTGAGGTATTTCGGTAAGAAGTGTTGATTATTATTTTTTGTGCTTGCTCCTCTTTGTTGCGGCGGCAAATGCTTCTCCTTTGGTATCGAGCCTTGCCTAACGCACATTTTTTGGGGGTCTTATTGCAAGAGCTGTGGGGCGGACAAGTGTCTAGTCCTTGGATATGGAATGCTGTTCATCATTTTGAATCCGTGTATCTCCTGACAGATTTTCCAATTATCCTTGCACCAAGTCTGTGTTCAATGATCGGTGATTTGGTTGCATTAAGAATATTTGTCGCTTTCTGCGCAGGCGAATTTTTTAAGCCACAGGGAAGACAGCATTCAGCTACTGGCGGTCGCACCGTTTTGGATGCATTTCAGGTGTTCGCACCGCGGGGAACAACAGCATCAGTCGGACTGGTGCAGGGGGTATGCACTGGTTTCTTCTTAGGGTTATTTTTCGCTCTCTTTTGTTATATAAGTATTAATAATAAAATACGTGTATCAGGCTGTAATCGGGTGACCATCAGCATTTCGCCGGAGCACAATTCGACGAGCTGCGATTGGGGAAAATCTGTTCCCATTGATTACATAACTGAATTGTGAATTGAAGCGATCAGGGAAATTATATCCTTCGGAAATGGCTCGCGTGCCGCCTCTGACACGCATGTCGTACATTCAACGCGACAGCTTTAGATTATCCTTTTCTAGTCACCTCCTCTTTTATTTGTTTTGTTGTTCTTTTATTTAGTCGTGTTGCTCTGTTTCTGATTTGTGTGTGTGCGCGAGGGTTAGTGTTTTTTTTTTTGCCGTTGTCAGGTGACCGTGTCGCAGGTATCGTATGTGGATTGCAGTTCCCCGTCGCTGTTTGGTCTGTTGCTGGTGCTGTTGCACTTGTTATCCTTGTTGGCGTCGTATTTCAGGTCTCTTTTGTTTGAATGGAGTTGCAGCTGCCGCTATTTGAACTGGGGATCCCTTGAGCTTCTGTTCTCTGTTTATGCCGCCACTATTGATGTCCTACTGGCATTTTTTGCCAGGGGAATGGAGCGATTCATTCAGTGTTGAAGCCCACAACTGTCTCAGAAGGAAGAAGGACATCCATCTATCAGAATTGACTCTTGTGTGGGCTGCAATACTCCCGCAGTTTGAGACACTCAAAGAGAAGGAAAAAACTTGTTGTGAAGAGTGGTGGTCATGTCATAGGACTTTTCAAAGAACATTCTATATGCTTTGTTCTATTAAACGGCAGTGGGGTGGGATTTGGCGGGGTTGATTGAAAAATACGTGTTCCTGGTGGTTTTGAGAGCATGGCATTGGCTTTGTATGTTTGGTTGGGTGTATGCGTGTATCGAATGTCGTCGGGGTTGTTTTCTTTTATAATTCCCGCCCACAAAAGGGGCTACAGCTGTAACAAGAGCCATTTGGCAGAGTGTGGTTGGAATGAAAGCAAGAAGAGCGAAAGGACATCTTCTTTTTCCGTTTGCCTACAATTGCGTTCGTGTTCAAATAGTGTGGGAGGAATCTTAAATTGTTGAAGAAGATTCGCGCGAGGTTTTTATGATCCTTTTTCTCTTCCAGGGGTCCACTCAAAATTTCGCAGTGGAAACTTGAATCGATTGATTTAAAGGCAGGACTTTAAATCATTTTTCATTCACAGGATTTGTTCGAAAAAGGAGAATCTAAAATCATCTGCCATTCATGAGAATTGTCCGAATTGGAAGACATTAAATTGTTTCGACTTTGTATGAGTTATTTGAGTCGCAGACCTTTGAATCACTTTGGAAACGAGATTTGGTACGCAGTAAATAGTAAATACCATTAATTGTCTTAAAATCACAGAATTGGGTCACAGTACAGGTCTTTGACTATTATATTTATAGGAGTTACCCGGGAAGTGCTTGTTTGGGCTACTGGACGTCAGAAAGTCTAAAGTCCGTAAAGCCTTTTTCCTTACTTATTTTGATTCATTTTTTAATAATATGCACATCAGAAAGGGACTGTTAACACCTTTTCAAAATACGAGCTACGACTTACGACTTATTTGTTTATTTATTTAGCTAAGTTTAATACAATTTCAACGATGTAAGTAACAACTCAACTCAAGATAGGGCTAATATTTTTACAATTTAATTACGAAACATCTTAGCCTGCTTTTTTTTAATAATACGACCGCACAAAAGGGTTTTTTGGACACTCCTATACATTAATGCACAGAGTAAATGGAAGAAGAGGAAGAGTATAATTAAAGGAGGTGTATACACATATTGGTCTTGAAAGCCTGAAGGTAGAGGAACACTTGACTTGGTTGAGTGTTCTTCGACTAAAGAACGATTCCTTGGGCTTTTCTGTTCATATAGTGTTTAGTGTTTAGTGAGGCCAGAACCCTCATATATTCAGCTTAGTACAAGCGATAAAACTTAACAACTAGCTTAAAACTATTCTTATATATATAAACTATGATTAAAAAGGAAAAAAAGAGGGAGGGGGGTATGTTTGCCGAGTTGGTTACTGGGTTTGTTATATAATTAAGTTCAATTAATTTTGTTTGGTGATGCAAAAGGATTGTGTGTGAAAAGAAAGGCCGCTGTAGGACCCACACAGGATTCTATCACACACGATAAAAAAGGGGATAAGTTTTGTGGAGAAATACAAACCCTGATATTAATTGTTAGCAAAAGAAAAATATAACAGGTTTATCCATCCATTATCACTCATTCATTTACCTTGGTTAGTACAGGATGTAAGAGTGTAGACGGGGAGTGGGCGCGGTCAGGAGGTGAAAGAGAGGAGATGAAGTTTGAGAGCAGTAGAGGTAAAGTTGAAATCGAAGGAGGTAGGGTAGAAGTTTGCCCCCCGCAGCATTCGCGAAATGGGTTCATTAGAGCCGTAAGAAGTGTGGTGGGTGGGCTGATAGTAGAAATGAAGGTTTCGCAGGTTACGGGGGTTATGTGAAGTGGAATGATGGAGAGCATACTTGGGCAGTTGATTGTGCCTGAAAGGAGACGGTGGACGAAAAGGATATCGGCATGAGTTCTGCGCTCCTCAAGTGTGTTGAAGTTGATCAGATGGAGCCGGCTTGTGTATGGGGGGAGAATCCGAGGATTCGCCCAGTTCAGTCTGCGGAGGACAAAACGCAGAAAACGACGTTGCACGCTTTCGATTCTGCGTACATGGGACCACTAGTGTGGGGACCAGACCTGGCTGGCGTATTCAGGAAGGGGGCGGACGAAGGCTATGTAGAGAGAGCGGGAAACGTAAGGATTAGAATTCTTTAAACGAGCGTTTCACAAACCCAAGGACAGAGTTGGCCTTAAGAATAATATCATCAATATGCGGGATTAAGCTAAGCTCCCTGTCAAATAAGATCTCGAGGGCGCGTATCGAGGGTACAGATGATATCTGCTGGTTTAGCAGGAAGTAGGAGAGTAGGGGGGGGGGGGGGTGGGGGGGGGGGGCATGGGGACGTTTGCGGGAGAAGGTGATGGAGTAACATTTGACAACGTTGAGTTCAAGGCAGTTATTACGGCACCAAGTTGAGAAGCTGTCGAGGTCCGTTTGGAGAAGTGAGGAGTCGAGAGGAGAGATGATCGTTTTGTAGAGTTTGGCGTCGTCCGCATTGAGGGAGATGGATGAGTATTTAATAATGGAGTCAACATCATTGATTGTAAGAATAAATAGGAGGGGACCTAGATGGCTGCCTTGTGGAACCTCTGACGTGGGAAGAAAAGGATTGGACAGGGAGGATCTGAATTTGACACGGTAGGATCGATCATTAAGATAAGAGGATAACCACTTGATCAATATGGGTTCGAAACCTAGGGAGGACAGCTTAAAAAGGATGAGGTTAAGGGAGATTTTGTCAAAGGCCTTGCTGAAATCGGTGGTGATTACATCGACTTCGTTGCCATTCTCTAAGGCACGGAGAGTATGGGATGAGAACTCGATCAGATTCGTTGTGGTCGACCTGCCCGAAAGGAAATCATGCTGGTTGGATGAGATGGTGGATTTACATCGGGAAGATAACGCGTTGTAAAGAATTGCTTCGAACAGTTTGGAGATATGAGACAGTTTGGCGATGGGACGGTAGTTGCTTATATCGTTTTTAGGTCCCTTTTTATGTATGGGGGTGACATAGGAGGATTTCCAAATACTAGGGAAGATCCCTTATGAAAGAGATAGATTGAATATCATTGATATCGGGAGGGAAAGAGAAGTGGAAAATACAGCCGGGAGTCCATTAGGCACAGGGCTGAACTCGTCTTTGAGTAAGTTTAATTTCTCCTCAACTACGTGACGCTGAATAATTTGAGGGGTGAAGGGGCCGAGGGAGAATTCGGGCAAGTCTTTGAAGTGAAACGGATTGGGTTCGAAGGAGATGTCTGTGAAGGATTTATTGAAAAACGAAGCGAATAGATTGGCAGTAGTTAGGGGGTCGGTTGAAGTAGTCGCGCCATAAGAAAGGGAGTTAGGATAGGCGTCGGATTTACGTTTGTGGTTTATGAAGTGGAAAAAAGATTTGGGGCCTTTGATCAAATTAGATTGTGTTTTTGTGAGGTAGTTGGTGTAGAGGGAGTTGTAGAGCTCGGAAAATGTATAAAAGGAACCGAGATAGTTGGAGCAGTTTTGGAAGGAACGCGTTTTGAGGAAAATGTTCTACAAGTTATTTCTCTTGTTCCTAAGAGCGCGGAGTGTGCGGTTGTACCATGGAGGCGATGATACCGATGTCCTATGCCGAGAATAAGGGACATATAGAGAAATGTCATTGTATATTTCCTTATAGACAACGGCAGTAGTTTCTTCTACCTCTAGGCGATCAAAGCGAAACGCGATTCTGCTAAGATGCTCATTTAATACGCGAAAGTTTATTTTGCGGAAGTTGTAGGAAAAGTTGTCGTTGGTTGGTGAGGTTTGGGATAAGCTGTCACGATACATGGATACGAGAAGCGGGGGGGGGGGGGGGGCGGTGGTGGTGGTAATTATCGATCGCGGAGAGAGGGTGAGGACTAAGCGCCACTGAGGAATTATAGGAGTCCGTTGTACACACAAATTCAAGTTGTCTCTTCATCTGATTTGGCATATTACTCATTTGACGGGGGCTTGGGTCGGTGAGACCGTCTATAAAAAGACATTCCTTGGTTCTAGTGGGGTTTAAGGTGTAAAAGGATTAGTCGTCTGACAACGTCTATTGGAGATGGGGGAGGTTGAAATCGCCAATAACAACGATATCGCCAATAACAACGATATCGCCAAAGAAAGTTGTGGCCTTTCTAACAGATACACACACAATACACAAGCAAATAGTGAACAACACCGAACGAAAATCCAATAAGAAAATGCATCAGAGCCGCTTACCATAGCGATAACATAACAATTCCACATCTGTTGAGTGGAGTTAAGTTTAGAAATCGAATTCGTACACGCGGCAGTGGTCTGATGTGTTGAGCATTGGTTCAATTTTTAGTGATTCTAACTGTCATAGCGTCAGTTCGAATCGCACGTTCTTCACTATCATCGTTAACGCTATAAAGTACTTAACTCGGTTAGGTGATCAACCGCTGCTATTGCTAGTTCGTATGACACGATAGGTTGCGAAGGAGGTATATAGGAACATATAATGTATAACGACTTTGGGCGTTGGTCAATTTTTATTGTGACATAGTCAAGATTGGGAGAAGAAGAGGTGGCAATAAGAGATGAGGCGAGCTTATTTTGGATGGCCAGCAGTTCACCACGGCAAGGGGACTCCACACATATACCATCGTCATCACGAAAAACGGTAAAGGTGGAGGGGAATAGTTCTTGACTGTGAACACCGAGGATAAGGTTGTGCGTATATATCGAAATGGAGGGTAAGAGAATTTTGTAGAATCGATTGTGTTTTAGAGCGGAGACCTCTGACATTTTGATAGTAGATGGTTAAGGGGGAGTATTGAGAGTTTGGGGGGGGGGGGGGGGGGGGGCTTTGAATCGGGTAAAAAAGACTTGCCCTTTTTGGAAGACGTCATTTTCTTGTAAATATATAGAAGAAAGGCCGAGAGATCTTTCGACACTATTTGTGGGAGCATATTGAAATTTGTATGGGATTTCATAAACAGGTTGCGAAGGCTAAGGAAGTCGGTAGGTAGGCCTTCCTGCTGAATGGAATCTGCGACGCTTGTTTTCGTCTTACCTTCATAGCAGACTGAATCAGATTTGTGATGGAGGTACGAAAGATAGAGGCAGACATTTTCGTAGGTTAATCTATTTCTAAGTTTAGATAAGGCGTAGCGTCTATCAGATTAATTGATGGATTGTTGTGTGATTTTAATAGTTGGATGTATGAGGGGATCAATAATTGGTCGGGTGGAAGGGGGTGTCGGACAAAGGCGAACTGTGGATATGGAAGGGGGTGGTGCGAAATTTGGTCTTAAGTTGGGTTCGGTAAGTTGGTTTCTTGAGAAGAGGAGTTATTGGGATTACGGGTGTGTGATCTGTGGAAGTTGGTATGCTTCGCACCAGTTTTGAGGTCGAAAAGGGGGAAGAGACAAGAGATAGGGGCAGATGTTGGTGTAGGACGAGCAGTTATGTCGTAATTACGCCCTAATATAAGTGATGCGCAGATTTCCAGGCACCGCAGTTTTTGGGACTTATTCAGTTCATGGAGTGCCCACTTATCGAGTTTCATTACCTTTCCTATGAGAGAGAGGTGTCGACTTATTGTCATTGGGAATACCCCCATGCTTTGTGCAATCTTCCGCACCGATATCGATTCGTCCGCATCCACCGTTGCTCTTAAAACATCGTTGTCAACTAACGTTTTCGGCCTCCCACGTGGTTCATTTTCGATGCTGAAATCTCCCGACCGGAACTTTCCAAACCAACGTCGCATAGTGGGTTCGTTTACCGTTATATCCTCAAATACGTCATTAATGTTTTTCATTGCCAATGACGCATTATGTCCCATTTTAAATTCATAACGGAAGAGGGTTCGAATTTGAACTGCCGACAGCATGGTAAACAATTTGTAGAAAAACAAATAACTGTATTTGTAACGAACCCTAAAATTCTCACACGTCAAGCACACGTATCACTTTACTTTATAAAAAAAGAAAACTTCACTTTCTGGCACAGATGTTCACTCGAGAACTTCTTATTTCCGATTGATCGAAAATCGGACAATTCATGTGGTACAACGCAATATCTGTAAAATACGAACGTGTCGCCCATTTTCTTGAAATGGGATGAAGCATCTTGCACATGATGCCACAAGATTCGGAATCCTATCGGGCAGGTATAGTGCTGATTTTGATGATACTAAACAACGTTTTCCTTTTGAATTTGAAAACGCATTTATTTTAAAAAGACAAAAAAGTGTTTGTATATCAACATCATTAAATTTTGCATCTTATTTCGATAATCAAACGTCTTTGTGGAGTTTAGTGGGGCTACTACCCCACTTATTGGCTTAATTCAAGCAACATAAGTCATCATCATAATCGGCACTACAACCGGGTTCCGATCTCGGCCTTATTTAACAAGCCTGAGGCTAGTTAAATTTTCCATAATAATTTGTTTTTCCGGGCAAGGTTATTAGCCTTGTGCCGAAAGCAACTTAAGTACCTACAATTCAAGTATATATAACTTACAAACTAAACAGCGTAAGAACTAACTTAACTAAGCCTAACCTAAGGTAACCAGGACAAATTAAGAAGGTAGAAGTAGGGCGGGAGGTGGGGGCGGGTTATAGTAAAATGTAGAAGCTCCGCTGAAGAACAAGGTGGAATTGGAGTCGGCATTTCTCAGTATCCGCGAAAGGGGTTCGTTGAGACCATAAGAGGTCCGTTGATAGGGAATGTAGAAAAGGCGAAGATTACGCGTATTTCGAGGGTTTGTGTCCAGAGAAATTGAGTTAAGGAGGTAGGCGCAGTTGAACAAGCCAGATAGGACCCGATAAATGAGCACTATGTCAGCCAGGACCCTGCGCTCCTCAATGCTTCTGAGGTTGATTAATTTGAGACGGTTAATATACGGGGGGGGGGGGGGGGGGGATTTAGGGATTTTCCCATCTTAGCCCTCGGAGAGCAACAAATAACCGAAAAATATAGGAATAGGGAGGAAAAGACAGAAATAATGCAATTTGACCTTCGTTTTTGGTAGTGTTCTGTGTTCCAGTGAACACATCAGAAGCTTGTTTTCTTGCGCATCAGCTTGAAGATATACAAAATCAAAGTAGCGTAACATTCATTTCTTTCTTTCTATCTTTTTTTTCTTATTTCTTTTCATATGATGCGCTACCTTTTCTCGACTTTCACGCATATCCTAAATATTTTTATCCCATAAGGGTATTGATATTATGGGCTAAGTACATTATCAGACACAACTGCCCACGAACACTTGTTGTCGGAAGCTCACGTGTGCCGAAATCGCATTGTTTACCTATTGCGCCAACTGCTAGTTAGGAATGTTAGTAGGGTCCTTAATTTGTATATTCAGGACACCTATGCGCCAGACGAAGCTGCACTCAAACTTTGTGTTGCCTCGTTAGCGGTAGCGAGAACTCTCTGAATTAGCTAATAATTCTCCAGAAATACTTGTAAGCCGCAATGTACATTATTATATGTATTGGGTGATTCAGTATGTCCTGCCGCATTTATCTACAACGAGTGCACTGCATGACCGGAGACTCTGCTCCAACTTTTCTATTAGGATTAGCTCTATTGATCCTATTACCAATAATTTATATGAAACAATTTTTAATAAGCTACGAATAATGTCCGGAAAGTTCCTCCAAGCCCTGGATATATTATAGAAGCAGTTGTTCGGACTTCAGGTACATCAATATCATTGCCTAACAATCAGTGAACCGACATGCGGATATCGAAAACGATTCCTCAACCAAATAGATCTTTCCTCCCTATTCACTTCCTAGTATATTTGCATAACTCCGATTTGGGCTTAGAAATGCATTACAGCTCATTAAAATGTAGCTGCACAATTAGGTGCACCTGTTTGAAAACGTTATCGGGTTTTCCAACATATTTCATTTTCAAAAGCGATCTTAATTGGCCGAACATATTTTGATCGGAACAACGTGCAGTGCCTGAAACAATTCTGTTTTCACTATTCTGCTCGCTTACTGAAATCTCTTCTTTATTATTCTGATAAATATCTACACGCTGTAAATGTGTTTCGCTGCCAATAAATAAATCTTGTAGTTCCGTTTCGACTCTAGTGTAGTATCGCTGTCTTCATTTAGGGGGTCTTCTGCGTCTTCTGTTTCAATTTGGTCGTCATTTTGCACTTCTGTTCTACACCGTTCCGATAGTTTGTCACACTAGCGCTGCCACTATCAGGCTTTCTTCTCCGAATATTGTGTTTGGGGTCTCTATGGTCGTTTTATCACAAAGAAAACTCGTTTTCGAGGTTTGTGTATTTTACCTTTCTTTTTTTGACTTCTTTTCATAGGAGATTCCTGCCTTTAGGTCGTGCTGCCTTTTGTTTGCTCGCGCCACTTTCGTAATTCCTCCACTCTTTGGATGTTCTTTAATATTCTATCTGTTAAAAAGTGACATGAAAATAGAGTGTGAATAAATACTTGTGGGGTTCGGATCGTTGTTTTGTGGCAGGTGATTTGCGCAACACCTTAGCAATTTGATCGTTGGCCTGTGGTCTTACAATGTTTAATATTATTTATGGCCGTCATCCAAACGTTCATTAGACAGGTCAGTCAGTGTGGATGCCAATCGTTCCTCTCTGTGTTTCGATTGTTTTGATCGGATATTAATTATTACTCAACAAATTTATGCTTACCTTTGTACATTTGGGAGAACTGACCTAGTCCCAAAATGTATTTACAGTCAGTATTAAAGATGTGTACGCCATTGTTACAGAAATAGTTACTGAGAAGTCCCTTTTATACATTTGGATTTTATTTTTAATGAAAATCGATCTCAATGACTACAAAAATTAATTCCAGTTTTTCCCACAATTTTATATAAGTAAATTTAGTCTACAATCGCCAGAATTGGACATGTTCGTCGAATGAACCTACGTTGTAACATCCTTACTCACTCAATCAATGCAGTGAAGTTCTCACTATCATGACAGTCCGTGTATACCAAAGAGTTTCCGAGTTAATTTTATATTCAATAACTTGTCATAAATTTACTGAAAATGTATAAGAAAAATTTGAGGAGAGCCAAAAACACGGCTAATTTTTGACATCTATACATATATATATATATATATATATATATATATATATATATATATATATATATATATATATATATATATATATATATATATATATATATATATATATATATATATATATTGGCGCAGGCTAATAACCTTGCCCGGAAAAACAAATTATTATGGAAAATTTAACAAGCCTCGGGACTTGCTAAAGACAGCCAAGACCGGATCCCGGTTGTAGTGCCGATGATGATGATGATGATACATATATATACCCACTGGGGTAATCCCACTCAAAATCTCTATTTACTCCTTTGAATTGACCAACAATCATTTTAATATTCGACACCGGAATAGTATCCTAAATAAAACTGGACGTCAATATTAAATACTATATAACAATGTGCAACTGTTCAAAAACAACTTCACAAATTATTGTATTTAATAGGAGAGGTGTTGACCCCGCGCTACAGGTTCGCTTTTCCTAAGAGAACGATATAGGAGCACATATATCAAACCCTTCACAGGAAAACGGTGCAATTCGTGAAAGTAATTGTAGCAACATGACTAAGGACATCTTCGAATACGTTTCGCTCGTGTTTTTTTTTTCAAATTCTTGTCACCACAGTCTTAAAGGGGAATAATAGTATATGCTTAAGCATCGTCATCATCATCATCACTATCGGCACTACAACCGGGATCCGGTTTTAGCCTCATTTAACAAATCTCTCCACCGGTCTCGCTTTCGAGGCGATGTCATCCAGTTTGTCACTCCCAGGGCATGGGTGCCCTGGTCTACGCCAGCCTTCTATCGCAGATAAGGTCTGCCGCGATGTCTCCTTCCATACATCCTGCCACAAAGGACTTTCCGGGCAGGCTTCTCTTCGCCCATTCGAACTAGGTGTCCCGCCCACCGGACTCTACTGAGCTTGATTTTTCTTACAACATTAGTTTCAAGGTAGATTGCGTACAACTCATGCTTGTAGCGTCTCCGGAATCGTCCTCTCTCACATACGGGGCCAACAATACTCCTTAAGACCTTCCTCTCGAACGCGGCTAAGAGTTCAGAGTGCCTTTTATTGAGCACCCAAGTCTCGGATCCATACATGAGTACTGGTAAAACCGTGGTCTTGTAGAGTAGCAGCTTGGATGTTCTGGATAAATTTCGGGATTTAAAGAGCCTTGATAGACCATAGTAGGCTTTGTTGGATTTGATCAGCCGTTCGCGTATTTCTTCCTCCAGAATGTTATCGACTGATACTATTGACCCAAGGTAGTTAAAGGATTGCACTACTTCAAATTCGTGCTTCACTACCCTGATAGGTCTTCTCTGCGCAGAAATTGCCACCATGTACTCCCTGTTTTCCCTCATTAATGTGCAGTCCCAGTTTTTGTGCCGCCTGCTCGATCTGGGTGAAGGAGTTGCGTATAGCCGAATCGGATCCACCGATGATGTCGATGTCATCTGCGTAGGCAAGTATCTGGCTGGACTTGGTGATAATACTCCCTCCGGCTGTAACGCCAGAGTCATGGACTGCTTTCTCCAACGCGAGGTTGAAGAGGAGGCAAGCCAGACCGTCCCCTTGTCGGAGTCCATTAAAGATGTTTATTGGCTTGGACAGCAATCTCGCTATTGTTACTTGACTAGTTACGTTAGTCTGTGGCGACTCTAACAGATACACACACAATTCACAAGCAAAATAGTAAAGAGCTCCGAACGAAAAATCGAATAATAAAATACATCAGAACCGTATACCTTAGCGATAACATAACAATTCACATCAGTGGAGTATAGTCGAGTTTTAAAATCAAATTCTAAACACGGTCAGTAGCCTGATAGGTAACGCTTAGGTTCAACTTTTTTTCGTGATTCAAACTATCGCGTCAGTTCGAATCACACGATCTTCTTCACTATTATTTCAAAACGCTATAGGTCATGGTCAACCTACAAAGTCGTATCAATTGGTTTGGAATGCCGAATTCTCTCATGACATTATATAGTTCTACCATGGCTATGCTGTCGTAGACGGCCTTAAAGTCTATAAATAGATGATATAATGCAATCTTAAATTCCTGACATTTTTCCATCACCTGCCTAAGGATGAATATCTGATCACTCGCTGATTTGCCTAGAATGAAGCCACACTGATATTGACCAATGATGGCTTTAGCGTATGGGGCCATCCTATCTTGTAGGATAGTGGAGAGTATCTTATAGGCGGTACTCAGCAATGTTATTCCCTTATAGTTGTTGCACAGTGTGATATCTCCCTTCTTATGTATGGGACAAATTATACCACGACGGCAATCTTCCGGCATCTCCTCTTGCTCCCCTACGTGCAACACGATCTCATGAATTGTGTGATGTAACGCTGTCCCTCCTTGTTTGATCACCTCAACTGGTATGCCATCAGCTCCGGGGGCTTTATTTGATTTGAGTTGTCTTATGGCTTTTAATGTTACCTCAATGCTTGGTGACGGCAGCATTTGGTCTTGATCTTGCATTGGTGGAGCCTCCAATTCTTCTGTGAGTTGACCATTTCGCAATTCATTGAAGTGCACTTCCCATCGCTCCAGAATGCCTTCAGGATCGGTGATCCGATTATCCTCTTTATCCTTGCAGTAAGTGCAGCGTGGTGTATACCGCGGTACACTGTGGATTGTGTGGTAGAACTTCCACGCATGGTGCGGACCTCGGTGCCTACTTTTCGCTTTTTCACAGACAAGGTTTTTTTCCCAGGCACTTTTCTTTTGTCTGTGAAGGCTTTTTTCAGATCTTCTGAGCTCTTTGTATTTCTCCTCGCGTACCCGCATTCTATGAGACTGCTGCATTGTCCGGTATACAGCATTCTTAAGTTCAGTCTCTAGTTTGCACTCATCATCAAACCAGTCGTTCCGATCTCTACGACTACTGCCTAAGATGGAGTTGGCAGTACTAATGACAGTATTCTTAAGGTATGTCTATTTCTCTTCTACGTCCGGCATTCTGGCCCCAGGACTTACTCTCCCTCCGTCGAGCTCTTCGAGGGCGAGTCTTAACGTATGAGCAAAGGTGTTACTGGTATTCTTATTGCGTAAGGCAGCCGTGTTGATTCGAACCTGATCCCCGGATGCAATACGTCTCCGTAAGGCAATCCGCGCTCGGAAAACTGTACCAACAAGATAGTGACCCGAGTCAACGTTGGCACCTCGGTACGTTCGTACCGTCATCAGGTTCGAAGAGTGGCGCGATCAATCAACACATGGCCAATTTAGTTGCGAGTGACTCCATCAGGCGATACGCGGGTGGCTTCGTGGATATATTTACGCGGAAACCTGGTACTCGCAACGACCAAGTTCTTTGATGCTGCCAGTTCGGTGACTCGTACTCCATTGTCATTAGTGTTCTCATGCAAACTATGGGAACCTGCGTAGTGCATGAAAACCGCCTCCCTACCTATTGTCCCATTCAAATCACCAAGAACGATTTTCACATCGTATCTTGGGCAGGCATTGAGGGCCCGTTCGACGTTCTCGTAGTATTCTTCTTTTTCGTCGTCAGGGGACTCCTCTGTAGGTCCGTGGACGTTTATAAGACTTGCCTCGCACGAGAAGAATGCATAGCCTTTCGTTTATTGCATTAAAGCCGATGATGGCAGGCTTCAGTTTTTGGCTGACTAGAAAGCCTACCCCAAGCACATGGTGTTTTGCATGACGGCTGTAATAAGTGTCATACTCGTTTCTTTGAATAACACCACTCCCCGTCCATCTTATTTCTTGTAATGCTGTTATGTCAGCCTTATATTCGGACAGGGCATCGGCTAGCTGCTGTGCAGCTCGAGCTCTGTATAGTGAGCGGACGTTCCAAAAAACTCTTAAATCGTTTAGCCATTTTCGTTTCCGTGGTCGTCGTCGTGTATCCGGTCCATATCCGTGGCTTGTTAAATTTTCCATACTAATTTGTTTTTACGGGCATGGTTATTAGCCTTGCGCCAACCTTTCTCAGAATGTCGCTGCATGCATTGGTTCACTACTTGGCTGGTGCCAAAGTTGCTATCCAGGGGTGTCACGGAGAGACTGCATGTCAACTTGGCTGGAACAGGGACAAGGATCGTCCTGGCCTTCGCCGGGTTGAAAGCAATCAGAGACTTTGCCCTGTGTGTTCGATCCCATACCGCCGTAGCATACACGTACATCAGTAAAATTGTGTGTCAAAAATATAATGTAACATTGAAGTAGTGTAACAACACAATTGAACATAAATAGTATAACAGTAAATAACTTAATAATGAATACTATAAGAATTACTCGCGGAAGAGAATCGTATATAGTATACAGAATTCATAGAAGGCACAGTATAAGAGTTTGTGGTAGACTACCCTGTAGTATATGTGATTGCAGTAAAAGAATGCACTGTATAAATGTTTGCAGTGTAAGAGTTTGCAGTATAAGAGTTTGCAGTATAAGCGTTCGCAGTATAAAAGTTTGCAGTATAAGAGTCTGTAGTATAGGAGCTTGCAGTGTAAGAGTTTGCAGTGTAAGGGTTTTTGCGGTATAAGAATTTGCAGTATAAGACATAGGAGTATACGAGTTAATAGTATACGGCTGAATGGTATAACACTAAACTATTCCGGCTGTTGCCTTTTAAGATATGTGGTCTAATCACAGTATAACTATAATATCACAGACACAAGAGTCGCCTCTTGGCAGTCCTAGGGTGCGCGTCACCAACTGCAAGAAAAAAAAGTTGTTTGCTGTGTAAAAAATTGACTTTGCATGATTTTTCCGTAAGCAAGTAAATGTCACAAAAATGTTTAGTATTAGAGTGAATGTGGGCGGTATAATGGTTAACGGTATAGGGGTGAATAGTATAAGAGTGACATCATATTTGTGAATAGTAAACGACTGAGTCGTATAAGCTCGCGGGGGTAAAACAGCAAATAAAGCAGAACATTCCAAATTTGTGTGGTTCGGCTAAAGAATCATTCCTTGCGTTTATCCGTTCTTCTGAAGTTAATGTATAAACACAGCTGAAATCGGCAAATTTTAGGCTGAATTTATAAACCTTTCAAAGTACTTGTAAATTATATATTTTATATGTGATCTTAGTTTCCGGTGAACTATAACTTTCAGGAGTGTCACGACGGTTGTAATTATTATTTTGAAATCACAATGTCAATGTATCAAATTTTTAGTGGAGTTTTCGGACAACCACTTCCGGATCGTTCAACCGATGACGAGAGTTGCAAGAAAGCCATCCTTCAACCTTTTACTGAGTAAGTTGGCAATGTGATTTATAAGAAGAGTATAAGTGTGTGATAAATCAACTGTAGTCAGGTAAGGGACCTGAAAATATGGTTAAGCAGAAAGTTCGATGTCATAGCGAATGCCTTCGTTAATAAGCAAAGCAAAATTAATAGTAGCCAACGAGTTGGCCGTTTAGGGCCCGAATGTGTCCTAATGGTTCCCAGCAATGATTTGCAAGTCAAAGTATCTGATAGTATGTTGAATATCAGCGGATTAGGACGCTTTGTTACTGTCAAATCGAATGTTTGCGTTTTCGGAGGCAAGTGGATGTTTGAGGTAATATTCTCTGTTACCTTTGGGGTTTATAAATTCATAATGTAGATCGATTGATGTACTTGTAGGTGGAATTACTCAGCAAAGGCATCATGCAGCTCGGATGGTGCTCCAATAAATGCAAGTTTGACGAGTATCACGGGACGGGAGACACTTCACACAGCTATGGATACAATGGTTTCAAGAAACTTAAATGGCATATTGGTTGTTCAGAGTAAGTGCCTAGTTATTGCTTATTGATTTATCTTGCAGATATCTGGGAAATGGGAAATATGTATACTAGTTCATTCAATCTCCATACTTGACACACGAATCAATACAGGCCGTAAAAAATGCGACGAAGGGGTTAGAATTTCTTAAGAGATTCAAAAAATACTTCACCGGACCCACATGGCTTCAAGTACACGAACGTGAAACGATTTGTCGTGTGTTCCCTGCGGTTACGATATACGGGCATTCAAGACCAGTGCGTATCGACACCTCCTTTCCCCTTCTTTGCCCTTTTCTTTTATTCACACTGAGCATATTCAAGGGTATCAAACAATGCTTTTTATGTGCGAATATTATAAGAAAAGTAGAAATTCATTGGTAATTTCAAATTAAAACCTCTTTGCGCTATTATAGCGTTTGCGACGATAGTGACGAGCGTGTGACTCGAACCGACGCTATCACGGTTAGAATCACTAAAAGATAGAACCAAAGCTCAACGTATCAGGCCACTGCCGCGTGTACGAATTCGATTTCTAAACTCAAGTACATTCGACTGATGTGGAAATGCTATATTATTGCTATGGTATACGGCTTTAATGGATGTGCTTTTGGGGGTGTTGTTCTTCACTATTGGTCGTGTGTATTTGCTAGAAACGCGACACTATATTCTGTCCTGATATTCTTAACGAAATTTGATATTCAGTACACAGCACCAATTTTCGGGACTGTGTGGCTATATTGTGTGATCGGTAGGTTACAAATCAACCGTTTAAGAAAGCAAGACCGTGTTGAGGGGACAGACACCAGTACTTAAGCTCGACGCGTTTTCAATTAAAACCCGTTCAGGCCGGGAACATTAGAGGAGGGTAATCTCAACCAACTTGGTGCGTGTAACGTCAGAAACCGAGTTAACAAGAAGTATTTGCTGCCAAAGATCTCGGTCCACATTGTAGCACGAGCCAAGTATATAAATAAGATGAAGGTATAGCGTTTGGGATGATAGTGAAGAACGTGTGATTCGAACTGACGCCATGACAGTTAGAATCACTAAAAATTGAACCAAAGCGCAACCCATCAGCCCACCGCCGTGTGTTCAAATGACTTTAAGGCTCGTATGGAGCTTCGCACTGATTTTACGTTTTCAATTTTCGGTCCACACTACGTTAATTATATATATATATATATATATATATATATATATATATATATATATATATATATATATTGTTGCGGATTTTCGGCTTTACGTTTAGCGGCTCCCGATGTCCGATCTCTGGATCGCGAAATAATTTAAATCAAACTGCAAAAGCTCGTTCTTCCTGGTTTAATGGATTTACTTTATTTTTATTTATTATTCTACACGTGTTATTTACACATCCCTTAACATCGATCCTCCTGTTACGCTGTCAGTTCTCTTCTTCTTGACTCTTGACTGACACTTATTATTCCGCTGTCAGTTTGCCTGTTTCTCTATGTCGTCTATCTCGCACTAGATGGCGTGCTTCATGTTCGTAAATTCGTCACAATATATATATATATTATATATATAAGTTTATATGTTCGGTGACTCAAGGTGAACTCGCCGGATCTACTTCTAATTGTGGTGTGTCTGTATGGTGGTTCAGAGGGAACTCACCCGATTTGCGTTTATTAGTTTTGTCGGCTCGGAAGGAGCTTATAGATTTTACACTTTTCGGCTCGGAAGGAGCTCACACGAGAAATCAGAAGGGAGATTAGCAAAAACTTGTATTTTTTTCTTTTTTGTTTTTAAATAAAATAAATTAAAATGAAATAAACTTGCGGTTTTCTGCGTTGTCCTGCGTCCGCGGGCGTCGTGGGGGCTGCTACTCGTGGGCGTCAGTTGTGGTGGTTTAATCACTTTAAACTGGCACTGGTACTGTCTTTCGTATTAAATTACAATTGTTTACGTGTTTGTTGTGCGTTTTGGATAGTTCCACTTTTGTCTTTGTTGATGAACTGCCGCGTGTTTTTTATTTGTGTGACTTAGTTTCTCGCGTGTGTTCGCTTGTTAATTGTTTTTCTACGTGTTCAGATCACGTTTCGCGGTCACTACTTTGGCGTTTCATGGATGAATTGAATGGATGCATTGAATGGAAGCATTGAATGGGTGCATTGAATTCAATATCAGGAAATTTTGAACATTAAGTTCTATTGGTTTTTACTATTGAATTCAATGTTGGGTATTTGGTATGTTACCTTTGTTTCAGGCGGAAGGAAGGACTTTTGAGGAACGTGTCTGTGGGCACGAGTAATGGATATAGATGAGTATGTTCCTTGGTGGAACGACGATATCTCAACCTATAGTGGGTTGTGTGGTTCGTAGAACCGCCACAAAGGTACTGAGATCGTTTGTCTGTGCGGCTTCTTCTTCTTTAGAGCTTTGTGGAAAGGCTTTACGATACAGTCGTACCGGCTTGTCTTAAATAACGAGTAAGGACCGACAAAGAATTGAGTTGCAAATGTGTATATTTACAAAATAAAAAGCATCAAATTTACAATTTTGGAATAAATGTTTGATTTACTTTAAAAATAGTAAATATTATTCTAAAATACCGCTTCGTAATCATTCTATTTATATTATTTTTAAATGTACTTACTTTTCAATATATGGTAACTTGTTTTTTTTTAAATATATTTTAAAAGTAAAACTTACAATTAATTCAGCGTTTCAAATTCTTATTGTTTTTTTTCCTGTATTCCTATTAACACAATTTTTTTATTAAACATTTTATTGCTTTTTTAATTTATATTCGTGTTTTATTCTCTTTTTGGCTATAAGTTAATATATTTACTTTTATTATTTTTTCCCTATATTTATACCAAATCAAAACTAAAAGAACTAACTTCAGTAAAAACTAAAAATAAAAAAGGAGGAAAGTGAGAAAAATATATATGGTCGTATATATGACGCCGTGCAGTCCTTTTCTAACTGTTTCATTCCATTCTTCGGTCACCATATTGAAAGACAAACAATCCGAGTTGTTTGAGATATTGGTATCTTGGAGTATTTTCTTGTGCCTTCCTCCATTGAAAGCATGACCTGTTTGCCGGGGACAGCGTTCCATTTACCACAAGCTATGGGTATGTCAGATCCCATTATATCATTTATTCATAGACTTTAAGGCCGCCTTCGACAGCATAGCCAAAGTAGAACTATATAATGCCGTGAGAGAGTTGGGCATTCCAAACAAATTGATACGACTTTGTAGGTTGACCACGACTAATGTAACTAGTCAAGTAAAAATAGCGGGGTTGTTGTCCAAACCAATAAACATCTTTAATGGACTCCGACAAGGGGATAGTCAGGCCTACCTTCTTTTCAACTTGGCGTTGGAGAAAGCAATCCGCGACTCTGGTATTACAAATAAAGGGACTATTGTCACCAAGTCCTGCCAAGTATTTGCCTACGCAAATGGCACCGACATCATCGGTAGATCCGATTCGGCTGTACTGAACTCCTTCACCCAGATCGAGCATGCGGCACAAAAACTGCGACTGCATATTAATGAGGGAACATCTAAGTACATGGTGGCAACTTCTGCAAAGAGAAGACCTGATGCGTCCCCGCGGCGCCACGGGGAGCAGGAGAAAAACTGACCAGCGTGGCTGGATGTTAAAATACGACTCAATCGAGGGTTGGAATCTGGATCTTGGTTCACCCTCGATTCGGTGGTGGTGGATATCCTCTCCGATAAGGATATGCTTTTACTTACCACAAGAGAGACGTAAAGTCTCTCTCTGTGGAACAGAAAATCAGATCTCGTAATAAAGATCATGGTGGTACACATGTATGTGCGTACATTGGTTCATTCCTGGGACAAAGCCATGAGAACGAAACTGAAACAAAGAAAGGGCATAATGTGCATCCATGAGATGTGAGTTCGGCTAAGCAAACAAGCCGAATCTCATTGGATGCTAATTGTGTTTGTGTTTGCTTATGTGAGAAGGTCAATGGTAAACGGATCCAGGAATATGTAGGACGAAGGGAATTTATGATCTGAGAGTTGAACTGAGTAAACAAGTTGCAACTCATTAGATGGTAGATGCATTTGGAATACTTGAATGGTTTGAATTGTTTGCCGTATCGCCAGAATGCCTGCTGAAGGACAGCGTTCTTTTATTTGTACATGGTACATGCTAGGGAATTAGTTTCAGTGTCTATTGCGCTAATTGTATGTACCTGCGTTGGACTGTTTATCGTTGGTTAAAAGGGTCGCCAGCCAATGTGTATGTAGGTAAATTTATTGTACACATGTTGAGGCTGGGAATAGCCAACTCGAGGTTAGGATTCCCTGATTATGCGGTTGCATTATATGTGAACCGATGAGTTTTCTTTCAGGGAATTTATGATAAGTTTGGAGAGAATTCTTATAGGGAATTTTTAATTCGAATTAATGAATGAAGGTAAGAATTCTTTTCCAGAAGCTTTTAGCTAAATACATTTGGTCAATTGTTGCGTGAAGCATTTACAGGTGCTTAATGCGATTGCATTCGCAGAAAGTTATGATGGCTGGGTTGTAGTTATGGGGGTTCTTCGGGTAAGTGTACAGTGGGGTTTGGCGAAACCGCCACACATCTCTTACTAGATCCAACCGTTGAGTTGACTCTTGAGATTGCCTCATCAATGTGAAAGCGAAAAGCTAACTCACAAAGGACACATAAATTACGGATATTCTGGACGTTTTATGGAAAGGTTCTGAAGATGATAAAACCTAAAGGGGGGTTTTTTACTCGTATGGGGAAACGTTATAAATCCTGTTATAGCAATCTTAACTTCAAGAAAGTTGTTATTGCACGACGTAGCAAAATAGGTAAGATAATTTTGGGACGGGACACAATCACTACTCGAAGTGTTTACCCCGTGATGATGACAGAATTATTTTCTCGACAACGTTAATGGCAAGGATAAATAAGAGGGGTCCAAAACTGCTACCTTAGGGTTCACCAGAGTTCACCGTAAAAGGAACAGAAAGAGCAGAATGAAAGCGGACTCTACATTGGCAGCTTTTCAGCGAATGAATTTAATTAGATTGGGCCTGAGGCCAAGTAAGTAAAGCTTCAGAACTACTAAACGATGAGAAGTTTTTTCGAAAGTCTTATTAAAATCGGTGCTAATGACTCTTCTTTGTGACCTTTGCCTCGCGCAAGGAGATTAATCTGGGAATGTTTGTAGTGGTAGACCTTCTCGGCAATCGCGCTGCTTCGAAGATATGATTTTGGAAAGAAAGCGTCTCATATTAAATGCTTTCACTTAGGGATTTCAGAGAGTCTAGCCAGGGTCGATAGTTAGAAACGTGTTTTTTTTGGGACGGTTTATATGAATAGGTGTAATATACGATCATTTCTCTACTTCGGGAAACCACCCGCTAGAAAGGGACAGTTTAAATGGGTTAGTAATAGAAAAGGCCAAAGACGAGCAACGTTTTTAGAGTAAAATGTCAGAGGTGATATTTTGAACCTGGAGAATATTCACTTTTGAACTTGAGAAGGCCTTTGAGGACCAGTGATCAATCAAAATTTCCCCGCCGAGAGCCTCTGGCGCAAGACAATGACCTTGCCCGGAAAAAACAAAACGTTATGGAAAATTTAACAAGCCTCAGGACTTGCTAAATAAAGCCAAGACCGGTTCCCGATTGTAGTGCCGATGATGATGATGATGATGAATCAAAATTAGTAGTGATATCTGGATTAGGATCTAAAGTTTTTTTTCACAAACGACTGTTTGAAATGACTAGCAAAAAATTGGCATTGATTGATTGATTATTTGATTGTCGGGAAACAGGGAAACCTTCTATTTCCATTTTGTAGTTAAAAAACTTGTGCTTAGGTGTTGAATGTCTTACTTCGTAGAAGTTGTACAATTTTTGGAGCACACCGAACAAATTAGGATAACCGCAAATGGAGCGAGAGCGAGATTTTGAAGTTTAACATATTTCTCTTATTTCGCCGTTTACGTAGCTTATTTCATACCAAGGGTAGCGCAGTATTATTTCGCGCAAATGAAATGCCTAATTTTTTTTACACGCACAAAAGAGAATTTTTAGGTATCCTTAAATATCAAAGTACAGTGAAAGGGGGAGGGAAAAGGGAGAGGACAAGGAGAAGAAATATTAAATTACATTAATATTGTGTGTAATATTCAATGACGAGAACACACATGATCTGGTATAGCGTTCCACATTCGTGAGGTTCGACTAAAGAATGATGTTCTGTCTTTATTTGTATGTTTGAAGACAACTTTCAAATTCTGAGCATTCCTTGGTTGACAGAAGAACATTCCAGGAGGTTAAATACATTCATCAAATTGTGATGGGCAATGACTGTGATAGTGGTATGCAATTTAGTACTTTTTCCATTAAAACAGGCTTCTTTAAGTTGCGGGTTTTAAAAGCTCTTCTTTTTAATCGCTTCAATTGCTTAGTTGGTAAGGAGGTTGTATTATACGTTTGATTGTGCATTGAACCATTTGAAATCAGGGACGGACTAAAGCAGGGAGATGGTCTATCACCGTGTCTTTTTAACCTTGTGCTCAAGTATGTCATCAGAAAGGTACAAGACGACAACATGGCCGGATCATCCCTGAACGGGGCCACACAAGTGCTCGCATATGCGGATGACATCGCCGATTTAGGCGATAATCTAGAAACTGTAAGTAAAAACAGTGAAATCATCATGCAAGTGGCAGAAGAGGTGGGCCTAGAAATAAATGAAGACAAAACCAAATACATGATTACGGCGAGAGCAGGTGGACCTCAGATCATATAAACGTCAGAGGTAAGATATTTGAAAAACTTAAAGAATTTAAATATCTGGGAACGATACTGACGGACAGTAACGAAATGTCGAAGGAAATTAACAAAAGACTGCATTCCGGCAACGCTAGTTGGCACGCAGTCAGTAAACTCTTAAAATCCAGACTGCTCCCACGTAACATAAAGCTTCGTGTCTATAGAACAATAATCATGCCGATTTTTCTATATGGATGCGAAACATGGGCTCTCACAAAACGGGAAGAAAACAAATTCCGCGTATTCGAGAATAAAGTTTTGAGAGGTAGTTTTGGTGGTAAATATGACGAGGAGGCAGGACAATGGAGGAAACTACATAACCACGAATTGGAAGAGCTATATCGCAAACCTACAATAGTGAGAGTAATCAAGTCGCGAAGATTAAGATGGGCCGGGCACGTAGCGCGAATGGGCAACGATAGGACCATGTGTAGAATTCTTGACTGTAGACCAACGGGAAAGAGATTGGCCGGACGCCCGCGACGGAGGTGGGAGGACAATGTTAGGTTTGACCTTGAGGAGATCGGATCGAATGGTCAAGCGTGGAAGGAGAGTGCACGGGACAGGGAACGATGGCGGAGTCGAGTCGGTGAAGTCATGAACTTCCGGGTTCCTACAATAAATAATAATAAATAAATTCTTCAAGTTGCGGGGTTTAAAAGCCGAACGCGGTTCAGATAACATGATCGTTAATATGAAATTACATCTTTTTAATCGCTTCAATTGCTTAGTTGGTAAGGAGGTTGTATTATACGTTTGATTGTGCATGGGTGGGTTCAACTGACGATTCTTGGTATTGTGGCAATTCGTCACAATTGTATAATGGTAGTTTGGGTTCGAACAAAAAGAGTCTTGGAAAAGAAAACCTACACCAGCCTACACCTGTGGATAAAGTAGTAAGGAGGAGGCGATTAGTGTGTCCTTACCTGGGTTCAATGGACGACCATAATTCTTGTCAAATTGCGACAAATTACAGATCCTAGCAATAATTTCCCGAGTTTTTGACTCAACACGAGCTATAAAACAATATGTGCTTTTCTTCTCTTACTAGACCAGACATTTTACTTTCAGATACGGCAAAACATGGCGAACGAATGACATTATCACCGTGTGCCTTGATTGTATTCAAAAAACGATTGAGTTTTACCAAAATGGCGAATCGCTCGGAGTAGCGTTTGAGAATGTCACCATTGAAGCCGGTCTTGTCTACTATCCGGCAATATCACTGGCAAGGGGACAGGAAGTGAAATTAAATTTTGGAGATACACCATTTGAGTTTGCTGTTCCCGGTTACCAAGCCTTACATGTCGAATCTGAGATAGATCTAGCATACGCGGACTTTCTCGTCGAAACGATTTTACAAAATGCAAAAATGCTAACTAGACCAAACTACGCAAAACCAATTGAAAGTGTTCAGGTAGAGTCGTGTGATAAATTCATATATGCTACGGTCTTAGAAATTTGTTTCGTAAAGTTATCGAAATTGCTAAAAAACAGAATCGTCATTATTGGAGTCTTGTTACCTTCAATCTGTCTATTAACCGAAATGCAGTAAGTTGGCAATCAAATACAAGTATCCCACGAGATGATCAGTCCAAATGTTATCATAGATTTGGTACATCATCGCCTACGGAGGTTGATGGTCCATTAACAAATTTTCTCTCTCTGCTCTGGGGATATCTGGAGAACGACGAAGTCGGTTTCGTTCTGAATGTGATGGTGACCAGCTTGTTGAAGAAGTTTTTTGGGGCATCTTTCCGGACCAACACTTTATCTTATAAGCCACAAACAGAGGTTATCTTCCTACTTAATAGCCTGTGTTGCCATACACCCACGAAGAAGTTTCTTATAGAAAACAAATTCTTCAACAATCATTGGTAGGTATTTCATTGATATCAATGTACTGTCGAGTAATATGATCGGCATGGTAGTTTGGCGTATTTTCTGTCATTGAAACCAATTGGCTTGAGCCCAGAGATTGATGTATTAGAAATGAATACAATTTTGTTGGATGGTGAGCTTTATAAGTATAACCTATGGCCTGCAATTTAAATGACACTTTTGCAGAAATCCAAGAACTCTATGCGGCTCAAAAGACATTCCTTCAAAATCTCATACAAGGACCCGAATGTCCCAAAGGGTGCGATGATGTGATGCGAAATTCATTCACACGCAATGTAAAAAAGTACATTATGAATATTTTCAGCGAGTACCAGGTAAGAATGTTGTGTTTTGTTTCAAGGTAGGTTCCTCATAGGGTAAGATATTCTACAATAAGTAGTGAAGGGTGATCCAGATAATGCTTCTCAACTTTCTTTTCAAATTTAACTAAAATATATAACGAAATCTTTAATTTCTTAAGACTTAAAAAAAACGAAAAACAATTATTTGGACCTCTTGGGACCTCGATTCTTTTGGCATTATTTTCGGTAAATTTATCGAGGTATATCTCAGTTACGACTGGATGTACGGGTTCTAACGCAATGCGATAATTAATTAGTGGTCCCAAAAAAATCCAACACAGCGTTGGCGGTAACTTTATGACATATGGACATTTTCTACACAGAACATCCGTCGTACCACTGTCTTATTTTAAATAAATACATTTTCTGACACTATGGCGGTTTTGTGTGAGTTCCGTCAACATAATTTAAAATTAATATTTTAATTTAATTTACTACAATTTTTTTACTATTATATGCGTTTACAAAATTGCGCTATAACACCTCAAATTTTAAAGGCGGCGTCGCATAAAAGTCGTAACAACAAAATTAAACGTTAATGCAAAGTGTGGACGGAAAGAGGTGATAATAGTTAATAGATGTGTAATGCACATTGGTGTTGGCTATCTGTAAACCGGGTAAAACGATGACCAGAAAGCGAGCCCACAACGATTCGATTGAAGAGTGACATATTATTTCAGGCGTCCTTAGTTCTGGGTGGTCTTAAATGGATTTCCATGTAGTTGTCATTCGGTTCGCAATCTCAGATTGACGGTTTGTGTAGAAAAATACTTGAGGAGGAGGAAAGCGAATCGCGCGCTTCTTAAACAATGTTCAAGCATGATACATTCCGTCTGTGTTCTATTGACGCGACTAATTTTAGTTTCATTAAGGAGTATCGTTGTTGGCTTTTGTTTTCTATCTTGTGACTGAATGTGGAAATAGAAGTAATTGTAAATTGCGACCAATTTAAATATTTCTAGCACCTCTTAAGAAATCCTAAACAGCTCCCTCCAATGTTGGTACCATCGATAATATAGGAATTCCTGATTCTTGGATGGCAGAAAGCCGCGTTATATATGAGAGGCATTGAGTGCCATTGGGTTAGATAATTCTCATAGGAATATCTTTTTGATTGTAGAGTTTTCGTGAGAGTTGTGAGTAGTAAGAGATATTCACAGTGCTCTCATTAGTAAAAGAGTGTGGCGGCTCTTAACGACGCCACTTTCGAAGTTCCGAACAAAGTTTTGGACTGGAGGGCGGATTTTCGAAACAATGGCCGTTTACCGTCGAAAATCACTTTTGCTGCGAAGAGAATGAGATGCCTTTTGCCTTGTGGAAGCGCGAGTCGTTCTTTATACTGAATTCTTTTACAGAGAATTTATTGATAGATTGATTGATTGAAGGCGGAACCCCCATTTTTATTTAGCTTAATGCAAGCTTAAAATTAACTTAACATAAAAACCTTACAGAATATCTTAAAATCTAAAGTAGTGGTTAAGACGTTATTCAATTATTCAATCGAAAAAAAAGGAGAAGAAAACCAGGAATTTGAAGATTACTGGAAGATAGGGGAGGTAGGAACCCAGGGAAGAGCGAGTGTATGTGGGGGTGGAGAACACGGCCTTTGTGCGACAGTGGAGGACATGTGTCCAGACTGATACAGGGGCGGGGTTAGTGAGCAGGGAAGGGAAGGGGGGGGGGTGAAGGCGGGGGGTGGAAAGGTGTGGGGGAGGACTAGTTTGAGGGAGGGCGAGGAGAGGATTGCATGGTAGAGGGGTTATTGAGGGGGGGGGATTTTATCATCATTCGGCACTACAACCGGAATCCGGTCTTGGCCTTTTTTAGCAAGTCCCGAGGCTTGTTAAATTTTCCATAATAATTTGTTTTTCCGAGCAAGGTTATTAGCCTTGCGCCATTTAGGGCGGATTTAGGGCGGGTTTATTCTGAGACGTCGGGGAGAACTAGTTTGAGGGCGGGTGAGGAGAGGATTGCAGGGTAGTGGGGTTATTGAAGGAAGGGGGCGGATTTACGACGGGTTTCTTCTGAGACGTCGTTTAAGAGCGGGAGTGGAGATGTTGAAATCGAAGGAGGTGGGGAAAGAGTTGGCCTGTCGTAGCATACGCGAGATGGGTTCGTTAGCGCCATAAGAAGTGTGATGAGCGGGCACGTAAAACAGACGAGGGCTACGTACGTTACGGGGGTTTGTATGCAATGTTAAAGTGGAGAGCAAGCTTGGGCAATTGATTGAGCCAGACAGAAGGCGATGGACAAAGATGATGTCGGCATGGATTCTGCGCTCTTCAAGTGTGTTTAGATTGATTAGAGGGAGCCGGCTTGTGTATGGTGGTAGAATCAGCGGATTTTCCCAGTTTGGTCCGCGGAGGGTAAAGCGCAAGAAACGACGTTGAACACCCTTGATCTTGCGAATGTGAGTCACTTGATACGGGGACCAGACCTGACTAGCGTATTCGAGTAGTGGCCGGACAAAAGTTGTGTAGAGTGATAGGGTGACATAGGGGTCACCAGCGTTTGACAAACCCAAGGGCGGCGTTGGCCTTGAGGATTATGTAATCAATATGTGCGGTAAATTTGAGCTCCTTGTCGCATAGGACGCCCAGATGGCGCATCAAATCAACCGATGTTATCGATTGGTTCAGTAAGAGATAGGCGCGTGGGTGAGTGGGGGAACGCTTCCGAGAGAAGGTGATTGTGTGACATTTGGCGATATTCATTTCTAGACAATTATTTTAGCACCAAGTCGAGAAGCTGCCAAGATCCGATTGGAGAAGTGAGGAGTCCAGGGGAGAGCGGATTGTCTTGAAAATTTTGGAATCATCCGCGTAAAGCGAGGTGAAGGAGTGATTAATGCAAGAGCCTATGTCGTTTATGGTTAGGATAAATAGGAGAGGGCCGAGATGACTGCCCTTGGGGACACCTGAGGTTGGGAAAAAAGGATCGGAGAGGGTGGATCTGAAACGCACGCGGCAGGTTCGATAAATGAGATAGGATGAGACCCACTTAATCAGCAGGGGTTTGAAACCGAGGGAAGATAGCTTGAAGAGAATGAGGTTATGGGAGATTTTGTCGAAGGCCTTGCTAAAGTCGGTAGCGACTACATCGACCTCATCGCCGTTTTCTAGGGCAACGAGTGTGTGGGATGTGAGTTCGACAAGATTAGTAGTAATGGACCTGTCTGAGAGGAAGCCGTGCTGGTTCGGAGAGATGATGGGTGCGCAGCGAAAACATATCGCCTGATATAGAAGGCCTTCGAATAGTTTGGGAATGTGCGAAAGCTTGGCAATGGGACGATAATTGGATATATCGTTTTTCCCCCCTTTTTATGTATGGGGGTTATGTAAGAGGATTATCAAAAGTCGGGGAATAGACCTTGTGCAAGGGATAGATTGTGGCGTAAGACTAATGACCTTGCCCAAAAAAAAAAAAAAAAACAAATCATTATGGAGAATTTAACAAGCCTCAGGACTTGCTAAATAAGACCAAGATCGGTTCCCGGTTGTAGTGCCGATGATGATGATGAAGGGATAGATTGAAGATTGACGCGAGCGGGAGAGAGAGAGAAGAGGAACATTTTTTAAGAGGATAGCAGGGAGTCCGCCTGGGCCGGGACTGAAATTGTCTCTCAGTTCTTCAAGTTTTTTTATGACTTGGTGTTGTTGAATGTGTAGAGGGATGAGAGGGCCGAGGGAGAATTCAGACATGCCAGTAAAGTAGGAGGGGTTGGGCTCGAACGAGTCGTCCGTGAAGGATACTTTGAAGAAGGACGCGAAAAGATTGGATATGGTTTGGGAGTCCGTTGTAGTAGTTGAGCCGTAGAAAAGGGAGGTGGGGTATGCATCAGATTTCCGTTTGTGGTTAATGAAATGGAAGAAAGATTTGGGGTCATTGATCAGGTTGAATTGAGCTTTGGCAAGGTAATTGTGGTAGAGGGAGCTGTAAAGCTCGGTGAATTGGTAAAAGTAACCCAGATAGTTGGAGTAGTCAAGGGGAGAACGCGTGCTTAGGAAAGTGTTCCACAACTTATTCCACTTGTTACGAAGGGTGCGTAGTTTGTGGTTATACCATGGGGGCGAGGAGAATGATAACCTGTGTCGGGAGTATGGGACATATAGGGATATGACGTTGTGGATTTCTGTGTAGAGCGAGGCTGTAGCGTCCTCTACACTTATATCATTTACGCGGCGTGTGATATTGCTGAGGGACTCATTTAGGAGGCGGAAATTGGCTTTTCGGAAGTTGAAAGAAAATTGACAGGGGGGCGGTGTGCTGTGGGCTGAGTAGCCGTGGTATAAGGATACGAGAAGCGGGGGTGGTCGTTATCAATAGTTGAGAGGGTGTGGGGACTAGGGACGACTGAGGAATTAAAGGGGTATGTCGTGAACACAAGGTCAAGTTGTCTGCCCAGATGGTTTTGGACATTGCTTACTTGGCAAAGGCTAGAGTCAATGAGGCTGTCTATAAAGAGACATTCCTTAGTAGTAGTGGGGTTTGAGATGTAGTGAGAGTAGTCGTCAGACAGCGTCCATTGGAGGTAGGGGAGATTAAAATCGCCAAGGACTACAATGTCATCTTGAGAAGAACTAGGCTCAGTTATGCGGTCGATTGCAGCAATAGCGGGTTCGTATGACTCGATAGCTTGCGATGGCGGTATGTAAAAGCATATGATGTACACGGATTTTGAGCAATGTTCAATTTTTATTGCGATATAGTCGAGGTTGGGAGAAGAAGAGTTGGTGATAAGAGAAGATGTTAGTCCGTTTTGGGTGGCAAGCAGCACACCTCGGCAGGGGGTGTCAGGACCAGAATGATGGACCTCGTCGTCCCGAAAAACTGTGAAGGTGGGGGGGGGGGGGGGGGGGGCAATTCCAGGCTATTGATACTGGGGGTGAGGTTACTTTCGGTCAGTGCGTATATATCAAAGGGAAAGGAGTGAGTATTTTGTAAGGTTGCATGGGATTTGGACCGTAGTCCTCTGACGTTCTGGTAGTAAATGGTTAGGGGAAGAGTATTGGGAGACCCCGTAGAAAATGGGTTGGGTAGCCGTTTAGGGCAGAAAAAAACATCTTTTTTGTGGGTTCGCTGCGTAGGAGACCAGATGCCACTTTCATGCAAATGTATTGTCGAAAAACCGAGAGGTCTCTTGTTACTTTTTGGGGGGGAATATTGAAGTTTTCATGGAATTTTATGTACAAATTGTGAAGGCTAGGGAAATCGGTGGGGGGGACCTTCCTGCTGAATGAAAATCTTAACACTCGTTTTCGTTTTGCTTTCGCAGCAGACTGCATCAGATTTGCCATGAAGGTAAGCTAGATAGATGCGGACGTTATCGTAGGTCCGACTGTTTCGAAGCTTCGAGAGGGCATAGCGGCATTCAGATGACTTAAGGGATTGTTGTGTGATCTTGACGGGGGCGGTAGGAGGGGTTCAACAGCTGGATGGCGGGGGGTGCGAGGCTGGGGCGGGAATGGGTCTAACATGTGTATTGAATTTTGATTACCTTTTTCGGTTTCCAAAATACAGGGTGGGTCATAAATTTTTGCACATTTGAAACATGAGTAGAAATAAAACTACAAATGTTATTTTGTTGATCATTTATTTAACGTAATAAACGTTTGTTGAAATTTATTTTTTAGATGTGCCCCGTCTCGTATTTGGCACTCCTGCAATCGACTACGCAAAACCCCTGGATGTTTTCTTGAACGCGGCCGCCCTGTTTGTTTAATATTCGTTGTCGATCCCGTTTGCTCGAACTTCTTGACCTAAGCTTTGGTTAAATTAACACTTGGACACTCACTTACATGGCGTAATCCGTATTCAATTCAATAGGCGTCGTACAGTAACGTAGGAATCGTTGTTTTTGTAAAATTGTTTTACACAAAAAGCACGCTGTTGTCCCGTGAAGCGCTCCATCGTGACTAAAATTGCATGAAGCGACACACAATTCCCCGCCACTCGCGCGGCCCTCCCTCTAACGGTTTTTAAGAAATCAAGTGTTGCCATTTGCAAAGATGTATGGCCCACCCTATATCTAAAGATTATATATGTATGTATCATATATTATATATCTCTATAAAAAACAGATGACAAAAAGGTATAATTTAGAGGAAAACATCATTCAGATATTTGTCACATTTTTTGTATTAGTAAATTGGGGCTAAATGGAAAAAAAAACCATTACATTTGTGGATGACTTTCTACTGCCCATAAACTTCAAGAAACCGTGTGAATGGAGAAATTCATCGATTGATATGTTTTTACGTTTACAGCCTGTGGAATCAATCTTCATAGCGCCGGATATAAATTACTCGCTGAAGCCTCCAGTGGTATTTTCGTTCTTTTTTATTATGCTCGATGCGGTGAAAACTCTACTGGAGAAAGAGGGAGCCTATGGATATGCGGTCATAAATCCGGTACGGTTTTTCAATGGGAAATTTCAGTCTTTATCATTCGACAGGATTGGGGGCGACTTGCTATTTTTGACTAGGTCATATCGAAATGAAATGTATCAAGTATTGGATCGCGAACGTCTAGCAGCCTATCACCTACTTCGGGATAGTTCAAGTTCAATAACAGCAGGTAAAATGATCTGAATAATTGCATTCGAAGTAGTATTAAAGGTGATTCTTTCAGAAGCGTCAACGCTTATGAATGCTCAAGAGGACAATCATGGGTAAGGATTTTCAATATAACATTAACCTGTATGTCAAGTTCTCCTTACGAAAAGGTATAGAGCTTCATCGACGACCCAAACAACAGATTTGCAAACTCCACTTCAAAATGTGCAAGTCCAGGATGGAATCACTGGGGCATCGACATCCAAAGATATGCTGTATGAAATTTTGGATGCCTTAGTACTCTATTACTATTTTTCTGGGCACAACTACATTACAGAGGTAAAGCAACTGAATTTATTAAATTATCTTGCGTAAATGGGGAAATCAGATTACTATTATATTTAGTTCATATTTTAGAGTCGATATAAACCGATGGATAACCTTAAGTTTATCACTTTTTCTATAAAATTAATATTGCTGTTCCTCAGGTTTTCGTACTCACTCAGCCTATTCCACGGGCTGACCTCTTGCCAATTACTTACAACCCAAATTACATGCTCGCCGCGTGACAGTACGTTGAGTTTCTCATACTCATTAAAATATGTTCGACCAACTGCTTCGGACGTAATTATTATATAGCAGAATATGTTCAACCTATTGAAATCCAACCTTCTCCCCATATTATGCCACCCGGTAGAATTCAATATTTCGAAAGCCCACTGCTGTTTCTTTGGGCCGAAGACGAATTTCAATGTAGACCTAACTCTGATGAACAGCGCTTTTATCGCCGAAGCCAGGGAACCATTAATTCTTGGCATTCGAACAAAGTCGACTATTAATTGTATGAGGTTTGGTAAAAGATTTCATGTGGCATCAATTTATAAGAGGTATATTGGTCTTAGACTGGGACTCAATTCCTGTGCTTGGTCACGAGCATTCGAAACAAGGTTGCAAGTGCTCGATAGAATGCAAAAGCGAACAGTGAAACTCATTGATGACCTAGGGTAACGCCTTCAATTTTGTCGTTAGATTAAACACGAAGCGTTTTCCGTTCTATAGATATTGTAGCGAGCTTAGGGTTCGCTGGATTAATTATTTTGAATAAATAAGAGCCGTTGAATCGATTTTGAATTAATGTGACACTTTATTAGTCCGTTAATAACAACCGTTACTTTTTACCGTACACAACAACGATTTCTTCACTTATCGCTTCCGTACTTATCGCTTCCACACTTATTACTTCTTAATCATTACTTATCGCTTGCTTGACCTTCTACTTCATACTCATCTCGACGTATTTATACCGTTTCCTTATTCTGATTCGGCGTTTCGTTTCCGTCCGTTCCATAGTCTTGAATGTTCTACTGTTCACGGTCTCCAGTTTTCCATTACTTTATAGAATATTCTAGTACTCTGTTTCGGACTCTCTAGAATATTCTAGTACTGATTGTCATATGCGTCACACTACCCTCCGCCTAGATTAGCTCGTCCCGAACTAAGTTCACTGGTCTCCCGGGCCAACAAATGCCGCCAGTCTGTCGCGATGCACCACTTTCATCTTGGCGTTCGGCGGTGGAAGTTCTTGACCTTCTTCCAAATTTTCTACTGCTCTCCTTTTTGCGTCAGCTCTAGCCTGCCGACATTCTTCCTTTTCCTGACGACGAAATTCCTCTTGCATTTTAGGGATCTCATGCGAATAGTATAAGAGAAAATACATGTGCACACCCTTAAGCTCTTCTGGAGTTTGCACATCACGTAAGCGGTCTAGATCTTCATCTTTAATTACACGCATATGATCTGGTATTGGAGCATCTGTCGATTTCATAACCGTATCCAACTGGTAGTTCCGCATCTTTTCAAATAACTGGAGCGGTTTATTCTTTGGAGCTGACAGTAAACACCAGCGTGCGTCGTAGTAATAGACTTTCCATAGATCGTCGCACGTTAATTCTGGTTTCACGTGGTCTTCTCTATAGAACGCAATGAACTGCACTTCTAGCTGTTGATTACGCCTACAATCTAGGGCTTGCTTGATCTTTCCCCCCGTATGTGGTGGCTTACAATAGCGGTCTCGACCTCCAACATCCGTTGATCTCTCTTGTTCGGAAACAGTTGATTTACAAAACGCCTGTTTGTAAATCCATTCAGCTTCATCTTGTAGCTCGTTGGGTCCCTCTGGAACAGGCGTAACCGGAACTTCGCGTAATTGCATTCGCTCAGGAATATCCGTAAAGTGACCCCTTTCCAATTCACTAGGTTCGTATTCGGGTTCATATCCGTCCTCGTCACAATTAGTGAAGTCCTCATAGTCGAAATCTACACCGAAACTGTCTTGCAATGACGCGTGAGTGACTGGAAGTCGTCTTTTCTTCTTCTCAGCAATTGGCCTTCCTTCGTCGTCTACAATAAAATCCTCAGCACCAGACTCCGATTCCTCATCATCATTGAAATGTTTTGCCGCCTCAGTTTCCCTGTGACTACGTTCAGAGCGGCGTTCAACATTGTCTTCGTCGTCGAATAGCTGTTCGGCTATAGCCTCACGTCCTGAACCTTCATCGACGTGCTGTTCCTCTCCATCGCTTTCTTCGTCCTGTGTACGACGCAGACGCTTGGGACGCTTTCTGCGTTCGACTTTCAAACCAAGATTCTCTTCAATAAGGTCACAGTCGTCGTCTTCCAGTCGGTCGTCCAACTCGTCATCATCATTGTAAATCCGTTTCGGGGAACGGCCTAAAGCATCAGTGTCTTCACCATTAGTGCCGTCCTCTTCAATCGGGTTATCATCGATGAGATCCTTCAGTTCTTCACATAACACATCATCGTCATCTTCCTCCTCTTCCTCACTGCTGTCGGGCATAGCTTTGCTCTTCCTGAGTTTCTTCCTTTCATGTGGCTCCAATTTCTCCTCATCCTCAGATTCCTCCGCTTCCGAGTCCCAGAATTCTTGCATACACTGCCTTTGGGCATCAAATTTTGCCTTAAACTCTGCAGCTCGTGCGTCCAATTTTGCATTAACGTCTGCATGCCACGCATCCAATTTTGCAGCTCGCGCATCTAATTTTATCATCATCATCCTGAGCATCTCCGAAATGTCCAACTGTGGCGAACTCTTCTCCGTTACATTGACACCATCTTGACTCGCTGTTTCTTCTCCATCCGGACAGTCTGGCCCAATCGCAAATACATATGTGTTAACATCAATACCCTCTTCCTCCATTGCTGCTTGCTGACGCTGTCGAAGAATTTGCTTCTGTCCTCTGCTATCCAGATTCCGGTCCTCAAGTTCCTTCTTCAACTCAGGAACGCGAAGATCCTCCAAATGTCGATCTGACACCGTTACAACACACTTTCACGGACTTATTTACTTCACCAATAATTAATCCCACTTCTGACACCAATTGTAGCGAGCTTAGGGTTCGCTGGATTAACTATTTTGAATAAATAAGAGCAGTTGAATCGATTTTGAATTAATGTGACACTTTATTAGTCCGTTAATAACAACCGTTACTTTTTACCGTACACAACAACGATTTCTTCACTTATCGCTTCCACACTTATTACTTCTTAATAATTACTTATCGCTTGCTTGACCTTCTACTTCTTACTCATCTCCATGGTCTGTGTGCGACGTATTTATACCGTTTCCTTATTCTGATTCGGCGTTTCGTTTCCGTCCGTTCCATAGTCTTGAATGTTCTACTGTTCACGGTCTCCAGTTTTCCATTACTTTATAGAATATTCTAGTACTCTGTTTCGGACTTTCTAGAATATTCTAGTACTGATTGTCATATGCGTCACAATATTATCATGATCACTGCTCAACTGAACTTGGTGAGTACATTGTGTTCAAACATCGCGATACAATTTATACAGAAAGTTAATGTCAAACGTAGGGATGAACCACGTACAATCGTTCCTTAGTCGAACCACACTAATGTAGAATGCTCAGCCATATCATGTGCTTACTTTTCCTGGTGTCTCTGGTAACTTCAGCCAGTGGTGTTCTAAAGAGGATGGTTTCACACTTCTGGATATTCATTTTGAGTTTCCAGGTGCTGCTGTATCGCTGAACACCACTGAAATCGCCTTGTAATAGTCCGTTAATGATTTCAATTTTTGGTGCTGTTCTATATATTATCAGATCGTCTGCATACGCAATAGCCTGGTGAAGAGACCCTATCAAGCCTCTAGTGTGAATATTAAAAACGATCGGAGATAACACCGCTCCCTGTTGCAGACCGTTTTTTATTATGTAAGTAATGTTGGAGGTCACATTGCCACTTTTGATGACGACGTATAGTATATACAGTACTGGTTTATGAATGCCTAGTCTCATTAGCTTGTACTCGTAAAACCCTTCTAGCCAAACGGAGTCGAAGGCCCTCTCCAAGTCAATCAAACAGCTACCTGTGCACTGTTTCAGATTTTTATTCCACTGAATTTCTGATACCAGTTTAGCTGCGGCATGTGTGGTTTCATGACCAGTTTTAAAACCGAACTGGTTATTTGGAATAATGTTACTGTCCTCAACCCATTTAAGTACACCCTTGTTTAGAACCTTCTCGAATACTTTACTGATACTCGGTAACAAACTGATCGATCGCAGATTTTTTTGGTTTGTTCTGTCTTTCCCTTTTTTTTGGTAACGGTTGGATGATGGCCGTTTTCCAACGTACTGGATAGTGTGCGTTGTTCAGGGCGTTGTTAAATAAGACTGCATATATGTCCATTGCGATTGGAAGAAGATCTTTGACTACTATATTGGGTACTCCATCGATTCCAACTGATTTTTTGGTAAAGAAACGAATGTACTGCTAATACAATTCCACCATGTTGGACCACATTATACGGCCCACGGTTAGATGAAACATCATTTTTATTGTGCAGGTTAAACTTTTATGAGCATTTTTATTTGGAAACTTATACGGGAATTTTATCGCTGGATTAACTTAGCGGTGTTGAGCTTGTGTTTTATATGGCTTTTTAAATGTCATATTCGGACTTCTCTGGTTAATGTTTTTGGTTGGTATCTCAATGTTTTCCCATCACTCATGGAGCATGTTAAACCAAAGTAAATTGCCATTCACTATTTTCTTCAAATTGATTCTCCGATCTGTCCCTTATTTTTTGCCTGTTAATAAGCCCATTCGCGCCTATGAATAATGTTGAACACGAAACACTTTTTTTTTTACTATCTATATTTGGCCTTGCTCCTCGATAGTATAGTGGTTAGTATACCCGCCTGTCACGCGGGTGACCGGGGTTCGATTCCCCGTCGGGGAGCCTCTGGCGCAAGACTAATGACCTTGCCGGAAAAAAAAACAAATCATTATGGAAAATTTAACAAGCCTCACGACTTGCTAAATAAGGCCAAGACCGGTTCCCGGTTGTAGTGCCGATGATGATGATGATGATGATATTTGGCCTTGTTTTTTTTACTAAACCCTTTAATGAATGCTTATTATTTCCAAAACATGTCCATGCTAAAATGCTTATTTGTTTTAGGTTCAGACGCATTGTGACAAAAAGGTGTCTGTGACAGCTGCCCTGTCTGAGCTACGGGAAATTTATTCGAATTGCGAAGAGCTGTGGTACAACGTACGACTTGTCACAAGTGATCCAAGCACCGAATTCACAAGAGAGCTGACCACCAACCTTAAGAATATAAACAAGTACAGAAGGGACTCTTTGATGGTAAGTGACAGTATTGTGTGTTCACTCTACAAGTGGTTACATTACTGGCCTGGGCAAGTTTAGAGAATCATATTAACAGCTTCGAAGACAAGCGATTACGAGTGTTGTTTTTCTTCTGAAGCTTAAATTATACGGTTTTGTTAGTAATTTAAAAATGCAAGTTCTGACTCTAGCTTAAAATCTCTAAAGTTGTTGATGGGTTTGAGGCATATTATGTTTTTGTTATCGAAATCTTGGGGCGGTTCTTATAGACACAGTACAAAATATCTTTTACATAGGGCGTAATTTACTTACTTATGATGAAGCCGGTTCCGAGGTTATGTGTATCGGTACCTCCGCACGCCAGTGTAAACCCGTTGGTTTCGATTACTTGATGTGGAAGCCGGACGTCATGAAGCGCGACGATGGCTATTTTATATTGTTTCGCGTTTTCTACGACCTCCTCGATAGTATAGTGGTTAGTATACCCCCCTGTCACGCGGGAGACCTGGGTTCTATTCACCGTCAGGGAGCCTCTGGCGTGAGACTTATGATCTTGCCCGGAAAAAACAAATCATTATGGAGAATTTCACAAGCCTCAGGACTTGCTAAATAAGGCCAAGACCGGTTCCTGGTTGTAGTGCCAATGATGATGATGATGGATAATTTAACGAGCCTCAAGACTTGCTAAATTAGGCCAAGACCGGTGTCCGGTTGTAGTGCGGATGATGATGATGTTTTCTACCACCGTCTGTATCGCGCCTGGTTTATATAACGTTCGAACATCCCAGGTGCCGATGCGTATATCCCGTTTTTTCCGTTTTTCCCTACTTCTTCTGTCGGCTCATCACACCTACGCCTACTGGGTTTTTCGTGAGATTGTTTTTTGTATATTGATTATTCATTTCGTGGGAACAGTCTTGGGGTTTCAAATAGTGCGCCATATCAGAGCCCCTCTTTGATATGGTAAGGTCTGTTTACTGCTCTGATTCGACCAGGCGCCGTTATACCCCTGGCTGCAAACCATCCAATGGGCACGGTGACGCGTAACACCCTAGATTAGGGTGGTAGATCTTTGTGTGTTACTCATCGCTTGTCGCTTACAAGAGGGCTATTCAATAAGTCCTTAAAAAATATTTTCAATTGGGAGCATTTTTTTCTTAATATCTTCTCTTAATCGATGCAATAACAAAGGAAAGCACTGGCCAGTTGTTATTTGTTCTTTTTTTCAAGTAATCGATGTAGACACCCGAATGCATCCCAAAATGCTATTGTCATCTCTTGCAGAGATTACTACCATTGTCTACTTCCGAGCCCATTTGACTTCAAAAGCCCACTTTTTGATCATTCCCTTGTCTTCGGAATATCGTAGTTTATGCATGTTTCGTCCACACTTATGTATCGACGCAGAAACTCATCAGGATTCCGCCAGAAATACCCCAAACCGGGCGAAGAGTCCATACGATTGCGTTTATTTTCCACAAGAGTAAACGCGACATTGAGTACGAACAAAGTCCCGCTAAAATGATTTTGTTCACACCCAATTTTTCATGCAGCTGTCTAATGGGTAATGATGCTCACTAAAAACAACCCACCTTGCATACTGCGAATGTCATATCTTGAATCTTCTAAGAACTTATTGAACGACCCTCGTATCGGATCAAAAAATGCAGGCAACTGTACAGAGTATGTTTGAAGCAACTAGCTTCACTTATCCTCTGTATATCCAAAACTCATGATTTGAAACGCAAGTCAGGGCAGCCCCGACAATTCTATGTCGGTAACTTTTATCTTACCTCCACTCCCACCGGACTAATCTTGCTAATATTTTCGAGCTTCTCAGTGAAGTTTCATAGAATATCCACCTCATGCCTCAACCGTGGGAACGATGCGCCTGTTCCGCGCATATTTTCCCGACACCGTCATCCCGATTCGTGGTAAGTAACGTGAGCCACACACGAATCGAAGAGACATCAATCACATCTCACAACAGTCAGTGTAAGGAGTGGTTCCACACTCATCGTCAGGGCGGGACCACCGGAGACCGCCCCTAACTTTCTCTTTTGCGCCACATACGCCAACAAGGTATATGGCAAGCCTCTCAACATTGTCAAGTGGCTCTCAAAAACGGGCGAAGGTAACTTAGAAAAGAGAATACCGCTAAAAACAACGCCACAAACTCCCTTCTTCCAACCATAATACGACCTGTTCCGGAAGTGATGTGACTAACCAAACACAGGTGATTCTCCTTCCACTAATATTTTGCATGAGTCAGTCAAGGAAGGAAGTCGCCCCGGAACTCTTTCGCTTATCTTATGCGGGGAGGGCACATTGGATATCTCCAAGGCTTTAGATCACGTCTGGGACGGGGCATTGCTGAGCAAACATCGTTCATACGGACATTCCCAGCAGCTGGTGCGGTCTTCGATGTGGGATGTGATATTCCGCCCAGGTGCTCTTCAACCCATTTTACGTGGACAGGATTCTAAAAAGGCAGCCGGCCCGGGTGGAATACCAACAATAGTCCTCAAGAACTGTGCTCCAGAACTGTCGCTGGTTCTTGGCAGACTCTTTCGCTTATCTTATCCACGGAGAACATTTCCTACCTGCCGGAAAATCGCTTGAGTTCAGCCAATTCCGAAGAAGGGGAAAAAACCCTCCCATGGTTTTGATCTCGTTTCGTCTTCGACGACTCGACTGTGTATTAAGAATTTTACTGGAACCCTTAGAACCATGAAATACTTAAACAAAACTTATATGAGAAACCACTGTCTCAGAGACTTTACCTATTGGTTGTGGCCACGCTTCATTGGAGATTTGATTTGCTGGCCCTTAATATTCTGTAGGCAACAGACTTCTGAATGATCCCCAATACGGATTCCGTGGCAGGCAGTCCACGGGAGACCTTTTGACCCTTATAAACGAAATAAGGACATCTGTGATCGAGGGGCATGGTGAGTCGAGAAGGTCGGCATTGGATATCTCCAAGGCTTTTGATCGCATCTGGCACGGGGTATTGCTGAGCAAACTTCGTTCATATGGACTTTCCCAGCAGCTTTGCGACTGGACGAAGAGCTTCCTCGAAAATCGATCGATCTGAGTTGTCGTGGACGGGGAGTCTTCGGATTTCTATCCCGTTAATTTCGGTGTGCCTCAAGGGATTTTGGGTTCCAACCTTGTTTTTGCTTCACATGAGTGATTTGTTGGAGTCGACGGATAACAGAGTGTTCAGTTTTGCGGATGATAGTTCGCTTGCTTCCTCTTCTTTGAGTGATCGCCCGATTAGTGCAGCAACGTTGCACCACCTGAGATGCTGCCAGATCGGCTCTCTGAGTGGGGATCTGGGTAAGATCCTGCAGTGGGGAAAGGTCAATCTCGTCGACTTCAATGCAACGAAGACACAGTATACAACATTCACAACAACAAAAAATGGATCGTCGCTGATGATGAATGGCCAGGCCCTCGAATCTGGAGAAAGCTTGAAATTGCTCGGTGTCACGACCTATAGGAATGTATCGTGGCATAAACACGTGTCGAACATCGCCGGGTCCTCCTCTGGAAAACTGACCTATCTTTTTAGAGCCAAAAAATATATTTTACTCCGGCCCAACTTCTTTTCCTGTATATATCCCAAATTAGACCCGCGCTCGAATATTGCTCTCATGTTTGGAGCTCGGCTCCAAAACATACCCTCGACCTACTTGAGAGCATACAGATATGAGCGGTCCGCTTGATCGGGGTCACAGCGCTGACGTCGTGACTACAGTCATTATCACATCGAAGGCGGGTAGCCGACCTGTCTCTTTTACAGATATTATCACGAGTACTGTTCTTCGGTGATTCGTGTATTGTTCCGCGCAATTCTGTTTATATGCGCTCCACAAGACAATCTGACGTATAGCACCAATTTGCGGTTCATCTCCCGACGCGACGGCGCGAACATCCCTGCATCAGAACTCGTTCCGTTACAGAGCGGGAAAGATGTGGAACTCCCTTTCCGCGCGAGTGTTCCCGGAGCGTTACAACCTCCAAATGTTGAAGAATAACTGCAACAGTTATTTAGTGGCATTTCGGGGCGCCCGTTCGGCGCTATAGGTTCGCCCCTCCCGAAAGAAGTGTAATATAAAAAATAAAAAATCGCTAGCCTGTCTGACATGGGTGGCCCTACTGGAAGCGTATGCTTCCGTCAGCATAGCCTGAGTGATTCATTGTAGTTTAAGCCCCCGCACCACGTCAAGGTTTCTACCGAGCGGGGCTTGGCGGATGGCGTTTACATTCGTATAAGGTTCTTCTCATGTTAATTCTAAATTCTGTTACTAGAGGAATGGTAATAGGGTATCGCGAGCGGACCCGATTCTACGGAGACGAGTTGTTTACAATTAAGTTTCTAATATAAATATTCGCATGCTACTGATGTAGGTCCCTGGCGCAAGGCTAAGAACCTTGCCCAGAAAAACAAATTATTATGGAAAATTTAACAAGCCTCATACTTGTTAAATAAGGCCAAGACCGGATCCCGGTTGTAGTGCCGATGATGATGATGATGATGTAGGTCCCCCGGATATTCTAATGGAAGACTAGTTTACGTGCGGATTTTTTTTTCTCCGAGGGTATCATCATGTTATTCTCTTAACCTCAGTTTGGGCCATCAGTCAATGTCCGAAATATACTCAAACATTTGTTCCGACTATATTGCGGAATGCGTGATGGTCGGGTATCTCACATTGGGACCAAACTTCCAACCAGTTCCAACTTTTTTCGGTCGGGTCCATTAGTAAAGTTCCGAAATATCGTCGAAGGTTTCTCGCGGTCCTACATCTCAGATGGTATCTCACTGGTTATTCGGACCTAACCTACCCATCAGCCCTTAGTCGCCTTTTACAATAAGCCGACCTATCTGTGAGTATATTCGATGCGTCTATTCACAGGGGATAATGGAGTAGAAGATGTAATCCATTTCGAAATTGAACGATATCCATTCCTTTGTAATCCTTCAAAAGGATGAAATATCGAAATTCAGACCGTACAAGATACTCATACCAGATCATACGAATCATAGTGATTTGAGTCTAGTCACATATTAGAGAGTTTTCTCGAGCACGTTTTTAGAACCGATTTACCAAATCAGACGAAAGATTATTTCTTCAATGTAAATTGATACTCATCCCGACAGTTACACAGTTACAATCTAGTGAATCCACGCGAGGATCCTCTTGATGCTAATTTCTTTAAACAAGTAAATTACGATCAGGTAGTGGGATGAAACTCGGAAATGTTATTACTGTTGCGGTGATCGCTCCACCTTCCGGTTTTTTTATTAAACAACCTGATCTGGAAATCGCACTAATGTCCTCATATTATACCCTGTTTCCTTTTATAAGGATCTACTGGATTCTGTGGGCTCTAATGCATTCAATGCCCACTATGAACCATGGTGCCATTTGTTGACTTATACACTTTTTGCCTGTGGGAAAGTCCTTCGACTCGGCTTGCTGCATGACATAAACGCTAACCATTGCCGTCGTAAATTTTGTATCGATTCGTCGATGGAGCTCCTTACCACAGGAGGTTGGATTCTGTGCGATTGTGCGTTGCTGTCTTCTCTTACTTTGGTGTCCTCTTTAGTATGATCTCACTTTCGCTTCTCTTTTTGCCCACTTGTGCTATTGTTATTGTTCGCCGTTTATTTCTCGTCTTCAGGACCACTTCATTCAGCCTCGCTTCCTTGTAACCATTGTCCGTGTTGAGGGTATGAAATCTGTTATCATATCCTCATATCGAGCAGATTTTGTTGCTGCCCAAGTATTAGAAACGTCTGCAACCAGCGTATGTCTGCTTTCCACTATCTGTGTATGCGATGAAATGGTTCCTCGTAGGAAAGGTATCTGAATAGATCGTTTCTGAGGCGTTTTCATCTACCTGCTTTCTCTGCAACTGGTGACGATATGGAGGGTCATCGTCCCCTGGCCTCTTGTGCTGTCCGTTTTTGTAGGTAATCTCGTTGGTGATGTTTTTACTCTTACACCTGCTGTTGCTGGGGTTGGCAAGATGTTTTTGGCAGTTTGCTTTGCTGATGCAGCCAATTTGTAATCTCCACGTCATGATGAAGGGTGCAAATGACTGGGAGTGCTCCTTCTTTAATTGGTAAACTTCACTTTAATTTTATGTTTTTTGGAAGAGTGGTAAGGGTCGAATGCATTGATGCAGGAACACACCTACAACCGTGGAAATTATAATTTTGAATGTAGGAGAAAGACGATTGTAGAGGGTCTATACTTCAGTCCAATTTTTCTTTGGGTATACTGCAGGGGAGTAGAACTATTTGATCGTTCCAATCGTGGGTGATTGTGAGCCAGTTCTTGAAGGTAGCTTTCTCGAAATGTTGGTAGTTCAATTAGTTAAAAACGATTGGATTAACATTAGTAGAACGAACCAACTTCGAGATTCTTCTTACGTCACTTCTCACCAATTCAAAACATACGTGGCCTTGGATATACATCAGCCCAGAGGACAATTATTGTAACCAGAAGTTTGTGACTAAACTAGATAACACACTGTTTAGAGGGCTCATTAAAATACTTTTGGATATCCAATCACAAATCAGATCGCACTATAGAAGACTTTGAATTGCGCGAGCAGAGTTTTATAGTATTTTTATCAAGGCGTTTTTTTATTGGGCTCAGTCTCGCTTTATAATTGCTTACTAAGATCATACTATAGTATCAAAAGCAGTATGGCTTTGGGTGGCACGAATATGGGGAGGAAAGACTGTGGAATAAATAGGAAAAAAGGAGTGTCCCAATTTCGTTTATTTTTGTAATATGTGCGCAACAACTGGGTTCTTTGATGCCCTCGAATGTTAAAACACAGTGTAGGTTGAAGAAGAGAACAAGGGTAGGGCAAGCAAGCATCAGTGGAGATTAGCCTTTTTTTAGTTTTTAGTTTTATATCCACATTTATTTAACAAATTAATTACATATTTTTCTTGTGTTAATGTTAATTTCTATTTTACAAATATCAATCTTACATTAACTTACTGGCTCTTCGCAAGCACTCTAAATTATACATTATTATTTTTCTTATGCCTTTCGGCGTACAATAACTGTTTTTATAACATGTCACAATAATTGATGTTTTCTTTTTTAAATGTATTCTATTTTTTTTTTCTACACCATGTACTATTTAATTTTTTTTTTAATTACATATATAGGGAGTTGACACGCAAAAAATAAAAAATAAAATAATGAAACAAAACGGACAAACATAAACAAGGAATACAAATAAAAATAAAAAACTAAAAAATTAAAATCAAATTAAAAACGAAAATAAAAAGAAAATAAAAATAATTGGGAATTGGGGATAGGGGGAAGGAAAGCGGTGCGCCTAAGAGGCATACTATGTTTGGGGACGTGTAGTCCTTTCTTCATCAGTGATCCACCACCAGTTGGGATGGGATCGATCTTTTATTGATTTATCTCTTTCACCGATCACCATACTAAAACGCAGGCGCTCTGGAAAATTAGAGATATCGTTATTGTGAAGAATTTGTTTATCCCTGGCACCACGGAAAGTGTGGTAAATAATAGGGACTCCGCGTTTGTCTTGGATAAGTCCTTTTTTATCCAAGAAAGGGATCGCTTCTGGGGGAATGAACCCATTCTGGAGACTACTCTCCATATACATATCATTGGGATAGAATGCTCCCGCTATAAGATCATTTTCACTGCACATTGCCCTTGTTGTGTGACCACGAATAATCTTAATAATGAAGTTATCTATTCTGTTTAGTCCTGATTTGTTGTACAGGACTTTATTGGGATAGTATTTCTTATACTGCTCTGGGGTTCTGTACATTCCGAGGCAGGAACGCAAACACTGCCTCTCGAACACCCGAAACTTCTCCATGTAAAATGGGGATATGTTGTACCATACCGGGCAGCCATACACCAATATTGGTCGGATGAATGCTGAGTATGAAACTATTTTCACCTTGGGGTCCAGCAGACTACTACCGAAGAGTCTTCGTGTCATTGCATATGCGTTTTTAGCTGCTGTAAGAGCAGCTGCTGTATGCTTATCAAAGTAAAGATACTGATCAAGCCAGATTCCAAGGTATCTGACTACAGTTTTTACTTGTAGGGGAAGATTATTACTTCCTGCAATGGAAAATGTTTTCCAATTCCGTTTTGTATCCCTTGATGCACTGGACAGTGGCGTTCTGAAAAGGATAGTCTGTTTTCTGGAAATTTATTTTTAATTTCCAGTCGTCGCAAAAACGTTGGATTTTGTTGAAATCATCTTGCAGAAGTCTGTTGATGACATCTATCTTTTCTCCAGATCTATACACCACAATGTCGTCGACATACGCAATTGCATGGTTGAGAGAACTCACTAGACCACTAGTGTAAATGTTAAATAAAATGGGAGAATTCACTGCTCCCTGTTGTAGACCGTTTTTGATGTGGAAAGTCTTGTTAGAGATTATATCTCCACATTTCACTACAAATTGTTTACCCATTATCATATCGTAGATAATGTATAATAAATATTCGGGCATACCTAGATTTGATAACTTATATACCAGACCTTCTAGCCATACAGTGTCGAAAGCCTTTTCAAAGTCAACCAAACAGGCCCCTGTGCACTGTCGCTTCGCCTTGTTTCATTGTATGCCGGAAACAAGTTTTGTCGCAGCATGAACCGTGTCATGTTGCGAACGGAAACCAAACTGATTGTTTGGAATAATACTATTTTCCTCACACCAGTTAGTCAATGCTTTATTTATAATTTTCTCGAATATCTTGCTGATGTTTGGAAGCAAACTAATCGAGCGAAAATGGCTGGATTGCTCCAGTCCTTGCCCTTTTTGAGGATGGGATGGACTACTGCAGATTTCCATTGTGTTGGAAAATATGCATTATTTAGAGCGTTATTGAACAAAATAGTGTAAACCTTCACTACTTCAAGAGGTAAATGCTTTAGAACAATGTTTGGAATACTATCTATTCCAGAAGATTTTTTGTTCTTAATCGATCTAAGAATGTCCGTCAGTTCATCTTTGTGTACAAATATGCTAGTGTTTAGATCTCTAAGTGGGGAATCCGCTCTATTATTTTCACTAAAGATAGTGAAACTTCGACTTACGATACGCCGTTTGTTAAGTTCATTTCGTAGCGAAATATGTTTTAGGAGAGCCCTATTTTCCAGGTCAAGGTTAGAATGAGCCGATTCGTTCAATCTATACACTGCTTCGAAACAAGCGCCAATTGAGTTCGCCTTTTTTTGAGGATCCTCGACTATTTTGAACTGTTCGTTAGAGTTAATGTGTTCCAGGGTAAGTCCTGCGTTCGGCAGAGTTTGACAATTCTCGGGAGTCCATGGAACTCGCAGACATGGGATGTCATTATAATCTTTCCTTCGAAATACTTTATTTATTTGTGGGAACATATTCGGTCCACTAGCTTTAATGGCTTGAATTCTCTTGTTCCAGTCTTCATTAATTACTGATCTATAGTTGTCACGGATCAGTTTTTGAAGATTTTTAATTAATGACTTAATTGTTTTTATTTCCTGGCTATTTGGATCGCTGAATTGTCTGTAGAGCAGTTTTAACTTAGAGAGCAGAATACTCTTTTGCCTATACAGCTCGTCGATCGTTGCGTTTCTGTACCGGTTTGTATGGCTCTCCATGTGAGACACTTTTGGGATAGAACGAGACACTTTTGGGATAATGATCAATTTCGTCATTATGAAGATTTCTGTCAGTTGGTGGATCTATGCCATTGGAGCGTAATTCTTTTTTTATTATCCGATCAAAGCGCGACCAGTGTGCTTTTCCGAAATTAAAAGAATGTATCTGTTTGTACTGCTCAAGTAGTGAATGTTCGTTTGGGACATGTATTACAGCACCAAGCCCGTAATGATCGCTATCGTACTCGATTGTACGAAGACAATTTCGAGTAGTTAGATCCGTATCTAATAATTGTATTTGCTCGTCGAGCAACAGTAAATCCAAGAAGGAATTTCCTCTTGGATATGACGGCGTAATTGTAGCGTACAATTCTAGTTTATGTTCGATAGCGTTTGTTTGCCACCAGTCGAACAACACATTGCCTCTTGTGTTTGTGATAAGGTAACCCCAAGTACTGTGCTTGGAATTGAGATCTCCCGCCATAAAGAAATAATTATTTTCCGAGTCTAAGTTGAGACTTCGAAAAAGGGTATCAAGTTCATTGATAAACTGTAGACACTGTGGAGATACGCAGAGATCACATATAGATTTTGACTTTTCAAAGGAATATCTATAACGCAGGCTTCTAGTACCTGGAACTTGTATACGTCTCTACTGTAGACGACTTTGTGTTGTAGACCATTTTTAACTAATACAGCGACCCCGCCCCCCTGAGTGGAATTTGGACGATCTCGTCTAATTATTTTATAATTTGGGTAGCCCAATTTATGCCTTTGATTTAGTTTAGTTTCGCTAGCCAAAAGCACATCCGGGCGTTCAGCTTCCAGCAGATTGCTGAGATTATCCCTTCTTTCCATGCGGATTAGTGAGTTAACATTCACAGCAATAATTTTTAGAGTTAATTCAGTCGCAGTGAACGTTATGATTAGAGTGTGGGTTCGTCTGGAAACAGGGTCGAATAGATAATGTCCGTTCGAGCCACTTGTTCCGTCAGTTTTTTTTTCGAACTTTTCGAATTTTTTATCAAACGCAGCAAACTGTCCTTGCATGGACAGTAATATTGCTGTTATATCAGTTTGTGCCTCTGGAGCAGGCGTTTTAATGATATTACGTGGTTGTTCTAAGATTGGTGCATTTTTTACTCCACCTGCCATTTGGGCGTATGACACACTTGGTGCCACGAAGTTGTTGTAAGAGCAAGTTTTCATCCTTTTCTCTTCTTCAACGTGCTTCTTTTTGACTTCCAACTTTGATTTTAGTTGTTGGTACTTAGGGCAACCTCTAAAGTTAGCAGGATGACCTGAGTTGTTACAGAGGACACAGGATAGTTTACTTCTATCCGGAAGCTGTTCTTTGCCCAATGGGCATTCTCCAATGATATGTTTGTTTAGGCATTTGACGCATTTGAAATGTATATTGCAATTCGCTGCCACATGCCCGAAGCGTTGACAGCGCATACACTGCAATACGCGGTCGCACATCTTTTTTCTCTCCCAACTTATTGTTTGGTGATTAATGTATTTAATATATCTAAGTCCATCAATTTTACTATTGGGGCTTAGCGACACAATGAAGAAAGGCAACTTACGGTTGCGATTTCTAGAATTTGCTGTAGAAAATGGTTTCACACCTGTAAACGTCAGCACCTCTTCGGGAGTAAAGCAAGGGTCAACTCCTTTGAGGAGCATGGAAACAGTTTTCTCCGATTTAGGGGTGTACGTGTAGTACTCGCTTTTCGGTTTCCCTAATGCCGATTTAATTTTGTTATACCCTTCCAAATCCTCGCATGTTAAACTTATCTTAAAATTATTTATTCGTTTTATTTTAAAAGTTTTGCATGTCAACTCACCCAATTTTATGAGATCCTTTGTCTCCGTGTAGCTAATGTATATAGGAGGTACTTTCTCCCTTTTTTTGACTGGCACCTGCTGAGATGTTTCCTGCCGAGATGTGTCCTGCTGCTGGTGTGATTCCTGCTGTTGATGTGGTTCCTGCTGTTGTTGTTGATGTGATTCCTGCTGTTGAATTTCCTTATCTTGTCGTGTTTTCTTTGCCTTCGTGAGTTGCTGTTGTCTTTGTTCTTGCTGTTGTTGTTCTACCATTTTCGGTTTTCGCTCGTTCTGGGACAGATTGTTTTTTAGTTTAACAACTTCCTCCATTTGTCTATCCAGTTCTTCTTTTTTACAACTAATCTCATGGATGAGTCTGTTGAGGACCTCGATTTGATTGCTAGCGTCTGCATTTGTTTCGCTGACAGCTAGTTCTTTGAATTGGTTCCCAGCCCCTGAGTACTGGGCACCATGGCTGTTGTATTTGTCATCGCTGGTTACAATCGACGTGTCTGCATTCTTATTTTCGTTGTTTGTTTTTTACGTACGGGAATAAAAAGAAGTCATTCGGTGCAAAGTCAGGACTATACGGCGGATGACCCATCAAATCGATGTTTTGGGTGCTCAAAAATGCAGTTGTGTGTGAGAGCTCGCATTGTCGTGGTGAAGAGTGATCTGTCTTCGGCGGTTGGTTTTCCTGATTTCTTGGAAGACAACTGGCAAACAAATGGTTGTGTACCACTCAGAATTGACTGTTCTGCGTTGTTCTAGTGGTACGGTTGCGATATGTCCAGTTTTTCCGAAAAAACAGGCGACCATTTGCTTGGAAGTGCTTCGTGCGCGAACAGCTTTTGTTGGATTTGGCTCATCTTGAAACACCCAGACAGTCGACTGCTGTTTACTTTCGGGCCCATACGCGTAAATCCACGATTCATCACCTGTCACGATGTCATAGACGTGTTTCGAAGCACCGCGACCGTATTTTTTGAGCATTTCTTTCGACCAATTGACACGAGCCCTTTTTTGGGCGATTGACAAATTGTGTGGGATCCAACGCGAACAAATTTTTTTGACAGTCAAATGTTTATGCAATATTGAATGTATTTTTTTTTTTTTTTTTTTTTTTTTTGTTAGACTTCTCTCGGGAGAGGCGAACCCCGAGATGCCATCAAATAACTGTTGCAGTTCTTTTTGAACAGTTGCAGGTTGTAACGCTCCGGGAACACTCGCGTGGGAAGGGAGTTCCATAGCTTCCCCGCTCTGTAACGGAACGAGTTCTGATATAGGGATGTTCGCCCTGTCGGGAGATGAACCACAAACGGGTGCGATCCGTCGGATTGTCTTGTGGAGCGCATATAGACCGAATTGTGTGGAACAATGCCAAGAATCTCCGAAGAACAGCACCCGTGATAATATCTGTAAAACAGACAGAGGTCGCACTAACGCCTAAGGTTGTCTCAATCTCACGATAGGTCACATGACGAACTTCCAATATCAGTTCGCGCACAGCATCAATGGTTTTCGGAACAACAACCTTCACGAAATTCATTTTGGAGTGAACTACGACCACGATTGAATTCACAATGCCATCGATAAACACTGGTCCTTGATGGAGCTTCATCACCAAAAATTGAATTAAGTTCATCCATGCACTGTTGCTGAGTTAATCCACGCCGAAAGTTATAAAAAATAATCGCACGAAAATGTTGACGATTTAATTCCATTTTTGGGCCGAGATGAATCTTTTAAGTTACTGTAAACAACACAAATAGCGCTCGTATGTCAAAACGTTCTGAGTGCGTATAACCTCAAAAATGTGCAACTTTACGACATGGCTGTCAATTGCCGGATTGCAACACTAGGGTTGCCAAATCCCGAAACATAAGAGGCAATCCTCGTATAACACTTCAGCCACTCGCGACTCATAGAAGCAACTTTTTTCATTCCGTGGAGATTAGCCTTCAGCACCTAAGAATGCCATGTGATTTCACTTATGTGATTGGGCTGAAAACTCCCTTCTGTTTTTTTTTAACATACTGTGTTTATTTGACCAATAATCAATGTTTACAATAAGTACTACAGCTAACTTATAATTCTAGTGATACAATTGTTTACATGCATACATTACACGTTTTTCAAACATAACTGAATCTGTGAATAACTATTCGAGTATTATAGGTTTTAATATTAACAGTTTTCCTGGAAAAGGTCAGAAAACCAGGGTTTTTATTTTTTAATTTAATCTAATCTAATACTTAACTTAACTCTAACTTATTCTAGCTTAACCTAATTTATATTTTAATAAGTTAAATATTTAATGTGAATTGGAGAATATAGGGATTGATGGCTAAGGAAGTAGGTTGGCGTGGGATATGGTCAGTTAGTGGTCTCGGGTACGGGAACACTTTCCGGTTGTTCGTTAAAACGCAGAATGTTGGAGCATGGTTGTATGTTACAGTATTTGAACTGATTGGGTGTCAGCTCAGTGTTATGGTACACTACCTCGTTGGAGTCATTATCCAATCTTCCAGAGGTGAAGAGACTTCTGGTGTGGAGACAATTCAAATAGTGAGCCCTGTTATCTAGAGGAGTTGGTAGTAGTGAAGTTATTATGGGGTTGGGTTTATTTGGGAGGTTTTCAATAAATCTTATAGACAGCTCTATGAAGCGTCTATCGAGACGGTCAATATTAGCGGCATTGTATAGCAAGCTGTTATTGTAATACTTGTAAAAGTTGGGTTGTCAGTTGTGGCCAGTGACCATTTCCTTTCGAAAGTGCGTAGTTTCTTCATTTGGGCTGGTGTTATATGATACCACAGTGGACACGCATATGTGAGTGTGGGTCTGATTATTTGTTTACAGATGAGCAGTTTGACTTTGTGAGAGAGACCGTTGGGTATCCACATCACTCTTCTACAGAGATTCAGTTGTATTGTGGCTTTACGTAAAGTATTTTTAATGTGGGTGGAGAATGAAAGGTCATTGGAAAAGGTTATTCCCAGATATTTTAAAGTTTTAGAAGGTTTTATCTGGATGTTATTTAGTTTGAGTCTAATTTTGTTGTGGGTGCGCCATGTGTTGTTTGTGCAGTGCTCATTTTTACCCTTAAACACTATACGTTGGGTTTTATCAGGATTTGGGCGAATTTTCCATTTATTGAAGTATGTTGATTGATTTGGGAGGAAGTTATTAATGCGGTTTCTTGCCTCTTTTACAAACTTGCTGCTGGAGTAGTCTATGGTGTCATCAGCATAATTCAACATTACGGTATTGCGTAATTGAGGCTGCGGTATGTCTGAAGTATAGAGGAGGTAAAATAGTGGTCCAAGAATTCAACCTTGCGGAACCCCTGCGGTTATATTATACGATTGGGAGATAGAAGAATTTATTTTGACCATGAATTTTCTACCAGAGAAGTAGGAAGTAAGAAGTTTGGTAGAATGGGTGTTTAATCCAAATATGTAGTGCAGCTTGTAAAGCATTCCTGAGATCCAAACACAGTCGAATGCTTTAGATATGTCGAGAGAGATACAGACCGTCGGGCTTTGGTTTTGAAGATTAGTTGTGAGATTGTAGCGCCTCTAATAGATACACACACGGTACACAAGCAATAGTGAAGAACACCGAACGAAAATCGAATAATAAAATACACCAGAGCCGTTATACCATAGTGATAATATAACAATTCACATCAGTGGAATATACTTGAGTTTAAGAATCGAATTCTAAACACGGCCAGTAGCCTGATGGGTAACGCTTAGGTTCAAGTTTTGGTGATTCTAACTGTCATAGAGTCAGTTCGAATCACACGTTCTTCACTATCCATCTCAAACGCTATAATTGGTGACCCCGACGTGATCTATACACACAGCACACACTTTCCCGTAGTAAACAGAACTTCACACACGATCATGACTTCCGCATAGAGCACCAAGGCACACTCGCCTGCTCCGACGTTCTCTCGTTCGCTCCGTCGTTCGCACCGAAGCTGATCGTAACGAAATTACTGAGGAGGGAGTAGTGTGGCGTCTCTAACAGATACACACACAAACACAAGCAAATAGTGAAGAACACCGAACGAAAATCGAATAAGATAATGCATCAGAGCCGTATACCATAGCGATAAAATAACAATTCACATCAGTGGAATATACTTGCGTTTAAAAATCGAATTCGAAAATCGGAGAGTAGCCTGATGTGTTACGCTTAGGTTCAATTTTTGGTGATTCTAACTGTCATAGCGTCAGTTCGAATCACACGTTCTTCACTATCCATCTTGAACGCTATAACATCGTGCGTTAGTTTTAACAGAGCATGACAGGTGGAGTGTTGTAAGCGAAAGCCAAACTGGGAATTTAGGATAATAATGTTGTCATTAGCAAATGAAAGGAGATTTCGATATATCTTGCATTCCAATATCTTGCTTAATGTGTTTAATAACTATATTGGACGATAGTTGCTGGGGTTGTTGCAAGGGATGGACTTACTGATAGGGACTATAACCGTGGTTTTCCAGTTATCTGGGAAATGTGATCCGTTAATTATGTGGTTGAGAAGAACGAGAATAGGGACTAGATTTGACGGGAGAAGTCTTTTGTAAAGGAGGTTTGGAATTCCATCTAAGCCTGTCGACTTCTTGTTGTTGCATGATGTTATAAATTCAGATAATTCGTCTGCTGTTAGGAAGGTCGCATTATCCAGAGGATGAGACGCTTTGTCCGAGATGAAAGGGGTGAAGGATGGGATCATTGTGCGTGAGATGTAGTCGTTTACAGTATCTTGAAAATCGGAGACTGAGAGGGAGTCGTTTTGTTGATCGATTTTATAAAAGTGATTAGCTAGACAGTTTGCTATGTCAATATCTGATTGGACTGGGTGATTGTTAGTAGGGTTGATAATATAATCGATTCGGGGTTTGTATTTTCGACCCGTTAGTCTGTTGATATTTTTGAATAAATCACGATTTTTAATTTTTTTAAGTATAGACGTGTAAGCCTGGTCGGCAAATTGTTTTAGTTGTCCATTTATCAGGGTAGTCAAGAGTTGGATTTGATTTTTAATAAAAGGGGAGTAACTGCTATGTAGTTTTCGTCTAAGCTGTTTTTCACGCGTAACAGTTTTGTAAGGATGTTGGGTAAATGTTTTCCAAGGTGATTATGAGGGATGGATGTAGATGTGTGGCTGAAGAGGGCATTTTTTAGTATTTGCTCTATTCTTAAGGCTGCTTGATCAATTTCAGCAGGGAGTAGGTTTGAAGTCTCTGGCAAAGTATAGTCTGTAAAACTGGCAGCAATGTCCCTATTGACTCTTTTCCAGTTTGTCCTGGAGAAATTCGGGATCGGATTGAATGAGTAACATTGTTCGAGGGCTGGGATTTTGGACAGTGGTGTGGACTGACCCATGATCGGAAGGGAATTCGACGGATACTGTAGGGAGCTTAGGTGAGTAGACGTCTACCGATTTTAGGAAAAAATCTGTTGTTGATTTAGTAGTATTGGAGATACGTGTTGGCTGTAATGGACAGTCCGCATAGATATATGGATGGAGTTGAAGGAGTGCTAGAAGTTGGCAACGGTATTTATTGCACTTAGTGTCGTTAAATGAAGTATGCCGAGCATTCCAGTCTCCTCCTATTATGAGAGGTGCAGGGAGAGACTGTTGGATTATCTCAGTGATGTCGGAACTAGGGAAGTTTGGTTCCCGAGAAGAGTGAATGTATACGGACGACAGTACAAGCACTTTGTTGCTTTTGCAAAAGATTTTAATTGCCGTGTACTCAATATTATTTATATTGGTGAACCTAATTTCGGAAAATTGGAATTTCTTGTGTATTAGAATTCCAGTACCTCCACGAGGTCCAGTGGTTCGTGGATTAGAAACAAGTGTATAATTCGGGATAGATACTCGGGAGTTTGGTTTAAGCCACGTTCCTGAGAGGAGGAGGATATATGGAGAAAACTTGTCAACGAACAATCTCTGCGTTGAGGGAAATTATGGTTAAATTAGCCATTAAGGGAGAGGATATGTGAAGTTATAGAGATAAAATCTGACCTTTCTTTCTATTTCTGAGCTGTGCTTCAACGTGGGCAGCATCTTCTGTAAGCTACTTATGTATCCTGTGATGTCCAGATTAAGATCGTTACTGTTGGATTGGTGATCTCTTGTCATGTTAAGGGAATCCTTGACAACCTTAGCGTATGACATTCCTGGAATTGTAGGATTTATTGATTGAGGTGATGTTGTTTTGGTTGGTGAAGGTTTGCTCGTTGCCATGGGTGTTGTTCGCCTTTGTAGAATCCTCAGCTTATGAGGACAAAGTTGGCAGGGTGGGGTCCTCCGCAGTTACAGCATGTCACTGCATGTCTTGTGATTTGGATTGTTCCTGGTTCCATCCCAGGCGGGCTGACCTTACATTCTCCAGGTTGATGTTGCTCTGCACACTTTACGCATCGTACGCTTAGATGACATGCGGCCGCCAAGTGTCCTGAACCTTGGCATCTTTTGCAATGAAGGACGTTTTGTTTATGTGGTTCCTCAATCGCAATTTTATGCGTGAATAGATATTTTATTTATTTGGGCCGGGTGTATTGTATGATATGTAAGTGCAGAGTCTTGTTAGTCCGCATGTATGGTGTTTGGAAGAAGTCCAACCTTTTTATTTTTGTGCGTTTTTTTTTTTACAAGAAACGTGCGCACAAAAGGAATTTTGAGGCATTCTTAAATGTTGAAGACAGACAAATTTGGTAACGAAGCTTGAACATTGCAATGACAAGGAAATACCTGGATCGTGTGATTTGTTTGTAAAATGCTGCTCTGAGTTTTTTTATACGAAACCTGGACACAAAAGGGATTGCTGGCTAGGCTTAAATGTCGAAACATATTCCGGTGGAAAAATAGAGACAAAACGTGGTACAGAAAGGAGATATCGATGTGAATTGGTCTTGAATGACTCAAGTATGTTATGGCTAGGAAACGTCTTAATAGACAGAGCATTTTAAATTCATGTGGTTCGGCTGAAAAATGATACTCTGTACTTTTCCGGACCTCTGAAATTGAGTTCCAAAGTGAGCTAGTAGGAATTCTTTGAACTATTTTGCCGCAATTTTCGAAAACCTCAAATATTTGGTGGTTCCTCTTACCTGTTGGGTAAATTTGAGAACCAAGATATGAAAGGTCATTGACTGCGACGATGTCGAAGTTCTCTTAGTCGAAAACTACTGATTGTGAATATAATAAATGCGGATTTCAAATTAAAAAATAGACGAAAACTACTTTGAGGCCTGCGAGTTTGCCTACTGAGGCCAACTGAAAAGTAATATTTTCAGTTTTTATCGATTTTTAAGTTTCACTCATCACAAAGTACATTATCATTTAAGGATATTAAAAATCCGTTTTATGTGTTTCTTCATTGGTATGTCTTGAGGTTCAGCTGGAACTTACCCTGCTATTTAATAATGGAGTCCAACGAATTTGGTAGAACATATTCGAACGAGTTAGAGAAGCTCAATGTGCTCTCATTAGCAAAAGAGTGAATTGTATTGTGAATAACATATAAGAGATTGTTTATAAAAATGAGGACTAGATTGGGTAATACCACAAAGCCCTGAAGAATATACCAGCAATAAATTGGCGGGAGACAGATTTTACGATATCCAGTATAACTTGGGTTTAGTGGGGAGAAACAATTTCTTATTCATTGAATTAATGTATGGAATGAGCCATTATGTACCCCAAGCATTTTGGTAATCACTCCTTTTTTCCTGTACTTTTTCCTGTCTTTCCCATCTTCAATATGTCCTATTTTCTTTACTGCCCGTGCTTTATCTTCTCATATACTGTTAGGACGTTAATAACTCCTTATGTGTGTGCATGTTATTAAAAGCAACTCGCTGGAAGATCTACTGCGTTAATTTTGCAGAAATTCCCCTAACGAAAGTTGGAAGAACTCAGGAAAAAGCGGACTGAGGCCATTAGTTGTACAAGAAGGGCGGGAGGGTGAAAGTTATCAATAGGAGAGAAGAAAAACTGAACTTGAGGACTTAATGGGATCTGAGTCATTTAAAGTTCATTTAACAGAGTGGACTTTGGATTTTTAAACGCTCTCTTATAGGTTGTGATTGACATCCGTTCGCTTTTTGAGCCTTTTCTCCGATGGCTGTGTGTGGGTTCGAATCATGGTTCTGTACCTCTGCGGTGGTTAGGCAACACATCTGCGATATATTCCCGAAATACTGGCGAAAGAAACAATTAATTTCAGGAGGCTAAGAGCCCTTGTGAACTGAAGTATAACTATCTCCTATATGCTTTAATGCTCCTCGATAGTATAGCTGTTAGTATACCCGTCTGTCACTCGGGAAACCGGGGTTCGATTCCCCGTCGGGGAGCCTCTGACGCAAGACTAATGACCTTGCCCGGAAAAAAAAAACAAATCATTATGGGAAATTTAACAAGGCCGGTTCCTGGTTGTAGTGCCGATGATGATGATGATATGCTTTAATAATAATATTATATTAAAAATATATAACAAACTTTTTTTTTTTACGTTTTGTTTGAATTGTGACTTTATTGGATTGATATTTACTAGACGTACGACATCGAGCTTGGTCGGAAGCAAATATGGTATAAAAATGTTATGTTGCACCAACATAGGCGGGATATTTACCTCTGGTTTCTGGGCTCTATATTGTCCACCCTTACGGTAAGCTTTTTGGCCAATTTCTACATAATTAAACCTATGCGTTAAACGTAGAAAGCTGCTGATTTGGGATTTGTTTTGGCCTTTGTTCCCGAGGTGTACGTGAATATCCTACCTAATTTGCTAGATGTAACCTTGGACTACCCTTTCTCCAATTCCGACTCGCAAAAGGAGGTAAAAGGTAATTTATCTTATCTATCCCTTCATTTACTTTTAAGATTTCATTCTGGCTTTCTCCTTTCCAGTGCCAGCGGCCGAGTTTGTGATGGCCGCACAATTTTTATTGGAACATTCGGAAGACACGAGAGTCATCGTAAGTACTTGCAGGAATTCAATATTTGACGGTTTGGGTATGTTGGTTTGTCACAAGGAAGGTCTTGTTGCCATGGAGTCATCCAGCGAAGAAAGGTACCAAATAATTGATTATTTTTTTAGTGGCCTTTTAATTAATAGTAACACCCTCTCGCATTTTTTAGCCAACTCATATTGATGCGAACCGTGCTAAAGCCACTGCAAAATAGGGCTTGGGGACCTAGCGTTTGTGTCCTGCTCAGATTTTGGCTCGGTGACGGTTTCGGATTTAAACATTCACGTTATCCAAATATTTGGCAATATGGACCGAATCCATTGCACTTTGAGGCTCTGAGGAGCCGCTACAAGACTGTCATAGATACCGGTATTCTGTACTACGCTGCTCCACCGCTTCCATCGAAACATTTTCAACAACTGATTGCGAAGGTGTTTCGCCAACCCGGCGCAGATCCAGCGGCTTTCGCTAGCTCTGTATTGACCCAATTAAATTGGGCTTTCTCAGAATTTATCGTCCTCTTGCTCGAGGTAAGAGCGGAAGCGTTATCTTTTGATGTAGTTGTATGTTTTTTAAGTATTCATTTAATTAATTCATTTATTGATTACGTATTCATTTGACTATTTATTTATATAATAGGGGTGGAAGTTGAAACTCGACTTTTCTTGTCAAATTCAACTTTATTGGAAAAGATACTTATACAAAGATTAAGTGATTTTGCTTGGTGAGGCACTCGTAACTGTTCTGCAAGTACCTCTTGAGTTTGACATAGATTTCCATTCAGTAAAACTTGAAGTTCTTCGCCGTCAATTTTTTTTACTGTACCTGGACGTGGAGCGTCCTCAAGACCAAAATTTCCTTCACGAAATCTTGCAAACCACTTTTTTACCGTTGAATAACCCATAGAATGTTGACCCAAAGATGAATTAATCAATTCCATAGCTTGAGCAGCATTTTTTCTCATTTTAAAACAGAATAGAATGCAATGGCGTAAATGTTGCTTATCGACATCCATCTCTTATACACACAAAATGAAATCCATCTCTTATGCACACAGAATGACAGAAAACAGAATAGAATGTAATAGCGTAAATGTCACTTATCGACATCCATCCTTATACACACAGAATGACATCCGTCTCTTATACACCCGGAATGACATCCATCTCGTATGCACACGGAATGACAGAAAACAGAATAGAATGTAATAGCGTAAATGTCACTTATCGACATCCATCCTTATACACACAGAATGACATCCGTCTCTTATACACCCGGAATGACATCCATCTCGTATGCACACGGAATGACAGAAAACTAAATAGAATGTAATGCCGTAAATGTTGCTTATCGACATCCATCTCTTATGCACACGGAATGACACAAAACAGAATAGAATGTAATGGCGTAAATGTTGCTTATCGACATCCATCTCTTATACACACAGAATGAAATCCATCTCTTATGCACACAGAATGAAATCCATATCTTATGCACACAGAATGAAATCCATATCTTATGCACACGGAATGACAGAAAACAGAATAGAATGTAATAGCGTAAATGTCACTTATCGACATCCATCCTTATACACAGAGAATGACATCCGTCTCTTATACACACGGAATGACATCCATCTCGCATGCACACGGAATGACAGAAAACAGAATAGAATGTAATGGCATAAATGCCGCTTATCGACATCCATCTCTTATACGCACAGAATCACATTCATCTCTTATACACACGGAGTGACATCTATCTCGCATGCACACGGAATGACAGAAAACAGAACAGAATGCAATGGCGTAATTTACGCGTAAATGTTGCTTATCGACATCCATCTCTTATACACACGGAATGAAATCCATCTCTTATGCACACAGAATGACAGAAAACAGAATAGAATGTAATAGCGTAAATGTCACTTATCGACATCCATCCTTATACACACAGAATGACATCCGTCTCTTATACACCCGGAATGACATCCATCTCGTATGCACACGGAATGACAGAAAACAGAATAGAATGTAATAGCGTAAATGTCACTTATCGACATCCATCCTTATACACACAGAATGACATCCGTCTCTTATACACCCGGAATGACATCCATCTCGTATGCACACGGAATGACAGAAAACTAAATAGAATGTAATGCCGTAAATGTTGCTTATCGACATCCATCTCTTATACACACAAAATGAAATCCATCTCTTATGCACACAGAATGAAATCCATCTCTTATGCACACGGAATGACAGAAAACAGAATAGAATGTAATAGCGTAAATGTCACTTATCGACATCCATCCTTATACACACAGAATGACATCCGTCTCTTATACACCCGGAATGACATCCATCTCGTATGCACACGGAATGACAGAAAACTAAATAGAATGTAATGCCGTAAATGTTGCTTATCGACATCCATCTCTTATACACAGAATGACATCCATCTCTTATGCACACGGAATGACACAAAACAGAATAGAATGTAATGGCGTAAATGTTGCTTATCGACATCCATCTCTTATACACACAGAATGAAATCCATCTCTTATGCACACAGAATGAAATCCATATCTTATGCACACAGAATGAAATCCATATCTTATGCACACGGAATGACAGAAAACAGAATAGAATGTAATAGCGTAAATGTCACTTATCGACATCCATCCTTATACACAGAGAATGACATCCGTCTCTTATACACACGGAATGACATCCATCTCGCATGCACACGGAATGACAGAAAACAGAATAGAATGTAATGGCATAAATGCCGCTTATCGACATCCATCTCTTATACGCACAGAATCACATTCATCTCTTATACACACGGAGTGACATCTATCTCGCATGCACACGGAATGACAGAAAACAGAACAGAATGCAATGGCGTAATTTACGCGTAAATGTTGCTTATCGACATCCATCTCTTATACACACGGAATGAAATCCATCTCTTATGCACACAGAATGACAGAAAACAGAATAGAATGTAATAGCGTAAATGTCACTTATCGACATCCATCCTTATACACACAGAATGACATCCGTCTCTTATACACCCGGAATGACATCCATCTCGTATGCACACGGAATGACAGAAAACAGAATAGAATGTAATAGCGTAAATGTCACTTATCGACATCCATCCTTATACACACAGAATGACATCCGTCTCTTATGCACACAGAATGACAGAAAACAGAATAGAATGTAATAGCGTAAATGTCACTTATCGACATCCATCCTTATACACATAGAATGACATCCGTCTCTTATACACCCGGAATGACATCCATCTCGTATGCACACGGAATGACAGAAAACAGAATAGAATGTAATAGCGTAAATGTCACTTATCGACATCCATCCTTATACACACAGAATGACATCCGTCTCTTATACACCCGGAATGACATCCATCTCGTATGCACACGGAATGACAGAAAACTAAATAGAATGTAATGCCGTAAATGTTGCTTATCGACATCCATCTCTTATACACACAAAATGAAATCCATCTCTTATGCACACAGAATGAAATCCATCTCTTATGCACACGGAATGACAGAAAACAGAATAGAATGTAATAGCGTAAATGTCACTTATCGACATCCATCCTTATACACACAGAATGACATCCGTCTCTTATACACCCGGAATGACATCCATCTCGTATGCACACGGAATGACAGAAAACTAAATAGAATGTAATGCCGTAAATGTTGCTTATCGACATCCATCTCTTATACACAGAATGACATCCATCTCTTATGCACACGGAATGACACAAAACAGAATAGAATGTAATGGCGTAAATGTTGCTTATCGACATCCATCTCTTATACACACAGAATGAAATCCATCTCTTATGCACACAGAATGAAATCCATATCTTATGCACACAGAATGAAATCCATATCTTATGCACACGGAATGACAGAAAACAGAATAGAATGTAATAGCGTAAATGTCACTTATCGACATCCATCCTTATACACAGAGAATGACATCCGTCTCTTATACACACGGAATGACATCCATCTCGCATGCACACGGAATGACAGAAAACAGAATAGAATGTAATGGCATAAATGCCGCTTATCGACATCCATCTCTTATACGCACAGAATCACATTCATCTCTTATACACACGGAGTGACATCTATCTCGCATGCACACGGAATGACAGAAAACAGAACAGAATGCAATGGCGTAATTTACGCGTAAATGTTGCTTATCGACATCCATCTCTTATACACACGGAATGAAATCCATCTCTTATGCACACAGAATGACAGAAAACAGAATAGAATGTAATAGCGTAAATGTCACTTATCGACATCCATCCTTATACACACAGAATGACATCCGTCTCTTATACACCCGGAATGACATCCATCTCGTATGCACACGGAATGACAGAAAACAGAATAGAATGTAATAGCGTAAATGTCACTTATCGACATCCATCCTTATACACACAGAATGACATCCGTCTCTTATGCACACAGAATGACAGAAAACAGAATAGAATGTAATAGCGTAAATGTCACTTATCGACATCCATCCTTATACACACAGAATGACATCCGTCTCTTATACACCCGGAATGACATCCATCTCGTATGCACACGGAATGACAGAAAACAGAATAGAATGTAATAGCGTAAATGTCACTTATCGACATCCATCCTTATACACACAGAATGACATCCGTCTCTTATACACCCGGAATGACATCCATCTCGTATGCACACGGAATGACAGAAAACTAAATAGAATGCAATGGCGTAATTTACGCGTAAATGTTGCTTATCGACATCCATCTCTTATACACACGGAATGAAATCCATCTCTTATGCACACAGAATGACAGAAAACAGAATAGAATGTAATAGCGTAAATGTCACTTATCGACATCCATCCTTATACACACAGAATGACATCCGTCTCTTATACACCCGGAATGACATCCATCTCGTATGCACACGGAATGACAGAAAACAGAATAGAATGTAATAGCGTAAATGTCACTTATCGACATCCATCCTTATACACACAGAATGACATCCGTCTCTTATGCACACAGAATGACAGAAAACAGAATAGAATGTAATAGCGTAAATGTCACTTATCGACATCCATCCTTATACACACAGAATGACATCCGTCTCTTATACACCCGGAATGACATCCATCTCGTATGCACACGGAATGACAGAAAACAGAATAGAATGTAATAGCGTAAATGTCACTTATCGACATCCATCCTTATACACACAGAATGACATCCGTCTCTTATACACCCGGAATGACATCCATCTCGTATGCACACGGAATGACAGAAAACTAAATAGAATGTAATGCCGTAAATGTTGCTTATCGACATCCATCTCTTATACACACAAAATGAAATCCATCTCTTATGCACACAGAATGAAATCCATCTCTTATGCACACGGAATGACAGAAAACAGAATAGAATGTAATAGCGTAAATGTCACTTATCGACATCCATCCTTATACACACAGAATGACATCCGTCTCTTATACACCCGGAATGACATCCATCTCGTATGCACACGGAATGACAGAAAACTAAATAGAATGTAATGCCGTAAATGTTGCTTATCGACATCCATCTCTTATACACAGAATGACATCCATCTCTTATGCACACGGAATGACACAAAACAGAATAGAATGTAATGGCGTAAATGTTGCTTATCGACATCCATCTCTTATACACACAGAATGAAATCCATCTCTTATGCACACAGAATGAAATCCATATCTTATGCACACAGAATGAAATCCATATCTTATGCACACGGAATGACAGAAAACAGAATAGAATGTAATAGCGTAAATGTCACTTATCGACATCCATCCTTATACACAGAGAATGACATCCGTCTCTTATACACACGGAATGACATCCATCTCGCATGCACACGGAATGACAGAAAACAGAATAGAATGTAATGGCATAAATGCCGCTTATCGACATCCATCTCTTATACGCACAGAATCACATTCATCTCTTATACACACGGAGTGACATCTATCTCGCATGCACACGGAATGACAGAAAACAGAACAGAATGCAATGGCGTAATTTACGCGTAAATGTTGCTTATCGACATCCATCTCTTATACACACGGAATGAAATCCATCTCTTATGCACACAGAATGACAGAAAACAGAATAGAATGTAATAGCGTAAATGTCACTTATCGACATCCATCCTTATACACACAGAATGACATCCGTCTCTTATACACCCGGAATGACATCCATCTCGTATGCACACGGAATGACAGAAAACAGAATAGAATGTAATAGCGTAAATGTCACTTATCGACATCCATCCTTATACACACAGAATGACATCCGTCTCTTATGCACACAGAATGACAGAAAACAGAATAGAATGTAATAGCGTAAATGTCACTTATCGACATCCATCCTTATACACACAGAATGACATCCGTCTCTTATACACCCGGAATGACATCCATCTCGTATGCACACGGAATGACAGAAAACAGAATAGAATGTAACAGCGTAAATGTCACTTATCGACATCCATCCTTATACACACAGAATGACATCCGTCTCTTATACACCCGGAATGACATCCATCTCGTATGCACACGGAATGACAGAAAACTAAATAGAATGTAATGCCGTAAATGTTGCTTATCGACATCCATCTCTTATACACACAAAATGAAATCCATCTCTTATGCACACAGAATGAAATCCATCTCTTATGCACACGGAATGACAGAAAACAGAATAGAATGTAATAGCGTAAATGTCACTTATCGACATCCATCCTTATACACACAGAATGACATCCGTCTCTTATACACCCGGAATGACATCCATCTCGTATGCACACGGAATGACAGAAAACTAAATAGAATGTAATGCCGTAAATGTTGCTTATCGACATCCATCTCTTATACACAGAATGACATCCATCTCTTATGCACACGGAATGACACAAAACAGAATAGAATGTAATGGCGTAAATGTTGCTTATCGACATCCATCTCTTATACACACAGAATGAAATCCATCTCTTATGCACACAGAATGAAATCCATATCTTATGCACACAGAATGAAATCCATATCTTATGCACACGGAATGACAGAAAACAGAATAGAATGTAATAGCGTAAATGTCACTTATCGACATCCATCCTTATACACAGAGAATGACATCCGTCTCTTATACACACGGAATGACATCCATCTCGCATGCACACGGAATGACAGAAAACAGAATAGAATGTAATGGCATAAATGCCGCTTATCGACATCCATCTCTTATACGCACAGAATCACATTCATCTCTTATACACACTGAGTGACATCTATCTCGCATGCACACGGAATGACAGAAAACAGAACAGAATGCAATGGCGTAATTTACGCGTAAATGTTGCTTATCGACATCCATCTCTTATACACACGGAATGAAATCCATCTCTTATGCACACAGAATGACAGAAAACAGAATAGAATGTAATAGCGTAAATGTCACTTATCGACATCCATCCCTATACACACAGAATGACATCCGTCTCTTATACACCCGGAATGACATCCATCTCGTATGCACACGGAATGACAGAAAACAGAATAGAATGTAATAGCGTAAATGTCACTTATCGACATCCATCCTTATACACACAGAATGACATCCGTCTCTTATGCACACAGAATGACAGAAAACAGAATAGAATGTAATAGCGTAAATGTCACTTATCGACATCCATCCTTATACACACAGAATGACATCCGTCTCTTATACACCCGGAATGACATCCATCTCGTATGCACACGGAATGACAGAAAACAGAATAGAATGTAATAGCGTAAATGTCACTTATCGACATCCATCCTTATACACACAGAATGACATCCGTCTCTTATACACCCGGAATGACATCCATCTCGTATGCACACGGAATGACAGAAAACTAAATGGAATGTAATGCCGTAAATGTTGCTTATCGACATCCATCTCTTATACACACAAAATGAAATCCATCTCTTATGCACACAGAATGAAATCCATCTCTTATGCACACGGAATGACAGAAAACAGAATAGAATGTAATAGCGTAAATGTCACTTATCGACATCCATCCTTATACACACAGAATGACATCCGTCTCTTATACACCCGGAATGACATCCATCTCGTATGCACACGGAATGACAGAAAACTAAATAGAATGTAATGCCGTAAATGTTGCTTATCGACATCCATCTCTTATACACAGAATGACATCCATCTCTTATGCACACGGAATGACACAAAACAGAATAGAATGTAATGGCGTAAATGTTGCTTATCGACATCCATCTCTTATACACACAGAATGAAATCCATCTCTTATGCACACAGAATGAAATCCATATCTTATGCACACGGAATGACAGAAAACAGAATAGAATTTAATAGCGTAAATGTCACTTATCGACATCCATCCTTATACACAGAGAATGACATCCGTCTCTTATACACACGGAATGACATCCATCTCGCATGCACACGGAATGACAGAAAACAGAATAGAATGTAATGGCATAAATGCCGCTTATCGACATCCATCTCTTATACGCACAGAATCACATTCATCTCTTATACACACGGAGTGACATCTATCTCGCATGCACACGGAATGACAGAAAACAGAACAGAATGCAATGGCGTAATTTACGCGTAAATGTTGCTTATCGACATCCATCTCTTATACACACGGAATGACATCCATCTCGTATGCGCATGGAATGACAGAAAACAGAATAGAATGCAATGGCGTAAATGTTGCTTATCGACATCCATCTCTTATATACACGGAATGACATCCATCTCGTATGCACATGGAATGACAGAAAACAGAATAGAATGCAATGGCGTAAATGTTGCTTATCGACATCCATCTCTTATACACAGAATGACATCCATCTCTTATACACACGGAATGACATCCATATCGTATGCACACGGAATGACAGAAAACAGAATAGAATGCAATGGCGTAATTTACGCGTAAATGTTGCTTATTGACATCCATCTCTTATACACACGGAATGACATCCATCTCGTATGCGCATGGAATGACAGAAAACAGAATAGAATGCAATGGCGTAAATGTAAATGTTCAGACAGAATGACAGCTTGTAAATGACTAAAACTTAGTTATAAAAACACCAATAACTAAGCTACATATATCGAAAATGGCGAGCGAATTGGATGTGTTCGAGTATGTTTTTAATGCAACCACCTGAGGTTTCTACTTGCACACTATTAATTATTTATTTCATCTCATTTCATATCAGTTATGTACTTATTTTGTTTTTTATGTGCTGCAATTCTCAGCACCAATAAGGTGAGACAGAGAGATAGAGATAGAGAGATGGAGAAGTAGAAAGATAGAGATAGTGAGACAGAGAAATAGTGAGACAGAGAGATAGATATAGAGGGACAGAGCAATAGACATAGAGAGATAGAGAGATAGACAGATGGAGAGATAGTGAGACAGAGAGATAGAGATAGAGAGATAAAGAGATGGAGAAATAGAAAGATAGAGAGATAGTGAGACAGAAAGATAGAGATAGAGGGACAGAACAATAGAGATAGAGAGATAAAGAAGATAGAGACAAAAAGAAATAGACTGGTATAAAGACAAAGATAAAGATATAGATATATCGAAATTGAAGTAGCGGTAGAGATAGAAAACCACTACCGCTCGCACTGAGGGTATTCTAAAATCCTCTTTTATACGCCCGTTAGTGTACAAAAAAAAACATTAAAAACCCATGTTGAAAGTGGTCGCAACTGGGGTCTTTTGTGAAATTGAACGAAACGGATGATCGAAGAACGGCACGTGATATTGATGTATTGCGTAGTTTACTAGCCTTTTAAACATGGTGTAACTTAGAATATTTAGAATACACCAGTAAACTGAATTACGAGTGAATATGGTAAAGAAGATTTAAGCCTCTACATATATTAAAGTTTGACAAAACTCGGTTCTATCATTAGATAAACCGTAATTATTATTTTTATTATAATTTATTGTTCTGTGGGAACCAGAAAATTCATCACCTCTCTAACTCAGCTACGTCATCGTTTCCTGTCTTGTGCCTTCTCTTTCCACGCTTCGTCCTCTGATCCGATCTCTCCTCAAGGTCGCTCCTTACATTGTCCTCCCATCTTTATCGCGCTCTTCCCACCAGTCTCTTTCCCGTTGGTCTTCCGTCAAGAATTCAACGTACGGTTCTGTCGTTGCCCATTCTCGCTACATGCCCAGCCCATCTTCGCGAACTGATTATTCTCACTATTGTAGGTTTACCCAATTCGCCATTGTGGAGTTTCCTCAGTTGTCCTGCCTCTTCATCAATCTACCGCCGAAGATACTCCTTAGAACTTTATTCTAGAGTACGCGTAATATGTTCTTTTCTCGCTTTGTGAGTGCCTATGTCTCAAATCTGTTTAGGACAATCGGCATGATTGTGGTTCTATAAATACGGAGCTTTATATTGGGTTGTACCACGTGAAATGTCCGATTTTATAGTAAACATTTAAAAGCTAATTATTTTTCCGTAAATTTGTATTCAATCGAAATAGGATCCATGAGCTTCTATGACATTCTTCCAACGTGATACAAGGTCAAATATTCCTTTTTCGTAGAAGTGCTGTCTTTTTGACGCAATGAAATCTTCAAAGGCGTTTATGACCTCTGCTCAGTTCCGGAAGACCTTCTGCCGGCAAAATGAATCCAGATTGCGGAAAGAATGGTAGTCCGTTGGGGAAATGTCAGGAGATTACAGTGGATGCGGAGGATTTTCAAATCCCAACTGCAACAGTTTTTGCATCGTTACTTGTGAGGTATGTGGTCATGCAAAAGGATCGGGCCGTGCCTATTGACCACCGCAAGTTGCTTTTCAGCCAATTTGGCATAGAATATGTCGATTTCCTCACAATATTTGATAGCGTTTATCGTTTCTCCCGGTTGAAGAAATGAAAAGTGGATTGGTCCTCTCTATGCGCACCAAATTGTCACCATAACCTTTTTCGGGTGAAGATCGGGCTTCGGGGTGTGTTTTGGTTTTTCACCTGCATCCAACCACTGCCCAGGCCTTTTACGGTTATCATACAGAATCCACTTTTCATCACAGGTGAATATCCGGTGCGAAAACGGTTCAGTTTGGTTTCTTAATCTAAGCGATGCGCAGATTTCCAGGCGCCGTAGTTTTTGGGACTCGTTCAGTTCATGGGGTACCCACTTATTGAGTTTCTTTACCTTTCCTATGAGATGCTTTGTGCAATCTCCCGCACTGATTTCGTTGGGTCCGCATCATCCGTTGCTCTTAAAACAACGTCGTCAAGTAACGTTTTCGGCTTCCCACGTGGTTCATATTCGATGCTGAAATCTCCCGAACGGAACTTTCCAAACCAATGTCGTATAGTGCGTTTGCTTACCACTACATCCTCAAATGCGTCATTAAAGTTTTGCATTGCCAATGACGCATTATGTCCCATTTTAAATTCATAAAGGAAAAGGGTTCGAATTTGGTAAACAATTCCTAGAAAAAAAAAAACTGTACTTGTAATGAACCCAAAAATTCTCACACGTCAAGCACACACACAAGAGAAAATTTAACATTCGTGCACAGATGTTCACTCGAGAACTTCTTATATCCGAGTGAGCGAAAATCGGGCATTTCATGTGGTACAACCCAATACGAGTATTACGTGACAGCAGTTTCGATTTTAGCAGTTTGCTGATCGCGTATCAACTAGCGTTACCGGAATGTAGTCCTTTGTTAATTTCCTTTGACATTTCGTTACTGGCCGTCAGTATTGTTCCCAGATATTTAAACTCTTTAGCTTTTTCAACTATCTTGGCCCTAACGTTTATGTGCGTTCCCTGAGGTCCACCTGCTCTCGCCGTAATCATACAATCTGTTTTGTCAATTATTTCTAGAGGCACTTCCTTTGCCGCCGCTTGCATGATGATTTCACTGTTTTTACTTCTAAAACGGTGATGTCTTCCGCATATGCGCCCACTTGTGTGACCCCGTTCAGGGATAATCCAGCCATGTTATCGTAAAAAAAAAAGTGATTGATTCGTATTTTAAACAAGTTTTGTATTTCGTTTCAGATTCGTAACGTCTACGCACAAAAAAAGATCTTCGTGGGACTTAAGCAACTCAGGGTATGCTGCATATGCTTTGAACTCTCCGTAAACTTGTTGCGGGTTCTGGAAATGGTCGTCACGGTCATCCCAGATGAAGTCATCAAGCGTGAGGGAAATACACTGCTGACACGAATATGTCAGTTGCTAAGTCAAATTCTGTCTCGCACGACAACTCCGCCCGGGAGCTTTCAGTACACTGTAGATGCCTGCATTGCTGGTCTCAATACTATAACGCATTTCCCTATCATATCCGCGGCTATTGGATTACTGATAGCTTTAGTAAAAGACGAAATTATAGAGGAAGGTGCAGTTGACCAAAATCCCCATGAGGTAATTAACATCTCACTGATATTGAGACGAATTCCAATACAATACACTTCTCACAGGTAAGCCACGTGGTGCGAACACTCCTGACAGAGCCTAATTTTCAAATTGAAAATCTAGAATTTGCTTTGGGCTACACACCGGAGGTTAGGTCAAGAAATAAGTTGGGTGGCAACTTTGATGCACAGATGAAACCGTCAAACGACCCTGAGACGAATAAAATACGAGTTCCATTTGCCTTGCTTGGGCGGAAACCTGCCCGAAGTTCAGCACCAATTTTAGGCTTTTCTCTATCAGATTGTGAGCATTTATTAAAATGATGAGCGAATACAGTTGACAGTGTACGTTTCAGATCCAACTCAAATATCGAACCAAGACATACAGAAGCTGGAGGCAGTTGTGAAGATCTTAAGGAAAAGTCAGATGCATCTCTCAGAGGCGACACTTCCATCCGATGACTCATTGTGTCCTATTTGCTGTGCCAATAGGATGTCTGTTAAGTTTTTGCCGTGTAACCACCAGTCCTGCCGGTAATAGTCATCTTTTTCGTTAAGCCTGCATCCCACATTAGGCATCCTTTATTATTATTTTTTTTTATTACACTTCTCTCGGGAGAGGCGAACCTACAGCGCCGAGTGGGCGCCCCGAGATGCGACCAAATAACTATTGCTGTTCTTTTTGAAGCTTGTAACGCTTCGGGAACACTCGCGTGGGAAGAGAGTTCCACAGCTTCCCCGCTCTGTAACGGAACGAGTTCTGATGCAGGGATGTTCGCACCGTCGGGAGATGAACCGCAAACTGGTGCGATCCGTCAGATTGTCTTGTGGAGCATGTATAAGCTAACACTCGCGTGGGAAGTGAGTTCCACAGCTTCCCCACTCTGTAACGGAACCAGTTCTGATGCTGGGATCTTCTCGCCGTCGGGAGATGAACCGCAAACTGCTGCGATCCGCCGGATTGTCTTGTGGAGCGCATATATGCCGATTTGCGTGGAACAATACCACGAATCTCCGAAGAACAGTACCCGTGATAATATCTGTAAAACAAACAGATGTCGGCTACGCACCTTCGATGTGATAGCGACTGTAGTCCCGACGTTAGTGCCGAGTCCCCGATCAGGCGCATCGCTCGTCTCTGTATGCTCTCAAGTAGGTCTAGGGTATGTTTAGGAGCCGAGCTCCAAACATGAGAGCAATATTCGAGCGCGGGTCTAATTTGTGATTTATACAGGAGAAGAAGTTGGGCCGGAGTAAAATATTTCTTGGCTCTAAAAAGAGAACACGGTTTTCCAGAGGCTGACGTGGCCATGTTCGACACGTGTTTATGCCACGATACATTCTCACAGATCGTGACGCCGAGCAATTTCAAGCTTTCCCCCGATTCGAGGGCCTGACCATGGAACCGATGATCCACTTTTCTTTGTGAATGTTGATATTGTGTTTTTGCTGCATTGAAGTCGATGGGATTGGCCTTTTCCCATTGCCGGACCCAATCCAGATCCCGATTCAGAGAGTCAACCTGTCTACATCTCAGCTGGTGCGAGGTAGATGCACCAATCGGCCGAACACTCGAAAAGGAGGAAACAAGCGTATTATCATTCGCAAAACTGAACACCCTGCTATCCGTTAGCTGCAACAAATCATTTAAGTGAAGGAAAAAAAAGGTTGGAGCCAAAACAGAACCTTGAGGCACCCCCGAACACGCACCGTCCACAACAACCCGAATCCATCGATTTTCAAGGAAGCTCTTCGTCTAGTCGCAAAGCTGGTGGGAAAGTCCATATGAACGAAGTTTGCTCAGCAATGCCCTGTGTCAGCACTAATCAGCTCAGATGTTGTAGCTTTATATCCAATATACAACCAACTCGTTTGCGGCCTTTAGCAATCAAAGATTTCAAAATAAAACACTACCTAGGCCGGTTATCCACTTGAAATATAACAGATACCAAGCATTGATCTGAGTTTCCGAGCGGCGCAGAAACCTCTACGGTATAAATACTCAGTTCGGATGTCAAAAACAGATCCAGGGTGTTCGCAAAATCACCTCGGACATACGGCACTCGCGTATGTTCCTCCACGAGTTGAATCAAGTTGTGGCTAACAGCAAACTTCTCCGCCAGCCTCCCAGCCTCGTCGGCTCTGTTAGAACGTACCAAGCAGCCGGAGTTGTGCACATTAAAATCGCCAAGAACAACTATTTCTGTATCCAGTCGACGGTATGTGAAAGATGTTCGAAAAATGTTGCCGGTCGATCGTCATTCGGGAAGCGGTAAAGACAACAAAGAAATTTAACAGAATTCCTCAGCACGACCCTCAACCATATGATGTCCATGTTATTGGATTCCAACGCCTCCATCCTCTGGCAAGCTAGATCGGCCCGCGCGAGGACGCAGACTCCGCCCTTAAAACGGAATCTCGAATGTAGGTCGTGTCCTGAGCAAATAAGGTATGTCGAATCAGTTGACGAATCGACCTGGGTTTCAGTTAGGGCGAGGATATCAGGTTTCGTTGTTTGCAAATATTGGTGGACGGCGTTTACATTCGTATTGGTGAAACCGATGATCCTGATGTTACAAAATGCCGCTACCAGTCGAGCGTGGGCAGAGCTTCGAGAGCGAACCCGATTATGCGATGACGAACCTCTTAAAGTTCGGTTATTTATCATAATATCTGCATGATGTTCCCCCTAACATTTTAGAAAAGCGCTCATAGGTCGGCGTCTTTCTAGTGTAAGCATGGCTGTAAAGGCGCCACACTTGATATGTTTACAGTTAATTGTGTTATTTTTCAAATGCATATCATCAGACGGTCCGTATTCAGCGACCGTAGCATCAGTCTTTATCGAACACCAATATTCGAGCGCGGGTCTAATTTGGGATTTATATAGTAGAAGAGGTTGGGCCGGAGTAAAATATTTCTTGGCTTTAAAAAGATAGTTCAGTTTCCCTGAGGCTGACGTGGCGTTACTCGACACGTGTTTATGCCATGATACATTCCCACAGACCGTGACACCGAGCAATTTCAAACTTTCCTCAGCCTCGAGGGCCCGGCCATTCGTCATCAGCTGTGGAATCGATGATCCACTTTTCTTTGTGAGTGTTGTATATTGTGTCTTCGCTGCATTGAAATCGACGAGATTGGCCCTTCCCCACTGCAGGACTTTAGGACTTTATCTAGATCCTTATTCAGAGAGTCAATCTGTCTACATCTCAGCTGATGCGACGTTGATTCACCAATCGGCCGAACACTCGCAAAGGAGGAAACAAGCGTACTATCATCCGCAAAACTGAACACTTTGTTATCCGTTGTCTAAAAGAAATCATTTATGTGAAGCAAGAATAAGGTTGGAGCCAAAATAGAACCCTGTGGCACTCCCGAATTAACAGGATGCAGATCCGAACACTCGCCGTCCACAACTACCCGGAGCGATCTCCTCGTCCAGTCGCAAAGCTGTTGGGAAAGTCCATATGAACGAAGTTTGCTCAGCAATGCCCCGTGCCAGACGCGGTCAAAAGCCTTGGAGATATCTAATGCGACCACCCTTGACTCACCATGCCGTTCAATCGCAGATGTCCATATATCGGTTATAAGTGTCAAAAGGTCTCCCGTGGACCGCCTGCCACGGAATCCGTATTGACGATCATTCAGAAGTCCGTAGCACTCCAAATACTTAACTAACTCTGTATTGATGACTTTTTCCATTACCTTAGATAAAATAGACAGTAATGCTATCGGACGGTAGTTTTGTGGGAGACACTTTTTTCCCGTCTTTGGGATTGGGTGAACTCGAGCGATTTTCCAGCAGGCAGGAAAGGTCCTCCGTGCATAAGATAAAAGCTAGAGTCTGCCAAGAACCGGCGATAGTTCTGGAGCACAGTTCTTAAGGACTATTGCTGGTATTCCGTCCGGGCCGGTTGCCTTCCCACAATCCAGTTCACGTAGAATGCGTTGAATAGTGCGCGGACGAAGTCTCACATCCAGCGTCGAAGACCGCACCGGCAAGATCACAGGTGGCTCCAAAAGACCGGGATCGAGGTTTGAATTCGCCGAACTTAAATTCGCGAACACATTAGCTTTATCCTTTGAATTCGTGACTAACGTCCCGCTGTCTGTCGCCAACGGAGGAAAAGAGGAGGATGCGAAGTTACCGCGGACAGCTTTTGCAATTGACCAGAAGGAGCGCGAACCAGTTGGGCACCGAAGGAGCTTATTGATCACCCTGTCGCTGTGAGTCTTCTTCGCGGTATCAATCGCCTGGTTGCACGCGTTTCTGATTCTAACAAAATTCGTTCTGTTAACATAGGTGGGATTGGAGCACCATTGCTTACAAGCTCTATTTTTTGCCGCTGTAATCAGCTCGCATTTTTTGTCAAACTAAGGCTTATCAGACGAACTTCGTTTGATGGAATGTGGAATATACATCTCCACCCCCGAAGAATAATCTCTGATACCGACTCCGCGCAAGCGTTAACATCGGATTTCCGAAGCACACCTCGGACCATGGAAAGAATGCGAAGAAATCTCGCATATCGTTCCAGTTAGCAGCCCCATACTTCCATACATGGCGAAGCTGCCTAGGCCGGTTATTCGCTTGAAATGCAAGTGTTTGCGCGACAGTTACCAAGCAGTGATCTGAGTTTCCCAGTGGCGCAGAAACCACCACGGTATAAATACTCGGTTCGGATGACAAAAACAGATCCAGGGTGTTCGCATAATTGCCTCGGGCATCCGGCACTCGCGTAGGTTCCTCCACGAGTTGAATCAAGTTGTGGCTAACAGTAAACATCTCCGCCAGCCTCCCAGCCTCGTCGGTTCTGTTAGAACGTACCAACCAGCCGGAGTTGTGCACATTAAAATCGCCAAGAACAACTATTTCAGAAGCTGGGTGGTTGCTCTGTATCCAGTCGACGGTATGTGAAAGATGTTCGAAAAATGTTGCCGGTCGATCGTCATTCCGGGAGCGGTAAAGACAACAAAGAAACTTAACTGAATTCCTCAGCACGACCCTCAACCATATGACGTCCATATTATTGGGATCTAACGCCTCCATCCGCTGGCAAGCCAGATCGGCCCGCGCGAAGACGTAGACTCCGCCTTTAAAACGGAATCTCGAATGTAAGTCGTATCCTGAGCAACGAAGATATGTCGAATCGGTTGACGAATCGACCTGGGTCTCAGGGCAAGGATATCAGGTTTCATCATCATCATCGGCACTACAACCAGGAACCGGTCTTGGCCTTATTTTGCAAGTCCTGAGGCTTGTTAAATTTTCCATAATGATTTATTTTTTCTGGGCAAGGTCATTAATCTTGCGCCAGAGGCTCCCCGACGGGGAATCCAACCCCGGTCTCCCGGGTGACAGGCGGGTATACTAACCACTATACTATCGAGGAGCCCGTATCAGGTTTCGTTGTTTGCAAATATTGGTGGACGGCGTTTACATTCGTGTTGGTGAAACCGATGCCCCTGATGTTACAAAATGCCGTTACCAGTCGAGCGTGAGCAGAGCCTCGAGAGCGAGCCCGAATTTGCGATGACGAAGCTCTTAAAGGTCGGTTATTTATCATAATATCTGCATGATGTTCCCCCTGATATTATCCCGCCCGGAGATCCGAATGGGAGACTAGTTTGCCTCCGGAATTCTTTATATCAGATGGCACCATCATGACTTATATCCGTGTCAGTCCGGGCCATCAGCCACACATCCGACACACCGTCGAAGATTTCTCTCGGCGATATCGCGGAATGTACAGCGTGACGGGGTGGTATCTCACCTTGGGACCGACTACCACCTAACCAACCTTTTCTGGAACCGGTCCATCAGCCAAGCTCCGAAAGGAGGCCAGGGATTTCTCCCGACCATTTCACGGAGCCTAAAGCTTGATGGGGTGGTATTTCACCGGGCGCACAGGGCGTTGGGACCCCGGCTACCACTCGGCCTTTAGTCGCCTCTTACGACAAGCCGGCCTGACTATATTCTAACGCCCTACTCACAGGGTTTTCGTAAACTAATTCAATTGTCGGATGCGTCAGTTGAACCGTTGATATTACCGATGCATGTATGTAGTGCTAACGTACTAAACCACTGACGTGGACGAATGTTATGCAAGTTATTAATAAATATCTGTTAAAAGTGTAAATGATAAAAATGTATAATAAGATTCACCCAAAGTGAATAACTAATGCAGAGTTCATATAGGTCGCAACCCGCAAGGAAAGACACACTGCATACGGACATGATGCAATTGTTTTAGTAAGGTCTAGGTAAAACTGACTTTTGTATATATGAAGTATGAAAACTGACAAAGGTGGCTTGACCGCCTTCTAATTTGTAGAAGCACGGTACACAAAGGTTGCACTCGCCCACACTTGACGACAGCCACCAAGTGCTGCGGTTTCCACAGTATTCTTATCTGCCACTTGGATAATGCTTTCACATTCAAAATTACATTGGGTCCCTTAAACGAGATCTATTGAATGTTTCATCCTGAGGCGCCCCCTCGTTATTCAGTCGTTTTCTCCCCAACCCCTGTTTCCCTGCCTCGTGAATCTCGTTTAAGAAGATTGATGACCAAACATTTGTCTTGAATGCAGTGCCATTCTTCTCAATTGGGGGTAATATGACTTCGTTTTCCTTATCTTCGGTGCGTCTGCCGCCACCGTCGTACACATTTCCTTTAATTCCTTCCTGGGAGAGTAGGGTGGTATGATACATCCTTGTCCTGCCCCATGTAGGTATATTGCAATGCAGAAAAACTGGATCGAAATTCAGGCCAGTTAAACTTCCTTCTCCGGCTGACTATTATTCGCTATCCAGACTCATTCGAAAACATCTCCGAAGGCTTTAGACGAGGCTGTAGCTGATGTCCAATTAGAAATTGAATATGTTACCGGGTCTGATGTAGTTTAATTCTAAACTACAACCAACAGTGCCGGTGAAATTCATCGTCGCGAATCTAGGGTCAATATTTAGTTCGATGAAATTTATAGAGCTTGTTTTTCGTTTTTATATACTTACAGCGCCTGCATATTACTACACCTAGTCAACAGTCCGCTGTGCTTCTTTTGCAAGGCATTAATTACACACGTCTTAGACTTAGATGACAATGTAATTTACACTCGCCCAATTGAGTCTATACCTACTCCATGAAGACGGCACTTGCACTTACCACTGAATTGAATCGCACACAAAATTTATGTGAATCTTGTTAATATTAAATGAAGTGCTACCTATAACATATCTGAAAAATAAAATTGTAATCTTTAAGCTACATTTGAATTGCTAATTTATTTTTATATTTTTATTCATACATGCAGCGTGTCCTAAAATTCACTGAGTTATTGATAAGGACAGCATTTTATTAGAAAACATAGTCTTGAAGGTTACTTATTAATTCATAGAGTACACAATATAAGGTTATGTGTGAGATATAATACCATAACGGGTGTTTGTATAAAGCCTCTTTTGACCTGATTTTGTTGCTGTTGGAGAACCTAAGTCCAATGTTTGATTCAGGCCTCTTGTGATCTGAAGTTTTGTTGGAAATAAATTCTACAGCCCCACTGGACACTAGGGTGCAACACCCTTAGTGTGATATTTTTTGGGATGATGTTCGGGCGCAACGCCACTAAACATCTAAAAAGGTATATCTTGAAAATTCGGGCACAACGCCACTGAATATTTCAAAGGATAAAAACCTGGAAAGCGAAAATTAAATGAGAACACGCCGGGGTTACGGTCAAATGGATTCTGATTTTATTTTTCTCTTAAAATCCTATTTATACAAAATATATACACTAATATTATTAAATCTAATTGAATATAGAATTTAATTTAACTTTCCAAAAAATCGCCTCAGTTGACCTCGTCCTAGAGCTAGCTTCGGGCTGCTATAAACAACAGACAATAACAGACTTGCGAATGTGAAGTTTTAACCAAAAAGTGGGGAGTCGAAACAGAGGCCATATTAGAGTGGAAGAAAATAGGCAAATAATAGTAAAATAAGGAAGAATAGCAACCAGTTCAACATCCCAAAAAATTGTTTACACCAGTTGGCTTCCTCGCAAAATTATACTATTCTTTTCAAAAACTTCTGTTGGCAGTTCTGTAGGTTTGGCTCAACCAACGCAGTGAAGTCCCCAAAAGTGAAGGAACCAGAGGTGAGGACCAGTCACCCATCCAGATGGCTGGCACCTAGACTAGGCAAGCCATTGAGAATTCTGCATATTGAAATCACCCACAATAACAGTACATGATCAATATTCCATCAATACATCCTGAAAGAAGTTCGAATTCCTTTCATGATGCGTGTTAAGTGTGTCAATGACATCATAGATAAAGATGAGGTACATGAGGTCACCGATATACTCAAACAAGAAAACGCCACCCGATTCTAAGCTCGGATGACCCCCAGAACGGTAATGCAATTAATTGCATATTTCGGCACGAATAATAAATCGCATAAAAGTAATTAACTGCATATTTCGGCACGATTAGTGAATCACAAAAAAGTAATTGCACAAAATTAATTGGGTCAATTCGCAATTGCGGATGTTGAACTGTGACGCAAACCGATGAAGATATATCGGCTGATGCCGCAGTACAACGCAATTGCGAATTGGAATTGAAAGGCGAAAATTAGGTCATTGCAAATCGAAATTGCATTATCGTCATCGGGAGGTGTTGACCTCGAGGTGACGAGAAGTGGTAGGAAGAAGTTAGGAGTTAGTGAGAGGTGAATCGTAAAAGGGAATTGGAGTCAGAGGTTGATCGGAAAGGTAGTGGCAAGCTAATGAATGAAGAGCGGATTTTCGAAGATAGTGCGGTACTAGGTAGAATAACATCTTTAAGAAAAATCGTTAAGAGACAGAAAGGAAAAACAATAAATGCTGTTGAATGAAAGAAAACAATCAGAGTGTGAACTACGAAATAGTGAATGTTAAACAAGTTATGTAAATTAAGACACATTAGAAATAAACTATATCCGGAAGAGAATTGTAAGGTAATCAGTGACGCAAATAGTCCAGTGTAATAAAAGGATACAACGAGAATAATAGATGCTGTAGAATAAGAGAAAACAGTTAAAGTGTAAACTACGAAATAGTGCATGCTAAACAAGTTATGTAAGCTAAGATACTTTAGAGCTAAACTATAACCAGAAGAGAGCTCCTCAATACTATACTGGTTAGTATCCCCGCCTGTCACGCGGTAGACCGGGGTTCGATTCCCCGTCGGGGAGCCTCTGGCGCAAGACTAATGACCTTGCCCGGAAAAAAACAAATCATTATGGAAAATTTAACAAGCCTCAGGACTTGCTAAATAAGGCCAAGATCGGTTCCAGGTTGTAGTGCCGATGATGATGATGATAACCAGAAGAGAATTGTAAAAAAAATAGGAGAAAACAATCTCCATAAGGTAATTAAACTAGACAATAACGATTGTAAAACTAACAACTCTTGTAATGACAATAAAAGAAAAGAAAGTGAAAAAAGAAAAAAAAAAGGTAAAAGAAAGACTCCGTGTTTTAAATTATCAGCGATTGGTATAAAGGAGGTTTTGGTCGTCGTTTCCTCTGTGTCGTGAGTTTTTTTTTCGACGGATATCAACACCCCATAACTTGCGTTTCTACCCAACTTTGAGATTCTGTGCAGGGTATAATAATGAATAATTGGCTTACAAACATGATCTTGGGGCCACGAAATGTTAAGTTCTTGGTTGTGGTAGAAGTTGGTAGCCAATATCACTTCGTATGATGCTGGTATGCCGCCATGTGGAAGAACAGACCCACTAAATTATAACCAACCAGGTGGAAATTCGAAATTACGGTTCCAGTTACCCGGTTTTCACTTAACACTAGGTTTACCGCACCACTCAAAATGACTGGTTTTACCATTTTATTTTAAAATCCTTGTTTCACGTTAATTTATTTTTCTACAACGAGATTATAACTTTTGCAACGATACTTAAATACAGGGCGGCGCAAAATTAATCATCTAATTTTGTTTTTGAATTAATTTTTTACTAAATAAAAAAAAATGATTTTGATTGGTGGAAATCTTTATTTGGACCATTACAATTTTTTGTAGTTCACAAATGTCAAATATGATTGACGTACGACGCCATTTGCAAAAAGTATAACATCTTCCGATCCGGCGCAAGACTAATGACCTTGCCCGGAAAAAACAAATCATTATGGAAAATTTAACAAGCCTCAGGACTTGCTAAATAAGGCCGAGATCGGTCCCCGGTTGTAGTGCCGATGATGATGATGATGATAACATCTTCCGATAGGGTGATTAATTTTGCGCCACCCTGTACATATTTGCAGATTGATTTTTTTTATTCGGAACATTTTTGACCATCATGGCAGTCAATTGACTAGTGTATTTTTTTTTATTTTTTTTATTTTTTTTATTTATTTTTTTTATTTATTTTTTTTATATTACACTTCTCTCGGAAGAGGCGAAGCTATAGCGCCGGGTGGGCGCCCCGAGATGCCAACAAATAACTGTTGCAGTTCTTTTTGAACAGTTACAGCTTGTAATGCTCTGGGAACACTCGCGTGGGAACGGAGTGCCACAACTTCCCCGCTCTGTAACGGAACGAGTTCTGATGCTGGGATCTTCTCGCCGTCGGGAGATGAACCAAAACTGGTGCGATCCGTTGGATTGTCTTGTAGAGCGCGTATAAACGGAATTGCGCGGAACAATACCACAAACCTCCGAAGAACAGTACCCGTGATAATATCTTTAAAACAGACAGAGGTCGGCTACGCGCCTTCGATGTGATAGCGACTGTAACCCCGACGACAGCGCCGAGTCCCCGATCAGACGGATCGCTCGTCTCTGTATGCTCTCAAGTAGCCGAGCTCCAAACATGAGAGCAGTATTCGAGCGCGGGTCTAATTTGGGATTTATACAGGAGAAGAAGTTGGGCCAGAGTAAAATATTTCTTGGCTCTAAAAAGATAACTCTGGCGCAAGGCTAATAACCTTGCCCGGAAAAACAAATTATTATGGAAAATTTAACAAGCCTCGGGACTTACCAAATAAGACCAAGACCGGATCCCGGTTGTAGTGCCGATGATGATGATGAAAAAGATAACTCAGTTTTCCAGAGGCTGACCTGGCGATGTTCGACACGTGTTTATACCTCTATACATTCCCACAGACCGTGACGCCGAGCAATTTCAAGCTTTCCCCAGATTCGAGGGCCCGGCCATTCATCATCAGCTGTGGATCCGATGATCCACATTTCTTTGTGAATGTTGTATATTGTATCTTCGCTGCGTTGAAGTCGACGAGATTGGCCCTTCCTCACTGCAGGACCTTATCTAGATCCCGATTCAGAGAGTCAATCTGTCTACATCTCAGCTGATGCGACATTGACGCACCAATCGGCCGATCACTCGAGAAGGAGGAAACAAGCGTACTATCATCCGCAAAACTGAACACTTTGTTATCCGTTGTCTCCAACAAATCATTTATGCGGAGCAAAAACAAGGTTGGAGCCAAAATAGATCCTTGAGGCACCCCCGAATTAACAGGACACACATTCGAACACTCGCCGTTCACACCATCCCGGATCGATCAATTCTCGAGGAAGCTCCTCGTCCAATCGCAAAGCTGTTGGGAAAGTCCAAATGAACGAAATTTGCTCAGCAATGCCCCGTGCCAGACGCGGTCAAAAGCCTTGAAGATATTCAATGCAACCGACTCTGATGCATTTTCTTATTCGATTTTCGTTCGGGGTTCTTCACTATTTGCTTGTGTATTGTGTGATGTATATTGTCAAAGATTTCACTCGACGATATCGCGGAATCTACAGTGTAGCGGGGTGGTATCTCACCTTGGGACCGACTACCACCTAAACCAACCTTTTCTCGAACCGGTCCATCAGCCAAGCTCCGAAATTTGCCTAGGGATTTCTCCGACCATTTCACGGAGCCTAAAGCTTGATGGGGTGGTATTTCACCAGGCGACAGGGCGCTGGGACCCCACCTACCACTCGGCCTTTAGTCGCCTCTTACGACAAGCCGGCCAACGCCCTACTCACAGGGCGGTACTGACGTTTGTATCTGTAATGAGTGAAGAGTACTTTTCCTGCCTAATTATTTCATGACCTAAACATGTCAGGAAAGTGGTAATGACAGGCAAATGTGACAGGGCGCAGCACAAACTAGAGGCATCTGGCTTGGCACGGAGATACCTTGTCCGATCGGTGAGCCGGAGCGAAAAGTAGGGCCTTGTGGTTGGTGAATATGGTGAATTTTCGTGCTTCGAGGATCCTTTCGAAGCATTTCACCACTGCGTATACCGGCAAAAGGTCGCTGTCGTAGGTACTGTGGCGTTTTTCTGGGTGGCCGAGAGCTTTTACAAGAAGAATCCCATGGGTCGCTACGTGTTGCTGGATTGTTGCTGCTCCGCCACGACCCCTATCGTGATATCTGATACGTCCATCCTAAGTGCTAGTTTCGCATTCGGGAGAAAGACGATGGTGCAAATTACATCGACGAGGACGTGCGTGACACATTGTAGCCAATTTTTTATCAGACTCTTTCTTGAAAAAGGCGACAAACATATAAACCAAATATTAGGGTAAAACCTTTTCAGATCATGCAAGTCATCAATTTCAATCAGAAATGATTTTAAGTGTAAACTATTTGTCCCAATTTAACATGAAGAAGTGTTAAAAATAGCTTCTCAATTCAAGTTAAACTATGTTACATGATAGCAATAGCTGACGCTTGTAAACGATGACGGGTAACACATACTTCATTTGATCGCAATGGATATTTCTCAGACACTGTCTTCTGAAATACCAGCGGGAGGAATGCGTTTTGATAAGAACACAGGTATTCTAGCTTCAACCGAACCCCACGAGTATTTGCTCTGCTTAAAATGCGTTTTTTCACCTTTAAAATCTTCAGGTATTTGCGATCACCGGACATCGTTGCGTGCTTTCTCCAGCATCGGCCGCTTCTCCGAGCGATAGTTTGGTTTCCCATTTAAGGGCTGCACAAACCTGCTTTATTATACACAAAAACAATATTGAACACAATATTTGAGCCACATTTGTAAAACTCTAGAAGAAAAGTGCAAAGAACTAATAGCACTACGTGGTGCTAGAACCTTTAAAGTGAATTCAATGCTCCTGATTTTAGGGAATAGCTTAAAGGTGTATCGCCCGACCCCATCGATTAAGCAACGTGACTTTACCAACGGTCTCCATTGTTGCACTAGAGGTGTAGAATAAGGTGGACCCAAATCTCTATTGACAACTGGAACGAAGGAATGCTTAATCATGAAAAGTGGGCGAGATATTGACGCAATTCATCCCCACAACAGAATATTCGTCAAATTGCCACTTGCAGTTAAACGATTTTTGAGGTGGTATCAAATTAAGTGCTTGTTATTCAATACTTGGTAAGAATTCTTTACAACAGATAATTGGTTTTCTGTTTTGTAATAAACCACGGTTTCTTAATGAGCTATAGAACCTCGGTCAGTACTATCTCAGTCTACCTCGAAGCCAGCTCCGTTTGACCCACAGCATCCTATAATATTCAGAGAGAACACTGGAGCACACGTTAATTCCTGGAAATCTTCACGTTAAAACCCTTCCCAGCAGCAACTCCAAGCATCCCAGCTAAATTGGTTTTCCCCATTATAAAGACAGCCATAAGAAGGTCTCCTGGAAAAATGGCGTCATCGCTGACAGTCATACCAAACATTAGAAAGCCAAAAACGAATTTAAAGATCGAGTGAATGGTAAACGAACATTTTCAACCCACCTTCCACCATAACACAATCCTAGAGTGACTGGGCTGCGGACGTGGTCCACGATGGCAGTCCATACGACCGTACGAGTCACAGAACGAGAGTTTGCAGAATGAGAAAACGCCGCGGACACGAATACCCAGTAGAGTTCACATGGAGTGCAGAGCCAAGGCAGCACACCTAGCAAGTGGCCCATCAAGGACCTTAGGTGTGAATGTGAGTTGGCCAATGTGATTGGAGAGAAGAGTCTGTCTGGCCCAGCTATTGGTAAACGAAGGCACAGATGCGGTCGTATATGCACAAGAGTTGATTCCCATTATCGACTTCATTCTTGCCCACAAGGCATTCCCCAACATTACGGGGCCAAGTTGCACTTGACGCACATCTGAGGTGCACGTCCCAGCCAGCTACAGAGCCCGATCCTGCACCGGCCGTGTACGTTTCTTATATGCGAGTATAATCTACATGCGCTTCAAGGGAATTTTGATTACCCTTTGATTTGTTGTTGGTCTCGCCTGGATGCGATGCGATTGTTGCTTCTTCATTGAGGCAAAATTTTTCGGGCTAATTAACTCCACGAGGTCTCGCACCAACTGTTCGCTGTCGTGGCTCCATACTTCCATCGATTGCACTTGAGTGAACTCAATGTGGTGCTGCAAGCGAAAATTTGTTAGCATTTGTTGATTCGTAGGGTCTTCCTCTAGTTACATCGTCCTTCCCAGCTTCCTTTGGTTCTCGCGCAACTTATATTTGGTTTGCTGTTAATATTTATTGCACCTTGATAGCTGTTTGATATTTTTCCATCGCTCTGTCGAGAAATATTTTTGCTATCTGCACCTTCATCATTTTGACGAACTGGGGGGATCTGCATTGCAACCCAAAGTGAACTAACCCTGGTTGCTTCGTGAAACGTCGGGGATTAATGAACTAATACATTACGTTACGAAGCATCCAGATTTCCTTTAAAGGAATGAGTGTTTTCATCATCGGTTTCGGTCTGTTTTTCTGGCACAAATTGTATAGTCGTTGTTTTTTTATTTTTTTTATTGAGAATTCGACAAAAGTACGACTTCGCTGTCTCCAATAATAAATTAAAAAGTTTAAAATCGAATTCCCTTAATTGAATTCCCATTAATTAAACCGACGGATCACTGGCCGCTTTTGCGTTATATAAAACACTCCACATATTGCTTATAAAAAGGTATTCTCACTCTTCGGGTAACCACAAATAATGAAGCAAAAGTTAACCAGTCTGTTGGTTGGAAAGGGATGTTGTGGGGGTTCTTTAACTTTACGCAAGAACCACCCACAATTTGAATCCCAAACTCCCTTGGCAAATTCGCAGTTACCTGCAAAAATCCCCTTCACCAAGGACATTTCCTCATTAAGCTTTTATCCGTTCCTCTGAAAAGAATTTTCCCAGCATTTACGGATTTAATGCGTTATTCAAATTCTCTGAAAGAATTCGGTACACCATTCTCCATGCATCAACGCATCGGCAAAATTTTCCTAAAAACATATCGGTTCATTTCGCAACATACAAAAACACATCCCAATATGCAACAGCATCCGTCTCCAAATCTGCAATTGCATACATCCCCAACCTACCAAGAACCCATTTCCAAGAGCCACTTCGGTTAATATCTTACCTAAATTATATCCCTTGATTTGCAACCAAGCAATTCCAATTTCCCCCGAAAATCATTCCGGCCCACTTCTTGCTTAAACTATCTCCTCGCTTGTAACCAAGCAACATTTAGTTCCCCCGAAAACCATTTCGGTTCCCATTCCAACTAAACCATGTAGAACCACACCAATTCCCTCTTACTGGCAAGCCAACAGCATGATGTGTCGCCTTTCCACGAAACGACTATCGCAACGATCAAGACCCTTGACCATACTTGGCTATGCCGCCGAAACCAATTCCCGGTACACACAACCAAAGAATCCAACTCAGCCTATACGGCGATGATTCTCCGGAACTAAATTCCCTATACAGGCATAGCAACCATTTTCAAAGTTCCTAGTAAATGGCAGTGAGTTGATTTTAGCTATGACACCACTGCCATGACGCGATGAACTTTTCTTCGCCAGTAATTAGTCAGTCGATTTTCAGCCACTGGAGAGTGTGTGTCGTCAATTGTGCGTAGCCTTACCCTCGGTAGCGGGCGCATTCAACAGAACAAATTTCGATCACCGCGGAGTGCAAGTAGCGAACCAGCGGCCCCCGTTGCACCAATCAAATCATTTGGGCATCAATTCGGGCCGGCAAGGGTTTTCTTCCTTTTCCTTTTTTTTTATTTAAATTATTCAAACAGAGATCTTTTCGATGTAATTGTAGCAATGAAGCAAATCATTCTCCAATAAAGTTTCCTCTCCAACACAGCTGATGTTGGTGTGCCTTTTACCAAGTCTGGCATTCATATGTCAGCGCCGGTAAAAACAAAATCCTCCACAGTAGTGCTGAATATTATGGATAGGTGTCGAAATATAAATAACCTTGACAGGTAATAACAATCTCTTTTTTAATAATATGCGTACCCCAAAGGGGTTATTAAGTCATTTATGATATCAAAAGTTACTGCCTAAACAGAGAGAGAAAGGAATTGAAAGGACTCCATTGTAACACAATTCGATTCTTTGCACCTGCAAGTCATTGCCTGTATCCAGCTTCGATGGTGCAATATAAAATATGCATATTTATTATCATCATCATCATCGGCACTACAACCGGGATCCGGTCTTGGCCTCATTTAGCAAGTCCTGAGGCTTGTTAAATTTTCCATAATGATTTATTTTTTCTGGGCAAGGTCATTAATCTTGCGCCAGAGGCTCCCCGACGGGGAATCGAACCCCGGTCTCCCGGGTGACAGGCGGGTATACTAACCCCTATACTATCGAGGAGCCCGTATCAGGTTTCGTTGTTTGCAAATATTGGTGGATATTTGTTTTTTCCGGGCAAGGTCATTAGTCTTGCGCGAGGTCATTAGTCTTATTATCAGCTCAATAATAAAAAAAAAAACAAACAATCAACACTCTCGAATGATTTCTATAATTATCGGGTTTACGAAGTGAGAGTGGCATAATAATCGTCAGAGAAAAGTTTTGCGCCCGTTTGGGTAAAAAAAGCCGACATTGATCGATTGTGCTAAGACGTTGCAATGACACGAGAGTTACGCGTCGATTTGTGCAACATTCGTTAAAATGTGATTTCTTTGCAGTGTGTACCAACATATTATATATAACCTTAACCTGCAGGTCTTATATTAAACGAGATCCGGTTAGCTGGTACGATATATGTACGTATATATATATATATACACGATATTATATATATACCTTATGTTAGTGTGTCTGTTACACATCGCGGTATAGGAGCATTATACGAGATAATATTCCCCACCAACTTTCGCCACAACCAAGAACTTTATATTTCGTGGCTACATCATGTTTGTAATCAAATTATTCATTATTTTTCCGTACACAGTATCCTACAGTTGGATAGAAACGCATCATGAAAGGAATTCATGTCAGGCTGCATTAACAGGACACTGACCTTTTATCCGTATAGTGAAATCATTGTTGTGGGTGATTTCAATGTGCATAATTCCCAACGGCTTCGTTAGCTTAGGAGATGGTCATTCCGCCATTACACTGTACCTGTTCCTCATCTCTTATTCCCTTAAACTCGGGCGCTTTAGGAAAGATAAGCCAAACCAACACCACTGTTAACAGTCTAAACAACTTTTTTTGATGTCAAACTGGTTATTATTCTTCCTTATTTTCCTATTCTAATAACCTTGCCCGGAAAAACAAATTATTATGGACAATTTAACAAGTCTCGGGTAAGGACGGGATACCGGTGGAGAGACTTGCTAATTCAGGCCAAGACCGGATCTCGGTTGTAGTGCCGATGATGATGATGATGATTTTCCTATTATTTTCTTATTTCCTTATGCTACGAGGGCAGGTCATTAAATCCTTAGAAAATCTAAGAGATGGCGCTCGTAGCATCGCTAATGTCTGTTTTTAGTAATCATCATTCTGCATTAGGTATCAGTCAAATACAATGTATAAATACCTTGTAGGTATTTTTTTAATTTTTGGTTTTGGTAGGAAGGTGGAAATCTTCAAAAGATACCTCTGGACCGATCCAGAGAAATGCCGGACTTTTACCGACTAAAACCACCTCCCATCATCATCATCATCATCAACATCATCATCGGCACTACAACCGGGAACCGGTCTTGGCCTTATTTAGCAAGTCCTGAGAGGCCTGTTAAATTTTCCATAATGATTTGTTTTTTCCGGGCAAGGTCATTAGGCTGCGCCAGAGGCTCCCCGACGGGGAATCGACCCCGGTCTCCCGCGTGACAAAACCACCTCCCGCCAGGCACATATTCCCGTTGATCCCCGCGGAACTTTCTTTTAGATATTCCATCGTGGAACGGGACGGAGTTTACCTGTTACTCCGCTGGTCGCGTCGCAACTGCTGCATCACGTCACATAAAATATCATTAGCTATGGACCATGCTTGTTTGGAACTTAGCATGTATTCTATTACTCCAGTAGGTTTCCGGTTAATTTTTTTTTTGTACACTAAAGCGCGCACAAAAGGGGATTTTTAAGTACCCTTAAATGTCAGAGCACAGTGCGAGCGGAATTTGGGTATGAAAAAAATATTTGCGAGATGGGTGCCGTATTTGCTCTAAGCTGAGAATAAACGCAAACGAGTGGTCTCTTCTAAAACTCTTTTGGGGGCGCATGTCGCAACCCGGATGAGTTTCTGAGGAGATTAGTAACTGTAGATGAAACATTGATACACCACTACACCCCCGAGATAAAGAACAGTCAAAACAGTCGTTTGTTAAGGGCGAACGGGCTCTAAAGAGGGCAAAGACGGTGAAATCAGCTCAGCTGAAAGATTATGGCTACTGTGTTTTGGGACGCCTTTTGTAAAAGTGTAAACAAACAAGGGATGGTTATTCCCAATTGATCATCATCATCATCATCATCGGCACTACAACCGGGAGCCGGTCTTGGCCTTATTTAGCAAGTCCTGAGGCTTGTTAAATTTTCCATAATGATTTATTTTGTCTGGGCAAGGTCATTAGTCTTGCGCCAGGGGCTCCCCGACGGGGAATCGAACCCCGGTCTCCCGGGTGACAGGCGGGTATACTAACCACTATACTATCGAGGAGCCCCCAATTCCCAATTGATAGTCAAGTACAAATAAAGTTAAAGTTACCTAGAAAGAAGAAGTCTTTTTATCCAACACAACAAAGGGAAGCCAGCCACCTGGAGAACAAACCCCCATACAGACTGCCAAAAAATCAACTTAACACAAACAGGTGTTACACGGCTCGAAGGACCAGAAGCCACCCATCTGGAGAAGAAACCCCCTTACAGACTGCCAAACGATCAACTTAACACAAACAGGTGAATACAACAAATTAATAACCTCGGAGGAGTATCCCCCCAGAGATAACATAAAGTAATAAATGGTAATATCTGGGGTTACGCTCAGGTGTTACACGAGTATGACATTTATTACAGCTGTCATGCAATACACCATGTGCTCGGGTAGGCTTTCTAGTCAGCCAAAAACTGAAGCCTGCCATCATCGGCTTTACTGCAATAAACAAAAGCCTATGCACTCTTCGCCTGCGAGGCAACTTTAAGAACATACGCCTCATAAACGTTCACGCGCCTACAGGGGAGTCCCCTGACGACGTAAAAGAAGAATTCTACGACAACGTCGAAGGGGACCTTCAGTGCTTGCCCAAGATCAATGTGAAAATCGTTCTTGGTGATTTGAATGCCAAAATAGGTCGGGAGCCGGTTTGGAGGCACTACGCAGGTTCCCATAGTTTGCATGAAAACACTAATGACAATGGACTACGAGTCATCGAACTGGCAGCACCAATAACTTGGTCGTTAGGAGTACCAGGTTTCCGCGTAAAGATATCCACAAAGCTACCTGGGTATCACCTGATGGAGCTATTCGCAACAAAATTGAACACATGTTGATAGATCGCCACCACTCCTCGAGCCTGATGGCAGTACGAACGTACCGAGGTGCCAACGTCAACTCGGATCACTATCTTGTTGGTACAGTTTTCCGATCGCGGACTGCCTTACGGAGACGTATTGCATCCGCGGATCAGGTTCGAATCAACACGGTTGCCTTACGCAATGAGATTACCCGTAACACCTTTGGTCATGCGCTAGGACTCGCCCTCGGAGAGCTCGACGGAGGGAGAGTAAGTCCTGGGGTCAGAATGCCAGGCGTAGAAGAGAAATGGACACGCTTTAAAAATACTGTCATTAGTGCTGCCAACTCCATCTTAGGCAGTAGTCGTAGAGATCGGAGCAACTGATTGGATGATGAGTGCAAACTAGCGACTAAACGGAATGCAATGCAGCAGTCTCATAGGACGCGGGTACGCGACGAGAAATACAAAGAGCTCTGAAGATCTGAAAAAAGACTTCACAGACAAAAGAAAAGTGCATGGAAAAAAAACTTGTCTGTGAAATAGAGAAAAATATAGAGCGAGGTCCGCACCATGCGTGGAAGTTCTACCACACAATCCACTGTGTACCGCGGTACACACCACACTGCACTTACTGCAAGGATAAAGAGGGTAATCTGATCACCGATCTTGAAGGCATTCTGGAGCGATGTGAAGTACACTTGAATGAATTGCTAAATGGGCAGCTCACAAAAGAATTGAAGGTTCGACCAATGCAAGATCAAGACCAAATGCTGCCGCCACCAAGCATTGAGGAAACATTTAAAGCATAAGACAGCTCAAATCAAATAGAGCCCCCGGAGCTGATGACATACCAGCTGAGCTGATCAAACAAGAAGGGAGAGCGTTACATCACGCAATTCATGAGATCGTATGGGAGCAAGGGTAAATGCCGGAAGATTGACGTCATGGAATAATTTGCCCCATATATAAGAAGGGAGATATCACAGTGTGCAGCAACTATAGGGGTACAACATTGGTGAGTACCGCGTATAAGATACTCTCTTCTATCCTACAAAATCGGATAGCCCCATACGCTAAAGTCATCATTGGTCAATATCAGTGTGGCTTAATCCCAGGCAAATCAGCGATTGATCAGATATTCACCCTTAGGCAGGCGATGGAAAAATGTCTGGAATTTAAGATTCCATTATATCATTTATTTACAGACTTTAAGGCCGCATACGACAGCATAGCCAGGGTAGAACTATATAATGGCATGAGAGAGTTCGTCATTCCAAGCAAGTTGATACGACTTTGTAGGTTGACCATGACCAACGTAACTAGTCAAGTAAAAATATCGGGATTGCTGTCCAAACCAATAAACATCTTTAATGGACTCCGACAACGGACGGTCTGGCCTGCCTTCTCTTTAACCTGGCGTTGGACAAAGTAATCCGTGACTCTGGCGTTACAACTAGAGGGATGACATCAACATCATCGTTTGTTAATAACTTTTATAATTTACATTTAATTTGATGTTTGGCAAAACTCGTACAGCATTCACTGCGGAATGTAATCAATAAGCTACACTTAAAGTTTGAACTTAATTGAATGAAAATTGTGTTATCTTCGAAGCCAATTTGAAAAACATGACTTTCAGAAAATCGCGTTTAAAGTTTTAAGTCACGACGTATGACCTACGAGGGTGGTGTGAAACGTTTCCTGGCTGACCTACAAGTAGCGCTAGCCAAATTTGTGGCCTCTATTCTATAGTACTATGTCTTAATATCTTGTATATAAATTTTCAGGTCGATTGCTTTGTTAGTATACATTTGAGAGGTCAGGCTGGAAACCATTTTTATTTTTTTTTCATTTTTACAACATTTTTTATTTTTCTTTTTATATTCTTAATTTCTAAATTAAAGGCTAGACAAAAAATGCTTAAATTCTAGCTTAATTATCTTATATAATAACTTACTGGTCCTTCGCAGACGCTCTAAGCTAAACATTACTTAACATTTGTATAATTTGCCTTTCGGCGACAGAACTTTGTGGCAGTACTGATAATTAGTTGAAATACAAAGAAAAATTTGAAAAACTTTGTCAATTTTTTTTTTTTTGTTTTTTTTCTTAAAATTTAACTTACTTAACTTACCTACTTTTTTTTTTTTTTTTTTTTTTTTTTTATGTAAAAGCACTTAACCTTACTTAACTTAAATCTTATACTACCCTAATTCTAGAAAAGCTAAGTCTATGTAAGCTAGCTGATGATAGTATGATTCTTTACCGACTTTGGTACCCAGGTCTTAAATGCCATTCAACCACCAGAACTGTTGACGCTGTCTAATACTATCGTCCCGGTCTCTGTGGGAGATAGCCCTAAGCGCAGGAGCTCTTCTTCGGTGCGCGCTACTTCCCGGTCGTAGCACAATCGCCCGTCTACAGATGATCTACTTACATGATAGATCAGCGGAATTCCGGATCTATCCTGTATAAGCCCTTTCATATCCAAGTCAAGGAACGCCTCCGGTGGAACAAAGCCGTTGCGACGCACGCTCTCATAGTACAAGGTGTTTGGATAATAGGCCCCGAAAATTAGGTCATTGGACGAGCTTATTGCTCTCGCAATATGTCCTCTGATTAATTTAATCATAAAATTATCCACCCTATTTATGTACGCTTCATTATATAAAGTCTCATTTGAGTAATACTTTTTATAGTCCGATTCCGGTGTCCGATATAATCTGAGACAACTTCTGAGACACTTTCTTTCGAACACCCGAATCTTTTCCATCAAATTTGGACTTATGTTGAACCATACTGGGCAACCATATATGAGCATTGGCCTGATTAGCGTCATGTAGCATATGACTTTTACCCTGCTGTCAAGTTGGCTACTGTGAAATAGCCTCCTTGTCATAGCAAAAGGTTTCCTCGCTTTGAGCAAAGCAGCCTCTACATGTCTGTTGAAATACAGATATTGATCTAGCCAGATGCCCAGGTATTTAACTAAACTCTTGGTTTCCAGTTTATCTCCATGCGGTCCCACGATAACTAGCTTTCGCCAGTTTTTCCTTGTGTCGTACGTGGCTTTATATAATGGAGTTCTAAATAGGATGGCTTCACATTTCTGGAAGTTGATCTTAAGTTTCCAGTCATCGCAATAGTGCTGCACTTTGTTGAAGTCTCGCTGTATTAACCTATTTATGATCGCAACTTTCGGAGCTGTTCTGTAAATTATGAGATCGTCTGCGTACGCAATAGCCTGCGGAAGTGCATCTAATAAGTCGCTAATGTAAATGTTAAAAAGAATCGGAGAGAGTACCGCGCCCTGTTGCAAGCCATTCTTGATATTATACGTTTTATTAGAGGTCACATTACCACTTTTGACCACGAACCTCCTGTCCTTTAACATATCGTAAAGTACATATAGTAAAGGTTTATGTATGCCATGTCTGACCAGTTTGTAATACAACCCTTCGATCCAGACGGTATCAAAGGCTTTCTCCAAGTCGATCAGACAGGCCCCTGTGCATTGGTTCCTACATTTATTCCATTGTATGTCGGAGACCAGTTTAGCTGCGGCATGTGTGGTTTCATGACCCGCCCTAAAGCCAAACTGGTTATTTGGAATAATGCTGTTGTCGTCTACCCATTTTACCAGAGCTTTGTTAATGGTTTTTTCAAATACTTTACTGATGCTTGGGAGTAAACTTATCGAACGCATGTTCATTGGGTTTGTGCAGTCTTTGCCCTTTTTTGCGATGGGCTGAATGATAGCCGTTTTCCAACGCGTGGGATAATATGCATTATTCAGCGCGTTTGTTAAACAGGACCGTGTATATATCTATTGCCATTGGGGGCAGGTTCTTGAGTACGATGTTAGGTACTCCATCTATTCCCACTGACTTTTTGCTTCTTAATGAGTCGAAGATACTCTGGATTCCTTCCCTTGTTATTAGAAGGCCATTAGCCACTACACCATTGGCATTAATGTCAATTGACAGATTATCTTCACTGAATTCGGTAAAACCCGGATTCTCCGATTGCCAAAGTGAAATTTCATTCCGGAGGTGCAGGGGATTGAGTAGAACTCTGTCCTCCAGGTCGTGATTTCGGTGAATGCTTTCATTCACCTTGTACATTTCCTGAAAGACAGCTCCCACAGCGTTCACCTTTTCCAAAGGATCTTCGATCACGAAGAGCTCACCATTGAAGATAGCGTTCTCTGCATCTATGCCAATGTTGGTTAGCAGCTGCTTGTTTACCTGAGTACGTGGGATTTGGAGACACTGAATCTCATTTTGGTTATTTCTCCTGAATATTTTATTTATTTGTGGGAACATATTCGGGTTATTAGTTTTTATAGCTCGAATTCTGTTGTTCCAATACAAATTTGTTGCTAATCTATAATTAGCTTTAAGTAATTGTTGGAGGTTTTTTAATTGAGATTTCAGTGATATTATCTCCTGGTCTTGTCTGTCTGTAAACTGTCTGTGTAATTGTTTTAATTTCGATAGCAGTCTGCTCTTTTTCTTGTGGAGTGCGTTTATTGTTGCGTTTCTGTACATGTGGGTGTGATCTGTAACTGTTGTTTTGGGAATTGTTTTGTCCATTGTTCGTTTTACGGTTTCGTCCATTTGTTGAATGTATTTGTCGATTTCGTCATTTGTCAGGTTTCTGTTTACTGGCAGATTAAAGTCATTCGAACAAAGTTCTCTTGTTAATGATCTGGTGAACCGCGGCCATCGCATTGCCCTGTAGTTATAGGGTTGTGGGATCACGAATTCCTCCAGATCTGCGAGCTCGTTCGGAAGCTCTATTACTGCCGTGAATGCACAGTGGTCACTGTCGTATTCAATTGTCCGTAAACAGTTTGTGTTTCGTCTGTTGGTGTTAAGTAATCTCAGTCGTGAGTCGATTAGCAAGATATCTAAGAACGATCTACCTCTGGGGAACGATGGATATTTCGTAGCTAGCAGGTCAGTTCTATATTCAATATGATACTGATCTAACCAACCAGCCAACTGATTTCCTCTGGCATTAGATATATAATTTCCCCAATTTCTATGCTTGGCGTTCATATCTCCCCCTAGGATAAAGTAGTTTTTGCCCAGGTGCAATTGTAAGCATCGAAAGAGTGTCTCGAGCTCCGCTATAAATAGGTTTTGTTGGTGCTCCTCAGGTGCATAGACCGCAATCGCATACAAACCCCATCCTTGCTGAAGGGGTATGCGGACGATACAGGCTTCCAGCACCCGGAACCTGCGCACCTCTCCACTATATATTACTTTATGATTGATCCCTTTTCTAATAAAGATTGCGACACCCCCCCCTTGAGAGGAGTTAGGTCGATCTCTTCGTATAATACCGTAGTTTTTATGTCCTATCTCATGTCTCTGGTTTAACTTTGTTTCCCCCGCCAGAAGTACATCAGGTTGTTCCTCTTGCAACAGGTTAAAAAGATTGGCTCTTCTCTCAGTTCTTATTAGTGAATTTACATTAACGACAAGAGCTTTTATTGATGTTGTGGTGAGAGGGTTTATATCGACTTGTTATTTAGACTGGGCAAATGCGAGTAGATCTCCTTTATTTGGCTTTGTAGCTGTGTCATCTGTCTCTGCAGATTGAGCAGGATTGCGAACACGTCTGCTTGCGGTGTTGTTTCAGTCCGTGTGGGAGTATTTGTGGCTACCTGTGATGTAGTCAGGCTGGAAACCCTTCACCCCACTGTGACTATGTTTAATAAAATGGTTTAAGTGAACTGATGAAATTTTTTCTATGGTATAAAACAATTTTTACTACATTTTTGAATAGTTTACCTATCAATTAACCCAACAACAAAAAATGTTTTTTTTTTAAATTGGTGTGACATAACCTCTTAATTGAGTTTTTTTTTATGACAGAAACCGAGTATTTGCTTTGAGCCGTTGCATTTTCATAAAATACGAGACACGGATTCATTAGTACCGCAGGCAGTGTGTTAAAAGATGAAACTTTATCCCGGCTTGTGAAATTGGTTATTGTTGCTGGTGCAACATCTGACCCTTCCGACAAGTGCACGGTACTACCTAACTTCGACATCTAATTCTTATGCAAGTTAGAACCTCTTGTGTTTTTATTGTTAAAATAAACTCAGACATTGTGAATAGATCCCATTAGGTTGAACCGCCTGCCCGTTTGCTTCCTTTTTAACTTTGATTGGCCATTAGTACATTAACATATATCCCGCAATTATAACAGAGGGTGATTTTTTTTAATAACACGCACTCAAATTGTTTGACACTTTTAATGTCAATGTTCCATGCTGGAAATTATTCGAATGGAACGAAATATCGAGAATATTTTACATGAACCTTTCAAAGACCTCTTACAAGCCGATCTACCGCATCCCGCAGTGGACACAATGTATTTTGCCTTTGTACCGCCCTAACCAGTGCGATCCTTTGATCTCATTTCATTTTGCCTAACGCATTCCATAGAGTCCTCTGTTTTAGTCTTCAGTTTTTGTTAAATTCCATTTTTTAAAGTTATTTTTAAGTGCAGTGAATTAATTATATTCAATGAATCAGTTAATCTAATATTCTGGGTTTAAATTTTAAATAATTATAATTTTTATAATAACTCGAAATATTTTATTGATAGCATATGTTATAATGGGATATTGGTATTAAAGTAATTTTATTAGCAAATGTCGTTCAGCTTGAGGTGCAGTAGGTGAGAATTTTGCCGCATGCATTCGCTTGTACGTATGTGTACAATGTGAGGCAATAAACTTTCTCCTGTAAAATGGTGGCTATTGCGGAACCCGAAACTAGTTTCAGAGGAATTTGCCCCTAAAGCATTGACCATTGCTGTAGTTAGCTATTACATTAAATTTGATTTTAATTTTATAATCTAGTCGACGAGTCCTAACTCTTGTACTCGGATATGACGGCAATAATTCCGTGAATCCAGCCATCGGTCGGCAGAAACGTCTTACTGCGCAAGGTGACGTACTTTACCTGCTCTCATTTGCACCTAAATGTAAGGAAAATTAGTGCTATTCCCTTGTTGGAATTTCAATTCCGGTGAACATCGGATACCTTACTCTGCTGCCGTACTGTGGAGTGGTCCTCGGCTCATCCTTAATTTCCATCCCACAATACTCTCAAACGTTATCACCCATGTGAACAATCTAACAACACACCGGCACGTGGTGCTTAAGGTGTCAGATTTGAGTCGGATATCCTCGTCTGGTGATCCCTGCCATGATACATGTCGAAAAACAAATTACACTTCAGAAACGGAGAAGAGAGAAAGAAGTACGCGAACGTAACTAAGCCGAAAATTTCCTTTCGCAGCGACACTTATCAGCACCCGGATCTATGGCCATTCTAACGGGGGATTAACGTTTGACTTTTTAAATATTTCTGCCTTGGGGTTTTCAAAAGACAACAGTGTTGATAAGGCTAATATGCGGGCACGCGTGCGATTCCCTTGCATACGTCCTCCCAAGAATGCTTGCCATTTATGAGCAGCACTATTCCGAGCCAGAGAACTACCGTGTATCGTAAATCGCTCAGGGGTGGACGATAACAAAATAACAGTTAATAGAACGATTCTAATTTAATCCCGGAAAATACGCTTTTGACACACTCCCTTCCCAGGATTTCCCGTTCGTCTGCAGTGCAAAGTGAGTTAAGATAAGTCACCCTTCTGCGTTTTTAATGCCGATTATTTTGCTGCGTTGTCGAGTGTAATGAATACCGGCGAGTGTTGTCTTCGGGAAGCACAAACAAGTTAAGGGCTTTTCTTGGGGTGTCTTAATATCCCCACATGCACTAGACTCTCTGGCTGAAACGTTTATTCAAACATAAATTCGAATCAAATCCCCGGTACTAGAAATAAATTACTTGTTTCTTGAAATCGTATTCGTATTTAAGTTTGAATAGCAACATCGAGACGAAATGGGGGTGAATCGCTCGGCTATGGGCTAGAAAAACCACTGGCATATTGATGCAGTTAAGTTTAAGACTGAACGTATTCAGGGAGCCTGTTTGTTGTAGGAAGGTTTAAAGACGGCAACAATAAGTCAGAGCCGAAGCCTAAGAAACTCAGCAATTCTTCGTCACGTAAGGGGAATTTGTTTTGGTCCATAGGACTCTACCAGTTGGATAGTTGCAACGGCAGTTATTATGGTCCACGAATGGTTACGAAACGAATAGTACAGCTCCAGGAGTGTCTGAACGACCTTTTTATGTGCTTAAATTGTTCTCTGATTGTGCTTAAATACGACAATAGTTTCTTTGCCTGGAGCGGTACCGAATATACATCTTGACATGATATACTTCATTCACACAGAGTGAAGAATATCACACCTAAGGTAGAGATGTGATTCGATTCTGAGTATAAAGATCTTAATGGAACATCGGAGGCAATTCAAGACTGCAATGGGTTCCTTCAATACTCAAGGTTCTTCCACCACGAGAAAATGAAACCAAAATATTCCACTATTCCACAGGTAAGACATACTTTTGGGCATTTCTGAAGAACAGCAAAATTTCTTTCTCCTCGGCCAGTCCGTCGCTCATAATCAATCCTGCCATCAACACAATGAATGTGCTACCACATGTTTCGGAGTCAACTCAATCTCTACTTGAGCGTTTAGATATTTCCAAGACTCAAAGGCGTGAGTATTCATGCATGATACCTTACCTACATGACCGAACATTGTTTTTCTATTTTTGAGGTTCTTCTAAACTTCCGGAATATCTATAGACTCAGGGCTATGGTCCTCGCCAATGAACGCCCTATTAAAATAGATTCTTAAATTTTGTGTGTTTCTTGAAGTATCTTGGTTTATTACAATAAAGTTTGTTAAGAACTAAAAAAATTATAGCGCCTTAAAAAATTGGCACTTCAATTGGACCACACTGTTAAATATGCCCCAATTGAACTGCCAATTTCTCAAAACACAATACTTTATTTATTTCTTAACAAATTTGATGGAAGTTTGCATTTTCTGATTTGGATTTGGTTGACTACTCTTCTTCTCAATTCAATTCTTAATCAATACAAAAATTCAAATTTTAAAAGCCGTATTACTTCAAACAATTTACTGGTGATCCCTAGATCACACCGTAAAAAACTGCATACCTTTCGGTAGCCGCCAGTTATCTTTTTCTTCCTCATTTTAGAGGCCATTGCCACCAAATCTCATCCGCTATTCAAATATTGCTCCCTTTTCGATTCAGCAATTCTAGCACGAGTTGTTGGCATCTGGCTAAATTCTCTTAAATCAGCACCTCGCAATGTATCGAGGGTTATGGACAGTTACAACCGAGCATACCTTCGGGCGCTGTCGACATTGAATCAAAATGAATTAATCTGATTGTTTGCTGGTATCATAGCATACTTTCAAGCGCGCTGAGTGTGCATTTAATCGACTAAAATGACTCAAATCGATTCTTCTCGATTCAATTTGATGCGGCCTTCTATTGCGCTGTTGCGGTTGCAACATCTTCCCGGGCCGGCGACGGTAACCCAGTGGGGTTTCTCTTCCTAGATAGATTAGCCAATGATAGTTTAGAGTATAGTTATCCACAGGAGGTTGCAATTGACCGCAGTGTGAATTGGTACGGTGCAACGGCAGGGTGGCAATTGGTTGACATTGATTCCATTAGTGGATGTGGACTATCAATTAATTTTGACTTGGATAATGGCTTGTGTGGTTTCAATTATCTGTTTTTGTGTGTGTGTGCGTGTATTCTAGGTGATGACAGAGGTCATTAAATTCATGTCTATGTGGTGTGTTCTAGGTGATAACAGAGATCATTAAATTCATGTGTGTGTGGTGTGTGCTTCAATTAAGCATGGGCAGAAGACAAAGTTTCGCTACTGGGCGCTTCAGTGTGGTGGTGGCTGTTTTGACTGTAACAACACGGATCATTGCATCGGATCCTGGATGTGTTGCTATGACTCTACCCAATCGCCATAGGGTTGGGGGTGCATGCTCCTCAGGTAGAAGCACCATGCTACCTATTTTCAAATTTGGACCTGGTGTGAGCCATTTTGGCCGCTGTTGCAGACGAGAGAGATATTCTGTCTTCCATTTCTTCCAGATGTCCTGTTGTAATCTTTGCATTAATTGCCATCTGTCCAGGTGGTTGGGTGTGGTTTGAGTCAAATCTCTTTCTGGTGCGGTATTGAGTGCAGTGCCGATCAGGAAATGTCCCGGTGTAAGAACGGACATATCGTTCAAATCCTCTGATATTGGGCACAGAGGACGTGAGTTCAGGCACGCTTCCACCTGGGCCAAGACAGTAACGTATTCTTCATAGGTAAGCGTGTAGTGTCCTATCACTCGTTTAAGATGATGTTTCATGGACTTCACCCCTGCTTCCCATAACCCGCCGAAATGAGGCGCTGCAGGAGGATTAAAATGCCATGAAGTTCCATTATTCTGCACCTGCCTAACTATATCTTCGGTCCAATGTCTTGATGCATATGTCTGCTCTTTTTGTATTGTCTTAGCAGCTCCCTGGAAGTTGGTTCCGCAATCGCTGTAGATGTGTGCACAAATCCCACGACGCGCCGTGAAGCGTTTAAACGCTGCCAGAAAGGCCGCTGTGCTATATTCACTTACAAGTTCGAGATGGACGGCCTTCGTACAAAAGCATACGAAAATAGCAATGTACGCCTTGGTGATTCTGGTGCATCTTCCCTCCCATGCTTTAAGTTGTACTGGGCCGGCATAGTCCACCCCAGTAGTTTGAAAGGGGCGTGCTTGGTTGACCCGAGGTGAAGGAAGATCACCCATTCTTTGTTGGATTTGCTTTGATTTATGTCGATAGCACTTCAAACATTTGTGTATACATGCCTTGACGCTGGATTTAAGATTTAGTATCCAGTATTCAGCTCGAAGTGTGGCCATCATCAGCTGTTGACCACCGTGCAACGTTTTTAAGTGAATATGGTGGATGATCAACGACGTAAAAAAAGTATTTGCGGGCAATATAATCGGGTGACGCTGCGAATATGGCAAATCTGCATTTTCTAGTCGACCTCCTACTCGTAGAATTCCCTTATCGTCCAATATAGGGGAAAGTCGTGCAATCTTACTTCCTTTGATAATTGTTTCTCCCCTATTGATGCTTACAATTTCGTCACCAAAGAACTCCTGCTGCACAATCCCAATCAATCGTATATGTGCTGACGAGATCTCATCTGGTGACAGCGGCCCAGTCGCATACAATGGCAACCCAGTGGCCTTCAATCGTAGGTTGAAAAAAAAAACGAAGCCAATATGCCGTGGCTCGAAGGAGACGCGACAGCGAAGAGAACCGAGCAAACAATGTAGTGCTATCAAATGACATGACGTGCAGGCAGAGGTGGAACACATTCTTAATAGAGTACCCAGATGCTATGAAGCTATTTTTCATTCTTGTAGGGTTTATGGTCTTCAACTCCAGATCAGTGGAGGGTATTTTCAGTGGGTGTACATAAGTGTTGTCATACGTCTGCAAAAATTCGGGTCCATACCACCATTGCCTTTTTCTGAGAATTTCCATTGGAGATAGTCCTCTGGACGCTATATCCGCAGGATTATCTTTCGATGAAACATGTCTCCAGCAATCGGGATCTATGTGTTCCTGTATTTCCGCCACTCTGTTTGCGACGAAAGTAGTTCGTATGTGTGGCGGCCCCTTAATCCAGGCAAGTGCAATTTGCGAATCCGACCAGGCCCACATCTTCGCGCATTGAAGATCCATCCTTTTGACGGTTTGTACCAGCAAATGTGTAAGCAGGTGAGCTCCACACAACTCCAATCGTGCTAGCGATTTATTCTTGAGTGGTGCTACTCTTGTTTTTGATACGAGCAGCTCTATTGAAGTCACTCCCTCGGTGACCGTACGAAGGTAGACCACCGCAGCATATGCCCTTTCGGAGGCGTCGCAGAATCCATGCACTTCGAGTGTTGATCGCTTGGTGACCTTGACCCAACGCGGAATTTCTATGTTGTTGAGGGCATTTAGCTCAGTTCTTAACTTAGACCATGTTGAGACAATTTTTGATGGAAGCTCGCTGTCCCAATTTATATCCTGCTTCCAAATCTCCTGCATGATCATCTTGCCAATGACAACACAAGGTGATATCCAGCCCATCGGGTCGTATAGGCGCGCAATCTCTGACAAGATTGTTCTTTTCGTTGCTCCCTTCGATTCCTGGAAACAGACCTTGAACGAAAATGTGTCTCGTCCAGGATGCCATTGGATCCCCAAGGTCTTTACGGTGTTACCCTTGTCAAGCGATAATGGCACCTGAACCTCTCTATCCTCCTCCGGAACCGAAAGCATCATTTTTTCACTGTTGCTGGCCCATTTCCTGAGTGGAAACCCTCCACGCCGCAACATCGCTACGAGTTGGTCACGTAGTTCCATGGCCTCATCCTCTGAGTCTGCTCCATGCATGACATCATCGACATAGAAATTTTTACAGACTATTTGCGATGCTAATGGATAGTCAGCCCGTTCATCCAATGCTAGTTGTTGTAGCGTGCGCACTGCTAAGTACGGCGCAGCGGTGGTACCAAACGTGACAGTGTTTAATCGGTAGGTCTTGATGTTATCTCCTTCCACATCTCTCCACAACACGAGTTGGTAGGATGCGTCCTCCTGTGGTACCCAAATTTGTCGATACATCTTGGGTATGTCCGCTACGAAGGCTATTCTGTGTCTTCGAAATCTCAGAATATGATCAAAGATGTCATCCTGGAGCCGAGGACCATTCAGCAAATGATCGTTGAGTGACGTACCATCTGATGTTCTGCAGGAAGCGTCGAAAACGATTCGTAACCTCGTTGTTGAGCTAGACTCCTTAATCACCGCATGGTGCGGCATGAAATAATGGCAATTATTATTTGAGAGAGGGTCGATTTCAGACATGTGTCCCAAGTCCTCATACTCCTTAAAAACTCTTTTATATTCTTCCTGGAATAAACGATCGGTTTGAAATCTTTTTTCCAACTGGAAAAATCGAACAAGCGCTGAATTGCGCGATAAACCCAACCTTGGGCGCTTCCCTTCCTTAAAGGGTAAATGGACCATATACCTGCCATCCAACTGTCGTTGATGTGTTCTACTGAAATGAGTTTCACATTGCTCCTCTTCCTGTGATAACGATTTCCTCTCTTTCACCTCCTCCAGTTCCCAAAACCGTTGTATGATCGTATTCAATTCGGGGCTACTACTGGTGGTGTGGTGAACCTTAATTGTGGTCTGGTTACCGGAATTTATACTGCCAGACAGTACCCATCCAAACTCGGTCCGCTGTGCCATAGGAGCACCTGGTCCGCTCTTAATCAGACCCTCCAATAATATTAATGGATATACGTCACTACCAAGTAAAATATCAATTTTGCCCGGTTGGTTGTATGTTGGATCAGCCAGCTGTAAATGATGAATGCGTGGCCATTCAGCACAAGGATTTTGATGTTTTGGGAGGTTTGTTGTTATCTTCGGCAATACTAATGCCATGAGTTCCAACTTGAACTCTTCCTGTACTAACGAATGTATCGTAAGCGCGACCCTTGTTTTCGCAATGCTATTGTTAGCCGATCCAATTCCAAGGACGTTTATATAACTTCGTTCTCTTTTGAGCCTCAATTGCTGTGCGACTGCTTCAGTAATAAACGACGCCTCTGACCCAGGATCCAACAGAGCTCGAAGTACCAATGGTTGTCCTCCCGCCGTGAAAACCTTGACCAGTGCTGTGGCCAAGAGAACCGTCTTAGTGTGGCCAGTGCCGGCCATGTAGGTATTGCATGTTTGGTTTGTGGTAGGATTAGCCTTCTTTCCTGTGCCTGACGGTTGAATGCTCGTGGCATCCGATGACTTAGAAATCGGGATGCCCTCCGGTGAAGCGCTCCCCTGTCCTTGGATTGGACGTTTCTCCCTGTCCATATGTAGCAATGAGTGATGTCTTCTTTTGCAATAGGTGCACGTGAACTCGCTTGTGCATTCCTGACGTTTGTGAAATTTTGAGAGGCAATTGATACACAACTGGCGCTTATTCACAATATCCCATCGACCTTTTCGACTTAGAGCCTTGAATTGAGGACAGTTGCGTATTAGATGTGGGCCCGAACACATTATGCAAGTGAATGTAGTTGAATTATGGGCACGTACGTCATGATGTTTGGCTCTGGGAGTTCCGTAAGACCTCTTGGACGTTGTCTGTCCCATGACTTCTAGAGTTCGGATCCTTGTGAATAAAAATTCCTCCAAGACATCATATGTTGGGTAATCCACGTATGACGAAATGTGAGATTCCCACAAACCTCGCGTCTTAAGGGGAAGCTTCTGTACTGTGTGGAAAATCAATACATCTTCCCACGATGTGACAGGAATTCCTAAATTTTGTAGTGCTTGTTTGGCCTCACCTGTGGTATCCATCAGAGATCTAATTCCATCGGCCGACTCGTGGCCCAATGACGCCTGACCAAATAATATCCCGAATTGATTGTCCTTCAACAATCTCAAATTCTGGTAACGCTTCACCAGTGTTGCCCAGGCCGATTCAAAGTTACCTTCAACTATGGCAGTGTTCCGCAATAGACGCTCTGCTTCACCTTCTAGGTTTGACTTGAGATAGTGCAGCCGTTGGACATCAGATAGAGACGTGTTTCTAATGATAAGGTTCTCAAATAGAGCCTTAAATTCCGGCCACGTCTGGTAAGAACCGCTAAACGTCGGTATCTTAATGGGGGGTAATTTGAATTCTACTGTTGGCGCCCTTGTTGTTCCCATCGAACTATTAAATGAATTATGTCCCAGCGGATGAGTGTCGACTTGTTCTAATTGCGACTTAAGTTCTGAAGAATAACTGTAATACAGTTCCTTCAGCTTATGGAAGTGGAGTTCTTCCATGTATCTTAATTTTGTTTCATCACTGGGAGCCGCTATAATTTTTTGATGCAATCCCTTTGCTTCCTCAAAGTAGTGCTCCAAATTTCTTAAACGTGCCTCATTCATGTGCACTGATTTGTATGTTTGACTCAATTCCGAATATGCCTTATAATCGGCTGTTAATTCGCTTGCTATGTTCTGCAAGCTGTCAATAAGGTTAGACATCTTTGTCTTACTCATTTTGTTGGGATGTCAGGATATAAACAACCAATCCTTCCTTTGAGCTGTCTATTAGACACGCAAATTGTTTTGCTCACAAGCGTTCGTTACGCTACCTCGCTTCTTCACACCAAAAGGTTGCCCGAATTGATTCACGCAATCCGATGTCACAGCCAAACGGCCGCAGGAATACACTCCCAACAAATCTAAAGAATCACTCCGACTCGACTGTGTTGTCAACACCGCACAATCACCCCGCTCAATCAACCCGAACGAATGAATCAATTCAATCACACAATCCAACGTTGCAGCCACTAAATACAGAGAACACCACCCAGCACCTCAATACCACTGGGCAGTCACCGATGAACAATCACCCAATCGAATCCGCAACGTACCGTGTGAACTGCGCTTAACCCTTGCTTAATCTTGCAGATGACGAACACTATTTCAAGTCACCGACCCTTTCAGTTAAAAGCCTTTCTCTGTATGTTGACAAATCCTTTATTCTGCTATAGTCTCGTTGGAGACCTCAGCTCAATTACTTTTCCTTCGCTAGTTAACACCACAACAACTTCCTATGACCTTCTAACACCTTAAAAGAACCACCAATTCACCACTTTGCAATCACACACAACCACTGCCCTTGATCTTATCACTAAAGTTAGAATTGAGAAAATAATTGCCACCCACCTCGTTATGATGAAGTCGATGTCCACTTGTCTATCCGGCACTCTGTTCCGTCGATGTAACAACCACTCGTTATGATGAAGTTGATGTCCAATTGTCTATCCAGCACTCTGTTCCGTCGTTGAAACAACCACTGCCCACAGCTACTGCCAGCAATCCGCCACTAGATCTTTTGAAGGAGTTTTTCTGGTTGATTGTTCGCAGTTGTTCCACTCCGGCAATGGTTCTCTTGGATCGTGAATCCCTTGGTTTCTCGGATCGTAAATCCTTTCCCTTTAAGTCTCCGGATCGTAGATATCCGGCTCGAAGGACCATGTAGAATGTGTTGCAATTCCGCTGTTAGTTGCAGGACTGTATCTTGGTTAGCCGGTGCTTGCTCTTATCCAGCAAATTCCATCAATCTGAACTCGAAAGGGTATGTCGCCGGTAACGTCAAGCCGATGAACCGAAGGAAAATAAAATTGAAATTAATAACAATTCATAGGAATCTTTATTAGGAACGACCCTTTACCTTCTAGTTACAATGTCAGTTGGTTGACTACTCTTCTTCTCAATTCAATTCTTAATCAATACAAAAATTCAAATTTTAAAAGCCGTATTACTTCAAACAATTTACTGGTGATCCCTAGATCACACCGTAAAAAACTGCATACCTTTCGGTAGCCGCCAGTTATCTTTTTCTTCCTCATTTTAGAGGCCATTGCCACCAAATCTCATCCGCTATTCAAATATTGCTCCCTTTTCGATTCAGCAATTCTAGCACGAGTTGTTGGCATCTGGCTAAATTCTCTTAAATCAGCACCTCGCAATGTATCGAGGGTTATGGACAGTTACAACCGAGCATACCTTCGGGCGCTGTCGACATTGAATCAAAATGAATTAATCTGATTGTTTGCTGGTATCATAGCATACTTTCAAGCGCGCCGAGTGTGGATTTAATCGACTAAAATGACTCAAATCGATTCTTCTCGATTCAATTTGATGCGGCCTTCTATTGCGCTGTTGCGGTTGCAACAGGATTCTATATACGAGTACACGCATCGTTCAATATATTTTTTTTCCATTTTTAAAGTAACTTCATAATGCCCGGCCCATAGAAGCCTTAATCGCTATTAGCGGAAATATAAACCAAGCCACTTTTCCAATCTTCTCTTGAAACCAATTTCTTATTAGTGGGAAATTTTGCTATGATAAGAAAATCAGTTGGTGCTACTTTCCGACTATAAGGTGGATATATGATGCGAGACATTAGGCGCGTGTGGCCTGGCGTTGCCCTGATGGAACGCAATCCCTCTCCTGTGGCTAATTTTGGTCATCATCATCATCATCATCGGCACTACAACCGGGTCCGGGTCTACCCCATCCCTCCATCGCAGGCAAGGTCTGCCGCGCTGTCTCCTTCCATACATCCTGCCACAAAGAACTTTCCGGGCAGGCTCCTCTTCGCTCATTCGAGCTAGGTGTCCCACCCATCGGAGTCTACCGAGCTTGATTTTTCTTACAACATTAGCTTCAAGGTAGATTGTGTACAACTCATGGTTGTAGCGTCTCCGGAAACGTCCTCTCTCACATACGGGGCCAACAATTCTCCTTAAGACTTTTCTCTCGAACACGGCCAAGAGGTCAGAGTGCTTTTTATTAAGCACCCAGGTCTCGGATCCATACATGAGTACTGGTAAGACCATGGTCTTGTACAGTAGTAGCTTGGATGTTCTAGATAAATTTCGGAATTTAAAGAGCCTTGATAGACCATAGTAGGCTTTGTTGGATTTAATCAGCCGTTCGCGTATTTCTTCTTCCATAGTGTTATCGGTTGATACTATTGACCCAAGGTAGTTAAAGGATTGCACTATTTCAAATTCGTGCTCCACTACCCTGATAGTTTGACCAACGTTAGGTCTTCTGGTCGCTTGGTCGGTTAGGCTAATTCTGGTCGCTTGTGGTCAATTGGACCAATTGTTAACAGTAGAGATCCGAGTTTTGTGATTGGTCATATGAAAGTAGCTCATAGTAGACGATTTCTTTGAACACGGTCGTTCTCGCACAATAACGTCTTATGCGATCCATTTTTCATCTTCAGTCATCATCGGTTTAAGAGATGGGCCGATTTCGTTCCGTTTGTGTCAATTCATATGGCTTGCAAAAATCGAGTGTGTTTTTGAATCCAGCTTTTTGCAAATGGTTTTAAATCGTTTTGTGGTCTATATTTAGGTCCGGGGCGACTTAGGCCAAGACCGGATCCCGGTTGTAGTGCCGATGATCATGATGATGATACGACTGCTATCGCGCCGGCCTACTTCGATCGCATCAATGATTCTATCAACATATTCGACGGCAGGACTGCCTGTGCGAGGTGCATCTGTAACATCGGAAATATCGGAACGGAGTCGACGAAATCGAATGAGACCATAATTGGCTGTGATAGTATCGGCATGGAACGTCCAAAGGGCCAGGACGACCCTTGTCCCTGTTCAATCCAAGTTGACATGCAGTCTCCACGGGACACCCCTGGATAGCTACATTGGCACCCGCCAAGTAGTGAACCAATGCATGCAGCGACATCCTGAGAAAGGTTGGCGCAAGGCTAATGCCCATGCCTGTAAAAATGAATTATTATGGCAAATTTACCAAGCCTCGAATATGGACCGGACACACGACGACGACCACGGAAACGAAAACGGCTAAACGATTTAAGAATTTTTTCATGGGACGTCCGCTTACTATACAGAGCTCGAGCTGCACAGCAGCTAGCCGATGACCTGTCCGAATATAAGGCTGACATAACAGCATTACAAGAAATAAGATGGACGGGGAGTGGTGTCATTCAAAGAAAGGAGTACGACATTTATTACAGCTGTCATGCAAAACACCATGTGCTCGGGGTAGGCTTTCTAGTCAGCCAAAAACTGAAGCCTGCCATCATCGGCTTTAATATAATAAACGAAAGGCTATGCACTCTTCGCGTGCGAGGCAAGTTTAAGAACATAAGCCTCATAAACGTTCACGGACCTACAGAGGAGTCCCCTGACGACGAAAAAGAAGAATTCTACGAGAAGTCGAAGGGACCCTCAATGCATGCCCAAGATACGATGTGAAAGTCGTTCTTGGGGATTTGATTGAAAAAATAAGTCGGGAGCCGGTTTTCAGGCACTACACAGGTTCCCATAGTTTGCATGAGAACACTAATGACAATGGACTACGAGTCATCGAAAAACTTGGTCGTTAGGAGTACCAGGTTTCCGCGTAAAGATATCCACAAAGCTACCTGGGTATCACCTGATGGAGCCGCTCACAACCAAATTGACCACGTGTTGATAGATCGCCACTCCTCGAGCCTGATGACGGTACGAAAGTACCGAGGTGCCAACGTCGACTCGGATCACTCAGGTAGAACCGAATCTTGTTGATACAGTTTTCCGAGCGCGGATTGCCTTACGGAGACATATTGCATCCGCGGTTCGAATCAACACGGCTGCTTTATGCAATGAGAATACCAGTAACACCTTTGGTCATGCGTTAAGAGTCGCCGTCGAAGAGGTCGACGGAGGGAGAGTAAGTCCTGTGGCCAGAATGCCGGGCGTAGAAGAGAAATGGACACGCCTTAAGAATACTGTCATTAGTACTGCCAACTCCATCTTAGGCAGTAGTCGTAGAGATCGGAACGACTGGTTTGATGATGAGTGCAAACTACCGACTGAACGTAAATATGCAGCATACTGGGCAATGGAGCAGTCTCATAGGACGCGGGTACGCGACGTGAAATACAAAAAGCTTAGAAGATCTGAAAAAAGACTTCACAGACAAAAGAAAAGTGCATGGGAAAAAAACCTTGTCTGTGAAAAAGCGAAAAGTAGGCACCGAGGTCCGCACCATGCGCGGAAGTTCTACCACACAATCCACAGTGTGACGTGGTACACACCACACTGCACTTACTGCAAGGATAAAGAGGGTAATCTGATCACCGATCCTGAAGGCATTCTGGAGCGATGTGAAGTACACTTGAATGAATTACTAAATGCTCAACTCACAAAAAAAATTGGAGGTTCAACCAATGCAAGATCAAGACCAAATGATGCCGCCACCAATCATTGAGGAAACATTAAAAGCCATTAGACAGCTCAAATCAAATAAAGACCCTGGAGCTGATGGCATATCAGTTGAGCTGATCAAACAAGAAGGGACAGCGTTACATCATGCAATTCATGAGATCGTGGTGGACGTAAAGGAGCAAGAGGAGATGCCGGAAGATTGGCGTCGTGGTATAATGTGCCCCATACATAACAAGGGAGATATCACACTGTGCAGCAACTATAGGGGTACAACATTGCTGAGTACCGCGTATAAGATACTCTCCACTATCCTACAAGATCGGATAGCCCCATACGCTAAAGCCATCATTGGTCAATATCAGTGTGGCTTCATCCCAGACAAATCAGCAATTGATCAGATATTCATCCTTAGGCATGTGATGGAAAAATGTCAGGAATTTAAGATTCCATTATATCATCCATTTACAGACTTTAAGGCCGCCTACGACAGCATAGCCAGGGTAGAACTATATAATGTCGTGAGAGAGTTCGGCATTCCAAACAAATTGATACGACTTTGTAGGTTGACCATGACGAACGTAACTAGTCATGGGATTGCTGTCCAAACCAATAAACATCTATAATGGACTCCGACAAGGGGACGGTCTGCCCTGCCTCCTCTTCCACCTGGCGTTGGAGAAAGCAATCCGTGACTCTGGCGTTACAACAAGAGGGAGTATTGTCACCAAGTCCAGCCAGATGCTTGCCTACGCAGATGACATCGACATCATCGGTAGAACCGAATCGGCTGTACAGGAATCCTTCACCCAGATCGAGCAGCCGCCACAAAAAACTGGGACTGCACATTAATGAGGGAAAAACTAAGTACATGGTGGCAAATTCTGCGAAGAGAAGACCTAACGTTGGTCAAACTATCAGGGTAGTGAAGCACGAATTTGAAATAGTGCAATCCTTTAACTACATTGGGTCAAGAGTATCAACCGATAACAATATGGAAGAAGAAATACGCGAACGGCTGCTTAAATCCAACAAAGCCTACTATGGTCTATCAAGGCTCTTTAAATCCCGAAATTTATCCAGAACATCCAAGCTACTACTGTACAAGACCATGATCTTACCAGTACTGATGTATAGATCCGAGACCTGGGTGCTCAATAAAAGGCACTCTGACCTCTTGGCCGCGTTCGAGTGGAAGGTCTTAAGGAGAATTGTTGACCCCGTATGTGAGGCGGCAAGATTCCGGAGACGCTACAACCATGAGTTGTACGCGATCTACCTTGAAGCTAATGTTGTAAGAAAAATCAAGGTCAGTAGACTCCGGTGGGTGGGACACCTAGCTCGAATGAGCAAAGAGGAGCCTGCCCGGAAAGACCTTTGTGGCAGAGTGTAGGGTTTAGAAGGAGACAGCGCGGCAGATCTTGTCTGCGGTAGAGGGCTGGCGTAGACCAGGACGCCCAGAGCCTGGGAGTGCCAAACTGGATGAAATCGGCTCGAAATCGGGACCGGTGGAGATATTTGTTAAATAAGGCCAAGACCGGAGCCCGGTTGTAGTGCCGATGATGATGATGAGTATCGGCATTGTGAATACCATTCACAATTTTAGCTGCCTATCTTGCAGCCTGTTCTTTATCAAAGCAAAATTTCAAAATATACCTATTCAAGAATAGAGCGGAATCTTCCAAGTCCAGGTGGTACCACTGAAAAATGATTCTTTTTATTTGTCCGTGTGTCTGAAGGGAATTTATCGGTCGCGTACAATGTTAGTTTTGAATTTCAGCTTTGAACGAATATATGTCTTATAAATTGCGGCCAGTTGGCATGGGGTGAAGCATTCTATAAATCCTTTCAACTCAAACGTTTCCAAACCTAAAAATTCTTTAAACTCCAAACGTTTCAATGCATTCTCCCCCAAATTCAAGTATGCGGTCGATACAGTTAAGAAGCGCTTACGAAGAATGGGAAGATCGTACGTTTTGACGCTGCAGGTTCCATTCATCAACCAGAGGTTTACACTGAGATGTCTTTTAAAATAACATGGACAGCTTTTTTTACACTAACGTGCGTACAAAAGAGAATTTTGGAGCACCTTTAAGGTGTTATGCCACTGTAATTTTTTCAAAAAATATTTTTTTTTTCTATTGGCTTAATTGGTAGATAAACTATTCAAAAACGAAAAAAATAATTGTTCATTTTACCATTTTATTTAACATAGTCACGACGTGGAGGGGTTGCTGAAAAGTTAACGACCTGACCTCTCAAATGTATACTATCAAAGTAATCGACCTGAAAATGTATATACAAGCTAATGAGACATAGTCCTATAGAATACAAGCCAGCAGGAGAGGCGAACCTCTCGAGAGAGGCGAACCTATAACGGCGAGTGGGCGCCCCGAGTTGCCACCAAAAAACGGTTGCAGTTCTTCTTCCAATTCGTGGTTGTGGAGTTTCCTCCATTGCCCTGCCTCTTCGTCATATTTACCGCCAAAGAAACTCCTTAAAACTTTATTCTCAAATACGTGGAATTTGTTTTCTTCCCGTTTTGTGAGAGCCCATGTTTCGCATCCGCATAGAGCAATCGGCATGATTATGGTTCTATAGACACGGAGCTTTATATTGCGTGATAGCAGTTTGGATTTCAGCAGTTTACTCACTGCGTGCCTACTAGCGTTGCCGGAGTGTAGTCTTTTGTTAATTTCCTTCGACATTTCGTTAGTGCCGCCAGTTTTTCTTCTTTTTTTTTTAGCACACTTCTCTCGGGAGAGGTGAACCTTTAGCGGCGACACGGCGCCCCGAGATGCCACCAAATAACAGTTGCAGTTTTTTTTTTAGCAGTAGCACGGTATCACGCTCCAGGAACACTCGCGCGGGAAGGGAGTTCCACAGCTTCCTCGCTCTGTAACGGAACGTGTTCTGATGCAGGGATGTTCGCCCCATCGGGAGATGAACCGCAAACTGGTGCCATCCATCGGATTGTCTTGTGGAGCACATATAAACCGAATTGCGCGGAACAATAATAATATGTATAATAATAACTTTAAAACAGACAGAGGTCAGCCACGCCCGTTCGATGTGATAGCGACTGTAGTCCTGACGTCAGCGCCGAGTCCTCGATCAGGCGGATCGCTCTTCTCTGTATGTTCTCAAGTCGCCGAGCTAATATGGGATTTATACAGGAGAAGAGGTGAACCAGAGTAAAATATTTCTTGGCTCTAAAAAGATAACCTTGCCCGGAAAACTAAATTATTATGGAAAATTTAAATTGCTTCGGGACTTACCAAATAAGGCCAAGACCGGATCCCGGTTGTAGTGCCGATGATGATGATGAAAAAGATAACTCAGTTTTCCTGAGGCTGACCTGGCGATGCTCGACACGTGTTTATACCACGATACATTCCCACGGACCGTGACGCCGAGCAATTTCAAGCTTTCCCCTGTTTCGAGGGCCTGCCCATTCATCATCAGCAGTGGAACCGATGATCCACTTTTCTTTGTGAATATTGTATATTGTGTCTTCGCTGCATTGAAATCGACGAGATCCCCACTGCAGGAACTTATCTAGATCAAGAGAAGAATGGACGTTAATGCTATGGATCGATAAGAAGAGAGGGACGATTTGTTGTCCTTTTTCGGAATCGGCTGAATGTTCGCTAACCTTCATGTGTTTGGGAAACGGCCAGTAGAAAAAGACACATGGAAGAGTTTCCGCAGTGGTTTGGTGAGTGAAGAGGAACATCTCTTCAAGAGAATTGGGGGAATGCCACCCGGACCAGCGGATTTGTTTGCGTTTAGCTCCTTGAGTGCGCGGGCAACAGTACGCGTTCGAAAGTGAATCTTACTCATGGTGTGCTACTTATGCTTAAGTTGAGGCGGAACTGATGTGGTATCAGGCACCGTTGAGTTAGCTGCAAAATGTGCAGCAAGTAGATTCGGTTTCTCTATTGTACTGGTGACTGGTCTGTCATCGACTATTAGCGAAGGAATGAATGAGAAGACCAAGTTTTGGATGTTTTTCACGGATACCCAGAAGTGTCTACTACATGTCTGGGATTGTAGTATTTTTTGTCTGACTCTGTGTTCACGTAAGAAGCCTGGACGTTGAATATATTCCGGTCAGTAATGTTTGATTTATACAACCGGAAGCTCAAATCTTTAGCCTTAATGGCTTCTCTGCATCCGGAAGCGAACTACATATTTCTCTTGGGTTTGATACACTTTACCCTGTGTTGAATAAAGGTTCGCATGCCATGCAGAATTGTGTCTGTCAATGTGTCCGCTATAGCGTCAACATCGATATTGAGGAAAAATATCGACCAATGTAACTGCCCAAAAAAGTCGGTCAGACCTTCCCAGTTGCCTTCCTTATAGGACCATACTGTTCTTTTGGGAGTTTTATCATTGACGTTGCTGTTGGTTAGAGCAAATTTAGATTATAGCACATTTCTATTCGTTTCTCTCGCATTTATTTTTTTAATTTTCATCATCAGTGGGTTTTGGTATGAGAGTGGCTTAATTATTCGTTATAGAGAGGCTTTACCTTGAGATTTTAATGACTCTGGTGTAGCTGTTATAAGGGCATTACACCGACACTGTCGCTTAGGTTCATCTAGTGTGCATCTGCGCTTACATTCCATTCCGAGGCGGTATTCGTATTTTGTGCGTTTCAGTTCCATAAGAGTTTCGCGTCAACCACTGCAACATTCGTCACTTAAGTTGAAATTTCTGCAAAAGCCAGGAATCCGAATAATATGGTATTAAAAATGGATACCTAAATTTCGGATTAGCTCGTCGCGATTAAGTTTAAAATACACTAAAGTCTAAAATAACGGTATTGTTTGTGAGTTAATTGTGAGTACGACAGCGTTCGTTATTGTGCCGAGAAGTTCCATATGTTATTAATCGTTCTCTTCACCACACTCACTTGACATCACACACACTTTAAACAAAACACGGTTTGAAATTGATGTTAGTAAGACTTTATTTCACCACCCACTTTGCACACCACACACACTTTAAATAAAACACGATTTGAAATTGATTTCAGTCTCGTATTAAAATCTAAATCACCGAACTCTCATATATTATATTGCATTTCTAATATCACTCTTGTCTTCTCTTCACTTATTAATGTAAGCTCTATTTACTTGGTTTTACAATTAGATTAATTCAATGTTCCACAATTCAAACTGATTTCTCCACTTGTTCAACTACACGAATTTCTCTTATAGTGAGTCATTGTTTTAAGTTGATTTCATTCTGCTCTCAACATCTAAACCACCGATTAATTTAATGCTCATTCTTTTTGTAATTTTATTTTTTATGTGAACGAAGATAATTTCTACTGCGGACTACTATCTCCAATGACCGCCTCGGCCAAGTCTCGAAAACCAACTCCTTTAACGAAGACCTTTTTTTTCTTCCATCCTGCAGGTCCTTTTTTCTGCTTGGCCCTTTTGCCAGCCCCTATTTCCTTTCTTTTTCTTTCCCGGCTTGGGATCAAAAGAAGAAACACAATGGAAAAATCAACAGAGGATCGTGATAATGCACATTTATGATCCTCTATGTTGTTGGGCGTTAAAACGAACGTGCGATTCGTTTTATGGCGCAAGTTATTTGTTCTAGGCGAATGGACAAGGATGTTCCTTGTGGGAAATGGTTTGGGTAAACAAACCTTTGAAGGATCATAAAATCGCAGACGTGCAATTTATGATTCTCAACAACTTTACTTGAAAGTTGGTCATCTGGTCCACAGATTTGGATCCAGGGGATTCTGCGTGTTGAACATATGGTTTGGTCTTTCACGTCTTGGATTCAAATTAAATTCAATATGGGCAAATTGAACGTGTAGTTCAATTTGTTTGATATTGAATTGATATCGCGCTGTTTACTGTATGCGCGATTAATGGTGGAGCTTAGTTCCAAAGAGGTAGGTATTCAGGGGTGGAGGGCTTCGTGCGTAACACATATGATGAATGCAAAATACGGACACAGATTTCGGCAGCTATCAGGCATGCAACGAGTGGTTATTGAATAACGAGATTACGCATGTACCACAATAATTATGTATAATTTAATATTTTATAGCTGTGTTCGGTTTGTGGTCCGTATATATATTAAATTTTCTCCCTTGTAAATAACAACGGAAATTCTTAGTCGCCCAAACAATGGCTAGTAACTCTTTTTCTATTGTAGAGTAGTTCTTTTCCGCCTTATTCAAGGTTCGACTGGCATATGCGACTGGCTGGTCCTTACCGATTTCGCCTTGCGACAGTACTGCGCCCAGTGCTTCGTTGCTCGCATCCGTGGTCAGATTAAAGGGTTTGGTAAAATGTGGATAGATTAACAGTGGCGGCGAGACCAATAACTCCTTTATGTTATCAAATGCTTGTTGGCATTTGTCTGACCAGGTGAATTTGACGTCCTTCCTTAACAAATTTGTTAAGGGGCGTACTATCTTCGAAAAATTTTGAACAAATTTTCGATAGTAATTCGCCAAGCCTAGAAACGATTGGAGGTGCTTTACCGTTTTGGGAATGGGGAAATCCCTGACACTAGCTGTCGTGTCTGGATTTGGCATTGCCCCTTTTTCGGAACAAACATGTCCCAGATATACTACTTCCTTCTGGAGGAACTTGGATTTCTCTGGTTGCAATTTGAGGTTGTGGTATCTAATTTGATCGAATACTTTCCGGAGTTTGTCGTTATGGTGTTCTAGGTTTTTTCCATATATGACCACGTCATCCAGATAAACAAAGCATTCGATTCCTTGCAACCCGGTGAGGACATGGTTCATGAGTCTCTGAAACGTAGCTGGTGCTCCCTTCAGACCAAATGGCATACGTTTGAACTCATAGTGCCCGTAATTTGTGCTGAACGCTGTCTTATTTTGATCCGTCGGATCTACTAAGACTTGGTGGTAGCCGCTGGCTAAATCGAGCGTGGAAAAATAGCGTGAGTGACCGAGCTGGTCTAAAATGTCCTCTATTCGACGGAGAGGGTACGCATCACCGATGGTTTTATCGTTCAGTTTTCTGAAATCGACCACAACTCTCCATCGGGTTTTTCCATCGGGGCCCGCTTTCTTAGGAACTACCAAGAGTGGTGAGTTCCACGGACTTTTGCTTGGTTGAATGATGTCATTCTCCAGCATCTCCCGTACTTGCTCGTTGATCACCTCTTTCTTGCACTCAGACAGACGGTACATTCTTTGATTTATCGGTGCTTGATCCTGTATCACCGATATCTCATGCGTTATTGCACTGGTATATGTTAGGAGATCACCTTTAAGGTGGAAAATATCGTTAAACTCCTCACATATTTCCACTATGGATTGACATTCTTGAGGACTTAGGTTTTTACCTAAGTGGAGTTCCTCGTGTAATTGTGTCAACCTTGGATCTTTTGGTAATTCCTCCTGTGAGAATAAATGTCGGATATACTGGAGGTTGTCTCCCTCCGAAAGTGTTTTATCCGCATTGTATTCCGTAGAACGGTTGTCCTCATTTTCCAGCGGAAAGGTGGAAAAGTCCTTTATTGGACCCGACTCCACCATGATTCGGTCTATGGTTTGGAGGTAGTTTGCGATATTGAGTACCTCTACATGGGCACTCTTCGCTTTCCCTACAATACAGTTGGATATGAAAATCCCTGATTCCATTAGTTTAGGTACTAGCACTACCTCTTCCCGAATTTCTATGGGAAGTCTCAGCATTTTTCGTGAACGTGCCGGTATTATTGCCGGTTTGTCCAGAAAAATTTCTACCTCCGAAGCGTTTGGTAGTGATTGTTTCACCACTGTTGCTTCTTTGTTAGCTTTCTTTGGTTTGTCAGCTATTAATGTGGGGTTGGAATGCTTGGAGCCTGACAAAATATCGCCCCCTTTTCCCTGTTTGGGTAGGGTATCCGGTGTATTTCCGACCGCGGTCTGGATCTCTATGGATCCCCTTGGCTCGGATTCCCGACTGGTTGCCTTATGTCTTGGCGTCCGCTTCCTACCTTTTGTAAATTCAACGGAAAAACTTACCGGATTTACAATGGTTTGGGAGAATTCCAAACAATTCCCGGGTCCGTTGACTTTGCAATTCCTAGCTAGGAAGTCGTTTCCTAATAACCCATCTTCTGACAATCCCGGTAGGGAGTCCATTACCTGAAAGTTACAGGAGATTGGTTGGGGTAGTTTGAATATTCCCTTACAAAAACCCCTAGACTTTGCCTTTCCAAAAAGCGTTTGGAGAGTAGTGGCCTTTTTTGTATCCAGTGTTGTTCCATTTTGGAGTGCCTTCAGCTTAAGAAGGCTCATCTCCGCACCTGTGTCCACTATTAGACATGTAGTGTTTCTACATCCTATGTCTAATGGGAGCTGGACTATTGGAACTTTTGTTGGTGGTTGAGGACAGTTTTCTTTATTTGGCGGCTTTAATTCGGTCGGGTTGGGGAATTCCTGCCCGACCTCTGGGAGTTTTCCGACTTCTCCCATTTTGCTTTTAGTCGACACACTGTCGCCATGTGGTTGTGTCGCTTACAAAATGTGCACCATTCCCCGTTCTTCTGTCGCCTATTTTCCTTTTTTGGCGTCTCTGACGCGTCCGTAGCGGTTGAATTCGACTGTCTACGGTTCGATTCGGGTCATTGGCGTTGTAATCGGTGTTGGCGTTGTTTTATTTTTCGAGCCTCCGAGTGTTCAGTACTGCTCGTACTAATACTACTCTTGGCTCGAGTCTGTTTACCGCCTTTGTCGCACGGCTGTTTGCTGTCCTTTGAATTTTTTCTTTTTTGGACTGTCTGCCATTCTGTATTGACCGTGCAGGTCTTTGTGGTGTGGTCTCTACGTACAGACTTAACCACATTGGGTGTCTCTGTTGGCTTTCATGGTTTTATCCATTTTGCCTTGATACGGCACTCGTCCCCCGTGTGACCCTTTCGGCCACAAAACTCACAACAACATCGAATGCTGTACACTCTACGATTCGATGTAGTTGCTTGTTTCGATGTGGATGGTCTGTCCTGCTGGTTTGAGGTATTCACCGGTGACTTCCTTTGGTTCTGTGACCTTATTTGTGTAGGTTCAGGATTCTCCGCCTTCCTTTGTGTATTAAGTGTCCGACAATCCTGGGCATCGTGCCCATATCGATCACACTTTGTACACTTTGGTGTGTTCCGGCGTCGAAGGCATTCATCGTATACATGCCCTTTTCTATTGCAGAAGCTGCAAGTCATGTGTGCTACCCATGGATTTGGTGTACGCTTGTCCCTACCTTGACTAGAGGAGTCACTAAGATAATCACCTCCGCCTCTTTGAAGGTGTCGTGGTGCCTCGGGCTTCTTTGGCCTAGACCCGGTTGGTCTTCTAGAAATGTGTGGTGGTGTATCCGACCTAAACGGGTTTTTCCCTGTTTGTGGGCCTGTAACGGGGTGAGATTGTTCTTGGAATCTAGTGTTAGAATTCCTATTCTCTACTACCCGAGACGCATCGTGTCTAGGCTTATTCTGCCTTTGTCTCGATTCCTGGGGGTTTGGTCGAGTATCCCCGTAGGTCCTATCTAAAACCCTATTTCTTTCCTCTGGGGGATCTTGTTCCTCCTCCCAATAGTAGAATGGATTATTCTTAAGCATTGGTTGCCTATTTGATGAGTTGGGAGCATGGTATTCGCCTTTCCTTTCAGGTAAAGGTGACTGGTCATGATACCTCGTTGGTATTTCATAACATCCACTTTCGCTCCTCATCTCATTCTCGATTTTCTCTAACTCGAGAATCCTAGCTATAATCTCATCTAAAGGGTCTTTTTCTGATTTTACTATCAGATGTCTCAGTTGGTCGTTTCTGATTCCTACCATCAGAACTGATTTAGCCAATCTTTCGTTCTGGAATATGAACCCTATGTTATTCGTAGTTCCATACTTACGTGTTGCCGCTTCGTTGCAGTCCTTTACTGCTTGCGTTATGCGGTGGGTAAATTCGGCGACATCCTCTTCCCGGGATTGTCGTATACGAGAGAGTTTCGAATGTAACTCTTCGTATGACACGTGTGGTA